>CM062296.1:348097991-349531132 GCA_031216915.1 Pictodentalium vernedei | reverse complement strand
ACAGATTGAGCTGAACATGGAATATGAAGCATGACGACTATACATGTAGTCATCACTGGTATAGGGAATTTATTTAATTATTTATTGGTGTTTAAAGTCACTTTTGTGAAGCTATATACTGTCGTCTTCAACTTGCGTTAGAACTCTATATGTAACTCAAATTCTGCCGGGTTAGTACGTTGGAGAGTTCGACGGTTGCTCGCCGGTGCTCAGTGGTTCTCTTCGATTCTTCGGTTCTTCCTCCACCCGTAGAACTACATTACACGACATGACCCTGGCTGCTGAAAGAGTCGTCAAATTCCAATAAATAAATAGATAAATAAATAAATCTCTCCTTGTGTGTGGAGGGAAGGATGTGGGGAGGGGTGGCAATAAGTTTATTACGCTTTTGTTGTTTAATTTGTCTGTGTGAATTCCATCTCATTTTTCTGTTTTCCATCCTTTCTCAGTGGCGTTAAACCGGGGGGGGGGGTGTAATGGGAATATTTACCTCCCACTCCCCCCCCCCAAAAAAAAAATCAAAAAATTATTAACCCATGGTCCCGATTAAACTCGTGGAGATGTTTGAAGTCAGTCCAAAACAAAACACAAACGAAGAGGTTGACCAAACGGATAAATTCAGAAGCGCGCCTAAGTACGAAACGAGCAAAGAATTCGAATTGGTTGTGTCACAGCGGCCTCAGAATCACTGAGAACGCGAGTTTTGGCCCTCATATTTTTCAAAATTTTTCCAGGGAAGGGCCCCCCGGACCCCGCCAACGAGAAGGGGATACTACATCTGGTGCTCTCCCCCACCTCGCCACTGCGCGACTCGAATCATGCTACTGTCGGCACAATCCTTTTGCATGGATCTCCGCCTTGATACCCCTCTCCCAATATTTTTACCTTCTCACGTCCCTGTCCTTGTTCTATTAGTATAAGCGTTAAATACACTTGTCGTAATTATCTTTTACAACATGTGCGAGGGGAGGGGATTGTATTTCGCGGGCATTGGTGGGATGCTTTGGGAAGGAGAGGGGTAGGAGTGTTTCCCGTGTATTACATCCACAGTATTAAACACACGCGTAAGATATGTACACTGTTTTGGGGCTGAGGCTATAGTCGTGTTTTGAGTGCCGTGTGTCGAAAAAGTGTTCCACGTACGGTGTGGGGGAGGGGCGGGGGGGGGGGGGCAGCGAGTTTATTACGCTATAGTTTCATTTGTTTGTGTGAATTCCATCTCATTTTCTGTGTTTATTGGTATGAGAGTTATATGCGCTTATCGTAATTATCGTTGACAACATGTGCGAGGGAGAGGAGAGGTATTTCACGGCACGGTTGGGATGCTTGGGGTGGGGGTGGGTAGGTGTTTACCCCATGTATTACATCCAGAATATTGAAAACACCCGCGAGATATATAAACTGTTTTGGTGGTGGGTCTATATGTTTCATGTCATCAGTCACGTGATTTTATCTCGAGATAACGAGATGTTTTCTCGTTATAACGAGATGTTTTCTCGTTATAACGAGATACTATCTCGTTATAACGAGATCTTTTCTCGTTATAACGAGATCTTTTCTCGTTATAACGAGATCTTTTCTCGTTATAACGAGATACTTTCTCGTTATAACGAGATGTTTTCTCGTTATAACGAGATACTTTCTCGTTATAACGAGATGTTTTTTCGTTATAACGAGATGTTTTCTCGTTATAACGAGATCGTATCTCGTTATAACGAGATAAAAATAAATATTTGAGTGTCCTAAATCAGCCACCGTAAGTATATTTTCAACAGTGTTTTTTTTTCTAATTATCTAGGACGCTACTTTGCCTCGTTGTTCCGTTACTTTCGAAACTTTTGTTCTCGTGGTCTCTCTATGTACGTAAACCATTTGGACAGAGCTCTTCTGCGGCCAAGTCCCCAAGACGCCATTTACACAAGAGAGGATGTTAAATTAAGTACTGTGAATTTAGTTACTTATTCCCGTTTCCTTATTCGACATTCAAAATTCGAAAAAAAAATTACCGGATATTTTGGTGTTGATGGGTGGCCCCCGAAGAATAAAGAAGATTGACACCTCAACCGCCCCAATCGGACCACATTAGGGCCCTACTAAGGCCCCAAAAAGGGCCAGTTACAAAATATCACCAAAGCAGGTTAAAATCACGGGATATTTTGGTGTTAATGGGTGGCCCCTGAGGAATAAAGAAGATTGACACCTCAACCGTCCCAATCGGACCACATTTAGGGGCCCTACTAAGGCCCCAAAAAGGGCCAGTTACAAAATAACACGCAAAGAAGGTTAAAATCACTGGATATTTTGGTGTTGATGGGTGGCCCCCGAGGAATAAAGAAGATTGACACCTCAACCGCCCCAATCTGACCACATTTAGGGCCCTACTAAGGCCCCAAAAAGTGCCAGTTACAAAATATCACCAAAGCAGGTTAAAATCACAGGATATTTTGGTGTTGATGGGTGGCCCCCGAGGAATAAGGAAGATTGACACCTCAACCGCCCCAATCGGACCACATTTAGGGGCCCTACTAAGGCCCCAAAAAGGGCCAGTTACAAAATGTCACCAAATCAGGTTAAAATCACTGGATATTTTGGTGTTGATGGGTGGCCCCCGAGGAATAAAGAAGACTGACACCTCAACCGCCCCAATCGGACCACATTTAGGGGCCCTACTAAGGCCCCAAAAGGGCCAGTTACAAAATACCACCAAAACAGGTTAAAATCACTGGATATTTTGGTGTTGATAGGTGGCCACCGGGGAATAAAGAAAATTGAAACCTCAACCGCCCCAATCGGACCACATTTAGGGGCCCAACTAAGGCCCCAAAAAGGGCCAGTTACAAAATATCATCAAAGCAGGTTAAAATCACGGGATATTTTGGGGTTGATGGGTGGCCCCCGAGGAATAAAGAGATTGACACCTCAATCGCCCCAATCGGACCACATTCAGGGGCCCTACTAAGGCCCCAAAAAGGGCCAGTTACAAAATATCACCAAAGCAGGTTAAAATCATGGGATATTTTGGTGTTGATGGCTGGCCCCCGAGGAATAAAGAAGATTGACACCTCAACTGCCCCAATCGGACCACATTTAGGGCCCCTACTAAGGCCCTAAAAAGGGCCAGTTACAAAATATCACCAAAGCAGGTTAAAATCACGGGATATTTTGGTGTTGATGGGTGGCCCCCGAGGAATAAAGAAGATTGACACCTCAACTGCCCTAATCGGACCACATTTAGGGGCCCTACTAAGGCCCTAAAAAGGGCCAGTTACAAAATACCACCAAAACAGGTTAAAATCACTGGATATTTTGGTGTTGATGGGTGGCCCCCGAAGAATAAAGAAGATTGACACTTCAACCGCCCCAATCGGACCACATTTAGGGGCCCTACCAAGGCCCCAAAAAGGGCCAGTTACAAAATATCACCAAAGCAGGTGAAAATCACGGGATATTTTGGTGTTGATGGGTGGCCCCCCAAGGAATAAAGAAAACTGACACCTCAACCGCCCCAATCGGACCACATTTAGGGGCCCTACGAAGGACCTAAAAAGGGCCAGTTACAAAATATCACCAAAGCAGGTTAAAATCACGCGATATTTTGGTGTAGGTGGGTGGCCCCCGAGGAACAAAGAAGATTGACACCTCAACCGCCCCAATCGGACCACATTTAGGGGCCCTACTAAAGCCCCAAAAAGGGCCAGTTACAAAATATCACCAAAGCAGGTTAAAATCACGGGATATTGTGGTGTTGATGGGTGGCCCCCGAGGAATAAAGAAGATTGACACCTCAACTGCCCTAATCGGACCACATTTAGGGGCCCTACTAAGGCCCTAAAAAGGGCCAGTTACAAAATATGACCAAAGCAGGATAAAATCACGGGATATTTTGGTGTTGATGGGTGGCCCCCGAGGAATAAAGTAGATTGACACCTCAACCGCCCCTATAGGACCACATTTATGGGCCCTACTAAGGCCCCAAAAAAGGGCCAGTTACAAATTATCACCAAAGAAGGATAGAATCACGGGATATTTTGGTGTTGATGGGTGGCCCCCCGAGGAATAAAGAAGATTGACACCTCAATCGCCCCAATCGGACCACATTTAGGGGCACTACTAAGGCCCCAAAAAGGGCCAGTTACAAAATATCACCAAAGCAGGTTAAAATCACGGGATATTTGGTGCTGATGGGTGGCCCCCGAGGAATAAAGAAGATTGACACCTCAACCGCCCCAATCGGACCACATTTAGGGGCCCTACTAAGGCCCCAAAAAGGGCCAGTTACAAAATACCACCAAAACAGGTTAAAATCACTGGATATTTTGGCGTTGATAGGTGGCCCCTGAGGAATAAAGAAGATTGACACCTCAACCGCCCCAATCGGACCACATTTAGGGGCCCTACTAAGGCCCCAAAAAGGGCCAGTTACAAAATACCACCAAAACTGGTTTAAAATCACTGGATATTTTGGTGTTGATGGGTGGCCCCCAAGGAATAAAGAAAATTGACACCTCAACCGCCCCAAATCGGACCACATTTAGGGGCCCTACTAAGGCCCCAAAAAGGGCCAGTTACAAAATATCATGAAAGCAGGTTAAAATTACGGGATATTTTTGTGTTTATGGGTGGCCCCCGAGGAATAAAGAAGATTGACACCTCAACCGCGCCAATCTGACCACATTTAGGGGCCCTACTAAGGCCCCCAAAAAGGGCCAGTTGCAAATTATCACCAAAGAAGGATAGAATCACGGGATATTTTGGTGTTGATGGGTGGCCCCCGAGGAATAAAGAAGATTGACACCTCAACCGCCGCAATCGGACCACATTTAGGGCCTCTACTAAGGCCCCAAAAAGGGCCAGTTACAAAATATCACCAAAGCAGGTTAAAATCACGGGATATTTTGGTGCTGATGGGTGGCCCCCCGAGGAATAAAGAAGATTGACACCTCAACCGCCCCAATCGGACCACATTTAGGGGCCCTACTAAGGCCCCAAAAAGGGGCCAGTTACAAAATATCACCAAAGCAGGTTAAAATCACGGGATATTTTGGTGTTGATGGGTGGCCCCCGAGGAATAAAGAAGATTGACACCTCAACCGCCCCAATCGGACCACATTTAGGGGCCCTACTAAGGCCCCAAAAAGGGCCAGTTACAAAATACCACCAAAACAGGTTAAAATCACTGGATATTTTGGTGTTGATAGGTGGCCACCGAGGAATAAAGAAAATTGACACATCAACCGCCCGAATCGGACGACATTTAGGGGCCCAACTAAGGCCCCAAAAAGGGCCAGTTACAAAATATCACCAAAGAAGGTTAAAATCACGGGATATTTTGGGGTTGATGGGTGGCCCCCGAGGAATAAAGAAGATTGACACCTCAACCGCCCCAATCGGACCACATTCAGGGGCCCTACTAAGGCCCCAAAAAGGGCCAGTTACAAAATATCACGAAAGCAGTTTAAAATTATGGGATATTTTGGTGTTGATGGGTGGCCCCCGAGGAATAAAGAAGATTGACACCTCAACCGCCCCAATCGGACCACATTTAGGGGCCCTACTAAGGCCCTAAAAAGGGCCAGTTACAAAATATCACGAAAGCAGGTTAAAATTACGGGATATTTTGGTGTTGATGGGTGGCACCCGAGGAATAAGGAAGAATGACACCTCAACCGCCCCAATCGGACCACATTTAGGGGCCCTACTAAGGCCCCAAAAAGGGCCAGTTACAAAATGTCACCAAAGCAGGTTAAAATCACGGGATATTTTGGTGTTGATGGGTGGCACCCGAGGAATAAGGAAGAATGACACCTCAACCGCCCCAATCGGACCACATTTAGGGGCCCTACTAAGGCCCCAAAAAGGGCCAGTTACAAAATGTCACCAAAGCAGGTTAAAATCACTGGATATTTTTGTGTTTATCGGTGGCTCCCGAGGAATAAAGAAGATTGACACATCAACCGCCCCAATCGGACCACATTTAGGGGCCCAAAGCAGGATATGACCAAAGCAGGATAAAATCACAGGATATTTTGGTGTTGATGGGTGGCCCCCGAGAAATAAAGAAGATTGACACCTCAACCGCCCCTATCGGACCACATTTAGGGGCCCTACAAAGGCCCCAAAAAGGGCCAGTTACAAAATATCACGAAAGCAGGTTAAAATCACGGGATATTTTGGTGTTGATGGGTGGCACCCGAGGAATAAGGAAGAATGACACCTCAACCGCCCCAATCGGACCACATTTAGGGGCCCTACTAAGGCCCCAAAAAGGGCCAGTTACAAAATGTCACCAAAGCAGGTTAAAATCACGGGATATTTTGGTGTTGATGGGTGGCACCCGAGGAATAAGGAAGAATGACACCTCAACCGCCCCAATCGGACCACAGTTAGGGGCCCTACTAAGGCCCCAAAAAGGGCCAGTTACAAAATGTCACCAAAGCAGGTTAAAATCACTGGATATTTTTGTGTTATGGGTGGCTCCCGAGGAATAAAGAAGATTGACACATCAACCGCCCCAATCGGACCACATTTAGGTGCCCTACTAAGGCCCCAAAAAGGGCCAGTTACAAATTATCACCAAAGAAGGATAAAATAACGGGATATTTTGGTGTTGATGGCTGGCCCCCGAGGAATAAAGAAGATTGACACCTCAACCGCCCCAATCGGACCACATTTAGGGGCCCTACTAAGGCCCCAAAAAGGACCAGTTACAAAATATCACCAAAGCAGGTTAAAATCACTGGATATTTTGGTGTTGATGGGTGGCCCCCTAGGAGTAAAGAAGATTGACACCTCAACCATGCCAATCGGACCACATTTAGGGGCCTCCTTAGGCCCCCAAAAAGCCAGTTACAAAATATTACCTAAGGGGACAAACATCGCCAGATATTTTGATGTTCGTGTGCAACACGAGAAGAATAAAGAAGATTCGATGGAACGCCGTCCCCAAATATGAGGATATGAGCAATGACAAATTGTGGCTCACTAAGAATTTTCTCATGGCCCTTATGACCATGAGGATATATGGAATGGCAAGTTGTGCCCCTTTGCCTTCGGGTTTTCATATAATGAAAAGGGCATCTTGAAGGCCAGCCAAGTAACAGAAAGAGATTCCACAAAACGATCTCTATGCAACACGGTCCGTAAATATCCCAAACCGGGGCCCAACATTCACTTCATAATTTGCTCTCCTTACCCTTACTTCCTTTCCTTCCTACTCTAAATCTTGGCATGTCCAAGGCCCTGCCTAATGTTTGCTTGCTTCTCCAAGCATACCAATACCAGTACCAATACCACCCATTTCCCTTCCACTTTCCTATTCTTTCTAAACTCTGGCATACCAACGAGCCTGTTGGTGTCTGCTTGTTACGTCTTGCATACCAGCACTACCCATCCCCCTCCAATTTCCCTATTCTTCCTAAGCCCTGACATGCCCGAGGGCCTACCTAATGTGTGCTTGCTACGCCATTCATACTAACACTACCCATTCCCTCCCACTTCCCCATGGTGTCTACTTACTATGCACGCTAACACCACCCATTCCCTTCCACCTGCTTATTCTTCCTGTAGCCATAACTTGCCCAAGGACCTGCCCGATGCCCGTCTGCTATGCCATGCGTACTAACTCCTGCAGTTGAATACTTGGGTCAGAGAGTAGTCAGAACACGCCACAAAAGTTAATTATAGTAACAAAAACACCGATCTTACTCCAAGGATAGGGCTCTTTTGTTCTACCGGAGTCAATCCCCCATCAATCGAAAATACCATTTATGGGTCATATAACACTTCGCACGACTCTGTTTCGGTAACATAAGGTCGATGTCGGTGATTTGGGGTGAGTGTCGAGTTTATTTTGATAATTCGCCAGACTCCCGTTGAATCGAACACACCCCATAGAACAGACCCCCCGCCCGTTTAAAGGTCATTGGGTCACATGGCAACAGCAAGCTAACATAGAAACCAAGATGGTAGTCTCCAATGTGCATGCTCACTAAAACCACGTATCGCTATCGGGATGAGGTCACAACATGCCCGCTCTCCTGTGCTTCTATGACAACCCACGTGACACCTACAATACCCCACGGTATGCTGTCACTTCTGTGGTATGCTACCCGCCCCCGCCCCCACCCCCCGAAGTCCTCCAGATGGGGCCCATTTGGCACATTTCAGACTACTCGGAATAAATATAACGTGCGGCGAAATGATAATACGCGCACACGAAATAATAATCCATGCACACGGAATAATAATCCTTGTGCCCGAATTATTATTTTGTATGTACAGATTATCAATTCGCCTACACGGATTATTATTTCGTGTGCACCGATTATTATTTTGTGTGCACGGATTATTAACTCGTGTGCTCGGATTATTATTTTGTGTGTCCGGATTAAAACATAAGGTGTCAGGACCCCCACCCCCGCTGTCCCAAAAGACAGACCTGCAAATTAATAATCCATGCACGCAAACTAACAATTCATGCGCACAGATTAATAATCCATGCATGAAGTAATGATCAAGGCAGACGAATTAATAATCCGTGCGTTTGAATTAATAATCCGTGTGCATGAATTAACAATCCACGCACACGAAATGATAATCCATGCAAACAAAATAATAATCAATGCGAACGAATTAATAAATCATTCACGTGAATTATAATCTGTGCACACGAAATAATATTCCGTGCACACAAATTAATAAGCTGTGCAAATGGATTATTGATCAGTAGTATGTCACGTATCTTTCGAGCAAGATCTGGTGGACCGCGCGTTGTACCCCGGAAGTGACGTCTTAGTCACGTGTCTGGGGCGGCCATCTTGTATTGCCATGGTAACCCGCATGAGCAGCTATGTTATGACGTCATTCTCATGGTGACGCGTGGTGTCACTGCGCATGTGCAGCCCGTGTTGTTATGGTAATACACGTTTCCGCCGTCCATTTTGTATACAGGGCACCGCCGTCTTGTTTCTATGGTAGCACGTGGTCGCTAGGTGACCCAAATGCCTCTCTAATAAGATGGGGGTATGTTTGGAGGGTAGGTTCGATTCAATGGGAGTCCAACGAATTACCCAAATGAACCCGAAAACGACTGCTGTTCACCCGAAATAACCGAAACGGACCCGAATGCTCTTAGAATGTTGACCCTAATAGTACCACGTAGTGGTATCAGATCTATAAAAGATGTGCTCCTTATCTAGCTCGAATTCCATAAGAATCCTCGTTTACAACTACATATTTTATAACATATCTGTTCTACTTGACTTCTATCTACTCTAGTATACTGATTATCCCTGATTGTCCTTGTAGATTCTTATGCCTTTTCTACCCATGATATCATGGCATTGTCCGTGTATTCCTGGCTCTCCCTTATCTTAATAGATTATTTGGCTTGTTCTAACCGTGATATGACTATTATCTGCACTAGTCTACCATTATCTGGCTTACCAGTAGACCTAGACATAGCTGCAGTTGACACTTTCTCGACGGGCCATGTGCGCCCCGTTTTCTTCGTGTGAGGCCATGAGGGCTATGAAGACCTCATAGCCCTCATGGTCTCATACGACGAAAAAGAGGCGCCAAAGGCTAGTCCTATTCCATAATGGGGTACCAGTAATCATTTACTCATGGGATGGGGGTCCCCAAATACCGAGATGGGGGCCACAGGGCCATGATGGCTATGAGGTCTTCATAGCCTTCATGGCCTCATACGACGAAAAGAGGTACCCAAATACCGTGATGAGGATGAGAGTAATGGCATTTCCTTATGGCACTCATAACCCTCGTGGCCTCATACGATGAAAGGGGATTCTGATTCTGAAATCCATCCAGATACTAGAAAGGGATTCCAAAATTGGAATTCTGTGGACCGTGGCGACCAAATACCGAGATGAGGATGAGAGCAATGGAATTTCCTTGTGGCCCTCATAGCCCTTATGACCTAATTCGGTGAAAAAGGGATTTTGAAGGCCATCCAGATACTAGAAAGGGATTCCAAAATTGGGATTCTGTGGACTGTGGTGACAAATGTGGAGATGAGGATGAGAGTAATGGCATTTCCTTATGGCCCTCATAGTCCTCATGGTCTCATACGGTGAAAAGGGGATTCTGAAGGCCATCCAGATACTAGAAAGGGATTCCAAAATTGGGATTCTGTGGACCGTGGTGACAAAATACCGAGATGAGGATGAGAGTAGTGGCATTTCCTTATGACCCTCATAGCCCCCATGGCCTCATACGAAGAAAACGGGGCACCGATGGCCCGTCGGGAAAGTGTCCCCTGTAGCTATGTCTGGGTCTACTGGTAAGCCCAACAAATGGTAAACTAGTGTAGATAATAATCATATCACGGGTAAAACAAGCCAAATAATATACTAAGGTAAGAGACAGCCATGAATACACGGACAATGCCATCATATCATGGGTAGAACAGGCATAAGAATCGACAAGGACAGTCAGGGATAATTAGTATACTTGAGTAGATAGAAGTCAGGTAGAACAGATAGGGTATAAAATATGTAGTACTAAAAGAGGATTCTTATGGAATTCGAGCTAGATAAGGAACACACATTTTATGGATCTTATAACACTACGTGGTGCTATAGGGTCAACATTCTAAAATAATTCTGGTCCATTTTAGTGATTTCCGGTGAAAATAAGTCGTTCACGGGATCATCTGGGTAACTCTTTGTACTCCCATTGCATCAAACGTACCCTCCAAACATACCCCCGTCTTATTAGATGCCTTTGGGTCACCTAGCAACCGCGTGCTACCATAGAAACAAAGATGGCGGCGCTCTGTATACAAAATGGACGACGGAAAACGCGTATTACCATAACAACACGCGCTGCGCATGCGCAGTGATACAACGTTTCACCATGGGGATGGCGTCACAACATGGCCGGCCAAGCGCGTTACCATGACAACACAAAATGGCGGAACCCAGTCACGTGACTATGACGTCACTTCCGATGTCCACCGCGGGGTTCACCAGATCTTGCTCGAAAGGAACGAGCACTACTACTTTGATCCATGCACATTAAATAATAATCCGTGCGCATGACATGAAAGATATAAAAACTATGGTATAGGTTATTTAGTCAAAATGGCATCCAACCTGTGACCTTGGTATACTGGTATCCTATCATCTTCTCGCTGAAACAACAATTCTTAGGTCTGCTTGTTCTTGTTTGGACCTACGTTATCTAGGACCCTTCGGCCCTCGGTCGCTACCGCCTCCTCATCTCTACAAGAAGGAAGGTCAGGAGGGGTAACCTAATGGCCCGAGGTCCGTCCTTGTTAGGCATGCTTCCCCCTTTTTAACGTGCGATAGGCCAGTCAGGACGAAGTGAAGTCTGCGTAAGACCTCACATCGCTGCACTCTGGGCCTGGGGCAGTAAGTAGGTGTATGTAAGCGTGGTGGGAGAGGGGGGATCTCTTGTTGAGACGTGGGGGCGCAAAAATATGTCAGCGAAGATATAAAATTCAGATGACTAAAAGGGCCTATAAAGCAGCCATCGAAAAGTACTTCACAATACCGGGGGAATTTGGGATGGGACGTCACCCAAAGTTGGCTGGGATGGCAACATATGCCTATGCTTGTCCGCTACATGTCTAATCTTGGCGGTATTATATATATTTTTGGTAGGCCCTGGGAAGGTCGGGTTCAGAGGCGGGGGCATGGGAAAACGCACACAGCTCGCCCCCAAATAGACTAACATTGCAACTCCCCCCTTCACAATAAATACAAACTGCCATATATGATTTCGACCCCCTCCCTCACCTTCCATTAGGAGACTTCAAAACTGTTGATATAGCTTCGAAATTTGAGAATATTTCAGAGAAACTCAGGCCCTTACCGATGACCTCGCGATCCTCCGTTAGGCTCCAGAATCGCTCACAAAGCTTCACAGTTAAAATTGTAAAATTTGCGGAGGAAGGATAACCGGCCCCCCACCAATGGCTTCACCTCCTCTAAGGAGGCTTCAGAGTCTCTTACAGAGCTCCAAAAATTTATAATTCGGGGAGAGGTCCCGAATCCGGTGGCGGCGCTACAGGAGGTCATGAAAGGGCATGCCCCCGAACACAGTCTTTGATACCCCCTCCTCTCTGTCTCACTCACTTGCCCCTCTCCAAAACTGTCACATCCAGCCACCCTCTCTTACACACACAGTGACTCTCTTTTCTTTATTTACATACAAACTCAGCAGATGAACAAAAATCCACTGGAATTTTGCAAGTTCGGATGCAGATACTTATGAACCATGTAGGTTTATAAACCTTGTCTCTAAAATGTGGGTCAACCAAAAATGTGGCGATCTACCCTAAAAGCCATCAGAAAACTTGACTTAAATGCACAGTGATTTTTTTTTGTCTGGGAGGCGACCCCCCCCCCCCCCTCTCCCGGGGAGGGCAAGTTGGCTTCTCCACTCAGGATACCCACCCATACGGAGCATGTCCCCTACTTGCAGACTCCCCCCCCCCCCCCCCCCCCCCCCCGCAGATATTTTTCTGGCTCTACCAATGCCAGGTCACACAAATGGGAGAGGGTGATTCACCTGACTACACCCTTCCCTCCCTGTCTGCGGCATTTGAGATATACCCGCGTCATATCGCTACCCCCCTTCATTGGAATTCTCCCCTATAAAGGATTCTGGTTCCGCCACTGAATAGGATTCCAATGCAAGGCGTGGTAAGTATATATAGTAGGTCCGTCTTTTGGGACAGCGGGAGTGGGGGTCCTGACACCTTATGTTTTAATCCGTGCACCCAAAATTTTCATTCGAGCACACGAGTTAATAATCTGTGCGCACGAACTAATAATCGGTGCACACGACATAATAATCCGCGAAGGCGAATTGATAATCAGTACATACAAAATAATAACCCGGGCATGAGGATTATTATTTCGTGTGCACGGATTATTTTTTCGCGCGTATTATCATTTCGCTGCACTTTATATTTATTCTAGTAGTATGAAATGTGCCCCATCTGGAGGACTTCGGGGGGGGGGGGGGGGGTAGCATACCGCAGAAGGGACAGCATACCGCGGCGTATTGTGGGTGTCACGTGGGTTGTCATAAAAGCGGAGGAGAGCGGGCATGTTGTGACCTCTTCCCGATAGTTATATGTGGTTTTAGTGAGCATGCACATTGGAGACTACCATCTTGGTTTCTATGTTAGCTTGTTGTTGCCATGTGACCCAATAACCTCTAAACGGACGGGGACTGTTCTAAGGGTGTGTTCGATTCAACGGGAATCTTGCGAATTACCAAAATAAGCTCGACACTTACCCCAAATCACCGACATCGACTTTATGTTACCGAAACAGAGTCGCGCGAAGTGTTATATGACCCATAAGGAGTATTTTCGAGGTATGTACTCCGTACTTGGAGTAAGATCGGTGTTTCGTTACTATAATTAACTTCTGTGGCGTGTTCTGACTTCTCTCTGACCCAAGTATTCAACTGCAGGAGATAGTACGCATGGCATAGCAGACGGGCATCGGGCAGGTCACTGGACAAGTTATGGCTGCAGGAAGAATAAGCAAGTGGAAGGGAATGGGTGTTAGCGTGCATAGTAAATAGACACCAGAATGGAGATGTGGGGGGGGAATGGGTAGTGTTAGTATGAATGGCGTAGTAAGCAGACATCAGGTAGGCCCTCGGGCATGTAAGGGCTCAGGAAGAATAGGGAAGTTGGGGGAATGGGTAGTGCTTGTATGCAAGACGTATGCAAGACGTAGCAAGCAGACACCAACAGGCCCGTTGGTATGCCAGAGTTTAGAAAGAATAGGAAAGTGGAAGGAAAATTGGTGGTATTGGTATGCTTGGAGAAGCCGGCAAACATCAGGCAGGGCCTTGGGCATGCCAAGACTTAGAGATAGGAAGGAAAGGAAGTAAGGGTAAGGTGAGTAAATCGTGAAGTGGAAGTCGGGCCACGGTTTGGGATATTTACGGACCATGTTGCATAGAGATAGACTTGTGGAATCTCTTTCTGTTACTTGGCTGGCCTTCAGGATGCCCTTTTCATTACATGAAAAGCCGAGGGCAATGAAGCACAACTTGCCATTCCACATATCCTCAGGGTCATAAGGGCCACAAGAAATTTCTTAGTGAGCCACAATTCGTCATTCCTCATATTTGGAGACGGCGTTCCATGGAATCTTCTTTATTCTTCTCATGTCGCACACCAACATCAAAATATCTGGCGATGTTTGTCTCCTTCGGTACTATTTTGTAACTAGCTCTTTTGGGGGCCTAAGGTGGGCCCTAAATGTGGTCCGATTGGAACGGTTGAGGTGTCAATCTTCTTTATTCCTCGGGGGCAACCCACCAACACCAAAATATCCCGTAATCTTTACCTGCTTTGATGATATTTTGTAACTGGCCCTTTTGGGGGCCTTAGTGGGACCCCTAAATGCGGTCCGATTGGGGCGGTGGAGGCATCAATTTTCTTTATTCCTCGGGGGCCACCCATCAACACCAAAATATCCAGTGATTTTAACCTGGTTTGGTGATATTTTGTAACTGGCCCTTTTTGGGGCCTTAGTCGGGCCCCTAAATGTGGTCCGATTGGGGCGGTTGAGGTGTCAATTTTCTTTATTCCTTGGGGGCCACCCATCAACACCAAAATATCCAGTGATTTTATCCTTCTTTGGTGATAATTTGTAACTGGCCCTTTTTGGGGCCTTAGTAGGGCCCCTAAATGTGGTCCGATTGGGGCGGTTGAGGTGTCAATCTTCTTTATTCCTCGGGGGCCACCACTCAACACCAATATATCCAGTGATTTTAACCTGGTGTGGTGATATTTTGTAACTGGCCCTTTTTGGGGCCTTAGTAGGGCCCCTAAATGTGGTCCGGTTGGGGCGGTTGAGGTGTCAACCTTCTTTATTCCTCGGGGGCCACCCATCAACACCAAAATATCCAGTGATTTTAACCTGGTTTGGTGATATTTTGTAACTGGCCCTTTTTGGGGCCTTAGTAGGGCCCCTAAATGTGGTCCGATTGGGGCGGTCGAGGTGTCAATCTTCTTTATTCCTTGGGGGCCACCCATCAACACCAAAATATCCGGTAATTTTTTTCGAATTTTGAATGTCGAATAAGGAAACGGGAATAAGTAACTAAATTCACAGTACTGTTAAATTAATAGAACAATTGCATGCGACCCTATTTACAATTTCTAAAAACAATGTGCATGCAGTTGTTTGCTCATGGAGAGCCAGACGGCCTATGATGAGCTGATAAGTTGTAGGCCTACTGTTGAAGCGCTTGGCGCGTGTAATATCTGCTTCACCGCGAGAGTTTATTATTGTTTGTTTGAAGGCACTTTGGGGATCCAGGGCTATGTCTTGGACACAACGCGCATGGGTGGGCATTCTAAAACTTATTATCTAACGATTTTCTGGATAATAATAATAAACTACAGTACTCAATGTATAAGAAAGTAAAAAGCCCCCCCCCCCCCCCCCCCCCCCCGCACCCACACATATTAAAGCTTCATTAAATAAATATATTTTTTCCGCACAAATCGATAAATTCAAGTCTTCGTTAAAATGTGTTTAACGGGAAAATGTGAAGAGATGTCATTTAGATTTTTAGCGACACTGTTTTTAATCACCACTTTCCATTTACTTGTCACGTGTTGATTGAATATTACCCCTTCATGCACCTTATATCAAACGTTTCTTGATGCAATAGCATGTTGATATATTTGCTTGAAATGCGGTCTAAAAACCTCTTGGATCACTGGATTGCCTACCAAAAAACGGACACAAACGAAAACAAGTAAAAAATGGCAAAATATAAGCTAATAACGGTTTAGAAGGCATAGATAGTGTGTGCACGTGTCTGTTTGAATGCTGGACCATGGACGAAAAAGCCCAGATTCACTGTTGTCAGAACGGACCAGATTTTGAGATGGAACGGACCAGATTTCTAAATAGAACGACCCAGATTTTTCTACTGAACGGTCCACATAAAAAACTCATTTATTAAAAACAGATATTTCTTATGCCCCCATTATTTTTTGGAAGTTGAATATTAAAATATTTTCCGACCATGAGATCAGTTAATTTAAATCAATTTAAATTGTAAAGGGCAAAACATCAACAAAACTATTAACAGCCAACAAAATGTGTTTGTGCGAGTATTATCCTTTAATTGCCTGCAGCCAATTTGATAACATAGATGTGAAGCTACTGAAAAGGCCGACATGGAGGTGTGAATACAGCCCTGCACCTAATCACAGGAGTCTGGAACTTGTCATACAGGCCATATAATATCATATGTACATATGCAACTGAGCGAAGCGAGGAAGGAGTGCAACGGACCCTCGACTGGTCATATCACATTTACGCCTCGCATTACGATTCAAATCAACTTACCTCTTGTTTTTCTCTTCACACTTACTCGCAAATGATTTATCTATCTAACGGCTGAAAGGTTGAATTCACAATTCTCGATTACATACTTTATTACACGAATTTCCTCCAAAAAATGACGGAATTTAAATCTGCCGCGCCACCATGTCACCCTACGCGAAAGCGAAAGTAAACTGGTTGACAGTTTTACTTCACGGGATCAACAAAGCGAAACGAAGCGGGTTTACCGTATGACGAAATCCCCACGAAATTTTAATCGCTTTAACGTACAGACCTACTGCGAGTGCAGTTTTAAAATTACTATTGAACGCCCCCTATTAGCTATATTTGACGCTTCAAACGTTTTAAAATGTCGATAAATGAAGGATAACATATAATTTGGATCAATTTACTCTGCACAAATGTAAGGAAATACGTTTACTATCGAATGCAGTCAGTGATAAGGGCGAAAGCTTGATATATATTCCTATTTTCGAGTTTTGAGTTCCCATAAAAACTTGATGGGGAATTTTTCTACAGAATTGAATGGGAGGAATCTGAACGTAGAGGGGTAGCCACTACGTTCAGATCGCTGAACTTGACAAGCTCCAGATTCCTGTGTTAGGACTCAAACTATGGGAGGTGTATTTGTTGATAAATGCGAATATTCCTTGTAAAACGTGAAAGGTAAACAGATTTTCAATTGCCTTCCGAAAAGTATCAATATTCTATTATTACTTACCATTCCGTCAGCAGAAAGTTAACGTCTTGCAAACTTCATAAGAGCAAATGAACACTTCATCGGCTCCCGCAGTCAAATATAGCTAATAATTTGAAAACTGCACTCGCATTAGTAGCTGGAATTCCAGCGGAGAACAGCTAATTTTATGATTTTGATATTTAAGTGCTATTCTCCGCTGGAAGTTTAAACGAGCTTTTCCTTGTAGTCTTTTGTAACAGAATTTCGGTACGAACGGTTTGGACGTGCTAAAAGCACTAAATACCTGCCCTAACAATGTAGCTGCGACTCTAATTTGAAGCTAGTCATCCCTTCTACAATTCTAGATAAAATTACTGCTGAGCACGGTGCATTTCATGCCTAAAAGGCAATTATTATCAACGAACCCCCTCCTTTTTCTCGCAAAACAAAATATGCAAATTGGGTAATACCCGACAGTTGTGACGTTTTTGTTTTACACGCACAGAAAATAATCAAAATATGGAACTCGACAATTTGAAACGGACTGGCATCTCCAAATTATCACACAACAAAACGGAACTATTTTCGAGCCCGTATTTCTAAATATTGGAGACATTCGGAAGTAATTTTTATTCAAAAAATATTAGTCTTCTTTATCATTTACATGGACACTAAAATATGTCATTACAATAAACTTACGAACGTAAAATGTAGAATAAGCAAGCTCTTGGTGTGAACAGTCAGGACCGGGGAGCTAAAATTTGGGCCCTGGGTTTATTCTGTTTCGCCAACTTACAGAACCCTTTCGAAAGTGTGTATAGTGGTGGTGGTGGGTGGTGGTGGTGGTGGTGGTGGGGGTGATGACGGAGTGTGTTTGTTCTGAGGGCAACAATCACGGACAGTAATGGGGGATTTGGGGTCCCTCCGAGAAAAGTTGAAATCTGCTATTAAAAAGAGCCTTCTTGCGGCTTTGAAGAATGAAAATTCACGTTATCTTTTGGCCGTCAAATGACGTTTTAAGCTGCATGTTATATATTTACAAATTCATCAGTGGTCATCTAGTGACACAGAGTTATAGCTTCTGGCTGCACAATTCTTCTTGTTTATTATGTCAAGCTGACCTAATGAGGTTATTGCCAAAGAACCGTTGGTCAAATGCAGAGAACTATTTGATGTCATTTGATAGAGACCCTTCCAAACATTTTAGTACTATACGACGCGGAACTTTGGGGTACCTGAACCTAACCTAGGAGTCATAGACTCCCTAGCCAGGCCCGGCAAAAGTACCGGGCCCTGGGGTTACTAACTCACACACACTCTCAAATCGGTCCTGGACACAGTGGAAACTATACTTATATGAAGACAATGAATATCAGGCCAAGACGGAGTCAAATTGACCCATCATCACGAAAGAACATTTTTTTCTTTTCTGCTGCTTTCTCGGAATATCTCCTGGGACTCCCGTCTCCGATGAGCTCCATTGGCAGGCTCAAATTGTACGCCCGAAAGATGTGGGTGACATCCATAGACAATATAATGCGTGGCTGAAAACGAAATCAATCATTTCTGATTTCCAAAAGCACTCTTGCCGCAAAAAAGGCCACAACCCCCCTCCCCTCCCCTCCCCACTCCAACACCATTTCAACTTTTCAGATTTGTGGGCAGTTAATATATAAAAATCAGAAATTTATTGCTGCCGACAAATGAGTAAAATGAGCACCAGAAAATAAAGTGTGATAATCCTCCTTCCTACCCAGTATATGTGACAAGCTTTCAAGATACACTGAGAATCTACAGATTGTATACAGTACGCGGCGGTTGGATTATCATGCTAAATCGCAGTGGGGTAGATTTTTGACCAGGCAAAAATAAATCGCAATTTCCCCCCCCCCCCCCCCCCAAAAAAAAAAAAATCACACGGTACACTTGCAGACTATTAGCTATAGGGTGTCAAGACGTTTCGTAGAAAAAACATTTCGTAGAGGACGTTTCGTAGACAAGTAATTTCGTAGAATGACCGTTTCGTAGACATTTATTGGTTGTTTCGTAGAAAAACAATGGATGTTTCGTAGACATCTTCTGGTGGGGTGGGGAAAGGGCAATTGCTTTGGGTTCCAATCAGAGAAGGAAGGAGAACAGGCTTTCTCTTGGACAGTTTTTTGGACAGTTCGGCTAGCACCTTCCTCACAACGTTCAGATTCAATTTGTGCAGAAAAGTTCGAGTATCTCTGGGATTTGGACACTGGCCTACCTCCCAGTCAAATCCCCGGGAAATATTCCAACTTGTTTGCACAACTGGAATTTGAACGTAGTGGGCAGCCACATAGTGCCGTGTCGTATGTATTTTGAGGAATAAAAGTAGAAAAAAAAACGCATTGAGAAGCACCAAATTTATTTCAGACTTAAAAAATCAAGTGTCCATAAAATTAACAAAATTGTAGCTCATGTGTAAAATATTTTAATTAGCTCCGGTTCCTATGGGAATTTAACACTAGCTGCGCCGGCAAAGCTCCGGGTAATGGGGGTAACCTATACTACTAAAAAATATTGAGTAAGGATTCAAGTTCGTACCGATGGTCAGCGATCCGGGGACACTGTCGGAATATTTACTTCTCGACCTACCATGTCGGGGGGGGGGGGGGTGTTAAGACCCTATCTCTGTGACTGGTTTTGGTGTGGGAATAACGCGGCTTAACGTTATTTACTTTTAGCCAGGGTCACCTCATGTCTAGCAGTTTTGCGGGTGATGGAAACCGGAGAAAACCACCGAGCAGCGACGAGCAACTGTCAGACTCCCCAACGTACTAACTCTGCATAGAGTCATCATTGCTTGAAGAAGGCAAGTGCGCCTTAGACGTATACGCAGTGCGCCTTAGTATACAGCGACAACGTGCCATTGCGTGGGCAATCGGGATTCAGTTCCTTACCCAAGGGCACAATTCCGATACCGCTAGTCATGATCAATCAGTGAACCTCTCTGTTTTAAGTTCAAAGCTCCAACCACTGGCAAGCTTCAATGGACCGCTTAGTTCATCCATAAGACGGCCCTTATCAGGGCCATCGAAATGTTTGAAACGAACACTTGTTCACTTAACACATTGCCATCAACATTAACTCCCCTCTCTCCCCCACCATGCACCCAGAGATAAAGTTATTCCCACTCGATACCAGTAAAATTCCATTTGTTGACATTCATATAAGCGTATGCTAAATTTCGAAGAGTAAAAAATCCATTATCCTAACCCCTTACAACATGTAATATAACAGGCGTATCCCGCCTCCACTCCCTCACCCGATGAGGAGAGCGGTGACGAAGTGTTTAGAGCATTGCACTTTAAACCGAAAGATCGACAGTTCGATCCTGATCAGAGGTAACTGCTTTGGGTAAAAACACTTTATCCCGCCGTATCATGATGTGCACGGAGACGTTGTGTTCAAAGGCGTGCACGTCGATGATTCATTTGCTTTCAACCGCAGCTAATGTTGCTTGTGCAGAGTTAGTAAGTTCGAGAGTATGTCAGTTGCTCGTCGCTGCACGATTATTCTCTCTGGCTTCCTCCCACCGTTAAACTGCCCAACACGATATCACCCGGGCTGTTGAAAATGTGGTTAAGTACAAACAAACTTCTCCCGAAAACAAACATCGATATCCAACCGGATAAGCCCGCACTCAGAGGGAAACACTCATAATTTTTAAAACTGTAACCTCCTTAAAATTTATCTACATACGTATACCCTTTCAAGTATGTAAATTGTTGGCTATATACCTTCCCTATATCTGTCTTGTCCAGAAATGAATAAATGTGCGACCCCCCCCCCCCCCCCCCCCACACACACACACACACACACGCGCGCGCAGCCACCACCACAATGTGTTGACTCGCTAAGACGAGTAGAATGAATCCCTACATATGCATTAGAGTGAATATAATGATACACCGACTTTCTGATTTCTAACAATTCCTCACCCTACCGAACGGACATGAATGCCCCCCCCCCCCCACCCCCATTGAGATTTCTAACTGGGTGTGGGCGGTTACTGCCTCCTTTTTCAACCATTCATGACGCCTCCCTTCTGTTAGAAGTGTCTTTAAACCCCAGTAAAAAAATAAAGCAATCATGACCCTCCAATCGGTATATATTGTTTTTTTCCGGAAGAGTACAGCAGTCCACGCCCACATAAAATGTCCAGTTTTATACATCGAATTTGCCAATCCGTTCGCGAACGGTAAATAAGAATGCAATACACCCGATACACAGCTTCCTACAGTTTACTGCAAAATTCACCGAAATGATCTTAGTGCGTACATGCTTCTCCTGCCCTCTGAAAGTGCTGCCCAATAAATATCAGTTTTACCCAGTGCGCTGCTCAAACACTTACAGAATACACTTCTGGCAGTGCATCCCCTATAAGTTAACTTGGCGGTGGTCGGGTGTAGGGGAGGGGCGGGGGTGTAGGGGGGGCGTATTTGTTGTTTATCCACACAATGACGCTTCACTTGGGTGGCATGTGTGTCGTTTTGATTCTCGTTTTTTTTTTGTTTTTTTTTTTTCTGTAATATTTCGGTGAGTGTACTGAGTAAAAGGTAGCACCTCTTCGTAAAGAGAAAATACCCCACTGATATTTACTAGGCAGTACATCTTCGTAAGGGTAGACTACTCATGTGATTCACCGTGGGTAACCCGGGACGTGAAGTAGTGTTTAGTACTCGTTTACTGTTGTAAACAAGCTCCGTTTTACTGTTAAATTATAGGAGCCATTCATCAATGCTTCGGTGGAAGTTCTCTAAAATGGGAATAAACGATTGACTAAACTTGACGTTATCTCCATGTTGCGGTCACGATTATCCATTGTGCAGAAATATGTGACATTAAACCCCAATAAATAAATACTCCATGATATTTACTGGGCAGCACTTTCTGGGATTGGGGTGGGTGGGGGAGGGGTGGGGCTGATACAGCATTACTTATCAGAGGGTGGGAGACGCATGTGTGCATTGGTATTATTTGAATGTATCGCCCCTTTTGTGGTGTATAATGGCGGGATAGGGAAGACATCCAGGGGCATGTCATGTGGTAGTCTTCAGTGAACCTCTGCGGTCTATAATGGCGCGATAGGGAAGATTTCCAAGGGCATGTGGGAAGTCTTCAATGAATCTCAAGTATTGGGTTTTATTGAAAAGTGAGTTAACGGAACTCTGACGGGCCGGAGGTGGGGTAGGCAGCATTCCTGTCTTGTTGGTTAGGCGAGAAATTGTTAGAACTCAGAACCTGGCGTATCGGAATCTATCGCACACTGCTACTGAACAAAAGACCACGTGCATACCTAGCGAGATGATATCTCGAAATTTCGAGATAAAAAGTCGAAATTTTGAGATAAAAAGTCAAAATTTCGAGATTTTAAGTCGAAATTTCGAGATAAAAAATCGAAATTCGAGATTTTATGTCGAAATTTCGAGATAAAAAGTCGAAATTTCGAGATAAAAAGTCAAAATTTCGAGATAAAATTCGAAATTTCGAGATTTTAAGTCGAAATTTCGAGATAAAAAATCGAAATTCGAGATTTTATGTCGAAATTTGGAGATAAAAATCGAAATTTCGAGATAAAAAGTCGAAACTTCGGCTTTCTGGGTCTGAGAATTATTTTTTATCATGTCCCTAATACGCTTCCGTAGCGTACCTACCTTTATTCCTAAAGTCGAAATATATTAAGCACGAGACCGATCCATAATGAATAATGAATTATAATGAAATATAAAATCCATTGTATAAAATCCACTGTATTGAATAACAGAATGACAAGATATGTGCTCCATTGCCGACATGCAAACCCGAAATGATATACTTCTTCTTGGATATTGTTTGGCACAACTCACCAAAAGAACTAACAATAACTACTGCCAAGCGACTGTGATACAAGATGCTGAAACATTCAAAGAGGGACTCAAGTCACACATTCATTCAGCAGAGCCTGGAAAATTTCTTGCCGTACAAACAGTAACAAAGGTATGTACATGTATAGCATTTATAAATATAATTGAGATGAGTCATTTCCCAGTCATTTCCGATAGTATCATGATAATTTTTATGATTGACATTCTCAAAGACTATGACGAACTAAGCAGATAAATAACTAATTATCTGATAAATTCGCCACATTCATTAAGAATGTCAGTTATAAAAATTATCATGACACTGCCTGGCGAAAAATTATTCAGGTGCCGAATCGTCCTACTCTTGGTGCCGAGTTGTCCTGGTACCGAGTTTAGTGGCACCGATTCGTCCCGATGCTGATTGACCCGGTGTCGAGTTGTCTGGCATTCCTTTTAAAAGTTGTTTTTATAAGTTCTTCTGAAGTAGTAATCAAAGTTCGACTGAAGCATGATTGATTCAATCGCACTTGATTAGGTGATCAGATATTGTTTTTACAGTTTCTTTGAACCCTTAAACCTTAAATTATGTGGACTGTAACTATGGCCCTCTCCCTTATACTCAAGTTATAGGTTGATTGATGACTCCCACCCAGCTTTCAAAAACACACGGCATATCGGTGGATTTTTTCCTTTTTGTAACCGTTATGAACATGCTGGGGCTACTCCCAAACCAGCGACTGTTTGGGTTTCTTTTTCTTTTTTCTAAAACAACCAACACACTGAGGTTTCAGTATTCACAGGGAAATCAGGTTGTGTGCCAATATATATAAAGTGAAAATGTGTTATATATTGTATATATTTTATATTACGCGGTATTTATTTGTGTTTTTGGTTGTAATAAAAGTGTTTAAACTCATAGTAACCGCGACTCTATTAGTCTCCCTAGTTGAAAACGGAGGCCGAATGTTCCTGAGGCCGAAAAGACCCGCTTCCCCCGAATCACGGCGTCCAAGGAAGGGGGGGGGGGGGGGGGCACTAAAAATTTGCAAGACGTGACGTCCTATTTTTTATTCAGCTCCTTTTTACACCCACCCACCCCAGCGTGCAAATTTTCTACTACCGTTCTCAGAGGATTATGGACGATTCGGACCATGTACGATTCGGACCAGATTTTTTTTGGACGATTCGGACCAGATCTATGGACGACTCGGACCAGATTTCTGGACGATTCGGACCATGCTTATGGACGATTCGGACCATATTCATGGACGATTCGGACCATGTTTATGGACGATTCGGACATAGTTCTTTGGCGATTGGGATCAAGTTTTGGGGAGGCTTGGAGCATGTTTCTCAGCCATTTGGTCCAAATTATGAGACGGTCAACTGATTCGGGGTGAGCAATAAAAAAAAACAACAACTAATGCCAAAGAAGATTAAACATACTTTTATTCTAGTCAAAAGCAGGTAACTCTCATATTACAAAAACCGAAATGAAAAGATTATTATACATAGATATAAATGTTGCAGACATATAACACAATTCATTTGAACAGGAAACATGTAACTTGAAGACTACATAAATATCGGTAAAAGGGGCATAGTACATGGATTTTGGGCGAAAATTGAAAGAGACCAGGGTCTCCACGCATTTGGCGGCCCTATATGCATCGAAGAACAAAATTTTCTGCAAGTATAAGGGACATTATTAAACAATTTATATCTGAATGCTGGGGTGAGAGGTTTGAGAGAGAGTTACAATGTATAGGGTTGCACTTTTATGTGATGTAAAATTAAATAAAAATAACTGAAAAATGCAAGAAATAATGAGAAACTAAAACCTAGTACCATCAAACTGCACCAACACGGGGTTAATAAATATCCAAATGCTCCAAAAGAGTATGGAAAAATATGCCCAACAAAACCCACCACGTTTGATATAGTATATTTTCTTAGGCATCTTTTTAGAATACTTGGATATTTATTAACCCTGTTCTGGGACAGTTAGGTAGAAATTAGTTCATTTTAAGTTTCAATTCTTCATTATTTCTTACATAATATCTTGGCAACCTGCTCTTACCTCAATTAGCAATACCTTAAAACGTGTGTGAATGATATAACTACTCTCATAAAATGATTATTGGATGAATAATACAAATACAGTTATTTTGTCATGACTGTGGGACTTGAAATTCTGTTCTTTTGTCCTGACTAATCGCACTCTATAATTACGAACATCTAGAAAGGAACGACATCCTCACCTCTCTAAATCATGGCTTCCGAAAAGGATATTCCTGCGAGTCACAACTGCTAACAACGACCCATGATCTACTTAAGCACTACGATGCAGGCCTATAAGTGGATGTTGCCATACTGGATTTCTCCAAGGCCTTCGATACCGTCCCACACCAACGCCTCCTACACAAGCTACAGCAATATGGCATTGAAGGGCCAATACACCAATGGCTATCATCGTTCCTCACCAACAGAACAATGAGAGTAGTTGTAGAAGGATCATCATCCAAAGAAGTTCATGTCGATTCTGGCGTACCACAAGGAACTGTACTTGGACCACTACTCTTCCTCTGCCATATAAATGACCTGCCAGATTCAGTTAAACCAGCAGTCCGCCTCTTCGCCGACGACTGCCTTCTCTATCGACCAATAAGATCTTACAAAGACCATGACATCTTACAAGCTGGAAGAATGGGCACAAACTTGGGGAATGCGTTTTAACGCAAAAAAATGTTACATCATGAGCATCCAACCGAAAACAAACAAATTCTACACATTGGATAATCACATACTAGAACAAGTCCAAAGCAACCCATACCTAGGCGTACAATTCGCAGAAGATCTAAAATGGGAACATCATATATCCAACATCACAAGGAAAGCAAATTCCACGCTAGGCTTCCTTAGACGTAATCTTCGACACTGTCCTAAGAAGTGCAAGAAAACAGCGTACATGGCACTGGTACGATCAACCTTAGAGTACGGTTCAATCGTCTGGGACCCATACAGACCAACAGATATAAACAAACTAGAAAAAGTGCAAAGAAAAGCAGCACGATTCATCACAAACGACTACAAGAGCAGAGAAGAAGGTAGCGTTACCAAGATGCTGAATCAACTTGAGATTCCATCACTCCAAGAAAGAAGGAGAAAGAACAGGCTAACTTATATGTACAAGGTGGTTGAGGAGTTAGTACCCGCTATACCTCGAGCCGAATTCCTAACAGAAAGCAAGCCTAGGAGGAAAATCACAGCCAAAAACTATTCAGGCTTCGAAACCAAGAACATAATCGAAAAAAGTGCAAGAAACAACTCCAAGTGCTTTAATGTACCTCCGAGTAAAACTGAACAATTCAGAAATTCTTACTTCGTCAGAACAGTCATAGACTGGAACCAGCTAGAGGAAGGCACAGTGAACGCGCACTCAGTTGAGACCTTCAAATCATCACTCAACAAACAACTTCAATAACAACAGCAGCTCTCCGTCGCTCATACGCCATTCCTGGTTACTGCGACTATTATACAGATACAGATACAGATACGAACAGGATTATCTGTTGTGGTAACCACAAACAATACATCGGTATTTCTCAGTGAAATTAATCCCAATCAACTTGATACAGCGGTATTTCTCGGTGAAATTAATCCCAATCAACTTGACTGACACACAAGAAATTAACAGTACTATACTCTCTCTCTCTCTCTCTCTCTCTCTCTCTCTCTCAGTGTCGGATCTTGTCAGTTCATTTTTTTATTGATTGTTTTAGAATTTCTGAAGAACATCAACCAAAAAACCGACTCCGAATCATGCAACCGTCTGATAATTTGGTTAAAATGGCTTAGAAACATGCTCCATATCGCCCCAAAACTTGATCCCAACCGCCAAAAAACCTGGTCCGAAACGCCCATAAAGATGGTCCGAATCGTCCATAAGCATGGTCCGAATCGTCCATAGATCTGGTCCGAATCGTCCATAGATCTGGTCCGAATCGTCCAAAAAAATCTGGTCCGAATCGTACATGGTCCGAATCGTCCATATACCTTCTCAGACACCCACCCCCAACTCTCCCATTAAAATCGAAAATAAACTTATAAACTTAGTAGGCACATCTGTCTTTAGGGGGGTTTCATAATGTTCTTAAACTGGTACCACCAATTTAAACCTCTGTGGGCTGCTGTGGGCCCCAATCTACAAATAACAAGCTGTTCATTATCAGGCTTGGCCAGATCAGGTGTACATATACGGGAACAAATTTTCATTTGAATTGTTCTGTCAGTATTCTCAGGTGTTTGTTACTTTCCTCTTCTATCCATACAAATTCCATTAATAAATAAATAACTTGGGTTGAATTTAGTGCATCAGAGAGAATTTTCCCAAAATACTGTCTGCACATTTTCTACATTTTGAACAAGACACCCACCCCCTACTAACGTGTGACATTTTCCCAGATTAAGCCCAATATTCTCACATATAAAGCTTCCTGATGTTGTATTTATGTTAAGAGTGTGAGGTACAACATCATCTTTAAGGTTTGAAACACAAATGATGGTATATATTAGCTGATATATTGATATATTTTTAAAAAATTTAAAAAATTGCACAAGTTGGAAATGCACAGTTTTGGCGCACTCAAGAGACCCCCCCCCCCCCCCCCCCCCCCCCACGTCGCGTCTTGCAAATTTTTGGTGCCCCCCCCCCCCCCCCCGGTCCAAGTGCCAAATTGTCGGATAATTTTTTCATGATGCATTCTTTGCACGCCTGTGCTCTGCGCAAAAAGTCTTCTTCAATTTGGTGTCTGCGGGTTCTGGAGGCGCTCTCAATGACGGATATAGCCGATCGTGGTGATCGGAAATCGAATTTCCTCGGAAAAAAAATCAACAGACAAGCTCTCGGGACGCATTTACCCGCGCTATTTTTCACAACACTGAATATTGGCATGGCTGTTCAACCAAAACAAGACCTTCAGCTTGGTAATATACTTTCATAGCAATTGTCAGCCTCACATTTCAAATACTTTGACTAATTAGAGCTCATGTTCTACGAATGTTGTAATTGTATAAATACTCAACGAACGGTATTTTAAAGGGTTTTGTATACACATTTGTGTACGTCTAATCACCCCAATACCATCCAACTCAGCGTTGTCTGATACTGAGAGGGTGGCCTTAAGGGATCGTCCAACCTAACTTTGGTCATTTTTTTGACATTTTTCCCAATGCCTCAGAAACAGATAAGAGAAGTAAGGAAAGGCAAATTATATATCAAAACAATGAGTAAAGTGCATAGAAAAGGTACATATAATTTTTTTCAGGAAAAAAAGTGAATTTTAGGATTTTGAAGAAGATTAATTTGCAAATGGCGTAAGTAACGAACCGGTAAAACCACAAAATAATCGGTAATTCGAAAGCCTTGTCCTCAATATAATGATAACATACTACAGACTCTGAGAATGCGTTTTTTTGACACACACTCAAGTGGGTTTTGACGTTTGAATGTTATAACACCAACACAAATTTTGGATGTTCTGGATGTGGCCATGTTTCAATGATGTTTTTCCGGTCATGTGATTACGATGTGGTTCTAGCAGAAATACTCAATTTGGGCAATCGTAAGAATGCAAGGACGTGATCACACCCTTTATTTGTTCGAGACAGTGTATGAGCGGATTTGCAAACAGGTGACAGCAAATACTTGAGCTGTTAATGTCATAACTGCAAAATATGGTTCGAAATTCCCTCTCGAGTTTACAGGCTGTCTGAACTTTTTTGTTGACAAAAAATCTGAATTATTGCGCACTAGAAAGACAGCATGAACCACTTGTAAAAAAATAACTGAGTGTATAAAATCGGGACGATACACATAAAATAAGGCAATATTCATAACAAAGTAAGCAGAATGCTTCAGAAATCACTTTTTCACGAAGTATATTCCAAGTGACCTGGAACTATATTGAGCGTGTTGATTTCCCCCTATGTTGTGATGTTGTAAGTTACCACGGACTGTGTTGATGTCTGCAAAGGACCGATTGAAGATGGGTTGAAAATGATGCATTCATGCTTTTAAATAAGGTGCGCTTGGACGATGCTGAGAATTTAGTTTTTTCTTGCAACCAACCAAACTAACACAAGCGTCGATCAGTGTCTTTTGTCATCGTTTTACACTGACAAATGTGACAAATCTCCTTCACCGGAAACCAACCACCCAATTTGCATATCACAATAAACATAACCACTGTCACAGAGTGTCAGCGTGGCCGTGTGGTCAAAACCGAAACGAATTATCGAATGCACGGTCAATATTAGCTGCAATTGGCTTTTAAACAAATGAAATACACGAAATATTCGCAATTTCTTCATTATTCATGCCGAGTTACTTTTTAACCAGACCACATGCGTTCAGTTTCGTTTGTCGGCATCAAACTGATATTGTTTGTGGTAATTAAATAGTACGAGAAGGCAAAGGAAGCCAAATATTTTCCATCATCTATTAATTAATTCAAATTGATAATTTCTTTTATTTTACTGAAATTATGAACTGATAAGGTGGGTGTGTTGCGATTATTATGCCCCAGACCTGGAAGTTGGAAAATCAAAGGTGCATCTAGGGCCGTGCAGTGGTGACCCCTGTACTCTTAATCTTAGTCTTACCCATTCATCATTACATGTACCAACTTTCTCCCTTGTATCTCAACCATTGCTACTCCAATTTGAAGGATATTTGGTGTTGTGATCGAGCATCATGGGGAAACAATGCCTGTGTAGCTGCTGTAGCATGTGTTTCTTCCCACATTTTTTCAGAGTTGTGGTACTTTTTCACTCTTTTGAGTTAGAAAATTTTGTTTATAACTAGTTGATTTGTTACAATTTGTTGCAAAGTGCCTGCTAATACCCTCAATTGTATTGCTACAGAATTTTCTGGTGAAGATTTTGTTCCTATTACTTATCAAGCAACAACCTAATGAATATTCTGTATAAAGCCACCAGTATGATGTTTGACACTTTTATCGGAGCTGTTTTGGCTTATGGAACTCAAAATGTTGATTATGGCAGGACTTGAGTGCCGGAGGTAGAGTCATACAAGGAAGAGAGGCCCCCCCCCCCGCCCCCCAGTAAATTTTTTGTGTCAAATGGAGCTCACTTGTCACAAAATATGTGAGACCCTCTGGATGTGCCCTTCTGATCTCAATATGTCATTAAGCCTCCTTGGGGAAAGTACATGCAATAATGGTTATGTAAGGTTGATTTGATGTGTTTTGAATAACAATGTACTTTTAAGTACATTAGATGGTTTATTGCAGTGACAGGTTACAGGTACCCTTATTTCTTCTCCAACAGATATCATGAGTGTATTGGTGTCCAAGAGTTAAACAAAGCTATTATACTTATTGATAAACCAGACAAATTTAACAATTTAATCACTATCAAATTGATGCATGGGATAAAAGGGGTTACAGTGCAAGGGGTTTGTAAATATATTTATTCAACTACAATGTATGACTTTGCAGTGCATTCTACATAGGAGAATATCATATTTTCTTTCCAAACCATTACAGTAACAAATCTTTATATTGAGAGACACTCTTTTGTCCTTCCATACTTCTTCTGCTGGACTCCTTCAAGTTGACCTTTGTTGAACTCCCCAAATCAAAACATCAACAAAAGAAAATGTCTGCCTTCAATCAGTGAGCACTCCACTTATAACATTTGGTCTCAATCTTTATTACTTTCATGAATTAGGAAAAGATTTCTTCGAGTATGTACTTAAATGTTTAAAGAATACAGCTGTTATTTTATTTTGAGGTATTTTATTGTAAAAATTTTGTTCTCTTATTTATGCCACAGCAGACTTTCAGGTGGTGCTATTTACACATGGCAGCAGTTCCATGGCAAATTTCAGTTTCCACATGTTCTGTGTTTCATTCCAAGCATTTTGGTATATAATTTATTGGGGTTATTCCATTTGGGACTTTTTTAGACTTGAAAGAAAATTGCATGAAATTTGACCAAAGTAAGGTTGGACGTCCCCTTAAGGGCCTATATAAGTAATGGAATTTTGTTTATTTTGAAATTCTCACCTCTCACATTCCTTAAATTCAGATTAAATATACACAAATTATACATCAAAATGAAGGTTGGGATGTATAGAATACAAAACACATATGTAATCAACTCATAGAGTCGACTGTAGGCACCACTGCTTCCTGGAAGTGTGCTACCACATTCGCACCAGAACTGATAATAAAATAATATTTCATCAGAACAACTTGTGGCCAAATGTGCTTCATATATCCAAGAACAAAGCTAGGCATTCAAAACACTTTCGAATACAGCGATAGGACTGCATTTGGAAAAGGACAACACTGTCTGCATTTTTTATTGAAGATGGTTTCCATGCCCGACAGACATGTGCAAATCGCTCGTTACCACGAATTTCCATCGAAAAACAAAATCGTAATTCTAAGAAATTTCAACAAGTATCCTGATATCTTTAATTGAATATGGCAACTGTGTAGTCTCAATCTAATAACGGTATACTGTATGAAGGCGATCTTTTTCATTATTTGATTTTAGACGGCGTTGTTTTTACATGCTTTTTCTGACCGATGACGTCGACCGGAAATCGAAAGTACACTCATACGTAAACAAAAGCAAAGGCTTTGGAATTTTCCCCAATGCAGCTCCGTCGCCGTGTTTTGAAGAATTTTTATCCACTAGCTTTGTTCTTGGATATGTAATGCACATTTGGCCACAAGTTGTTTTCGTGAAATATTATTAAATTATCAGCTCTGGTGCAAATACGGTAGCAGACTTCCAGTAACCAGTGGTGCCTACAGTCTACTCTATGAGTTGATTACGCATGTGTTTCGTGTTCTCTACATCCAAACCTTCATTTTGATGTACATTTTGTGTATATTTAATTTGAATTGAAGGAATATCAGAGGTGAGAATTTTCAAAATAAACAAAATTTCATTACTTATATAGGCCCTTAAGGGGCTATATAAGTAATGCAATTTTGTTTATTTTGAAATTCTCACCACTCATATTCCTTATATTCAGATTAAATACAAACATATTATACAGCAAAATAAAGGTTGGGATGTATAGAACACGAAACACGTATGCAATCAACTCATAGAGTTGACAGCAGGCACCACTGGTTCCTGGAAGTCTGCTATCGTATTTGCACCAGAACTGATAATAAAATAATATTTCGCAGGAACATCTCGTGGCCGAATGTGCTTCAGATATTCAATAACAAAGCTAGGCATTCAAAACACTTTCGAGTGCAGCGACAGGACTGCATTTTGGAAAAGGACAACACTGTCTGCATTTTTTATTGAAGATGGTTTCCATGCTCGACAGACATGTGCAAATCACTCGATACCACGAATTTCCATCAAAAAACAAAATCGTAATTCTAAGAAATTTCAACAGGTGTCATGATACCGTGCATTGAATATGGTAACTGTGTAATCTCTACCTAAGAACAGTATAGTCATTTTACCGATATCAAATCTTTACCAAATGCGGGTCACTTCAACTTTAATCACGTCGCAAAAATCGAAAGGTAACACAAAGTAACAAAACTTTGAATCAAAAGTTTAATATTTTACTCTTTAAATGATAAAGTTACAGTGTTATCTGGCACCTGCATATTATGTTATTTAGTTGGAAATCATTAGCACCCTGTCTAGTTTCCAAATTTCATGTATGGGAATTCCCCGTTCTATTTTTTTCACCTTTCGACAACAGGGTCATTCCATCGGACTGAGACTTTCTTTTCGTCTGAAAGCATCGCCATTTCATTCACCTTTTAGCAGGAGGAAAAGTACATATTTATCTGCATTCTATTTTTCACAAATTTAGTTTTGCTTGCGTGTATTTTTACCTATTTCGAATCGGCAAAAATCCACGCTTGATACTATAGACTATCTCATTACATAACCTAGCAACAATTTTACAAATATTGACATCATTGGAACCTGGTCATTGACCTGCTTCCAATGATGTCAATATTTGAGTAACTATAGATAAACCGACATGAAGACCAGTCATATTGACAGTTGCACTATGACTATCTACCTCACCCATACAGTTAAAACTAGAAGTCCTGTCACGAATAGTGCGCTTATCTAGGCTTAATTGCACGTTGGAATTGTGCGCAATTGCCATATCGAATGGCATCCAAAGCACGACAGGTTCTCCTGGTTACTCATAGCAAACACATGCAATGTTTCTTCCAATGGACGTCCGGGTTACCCGGAGGTCCATTGGCTGAAACTTTGCCTGTGCACAGGCCATATGTACAGAATATGATAGCTTTAATTGGGTCATAACGCGCACATTAATGTGCATATCAACGTGCTATTTGTGCGCATTTCATGACTGGACTTCTAGTTTTAACTGTACAAATAACCTGTAAGACTTGAGTATTTTACATGTAATTTTATTTTATTTTTTATAACAACACAGAAATACTGTGATATTTTGTTTTATGATTTTCTAACACACAAGATACCAGGGCTTGCCTTGAGTAAAATGGTCAGGGCCTAAAAAAAGATCCCACAGATGTTGAGGTCGAGGCCTGCTGGGGGGTCTGAAAAAATTCCCCCAGATATTGAGGTCGGGGCCCCCGTGGGAACCCCGGGAAGTGAAGCAGTGCTTGTTTACTGTGGTAAACAAGCTCTGTTTCACTAGTAAAATAGGACCCAGTCACTAATGCTTGGGGTGCAAGTCCTCTAAAATAGGCAACATGGGGTATAAACGATTGACTGACCTTGACTTTATCTCCATGTTGTGGTCATGATTAGCCATTGTGCAGAAGTATGTGACCTTAAACAACAATAAAGTAAAGATTGAGGTTGGGGGCCTTTTGGGGTAATTTTATGTTGTTACATTCTTTCCAATGGCGACCTTAGTTATTTACTTTTGCTTAGAAAAAAAAAATCCCGGGGACGAAACGACTTGGACCCATCATGTGGGTGCTGGACGTTTCGTACATAGACATTTTGGATTTTTTGTTGATAAAATTTTAGGACGTTTCGTACATATTGTGGGGTGTGTATTTTCGATCCACGGGTTGTCTCAAAGAAAAAAAATTGAAAAAAAAACATTTCAGCTCACCGTTTAAATAATTTCAATCCATGAAAATTCCCCACAGCTTTGGATATTTGAATTTTCAGAAATGGAATGCGCACCACCTCTCCTCGAAGACACAGGTTCACATTTTATTTTATTTCCTACATTCATTTTGATGGCAGTTTCTGTGTCTCGTGTTGCATTTATTCAGATGTTAGGATCGGATGTACCCGCGCATAGTATTGTGGGATTGAAGGGAATTCCCCGATTAGTTGACAAGCGTGCTTTCGAAGTCTCGTAAATGTGTTTGTTTTTTTTTTCTGTTTAATCTTGGGATTTTCTCAGTTTTCATGCGGATTTAGGTGGATGTTACTTCTAATCAGACAAAAACCGTTTGTATTATTATTTTATCTGTTATTTGCTGCTGCTTCTATTTTAATCACACTTGCGTGAATGAGACGTGAATGGAAAAATTAATCTCGCAAAATTTTGTTGCCCAAACCTACCAACACTGAGATTTTGGGAGCCAAGACAGAAAAAAAGTCGGGGCCGAAAAAAAAGCACCGAGAAGGGGCCTCTCGGGGCCGGGGCCGATTGGCCCCGCCTCAAGGCAAGCCCTGAAAATACTGAGTTTTATGTTTGTTATTTTATATTGTTAACCGTTTTGTTTTTAAAAATAAAACTAAATCATAATTTAATCATTACAGTTAAAACTAGAAGTCCTGTCATGAGATGCGCACAAATAGCACGTTGATATGCGCATTAAGGTACGCGTTATGGCCCAAGTAAAGCTATCAAATTCTGTACATATGGCCTCTGCACAAGCAATGTTTCAGCCAATGGACCTCTGGGTAACGCGGAGGTCCATTGGCAGAAACATTGCATGTGTTTGCTATGAGTAACCAAGAGAACCTGCTTTGGATGCCATTCGATATGGCAAATGCGCGCAATTCCAATGCGCAATTAAGCCTAGATAAGCGCACTATTCGCGACAGGACTTCTAGTTTTAACTGTATATTAAAGAGTTCTTGTGATTTCATGATCGGGGATTGCTGAAAGTGCTGGAGGTGAAAACAGTAAGGGGAACAAAAGTTGAAGCCAAGTACCAGTAATTATGGCACATCTACATTTCTTGTGATTTCACTTCAAATTATGCCATGGCTGCTTAGCAGCAGCCATGACATAATTTGACAATAAACTTGAGAAACAATGAAACTTGGGGAAAATTATTTACATCGAACAAGAAATCAAAAAGTGGGCCTACAGAAGGATGGGTGGGGTCACTGACTGGGGTGTTTGGATAGGGTGGGGTGGAGTGATGTAGGTGCAAAGAGTTAACAGTTTCACTCCTGGAGATTTTGAGGGGTTTATTCCATCCACATACAAAATTACTGTTAGGGAAAGTTCCTAAGATGTGAAAAGGGGTGAGCTAATTAAAATTTGAATTCTGCTACCACGCGGCAACAGATTTCGAATTTTAAATTACTCATCTCTTTGCTATCACATCTAGAAAAATTTTGGTTGATTTGTCACCACATGTGGACTTTGAAGCATGCCTCAACATATGAGTGGCGCGTTGATACCACCACCCTGTGTATACTGGTGTTCAGAGATAGAAGGCATCAGGGGCTAGGAACCAGGGGCTGCGGGGGGGTGGGTGGGTGGGCATGTGCCCCTCCAACTTTCCTCCATGGGTATATGTATGGCTAATATGTATAAATATGTACTAATGATAGATTTTATGCAAAATATTTTGTTCATAAAAGATTATTATTATAATTTCCTGGAGAAATTGTAATAATATAATATTTATGAACAAAGTTGTGGGTTTTAACCACGTATAACGTATGTAGTATTGGAGGGAAAAGCCACTATTGTGGTGAATTCCAGCTGTATTGGTATGTGTTAATGCCCTCCCAAGTCCAATATGCTTCCTATGCCCCTGGAAGGCATGTCAAGTTGATCAGAGGCCCAAATTCTCTTTTACACACACCATGTCTATGCATGGGTAAACCATATTCATCCTTCCTAGCACAGCCCATGCAAATGTTCCCATTGCCAAGTTGGACCAGCAGGTCGTAGAAGCCTATTCGACTTGGAAGAGCCTTTTATTGATTAACAGTATGCCTATATTGGTCCAAATTCCTGCAGAATGCCTTGTGGCATTCTCCAGCAATTTGTAGCAATATTACAATATTAGATACATTTTTTCATAGCTAAAGTGTGAACGGTATTTGTAAATGTTTATTTACTTGTTACTTATTATTTCAACAAGATAATCATGGATGAAAGTTGAGGATGGAATTTCCCCTCATGCAACTCGGTAGCTGTGTTTTGAAGAATTTTGATCTCGTAGCTTTGTTCTTGGATATGTAAAGCACATTTGGCCACAAGTTGTTTTCGTGAAATTTTATTAAATTATCAGTTCTGGTGCGAATACGGCAGCAGACTTCCCGGAACCAGTGGTACCTACAGGCGACTCTGAGCTGATTACACACGTGTTTCGTGTTCTATACATCCCAACCTTCATTTTGATGTACATTTTGTGTATATTTAATTTGAATTGTAGGAATATCGGAGGTGAAAATTTTCAAAATAAACAAAATTTCATTACTCATATACAGTCACAACATTGCCGCCGCCAAAAATTCTGCGACGGCAAATTTTTATCAGCGACGGCACATTTGAATTGAATTGTTTGGATGATATTAAGTGAATAATAAAGATTAATCAGAACAGCTGACTTTGAATGGACAAGAGATCATTGGCGGGTGGTCAGTTGGAAAGCTGTAGTTCGATTAAGTGATCAGTTGACTGACTGGTTGTCCTAATTTTAGGGGCTGGTTGTAACTCGCATCCATGCATTAGCCTATCGGTTTTGTAACTGTTAGAGACAGAAATATTTGCATTGCGCATCAACCCGAGGCGAGTTGACTCTGACCCGATAAACACAACAAGAATTATTTTCCAACTCACCCTTGTTTTGTATTCAATGCGTTTATTTTTTTATTGAACCGATTGATTGTTTTCCAATTCAGTTTGTTTGAGATTGTACAGCTTACATTATGCCACAAGTGGAGAATGCTAAAATTAAAATGGAACATGACCACGTGCTCTGTTGAGATTACATCAGTGACCAATAGAACTGCCGCATTGTCCCAGTACACCAATTTAGCATACTTTCATGAAACAAAGAATTCGATTGGTTGTATTTATGTAAGGTGTGACGTCAAAAGGGAATTGCCCAGGAATTCCTGGGTTATTTTAAACGTGCATCACAGTCAACAAGGGGGTTCTTTCGAAAAAACACAAACAAACGAAAAACAACTGGTTATGAACAGTTTTTCAACCACATACATTTTGTACAAACTTACTTTCAAATTAATTAATATTAGATATTTCCACAAATATTGATTTTATACACCAGTTACGCCTATAAAACATATGTTATGTAGGGTTGGATGATCAGTTCTGACGGACTTCAGGTGATTCAGGTTTTTTTTTGACCGACGAGAGGGGCCGAATATCGGCCCCATTCCCAATCGAAAATAGTCACTTTTTTTCCCAATTTGCTCCCAAAAATTCCCAATTCACGGCAGTTGAGAATTCATTTCTGTGTGACCAGTCGATTATTTTTAAGTGACCAGCACCGAATAATATTTGCCAGTGGACTTCGCAGTGTGAATTGTTTCAGTATGAAGGGTATTCACTTGTGTTGTTTCGAAACCATTTGACAGTGTCAAGGAGCGTCCTTGACAGTGTGTTCCTAGAATCAGCACTCTAAATTAGCTCCCTTGATGTGCATAGAATCACAACTGAATGACGCGACTCGCAGTGCGTGAGTCAAAGTGACAAAATGCATCGCTGTCAACCATAACAGCTCACGAATGGTACCTAAATTTTGTTACAGGCGAGTTCCGTGCTTCTTAAAGCACGGTACCAATTTTTAGGTTCAGCTCACGTCTGAAATCCTGTCTGGTAACCTGTATTTTATTCAAACTGTTCCCCAGGTCTGATACTCCTGCTGACTGATGTCATGAAACCTGAATAGACTTTCGTCCCCAGAATGAACCGTCCACAATTATTTTACCCAAACCGTCCACCAGGCCAAGTACTCCTGCTGACTGAACTTGGCTTGCTTAGGTGAGGACTTATGTATGTGGGTGATCATTAACCAATCCTTTTTCATCACTAGGATTGATTAATCACCAGTACAATTTAATAATTCTAAGCAGCCAGTGGGTAAATACAATTGTACAACAGGTTTTCATTGATTAATAGACTGATTTCTCACAAGGATATGCTAGTAAGTTTATTTATTTCTTGTTGATAGTCGCTCAGATAAATTCCCACTTGTGGCCTCTGCGACGCTAATTTTCCCAATTGAAAAGGCCCCTGGACCCTTTCCCAAAAAGGGTAGAAAAATCCCTGTGATTGGGTCAAGTAAAAAAATATTATGGCTGCCAATTTGCGACGGCAAGGAAATGCTGCTGTCATGCCCCACGGCAGCGGCATTTGCGACGGCATTGCCGAATGCCGTCGCTAATTCCGAGGACGGCATATAGGCCCTTAATTAGTCTTGTAAGTTGTAGTAGATGATTTTCTTGAAATACGCAGTTTGGGAGGTAAAATGACCTTGTACATGTAGTTGTAGCCACTTTTTACTTTTTGTTTTCTGAAAGAATATAAACAAACAAATGAATTCTCCAACTTTTCTTTTTGAAGGCCTGAACAGGACAACTCTGCCCCGGGACAAGTTGCCCTTGGGACAACTCGGCCCACTACAAGTTGGGTGATTTTAAACTTTTATATTGAAAATGTATTATGAAAATTGGGGATTATTAGTTATTAACGAGAAACAACCAATGGACCATTTTGGTATAGCTCCATCTTACATCCATCATTGCATACACATGTACTGAATTGGTGAACGGCATTGAAAGCTTTGTTTTTCGTCTGTTTTATCAAATAAAATTAAAAAATTACCCAATTTGCATTCGTATTCATCCCCAAAGAGAACAAGGTTTTGTGGTAGAAATTTGCGCATTTTGCGATGTTATATTCCATATTTATCATTTTTCTGTTACAATGAATACAATCCTTCATGTTTGTTCCGACATTCGTCACACCTTTCAACTACAATGTACCTTTTGCTTCTTTAAAGCTAAAATGTTTCATTTGAAGAACGGAAGGCACGCACACGATCAAATTTTGTTTCAAAAGAACAACAACATTGGCAATAAATATTTATATAGGTGGAAAGAAACGATATGAATGCGGCGATCAGTACTACACAGCACTTGTGGGTGCAATTTTTAGTAACAGATCTGAATGTCGACATTGGGTAAAGCCAGGGTTCATGCTCTAAATCATCAATGGTATGGCAATTATTCAGATATCTATTTGGACAAGTGATTATCGGTTAACCGTGATTAATCGATCGAGAAAACCCCTTAACCGTTTCAGCTCTAATCAAATTGCAATAAATAAATTTGGACCTTACCTGACAGTCATATCAAGATGACTTGTCTGATAAAAAACCTCTAAAACCCGCAAATAACTATAATTTTTATACTGTACCAATGACCCAGACTTAGCTGGTGCTAACTCTAACAAAACCAGGGCCAAACACAAATTTTGCCCCCCAATCCCCAAAATTTGCATCCAAAACAAAAAGAAATCATGTCCTAAAGGACCTCCATACTACACCTCTACTGCGCATGCGCAGTGACGCAGACGTCCCGAAATTGGCGCCAATTATCAATCTCTGTTTGGCCCTTCATCAGTCAACATCTCACTGATCTTTGTGCTTGTAAATCTCAGTTTAAAGGATGCCAGACACGTAATTTTTGGAGAAAATGTGATTCTAAGGAGGATAGAAGGAGGAGAGGAAAAAGAAGTGACAAAAAATAATCAGGGCTGTACTTAAAATTTTTTGATGAAATTATGTTAAGTTGCCTATTTTCGAGGCATGGGCCTCTTGTTGTCATTCTTGCTAAATGTTGCACTGCTTATTCAGTGTTTCCTCTCCCCTAGCCTTCTAAAGTCCCCCCTTGCAATTCTCCCATGCTTTTGGCATATTTTTGAGAAAGTTCATTTCTAAAATTTCTTGGGAGAGTTGCTTGGTTACAGAATGTTTTCTGTTGTTTTCCCCATAGTTACGTTTTCACCCATGGGTGTATAACGTTTGTGTTCTGCATCTTCCATCTGATGTTCTGCAGATTCTCCCCTGGGAGTCTCTGTTTTGCATCAGATAGAGTGTAATTTGATGACTGATTCCGGGCCAGTTTTTTCAGTGCCTGGAGTCATGTTTTCTGGTGTTTTACACTGTTTGTTTTCATTGGCAACAGCCTTTTTTGAGGGGGGCTGTTTGCCTTTGCTGTAGTTTATATCATTATAAGATACATTTATATTATCCGTAAGTGTCTCATTAATTATTTAATATAAATTTAAAATTTTTGACCACACTTTACCATCGGATCCATCAGGGCTCAACGTTACTTTTCAGCAACTTGGGCTTCGCTGAAAAAATATTTTTTCAAAATGATTTTGATATGTAATTGTCCATACGCAGAGGAAAAATTGTTTTTTCATTTATTAATGGATCATGTTATTATGTATCTTTGTGTCAGGGGTTTTTGCGAGTAACTAGGACTTGTTGTTGTTCTTTCACAATGAAGGGACTTTGTTCAAATTGTAATAGGAAGAAATCTTCCTCTGACTTTCATGATCATTGTATTAATTGTAGTCAGTGTTCTCGCATTAATCCCTGTCCTATATGTGAATATTGGGATGAGAAACATTGGAAACGTGTGTCACGATATGTTGTTTTTGGAGAAATGGCTATGCCGGCTCTTTCTCCGCAAGGTCACTCTACTCTCTCAGTTTCTATTTCAGAGGAACAAGAACAGGGTGATGTTTCCATGTTATCTTCTACAAGTGTGCGTCCGTCGTCACAAATGAATTCAGAGCTAGCGACAAAAGTGCTCATGGAGATTAGACAAATGTCGTCCGCTAGCTCGCCCGGTGTAGCGTCCATTCACCGAATGGTTCGGCAGCCGGGTTCGTCCGATGCGGTCCAGGAGGAAATTTTGGGTGATGCGAGCACTATAAACATAATAGATGCACACCCAGTGACGGCGGATAGTAAGCGAGATCGGAGGAAGCCTTTGAGTCCGGTTCCTAGCTCGTCCAGGTCCAGCCGGGCCGCGAGCGAGAGAGGCCCCTCTCTCGTACAACAACATCTGGAACCAGATGTTGTGGTACAGAATGTGCCTTTAGCGGAGCATACGTCCGTCGTCGCTCGGGACGCTCCGTTGTATAAGCAGTCCGCGGAGACTGTTAAGGCTTCCTCTTCTCGTCAGCGCACACGACCGCACCTTGGCTGCGTGACTGCCGATATATTGCCAGCTTCGCCGATCAAGGATTCTTCGGCGACCAGGTCACACCATCCGGCTTAAACCTCTATCGCGTACCGGTTGGCGGAAGGTTGTCGAGCTTTTCACAAGAATGGGCGTCGATTACGGACGACCCTTGGGTGAGAGGAGTGACTTCGGAAGGTCTAAAGATATCCTTCAAACGAAAGCCTCCATTAACTCGAAGTCCAAAGTGGACTCATCTTCCGTCAAATCCGCAGAAAAGAGACGCTCTGTTATCAGAGGTGCAGTCTCTTTTAATGAAGAACGCGGTAGAGGTCGTAGAAAACCAGGAATCTCCGGGATTCTACAGCTATCTGTTTCTGGTTCCGAAACCAGACGGCTCGTTACGTCCAGTCATAGATTTGAGCTGGATAAACAAGCTGATCGTCGCTCCGAAGTTTTATATGGAGGCGATTCGGTCGGTCAGAGCGAGTATTCGGGTGAACGATTATGCAACGAGCATAGATCTCAAAGATGCGTACTTTCACGTCATGGTACATCCGACATTTCGAATGTACCTACGCTTCGCAGTCCTAGGAGTGGTGTATCAATTCCGGGCGATGTGCTTCAGATTGAATCTAGCACCCTGGGCTTTCACTCGGGTAATGAACTCGGTAATGATCTATTTCTGAGCTCATTCGTCTGTGGTAACGTCGGCCTACCTGGACGACATTCTTCAGAGGTACGGCAATGAGTTAACGCTTCAGAACGATGTTCAGAATCTTCTTCTATTGCTCCGACGTCTCGGTTTTATAGTAAACGAGGAGAAGTCGGATCTGGTGCCGTCCAAGTCATTCACTCATCTGGGAATGAGCTTCGAGACGCACAACAATCTCGTTCGTCTGTCGTTAACCAGAGCGAAATTAGTCAGTTGTTACGCTCGCTATTGTCTGCACGCAGACAAAGTCACGGCGAGAGAATTTATGAGACTGATAGGTCTGTGCGGAGCCGCCGCGGATCTCATTCCGATGGGGCGGTTACGCACACGTCCTCTTCAAATTTTCTTGACTCAGAATTGGAGTGTAAAAATTCATTCGCTCGATGTAGACGTTCTCTTGTCAGATCAAGTGAAACAAGAAATTCAGACTTGGGCAAACATTCAGTGGTTAACTCAGGGAGTTCCGCTGCAGTTGCCGGATCCGAGTTTTACCATTATGACGGATGCCAGTCAAACAGGTTGGGGTGCATCATTAATCCCAACGGATTCGAGATGCCAGGGTCTTTGGGATCCGCAATTCCTGTGCAAGCATATAAACATCAAGGAAATGATGTCGATTTGGCTTGCGTTACGTCACTGGATGGACATTATTCACAATGCTCATGTCCAAATCCTATCCGACAATACGACAGTAGTGGCGTATATACGGAATCAGGGAGGCACTCATTCAGTTCTGTTGTTCAATCTAACGGAAAGAATCCTTCTGTTTGCGCTAGAACATCACGTTCTTCTTTCGGTCCGTCACATACCGGGTCGTCTGAATGTGCTAGCAGACTCCCTTTCACGAAAGGGTCGCTTGTTGCCGTAGGAGTGGACTCTCAACAAACAAGTATTCAATCAGATTTGCTACCAATGGGAACGGCCAATGATAGACTTATTTGCGACACATCTCAACAATCAGTTGCAGACGTATGTGTCTCCGTGTCCGGATCTAAGAGCATTTGCAGTAGACGCTCTGTCGATCCCTTGGGACGGAATGATAGGATATGCGTATCCTCCAGCACCATTAATTCAACAAGTATTGCTAAAGATAAAACAATCTCAATGCAAGATTCTGTTGGTAGCATCTCTGTCGCCACAGAGACCGTGGATAAATCTACTCAGGTGTCTGTTGTGGGACTTACCGCGAAAGCTTCCTCCACGGGAGGATCTTCTTTCGCAGGGGAAATCGCGCCAACTCCATCACAACCCGCAAGGTCTCAACCTTCATGTTTTTCCTTTGTGCGGTCCTTCTTGCATGGCAAACACTTTACAGGACGAGCAGTGGACGCGATTTCTAACTGTAGGAGGACCTCCTCTTCGCTAAACTATGAGGCTAAGTGGAAGGTTTTTCGTCGTTGGTGTAGGGATCATTCTGTAGATATATTTGTTACGGTGTGGAATTATTAATGATATTGGTAACAGAAAGAAATCTGAGAATCAGCAACAAAACTTTGAATTTAACTATTCTGAAATTTAATTAAAAAGAGTTAATATATAAAAAAAAAATGATACAAAGATCTTTTACACTAATTGGTTTACAGAAAATAAAAACAGTGGTACTTATCAATTATTGATTTAGTCAAAAGTACAGTTTGACAGAATCCAGTAATCCAGTGGTGAAGTATCTTCTGAAGAAAGTTACCAGCTGGTAGATGTAGTATTAAATCCAAGAATGTCTCTTCAGAAACAGTATCCCGTAGATTTGTAATGAAATTTTCACTTAGAAATTTCAGCAGTCTCCAATAAAATATAACAAAATGCTCCGTAAAATTCAAATGGAGTAAAAATGCAAGAAGTATTGGCGCCACAGGTAATTTCCAAATAATCCAGTAGAATCCTGGCTTTTCACAAAATAATATTATTCTGTTTCACAGAAAGTATAAATTCTCTTTTCCAAGACGAATAGATTCTCTTCAAAATTCTCTTTTGGAATCAATCTTCCAAATTCACAAAGAAGCACTGCTTCTATAATAAATGCACTGTTCTGAAACAATAATATTCTCCAATGGAAATAACTGAAGTGAGTCTTTTTGAAAGGCTTTCTAAGAATGAGTTTTTGAATTCTGTTGACAAACCTTTATATAGTAACCAGATCGAATGTCCCAGAAGAGGAAGTTTCTGCAATGTTCTATTAGTTTCTGGGGGATTCTATTAAAGTTCAAGTAAACAAGGTCATTGACCTATTTAAACAATTAAACAATCAACAGCTATATGTACAATATATCAGTGTAACAAAGATGTAAACAAGGTCACTGAGTGCAAAAGAGTTAGACCAGTCAGAAAATGCAGAAATAAAAAAAAATATCTTTCTCATATAATTATCTACTAAGGATATATCAATCTCAATATAATATGGGGGCTATAACACACCCCGCCTTAAAAGAAAAAGTTTGAAGGTACTGAAAACTTTTAACATAATTTTAGCAGACTCTGACTGGTTTACAATACACACACACCATAATCTTCACAATATTTTTTTTTTTTTTTTTTTAATAAACATATATACACTTGAAGTGAATAGGGACCGATCATATTATTTTAAATTAGGATATTCTGGAAAGAGCATCAGCTACAACATTATCTCTTCCCGAAATATGCCTAATCTCTAAATTATATTCTTGAAGGGCTAAACTCCACCGCAATAATCTTTGATTCTTGTTTTTCATTTTATTGATAAATGTTAAGGGGTTATGATCGGTGTAAACTGTAATTGGAAATTGGGCGGTTCCTAGATACACATCAAAATGGGTTAATGCCAAAATTAGAGCCAAAGTTTCTTTTTCTACTGTAGAGTAATTCTTTTGATGTTTGAGAAATTTTCTGGAAAAATAACATACAGGGTGATCAATACCTTGGGAATCTTCCTGGGCAATATACCCACCTGCTCCATTGTCACTTGCATCTATGAATAATTTGAAGGGCTTTTCATAATTGGGACTGGCCAGGACAGGGGAATTATTTAATAAAGTTTTTATTCTGTTAAAGGATTTCTGACATTCCTCAGTCCAAACAAACCTAACCCTTTTGCTCAATAAACTGGTCAAAGGGGAGACAACATCTGAAAAATTTAAACAAAATTTTCTATAATATCCAGCCATGCCTAAGAATCTCATGAGCTCTCTTTTTTAGAGTTTGGTACTGGAAAATTTACAATGGCAGCAACTTTAGCCGCAATTGGCCTCACCTGCCCCTGCCCCACAACATGACCTAAATAATTTACAGTGGCTTTGCCAAATTCTGATTTTACCAAGTTAATAGTTAGGTTGGCTTGGGTCACTTTGTCAAAAAATTCTTGAATATGCTTTAGATGATCAGCCCAATTTGTATCTGTGTGTATAATAACATCATCAATATAAGCTTCACTGTGATCTAGGTCTGCAATTAAGTGGTTAACCATGCGCTGGAACGTTGCCGGAGAATTTTTCATGCCAAAAGGGGTTACTTTATATTGATACAACCCAAATGGGGTAACAAAAGCAGATATTTCTTTTGCTTTTTCTGTTAAAGGGACTTGCCAATAACCCTTTAACAAGTCAAATTTTGTCACAAATTTAGCATGGCCAAGTTTGTCAATGCAGTCATCAATTCTTGGAATTGGATAATTGTCTGTTTTGGTGAGGCTGTTCACCTTTCGGTAATCCGTACAAAATCTGTAACTGCCATCAGGTTTTGGGATGAGTATACAGGGCGAACTCCAGTTGCTATGGCTAGGTTCTATGATATCATTGCCCAGCATATACTGTATTTCCTTTCGCATGATCTCAGCTTTGAAAGGGTTCAATCTATATGGATGCTGTTTGATGGGATTTGCCTCTCCTACATCAACATCGTGAAAAATAACAGATGTCCTACTAGGCACATCGGGAAATAAGTGTTGATATTTGAAAATTAAATCAACTAAATCTTTTCTTTGGTCAGGCAGTAAATAATCTGTTTTATTTTGTAGATCTCTCAGGACATCTGAGTTCTGTAACTTCAGAGGTACATTTTCGCCGCCTTCATTAATATCCTCTACAGGATTTTCCAGCTCATCCATGTGGGTGACTGTTGAGACTGGTAGAGAGTTTGGTTCTCTCTCATAATAAGTTTTCAACATATTTATATGACACAGCTGAGTATTTTTGAGTCTATCGGGAGTCTCAACAACATAATCAGTATCACTGATCTTGTGCTTAACAATATAAGGGCCTGAATATCTTGCTTGTAAAGCATTGCCCTTCACAGGGAATAATACTAGCACCTTGTCCCCAGGTTTAAAGGAGCGAAATTTTGCCTTTTTATCATACCAGGTCTTCATATGACTCTGGGCTTTCTGTAAATGTTTATTTGCCATTTCTCTGGCCTGGTGCATTTTTTCCTTAAAAGTGGACACATAGTCCAGAAGAGAAATTTCAGGTGGCTCTTCTTCGAGCCATTTCTCCTTCAAAGCAGTGAGTGGACCCCTCACTATGTGTCCAAACACTAATTCAAAAGGGCTGAACCACAGAGATTCCTGTACAGTCTCACAGACTGTAAATAAGAGGAGATGTACTTCTTTATCCCAGTCCTTCTCATTATCCTCCCCATAGGCCTTTATCATGGTCTTCAGTGTTTGATGAAAGCGTTCTAGAGCTCCTTGACTTTCGGGATGGTAGGCACTTGATGTGTACTGCTTAATTTTGAGCTCATACATCACCTGCTGAAAAAGGTTTGACATAAAATTTGAGCCTTGGTCCGATTGCACTGACCTGGGTAGACCGAAAGTTGTAAAAAATTTTATCATGGCCTTAACTATTGTCTTAGTTTTAATATTTCTTAGAGGTATAGCTTCAGGAAATTGTGTAGAAGCACACATGATGGTAAGAAGATATTCATTTCCAGATCTTGTTCTAGGCAATGGGCCAACACAATCAATAATAATTCTACTAAATGGCTCCTCAAAAGCAGGGATTGGTTGAAGGGGAGCAGGAGGAATCTTCTGGTTGGGTTTTCCTACAATTTGACAGATGTGGCAGGTTTTACAAAATTCAACAACATCCTGTCGAAGCTTGGGCCAGTAAAAACATTGCTGAATACGAGAGTAGGTTTTCCTAACTCCCAAATGTCCAGCCATTGGATTTTCATGAGCCAGGCTTATTATTTCATTCCGGTATTTAGTGGGGACAACTATTTGATAAATAACCTCCCAATCACTATTGGAGGGTACTTCTGGTGGTCGCCATTTCCTCATAAGTACACCAGATTTTCTGAAATAACAGACAGGGGAGTTTTGGGCTTCAGCCTGTGTTAGAGCCTTTTCATGTGGCTCGGCAAGGTCAGGATCACTTTCCTGTTCCTGAATTAAAGATGTCCGGGAAATGACATTCAAGGAGGTCCCCCTATCACTCTCAGGTGTAGTGGCCTCTTTACAATGTCTGGACGAGTCATCACACTGACTCAAAAATGTCTGAGACAAATCAATGTCTTCAGAATCCGTAATTCTGTGACTGTTCTTATCCTCAGCTTTGCTGTTTAAATCAACACATTTGAGGTTGTTATCAACCTCAGCTTTCTTTGCCATGGACCGAGTCACAGCACATGCTGGAAAAGCAAAAGGAAAACATTCCTTCAAATTAATAATACTTTCATCTGTGCTCGGCTTATCCACCACTTGAGGTTCTACAGTGACTTTGTCACCAGCTAAGTCATTTCCCAATAATAAAGAAATACCTTTTACAGGTAGAGTAGGTCTGATTCCTACTGTCACAATCCCATTTACTAAACTACTTTTTAAATTTATTTTATGAAGTGGGACCATTAATGAGTTTGACTCAATACCTGATATTAGAACTTGTGCCCCTGTAGCACTTTCTTCAGAAAATGGCAAAATGCCTTCTAACATTAAAGACTGAGTAGCCCCTGTGTCTCTCAGTATTTTTATTGGTAAGGAACAGTGCTTATCCCCATCAAGGGAAACAAAGCCTTCAGAAATAAATGGCTTATAATTTTCTAAAGCGTCTTGCTTTATAACATAATTTTCAGGGCATGGAGCACATGCTAGTGCATTCTGTGAAGTAGAGGACTCATTTTTCCTTTTTAACAGCCAGCAATCAGATAATAAATGACCTGCTTTCTTACAATAATTACAAGTTTTAGTTGAACTGTTGGGTCGTAATGGTGTAGGGCTGGCATTGGATGACTTATTCTCATTAGGCTTCCGATTAAATTTAGGTGGTGAAAAGTTTGTAGGATGGGAAGGATGAGTTTTATCTGAAGCTGGTCTAGGTCCACTTTGGAAAGAATTCTTGTGGGGCCAAAAATTTGTGGCGTTACGACTCATTTTATGAGTTAAGGCATAGTCATCTGCCAGTACTGCTGCTCTATTTAATGTGTCAACTTTTTGTTCATCCAGGTGGGCCTTTATATCTGAATGTATCTTTCCTTTAAACTCCTCAATCAGCATCATTTCCTTTAATTTTGTAAAATCTTTCCCTATTTCTTTTGAGTGGCACCACCTGTCAAATAAATTTTGCTTTTCTCTGGCAAATTCCACATGAGTTTGATTTTCATTTTTATAATAATTTCTGAATTTCTGCCTATAGGCCTCTGGAACAAGTTCATATGCCTTAAGTATAGCCTCTCTAACAGTGTCATAATTATTGCTTTGCTCTGAAGATAGAGCAGAATAGATTTCTTGGGCCTTCCCTTTCAAAACACTTTGCAGTAGCAAAGTCCAGACATCCCTTGGCCATTCTAAACTTGTTGCCACTTTTTCAAAATGTGAAAAATATTTATCAACTTCTTTTTCTTGAAAGGGGGGAACTAGCCTAACATGTTTAGTTGCATCAAATCTACTTGGAGAAATTACATTTGAGCCTTGATGTTGAGATTCTAATTCTTTTATTTTTATTTCCTTTTGGGACTGAATTTCTAATTCTTTTAAGTGCATTTCTTTTTGCGCTTCTATTTCCCGTAATTTTAATTCCCTTTCCTCTTTTTGAGCCTGAATTTGTTCCCTTTCTTTTTAAGCTTCTAATTCTTTTAATTTAATTTCATTTTCTCTTTCTTCTTTTTCTTTTTGAGCCTGAATTTGTTCCCTTTCTTTTTGAGCCTGAATTTCAATTTCCCTCATTTTTTGTTGCATTTCTAACTTTTTTAATTCTAATTCTAACTTTTTGAGTTCAAGGGCATCAGTATGTTGTGGTTCAGAGGGGGGAGTTTCGGACTGAGGCAAAAGACCTTCTTCCATATAATGATTAACAATGAGCTGTTTAAGTTTATGTTTGTTCAGACCAGGGGTGGCAGGTAATTTTAGATAATGAGCAAGTTGGAATAAATCCTCCTTCTTAAGAGATTCTAAAAGGGCCAAACTAGGAGAGCCTTCAAATTCAGAAATAAATTCTGTCACAATAAATACCATGATGAAAAGGTTTGCTGGTTCTCAGAATATAAATAATAATACTGAAATTTTCTAAGAAAATTTAAATGTTTTAAAAGTGAGCCAAATAATAATTGCAATATGCAAATAAAGTTTTCTCGTTATCTTATATTCAATCTCGGCAACGAGCCCCCAATTTCTGTTACGGTATGGAAATATTATTGATATTGGTAACAGAAAGAAATCTGAGAATCAGCAACAAAACTTTGAATTTAACTATTCTGAAATTTAATTAAAAAGAATTAATATATAAAAAAAAAATTATGCAAAGATCTTTTACACTAATTGGTTTACAGAAAATAAAAACAGTGGTACTTATCAATTATTGATTTAGTCAAAAGTACAGTTTGACAGAATCCAGTAATCCAGTGGTGAAGTATCTTCTGAAGAAAGTTACCAGCTGGTAGATGTAGTATTAAATCCAAGAATGTCTCTTCAGAAACAGTATCCCGTAGATTTGTAATGAAATTTTCACTTAGAAATTTCAGCAGTCTCCAATAAAATATAACAAAATGCTCCGTAAAATTCAAATGGAGTAAAAATGCAAGAAGTATTGGCGCCACAGGTAATTTCCAAATAATCCAGTAGAATCCTGGCTTTTCACAAAATAATATTATTCTGTTTCACAGAAAGTATAAATTCTCTTTTCCAAGACGAATAGATTCTCTTCAAAATTCTCTTTTGGAATCAATCTTCCAAATTCACAAAGAAGCACTGCTTCTATAATAAATGCACTGTTCTGAAACAATAATATTCTCCAATGGAAATAACTGAAGTGAGTCTTTTTGAAAGGCTTTCTAAGAATGAGTTTTTGAATTCTGTTGACAAACCTTTATATAGTAACCAGATCGAATGTCCCAGAAGAGGAAGTTTCTGCAATGTTCTATTAGTTTCTGGGGGATTCTATTAAAGTTCAAGTAAACAAGGTCATTGACCTATTTAAACAATTAAACAATCAACAGCTATATGTACAATATATCAGTGTAACAAAGATGTAAACAAGGTCACTGAGTGCAAAAGAGTTAGACCAGTCAGAAAATGCAGAAATAAAAAAAAATATCTTTCTCATATAATTATCTACTAAGGATATATCAATCTCAATATAATATGGGGGCTATAACAATATTCGATCCCTCTATACCAGACATTGCAAACTTTCTAGTATACTTGTTTGACGAAATCAAACTGCAGCCTGTTACTATAAAGGGTTATAGATCTATGTTATCTGATACCTATGCACATCATGATAGTTTACAAATTGGATCTAATGTCTCTTTATCTAAGTTGGTTAGAAACTTTTTGATAAATAGACCCAGAACTCTTAGATTAATTCCTAAGTGGAATTTAGCTTGGGTTCTTCTTAAATTGAACGAAAAGCCATTTGAACCTCTTGGGACAGTAGATTTCAAATTCTTATCTTATAAGACAGCTTTTCTCTTAGCTTTCTCTTCTGCTAGAAGAGTTAGTGAGCTTCATGCACTGTCGGTGGATGATTCTCACTATCGTAGTGTTGGGAACACTATCACCTTCACTACTAATGTGGGTTTTTTAGCTAAGAATCAGGCTCCTAATAAATATCCGGAACCTATTGTTATTAAGGCTCTTCCGTCTTCAGACGGGCGTAGGCCTTTACTCTGTCCTGTTAGAGCATTACGTATCTGTAAACAGAGATCTCAGTTTATCAGAAAGGGACGGAAACGTTTCTTTCTGTCTTTGATGCCTAATAGAAAGGACATTTCGGTCCATTCTATTGCTAGATGGATTCAATTAACTATCCGTACTGCTTATGAAAATTTATCTTCTTCTCAGCAGTCTGTGCTTAAGATTTCTGCTCATGAAGTAAGAGCTCTTTCTACTTCCTGGGCTTATGCTAATAGTGTTGCTATTACAGATTTAATGAAGGCTGCTTATTGGTCTCAGTCATCCACATTTACAAATGTTTATCTCAGAAATATTGAGTCCATTTCTGGAGACCTGCATTGTTTAGGTCCGTTATCTGTTGCTCAGAATGTCGTCCACTAAACAGTTGCAACTATAGTTATGCAGGCTTTCTGTTCCGGCAGTGACTCCGTCCGGCTGCCCTCTTCGCTCTGGGCTATTTGACCCAGGGCAAGGGGAAGGGGGGGGGGGGGGGGCGGGTGTTCCCTTTGGTCACCTGCTTTATAGTGAAAATCAAGGGAATGCCTCCTCCAAGTCAGTATTTCTGAGTCGCTTCCGGGATGGTTTTAAAGTGTAATATTAATGTTAAAATTCATTCATGTCTTATTTTTAAAGTGTAGCTCGGTGTGAAGCATTTGTATATGTCAAGTGTCAAACGGGCTTTAATATACAATACTCGGACACTTTTAAATGACTATAAAGAGTCTCAATTCTCTGGACTACTTTATTTATTGGCTTGCTTTAAAAATAATTAGTATAAGGGATATACTGGATGTTAATAGAGAACATGAATGTTATTGTGCTCAATTATTAAGGGTAGTGTATCTTTCTACAGTTAAAACTAGAAGTCCTGTCACGTCTAGTGCAGAAAACGCTCGTTAGCTAATGCGCTATCTAGTGCAGAACAGTCAAGTAAATCTCGTTAAGCATGCGATAACTTCTGCGCTATGTAACGCAGAACGTAGTGCGCTATTCCCGAGGTCATTAACATCGATCTCCGACACATATCATTAGGAAAAGAAATGTGTGGTAAGTGGACTCAGACATCAGTTGATATTATTTCGAATCAGGTTCGACGGGTAAATTAGTCGTGACAATGAAATGAAAAAAACGCAGAAAAAAATGTCGAAATGACCAGTTTTAATTTTCACAAGAAGCCCGGACAGTGAAATCGAAGTCATTGCCAAATCGGATATAATCGTCTTTTAAATGATTTTATTCCGTGTTATTGATGAACACGGGGACGAGACTTGTGTGAGATGTGTATGTACGAACAGCCCGGCACGTGATCGTTTTGAAATAACCTAATAAAAATGTTTTGACAACAACATTTTATCAATTAATTAATATCTCTGACTCTGTTCGACTTGGAAAATATGGATAAATTTGTTCGTAAAATCACCATAAAAAATCATCCAAATACCGTTAATACCGCTCAGTCTCCGTCTGAATTTCAACAAGTAATTCGCAACAAATTTTCAATATCATTTAAAACCTTTTCATTCCAATATAAGGCCTTGTTCATATCACTTGCTACACCAAATAATAACAAACACAGTGAGGCCGCGACTTGCTATTCAGTACGATGGGAATCGCCCATCCCAGAGTCAAACCGTCCCCAGAATATTTAGACCGACACCTCTCCCCCCCCCCCCCCCCAAGATTTTGAAATAATGACTGGGTGGTCACAAGCTGGGTTTTTGAGGCGGTAGTTGTTCTTGTTTTGGCAAAAGGCGCGCGTCTTCATGTTAGTCTAAGGACTAAATAAACAATAATTTTTCAATGTTGATTGAAAAACGCCCTTCCCCTTCCTGTGCAGACTGGTTAAAAATAGGTCATAAGCCAACACGACTTACTTGACCCCCCCCCCCCCCCCCCCCCCACACACACACACACCCGATCTTCAGCTTTTCCGAACCGTCTTGTCCTTCTCACCGTAAGTGAAGTGTATCTTATAAAATTATCAGTAAACAATAGGGATGAGACAATTTAGCTAAATTGTAGGTACAATTTATTAAATTGTAGGTACAATTTATTAAATTGTAGCTACAATTTAATAACTAAAAACAATGTGAAGCTAATAGGCTTCCGTAGATGAGAACGCTAAGCAACAAGATTCGCTGAAATTTGCAAAAATTCCGTTTTCAAAATAAATTTGTAAAAATCAGGGATTTTTTTTTTAAATATAAGAACGCAGGGTGAACCTGTTGATTTAGAAATATTTAATTTCTAAAAATTTCAGCGTTTGGGACAGGAATTTCAATCCCTTTAAACAAATAAAACAGCCGGAAAAAATGAGTTTTTTTATTTTAATTTTTTATCCCAAACGGATTTTTCTCCGGATCAGTTCTTTTCAATCATTCTTCATCATTATTCTTTAATCACTGATGATAAAATAACATAAATATAAATTTGACACCTAATTGTTATTACGTAACCCATTTCCAAATTGAAGTCATAAAACGGGAGCTTAGTATATTGACAGGAGTGTTTTCAAAGCTTATTCACACCTTCTGTTGTTCAAAAAACGCACAGATTGTAATTGCCAACATTACTGATTGCTACCTGAAAAACTGCCGCAGAAAATCCTCCCTGTTCAGTCCACAATATAGCGCAATCCTCTGATGTAGCCTTCAGCACCAATAAATAATAATCATATTTGTTCCATAAATGTGGAGCAAGAAAGCTGAATAATCAAAAGAACTGGTGACAATTTATGAAAATTAAAACTAACAACTTCAAGTGTGCAGAGTAAAAACTTCACCGTGCACATGGTTTAATGGCAGTTCATTGTAAACGAACCGTACGCCTGTATTAGAGATATGATAGGGTCTTGTGTGGGATGGGTCTATACAATTCCCCTCCCCACCCACTGTTTGGAATATCGGACTGAAGTCCTGCAAATTTCAACTCGAGGAAACACCACTTGGCACTTGTACTCATCTACTCGCCAGATGACCCGAGTTATTCTTCTCCTTATAATTGGGGTGTCTGCAAATCACTCCAGGGGTGGAATATCCACCCGAATGATATTCTCAGTTTCTGTGACAAAGCAAACACAAGGAACTCACAGTATGGTTCTGTTGATTGGGTTTTTTTTATATTGGTTCGAAGCTCACTTGAAGTTGAGAATGTTTCTTTCACATAACACAATCCAGAATGCGTGGAAATTCCACTTTGTTGGTGTTTCAGTACAAAAACATATTCCATGTACTGGGATGGGTTTCAGACACGTCACAGAATATCCACAATCAGAAGTACAGTCGTTAACGGTGTACGAGAAATTCACAAGAACAATGGGTCGAGTCACCTGTGGTACGAAACAGAGAGATGAAGTTTCAACGTCTCAAACCACGTGCCAAGATGTGGACGAGAAAATTGTTGACAATGTTCATGCTCACTGAGCTTTCTAAAACATTCTTTCAGATATTTCACGAATAAATAGTTGTTACAGGCTTTTGATTGCTCTCAGTCATTTGGAAATGCTCTCTCACGACATATTGACCTATCAAGTGAAATGCGTCAGAATATCAATTCACCCCAAAAAAGCCGCCCGCGGACAGAAAATAAAAAAAACTGATTTTAATTGATTTCTAGCATGAGCATGTGGACGTTTTCAGTTGCCCCAGCTTTTTCAACACTCCATTAAATATTGACAACGATTGTTTGAAATGTTTCATGGATATATTTCTAAAATAAAAATAAAATATATGCAAGTCAAGCCCAAGGGTTTAATATTCTATTGCGGTTGCCAGTATTTGAGAGAAATTTAAAAATGCCGTACTATGAATTTTAAAAGGCCAAATTTAACTGACCACATATGGAAGAGTAGGAATGCAGGTCCCAGAAAAAGTGTTGTGAAGGGTAGGCCCGCCCTTATCAATCATAAATTGTTAACACCGCATGCCCATCGATTCGAACCATGCAGTGGTGGAAACTTGTGTTAGCGGGTGTGTGTGGGGGGGGGGGGGGGGGGGAGATATAAAATCCCCCCCCCCCCATCACATGAACTCACACAAAATAATTACGCATCGACGTTTTTAATCTAACTCATAATGTTAACCTTGTTTTACCTTCAATGATCGAAGGTGCACGTGGCATTGGCCACCAGCCAAATCTGAGAATTTTTTTTACTGTTTACGAAGCTAGCGTGGGGATGAGGAGTTGTGGTGTGTGAGGAATTGGCAGTTTGCTGCTCATGCTTTCCTCTGTGTGGGGATAAGGGTACATGAGGACTTGAGGGTTCTGCCCCGGAAAGGGAGTGTGTGGGGTGGGGGGGGGGGGATCTTTTTTCTTTTTGTTGATTTTCAATGTTCTCGACGAATAATTAATTTCTTTTTGAGATTTCACCCAAATGCATATTTTTTTTTTTACAGAACACCAACTATCTCTTGAAATTGAAACTTTCTTTATAAATATCTGAGCATTCCGATTTCTTAATTCGCTCGCAACACTTTCGATACACTGTCAGTTCGGTAGGCTGTGGAGAGCGTTCTTTTGTTTCCAACCACGCTTGTTTTCTCATAGTTCCTCCATAAGAACGGCTGCGATTCATACATACTAGGCTAAAAAATCTCGAAATAAAAACGTCATTACTTCAACCTTCTTAGCAGTCTTGAATCAACCAGCATGATTTTCTCATCAATCTTCGAAAACAAAAATCACGCAATACGCGTTTTTAAATACTTCTTGTATTGTCGCGAAATGAATTGATAATGAGAAGTGTGTGTGTGTGTGGGGGGGGGGGGGGGGGGGGGGGCAGATGAATGAACATCATTTCGTCCTCTTAGTATCTAATTTTAATATTTAATTGCCACCTCATGTCAGTAGGACGTGCGACTTAATAACTGTTGATTGCCTGTTTCAAGTACTGAATATCAATCAGCCGTCGCGCGTTACAATTCTGCAGAAATCGCGATACACCACCGTGCATCAGATGTGATTCTCTGATGATTTGCTGCGCTAACCTAACGCGCTATTATTTCAAATTAGTGCAGAATACGGGACAGGACTTCTAGTTTTAACTGTAATTTAATATTAAATAAGAAAGATACATGTAAAGCCTAATACTCCTTTTCTCCTTAAGGGGTTACCTCTTTACTATATAGTTGAGCTTATTGGATTTTCCTCTATGTCCTAGGCCCTCCAGCCTGTTTACTATTCAGCTAAGTCTGGGTCATTGGTAGAGTATAAAAATGTTAAAAAATTTATAGTAATTTATATATTTTTTATACTTACCAATGACCCAGACGGGGATGGCCCTCCCTGGAGTTGGGAACTCTTGCCTCCCTGCTGAGTACATAGCGCTGACCAGGCACTGCCAGTAAGAATGATAATTGGCACCAATTTCGGGACGTCTGCGTCACTGCGCATGCGCAGTAGAGGCGTAGTATGGAGGTCCTTTAGGACATGATTTCTTTTTGTTTTGGATGCAAATTTTGGGGATTGGGGGGCAAAATTTGTGTTGGGCCCTGGTTTTGTTAGAGTTAGCACCAGCTAAGTCTGGGTCATTGGTAAGTATAAAAAATATATAAATTACTATAAATTTTTTAACGTTTTCAAATTTCTTCCCCTGAAACATGGATCATTGGAACAAGATCGAGTCGGTTTGATTTAGTGCAGCAAGAATATATTTGTACATGACTACATGTACACGTGTCGTCTCCATTCATGTTACATTTATAGGTAAAGCATTAACTCCTTGCATAATGCTGACAGATATTCCCGCCCAGGATAGGAAATCTCTTGCCATTAATTAAAATTTAAGGATATTTAGCCCAAAAAGTTCTGTAAATTGTACAGACTCTTTGATCAATCACATCTCAAGCCAAATTTCATTAATTTTTCATCAAATCTAGTCATGGCTGCTATAAAGCAGCCATGACTAGATTTGATGAAAATTCAAGACAATTACTTGGCGAGTTATAGGGTTCCTGTAGATCTTGAAAAGCCTTGAATTTGAAAAGCAATTTTAAAGGCCTGGAAGTAGTTGAATTTTCCCCAAAACTCCAAAAGTGACCTGGAAAATTCTTGAAAACAATCTTTCAAAATATAAAAACCATCAAAATTTTCCCCTGATTATCTTACAACTTTTATCCCCCCCCCCCCCCCAAGTGCTGTACTCTTGATTTTTAGTCAATAACCTTAAAAAAAACCTTGAATTTTACTTCTATGAAGCCTTGAAAAATCTTAAATATGACATGGAAATGGCCTTGAAAAGTCTGGAATTCATTTACTAATTAGCTGCAGGAACCCTGAGTTAACAGAATTGACTTCAGTTTAGTAGAGTTTTAAATTGAGTTCAATAAAAGAATTCTGATAACAGAGTTGTTGTGGACGGGTTGTAATCTATGTGTGTACAGTGATGTCCACGGATGTGTTGACCAGGTAATAAAAATCATCAGGAAAATTTTAATTAATGAAGCACCAGGTTGTTCTCAGTGCTTCATTAACAGAATTTTTGTAAGTATTCTTATAATTAGTGTTTGGAATCTAATAGTGCACACCCACGCAGTGGCATGTGCGCACATAGGTAATGGGTACGTGTCCATGACTTTATAATTTTTTTTCTATATACCATGCAACAGAGTTTGGGGTGCCATCTGGCGGCGTGGCTCTCCCACTGGCAAAAAATCCAGAATCATTGTAACGGTTACTTAATTGTGTTGGGCCTTTCAAAGGACATTATGTAAAACATATTGTTGCAGAATGCTGGAAACTATTATAAATAATCAAGTAATGCAGTGACTTTCGAAGTTAGGTAGTTGTTGGCGAGTTAGGTATTGTTTGAAAGTTCGAAGTGCCAATGCCGCCCGTTGCCGGTTTTGTCAGATTTAAAGCCCAGTTTCAATTTTAATTGAGAACGTACACTTCACAAATTGTTGACAACGAATAAAAAATAAAACAAGTGATTTATTGACACTTTTAGTGGGCCTTTTTCATTTGTGGGGAACTTAGCGCGATTTCCTTAGAAACAGTCGGAGTTCGGATGAAATCAAGTAACTTATGTTGACGTAAGGTCTGGGGAAATCTTTGTTCTCAAAACACGGGCATGCAGTCTTGTAGTAAAGTTTTACAGAAATAGACATGCACGCGAACAGCGATACCTATTCATTTATTCCCTAGATTTTTTCTTCACAAGTTTACTGGATCCAGTCTATGAACTATTTTTACCGACGATACAATCCAATGTCAGTTTAAGACTGTCAGAATTACAGTGTAGCGGCCAGCCAATTTTGTGATCCGACGTGTTTTCCCCGAAGACTAAATACCAGAATCAGAACTCCCATTTAAATTACATGCACACTTCCTCTGTGTTTTGGTAAACAATGTATTAATTACTGGATGCTTTAGGCATTGCAACCAGAACAGAACTGAATTCATCTTCAGACTAGTCAATGTCGCCCTCCTCGTCTGACCAACATCTGGAGGTGGGGATTCTGATATTTAGACTTGAGTATGTTTCTCCAAAAATGCAAAAAACTTTTAAAAAGCCTAAATACCAACCTCCCCAGAACCGACCTGTAAATAATATTTGGCACTGCACTACAGAATCATTATTTGATGGTTTCCGACATTTTAATGGTGCTATGAGATAACATATGACCTGCACTGTCATGCTGTTGGAAAAAAAATTAAAAAAATCAATGTGTAATGTTTTATCAGAGACATACCACCATACCAATGACTCAAAGTGCCTTAATTAAGAAATGTGAAGGATTTAAAAAATTTTTTTTTTTTTACAAATATTGCAAAATATTCATCAAACACAATGTGAAATATCTTAAGAAGCCAGAATGTGATTTAAAAACTATCAGAAATGTGAAATTTAATATCATAAGAGGTTTGTTTTGTGGTCAACATCAATTAATTTATGAATTATATCATAACTTGTGATGAAAGTGGTATGCTGGGGGTCTAGGGGACACATTCAGGGCTATATTTTACCACATCAATATGTAGAAGAAAATTTTACATAATTTGTTAGGATAAAATGGCACTGTCTATTGATATTGGTGATTTATATAGCTGCAACACCAGTTTTTAAATCAAAATTGACATTCATTTTGTTTTGTGTGGAGTGGAGGGGTGGGGAACACCACTCTTTCTCTTGCAGTATGGTTAAATGAGACAGATTTTTCCCCAAACTATTGTCTGCTGATGCAGATTTTAGTTTTATTTTGGGATTAAGGTAATTTTTAAAGAAAGCAGTGAATTCTCATGCAGAAATGACTCTTTTATCAAATGAAAGAGATAAAATGTATCTTTGGAAGGATTAGAATGTAGGTTAAAATCCCCCCTACAAAAAATACCCCCAATCATTTTTACACACTTAGCAAAAATTACCCCCACAGTTTTTGAGTAGTACCGGTACCACATTCTCTCACATTATTTTAAGGGTAGTACAAAAATCCCCCTCCCGACCTCTTATACCAAAAGGTTAAAAGGCAGTCCAAAAGGATTTAAAAACTTATGTATTTAATTTGTAAATTACATAAACACTCATCACTATTTACAAGAAAATATGCCTCAATAACTATTTATCAACACAGTTATTTAGTTATTGGAGTTTAAGGACACTTTCAACATCCAATGTCACCTCGTGTCGGACAGTTTTATGGGTGGAGGAAACTAAAGTGCACTGAGAGAACCAACTGGCAACAGTGAGCATTTATCCAATGTGCTAACTCCACACAAGCTAATTTAGCATTGATTGAAGCGACAAGTGCTCAGCCTCAAGTGGTAAAAAAGCTTTGGACATTTTTGTATGGCTTTAAATATACATGTACTTCTAAAAAATTAGGGGGTGGGGGATTTTTGTTCACCAGAAATTATGGAGGGAGTAATTTCTGTTCACCTGAAAAAAACATTGTGTGAAAATGATTGTGGGGTGGGGGGGGGGGGGGGGGGGGATTTTTGTCAGGGAAAAGTATTGTAGGTTACCCTTCGAAAGGTTTGTGTTTGATTATAGGAAATAAGTACATGTACATTGTAAATGTACATGTATTTTGGCTTCCAACACTGATTTAATTATATTTTTTTTGGATATTACACATATTTCACTTTTAAATGTTCATTCGAGAACCACAGACTGAATAATACTGTTTTATTTTTAGAAAAGTTATATTTTTGTCACAGTCGGCAATAAAGGCCATATATTGCCAAAAATAATGCAGTTAAATGCATCATGAGCAAGTGTGGCATCCAGAACTGAGAAGCACACTATAACCTCTGGCAAATGACAAATACATGTACACATGTAACCACCTTTTTTACCCTATTAACACATCTAATGAAACCATGCTTTCCCCTCATTGTACTTGTAATAGAGGGGATTCCAATTATATTCCAATCCTCTCCCAAATCACCATCCAAACATTTAGCCAGAAAACCCATACTTCACTTGTATTCACTGAACAAGCTCATTCCAATAAGGGGGGCATAAGCTATGCTTTTGATGCCAATAAAATGCAAAAAAAAATTAACATTGAATGGCAATTTTGGTGAATGGTGCTAGCCGGTTTTGGCCATTACATTGAGTGAATGATTAATAAAAGCGTTCTCCATATTATGATGTTAACCCTTTACCTTACATGAAAAGAAGATAGCACTTTCGAATAACTAATTTCTTTTCATTTTTTTGCGTCAAAAACATAGTTATGACCCCCACTGGATTGAGCTGGACGAGCTCATTCCAATGAGGGGTCAAAAGCTATGTTTTTGGTGCAAAAATAATGAACATTGAATGGCAATTTCGGTGAATGGTGCTAGCCTCTTTTGGCCATTACATTGAGTGAGTGATTAAAAATGTTAAAAAACAATTTCTTCATTCACAGAGTATTTTGGAACATAAATTTGGGGAAAGGGGGTGGGGGTACAGTGGGAAAAGTAACAAAGTTGCAAATGTGAATGAATGGCTTTTGTGCGCAGCTACCAATATAGTAGTCTGATACTATTGCTGTCAGGGTCCCCATGTTATAGCACAAAACTGCATTGACAATTGTCCCTCTACCACCCATACTAAACCCTTCAGCTGATGAGAAAGTTAACAGCATGCACTCTCAGTTTCCTATGATTTGCTTTAGTACTGCAGCACTCAGGGTTCACTGAGTTTTTTTCTGTTTTGATAACCCTGTCCTGGCTCTTCTCGCTATATTTTTCATTGTATGTCAGTCAGTATTCCTATGTACATGTAGAATGTCACTTTCAAAATATGTGATTGCATGGCTGTCTGTCCATCATACCATTCCTGTGTACATGTAGACTGTCTCCTTCAAGATATGTGATTGCATGTATGTCTGTCCATCATGCAAAGTGTTGGTTTGTTTCCATTTGCACAGTTCTACATTTTCAGTAACTGGCAATTGACCCCCCCCCCCCCCCCACACACACACACACACCCATACACACACAAACCCAAATATATTAAGGAGCACTACATTCCAGAAGCAAATATCTGAGTCATCCTCACTGGATACTAGGCATGCATGTATTTTTCCCTAATTTCACCCTTTTTATCAGAATGGGTGCCTGCAGGGATTAAATCCAAGGTTGTAAACGAGCTCTTGTGGGTACATGTACTTGTTGGACATGCACATCACTACAGAATCAATATTTGATGGTTTTAGGCATTTTAACAGTGCTATGCTATAACATAGGAGCAGTGCTCAGCTGGTCATGCTGTTGGAAAAAATCAGTGTTTAATGTTGTGTCAGTGCCATACCAGTGACTCTAGGTGTCTTAACTGAGAAAGTGAGGCTTTTTTCACAAGAATGGCAAAACATTCATCAAGCGCAGTGTGAAATATCTTCAGAAGCCAGAATGTGATTTAGAAATTATCACAAATGGGAAATTTAATATCACAAGAGGTTTGTTATATGTCAACATCAATTAATTTATGAATTTTATCACAGTTTTTGATAAAAAGGCGCATACTAGGGGGACACCTTCAGGGCTATATTTTTCCACATCAGTATGTAGAAGAACATTTGACATCAGTTGTTAGCACAAAATGGTACTGTCTATTTATATTGGTGAATTATATAGCTGCAACCCCAATTTTTGATTCAAAATTGACATTTATATGGTTTCATGGGGTTGGAACACCACTCTTTGTCTTGCTGTATGGTTAAAGGAGACAATTTTTTCCTCAGAGTATTACATGCTGATGCAGATTTTAGTTTTATTTTGGGATTGGGTTAGTTTTCTTAAAAATCTACATGAATTCCTTTAGGTAACAGAGCAAAACAGAGTAGAAAAATGTATTGGAGGCAACAGCAGTTTTTAAGCCATTTGACACAGTTTGGACAGTTTTCTTTAAAAGAACAAATTTCTCATGTTTTTAACTCAGTGGAAGCCAAAAGTTGAATTCTCATGCAGAAATGACTCTTTTGTCACATGAAATAGGTAAAATGTATCTTTGATAGGATTGGGGTTGATTAAGGAAATACATAATTTGGCTTCCGAACCTGATTTAATTATTATTTTGAGAGATTATTTCACAGTTAAAAATTCATTGGGGTACCACACACCTTACAATACTTTTTTATTGTTTTGAAAAGTATGTTTTTGTCATCATCAGCAATAAGAGCTATATATTGTAAGTAAATTCACATCTTGAGCAAGTGTAGCCTCCAGTGGCACCCTACAGCCCCCAGCAAATGCCAAAGAACAACCTATTTTACCATACATGTATTAATAAATGTAATTAAACCATGGTTCCCCATCATAGTACAGGGGAAGAGGGGGGGGGGGGGAGGGGGGGTTCCAATCTTCCAACCTCTTCCAAATCACCATTCAAACCCACAGCCAGAAAACCCATATTGCACTTTCATTTACTGGCATTTAGATGTTTGCCTGAATTATGCTGTTAACCCTTTACTTACATGTAACATGAAAAGCTGATTACCCTTGGCCACAAACTTATTGACTTACTAATTTTTTGTGTCAAAAACATGACTTTTTATAGCATTGGAATGACCTCATTCCAATGAGGGGTCATAAGCTATGTGTTTCACACAAAAAAAAAGAGAAAATAATGAACATGGAATGGCAATACTTGTGAGTAGCACCAGCAGCTTTTGACCGTTATATTTTGGTAAAGGGTTAAAAAGTGTTAGAAAATAATTTATTCATTGAAAGAGTATTTTAGAACACAAATATCGACGAAGCACGGTTGACTGACGGCGCGTTTGAATCACGGTGCTTTTCACTTCAATCGTCATCATTTCGAACACAATCAACCGTGCTTCGTCGATACAAGCCCGTTCCGTTTTATGCGTCCGGTATTCCATTAGTCAAACTCTCCCGTAGATTTCAATTTAAACATGGCGACCTCCGTTGTTGATCAGCTGACGAATTTCGAGTGAAAATACAACGTTTTAGAATTTATCAAGCGATCGACACGTTTTTATATAGATATAATTGCTCAGTAAATATTCTTTTTTTGATCACATACTAACACAAAGCTTCAGGATATGTCATATTGTACTCACGAGGCGAGATAGACCAGCAAGTAAATAGTTGACTGGTCATATAGTACCGGTACACCGTGGAGATCGAGAGCGTTGGACCTACAGGCCCTGCCAACGCCAAAAATTATATTACGGACTGTGGGTCCAAGTTTGGACTAATGAATATCAAGCCACAAATCAAATATCAAAATCCGTCCAGAAATAACTAAGTTTTTTAGCAAAAAGGGCCGGCGACAGGCCCTCGCCATACCAATAGTGAAGGGTTTTTTGTTGAAACATTCGACTGAAAATAGGAAACTAAATGAAAAGAATTAAATGAGTATGTCGAATGATATCACACAAAATGAAGAGAAATAGCCGGTTTATGCTTTTTAAAACTGGCAGTAATTGCTTATCAACTAATATTACTGTCTTAGGTTTGTTAATGATTCCTATTTTCCTACTGCCCCAAGAGATTCTTCTTTTAAATAGCGAACCCGGACCAGAAGAAACGGATAAATTACCAAATAACGCCGACGTAATTTCGTAAATCCTCGACGGAACACCGGCGACGTTTTTTTTTCTCGAGTCTGGGAACTAATCGACAACATTGGTGTCATTAAATTGAGATAGGTCGGATATCACACATAAATCTGCTATTACGCACCCCTCCCCCTTATACATCCTGCAAGTATAAATATCTCGATATTAAAATGTCTTGCCTGATGTTCCTTATATGGGTTAACTTGGAGGGAGGGGGGGGGGGGGGGGGAGCATATGGCTGATTTTTAGCTCACCGAAGGGAACTTAACTTATCACTTGCCGTCCATTGTGAACTTAACATTATTGACTTCTCCCAAACTACTGGACCAAATTGAACCAAATTTGGTGTGCATGTTCCTTATCATATGTCAATTCAAGTTTGTACAAATAACCTTGCCGCGCCGAACCACAAGGGGCATTACTCTGCTAGCACCCATACATTTTTTAAAAAAATTAAAAAAATCTACTTCTCCAGAACCATCATTGAGCTCCCTCTAGGAGCCAGAATTTTAACTTGGTGAAATATGAGGAAATTTCTTTAAGAATCTTGCATATTTGGTATGAATGCTTTCATATTTGGTGTACAACATTTCTAGGGGGGGGGGGGCAGATTTAAGTTTGTACAAATCGGGCCCCTCAGTTAGTATTTGGGCTCTATTGGAGCCCAAAGTTTAACTTTGTGCAATTTGAGGAAATTTCTTTAAAAATCTTCTTCAGATTCAGACCCACCAGGCAGAATCCTTTCATGTTTCGTATACAACATCTAAAGGGGGTCAGATTCAAGTTTGTTCAAATCGAGTCCCTGGGTTTATATTTGGGTTGCCTATGGCAGCCTGAATTTTAACTTAGTGCAATATAAGGGAATTTCTTCAAAAGTCTTTTTCTTCAGATTCACCAGTCAGAATCCATTCATATTTGGTATGCAACATCTTGCAGTGGGTCAGTTTCAGTTTTGTTCAAATTGGTTACCTGCGTAAATATTTTGGCTCCCTGTTTGAGCCCAAAGTTTAACTTAATGCAATGTGAGGACATTTCTTTTAAAACCCCTTTCTTCAGATCCACCGGCCAGAATTCTTTCGTATTTGTTGTATATCATATCATGGGGGATCAGGTTCAAGTTTGTTCAATTCGAGTCCCTGGCTTATTATTTGGGCTCTTTATGGGCGGGGTGGGGTGGCATGGGGAGCATGTTAGGTTTGTTCAAATCGATTCCTTAGTGTTTTTCCATAAAAGTTGCCTTTCATGACTTCATTCCTTTGTAGAGTTGATGAACCATGTATAACTGAATGTGACCCCAAATTCTTCTTTGAACCACTTTGGCAGGTGAGCGATTACAGCCCCTTGGGGCCTCTTATTTAGTCAAGTTGTGACGAAGTCAAAGCTCGACTTATAGTTTGGTGAATGGCGGGCGGGTGTAAACAGTTGGTTTCCAGATGATAACTTGATAATGGTTCGACCCACGTCATGTAACTTCATAGGTAGGTTGGCATCGGTGAGTGGAAGAACCCTATTTATTTTGGACTTGCTTGGCCAAAGGTCAAGGTCACAGTGACCATGAACATAGTAAATTGTAAACAATTGGTTTCCGGATGATAACTTGTCCATAGTTAAACTCACATTCATGAAACTTCATACGTAGGTAATGGTTGGCATTCATGAGAGGAAAACCCCTATTATTTTGGACTCACTAGATCAAAGGTCAAAGTCACAGTGACCCTGAACATAGTAAATCAAAACAATTGGTTTCCGGATGATAACTTTATAATGGTTCGACCCACGTTCATAACACTTCATAGGTAGGATGGCATCAGTGAGATGAAGAACCCTATTTATTTTGGACTTGCTAGGTGAAAGGTCAAGGCCACAGTGACCTTCAACATAGTAAATTGTAAACAATTGGTTTCTGGATGCTACCTTGACAAAGGTTGAAGCCACATTCATGAAACTTCATAGGTAGGTTGGCCTAGGTGAGTGGAAGACACCTATTTATCATGGACTCGCTAGGTCAAAGGTCAAGGTCACAGTGACCTTGAGCATAATAAATCGTAAACAATTGGTTTCCAGGTGATAATTTGACAATGGTTCCACCCACGTTCATGAAACTTCATAGGTAGGTTGGCATTATTGCGAGAAAGAGCCCTATTTATTTTGGAATCAGTAGGTCAAAGGTCAAGGTCACAGTGACCCTTCACATAGTAAATTGTAAACAAATAGTTTCCGGATGATAAGATCATAATGATTGAACCCACTTTTGTACTGTCACAACTCGACATTGGATCGGTGATCCTATCGAAATTATTTTTGTTTTGTGTGTGGGGGGGGGGGGGGGGGGGGGGGGGGGGTGGGGGTGCCCCCAGAACGCCCCCATGGCTGCGCCACCGTGCCCCCACTTGAGCAATCGTGATTAAGTGCCTTGCCCAATGACACAACGCAGTAACCCCTGCTGGGGATCGCACCGTGGATCTCTCGGGTTGATGTTAGTAGTAGATTATGTACCCGATCGACCCACATTGGCCGGATCTCATGTGACGTCATAGGCACATGGCCCAGTTACTTCATATTTGGTTGTCATGGTAACGTGCGTGAGCGCCATCTTGTGACAACATCCCCATAGTGATACGTGGTCCTAGTGTGCATGCGCAGCGCGTTTTGTTGAGGTGAGACGAGTGTACGTCGTCCATTTTGTATATCTGAGGCCGCCATCTTGGTTTCTATGGTAGCACATGGTCGCTATGTGACCCAAAACCTTCTAGTAGGAAAGGGGTGTGTTCGGAGGGTGTGTTCGATTGAATAGGAGTAATTTTAATTACAGCAAACAACCCGACAATCCCTCTTAATAATCCAAAACTACCGAGACGGACTTAGAAAACCCCCACCTAGGGTTTATACTAGTAGCACGTAGTGCTAAACGAATGATGAGAGGTATCATGTGGATAAATTGAAGTGAACTAGAATACATCGAATTACCACAAACATCCAGCCAATCTCTCTAAACCATCAAAACAACTTTATTTTGCACGGATTCCTCAATACTGGGCTTAAAAGAGTAGATACAGTGCTTTAAGGTGCGTTTCCTGGTATGAGTAATTGTATTTGTTCGAATACTTTGTAAAATTACCCAAATAAATCCAACATTTCTTTTACTAGTGCGGATTTCCCACTAAATATTCGGTTTCTATCTGTTGTCCCTAGAATTCTTATTTTTGCCCGACAATAGACACATTCCTTTGTATAAGATTAACTTTATTGTTTCGGATGTGCACCATAGTCTGGGTATTTTATCTATCCCGATATTTTCTGTGGTTTATCCTATTTCCTGGCCTGTTTTGCCTTTTACTGGTCCCATTTCTGCCTATCCCAGCAGACTATTTTGTCTTTGCCGTCTCTGTTTTTGCCTTTCCTGTGTATAATGAAGTCCTCTATGATCCTCAAACCCAAAATACAATCAAGCAGGGTTAGGTATTATTCGAACGATTCGAATCTTATCGAGCAAATAAGCTTTTGAGCAGTTACTGAGAAAGTCATTACTCGGACGACTCAAATCCCATTGAGCAGATAAGTATCGAAAGAGCGATTTCTTTTACGACTCTTAATGCTCATCGGGGTATAGGAGGATACCTATGACATGATGATGTAGTACTATATATACCTGGTGATAATTTAGCTCCTAGCATCTGCCCAGTTCTAGACCTCTCCATGATCTTCATATCTACAATACCACTATTACTGATTTTCCCAATATTGCCATCGTCTGTCTATGATTAGCTTTTACAGTAGTCACCAAATCCCTCAGTCTTCTTCCACTCTTGAGGCCTTGTACCATTACTAGCACTAGTACAGGCTTGCTAACCATCTCAGATTGCTCGAACGACCAGAATCCCATCGAACAAATGAGCCATAGAGTAATAATTATCTGAACGAGTGACTCCACGTACGACTATTTTGCTCGTCTAGGTATTGAAGGATGGGAAGGGTCTTGGGAACTAACAACGTGATATAATAACCTTAGTTATTGAAATTGACGTACAATCCCGCTTATAATATAGCCTTGCTTTTTGAAAGTGTTGTTAAACCCTAATGAACCTATTTGCCATTGAATTATGATCTTTTGTCAGTTTAAAAAATGAAGGTTTGTTTTACTATAGTTTGTCTGAAGTTTGATCCTTCCGCAATCTTTCAAAATTTCTCGATTGCCATATTTGTCGCCAAATTAACATATGAACATACATGTGTGGTTCTGTGTTTATTGCATGTCGCTGTACAACACGTTTTGGCAAATTGTTATATTTCACATGACCGCTGCTATTTCTGCGATATATACCATCTCTTTCCTGAAAAATCTTGCTTGGGGCCTGCAATATTTACCGAAATTAACAATATTGGGTGTGCACCATTACGTGTCGCGTATTTTCATATTATTATTGCGTCCACGGAGATATTGCTCACCTATGGAAAGTGACCAGTCCACAGTGGCCGTAGTGTAACTTCATAAGCATCTACATGTCTTTAATCTTATGGGCATCTTTCTTTTTTGTTGATTATGCATCATCCCTCTTTTATTTCAGATTCATTTCAAGAGCAGGGATTCCTTGCTTACCACAAAACATTACAAGAGGTTAGTTGATTTTGTTTGCATGTGGAATATTTAATAGAGCTGGTTGGTTTAACTGAATCGAAACCGAAAATCGTTTTTTTTAGTGGAAACCGAACCGAAAAAGAGATTAAAAACCGTATATTTTCGGTTTTGCTTAACTTTTGAATATTCACATTTAGCATGTCATAGATTTTGTATAATCAGCAAAATGTCAGCTAAAAGGCATGGTAGTATATGAATAAAAAATGACGATAGGAATGCCAATTATGCAATAAGTCAGTCGCCGCCCAGTGTGTAAATACCTCCAACGTATGTCGCCACACGCAGAATCATCACGCCGAAGAGTACAACACTGTTATTGAAAAAGAACGGACCATGACACCTGCAAAGTATCAATTCGTTCAAAGCTCAGTTGATGTTGTGGAACCCTTTTTTGCAGGAAAGGGGTTAAATTAATATTAATAAGACGTTAGCTGCACATACCGGTCATACAAAGTGTCAGTTGGAATTTTGAATAGAATGAAAGTAAAAATCCAAAATACACTTGTATGGGCAAAATGCATGTGGCTGGGTTGTTTTTCTGAGTAATGGGAATTCTCAGAATTCAGTGACTCTCTGACAATGATAATTCAGTGCAAACTGAAAGGAAGAATGGACATGGAAATCAGGTCAGGTAACTATCTTGTCGGTAATTTGCATAACCTTTTCAGTGCTTTGTACATGTAAATGCATGATTCTGGGATTTAGAGTTTGCTCCTTTTGGGTACAAATGTCAACTTGTCAGGTTAGTTAGATTGTGAAATGGGTATCTGTTTTACTGAAAGTAAATGGCGTATTCTAAAGTTAGCAACTTCTTGAAATTGGGCAGTTGCTTTCTCAAATTGTGACCCGTTTCACTTATTTTCATGTCAGGCAACACGTCAGTGCTATGAATGGAAATGAAAAGCGAATCTGACAGGATGGTGGAATCATAAAGTTTCCATCTCAAACAGCATCTTTGTGACTAAATGTTTGGGCCCCCTCCCCCCATCTATGCCCTTGGGCTTGAAGGACTTTTTATGAAGGTGTATGCAGATTGCAGATATAATTTTGTGTTCATTAAAGTTACAGGAAACAATCACAATACAGTTTTACTTCATTTCAAGTACACTTGTTTGTTATTATGTTATGTTTTAGTACTCTCCTATCCCAGTTTAATACACAAGAAATGGAAAATGTGTATTGTGTTCCAAAAACCGAAATGGAAAACCCGAGTTTTTTCATCCGAAACCGAACCGAGGGAAAGTTTCAAAACCGACCAGCTCTAAAATTTAATGACACTTTTGACTATCATTAGTTTTAAGGGTGGAAGAAGTTGGAGAACCAGTGCCAACTGCATTGGTGTGATATATCAACTGATTTTGTTAAAAGACTGGTTATTTCGATGTATAACTCCTATAAAATGGGTCTCATTCACTGATTTGTATACAACTGCATGTAGAGTGCTGAAATGCTCATTGGTCACAAACGGAAGAGTGTCTCAGTTTCTACCATTTTGAGGTTTGGGGGAGCAAGACTTAAAATTCATTCAAGAATCCGAATTGATTCTCACTAATGATTCACGCAAGAAAAATAAAAAGAATCAACTTTGATTCATGCAAAATGTTCGTTTGATTCTCAAAATAGATTCTGAAAGTTCCCTTAACCCTTTATCCAACACAGACGATATAAACATTTATTATTTTAAATATCATTTCTTGAAATTTAAGAAAAAATTTCAACAAAACCATATCATGTGACCCCTCGCTGGAACGAGCTCAACGAGGAGGGGTCACACGATATTGTTTGGTTGAAATTTTTGGAAAAATAATATTTTTTCAACTGCTGAAATTGCATATTAGTGGGCGGATGCGGCCGATTCGTTGGATAAAGTGTTAAAGGTCTGGAGACTTCTACTTATATTTTGCACTGTCATGATAAGGTGGCACATTGACTTTGCAGTGGTGTCTAGTGAAGTCTTGGGTGCAAACACAGGCAGCCAAGGCTTCAGTAGAAACCACTGCTAAGATACTAGTTGTAACTTCCATGAACAAGATCACTAACAACCTGTTTTTTGGAACATGTGTTCTGCATGTACATTTGTACACGTAAGACAGGAAACTCACAAAATTGAAACTAGATCCTAAGTGTTAAACTCTGGTAAATATTAAAATATGAGGCTTGTTGTCTCTTGCTTATTGAAAAAATGGCCATTTTTGTTGTGTTTTTTAAGCTTTTTTTTCTCTATTTTGATGTTACCACCCCTCCCACCAACATGGTTCAAGCTACACCTTTCTTATTTGGTACATGGATAAATGGTTCTGAGTGGATGATGCATGCTCAAAATTTTTTTTTCAAAATCCAAGATGGCGGAATGGCGGCCATTTTTGTTGTGTTTTTTTAAGCTTTTTTTCTCTATTTTGATGTTACCACCCCTCCCACCAACATGGTTCAAGCTACACCTTTTATATTTGGTACATGGATAAATGGTTCTGAGCGGATGATGCACGCTCAAAATTTTTTTTTCAAAATCCAAGATGGCGGAATGGCGGCCATTTTTGTTGTGTTTATTAAGCTTTTTTTTCTCTATTTTCATGTTACCACCTCTCCCACCAACATGGTTCAAGCTACACTTTGCATATTTGGCACATGGATAGAGGGTTGGGAGGGGATGATGCACGTTCAATATTTTTTCTTCAAAATCCAAGATGGCGGCATGGTGGCCATTTTTGTTGTGTTTTTTAAGCTTTTTTTTCTCTATTTTATGTAACCACCCCTCACTCCAACATGGTTCAAGCTATACTTTTTATATCTGGCACATGGATAGAGGGTTGTAATGAGATGTTACATGTTCAATATTTTTTTTCCAAAATTCAAGATGGCGCCATGACAACCATTTCTGTTGTGTTTTTTAAGATTTTTTCTCTATTTTATGTTACCACTACTCCCTCCAACATGGTTCAAGCTGCACTTTTCATATATGGTACATGGAATAAGGATGTTGTGAGGGGATTATGCACGCTCAATATTTTTTTTTTTCAAAATCTAACATCTGTCTGTCTGTCCGTCTGTCTGTCTGTCTGTCTGTTTTTACCACCTCTCCCTCTAATATGCTTCAAGCTACACCTTTCATATTTGGTACATGGATAAATGGTTCTGAGGGGATGATGCACAGTCAATATTTATTTTTCAAAATCCAAGATGGCAGAATGGCGGCCATTTTTGTTGTGTTTTTTTAAGCTTTTTTCTCTATTTTATGTTACCACCCCTCCCTCCAACATGGTTCAAGCTACGCCTTTCATATGTGGTACATGGATAAAGGGTTGTGAGGGGATTATGCACGCTCAATATTTTTTTTTAAAAATCCAAGATGCTTATATACTCTAGTGTCTTCTGTGACAAAAACACCTTATGTCACAAAAGCGCCGTAGGGGACTAATACCACCTCGGTGGTCAAACACTTGTTTTTATTGAAAACATAGCATACAGGGAACAGAAATTAACATATTCTCAATTATCACAATTCTTGTCTTATTTCATAATCCTTTCATAAACATTGAACATTATCCTTTTCATCAAACACAACACACAAGTTAAGCTACAGTGTCATTGACACTTTCATTTAGGTCCCTGTCGGCCGTCTGGGTTCTGTTGTGTTCCCACCAGTTCTTTTTTCTGCCACCTTCTCTCGTAGTTGGGGTGTTCTTCTAATTTCTGTATCTGTTGAGTTCACCTTTTTAGCTCACCTGGCCTAAAAGGCCATGTGAGCTTTTCTCATCACTTGGCGTCTGTCGTCATCTGTCGTCCATCGGCTGGCGTTCGTAAACTTTTCACATTTTCATCTTCTTCTCTGTAACCACTGAGTCGGTGTGTACCAAACTTGGCAGGAATGGTCTATGGGAGGTCCTCTACAAACGATCCTCATTTTGTTCCCGTCGGTTGAAAAACATGGCCGTCAGAGGCATTCTTTGATTCTGATTGGTGGATTTTCAAAAATCTTCTCCTCAAAAACTACCAGGCCAAATGTTTTGATACTTCACATAAGTGATGACTGGGACCCCCTCTAACAACAATCCTCATTTAATGTTGATCGGGTTGTAAACATGGCCACAATTTCGACTTATAGTTACTATAGAAACCCTATGGGAAATCACATTTTCATCTTCTCTGGAACTACGGAGCTGAAATGAACCAAATTTCGCAGGAATCGGTCTATGACAGGAAGGAAATATGTGGCCACCAGAGGCTATATTCTAATGCTTAACCCAATGCCTCTCCTGTCTGCACAAAGATCGGTACTGTCAGCAAAATACTTGTTTTTTGAGAATCGGGTAAGGGTTATTTCCATTTTTTCTCCACTGAGAACTGGGGGGAAAAAAACCCCAAAATATTGTGTATACAGTACAGGTCAAAATAAGCTGTAGCATAACTGCAGTAAACTAAGTAAACTGCTGCTCCTGCACTGACAAGATCGGAATCTGACATTTTATGGAGAGCTTTCCAGAAAATGGTGTCAGCTTCTGGTCTTAACAGTGTAGGAAGAGAAAGATACATAGTTTATAGGATTAACCTAACTTATTTTGACTTGTACTGTAAAATAACTTCAACTGTAAAGTAATTATCTATTCTCTCTTACTTGTCAGAAAAATAGTGTCTGTTGACAGGTGTTTGGAGTTTGTTCCCATCATGTCAGCTTAGATGACAGTAATTATATATATCTTTTAAGATCTGACAAAATTGGAGTAAAATGTGTTTCCTGTAACCCTTTACCTACCCAAAAGCTATTTTGAAAGGGAATAGTGTCTAAAAAAATTGTAATTTTCAAAATATTTTAACCCTTTTTTACTGATTTTTTTTGTTGAAACAGAATTCATGTAAATGTGTGCATTTTCAAGAAAATCTTTGAAACTACAAGGCCAAATGGTTTGAAAAACTTAATGTGACTGGTGACTGTAACCCCCTCTACCACTGATCCTCTTTTAATCTTCATCGGGTTGCAATTATGGCTGCATTTGTAGCTTATAGTTACTATAGAAACCCTATAGGAAAATCACATTTTCATCATCTTCACTGTAAGTACTGAGCCAATGTGAACCAGACTTGGCAGGTATGGTCTATCAGAGGTTTTCTACAACTGTTACTCATTTTATTCCTGTTGGGTGAAAAATGTGGCCACCAGTGGCCACCAGAAGCATTCTTTGATTCTGATTGGTCAATTTTGAAAACTCTTCTCCTCTGAAACCACAGGGCCAAATGTTTTTGAAATTTTGCATAGCTGATGGTTGGGACACCCTGTACCAATAGTCCTCATTTAATGTTGATCGTTCTGCAAACATGGCCACAATTGTGGTTTATAGTTACTATAGAAAACCGCTGTGGGAAATCATATTTTCATCTTCTCTCGGGAACTACGGAGCCGAGGTGAACCAAAAACTTTGCAAAAAATTGCCAAGAATGATCTATACGAGGCCCTCTACAAACGATCCTCTTTTTGTTCCTGTTGGTTGGAAAATATGGCTACCAGAGACATTCTATGATTCTGTTTGGTGGATTCAAATGTTTTGAAACTTCATTTCATTGAAGACTGGGACACCTTCTACCAATGATCCTCATGTAATGTTACAAAGATGGTCACAATTGCAGCTCATAGTTACCATGGAAAGCCTATGGAAAATAACATTTTTATATGTACTTCCAGGTGAGCGATTACAGGCTCTGTAGAGACTCTAGTTCTTCTACTGCTCTCACCTCTGTTATTTCCAGTTCGGTTCCTTTAGGGCAATTCCTTTTGCCCTCACTTTTGGTGCATTCTCGTGGTTATTCCTCCCGCACCTGCGAGGGGGGGGGGGGGGGGGTGGAGAACGCTGTCATTTTGGGGCCTCCCGACATGGCCACGTCTGGTAAGAGTTTTTTCCCCTCCGTGGGGGGATGTGCAGTTTTTAGCTCACCTGACTGAAAGTCAGGGTGAGCTTTTCTTATCACTCTTCGTCCACTGTCCGTCATCCTGCGTGAAGGTGGTGTTTGAGCCTCTTTCTCCTAAACCACTGGCCACATTTTAATTAAATTTCATTTAAGTAGTGGTTATATAGGGGCATTTTGATTTTTATCCAAATTAGGTTTCGGCTCATATTGAGCAGAGGTGTGGGGAAAAAATGGCCAAATTTTTTGAAAATCTTCTTCTAATGAACCACCAGTAGCAGAGACTTGATATGTGGTTTACAGAGTCGTTTTGAGGTTTAGAATCAAGTTTGTTCAAGGGAAGTTTGTCGTGCATTATTTGCCTTCGTTATGGGAGGGGCACCCCTGTGGGAACCCCGGGAAGTGTAGCAGTGCTTGTTTACTGTGGTAAGCAAGCTCTGTTTCACTGGTAAAATAGGACCCAGTCACTAATGCTTGGGGTGCGAGTCCTCTAAAATAGGCAACATGGGGTATAAACGATTGACTGACCTTGACTTTATCTCCATGTTGTGGTCATAATTAGCCATTGTGCAGAAGTATGTGACCTTAAACAACAATAAATAAATAAATATGGGAGGGGCAAAAATTTTGGCCACGCCTAAAATTTCTATTTTCTGAACCATGAGGTCTTTTTGAACTTAATTTGACATGAGATGATAATGGGTCATAAGTAGTTGATTGATGCAAAAAATTTTTTTCTTATTTCCCCTTGTGAACCTCGGGAGCTAAAAATAGGAAAAACCTTAAAACTGCCATATCTCCAAAACTACACGGCACAGAGAATTCTTATTTTGTATAAAGCTTACTTTTATCCAGTAGAATAGAATGGTTTAAAAAAATCCCTATCGGTTTGATCACAAGACTTTGAAAAAGTGCTGAGTCAGCACTTTTTAACACTGTAGGCAATGGGAAAAACATTAAAAAATCTTCTTCTCCAGATCCAGCAGGCAGAATCTTTTTATATTTGGTATGCAACATTGTGGGGTGGATCTGATTCAAGTTTGTTCAAATCGGCCCTGAGGATTCATATTTGGGCTCACTATAGAAGCCCGAATTCGAACTTAGTGCATTTCAGGCAAATTTCTTAAAAAATCTTCTTCTCCAGATCCAGCAGGCAGAATCTTTTGATATTTGGTATGCAACATTGTGGGGTGGATCTGATTCAAGTTTGTTCAAATCGGCTCCATAGATTCATATTTGGGCTCACTGTAAAAGCTGGCATTCGAACTTAGTGCATTTCAGGCAAATTTCTTAAAAAATCTTCTCCAGATCCAGCAGGCAGAATCTTTTCATATTTGGTATGCAACATTGTGGGGTGGATCTGATTCAAGTTTGTTCAAATCGGCTCCCTAGATTCATATTTGGGCTCACTATAGAAGCTCGAATTCGAACTTAGTGCATTTCAGGCAAATTTCTTAAAAAATCATCTTCTCCAGATCCAGCAGGCAGAATCTTTTCATATTTGGTATGCAACATTGTGGGGTGGATCTGATTCAAGTTTGTTCAAATCGGCTACCTAGATTCATATTTGGGCTCACTATAGAAGCCCGAATTCGAACTTAGTGCATTTCAGGCAAATTTCTTTGAAAATCTTCTCAAGATCCAGCAGGCAAAATCTTCTGATATTGGGTATGCACCATGCCTAGGGGGGTGGGATTCAAGTTTGTTCAAGCCAAGTCCCTGGGTTCATATATGGGCTCCCTGTGGGAGCCTGAATTATAACAGTTCAATATGAGGAATATTCTTTAAAAATCTTTTTTTTTTTTTTAGATCCACTGGTCAGAATCAAAATCAGTTCTCTGGGTTGGTATTTAGGCTACCATGTCAGGTGAGCGCCCTCAGGCCCCTTGGGGCCTCTTGTTTACCATGGTGGATACTGCGGGAGCTGTTGGATGTCTGGTGAAGAGATGCCTGGTTCCAGGACTATACGCCCTCTCCAGTCGACATCTGAGGCTGTCACTTGACTCCTCCTTTGGAGGCCGAGCTAGGTTGCTCTCTCCCCTTTTCCGCCAGTTTCAACAGCTCCCATCATATCTGCTGCTACTGCTGTTCCGTCTACAATGTCATCGGTCACCGTTTTAGCCGTACTTGGCTTATCCCTACAGGGGTCTGCAGTGATGTCTGTAGTGTGGTTGTGGGGTATCGGCCTCAGCCTTCCCTGACTTCAACTCGGCGAAGTCGGAAGTGGCTGCCGACCAAACCCCCTGCTGTGTCCTCTCAGCCGTTGAGCACAGCAGTTTTATCCCTGCAGGGGTCTGCAGAGGTGTCTGGTAGTGTTGATGTGGGGTATCGGCCTCAGCCTTCCCTGAGTTCAACTCTGTGAAGTCGGAAGTGGCTGCCGACCGAACCCCCATGCTGTGTCCTCTCAGCCGTTGAGCACAGTAGTTTTATCCCTGCAGGGGTCTGCAGGGATGTCTGGTAGTGTAGACGTGGGGTATTGGCCTCGGCCTTCCCTGACTTCAACTTGGCGAAGTTGGAAGGGGCTGCCAGCCGAACCCTCTACTGTGGTCTCTCAGTCGTCGAGTACCTCAGTTTTTCTCATTGGATTCGGATGTTCATGGTGGGGTCACCATGAGCTCCGTGCCATTTCCGTTCACGCACTCTGGTCCCATGGCCAGTTTTGTGTGACCAGTGCTTTTTGTGCAGCCTGGACCTTCCGTCCCACAGAGGTCTGCGGCGACTCTCCTGAGATTCCACTCTGTTGATCCTCGGGGTATGTGATACCCCAATACACATCTGCCTTCAGATGTTTTCGGCTGCAGCCCGTCTGCCCTCGTCGGGTGTGTTAGAGGATCGTGACCCTTCACTGGTAAATGGGTCAGGAGTGAAGCCACTTTGTCGGTTCATTCCCACGTCGTACCGTTCCGACAGTCAGTGAGCTTAGGGAAGCCCTCTCCTTGCTCACTTAGGTTCTGTCCAAGAGCCTTTTTCCGCTGCTTCCAGCGAGGCTACGAGTGGTTTCTGGGTGCCCCCTGTGGTGCCACCTCCCGGGATTGGAAACAGGCCGCTTTCTGATCCCCCTGGTGTGCCTACACCATGGGAGACGTCGGCTGGTTTGCCCATGATGGGCAGTGTGTCTTCTGAGTCATGGGATGAGTCCGACATTCCTGACTTCGAGAGCCAACAGTCTTCTGACTTGGGGCAGCTCTTGACTTTGTGGTTGGGTTCTTTCCAGGTCTCAAACCGTCAAACCAGTCAACAGTGTCAGCCCGGCTGCGATCATTGGTCACATGCCTGCAGCCTGTGGAGCAACCTGCTGCTGGGCGCCTTCGACCGTGCCTGTCGGTACAGGTGGTTGAAGCATTTACAGCTTTAGACTTTAAGCTGATTTCCAAGGCTATGAAGACGTCGTTCTTCATCAGGGTTGACACTATTTTGCCTCTGGTGCGTTATCGTTCCTATGATTTCGCCAATCTGTCAGTCTGTCAGACTTTGACGGTCTTGGATCAGGACTCCAACTCCTAAGCCGTATGGAGACTCTGGAGTCCATGTTGGGCTTATTGGGAGAGATGCTGGAATGCTTTCTCTCTTCAATCACGTCGTCTCTGCTTTGCTGCCGCACCCCTGTCACCTCAGTGGGTGTGGATCAATCTGCTCCACTCTCTGTTAGCGGTGGTTCCGGCGTGTCTCCCTCTACATCGCGACTTTCTTTGCCAGGATGGCCCGAGGAGGTTTCAAGTCGACCCGACTTCATTGTGCCTTCGCATTTCTTTTATCGGGTCCTGTCTCCTCCATAGTGGTTTTTTCGAGACGAGCAGTGGAGTTGCTTTTCTTCTTCAAGGAGGCACTGACTCCACTGTTTTAGCCTCTGTGGCTAAGTGGAAGGTTCTTCTGTCAATGGTGTGCGATTACTCTGTTGCTTCTGTCACACCTTCGATCACACCGTTTGCGGAGTTTCTAGTATATGTTTGTGGGGGTCTCCAGCAATGGGTACAAGTCCATGCTTCGGAGACCTTTTTCATATGTGGGACAGCATCGTATCGGCACTCATCCTTGCCTCTCCAAGCTTGTTCTGCACTTTTCCTTGAAAAGGCCTAGGACTTAGCAGTTTTCTCCAAGATGGACACTTTCTTGGGTGATGCTCTGCTTGGGGGGTGGGGGGAGGGGGGGTGGCGTTCACGCCTTTATCCCGGGTGGATATGCGTTTTCCCACATGACAGATCTCTCCTGAATCTATTTCTTGATGGATTTGTCTTGCTATTTGTGCAGCTTCCGCTTGTCTAGCGACTGGTGATTGTATTCCTAATCATTTTTCTGCCACGAGGTGCATGCATTGTCTTCTTCTCGGTGCTTATACTGACTCCGTCAAGTTGGCGGATGTTATGCTGGCAGCCTACTGGAGAAATGCTACCTTCTCCACTTATTTGCGATAGTTGCAGGAGCAAGCAGAGGACCTTTGTTCTACGGGCCCTCTTTCTTCTGCTCAGGCTGTTGTCTATCCCAGCCATTCAGCTTCTTACAAGGTCAGTTCCAGCTCCGTGCTGTTACTACCCCTTCTGTCTGTGTGTCGCACATCACCATTCGCCTCATCTCTCATTGTCTTTTGCTGTGGTTTGATAGGACTAGGGATCTCTTCCTCTGTCCACGGTTCCAGTGCAATTGAGTTATGTGTGGGTTGGTTATGTGATTCCCTCCATCCTATTGTCTATTCAGTCTGAAGTAAACAATTGTAAGGTAGGTTGATAAGAAATATAAATTTTATAGTAAATTTCCTTTCTTATTATACCTACCGCAATTGTTTACATGGAGGCCCTCTCATCTTCTTATTCAGGTACAGTACTGTGATCACAAAAGTGGTCTTTTAGTCGATCGGCTCTCGATCTGGCTTCGGTTCCGTCGCGATTGAGAATCGCGGTTTTGTCGATAAAACGCGGCAGAATGGAGAAAGAATCGAGACAAAATTTAGGTAGAATCGAGAGAAAATCGCAACGGAAACACCAACACATTGTGAGATGATTTGTTACATGTATTCCTTGATGGTGAAAACTTCAAAGTTTGGCGTGAACGGATCGTACATTCTAAGATTCGTTCGATTTATTCGTATGTCGCAATTAAAAAAAAAAACAACAAAATCCAGTCGAGTTACAAACCTGAAGATATTTTCCGACTCGCTCCCTTTTCAAATCGACAAAAGTAAAAATTTTGAAAGAAAAGTGTGCGGAGATGTAAATAGATGTGAACAAGTGAACACTATCATAAGAATTGACCTGGTCTCTGCGGGTAAATCCTCAGCGCATCAAACTGAGAACGAAAAGTATTAAGCCTGCAGTCTTAACTCCACCCGTCTTTTATTTTATGGAAATATAGCCAATATGGACCTTGCGAAATCCCTGGTAGCTAAGAGAAACGGGTATGGGACAAGTCGCCGTCGGGACAACTCTCCGTTGGACGGCGAGTTGTCCCGATTTTTACTGCGAGTTGTCCCGTTTTTTTGTTTTTCAAGAAATGTTATTTATTCTTAATTTATTCTATTGAAATACTGTTAATTTTATCATTTACTTACCTGTAGAGTATTTTTACAAATAAATCCAACCTCCGTGAATTGAAAAAAAAGAATTAAATCCAGTTAAATCCATGTTTTATGAAAGTACCAAAGTTGAACTAAACTGTTCATTACAACATTTTCAGAAGAATGAGATTGTTGAAAATAAAATTGTCAGCTTTCACATTGTTTTTTTTCACAAAGAGTTGGGATTGCAGTTTGCTCAATAAATTTCTATTCCAGTACAATCCCTGGTAAGTATCACAACACTGTAGGTTTAGGATATTGAAACAAGCAAATAATTGTTTTGATAAATAAATAAATATTTTATGGTAACTTATTTACCGCGACAAATCAGTGGCCGGCCGAAGTGTTATTAATAATAATAATAATAATAACACTTTGGCCAGCCGCTGTTTTGTCGCGGTTCTCGGACGAGAAGACCATGGTTACCCTGAACTCCCAACTGCCTCCATATTCCCACGCTTCTCCTCTCCTCCCAACACTCGTAGACGAACTGCTTGATGACATCCCTTGCCCCATTCTTCCCAATCTCACCGACTAGCATATCAACCCTCTCCTTTGAGTCTCCCCCTAACCACATGTCCTTCATTCTCCCATCCCACTTCCCGATTATACTCCCAGTGAATCTCATTCTTTTAGACTGATACTTTGGGCATTCTAGAAGAAAGTGTTCCAGGGTCTCCACCACGCCCAAGTTACACATCTGGCACTCCTTTTCACTGTTTTTCCCAATTTTTCCCCTCAGCTCCAGGGACCGCGACCTCAGCTTGAACAACAGTGACCCCCAAAGGTGCCATCAAGGTACTCTTCAAAACCAGGCTTCTCTTTATCACGCAGGCCACCCAAAGATCTTTGATTTGACCCCCTCTCGCCAATTACGGTTACAATCCTCCATGACCCTTTCTCTGACGATCTTTTTGCCCTGGTTTGCCCCAACGTCAAAGTCCGAGATCTCCAATGAGTAGTTTTCTATTAGCTCCCTCACTTGGACCATCCACCCCGTCTTGATATTTGAGTTGAAAGTTCTCAGGAACATTACTTTACACCATCGGCTATCGGGGAGATTTACCGAATAATTAAGATAACCGAGTTTCAATAGGTCTATCCTGTCAACTGCAGCCTTTTTAAAGAAATGTTCAGCTGTCTATATAAAGTAGTTCTCCCATAATGGATATCAAACGGCAGTTCGTCTCCGAGTGTTGATAGGAGAGAAGAAGCGTGGGAATAGGAAGGCAGTTGGTAGAACATGGGTAACCAAGGCCTTCTCATACGAGAACCGCGACAAATCAGCGGCTGGCCTATGTGTTATTATTATTATTATTAACATACATTTGTACTTCAATCTTTATATATTTTTGTATTAATTATATCTTTTGTGAATTATAGTAATTTTCAAATAATATAGAATTCTATACATTTATTTTATATCTGAATTCACATGAAAATGGTCTATTTTTATACTGTACCAATGACCCAGACATAGCTGGTGCTAACTCTTAAAATATAGGGCCAAACACAAATTTTGCCCCCCAATCCCCAAAATTTGCATCTAAAACTAAAGAAAACATGTCCAGAGAGGCCCTCCACACCTCGCCCCCACTGCGCATGCGCAGTGTCAAGGACGTTCCGAAATTGGCGCCATTTATCATTCTAAGTTTGGCCCTTCATCAGTTAACATCTGACTGATCTTTGTGCTTTTAAATCTCAGTTTAAATGATGCCAGACAAATAAATATTAGTGAAATGGTGATTCTAAGGTGGATAGAAAAGGAGGAGAGGAAAAGAATGTGTGACAGAATATTATCAGGGCTGTAACTTAAAATTTTTTAATGAAATTATGTTAAGTTACCTATTTTCAAGGCAGCAGCCATTTTGTTGTCATTCTGATTATTTAGTTACACTGTTTTTACAAGTGTTTTTCCTCTCTCCCTGTCCTTTAAGTTCCCCCTTGCTATTCTCCCATGCTTTTGGCATAATTTCTGTAATTATTATTACTAAAATTTCTTGGGAGTTTAGCTGAATAACAGAATGAATTCTGTTCTTTCCCCATGTTTACGTCTTCACCTACGGGTGGTTAGGCGTTGTGTTCTGCATCTACCATCTGATGTTCAGCAGTTTCTTCCCTGGAAGTCTCTGTTTTGCATCAGATGGTGTATTTTTGGTAACTGATTTCGGGCCTGGGTGCCTGGAGTCTTATTTTAGTGTTTTTACACTCATTGTTTACATTTACAACAGCCCTCTGTGTGAGGGGGGGATTTCTAAATAATAATATCTTTATGTTATTTCAATCATAACTAGATACATTATTATTGTTCGTAAGTGTTGAATAAATTGTTTAAAATATTTTTAAAATTTTTGTCCACACTTAGGCTTGGGATCCATTGGGGCTCAACGTTACTTTTCAGAAACTTGGGCTGTTCTGAAAAAATATTTTTTCAAAATATTTTGATTTCAATTATTTTTTCTATATTAATGGATCATATTATTATTATGTATTTTGATTGCCAGGGGTTAGTGCGAGTACCAGGACTTGTTTTCTTTTCACATTGAAAGGATATTGATCAATTGTTTTAAGAGGAAGTCTTCCTCTGACCTTATTATCATTCTATATGTGGTCAGTGTACTCGCATTAACTCCGGTTCTGTATCGTATGATTTCGATGACAATATGGGAAGCGTATGTCACGGTATGTTGTTGGGGATTTGGACACTCCGGTCCTTTCCCCGCAGTGTCACTCTACTTTATCAATTTCTATTTCAGACGATCAAGATTAGGGTGATGTATCTGTGATGTCTTCCAACAGTGTGCCTCCGTCGTCACAATTAATGAAGGGCTAGCGGAAAAGTGCTCATGTAATACGCCAATTGCCTAAGAGGACCCTAGTAGGTTCGACGGCCTTTGACGTCCGCTAGCTCGCCCGGTGTAGCGTCCATTCACCGAATGGTTCGGCAGCCGGGTTCGTCCGTTGCGGTCTAGAAGGAATTTTGGGGTGATGCGAGCACTATAAAATTAACTTAATGCACACCCAGTGACGGCGGATCGGAGGGAGAACGGAGGAAGCCTTTTAGTCCGGTTCATAGCTCGTTCCGGTCCATCCGGACGGCAAGCGAGAGAGGCCCCTCTCTCGTTCAACAACATCTGGCCCCAGATGTTGTGGTACAAATGTGTCGTTAGCGGAGCATACGTCCGTCGCTCGGGACGCTCCGTTGTATAGGCAGTCCGCTGAGACTGCTAAGGCTTCCTCTTCTCGTCAGCGCACACGACCGCACCTTGGCTGCGTGACCGCCGATATATTACCAGCTTCGCCGATCAAGGATTCTTCGGCGACCAGGTCACACCATCCGGCAGCCAGGGATTCGAGACCGATGGACTCCGGATGTTCGCATAGGAAAAGTATGCGGGAGCCATCTGATGCGGAGCTGCCCTCGGCGAAGCAGCGATAGACTGCGCCTCCGCAGGTCTCGACGCCGGACATTCTTGTGCACATAGCACAGCTTATCGCAGCATCCCAGCAGCCGACAGAAACGGTGTCGGATCGAGAATTATCCGACAGCGCTGGGTCGGTAGCCGGGGACTCGAGGCCTGCAGACTCCGGACGTTCGCATAGGAAGTATGCGGGAGTCAACGTACACGGAGCTTCCAGCGGCAATGCATCGTAAGTCCGCTACTGCACAGGCCTCGGGAACGAACGTGCTTTCCTTAATAGCACAGTTTATCGCAGCATCCCAGCATCAACTGAATCTGTCGCATATATTTTATCCGACGATGCTGGGTCGGGACGCTCCGCGGAAGCGGGTACGGACGTCCGAAAGTTTCATCCGGTCCGACGGGATACCGAAAGGGATTCGGTGGATTTCAAGCTTTCCCTTTCGGAACAACATATGCTGCGATGCCGGATAAGAAACTGATAGCGTCGGTGGACTTAGAAATTTTTGGTTCGGTTCAGGGACATCGTCCCTCAGTTCCGACATAGTCCAATAATGTCACACAAACTTTCGAATTATTGAACGACGCTATATATATTATTATTTTATGCTTGCTATCCAAGCATTTCTGGTTTCTTGTTCGAAGAGTTATGGAGATGTCTTTCAAAAGTGTGCCTCTGTCGTCATAGTTAATGAAGAGTTAGCGGCAATAAGTGCTCATGGAATATGTCTATCGCTTACGGAGTGACATTCGCTAGCTCACCCGGTGTAGCGTACATTCATCGAATGGTTCGGTTGCCGGGTTCGTCCGTTGCGGTCTAGGAAGGAGATTTGGGTGATGCGAGCACTTTAATTACTTTAGTACTCACCCAGTGACGGCAGATTGAGGACAGATCGGAGGAAGCCAACAACATAGGGGACCGCATGTTGTGGTTCAGATATTTTACATTCGGAGCATATGTCCGTTGCTCGGGACGCTCCGTTATATTGACAGTCCGAGAGACTGTCTTTAATGCTTCCTCATCCTCACAGCAGGGCACACGACCGCACATTGGCTACGTGACCTCGAGTATCCGATCAGTTTCGGCATTCAGTGATTCCACAGCGAATAGGTCGCGCCATCCGGTAGCCAAGGGACACGAGGCCTATACACTCCGTTCGCTCGCATATTGGAAGTATGCACGGGGTAACGATCTCGGAGCTTCCTGCGGCAATGCATCGTAAGACCGCTGCTCCTCAGGCCTCAGTGACGGACGTGCTATCCGAGTTAGCACAGTTGTTTCGCAGCATCCCAGCAATTGACGGTTTCTCGGTCGAATCAGGAATTATCCGACGGCGCTGGGTCGGTGCGCTCCGCGGTTGCATCAAGCTACGGACGACCGAACGCTTTATAGGGTCCGACAGGATGGCGAAAGGGATTCGAAAGATTTCGAGTTTTCCCTTTAGTAGTATCGGAAGATGCCTTTCATATCTTCTGGCATTTCTTCCAGTGATTATTTTTCGGACTTCATTGCTGCGATCTTGGATAAGAGACTTATAGCGTCATTGGACTCGGATTTTTCGATCGGTACAGGGACTTTGTCCCTGACTTACCGACGCAGTCCAATATTGTCATTACAACATGTGTTTTATTTTTCGACGCTATATATTTATATATATATACAAGACGGCTACTAAGCATGATAGTTTAGTTTCTTGTCCGCGTGGCTCATTTCTGCCATTTTATCTTTTTTACATATAGTTTATTTTGGCAGAGCAGGGCATACCGAGAGTTCATATGCGTCTAGACGGTGTGATTAAAGACTGCATATATTCTTTTTCACCGTTTATGTCTTTTCCAATTTCAATGTTGGGAACGACATTATGTATATTAGACTTAACTTAGACGCTTTATTATACGTAATCCGCCTTACTGAGGCGTTATCATTACGTCTTCAAGAAAAGATTTACGGGATATTATTCTCAATGTAATTTCTTTTGAGGGCAGTAGTTTGTTCACGTATAACTCCGCCCTTCAGTGGCTGATTGGAGTTGGTTAGACGTGAGGCAGCCCTAGCTACATCCACGCGTGGATAGTAGGTTAAGAACTCTCTCAGAGTCGCTTCGTTCTCGGAGGAGCTTCTCTTCGACGGCAACTTTCCGGCAATCCATGAATTGCTTGATTTTTACATTCTCTTGTCTATCTAGTGTTACAAGAGATTCAGACTGGGGCAAACATTCAGTGGTTGACTCAGAGAGTGCCGCCGCAGTTGCCGGACCCGAGTGTGGCTGTTATGACGGTTGCCAGTCAAACAGATTGGGATATATACTGATCCCTACGGATTCGAAGTGCCAGGGTCTTTGGGTTCCGCAGTCTTTTAGCTATCAGTTAACTTCCGCGGAATAATGTTTTTTAGGCTTGCTTTATGTCATTGCATGAACATTATTCAGAAACGCATGCCCAAATTCCTGTCCTTTAATTCGACAGTAGTGGCGTATCTCCGGAACCAGGGAGGCACTCTTTCGTTTCCGTTATTCAATTTAATGGAAAGAATCCGTCTGTTGGTTATAGTACACCAAGTTCAGTTTTGGTCCGTCATATTCTGGGTCGTCTGATTGTTTTATCGCACTCCCGTTCTCTTACGGGTCGCTTGTTGCTGTCAGAATGGACTCTCAACAAACAAGTATTCAATCAGATTTGCTATCTATGGGAGCGCCCAATGATGTTTTATTTATGACACAGTTGGCTAATCAATTGCAGACGTATGTGTTGGCTTGTCCAGATCTCTGAGCTAATACTGTTAACGCTCTATTGATCTATAGGACAGAATGATAGGATACGCGTATCCTCCGGCGCTGTTGTTTTTAGCAGGTATTGCTAAGATAAACAACCACAATATATTTCTGTTGATAGCATCTCTATCTTCACAGAGATCATGAGTAATTTACTCTCTTGTCTACTGTGGATCTTAACGTGAAATCTTCCTCTATGTGAGGATCTTTTTTCACTGGGTAAATCGTGTCATTTTTATCACAACCAGCAAGGTCGCAACCTTCATGTTTTCCGTTGTGTGGTCCATATTGCATTGTAAGCACTGTACTGGACGAGCTTTGGACGCGATTTCTTACTATAGGAGATCCTCTTCTTCGCTATTCTATGCGACTAAAGTGGAGGCTCTTCCGTCGTGGTGTAGGGATCATTATGTTCATATGGTTGATCCCTCCATACTACTCATTGCTATTTTTTAGTATACTTGTTTCACAAGATCTACTGCAGCCTGTTGTTATTTAGGTTATAGGTTTATGTTACCTCATACCTATGCACTCTACGATAGTTTACAATTGAGTCTTTTGTCTCTTTATCTAAGTCAGTTAGTAACTTTTTGATAAATAGACTTAGAATCTTTAGATTAAATTCCTATACGGATTTTAACTTCAGGTTCTTATTTAGCTAAGTAATCATTTGAGCCTCTGGAAACAGTAGTTTTCAAATTCTGACCTTTTAGACAGTAATTCTGTTGGTTTCTCTTTTACTGTAGAGTCAGTGAGTTTCATGCACTATCGATGGATGATTTTCACTTTCATAGTTTCGGAATCAATACTTCCGTTACTATTTAGGTTGGATTGTTGCATAAGAGTTAGGCTCCTATTATCCGGAACCTATTATTTTAAGGTCCTTCCGTCTTCGTATGGGCATAGGCCTTTACTCTTTCCGGGTACAGTTTATGTATTTATAAACAGATATCTGTTTATTACAAGGGCGTAAGCTTCTTCTGTCTTTGATGTCTAGTAGAAGGACGTTACGCTCCATTTTATTGTTAATGGATTCTATTAACTAGCGTACTGCTTATGGTATATCATTGGCTTAGCAGTTGTGCTTAAGATTTCGGCTCATGAAGTAAGAGTTCTTCTACTTCTTGGGCTTACATTAATAGTGTTCTATTATAGATTTTTGAAGGCTGCTCATTGCGCTCAGCCATCCATTCATGAATTTTATCTCAGAAATATCGAGTCCATTTCTGGAGGCCTCTATTGTTAGGTCTATTATCTACTGCTCAGAATGTCATTCACTTAACAGTTGCTACTATAGCTAGGTAGGCTGTCTGTTTCGGCAGTGTCTCCGTTCGGCTGCCCTCTTCGCTCTGGGCTATTTGACCCAGGGCAAGAAAAAGGGGGGGGGGGAGGGTGTTCCCTTGGGTCACCTGTTTTTACTATGAAAACAAGGGGATACCTCCTCCGGAGTTAGTAATTCTGAGCTGTTTTTAGGATGGTTGTTTAGTGAGAAGTTTAAGTTTATAAAATTCATTCAAGTCTTAGTTTTTAAAGTATAGCTTTTGAATATTGCATATGTCAACGGACATGATTATGCAATTCTCACACACTTTTAGGAGTATAAGAGTCTCTATTCTCTAGACTTACTTTATTATTGGCTTACTTTAAAAATTATTAGTATAAGGATTATTGGATATTAATAGAGTACATGGATGTATGAAGCTCAATTTTTGGAAGGTGTTGTATCTTTCTAATTTATCATAAATAAGAAAGATACATGTAAGGCCTATTACTTCTTTTCCCTACAGGGGATGACTCTATTTTATTTTATTGAGCGTATTCCATTTTGCTCTATGTCCTTGGCCCTCCAGCCTTTTTACTATTCAGCTATGTCTGGGTCATTGGTACAGTATAAAAATGTTAAAAAATTTATAGTAATTTATATATTTTTTATACTTACCAATGACCCAGACGGGGATGGCCCTCCCAGGAGTTGGGAACTCTTGCCTCCCCGCTGAGTACATAGCGCTTACCAGGCACTGGTTATTAGAATGATAAATGGCGCCAATTTCGGAACGTCCTTGACACTGCGCATGCGCAGTGGGGGCGAGGTGTGGAGGGCCTCTCTGGACATGTTTTCTTTAGTTTTAGATGCAAATTTTGGGGATTGGGGGGCAAAATTTGTGTTTGGCCCTATATTTTAAGAGTTAGCACCAGCTATGTCTGGGTCATTGGTAAGTATAAAAAATATATAAATTACTATAAATTTTTTAACTTTCGGACCATTTTCATGTGAATTCACAGATATAAAATAATTTCCAAAGAACAGACCTGTGCATGCTGTCCCCCTTTGTCTAAGCACGATCTGTAAAAGAGTAAATTTGCTTGAAAATGTATTAATTAATTATTGTCATTGATTTCAACAAAGTCTGTCACTCTGATTAATCTTGTTGTTAGTAACTATTATTTTATATGTTATATTATTATATGTTATATTGAACCTGTCTTGTTATATCAGTCATGAGTATTAATAAAGATAATTTAATCCTCTGCTGAGTGTTACTTATCAATTACTACTCCACGGCGACTTATCCCGACGGCGACTTGTCCCGCCGGCGACTCGTCCCACCTCGGGTACGGCGAGTTGTCCCGATGGCGAGTTGTCCCGTTCCCAAGAGAAACAGAGTATTTCGAGGTCCATCAATGAATGTCATGAAGGATTCAGCAGGATAAGTCCTCCTCCAACAAAACGTCCTCCAATATAGTTTGCTGTAGCCAAACAGGCCAACTTTGCCCCGAGTTTCGATTAAAATGAAAATGAAATCATATAGGCTTACTTTTTTTTTAAATTCAGAAAGTGATGGCCCGATCTCTAAGCAGATTCAATTATTTTTTTAAAAAATGATTTCCTGAAAAAAAAACATGTCTCTAGCCTCCTAACTGGTATGCGCTCGGTCAAATGAGAGCTCACGACCTGAGCTATAATTAAGTTGATGCAAAGAGGATTTTTTTCAGTTAGACTTGGCTGAGCTTTTTACAGAACTATCTGTTTAACCTACCATTGGATGCAGACAAAGGTTAACAAATAATTAAATGATTAAAACTACTTCCATTTTCAAAAGTTGTCCCCCCCCCCTCCCCCCCCCCCTCCCCACTCTCAATTGGTAAAATTGTTATAAACAAATAAAAAGGAAAAAGGCGGCCATATCCATTGGCGATATCCAAATTACTTCAAACAGAAGTTCTTCATCCAACATCTGAAATCAGTCAAAAGCCAATTTTACGGTTGGACCATCTCTCACCACAAAGTCGGCTGTTTTGGGGTGAATCGATATTCTGATCGGACATGCACTTCCGAGTTAAATGTTTAAAGAAAAGCGCATTCGAATGAAAGAAAAACAGTGATCGTACATTTTTACTATTTATTCATGAATATCATATGAAAGAACATGCCAGAAAGTGTATTTTTTAAATACGAGGGCATTATTTTTTCACAACTTTCAAACAACACGTGTTTGAGGAGTCCGACATTTTATTGTTTGAATGTTTTTCGCTCCTTACAGTCTAGAGGCTTTGAAACGAATTTGTTGAAGTATGTCTCCAGTGTGCTGTAAGTTTTTTTTCACAGAACCTGAATACACTGTGTGGTGACTGGAAACTCCACTACATGAGTGTTTTTGTCGTAATCAACCAATTTATTTATTGGTGTTTAAGGTCACATATTTCTGCACAATGGCTAATCATGACCATGACAGTTTTATGGGTGGAGGAAGCCGGAGTACCCAGAGAGAACCACCGAGCAATGGCGAGCAACTGTCAGCACTACACAAGCAGGGTTAGCATTGGTTGAAAACAGATGCACCATCGACGTGCAGTACGCCTCAGTACACAATGCCACCGTGCCCCCACGTGGGCAATGGGGGTGAAGTGTCTTGCCCAAGGACACAACGCGGTTGCCGCAGGAGGGATTTGAACCGAGAACCTCTCGGCCTGCAGCCTGCACCTCTACCCACTGAGCCACCGCGCCCCCAATTATCCAGTACTTATCCCTCTTCTAATCCCAGTCATTCAGTGTGTACTGTAGGCAAATTATGGCAATTATGAATATGAACATGCACAGTCGAGCACTGCATCAACAATGCTAATGTTGGTGGTTCACGTAACGGTCCTGGTCCAAATCCGAAGTCTTTTTTCAGGCACTTAGCCTAGAGTCTACAATATCATGTGTAGAAGACCGGTGGAGGGGGGGGGGGAGGATACCCCCCCCCCCCCCCCCCCCCCACATCCCCTGACTGTGCACCTGGTATATTTACATTTACATACCCTGCAGTTAAATAAATAAAAGTTCCCCTCAGGGCTATGACCATCGGATATGCATGTGGCATATATCGAGCTGGCTATCCCCCCCCCCCCCCTCCCCACACACACACCGTAAAAACAGGTTTAATCAGAACCACAGAATATATATAGCTCGTTTATGATGGGTGGGGTGGTGTAAATTTTTTTTTTCAAGAAGCATAGGCCGGGACGACTACGGCCCTCCGTTGCCAGAGAATCGACGTGGCTTGGGGGGGGGGGGGGGCAAGGGTAATGCATCACTCAGGAGGGAGGAGTATGTACCGGGGGGGGGGGGGGGGCTTAAAAGGATTGAATTGACCTGGATGAATATTTTGCGGTTCAATATCCATAACCAAACTGACTACGAGTTGACTTGATAACGAATTGGTACTTTCGCCATTAAAAACCGCCATGTACCCAAAAGTCCGAAAAATTGACGCTTCACATGCTTCTTAAAATACAAATGTGTTCATGTGATGTCAGTCATTTTGATAATTAAAGGGATAAAATATCGTTTTTTTTTTTATTTTTTAAGATCCCAACAACCAACAAAACTCTTGAATTTCTAGCGGAGAGAATAGTTGGACACGACGATATTGTATTCACCCCAAACGACAGATTGTGGTGATATTCGTGAAACTGAAACGGAAAGTACAAATTAAGTTGAGATTGGAGGGTGCTGCCTACACAATGTCAGATCGGGGGGACAACAAAAAGAGAGGGAGCGGTGAAAAACATAGTGGTTGGAGCGGGGGTGTCTGTCTCAAGTCCATGTTTATCACGATTTTCAAATTCAGATGAATACGATTATGAATTTATGTTATGATTAATGTTGGGTGTGGGCAATCGCGACATCTGGGAAGTGTTGAATTTGACCCTTTTTTAGAATATATAACAACTCGATACATTGGTTAGGTCTACGTGTACATTAACATTGCAAACCGGTTACATTTGTGCACATGTAGTTCGGACTGTTCCCTCCGACAAAATCGCGGCGCTGTTGACGTTCGCGAAAAATCTCCGCGAAAATCCAATCGGCAGAATGGAGATTGTGTTTCGCTTTAGCCGCGCTTCTGTCGATAAGGTTTTTTTCTTGTTTGTCACCTCGATCGCGACCGCGTCGAGAATGCGCCGCGATTTGGTGTCCGCTTTTGTGATCACAGTACTGTAAGAATCCTTCCTCCCAGCTGATCACATAACTCCAATGTTGGCGGACTCAAAAGAATGATTAATTGATGACTGCTTGTGCACTGGTTAATGGAAGTCGTGGAATTGTACCAGGGAAGAGCGTTATTTACTGGGTGTGCGCCGATTGCACTCGACCCAGTTTTGGCTTATTTTTTTCCGTGGTGTTTTTTACACCACTTTTCTTTCCCAAATCTCTTGGGAAAGATTAAAATAGAGAGTATTTTATCCGAGTTAGGGTCTTCCACTGCAGTGCAAGCCTGTAGTAAACAATTACCCAAGGTATAATAAGAAAGGAAATTTTCTATAAAATTTATATTTTTCGCATTTCTCATGTACATATTTAACTGAATCGTGTCACATATTTCAATCTGCAGATTTAGCACCTTCCAATTCAAGAGTAAATGATTGAACGCTTCCGGACGCTTTTGTTTTTACTGCGACATAGTGAAATGAAATCTTAATTCACACGTATTAGCTCAGCAAAAAATATTGAAAGCATTTAAATAAAACGGATACGGTATTGAACATCCCATTTGTTAGAACAACTGAAAATAACACCCTTTTTAGGGAGGGGGGGGGGGGGGGGTAGGAAAAAATTTGCAGACACCGATGCTGTTTTTTTGTTTTTGGCCGGTCGGAGGACCCACCCATCCACCCCATGTAATTATGTCTCCCCCTCCTAGAAGGGAGACATATTGTTTTAGTGCATATTCTTCTTCTTCTTCTTCTTCTTCTCATACAAACTTTGTCCGAGCCATAACTTTTTTGTCTTTTGACCTGCACCTTAGATACTTGGCATGTGGATGTATCACCATGAGCCGGTGTGCAGTGTACCATAACGACCTTCATGTGACCTTGACCTTTGACCTGAAGGTCAGATTTATGTGTTTTTTTAAGGGAAACATCACACAAACTTTGTCCGGGCCATAACTTTTTAGCTCACCTGACTTTCAGTCAGGAGAGCTATAGTGATCACTCACCGTCCGTCGTCCGTCGTCCGTGAACATGGTGTTTGCGTCTTCTCCTCCCAAACCGCTGAACCAATTTAATTGATATTTGAGATAATAGTTTGTTATGACATCGCAATTTGATTTTGTTCAAATCAAGTTGCCTCACCTGTGGGTAGGGCCACACCCAAAAAGTGTGCTGAAATCTTAAAAAATCTTCTTCTCATGAACCAGCAGTAGCAGAGACTTGATATTTGGTGTGCAGCTTCCTTTTGAGGTGTAGACTCAGATTTGTTCAAGAGAAGTTTGTGGGGCTATACTTGGCGTCGTTATGGGAGGGGCAAAATTTTTGGCCCCGCCCAAAATTTCTATTTTCCAAACCGAGAGGCTGATTTGAACCAAATTTTTTGTGAGGGCTTATTGGGTCATAAGTACCTAATTTATGCTGATTTTTTTTTTCCCGTAGCCCCATGGGAACCGCAGCAGCTAAAAATAGAAAAAAATTAAAACGCCCATATCTCCAAAACTGCATGGCACAGAGAATTTTTATTTGGTGTGAAGCTTCCTTAGGACCAACAGAAAGAATTGGTAAAAAAAAGTTGCGATCGGTTTTATCATTGGGTACAGTTTCAGGACTTTGAAAAAGTGCTGAGTCAGCACTTTTTAACACTGTAGGCAGCACTTTTTAACACTGTAGGCAATGGGAAAAACATTAAAAAATCTTCTTCTCCAGATCCAGCAGGCAGAATCTTTTGATATTTGGTATGCAACATTGGAGGGTGGATCTGATTCAAGTTTGTTCAAAGCGGCCCCCTGGGTTCATATTTGGGCTCAGTATAGGAGCCCGATTTCGAACTTAGTGCATTTCAGGCAAATTTCTTAAAAAATCTTCTACTCCAGATCCAGCAGGCAGAATGTTTTGATATTTGGTATGCAACATTGTGGGGTGGATCTGATTCAAGTTTGTTCAAATCGGCTCCTTGGGTTTATATTTGGGCTCAGTATAGGAGCCCAAATTTGAACTTAGTGCATTTCAGGCAAATGTCTTTGAAAATCTTCTTCTCAAGATCCAGCAGGCAGAATCTTTTGATATTGGGTATGCAACATTGTGGGGTGGATCTGATTCAAGTTTGTTCAAATCAGCTCCCTGGGTTTATATTTGGGCTCAGTTTAGGAGCCCAAATTTGAACTTAGTGCTTTTCAGGCAAATTTCTTAAAAAATCTTCTTCTCCAGATCCAGCAGGCAGAATCTTTTGATATTTGGTATGCAACATTGTGGGGTGGATCTGATTCTCTTTTGTTCAAATCGGCTCCCTAGATTCATATTTGGGCTCACTATAGAAGCTCGAATTCAAACTTAGTGCATTTCAGGCAAATTTCTTCAAAAATCTTCTCCAGATCCTGCAGGCAGAATCTTTTGATATTTGGTATGCAACATTGTTGGGTGGATCTGATTCCAGTTTGTTCAAATCGGCCACCTGAATTCATATTTGGGCTCACTATAGAAGCCCAAATTCGAACTTAGTGCATTTCAGGCAAATTTCTTTGAAAATCTTCTTCTCAAGATCCAGCAGGCAGAATCTTGTGATATTTGGTATGCAGCATCCTTAGGGGGGTGAGACTCAAGTATGTTCAAGCCATGCCCCTAGGTCCATATTTGGGCTCACTGTGGGAGCTTGAATTGTAACTTTGTTCGAAATGAGGAATTTTCTTAAAAAATCTTCTTCTTCAAATCCAGCAGTCGGAATGGTTTGATATGTGGTGAGTAGCATCCTTGGGGGGGGGGGGGGGGGGGGGGGGGGGGGATTCAAGTGTGTTAAAGCCAAGTCCATGGGTCCATATTTGGGCTCCCAAATTATAACTTAGTCAATATGAGGAATTTTTCTTTAAAAATCTTCTTCTTCAGATTCAGCAGTTGGAATGTTTTGATATTTGGCATGGAGCAACCTTAGGGGGCTGAGATTCAAGTTTGTTCAAGCCAAGTCCCTTGGTTCATATTTGGGCTCACTATGGGAGCCTGAATGACAACTTAGTTCAAAATGAGGAATTTTCTTTAAAAATCTTCAGATCCAGCAGATGAATGCTTTTGATATTTTTTATGCAGCATCCTTAGGGGGGTAAGATTCAAGTTTGTTCAAGCCATGTCCCTAGGTCCATATTTGGGCTGATTGTGGGAGCTCGAATTGTAACTTGGTTCAAAATGAGGAATTTTCTTTAAAAATCTTCTTCTTCAGATGCAGCAGTCGGAATGTTTTGATATTCAGTGTGCAGAATCCTTAGGGGTGTGAGATTCAGGTTTGTAAAAGCCAAGTCCCTGGGTTCATATATGGGCTCCCTGTGGGAGCCTGAATTATGACTTAGTTCAATTTGAGGAATATTCTTTAAAAATCTTTTTTTAGATCCACTGGTCAGAATATTTGGATATTTGGTTTCAGCTTTTCTTAGGAGGAGCAGATGCAACTTGTGGAAATCAATTCTCTGGGTTGATATTTAGGCTACCATGTCAGGTGAGCGCCCTCAGGCCCCCTGGGGCCTCTTGTTTGTCTTTTGACCTACACCTTAGATACTTGGAATGTGGATGTATCAGCATGAACCGGTGTGCAGTGTACCATAGTGACCTTCATGTGACCTTGACCTTTGACCTGAAGGTCAGATTTATGCGTTTTTTAAGGGAAACTTTCTGGACCAGAACTTTTTTGTATTTCGAATCAGGCATTAGATATTTGGCATGTGGATATATCACCATGAGCCGGTGTGTAGCGTACCATTGTGACCTTCATGTGACCTTGACCTTTGATCTGAAGGTCAGATTTGTGCTTTTTTTCAAGGAAACTTGTTTGTCTTTTGAGCCAGGCCTTAGATATTTGGCATGTGGATGTATCATCATGAGCCGGTGTGTAGCATACCATTGTGACCTTCATGTGACCTTGACCTCAAGGTTAAATTTATGTACTTCAAATAGGGAGTAATTGTCCAGACCAGAATATTTTTGTTTTTTGACCTGGGACTTGGTTATTTGACATGTGGATGTGTCACCATGAGACTGCATGTTGTCTACCTCGATGACCTTCATGTGACCTTGACCTCTGACCTTAAGGTCAAATTAATGTACTTCAAATAGGGAATAATTATCCAGACCAGAACTTTTTGTTTTTTGACCTAGGACTTAGATATTTGACATGTGGATGTATCGCAATTAGACCGCATGTCACATGTAATCATGACCTTCATGTGACCTTGACCTCAAGGTCAAATTTATGTACTTTAAATAGGGAGTAATTGTCCGGACCAATTTTTTTTTTTGGACATGTGGATGTGTCACCATGAAACCGCATGTCCGCTACCTTGATGAACTGCATGTGACCTTGACCTCGGACCTCAAGGTCAAATTATGTACTTCAAATAGGGAATAACTGCCCAGATCAGAACGTTTTTGTTTTTTGACCTAGGACTTAGATGATTGACATGTGGATGTATCACAATGAGACCACATGTCATCATGACCTTCATGTGACCTTGACCTCAAGATCAAATTTATGTACTTTAAATAGGGAGTAATTGTCCAGACCAGAATCTTTTTTAGTCGAGTTGTGACGAAGTCAAACTCGACTTATAGTTTGGCGAATGGCGGGTGGGCGGGCGGGCTTCGTAAACAATTGGTTTCCGGATGATAACTTGATAGTGGTTCAACTCACATTCATTAAACTTCATACATAGGTTGGTCTTGGTGGGAGGAAGAACCCTATTGATTTTGGACATGCTACGTCGAAGGTCAAGGTCACAGTGACCTTGAACATAGTAAATCTTAAACAATTGGTTTCCGGATGATAACTTGATAATGGTTCAACTCACATTCATGAAACTTCATAGGTAGATTGGCCTTGGTGAGGGGAAGAACCCTATTGATTTTGGACTCGCTACGTCAAAGGTCAAGGTCACAGTGACCTTTAACATAGTATATCGCAACAATTGGTTTCCGGATGATAACTTGATAGTGGTTCAACCTAGAGTCATGAAACTTCATAGGTGTGTTGGCCTTGGTGCGAGGAAGAACCCTATTGATCTTGGACTCACCAGGTCAAAGGTCAAGGTCACAGTGACCTTGAACATAGTATATCGCAACAATTGGTTTCCGGATGATAACTTGATAGTGGTTCAACCTAGAGTCATGAAACTTTATAGGTGTGTTGGCCTTGGTGCGAGGAAGAACCCTATTGATCTTGGACTCACCAGGTCAAAGGTCAAGGTCACAGTGACCTTGAACATAGAATATCGCAACAATTGGTTTCCGGATGATAACTTGATAGTGGTTCAACCTAGAGTCATGAAACTTCATAGGTATGTTGGCCTTGGTGCGAGGAAGAACTCTATTGATCTTGGACTCACCAGGTCAAAGGTCAAGGTCACAGTGACCTTGAACATAGTATATCGCAACAATTGGTTTCCGGATGATAACTTGATAGTGGTTCAACCTAGAGCCATGAAACTTTACAGGCGTGTTGGCCTTGGTGCGAGGAAGAACCCTATTGATGTTGAACTCACCAGGTCAAAGGTCAAGGTCACAGTGACCTTGAACATAGTATATCGCAACAATTGGTTTCCGGATGAGAACTTGATAGTGGTTCAACCTAGAGTCATGAAACTTCATAGGTGTGTTGGCCTTGGTGCGAGGAAGAACCCTATTGACCTTGGACTCGCCTGGTCAAACGTCAAGGTCACAACTCGACATTGGATCTGTGATCGTGAGCGGCATTTTTTAGACATGTGGATGTGTCACCATGAAACCGCATGTCCGCTACCTTGATGAACTGCATGTGACCTTGACCTTTGACCTCAAGGTCAAATTTATGTACTTCAAATAGGGAATAATTGTCCAGATCAGAACTTTTTGTTTTTTGACCTTGACCTTAGATATTTGGCATGTGGATGTATTACCATGATCCGGTGTGTCGCGTACCATAGTGACCTTCATGTGACCTTGACCTTTGACCTGAAGGTCAAATTTATGTGCTTTTTAAGGGAAACTTTGTCCGGAGCATAACTTTTTTGTCTTTTGACCTAGATCTTAGATATTTGGCATGTAGATGAATCACCATGAGCCGGTGTGTCGCGTACCATATTGACCTTCATGTGAACTTGACCTTTGACCTGAAGGTCGGATTATGTTCTTTTTTTTTCTCTTTTGAGCTAGACCTTAGATATTTGGTATAATTGTCAATATTATTCATGTATATATAATTTGCAGTGCATTAAATAGAAAAGAAGGGGAGACATATGTTTTAGTGTGCTAAAACAGTTTCTAGTTTTTTTTCCAGTTTTACAATTTTTTTCTGGGGTTATCTGAACCACCCACCCCCACTAAATACTTGCTTCTGCATCATCCTTCCCACCATACTGCACCATAACCAATTTTATCATACAGTATTGAGTGATTGACCTTGTACAGTAGGACAGGTCTTGAAAGAACATCTGTTTTATCAGACCAAAGTGGTCTCTTAAGGCTAATGAACCAACAACATTCAAAGTGGATTATATATCCAAATATATCCCACAATAAAGCCACACAAATTTGGATAACATTAGAACTGACTCTTCGAGCCAGTTCTAATGTTAGCCATACATGTGTTTATTTCAAGTAACCTTATTGAACAGTAATGGTTATATGAGAATTTAAATTTTTTTTGTATTTTAGAAAAGAATGTTAGGTAAAGGGTTAAATATCATAAATTACTCAACCCATCAGAACCCATTGAGTTCTCCATTCATATATACAGTGGAACTTCTCTTGAGAGACCACCTTTTTGAGGAACCACCTCTTCTGTGCTAGAGCATGTTTTATGTGGACAACACAGGACAACATACCATTTCAGCCAGACAAAAATGGTCTTTCAAGACAGGTGGTCTTGACAGACCACCTGTCTGAAAGACCCCTTTCGTCTGGCAAAAATGTTGGTCTCTCAAGAGAGGTTCCATGGTATGTGTATGCAAAAAGCAATGAGTCTAGTCATGTATGTATTTGTCTATTTTTTTGACGGAGGTTTGGGTGGGGCATGGCTGGGTTGGGGGAGGGGATTTATTACTTATTTTAAGTCCAGCCCTAGAAGGTCTGGTACATGATTTTGTTGACACCTGTGTTTGAAATAAATTAGCAGTTCAATCAGGTTCAGTGTTTAGTAGTTTTTGTGTTACATACTTCCTACAATGGCAATAAGAGTCCTTGGTGTTTTCGTAATAGGTCTGGATACATCGTTGCACAGAATTGTTCCTGCAGCTGAAATCTGTAACTGTTCCTGACTTCACATAATTGTCTTTGCTCCTCATCTAAGCCAGCCGATCTCACCAGGGTGAACATATTAGAAATTCAATCAAACGGAACACCCTTAAGATTACTTATCCTTAGAGTGCAGTGTTTGATAATTGCAATTAGAGATGCATTTTAACTTGCATTATTCAATATGTCATACATTGTTTCACTATAAGCTGAATCATAGCTCAGCCACAATAACAGTTTTATAATCGTATATAACCCATGGTAGGTACCCCCTGATAACTTGAGTGCCTTTTTGTTGGTTCTTGAATGATACTTCACTGATTATCGTATACAATTTTGCCCAAAAGAGTCTGAGGAAAAAATTTGCAAGCATCAGAAAAAAACCCATTTTGTCCTTGACCACCCCCACCCACCCCGGCATCAGTGTTTTTGCAAATTTTTTCCAACCCCCCCCCCCCCCCCCCCCCCCCCCCCCCCCTGCTTTTTGGAGAATCTTTGTGCAAAGGAACATCATTAAATTATTTCTCTGACCATCGAAAATAACAATGTCTAGCGACTACACCCGACTATGATCCGATGAACAACAATCAGCTGATGCCAATTACCATTTCCAATCATCGGTCCTACACTAGTTGACAGTCATGTGAAAGCTGATATGCTGCAATCAAGCCTAATATAACCTTTCATGCCATATTACATAACCCGTGGGTGGAGTTTTATATATATTCTGTTGTACAAGACTGAATTGACTGCATTACTTTGCAGCTTCACTCCTCCCGAATACCACATTCACGTGCAGATAACAGTATTGAACAGTTGCCAATACATGTAGCTTCCTGCTGCTTCACACTCCTTTGTTCACATATCTTCTTAAATTCTGTTGGTACATTTGGAATGACTTATGAGTTTTGTAGAATGTAACCTTATTGCTCTTTATTTGGGAGTCTTGCCAATTTCTACATATATAATTTCCTTTCTTTTTCAGAAACCATCAACTACTGTACGATTTTTTGACAGAAATGTGAGTTTATATAGCTGAAGATAAGATTTATCCTATTCTGCCCAAATATGTTAACCCTTTACCCAATACACTATATTAAAATTTGGTAAACAAGCTCTGTTTTACCAGTAAAATAGGACCAAGTTGCCAATGCTTGGGGTGGTAGTCCACCAAAATGGGCAACTTGTGTAGAAACGATTGACTAATCTTGACTTGATCTTCATGTTGCGGTCACGATTAATATATCTTGAACACCAATAAATACAGTACGGCCGCTGGTCACTTTCCATGGGAGGGCAATATTTCCATGGCCGCAATAATATTAGATTACAATACCTAATTACAGGAATAATTGTCAAAAATTTAATTAATGAAGCTCGGAGACAAACCTGGTGTTTCATTAATTAAAATTTTGCTGATGATAATTTTCATTACCTTGTAAATACATGTGTGGACATCACTGCACACTCGGGGATCATGACCAATCCATGGCGACTGTACTGTAAATATTGCTGAACAAACAAAAACCTAGTGCATATAGTGTTAAGCCACTAAAGTGTCTTCCAGCCCGTTTTCAAAAAAGAGGTTGTATTATGGTATACCGCTGTCCGTCTGTCCATCCGTTCACACATCGTACGATAACTCAAGAACCGTTTGAGAGATTTTCGTGATTTTTGGGTAGGTGGTGTATATCGATGGAGGGAAGCTCCCTTTCGTTGAGTGTCGCCGTTCGATTAGTCATTCCAGAGTTATGGGACTTTATTACTTAGAAAATTGTTTATTTTTTACACGTCGTACGATAACTCGAGAACGCTTTAAGAGATTTTCGTGATTTTTGGGTAGGTGGTGTATATCGATGGAGGGAAGCTCCCTTTCGTTTAGTGTTGCCGTTCGATTAGTCATTCCAGAGTTATGGGACTTTATTACTTAGAAAATTGTTGATTTTGTACACGTACGATAACTTGAGAACGCTTCAAGAGATTTTCACGATTTTTTGGTAGGTGGGTTATGTTGGTGGAAGGAAGCTCCCTTTCAGTTGATGTCGCTGTTCGATTAGTCATTCCAGAGTTATGGGACTTTATTACTTAGAAAATCGTTGATTTTTAGCTCAACTTCGCCAAAGTTGAGCTTTTGTCATGGCCTGTTGTCCGTCTGGCCATCTGGCCGTCTGTCCATACGTCGACAATTCAATATGGCTCGGGCTAGAGGCCGTATTTATGAACCGATCTTTACGAAACTTCTTGGGTACCTTTGTTATCACCGTGGCACGAGAACGAGTGTTTTTGGGTGCGATCCGAAATTCAAGATGGCTGCCAGCCGCCATTTTGTACCAACGATGCAGAAATCTGTTTTTAGCTCAACTTTGGCGAAGCCAAATTTGAGCTTTTGTCATGTCACGTCGTCCGTCTGTCCTTCTGTCCGTACGTCAACAATTGGATACGGCTCGGGCTAGAGGCCGTATTTATGAATCGATCTTTACGAAACTTCTTGGGTACCTTTGTTATGACCGTGGGACGAGAACGAGTGTTTTTGGGTGGGGTCCAAAATTCAAGATGGCTGCCAGCCACCATTTTGTACCGACGATGCAGAAATCTGTTTTTGTACAGAACTTCCACATGAAAGCTCTGATTTGAATAATTTTTTGTATGACTCTTTAGTACCATGGGATACATCACATATAATACAGGTTTTTTTCTCGTGCGTAAATTGTGCAAATTAGACTAATTTTGATGTTTTTTGGTGCAACTTTCAGCACTGTAAGTGGAAATGCCAATACGGCTCGGGCTAGAGGCCGTATTTATGAACCGATCTTTACGAAACTTCTTGGGTACCTTTGGTATCACCGTGGGACGAGAACGAGTGTTTTTGGATCCGGTCCGAAATTCAAGATGGCCGATGGCAGACATTTTGTACAAAATTAGGTGCAATCAGATTTTTGCACAGAACTTCGATATAAAAGCTCTGATTTGAATAATTTTTTGTGTGAATGTTTAGTACCATGGGATACATCACATATAATACGGGTTTTTTTCTCATGCAGAAATTATGAAAATTAGATGAACTTTGATTTTTTCAGTGCGACTTACACACAGTAAGTACACATGTCAATACGGCTCGGGCTAGAGTCTGTATTTATGAACTGATCTTCACGAAATGTCTTGGGTACCTTTGTTATCACCTTGGGACGAGAACGAGTGTTTCTGGGTGCAGTCTAAAATTCAAGATGTCTGCCAGTGGCCATTTTGTACCAAAATTAGGTCTAATCGTTTTTTTGTACTCAACTTCTATACGGTTCAGACTAGAGGCCATATTTATGAACCAATCTTTACGAAACTTCTTGGGTACCTTTGTTATCACCGTCGGATGAGAGCGAGTGTTTTTGGATGTGGTCCGAAATTCAAGATGGCCACCAGCAGCCATTTTGTACCAAAATTAGTGCAATCAGTCTTTTGTACAGAACTTCTGTATGAAAGTTCTGATTTGATTAAATTTTTGTATGAATGTTTAGTAACATGGAATACATCACATATTGTTAAGGTTTTTTTTTCGTGCAGAAATTATGCAAATTAGATGAACTTTGATTTATTCAGTGCTACTTACACAGTGTAAGCACACATGTCAATACGGCTCAGGGTAGAGGCTGTATTTATGAACCGATCTTCACAAAACTTCTTGGGTACCTTTGTTATCACCTTGGGATGAGAATGAGTGTTTCTGGGTGCGGTCCAAAATTCAAGATGGCTGCCAGTGGCCATTTTGTACCGAAATTAGGTCCAATCAGTTTTTTGTCACAACTTCTATACAGCTCGTATTTATGAACTGATCTTCACAAAACTTCTTGGGTACCTTTGTTTTCACCTTGAGACAGGAACGAGTGTGTTTTGAGGTGCCTTTGTTATCACTGTGCTATGAGAACAAATATTTTGGGGTTCAGTCAGACCCACTCTGGGACTCAAAGATTTCTTTTCTAGTTTAGCATCTGACTGTCACCCACCTTTACAATACTTTACCTATACTTTTGTTACAAGCAATGGTCAGTATTTATGTACATACCGTTACAATACTTTATATGTACCTTTGTTATCAGGTCATTACCTAGATGTTTGTCATTGCTGTGTCACATACTCTACATGTACATGTCTTTGTCTTGACAAGTTGAGCTACAGTGTCATTGACACTTTCATTTCTTGAAGTTATGATCTCTGTAGACATAAGATATATACATGAAATTCAAAGAATTTTATTTCTAAATTATTGAACACAGTATGTTGTTGGTTATGATTATTGTACAAGAATATAAAAAAAACCTGACAAGTACACATGTATACTCATATTGTGTGCTTCCCTCTTGTAATTAATAACGGGCGTATCATGTGCTCATGGCACAGCTGTTTATTTAACAGAGCCATGACAGTGGCTTCTAGTACTCTAACAGTTCGTTCTAGAAACTGAGGTTCATTTTCTGCATGTCTCAAAATCAAGAAAGGAAACTGAAATATATTGCAAATGGCATAGCATGGGTTTTCAAAGCCACACTGAGAGAATTTCATTTGGTTCCAATCATCTAGTGAAACTGGGTTTGATAGGCGATTGGTGCCAAAGGAAACTCCTCTATTGGCATAGATTTGAATACCTGCTATACTAGTAACATTGAAAATGATTTGATAACGTACAAATATTTTCAGAATTTCCCCAAATTCAGTCACAACCCAGATGGACTTCGCTGCCCACTTTCCTCTGCAACACGGTAGAGTCTTACCTCATGAAAAGGAAATCCAAGAACAATTTATGTGAGATGCAATATTTGTTCCCCGAAATTTTTTTCGGAGGACTATTAAAATAGCTGCCGTCTGAGCCACTTTGGTTTCCCGATGATAACTTGAGTTACAGTTGGCCAAATCAAATCAAGTTTGGCATGTGTGTGTATCAACATAAAATACAGGTCAAGTTCGAATCGGGGTGTGGTCCGACAATTTTTCCAGAATTATGACCCTTTTTCAACTTCAAAAATTCTTTTTTTTTTATGGTTTCCCGATGATAAATTTAGCTGTTGTTTATTGATTCAAATAAAAGTTGGGATATGGGTGTATCAACATAAACCATAGTTCAAGTTCAAATCGGGATTTGGTCCAACATTGTTTGCCATATTTGTGTCCCTTTTTTGATTTCGAAAACTTCAGGTTTTTTTACATACCTCAAATTGCACACTTTTTTGATGCTGACTTGATTTCTCAGAAGTCTATTTAGGAGATTTCACCACACGCACGTTAAAGTGCAAGGATGAGCTTTTTGAAAGTTTTTGGAGTTTTTTTTTTCCTACTCAAATTGAATTATTTTTCATCTTTTGTCGTTTTCTCTGTTTGAAATGAAAGAAAACTGTCTGTCTTTTGGAAAATGCATTCTTGGCTCCAGTATTGAACATTTTATGTTGGTATAATTTAAATTTAACAATTTTAGGCCCAACAAAATAAAAAATCTGTTTCTCAGGCCCTCCCACATGGACCTTTTGGCTGCCGCATGCTATCTTTTTATAACCAATTTAAACTTAAAAAAAAAATAAATATTTAAAGGTTCATGTCTTGATATTTTACCCAAGTTAAAAAAATTGATGAATTTGTCCCTTCAGTGCAAGAAGGCTTTGCAATGCTTTAGCATTGCAAAGCCTTCTTGCTCTCAAGGGATGAAATACACCAACACTCATGCTAGTCTGTAGATTATGAGGCCTAAAACATAAACCAAGAACATGAACTTTTGGTGGCAAAGAAGTAATTACTGAAATAAAAAATAAAATAAAAGACCGCTCGCCCGCATGCAATTTTACAAATAATGGCCCGAGAAACAGAAGATCTACTTTGTGTGGCCTTACCAAGACTCCATTTTTAGCTCACCTGACTTTCAGTCAATAGAGCTATAGTGATCACTCACCGTCCATTGTCCGTCGTCCGTGAACATAGTGTTTGCATCTTCTCCTCCCAAACCGCTGAACCAATTTAATTGATATTTGAGATAATAGTTTATTATGACATTGCAATTTGATTTTGTTCAAATCACTTTGCCTCGCCCCTTGGTAAGGCCACGCCAAAAAGTGTGCCTAAATCTTAAAAAATCTTCTTCTCATGAACAAGCTGTAGCAGAGACTTGATATTAAGTGTGCAGCTTCCTTTTGAGGTGTAGACTTAGATCTGTTCAAGAGAAGTTTGTCGGGCACTATTTGCCTTCGTTATGGGAGGGGCAAAAATTTTGGCCACGCCTAAAATTTCTATTTTCAGAACCGTAAGGTCGATTTGAACCAAATTTGATATAAGATGATAATGGGTCATAAGTAGTTAATTGATACAAATTTTTTTTTTCTCATTGCCCCGTGGGAACCTCGGGAGCTAAAAATAGGAAAAACCTTAAAACTGCCATATCTCCAAAACTACACTGCACAGAAAATTCTTGTTTTGTATAAAGCTTACTTTTATCCAGTAGAATAGAATGATTAAAAAAAATCCCTATCGGTTTAATCACAAGGTACTTTTTTCAGTACTTTGAAAAAGTGCTGAGTCAGCACTTTTTAACACTGTAGGCAATGGGAAAAACATTAAAAAATCTTCTTCTCCAGATCCAGCAGGCAGAATCTTTTGATATTTGGTATGCAACATTGTAGGGTGGATCTGATTCAAGTTTGTTCAAATTGGCCCCCTGGGTTCATATTTGGGCTCAGTATAGGAGCCCGATTTCGAACTTGGTGCATTTCACGCAAATTTCTTAAAAAATCTTCTTCTCCAGATCCAGCAGGCAGAATCTTTTGATATTTGGTATGCAACATTGTGGGGTAGATCTGATTCAAGTTTCTTCAAATCAGCTCCCTAGATTCATATTTGGGCTCACTATAGAAGGTCGAATTCAAACTTAGTGCATTTCAGGCAAATTTCTTCAAAAATCTTCTTCTCCAGATCCAGCAGGCAGAATCTTTTGATATTTGGTATGCAACATTGTGGGGTGGATCTGATTCAAGTTTGTTCAAATCAGCCCTCTGGATTCATATTTGGGCTCACTATAGAAGCCTGAATTTGAACTTAGTGCATTTCAGGGAAATTTCTTAAAAAATCTTCTTCTCCAGATCCAGCAGGCAGAATCTTTTAATATTTGGTATGCACCATTGTGGGATGGATCTGATTCAAGTTTGTTCAAATTGGCCCCTGGGTTTATATTTGGGCTCAGTATAGGAGGCCAAATTTGAACTTAGTGCATTTCAGGCAAATTTCTTTGAAAATCTGTCAGGTGAGCACCCTCAGGCCCCCTGGGGCCTCTTGTTTAATACCTTTGACTTAGAGATTTTTTTTTCTGGTCTGAGCTCATGTCTGAAAGTGTTGCGATAGAATCGCAGACTGATATCGAAAGATAACACTTTTATGATTACAGCACTGCACCTTTGACAATTTTTAAAACATAAGTTTTCGTGTGGTAAAATATGAATTGTAAATGAATTGTCTGGGTAATTTCTCAACATATTACAACATTACAGAAGCTTACTCAATAACTTTAATATATGCAGTTAACAGTTCAAATTTACATTGAAGGAATGCTAAAAGGTTTTGTGTTTGGAATTATATTCAATTAACCAGGTCATTTAATTGAGAGACATCTAATTATTTGGGTTCCACTGTGTTATGTGTGAAAAAATTCTTATAAAGGTAATACGAATTCTATTATTTTATTATGAAAACCTTTTGTTTCACAATTTTTAAAATCTACTATAGAACTTTTGGGCAGATGTTACTGTGATGGCCTCAGGGAAATCAGTGGCGTAGCCAGCCCAAAGCAAGTGAGGGGGACAAATTCATACACATACAGGAACGTAGCTAGAACCGTTTTAATAAGTGTGGGGGGGGGGGGGGGGTAGGGGGGATGCAGGAAAAGTATTCCAGGCTGGTGCGTCCCCTACCACCTCCCCCCCCCCCCCCCCTCTCCCAAATCCTCACAAAACACAGATACAGATGTAATGTTTTTTGTCACGATAATGAGAGTATCCGGGAAATAAATAGGTCAGTTATTGAGCAGCCATAGGTCGTCGCTACCACGGGCCGACCATGGTTCGGCCCGTGGTAGAAAATTTTTTAATTCCAAGGTCAGAAAACCTCCATTTCCTTGCATCTGAGCAGATATTTTTAAGTTTTTCATGGATATACATTCGTAAGATTTAACAAATCTACAAACTACCCCACTCCCAGATACAGGAAAAGTTTTGTAGGGTTTCACATTTTTAAAATTTTGCGTCCCCCAGACCCTCTCTTCCCCCTCCTCCTCCCAGATGTAATGTGTTTTTCACAATAATGAAGCTTTCTGCCAGGGACAATAAATGAGTCAGTTATCGGGTAGTAAAGGATCGTCGCTACCACGGGCCGACCATGGTTCGGCCCGTGATAGAAAATTTTGGAATTCCAGGGTCCCAAAATCTTCATTTCCTTGTATCTGAGCAGACATTTTTGGGTTTTTCAAGGAAATACAATCGCAAGATTTAACAAATCTACAACCTAACCCCCCTGGACCTAACCCCCCTACAATTTTTATGCCAGTTTTGGACATATTTCGAGGACCAACTTTGGGCAAAAGTGGGGGGGGACGTGTCCCCCCCAATCCCCCCCCCCGTGGCCACGCCACTGAGGGAAATGGTAGGGAAGCCATTATTTTGTTTATGGCTTTGTGTCTAGTTAAAATGAAAGCAGATCAATGAAGGATTTTGTTAACTTCAGTTTAAATTTTTTGGGCAAAATTTCCATGGAAAATATCTAAAAATAGGAAAAAAAACACCCCACAGACCTGCATCTGTTTTAAAGCTGAGAGCGCATGCTTTCAAAACAAAAGGTATTTTTTTGTCCCTTCAATCTAAATTTGTATAATGTCTCTATTTTTCATTTTTTAGGACTACTACACTGTTCATGGATCTGATGCACATTTTGTGGCGAAAGAAGTATATAAAACTTCAGGAGTGGTTAAGTTTATTGGGTCAGGTAACATTAATTTCTGTTTTGAAACGCTTGTCTTTTATTTTCACCCTTGACTCACAAACCACTCACCTCAGCTTGAGTTCTCCAGTGGTGGGAAGATATCTTGCCTTCTTGCACAATCATCTCTCAACCCATCTTAAGCATATTAGTCTTGAAAATGAACAAAATGAGGCCTCTAAAAGTTGAAAATCTGTTTCTCGGGCCCTCCCTCATGGTCCTTTTGACTGCCGCATGGTCTCTTTTAAAAACTAATGCAAAAATAATTAAATGTTTTTATGTACGATATTTTTTACAAGTTAATAAAATTGATAAATTTGTCTCTTGCTTGCAACAAGGCTTTGCAATTGCATTAGCATTGCAAAGCCTTCTTGCACTCAAGGGACAAAATACACCACCACCACCACTCATGGTATTCTGTAGATTATGAGGCCTAAGACTAGTGCTGTGTGGTATACCAAATTTTCGGTACGGTTTCGGTATTATATTGATACTGAAAACCATACTGAAACCAAATCCAAATACCGTGTATTTTGGTATTTATATTTTTCTGAAAAATTGACAGAAAGACAACTCATCAAGGTGGATTATAAATCTGAAAGTCTGTGTGCCACATATTTTGATTGAATTGATAAGAAAATGCACAAAAGTGAACTGTGTAAGCGACAGGTAGGCAACTGATGCTGCGAATACATCAGAGAAAGAAATAAAAAAGTGACAGCAGAAAAACGAAAAATGGCACGTTGTAACTTCGTTCTTCCGTTTCTGAAGAAATACGGCCTGGTTCCAGAGTTTCCAACATTCTGGCTGATTCAATATATTTTCTGGAAATTACTGTGCAAATTATTCACAGGGGACATACGAGGTCGGGTGGGTGGTTGACTGGTTGACATTTGGTCGGAAATAATCCACTGGTTTTTTTTTAAATTGAATACGTTGACAACTTGACATACAATTTACAAATGTTAATTCTGCCAGTGGTTATCGTGTCTCTGCGATTTTTAAATAGCATTTCTTTCAATTCAGCATTACTATTTTAAGTTGCAGATACTTATAACAACTGATCATCTTATTAAAATACAAGCCCCCAAACTTTAACACCCGATCATCCGCTTTATATTCTTTCGATTAAATAATTTATACTGCACACCAACGCATATGGAACAGAAGTGATTGACCTTAATTTTAAGACACTTTTAAAAACAATGTACGGAAGCCAACAGGTGACGACATGTTTAGCATTATCGAAGTTCATTTGGTCGGCCGAGGCGCCGCAAATGCTTTGAAAATGATTTGTTTTTATCAGTAAATCGAGTTGCACATGTTTTTCTCATGGAAAATGAAAATGTACCCAAATTTGTCATGGAAAATCGTCGTTTTTCAGAAACGTGTATGAGGCCAAGAACCAGAAGTGAAAGGTGGTGAACACTGATAGAGTGATTCCACTCAAAATCCCCTATAATTATACCCCTACAAAATGAATTTTTTTTGCTGTCGTTGTCGTCGGTCCGTTGCACTTGTAAATTTATGGAGCAAACTACTTCCACAGTTTTTGCCGCATTTTCATGAAACTTACAAAAATGATCAACATGATGAGGAGCAGTGTGTGACATAATTTTTTTCCCCATCGGATTCAAGACGGCCGACGGGCGCCCATATTGGATTTTTTTTTATGAAACTTGTGGAGTGAGCTACTTCCACGGTTTTAGCAGCATTTTCATGAAACTTCACAAAAATGACCAAAATGATTAGGAGCAGTGCTGAACATAATTTGTTTCCCGATCGTATTCAAGATGGCCGACTGGTGGCCATATTGGATTTTCAGCTCACCTGACTGAAAGTCAGGGTGAGCTTTTCTGATCACTCTTCCTCCGTCCGTCCGTCCGTCCATCTGTCGTCCTGCGTGAAGGTGGTGTTTGAGCCTCTTTCTCCTAAACCATTGGCCACATTTTAATTAAATTTCATGTAAGTAGTGGTTATATAGGGGCATTTTGATTTTTATGCAAATTAGGTTTCGGCTCATATTGAGCAGAGGGGTGGGGAAAAAATGGTCAAATTTTTTGAAAATCTTCTTCTAATGAACCACCAGTAGCAGAGACTTGATGTGGTATACAGAGTCCTTTTGAGGTTTAGAATCAAGTTTGTTCAAGAGAAGTTTGTCGGGCATTATTTGCCTTCATTATGGGAGGGGCAAAAATTTTGGCCACGCCTAAAATTTCTATTTTCAGAACTGTGAGGTCGATTTGAACCAAATTTGATATGCGATGATAATGGGTCATAAGTAGTTGATTGATGCAAAAAAAAATTTTCTCATTGCCCCGTGGGAACCTCGGGAGCTAAAAATGGGAAAAACCTTAAAACTGCCATATATCTCCAAAACTACACGGCACAGAGAATTCTTATTTTGTATAAAGCTTACTTTTATCCAGTAGAATAGAGTGGTTAAAAAAAAATCCCTATCGGTTTGATCTCAAGGTACTTTTTTTCAGGACTTTGAAAAAGTGCTGAGTCAGCACTTTTTAACACTGTAGGCAAGGGGAAAACATTAAAAAATCTTCTTCTCAGATCCAGCAGGCAGAATCTTTTGATATTTGGTATGCAACATTGTAGGGTGGATCTGATTCAAGTTTGTTCAAATCGGCCCCCTGGGTTCATATTTGGGCTCATTATAGGAGCCCGATGTCGAACTTAGTGCATTTCAGGCAAATTTCTTAAAAATTCTTCTTCTCCAGATCCAGCAGGCAGAATCTTTTGATATTTGGTGTGCCACATTGTGGGGTGGACCTGATTCAAGTTTGTTCAAATCGGCTCCCTAGATTCATATTTGGGCTCACTATAGAAGCTCGAATTCGAACTTAGTGCATTTCAGGCAAATTTCTTCAAAAATCTTCTTCTCCAGATCCAGCAGGCAGAATCTTTTGATATTTGGTATGCTACATTATGGGGTGGATCTGATTCAAGTTTGTTCAAATTGGCTCCCTGGGTTTATATTTGGGCTCAGTATAGGAGCCCAAATTTGAACTTAGGGCATTTCAGGCAAATTTCTGAAAATCTTCTTAAGATCCAGCAGGCAGAATCTTTTGATATTGGGTATGCACCATGCTTAGGGGGTGAGATTCAAGTTTGTTCAAGCCAAGTCCCTGGGTTCATATTTGAGCTCACTGTGGTAGCCCGAATTATAACTTAGTTCAAAATAAGGAATTTTCTTTAAAAATCTTCTTCAGATCCAGCAGTCGGAATGTTTTGATATTTGGTATGCAGCATCCTTAGGGGGGGTGAGATTCAAGTTTGTTCAAGCCATGACCCTAGGTCCATATTTGGACTCACTGTGGGAGCTTGAATTGTAACTTAGTTCAAAATGAGGAATTTTCTTTAAAATCATCTTCTTCAGATCCAGCAGTCGGATGTTTTGATATTTGGTGTGCAGCATCCTTACGGGGGTGAGATTCAAGTTTGTTAAAGCCAAGTCCCTGGATTCATATATGGGCTCCCTGTGGGAGCCCGAATACAGGGAGCCTGAATTATAACTTAGTTCATTATGAGGAATATTCTTTAAAAATCTTTTTTTTTTTTTTTAGATCCACTGGTCAGAATCTTTGGATATTTGGTATAAACTTTTCTTAGGAGGATCAGATGCAACTTGTTGAATTCAATTATCTGGGTTGATATTTAGGCTACCAAGTCAGGTGAGCACCCTCAGGCCCCCTGGGGTCTCTTGTTTTATGTAAACTTGTGGAGCGAACTACTTCCACAGTTTTAGCCGCATTTTCATGAAACTTCACAAAAATGTTCAACATGATGAGGAGCAGTGCGTGACATAATTTTTTTCCCGCTCGGTTTCATGATGGCTGTCCCAGTGGCCATATTGGATTCTTTTTATTATACCCCACACAACAAAGTTGCGGTGGTATAATGTTTTTGACTGGTCCGTCCGTCAGTCCGTCAGTCAGTCCTACTTGTTTTCCAGACTTTTTTTCTACACTCTTCCAGATATTGAGCTGATTTTTGGTATGTGAATCTAACATGGTGGCCTACAGATCAAGTTTGCATTTTGTTCCGCTCCACTGATTTTTACCGAAATTACGGCCCTTGAACTTTGAAAAGTTCATCAAAATTACAGTTTTCCGGGCTTTTTCTCTACACGCTTTCAGATATTATCGAAATTACGACCATTTTAGTATGTGAGTCTACCACAATGACTTACAGATCAAGTTTGCGTTTCGTTCTGCCCGGCTGATTTTTGTGGAAATAATGGGCCTTGGACTCTGAAAAATACAAGTAACAGATTTCCAGGTCATTTTCCTAAAAATTACAGTTTTCTGAGCTTGAAATATCGGGACTCGTGGGGTATGTGAGCGTGCTCACTAAGGTTCTATATTTTAAACTTGTGGAGCGAACTACTTCCACAGTTTTAGCCGCATTTTCACGAAACTTCACAAAAATGATCAACATGATGAGGGGAAGTGCGTGACATATTTTTAGAGATGAGCCGATTAGTAAAATGCCCCATCAGACGAAATGCCGATTATTTTAGACAACAATCGGCCGTTACCGAATGCCGATGTCAGATGGTTTCTTTATTATTCAAGCTTCCTGCAGAAGCTGGCTGATTACGGTAATCAGAATTTAATTTATGTGCCATTAATCCCCATCAACCCTGAATCTAACTCACTTTTAATAGTAAATTAATACTCAAATAAATTAAATAACAGACATCAAAGGGTTAATTTTATGTCAATGAAGCACCATCACGTCCATCAGTGCAGTATATTTTCGATTTAAAATAAATAGCTAACAACTGAGTCGAGAACTCATCACACGCAGTGTCACGGTAAATTGTGTTCTGAACTTTTGATGCGGTTTTACGCCGGTTTACATCAACACTGGCAACAATCCATTTCAAAGTCGGGTCTTTGCTGAATCGTCCTCTACACAGGCTTTGAAGTTGACAATCACAGACAAACAAGTCTTTGAAGTTAACTATCAAAGGCATTCAAAACGCAGCTGAAAAAAAATCAGAGAACAAAGAACACGAGCATATTTTTGTTTTTTCCGAATTAATGCCACTATATTAAACCCAAATTCCCATCAGAATAGCATATTGATCTGTAGAGTGTAGATCCCAGGCAGAGATCCCTCGTAGTGAGACAGACACTTTGAGACAGAAAAGATTTAGTAAAATATGGGACTTTTTCTCAGTGGAAAGTCCATTGGATAGCAAGGCAAAATGCACATCCTGTGCTGTTAAAATATCACGGGGTGGTAAAAACACCAAATCGTACACAACGACAAACTTGAGAAACCACTTGAAAGCGTGCCACCCAAAAGAGTACAGACCTTTAGAAGCAAGGGAAAAGGAGATAGAAGAACAGAAAAAGAGGAAACATGACAGCTCTTCTGAGTCTACTACCTCTGATTTAAAAAAGGCACACCAAATGAAGTTAACAGAAGCTATTGATAAAGTTACTCCGTGGTCCGCAAAAGACAAGAGGACAACAGATATAAATTTGAAAGTTGCTGAAATGATAGCGCTCGACATGGAGCCTTTCTCCATAGTTGAGTTGACCCTCCCTTTAAAAATGTTTTCTTCAAGGAAAGTGCAACAGACGACAGGTTGGATAAGTGGCTTGAAGAGGAGGATACCCTCATTACTTTGCTTTTGAGTGCGAACATTGCTGATGACGAAGAAAAGACATGCATTGACCCCTCACCTTCAACAAGTACAGGGGTGACTGGCACAGGCTGCACGGCCAAGAGAATAGCTTCAAAGCATTTATTAGATGAGGACTTTGAACGTTTGTTGAGTTCAAAGGGGGTTACATGTGCTTCAACGGCTAAAACTATCAAGGATGAGGCATCAATGTATAGGGCAGAACCTATTGTTCCAAGGAATGAGGAGCCCCTTGATTATTGGCGCATGAACGGGCCGAGGTATCCGAAACTGGGTAAACTCGCTAAAAAGTTCCCCGGTGCTCCGCCGTCTAGTGTGGATAGTGAACGGCTATTCAGTGAGGCAGGACTTATATATGAAGAAAAACGGAGCCGATTGAACCCAGACAAGTGTGAGATGTTACTGGTTATTAGAGAAAATATGTCTCTCCTGGGTTTGGAATACTAAGACTTGTGGCGTGATTGATGATTACTAATTTAGTATGGTCGTGGCTGCAGTGATGACAGTTATTTGCCATTCAATTTTATTTGGAAGTTGAAACTCTGAACTTACAAGTCATCGTGTGAGAACCATAAGGTTCAATCTTCCACTGGAAGATAGCACCTTATGCTTCTCTCTTGACTTAGTGTCATAAATCATGTATACATGTATAAATTGATAATCTGCCAAAATGAAACAGTCGGCATATTAACCAAAATAAGACTATAATTCCTTACAAAATCAGAAATTTTTGCTCTGAAATGAATGTCATCAGCCCAACATGCATTTGACTAGAACCTGATGAATTTGAATACCCTCAAAAGCACATATTCGCAAACTAAATTGGACCTGGTTGATATCTTCAGAATTTTCCAAACATCGCCATGACCATGCATCTTTGAAATGAGAAAGATGATGGTGGACGCTGTTGGATTTCAGGAGTGTACAACTGTGAGGTGGTGGTAGTTCAGCATGAAACTCAAAGATACAGTCAGATATGTAATCAACTCAGGATTTCAAACTAAATTACACCCCCCCCCCCCCCCCCCCCCCTACAACCTCGCACCTCAAGATTTTAACAGTACCCACCATCATCATTCTCATTTCAAAGACACAAGTTCCAGAAATCCTGTTGACGTCAGTAAGTGAGACCCTGTTTGGATTTCGACGATGTGCCATTGATGATATTCGGATCAGTATCGTCTTTGTCACTCTTTGAAAGTGGAATTCATGTCAATCATGTGGATCTAATCAAAACCATTTCAGAACACAATTATATAGTGTATAATGAATTGAGGGCTGAACAAGTTTTCAGTGGAGTCGGCTTATCAAGCTTGCTCTAATGTGATTACTATTTGTATGGTTTTATAGAGAAAAATATGGGAGAACATGGTTTTTAAAATTATGCAATTTTGATCAATTGAAGTGAGCTAAATTCCAAAATTTTAAAACTGACAATTGCCACCATTCCTAAAAAAATCTACGTTGGATTAAGCTTCAAGTGTCACTTCCTTCAATATCATTCCAAATGCATCCAATCACATCTGAGGTCATGTCGAGTCAATTTTCAGGTATTCTTGATCAGTTTGACAGTTTAATCGTTTTAAGGAATATTTTCGAAGAATAATTATCGAATAACCAAATTTCACAAATAATGGTACTAAATGGTTTGGTTGCTGGTGCTTTTATTTTAACTCAACACAGGCAAAAGTTGTTGAGGACTCTAGTTTTATTTTTGTTTTGCAGCTTGTTTAAAAAACTATTTCAAGTTTTTAACATTACTCGTATTTCCTCCAAATCAGTGTTGTTTATTGTTATGCCCATTACATTTGCAGGCGCAGAATGGGGAGGGGGGGGAGGTATGCACCCCTGCTATTTTCCCGGCAATGTTTATTGTGCCCTTCGCCAAAAATGATAATTCATCTGCAAAGATCTCCCTATGCGAAACTCAGAGGCTGTCGTCCTCAGTGCCCTGATTTAGGTCGCGATCTTTACTCTCCTAAAATTCTAGTTTGCTACCAGCTGTCCTCTTGAAAATAGATTTCTCGCGAAATATATTTGGACTATTGAGTGAATATATTTTGTGCGCAATCTATTTCCAAGGGAGCTGTACCACACTGTACCCAAACAGACTTACTTATGCTACTCTATGGCCATATTGTTTGAACTTTGATGGAACAAAACACCAAATGGCTATCCCCGGATGAAAAAAATGTAGATCTGAATGCGTTGGTCAAATACATGAACACTCGGGTGATCAGCAGAGGAATATACCCAGTCACATATCGAGGCTTATCCCGTAACCCGTTGCCAGGAAACAAACCCCGTATTCTGATTCAGTGGCATACCAAACCTTCTGCATGTAATATGGTCATATCCTGCCTTTTCCAACCACAAGATTCTGCTACGGACCCCTGGTGAGGAAGGGATAGGATATAGCCATCTTGCAGAAACTAGGGCTTTGTCAATAGTGGGAAAAGGTTGACATAGGTGATAGGTCTGTTATGATAACAGACCTATCACGTATATCAACCTTTCCCCACAAACAGTATTATCTTTTCGAGGGTCTCCAAGTAACTGTTGTTCACGTTGGCAAAATCGTAGTATCCACTTTAGCCTGGTTTAGATCACTCCAGTTTTGCTTTTGCTTTATTATTAATATCCTATCTCCCTTTCAGCAAAAAAAAAAAAAAAAAGAAATGACATGAAGACATGTCTGTTCTAAGTAGGCCTACCTGTGATAGGCCTATTCCTACACGTGGGTCGCCTGATTTTTCCCAAGTTTGGGCCATGTCAGACTGGACAGGGTCAGGTTGTTTGTATTTGAGTGATGGAATCTTACTGATCGGGAATTCAGTTAATTCACTCTCCCCCCCACCCCCCCTCCCCTCCCCCAAACGCCAGCTTTCCCCTTGGTTGACCAAAAAGACTATCATAACTTCACAACTCCCAACTACCGTCTGAAGTTATAAATCTTCTAAAAAAGCGTGAATACCACATTTCCCGTGTGCATAAAATTGAAAAATAGACAGGCGGAAAATTGATATTCACATGATAGCGGTTTTTCACCCTTGAATGTATATAAATATATTTGGAAGAAAGTGTTTTGTGAAAATCAAAAGCCGACGTTGGAACCACACATTTTAAAGTGGGAGTTTCGTTTCGGTAAACCCATATATGGGATTGTGTCACACGAGTCATGACGTTGCACTGCATTTAGTGTTGAAACGTCTAGTCGACTAGTCGACGTCGACTAGGGTTCTGCCGATAATCGATTAGCAATTTCCTAGTCGACTAGTCGCCATTTTCCACAGATACATGTATTTTGTAGATTACCGTATATGTCCGTGTATAAGTTGCCCCCGTGTATAAGTCGCACCCCAAACTCACACTGGGAATTCCTCCCTTTTGCCTAAAGCCCATGTATAAGTCGCACCCCCATTTTTAGCTTAACTTGACATAGTCAAGATAAGCTATTGCCATCACGCGTGCGGAAGTCTGTTAGTCTGTGAGTCTGTGACGTCTGTTCACATTTCCTTTAGCACGGGCTACACCTTGCAGTTCTTGTCTGATCGTCACGAAATTTCATATGCAGGTTTGGGGTCATGTCTAGATGAGAACGTCCCCTTTTGGTCGCGATCGGGCAACCGGTATGGCTGCCCGAGCCCAAAACCCGAAAACCATTAGCACAGTCTACAGGTCGTATTTATGAAGGGATTTCATTGTAACATGGTAGGATGCCTCTGTATAGTGCCTAGACAAGAACGTCCCCTTTTGGGCATGATCTATCAACCGTGATGGCTGCCCAAGCCCGAAACCCAAAAACTTTTAGCACAGTCTGCAGGTCATGTTTAATGTGGAGGGATTTCATTGTATCTTGGTAGGATGACTCCTTATGATGTCTAGATGCGAATTTCCCCATTTGGGCATCATCTGCCAACCGTGACGACTGCCTGAGCCCAAAACCCAAAAACCTTTAGCACAGTCTACAGGTCATATTTATTGAGGAATTTCATTGTAACTTGGTGGGTTGACTTCATACAATGTCTAGATGAGAAAGTCCCCCTTTGGACGTGATTGGGCAACTGTGACGGCTACAGGAGCCCGAAGCCCGAAAACCTTTAGCACAGTCTAGAGGTCATATTTATGAAATGATTTCATTGTAACTTGGCAGGATGACTCCAAATAATGTCTAGATGAGAACGTCCCATTTTGATTGCGATCATGCAGCCTTGATGGGTGCCCGAGCCCAAAAACCTTTAGCATAGGCAAAAGGTCATATTTATGGAAGGATTTCATTGTAACCTGTTAGGTTGACTCCATATAATGCCTAGATGATGACATCCCCTTTCGGTCGTGATTGGTCAGTTGTGATGGCTTCAAGTGCCCGAAGCCCGAAAACCTTGAGCACAGTCAAATTTATGAAGGGATTTCATTGTAACTTCTTAGGATCACTCCAGATGATGCTCAGATGAGATTGTCCCCTATGGTTGCGATCATTCAACCATGATGGCTGCCCAAGCCCAAAGCCCGAAAACCTTTAGCACAGTCTACAGGTCATATTTATGAAGGGATTTCATTGTAACTTGGTAGGTTAACTTCATATAATGTCTAGATGAGAACGTGCGATCATTCACCCATGATGGCTGCCTGAGCCCAAAGCCCGAAAACCTTTAGCACAGTCTACAGGTCATATTTATGAAGGGATTTCATTGTAACTTGGTAGGTTAACTTCATATAATGTCTAGGTGAGAACGTCCCCTTTTGGACATGATTGGGCAACTGTGACAGCTAAAGGTGCCCGAAGCCCGAAAACCTTTAGCACAGTCTACAGGTCATATTTATGAGGGGATTTCATTGTAACTTGGTAGGATGACTCCAAATAATGTCTAGATGAGAACGTCCCCTTTTGATCGCGATCATTCAGCCTTGATGGGTGCCCGAGCCCAAAAACCTTTAGCATAGGTAAAAGGTCATATTTATGGAAGGATTTCATTGTAACCTATTAGGTTGACTCCATATAATGCCTAGATGATGACATCCCCTTTGGTCGTAATTGGTCAGCTGTGTTGGCTACAAGTGCCCAAAGCCCAAAAACCTTGAGCACAGTCTACATGCCATATTTATGAAGGGATTTCATTGTAACTTCATAGGATCATTCCAGATGATGCCCAGATGAGATTGTCCCCTTTGGTTGCGATTATTCAACCATGATGGCTGCCCGAACCCGAAACCCGAAAACCTGAAGCACAGTCTACAAGTCATATTTGTGAAGGGATTTCATTGTAACTTGGTAGGTTGACTTCATATAATGCCTAGATGAGAACGTCCCCTTTTGGACATGTTTGGGCAACTTTGACGGCTAAAGGTGCCCGAAGCCCAAAAACCTTTAGCATTGTCTACAGGTCATATTTATGAAGGGATTTCATTGTAACTTGGTAGGTTGACTCCAAATAAGGTCAAGATGAGAACGTGCCATTTTGGCCGTGATCATTCAGCCTTGATGGGTGCCCGAGCCCAAAAACCTTTAGCATAGGCAAAAGTTTATATTTATAGAAGGATTTCATTGTAACATTGTTAGGTTGACTCCATATAATGCCTAGATGATGACATCCCCTTTTGGTCGTGATTGGTCAACTGTGATGGCTACAGGTGCCCGAAGCCCGAAAACCTTGAACACAGTCTACAGGTCATATTTATGAAGGGATTTCATTGTAACTTTGCAGGATCAGTCCAGATGATGCCCAGATGAGATTGTCCCCTTTGGTTGCGATCATTCAACCATGATGGCTGCCCGAGCCCCGAAGCCCGAAAACCTTTAGCACAGTCTAAGGTCATATTTATGCAGGGATTTCATTGTAACTTGGTAGGTTGACTTTATATAATGTCTAGATGAGAACGTTCCCTTTTGGACACGAGTGGGCAACTGTGACGGCTTCAGGGGCCCAAAGCCCGAAAACCTTTAGAACAGTCTACAGGTCATAATTATGAAGGGATTTTATTGTAGCTTGGTAGGATGACTCCAAATAGTGTCCAGATGAGAACGTCCCCCTTTGGTCACGATCATTCAGCCTTGATGGCTGCCTGAAGCCCGAAAACCTTTAGCACAGTCTACAGGTCGTATTTATGGAGGGATTTCATTGTAACTTGGTAGGTTGACTTCATATAATGTCTAGATGAGAACGTCCCCTTTGGACGCAATTGGGAAACTGACGGCTACAGGGGCCTGAAGCCCGAAAACCTTTAGCACAGTCTACAGGCCATATTTATGAAGGGATTTTAATGTAACTTGATAGGATGACTCATTTTGGAATAATTTCATTGTAATTTTGTTGATATTTCATTGTAATTTTGTTGATATATGTTAACTGTGAGGGCCACATATATTAACTGTGAGGGCATATTAACCCACCCCTCAGATCTTTAGTACAGTGTACACCTCATATTATTTTTATCATAAACATAGCATACAGGGAACAGAAATGAACATATTCCCAATTATCACAATTCTTGTCTTATTTCATAATCCTTTTATAAACATTGAACATTATCCTTTTCATCAAACACAACACACAAGTTAAGCTACAGTGTCATTGACACTTTCATTAAATATATGCAGTGAAAAAGAATTAGTTGCAAGTTATGTTTTGTCGATTTGGGGCAGTTCGGGATGCAATGGAAATATGTAAGTTTTCACGAGTTACCACGTGGTGAATAATAAGATAAAAGAATAAAGGAAAATTATTATTGAAGAGTTAAAAAATACTCACATTTATTTGTTTTTCATTGTTTGTTTATCACCCCAATGTCTTCATCCCTGTGAAGAAAATCCAACACTCGTTTGTGACTGAAACTTCATAGTTTCAGAATCAGAGCACCATTTGCGCCATAACCTGCGCAGTTGTTGTGATTAAGTTGTTTTTTCCAGAACGTTCCGGAAAAACCAATAAAAATACAACAAATGCGCAGGTTACAGCGTAGATTGTTTTCAAATTGTTGTCCCACTAAAGCATTGTTGGTGCTATTGAAACTAACTTTACCTGGTGCACGTGTGCGTAATTTATAACCGGACATTACACATCAGTGAATTGGAGTTCATGGAATATATAAATACTTCTCTCCAGGTATTGCTTGCATACATTTAATGTGTTATTATTTATTTTTTCATTGTTATTTTGATGATTTTGTATTTTTTATGGTTTCATCCATATTGGCCCCACAAATCTTTTGATTTCCGGTACACGCACTGATGTAAACACATGGGCCGATTGAACAACAACGACTAAATAGAATACTTCTTTATTATTATTTATGGATAAAAGTAACAGAAAACACACATAATATTTTATTGGCAATTTATTTTCTGAAGAATTTAAACTGAAATAAAATGAAAATAATTTTGGTGAATCTGCACTCGGTCAAAACCACAAGATTGTACTGTCTGTTATACAATTGATAAACGGTAGGAACAACGTTTGTCCGCAGAAGTCAGTCCCCTGAAAATTCTCTGAAACAAGTCGTACCCATTTATAAGACGCACCCCCAATTTTGACATAACATTTCAGGTAAAAAAGTGTGACTTATACATGGACATATACAGTAAACTCAGTGGTCGGACACTGACAGCAAACGCCGACGGAGTCAAGAGCAGTTGCAGACAGATGACTACGGATGAGAATTAAACTTGAAAAAAATGCACTTTGCTGACGCCATGAATTGAAACAATTACCTAAAAATCGGTAACATGCTTTAAGAAGCACAGAATCTGTCGGTAACAAACTTTAGGCACCATTCGTGAGCAGTTATGCTTGGTAGCGATGCATTTTGTCACTTTGACTTACGTCACTGCAAGTCAATCAGTAATCATTGTTGCACATCAAGGGAGCTAATTTAGAGCGACATCTGGGAGAACACGGTCAAGGATGCTCCATGACATTGTAATAACGGTTTCAAAACAACACACGTGAATACCCTTCGCACTGAAACAGTTCGCACTGTGAATCCCACTGCCAAATATTTGGTCCTTGTCACTTGAAAATAATCGACTGGTCACACAGAAATGAATTCCCAACTACAGTGAATTGGTAATTTTGGGGAGCAAATTGGGGAAAAAAGTGGCTATTTTCGATTGGGAATGGGGCCGATATTCGGCCTCTCTCGTCGGTCCAAAACCCCCCTGTGTTCTAACCTTATATTAGGTGCCGACTAGTCGACTACTAAATACCCTAGTCGTTTCAACACTAACTGCATTATCTATTTTTATCACGTGCTCCACACATTTCAACATGAGAAAAATTCTGTGGCTTCGTGTTGATAAATCCCACCCTGAAAATGCCCGATGTTAAACTTATTGCACCCAAACCTCTCACAGTTAACACGGATTACTAATATGGAGGAATTATCTGTCCAATATGGGAATAAAGTATGCCATTATATATTTGATAAGACGATGAGCGTGTCAGCCTGATTGAAAGAAATATTGTGACATTTTGCAGAATGCAGCAGCAGTACAGTTTGGGCAGTGAAGAGCGCCCGTATTCACATGGACATGATGGATAAAAAAACAACTCGGTGAACAGTTACACACTCAAAATCTTTAATATAATATTCTGCCTTTTCTTTCACGAACCATCACTTACCTGATACCAGTAATAGACGAGTGACGTACCGATCGCTTGCAGCCTTGCACTGGTTATCCCACGAGGGGGAAGAAAGTTCATTACAGATCAATGAGATCATCCATAACACTTTCACTTTCACTAAGTTTCAGACAATCAGCAAGGGCCGATGTTGAACATCGAGTGCCAATGGTGAACCGATGGGTGCTTATCGGCCGAATGCCGATGTTACACCGATTAATCGTCTCATCTCTACATATTTTCTTTACCTCTTGGTTTCAAGATGGCCGACTGGCGGCCATATTGGAATTTTTTTTACTTAGAAAAATTGAATGCCCCTTTTCAGTCACCTGCACTAGGCGGTATGCCACGGTGGGTGCTATAGCAGCCGACAGACCAAATCTAGTTGCAACTTGGTGAATGTCATAAAACATGTTATTTTATATGTTTGTCAAGGATGAACCCAAACAATGAAAGGTGGATGACACCATGTCATTGACGCATTGCATGATTGGCAATGATTGCACAATGTTTTCACAACTGGGATTATCATAGACTAATTACAGTTGAATTACTTCAATTTACTTGCATATTTGTGTGGATATTGGACACTGAATTCACTCGACAGTGGACATTAATCTTGTTACAACTTTGAAAGATAAGGGTGGGGGGCAGGGCCTGACCAAGAGTGTTACTACCAGTGAAAACATACCGAAAAGCCCTGAAGTAGAAGAACATATATGTTTATTCTACCCGATTCAATGGGGGAGGGGCATGGTGAATGGACGAAGGATAGAGAGGCCAACTGATTAGCTTGGCAAGTTATTTAATGAATCACTTGATGCAGTGTGATGATTCCAATTCAAAATGAATCAAGTGATTCATTAAACAACTTGCTAGACTAATCAGTTAGCACAGTAACTTGTCAAGTTCATGAGATGTCAGGGTCAGGGCTGGACCTGTAAAGCTGCTATATGGTTGAATGTTGGGAAATTGGGTCAGTTTGCAACTATTTTCGGTGTTCTATGCATATACCGAATACCGTACCGAAAACGAGGTATTTACTTGAAAAATACCGATACCGAACCTGAAATTTCAATACCGCACAGCTCTGCCTAAAATATAAAACAAACTAGGAACCTGAGCTTTTGATGGCAAAGAAAAAATTCCAAATATAAAAAATAAAATAAACCACCCGCCCACATGCAGTTTTGCAAAAAATGGCCTGAGAAACAAGATCTACTTTGTGTAGCCTAATGATTTGAACCTTGCAAAAAGCTTCATGACTTGCCAGGACTTACTTATATTGCAGTGCAGTAGTGGTGATGTGTCCCATATTGCTGACGATGTTAAAAATTGCGCTGAAAAAGGAACAACACATTTGTTGTTGCCTAATTTAAAGAGACATATTATGAGTAAGTGCCATTAAAAATCACTCCTCAAAGTCTTTGCAACAATCGTTTTATTTTCAATTTAAAAAAAAAAAGAAAAAAGGGTTAATTAATACCGGCAATTTTATATCCTGACAATTATGTAACCAAAGATTCACAGTATTATCAAAATTATTGTTTCAGGCAAAATGTCAGATTTATCTTTTTCACCAATATTAAAGCTTATACTGGTGCCATGCAGGGCTTCTAGGAAGTATAATGACAATTTTATGTTGAATTGGAAAAATTTTCTATGCTAACATAGGTTGAATCATGGTCTACCTGGTCCTGGTGTTTTGTTTCAATCCACAATCAGTTGGATTCTGGTAGATTCATATAATAGATATTCATAGGATTCCATCTGGATTCCCCCCATAATCACAAAATGGGGCCCTGATTACCCTTGTGGAGGCACAGTGACACTGTATACAAGGTGTATTGCACGTCGGTGATGCACCTGTCTTCAACCAGTGCTAGCCTTGCTTGTCTCGTGTTCTTATGTTGGGAAGTCTGACAGTTGTTCACCAGTACTTGGTGGTTCTCTCCAGGAACACCAGCTTCCCCCACCTGTAAAAAATTGTCTGACACAAGTTGACCATGGCTGTTGAGTCGTTAAACTCCAGTAAATAAATAAACTTAATAAAGAAATTACTCCTTGCCCAGGAGTGGACAGAAGTCCTTTCCAAATAGGAGACAACAAATAACAGTCTGATTCTCCAGCAGAGGTTGAATGTTTGACCATCTTCTACTCTGTAACACTCATACAAAACTGGTTAACATTTGTTTCAGGTTTTCCAGTGTTAACTGATTTAGAATGAAGAACTGACGTTCAATTTAACAGTTAGTCATGAGGAATTTGTCACTTTTTATGCCCAATTTTCCTTTACCCTCTTGTGGCGAACATGGACTTTACCCATTAGGATAATTGCCGACAAACATGACTTAAGACTCCCTATGTACTGGGGACAGGAATCCACCAAGAGCTGCTATAAATTAACTGACACCATTACCGAAAAGCAGCATGCTGTGTGCTAAAACCCCTGTAGTAGACTGTCAGGACATGGGTTCAGGTTTTCATACACTAGGGAGAATGCCACAAAATAAAGGGTTATTCTTTAATAGATAAATACGATTCAAATCTGTTGAATTCTTTAATCTGCATTCTTCATCTGTGGCCACACCACATACTGTCATTAGACAGAGATACACAATACACAGGCCCATTTGGACAGGGTACATAAAGGGTTAAAATAACTCTCACACGGGAGTTTGTTTATTTGCTGTGATATTACACCACTTCAGAATAAACAACACTTAAATAGCATACGTGAATAAAGAGGTAAAATCTAATTGATTGAATCAACACTATAAAATTTATTATGATATTGCATCATTTAAAATAGCCTAAAAATACTGTTGTAAGCGTTGACACAATCAACAAAAGTTTTAGAAATTCATTATTCAGGAACATTTATTCAAACACTTAAGGCATTACGCCCCTTTGGAATGGATAGATATTTCTGAACGATGGCAATTTGCTATGAACCGAATCGGAATATAGAGGATTAACGGTGTGAGGCTCTCACTGATTTGGCCCGAAATAATTTGGACATAAGCAGCCGAAAATTTTCCCTAAGTTGGACTGAATCTGTATGCAAGCCGGAAAGTATTTGGAAATATTAGGAATCTACTACTGGTAAACCGTAAAGGGTTAACAGATAATTTAGCAACAGCATTACGCCATTCTAGGATGTCCGAAATAGATGTGTAATTTAATTAGTGTTGGCATTGCGCCGCTACACTAAGTCCAAAACGGACACTGAAAAACTTATAAATTTTGTTACGCTGCCTTGAATGCAGATGCGAGACTCAAAGCTGATGATATAGTATACTAAGATAACTTCATGATGGTATCCACCCAAGCCCTACCCCAGGGAAAGGGGGTGTATACCTGAAAGTGTGGCGCGGATAATTCTAGGATTTCAGAAGATGCTTTCAGCTCTTAGATTGTGGTGTTGCCTTATATAGGAACGAAACTCACAATTTAACCTCGTAAAATGTATTCCCAGTAAAGAATAAACTGTAAGCTGTATTGATATGAAAATGAGTTGTAGCAAAAGCATCTGATAATGAGAGAATTTAAAATACCTTCCTGAACTGCTAAAACAGTGCCTTCAAACAAAATTTGATCAAGACCAGAGCCGAATTATGTTGGCATCAAGAAGGGATGTATTAGAAACATGGTAGCATCCCTCTTGAGGTGTTCCAAATTTGAAAAAATGACCGCCTAAATGTTGATCACACTAAAAAACAAGAGGCCCCAGGGGGCATGAGGGCACTCACCTGACATGGTAGCCTAAATATCAACCCAGAGAATTGATTTCCACAAGTTGCATCTGCTCCTCCTAAGAAAAGCTGAAACCAAATATCCAAATATTCTGACCAGTGGATCTAAAAAAAGATTTTTAAAGAATATTCCTCATATTGAACTAAGTCATAATTCGGGCTCCCACAGGGAGCCCATATATGAACCCAGGAACTTGGCTTTAACAAACCTGAATCTCACACCCCTAAGGATTCTGCACACCAAATATCAAAATATTCCGACTGCTGGATCTGAAGAAGAAGATTTTTAAAGAAAATTCCTCATTTTGAACCAAGTTACAATTCGAGCTCCCACAATCAGCCCAAATATGGACCTAGGGACATGGCTTGAACAAACTTCAATCTTACCCCCCTAAGGATGCTGCATAAAAAATATCAAAAGCATTCATCTGCTGGATCTGAAGATTTTTAAAGACAATTCCTCATTTTGAACTAAGCTGTCATTCAGGCTCCCATAGTGAGCCCAAATATGAACCAAGGGACTTGGCTTGAACAAACTTGAATCTCAGCGCCCTAAGGTTGCTCCATGCCAAATATCAAAACATTCCAACTGCTGAATCTGAAGAAGAAGATTTTGAAAGAAAAATTCCTCATATTGACTTAGTTATAATTTGGGCTCCCACAGGGAGCCCAAATATGGACCCACGAACTTGGCTTTAACACACTTGAATCCCCTCCCTCCCCCCCAAGGATGCTACTCACCACATATCAAACCATTCCGACTGCTGGATCTGAAGAAGAAGATTTTTTAAGAAAATTCCTCATTTCGAACAAAGTTACAATTCAAGCTCCCACAGTGAGCCCAAATATGGACCTAGGGACATGGCTTGAACAAACTTGAGTCTCACCCCCCCCCCCCCCCCCCCCCCCCCCCCCCCCCCCTAAGGATGCTGCATATCAAATATCACAAGATTCTGCCTGCTGGATCTTGAGAAGAAGATTTTCAAAGAAATTTGCCTGAAATGCACTAAGTTCGAATTTGGGCTTCTATAGTGAGCCCAAATATGAATCCAGGTGGCCGATTTGAACAAACTGGAATCAGATCCACCCCACAATGTTGCATACCAAATATCAAAAGATTCTGCCTGCTGGATCTGGAGAAGAAGATTTTTTAAGAAATTTGCCTGAACAGCACTAAGTTCAAATTTGGGCTCCTATACTGAGCCCAAATATAAACCCAGGGAGCCGATTTGAACAAACTTGAATCAGATCCACCCCACAATGTTGCATACCCAATATCAAAAGATTCTGCCTGCTGGATCTTGAGAAGAAGCTTTTCAAAGAAATTTGCCTGAAATGCACTAAGTTCAAATTGGGGCTCCTATACTGAGCCCAAATATAAACCCAAGGGGCCGATTTGAACAAACTTGAATCAGATCCACCCCACAATGTTGCATACCAAATATCAAAACATTCTGCCTGCTGGATCTGGAGAAGAAGATTTTCAAAGAAATTTGCCTGAAATGCAGTAAGTTCAAATTTGGGCTCCTATACTGAGCCCAAATATAAACCCAGGGGGCCGCTTTGAACAAACTTGAATCAGATCCACCCCACAATGTTGCATACCAAATATCAAAAGATTCTGCCTGCTGGATCTGGAGAAGAAGATTTTTTAATGTTTTTCCCATTGCCTACAGTGTTAAAAAGTGCTGACTCAGCACTTTTTCAAAGTCCCGAAACTGTACCCTATGATAAAACCGATGGCAATTTTTTTTTACCAATTCTTTCTGTTGGTCCTAAGGAAGCTTCACACCAAATAAAAATTCTCGGTGCCGTGCAGTTTTGGAGATATGGGAGTTTTAATTTTTTTCTATTTTTAGCTCCTGCGGTTCCCATGGGGCTACGGGAAAAAAAAAATCAGCATAAATTAGGTACTTATGACCCAATAAGCCCTCACATAAAATTTGGTTCAAATCAGTCTCTCGGTTTGGAAAATAGAAATTTTGGGCGGGGCCAAAAATTTTGCCCCTCCCATAACTACGCCAAGTATAGCCCCACAAACTTCTCTTGAACAAATCTGAGTCTACACCTCAAAAGGAAGCTGCACACCAAATATCAAGTCTCTGCTACTGCTGGTTCATGAGAAGAAGATTTTTTAAGATTTCAGCACACTTTTTGGGTGTGGCCCTACCCACGAGCGAGGCAGCTTGATTTGAACAAAATCAAATTGCGATGTCATAACAAACGATTATCTCAAATATCAATTAAATTGGTTCAGCGGTTTGGGAGGAGAAGACGCAAACACCATGTTCACGGACGACGGACGGTGAGTGATCACTATAGCTCTCCTGACTGAAAGTCAGGTGAGCTAACAATGATATAGTGTCCTGATAAGAGCAGCAGTGTCGTTAAGCTCTTCATAATGAGATCCACTAGCAATAGAGTCACCACAAGGTGATCTACTGAAGAGAAAATCTCTGTAAGTTCTGTGGAAAGACCCGTTAGTGATCCACAATTGGATTGATGATAACTTTGAATAGATGAAAATCAGAAGAACCTACAGATGTACCTGAAGACTTGCTTTCAAAGAAAGTCGAGCGATTATGAACATCAGTTTGTGAGCAATACGGTTGAGTGTTCCTATATGCCAGAGGAGAATTTGAATAGAGAACACTCCTATATGTTACGTTCTTACCTGACATACACTAAGCTGCAAGCGACGATAACATGAATTGCCCAGGTCAGAGGAACTGTGTCTCAAGATCACTCACAAATTGTTGACGATTGTCGGGGAGTATTTCTATGATCTGTGTCTGACATTTGATTGAAAACTCTGACAGTATGAGACAAATGGATTACCGACTTGATTCGTTTCACGGACCGTACTGCAAAACAGATTAGGTGATATTTGCTGTATAGTATGTGTAAATACTACACAATTATTGTCAACAGATTTCAGAGTCAACCTTTTCTAAGAATTAGGAATAACTTTTCCCAACGTTGTGAAAAGAAATTAAGAAAAATATTAATACCAAATAAAGTTACGCTTACCATTTGACCATTTTTACCTCTTTGCGAAATGCTTCACAATTTATTATTTCTGATTTAAACGACAACCATTTCAAAATAAACAGTCGATTTCCCCAACAGTTCTGAAAATTATATGTATATGTTAATATTAAGTAAGGACGTTAGCACAACCTTATTTAATATAAATTTATATATTTCCAAGAATTTTTCACAGAGCGTGTAATCGATTCGCTTTGGAGATTGCCTTTTTAGCTCACCTGACTTTCAGTCAGGAGAGCTATAGTGATCACTCACCATCTGTCGTCGTCCGTGAACATGGTGTTTGCGTCTGAACCAATTTAATTGATATTTGAGATAATAGTTTGTTATGACTTCGCAATTTGATTTTGTTCAAATCAAGTTGCCTCGCCCCTTGGTAGGGCCATGCCCAAAAAGTGTGCCTAAATCTTAAAAAATCTTCTCATGAACCAGCAGTAGCAGAGACTTGATATTAGGTGTGCAGCTTCCTTTTGAGGTGCAGACTCAGATTTGTTCAAGAGAAGTTTGTGGGGCTATATTTGCCGTCGTTATGGGATGGGCAAGAATTTTCGCCCCTCCCAAAATTTCTATTTTCCAAACCGAGAAGCAGATTTGAACCAAATTTGATATGAGGGCTTATTGTGTCATAAGTACTTAATTTATGCCCAAATTTTATTTCCGCTTGCCCCATGGGAACTGCAGGAGCTAAAAATAGAAAAAAATTAAAACGCTCTTATCTCCAAAACTACACTGCACTGAGAATTCTTATTTGGTGTGAAGCTTCCTTAGGACCAACAGAATGGAATGGTAAAAACAAATTGCTATCGGTTTTATCATGGGGTATTTTTTGGGGACTTTGAAAAAGTGCTGGGTCATCATTTTTTAACACTGTGGGTAATGGGAAAAACATTTAAGACTACTTTTCTCCCAAACCACTGCCCCAAAAGCTTTCAAATTTCACATATAACATCTTTGGAAGATTGTTTCACAGGTTTATTGAAATCAGTTCCCTGGGTCCATATTTGGGCTCTCAATGGGAGCCCAAATGTTTAAATTAGTGCAGTATGAGGAATATTCTTTAAAAATCTTTTTCATCCAATCTACCAATAAGAATCTTTTGATATTTGGTATGCAGCATCCTTAGTGCAGTGAGATTCAAGTTTGTTCAAGCCAAGTCCCTCGGTTCATATTTCGGCTGAAAATTTGGGGTCTTAATCCGGACTCAGAAATTTTGGACCAAAATCCGGAAATTAGTTTTTTGGGTTTTTTATGCGTTTCGGTCAATTTTAAGACAAAAAAAAAAAAAATTCATTTACACTGAAAATTTGGGGTCCCAGTGGGAAATCTGGAAATTAGTTTTTTTTGTTTTTTTTATGCGTTTTGTTCAATTTTAAGACAAAAAAATTTTTTTTTTTTTTACACTGAAAATTTGAGGTCCGGGTGGGACTTCGAAAATTTTGGACCAAAATCCGGAATTTAGTTTTTTTGTTTTTATGCATTTTGGTCAATTTTAAGACAAAAAAAAAAAAAAATTTTTACCCTGAAAATTTGGGGTCCAAGGTGGGATTTGGAAAATTTGGTCCAAAATCTGGAAATTAGTTTTTTGGTTGTTTATGCGTTTTGGTCAATTTTAAGAAGAAGAAAAAAAATTATTGGAAAATATTTTGTTTGGGACTTCGAAAATTTCTGAACAAAAATAAAAAAAAATCTGTTTTTTATCAGGGTTCGCGCGCGGGTCTGGAATCCTGGAAAAGTTTTGGAAATTAGAAAAAAAATTTCCATACCCTGGAAAAGTCTGGAAAATGGCACCTTTTTTGAGCTGGTTTGGAAAACGTCTTGGAGAAAACTGAACACAGAAGAGGTATGTATGGAAAAGTTATGGAATCGATCATTTGTTTCGAAAATCCGAATATTGTTTCAAAAAAAAAAATGAAAATCTCGATGCGTCGTCGGAATTCACGAACATCTGCTATTTGGCCGGTCTTTATTTGCATTTATCGGGACATTTTAGAAACACCGACAGATGTAAAGTATCAAGATACTTTAGAAACACCGGCGGATGACCTCATTTTTGCAAATCTGTAAATATATCGCAAAGCATGCCTTGCAATTGTATCTTCAGAGAAAAGTGGCTATCGGAATCAAAGTTTTGTGGCTGGATACACAAAGATGTTAATATTAATAAACTGAAACCCAGATGCATTCCATGTGCGAAATCGATTGACATTGCCAATATGGGAGAAGCTGCACTTGTCATTCGAACGGAAAAAAAAACATTTGGAGGCAACTACATCCAAGAAAAACAGTCAACTCTTTTATGAGCTATCAAGTGAAAAAAACTTAATGTGCAAGCAATAATAATACTGTCGCATCCAAGATAATATCTTCTGTTGTCAAGTCTGATGTTTCAAAAGCCGAAATTTTATGGACACTGGGGTATGGAAAAGGTATGGAAAGTTTCTCGCCGGTGGTCTTGGAAATGTGTGGAAAGTCCTTGAAAAGTTTTGGAAAAGTTATGGAATTTTTCTCCCTTAGAAGTGTATGAACCCTGTTTATGCATTTATCTCAATTTTAGGACGTGAAAGTGCAGGAACTGAAAATAGAAGGAAAATTCTGTGTATTGTGTGGGCACAATCGCTTCATCTAGTTGGTATATGCTTTTCTTAGGAGGGGCGTATGCAGCTTATTTAAATCCTTGGTTTGATACTTGGACTACCATGTCAGGTGAGCACCCTCAGGCCCCCTGGGGCCTCATTTTAATTGAAATGGATAGACTAACAAACAAGGACTGAGAAAATAAAGCCAATGTCCGTGGCTCAGAACCCTTTGAAATATGACATGATTCTGTTCCACCCTTACCTCCGCTACCCTATAAATAAGGGTTGAATTTCTTGTTGAATGATCTCCACTCAGCCTTCCCCCCCTTCCCGCAATTACACCTAAGTGCACTTCCCATGTAACGTGTTTTGCAATGTGCGAGAGGACTAAAAACTAATTTTCTCTGTTAAATGAATGTAGAGTTAGGTTATTCACATTCATGATTGCCAAGTGATTCTGCTGGAATATGAATTTGTAGTTAACATGTCCAAAACAATAGGCTGCTGAGAGTCCGAGAACAAAAGAAGCTTTAAACAATAGCAACTAGCCGTTCGATTATGTCTCTGGACGTCAATGCCCCTATCATAACTGTCTTATTAAAAGATTATTGCCACTGGTTTTAATTACTAAACAAACTATTGTAATCTTCGTCATCTGTGCAAGTTCAATAAATTTAGTGAGGTGTGACTTCTGTATGCACAGTAAATTTTTTTGCGAGTTTGTGTCAAATTTGTTACATTCTTGGTTTGCAGGACTTTATTGTAATGTTAATAATTTGTCTTCAATGGGTTGAATGTTAGATGATAGGTGACATAGGAGTGAAATGTCTTTGCAATGAACAGAAAAAAGTCTGGATTCGCATACACATGTTGACGTTTGTGAAACACTTAGCTTTTGTGAAAAAATACAGGCTACTCGTTATTGCTGAATAAAAAGTTGAAACTTTCTTTCCTTGTTGTCTGTCCTATGGATATACACCTTCCTTTAACTAACTATTATCTCAGAAATTGTATGCGACAATCAGAAAGTCGAAGTCTTTCTGGTGATTGGACACACAACCATAATAAGATTGACTTTTGACTGATGTTTGCTCTGGGGATAAATAGCTCACAGTACTTTTTGTACATGAAGGCAAATAGTTAAATACCAGAACCACACGCCTGGTGGAAATGGCTCTTTTTTAAATATATTTTTCTTTCTCAATTCTTGATTGATAACTCCTTGGTCAAAAGCAATCACTTACTGACTCTGTCGTGATGGTGACATGCTGAAATGGAGGGAGGGTGATAATTATTTAACACCTGCCTTATGTACATATAAATGGAAGACTATATACACGCACTTGTAGGTATGGCCTAAACACATTTACAAAATAGGCCTACATGAAAAATTTTGTTTGCCCCCAAAACACAGATTATGGACACACACTGACAAGAATTCGTTCCAGTGTTATAACAATCAATACTTTTGACGGAAGAAGTTCAGCAGTAATGAAAGCTGGTTGGTGATTCGTGTGTGTGTGTGGGGGGAGGTGATATCTGTTCGCCTATAGATAATTAAATAGTTAATTTTATGGCTGTTATAGACCTAATAATGTGAATGAATCTTATTAAATGCAGGGGTGGGGGTGGGGGGGGAGGGGTGGACAATATTCAGCACGGCATAACATGCCATAGGTATGTCCTGAGACACAAAAGGTCCCGAGCAGGTGGTGGTGGTCCCAGAAGGGGAGCACCCTCCCTAGAGTAAGAGTGCCGTGCCCTCCCACATCGGGAAAAGTTTGAAAAATCTAGTGGACTGAGACTGTCTGGAGTAAAATTTGCTTCCAGCTAGTGTTGAAACGATTTTTCGACTAGTCGATGCTGGCGCGATTAGTACTAAACAAATCTATTAACCAATTAGTGAGACACTCGTCGATTAGTCGCCTGAGTGTATTCTCTAAAGCCTTGAAGTTTCCACTTTGTTTAACATCTAAGAAATTCAATTCAATTTTATTAAAATTGAGTGCTTTCGCTTTGAGGTGCGCTATCGCACTCCCGCTTCTACATTGGAAACAAAAGCTCTCTACAGATTTCATGCTTTTTCAAAATGTTTTTGTTTTGGGCAAATGTTGCTGTAATAAGATTGGTCAGAAAACAAAACGTCACATAATGATATTTACTATTGAATGTACTCGCATTACGTAGTGCACATACTGACCAAACAAATTGCACTGTTTGGTCACGTGATGTATTTAATATTTAATGAGGCTATTGTTTATAGTTTGTCTATCTTTTCATTGGGGGTTAAGTTATGCAGGTCATGAAACAATCACGTCATCAGTGTACACTTCAGTGACCTGTTTTCTGCTTTCAAAGTTTTTTAGCACAATAAGTGCAGAAATTTTCTTATCAGACCATAGTATACAAGGGGATTTTTGGGGAAAAGTTCAGTTTCACTTAAAAATACTTGACAGAACCGAATATTGGAACACCAAAGATTTATTATTAGACCTATGTATTTTTTACGGAACCGGTTGTTTGGTCGTAAGGACATGGAGACATCGGCTTCCTTAATGTCGTGCAGTTACCCAGTTAGACCCATTAATTGTATCGAAATTTGGAAGCCACTCCTGCCAATGAATTCAGTTAAAGCCAGAGTTTCGTAGAATTTATTTAGTTTAGCATCTGACATTGCATAACCGATGAGTCGATTAATCGCCGACTACTACCCTGCAACTAGTAAAAATCCAAATGGCTTTAATCGTTTCAACACTACTTCCAGCTGGGGGTAACTGCCTGTGAACATTCCCCAAATTAACCGAACACTATAATTGTTTTGCCTCAGTCAGCAACAGCTGAATGCGAGGAGAGACAAAATGTTACTTAAAATATTTGATGCATTAATTAGCGGAGATGACGTTAAGACTATTTAAAAAAATTGCTCAAATTCATGAAGATCATCAATAATCTATCGACGTGGCTATTAATTCCCAACATGGCAATGCCCATGGAACATATTAATGCTGTGTGCAGTTGTGTTAGATGCCCATGTCGTATATTTTTTTCTATCCATGGTCACTTACCCTGGACAGATTTTGTTGTCTTTTCACACGCTTGTTCACGCCCACCGCAGGCACTTAGAAAAGTGCCATTCCACAGCGACTGTACTGTACCGTATCCCATTCTTTCCAGTCTCCCCAATAATAAAACATTATTTTTCTTATCTTGTTCTCACAGGTTCTTGGCACAGGCTGTGAAATCTAAAAAAAAAGATGATATCTGATAGCATTTTTAGCTCAACTTGACAAATTCAAGCTGAGCTATTGCCATCACTTCTCGTCCGTCGGCGTACGTACATTACATCCACAATTTCCTTTGGCACACTTCACAGGTCGCATTTATGATCAGATCGCTTTGAAACTTAGTATGCTTGTTTGGGGTGACCTCTAGATGGGAGCTATCAATTTTCTTCAATTTCTGTCAAAAAATGTTGCCGCTGGCAACGTTCTTAGAACTTAGTTTAGTCAGACCTCAATATTTCCCTTTGGCACACCCTTCAGGGCATATTTATGATTGGATTGCTTTGAAACCTGGCATGCTTGTTTGGGGTGGCCTCTAGATGGGAGCTATCGATTGTCTTCCATTTCCGTCAAAAAATATTGCCGCGCCCAACGTTCTTGGAACTTAGTTTAGTCAGACCTCAATATTTCCCTTTGGCACACCCTACAGGGCACATTTATGGTCGGATTGCTTTGAAACCTGGCATGCTTGTTTGGGGTGACCTCTAGATGAGAGGTATCGATTTTCTTCCATTTCCGTCAAAAAATGTTGCCGTGGCCAACGTTCTTAGAACTTAGTTTTGTCAGACTTCAGTATTTCCCTTTGGCACACCCTACAGGGCACATTTATGATCGGATTGCTTTGAAACCTGGCATGCTTGTTTGGGGTGACCTCTAGATGGGAGCTATCGATTTTCTTCCATTTCCGTCTGTCAAAAAATGTTGCCGCTGCAACGATCTTTGAACTTAGTTTAGTCAGGCATCAATATATTCCTTTGGCATTTCCTACATGGCACATTTATGATCAGATCGGTTTGAAACTTTGTATGCTTGTTTGGGGTTACCTCTAGATAGGAGCTATCGATTTTTTTCTTCGATTTTGGTAAAAAAAATGTTGCCACTGCAATGACCTTTGATAAACTTAGTAAAAACTTAGTGCAGTTAAGCATCAATATTTCCCTTTGACACACCCTGCTGATTAGATCACTTGCAAACTTGGTGTGCTTGTGTGGGGTGACATATGTATGGGAAGTGTCGATTTTCTTCTATTTCTGTTAAAAAATATTGCCGCTGACTTTTGAACTTAGTTTAGTCAGACCTCAATATTTCCCCTTTAGCACACCTTTCAGGGCACATTTATGATCAGATCACTTTGAAACTTGTTATGTGTGTTCACTGTGACCTCTAGATGTGAGCTATTGCTTTTTTTCATTTCCATAAAAAAATGTTGTTATCACCAGCCTTTGAACTTACTGCATTTGTGCTTCAACTTATCCCTTTTGCACTCTCTGCAGGATATATTTATGAATTTCCATACCCTCCCCACTCCCCCCCCCCCCCCCCCAAAAGAAAAACAAACAAAAAAAAACCCCAAAAACAAAAAAAAAAACATTGCCACAAGCAATGACCACCTACTTGATGCGTTTGTGCATTAACATCTTCCTTTGGCAATCCTCAGAGGGCACATTCATTAACAGGTTGTTTTGAAACTTTGTATGCTTATGCAGGGTGACAAAGATAGGAGCTGTTAAATTTTCTTTTCATTTCCATCAAAAACTGTTGCTGTTAGTAACAATCTTTGAATTTATTGCATTTGTGCATCAGCATTCTTTGACATGGCCTACAGGCCACATTTATCATAGGATTGTTTTTAAACTTGGTGTGCTCATTAGGCAAGACCTTTAGATAAGAGCTATTGACTAGCATTCATTTCTGTTAAAAAAGTTGCCATTTATAATAACCTCTGAACATACAGCATTTGTGTATCAACATTCTTCCTTTAGCCAGTCTTACAGTTTACATTTAAAAATGCATGGATTACTGTGACGTTGTGCACACACAATGTTGTTATGTTGAAATTTCATCAAATAACATTGGTACCAATGATCTTCAATTTTGCCATTTCATTTATAACTTAACAAGTTCAAGTTTGTTAAGTTGAGCTACAGTGTCATTGACACTTTCATTGATGGATGCTGTCATGCCCCCATAATAGAATATAAATATAAACGTGTATATTTATATTTTATTATGGGAGAATGACAATCCAAAAATGCTATCAGATAACATTTTTTTTTTTATTTCAAACCTGTGTTTGTTCTTGCATTTGATATGACGGTGTTATTGATTGTTTGAAGAATTAAATATGGGGGAAAAAAACAAAAATCAGAAGCCGACTCGAACCACTTGTTTTTTTTCCAATGCACGCACACTCGCAGAAAAATGAGAACTGTAAGCCAACTGTCACAACGAAGTTTGAATAGAAATAATTGAAATTGAGTTCACTGTTAACGTATAATATTATGTGGACGTTTTTTGTTCTCAACATTTTAAAACTGTATGTTAATTCAGCGTGGGTTGATTGAATAATTCAAGAAGAATTATCAGTGTAATGTATTGCTCATTAATGTTATTTTCAAGGTGAAATTGTAAACAATAAAATGTGCATATGTCTTAAGACTGCGTTGTTTTCTTGAGATGGAGTTGATGTACAGAAGTTAATTACCACTAATCCTTTAAACAGTTATCTCTAGAGATTATGCGACATGTGCGAATCCTTTCCTCTTGAAATGCATCTCTGGATTTAATTATTGCTAACACAGTTGGCATAATATCGGACAGGTTTAATTCTTTTCTTTTAACTCGGACCTGGGCGATTCATGTAATCAACACTTGCAGCACAGTGTAACGCTCACTTTCATTGTCTGTAGACTGTGACCCAAAACTCATAAGCTTTCATTCCCAGTGATCCATGACACTGTAACGTTGGCTATGGATCCTGAATGGAAAACATTCGCAGATGTCAAGCTTACAGGAGATAGTTCTAGTTTTGTGATGCATTAAAGATCGATCTGCTTGAATGCTCCACTTTGGATCAGGAACCATTCAAGGAAGGCCCAGCAGACCCTTCTGGCTCTGACCAGCAGCACTATCAAATAAAAGAGTTTCTGGGGTCGGTGAGCAATATGGTTGAATGTTCCTATATGCCGGAGGAGAATTTGTATAGCGAACACTCCCATATGTGATGTCCTTACCTGATGTAATACTCACTTTTATATTCCATAGCCTTCAACCCGAAACTTATAAGCTCTTATTCACAGCGAACCCTGATGCCACAGTGTCAGTTAAGAATCCCGACTGGGGGACATCCATAGGTGCCAAGCTTACTTGAGATAGTAAAGCTAAGTTGATATGGATATGCTCTAACTCAGATTGAGAACCACCTGAGGAAGGCCCTACAGACCCTCCTGGCTCTGATCCAGTAGCACTACCTATTAAAAGGGTATCATGGGTTGATGGCTCTTGAGAACCTTGAAAGAAAGATCCATCGAGTTCTGATCTGGAGCCATTTAAATCAGAGTTACATATGTACCTCATCTGTGTGTGAGCCAACATTGACGGAGTGCAAGCACTGTCTTGTCCTGTAGTGAAATAAATATTGTTAACATCAACAATATGATTAATAACAGGAGGAGGAGGAGGCAATACCAATGAAACCGACAAATCCTAGTAGACATAAGAATGGACTTGACTTTGGACCACATTTTCCAAGTCCAAATGCCACGGGTGGTACAATGTAAATTTTGATGGTATCCGTTACATGAAATGCAATCGGTATGATCATCGTCAGCGTGTTTCTTGAGTAAAAACTGGAACCTGATGTGAACGCAAAAGATTCGGTTACACATGAGACAAACATGAAGTGACGAAATACTCACTGAAAACCTAATATATAAATATAAATTGACTTGAAACAATGTTTAGTTTGCAATATGTAATAATGATAAGGGTATACAGACATAACCTTACCCAATCACTTACCTCATCAAGAAAACAGACTAACTTCCATCTTGTTGGTCCATTAACTGAAACTTTTAGTGGCCGGAATTGATCCAAAAACAGCCATATTTGACAAAAAAAACCTAGTTGCAAAAATGAATTGGATAATAACATAGAAGAACATATACGAAAAAGCAACAACATTAATGTTAATATATATGATGATACCTAAAACCTACCAACAGCTCCTACTCTGGTGGGGGTGCATGGTAAAAGTTAGTCAAAGAAACAGATTTTTTTGAATACCTTCATTTCTGTGATGTACATTCCAGCTGGCAGTGTTTTTGCAGTGGTACAGCAGTGTACATTCCAGAAGAACTTTAAGCATGATAGTAAATCTGTACACTGTAGAGACACTGTCTGGTCTTTGTAAATTCATTCAACTCACTGCAGAGATGCTGCCTCGGCTTAGAAAATATTTAGGAACACTGCTGACGTTTGAAAAAATTAAGCAAGTGAATTCAGCATGCTGCTGTTAATCACTGTAGTTGTTATTTCATGATTTTTGTTACACTACTTGAATAAATATACATGATTCTGTCGATAGTATGATAAATGATGGAAAAGCATGTTAAAATGCTCACAAAAACATATGTTCCTAAAATAGTTATCTTTTACATTCAACTTTAAAACAATAAGTTGATTTCTGTGGACAATTCCATATTTTAAAAGCTTCAGAAGTCATCTATTTGACTTTTTATTATATAACCTTCCAGAAGTTGTGTTATTTAGTAAATAACCAATTGCATATAATGCTTGTTCTGTGGTGTATGGACGGAAGGATAAAGGGATGATATGCCCTACACACCACCACCAGGGGAGGCACCAATATTTCCCCAACAAGGCGGCCTGTGCTCCCTCACACATGGGCTAGAATATATGACAAGCCCACAATAAAGGATGCAGTTTCCATGACAGGGTATGTGTTGACCACCTGGCAGAGGGCTTTAGTCCCATCCCCCATGAATTCTCAAACGTCTTCTGACCAGTACTAACATTCTTTGTAAAAGGTGGATATAACAAAAAAGGGACATACTAAAAGACGCCTGTAGAAAAGCGTAGACAACTGTAGAAAAGGTAAGGAGGTTATGGGGAAAACAAAAGCACAAAAGGGTTGTTACTGTCCTTATAAACCTATGTGTGAAATATTATAATGATTGGATATGCTTAGCCCATTTTATTACAGAAAATAACCAATAGTAACAGTTTTCTAATACTGTACTGAAAGACATCGTAGATTGAGATGTTAATTGAGTGAGAGAAGACAACACAGATCTCCTTATACCTTGATTACCATCTTCCTATAAAGCATTTTATTAATAATGGTTTGTAGATTGTACAAACAATCCTTTTTCACTGTTTGGAGTGTTTGCAATTTATAAGAGAAACAAGCCCTTGATTTGTCTTTAAGTGAAATGCTCACTTTTGACACTGTTTTGAACTTGAAAAAAACCAATGCTCTTGCTGTGGCTTTATATGGCAACCAAGCAGCATCAAAGAAGCTGTGCCTTGCATATGTGGAATCAGGAGGCTGAAGGTCCTTTTCATCAGCAATAATAATAAAAATAACAGTAATGATAAATATTTAACTTTGACTGATGGGACACTGACAATCCCAAATTTGCAGGAATGTCAAAAAACCTGGTCAGAGAAAGAGAGTTAAAGAATGCAAAAAATTGTTTCTGAAAAATAGAGTGATTTTACCAATGTGACTCAGTTTGCTTCCGATGACGGGTAAGACAAAAAATTGTGCAACCTAAGACAGGAACAAATTGGCACATTTGCCATGAGAAACCTAAAAAAAAGTTTATGAAAAATCCAAATGGATTTTTACTAATGTGACACAGTTTGCTTCTGATGACGGGTAAGACTTAAAAATGTGGGCGACCTAAGACAGGAACAAATTGGCACATTTAACGTAGATTATATGTGGAAACAAAAAGGTTTCTAAGCAGGACAGGAACATCTATGAACTTTTTAGTCTTTATTGAAACCTCTGTAGTATGCCAGGTGGCTTAATAATAACTACAAAGTTGAGTGGTTCATGTATATTACTGTATGGGCTATTAACTAGGCAATATGAATACAAACATAACCTGGGGGTTCCATGTGGGGTGTCAAATAAGGATTATCAATGGGATTACAGTCTCAAAGGTGTTAATCCAATAATGTCCACAGATTGCCTCACTTAACAGCTCGATCTTCTGTCGTCTTTTTGTGTTGTTTGAGAAGACAGGCGTAGATTTTTGCTCATGGATCAACATTATAAAATGGGATAAACATATCCAATCATTATAATATTTCACACATAGGTTTATAAGCTCAGTATCAACCCTTTTGTGCTTTTATTTTCCCCACAACCACCTTACTTTTTCTTTGGTCGACTACGGTCGTCTTTTAGTACGTCCCTTTGTCCCTTTCATTGATAGCAATTGTTTTGTTGTATCCACCTTTTACAAAGAGTGGTGGTAGTGGTCAGAGGTGGTTTGGGAATTCCTGGGGTTGGGGCTAAAGCCCTCTGTTGGGCATTCAACACATACCCAGTCAGGGAAACTGCATTCTTTATTGTGCGCTTGTCATATACTATTCTAGCCCCTGTGTCAGGGAGCACAGCCCCGCCCCCCCCCGCCCCCCCCCCCCCTCCCCCCCCCCCCCCCCCCCCCCCCCCCCCCCCCGCCCCCCCCCCCCCCCCTCCCCCCCCCCCCCCCCCCCCCCCCCCTGTTGGGGAACTCTTGGTGCCTCCCCTGGTGGTGGTGGGAAAGGTATTTCTCTCCGACTTCCTATGCAAGATAAGCGTGTCTCATGTGAGAAGGCCATGTGAGATAGATATCTATCTCACATGACCCACATGACAGTATCTTATGTTTCGTTGGTGTTCAAAATATTGTGTTTGTTGTACTTGATGTCAATAATAACAGAATATTGTATACAGTTTGTTCAGTTTCTTAACTTAATTCCTATCACTACAGCATCCATCGATTAATTGATGCATGCGCCCAACTGATTTCATCGGAATGTGTCGATGTTCATTTCACTACAGATCTTTAACCCCTGTTTTGCTGTCATTGGAATTGATTTTTATGGAACTTTTGTGTGCTCTTTCTAATAAGGAATCAGTTTTTTTTTCAGAAGTGGTCAACAAAATTGTTCGATATTCAGGCTTGTCATTTTGAAAATTGCAGGAGGGCCATTATGGTTTGCCTCAAATCACCCCATGAGGGCAATTTTGGGTTCATCTAAAATGACCCCAGGAGGGCCATTTATGGTTTGCGGGGGCCATTTTGTTTCAGCCTGCTGGGTAGACAACTAATATCATTTTAAGGTACAAGGTTTGTGTAATTATGATGTACGTCATCACGTAATGTATAGATGCAGGCTTGAATATTTGGATGCAAGATACCAGGTTACCCATGGCACTAACAGTGAGTGTTATAATTAAATTGTTATCTTGCATCCAAATAACCAAACCTGTATTTACACATTCCATGATGACTGTACAAGCCAATGCACTGTGCTCACCGCCAGATGCTGATAATTTGGGGCGAATCAATCAGATTTGGGAGACGAATTGTCCTGGCTTTGATTTTGGGATGAAACATCCCAGGCAAATCGTCAGGGGTCGAACTGGCTTGGGATGATACATCCTGTAATCGCGCATAACACAAGAGTTGTCACAGTCTGATGTACAATGTAATAACTAATTACAACTTTGGAATTGGCAGACCTTCCACTCATGTTTGGAAAGTTACTGTCTCTGGGGGAATGTGTCGACAGCACACCACAAACTTCACAAATTGCACTTTGTTACCTCCTTCAATCTGCAAAAATTGCCGTTTGAGACGGCCAATTTTGTTGTGCCTTTGACTGAATTAATGGGCCTCATAAATCGGGGTTGGGTGGATGTTTACCGGCCCAGAATTTTTTAACTCCAGACGGGCGACTGCGGGCCGGGGCGATTGCCCGCTTCAAAATGACAAGCCTGGATATTGCTGCATGTGCCCCTGGATTACTTTTGCTGATGTCAGAGTGTTTCGGGGGGGTGGGGGGGGGGTGGGGATTATCCCTGATGGGGGTGGGGGTGAAATGGGAAAAATCTTACCCTCAGAAGATATTTGGGCCAGACACTCGGCACGCCTCATGTCTGGCCCAAATATCTTGTCCTTGGGTGAGCTTTCCCCATCTCACACCCTCACCCATGAGGGATAATAATAATCATACTTTGTTTGTCCTTAAGCTAAAATTTATGTCCTAGTCTTTTTCATACAGTAGAATATGTAATCATGGTATAAAGTCAAATAGATAATGATTTCTGAAGCTTTTAAAATATGGTATTGTCCACAGAAATCAACTTATTGTTTTAAAGTTGAAAGTAAAGGATAACTATTTTAGGAACATATGTTTTTGTGAACATTTTAACATGCTTTTCCATCATCTATCATAATATCGACAGAATCATGTATATTTAAGTTGTGTAACAAAAATCATGAAATAACAACCACAGTGATTAACACTAGCACCCCTACCCCACCCCCATATCCCTAAATGGCAAGTTCTAATCAAGGAAGTCTTGATCAGCTATGGAAGTAGCCATTGATACATCATGAGAGATTGTCATTGTTCCCGTAGATGAGTATAATGGTCTGTTTCAACAATACATTTGTTTTCATTTGACTTTAAACCTTTAAATGTTTTAAATACCGTGTCACAAAACATATAGTCAGACATGTACAACTCATTCAGTAAAATCAGTCATGCAACTTTTTGAGTACCATCCCAATTTTTATATGCCCATCTGAAAAAAACAGTTGTATTAAGTGATTGCATTATCTGTCCATCGTCTGACCGGTCATTTTTGTTGTCCAGAGATTTTATTGGCTGTTCGAGGACAATTCCTTTCGAAACTTGGCATGCATGTTCACATCATGGGAACATGTTTGTGGGCAATAATAGTTCGAGTTGGACTATGTTTGCCAGAGTTATGCTCCTTTACAACCTAGAATAACTGACCGCGTTGGTCGAATTTTGTCCGGAGATTTCTTCGGAGGTTTATAGACTAATTCTTTCGAAACTTGGTGTGCATTATCACCGCCATGGGAATCCTTGCACCTGCAATTATAGTTTTGGTTGGACTAATTTTTTTTAGAGTCATGTCTCTTTTCGACTTAGAATAATTCGCATCATTGGTCTGAATGTTGTCCAGAGATTTTCTCGGCAGTTTATGTACCAATTCTTTCGAAACATGGTGTGCATGTTCACCACCATGGGAACCTGTGCATGTGCGAATCTAGTTCTGGTGGGACTTTTTCTTACCTGAGTTATGCACCTTTTTGACCTGCCACATGAGTCTGAATTTTGTCCGGAGGGTTTCTCGGACGTTTTTAGACCAATTCTTTCAAAACTTGGTCTAAATTTTGTCCGGATATTTCTTTGGAGGTATATAGCCTAATTCTTTCGAAACTTGGTCTGCATGTTCACTGCCATGGGAATCCTTGCACCTGCAATTATAGTTCTGGTAGGAGTAACTTTTTTTTAGAGTTGTGCCTTTTTAGCTCACCTGAGCGAAGCTCAAGGAGAGCTTTACTTATCACTTTCTGTCCGACATCCATCTGTCATCGTCCGGCCTGCATAAACATTACATTATCGATTTCTCACAAACTCCTGGACCAAATTGAACCAAATTTGGTGTGCATCTTCTTCATCATATGTCAGTTCAAATCGAACCAAATCTAGTGTGTATGTTCTCTTTCAGATGTCAAATCAAGTTTGTTCAAATAAAGTTGTCACGCCTACAGGGGGGCACCACAAGGGGCACAACTCGGATAGCACCCATAAATTTGTTTCGAAAATTTAAAAAAATCTTGTTCTTCAGAACCACAAGTCAGAATTGTTTCCTATTTGGTATTCAACTTCTCTAGGAGTGGAGGTGGGGGGGAGGAAGTGGGGGTAGTCAGATTTAAGTTTGTTCAAAACAAATCCCTGGGTTAAGATGTGGGCTCTGTTGGAGTCCAAATTTTAACGTAGTGCAATATGTGGAATATTCTTTAAAAATCTTCTTCAGATCCACCAGTTGAAATCTTCTGATATTTGGTATATAACATCTATAGGGGGTCATATTCAATTTTGTTCAAATCGGGTCCCTGAGTTAATATTTGGGCTTTCATTTGGAGCCCAGATTTTAACTTAATGCAATATGAGGAAATTTCTTTGATTATCTTCTTCAGATCCACCAATCGGAATCCTTTCATATTTGGTGTACAACATTTCTAGGGGGTTCAGATTCAAGTTTGTTCAAATCAGGTCCTGAGTTAATAATATTGGGGCTCACTTTTGGAGCCCAAATTTTACCTTAGTGCAATATGAGGAATGTTCTTTAAAAAATTTCTTCTTCAGATCCACCAATCAGAATCTTTTCATATTTGGTATACAACGTCTCTAGGGGGTTAGATTCAAGTTTGTTCGAATTGGGTCACCGAGTTAATATTTGGACTCTCTATTGGAGCCCGAATTTTAACTTAGTGCATGCAATATGAGGAATTTTCTTTAAAAGGCTTCTTCAGATCCACCAGTCAGAATCATTTCATATTTGGTATACACCATTTCTAGTGGGGACAGATTCAAGTTTGTTCAAATCAGATCCCTGGGTTAATATTTGAGCTCTCTTTTGGGAGCCCAAATTTTAATTGTTCAATGTGAGGAAATATTTTTGAACATCTTTAGATGCATCAATCAGAATCCTTTCATATTTGGTATAAAACATCTCGGGGAGGCGGGGGGGTGGGGGGTCAGATTCACGTTTGTTCAAATCTAGTCTCTGGGTTAATATTTGTTCTCTCTATTGGATCCTGAATTTTAACTTAGTGCAATATGTGGAATATTCTTCAAAAATCTTCGGCAGATCCACCAGCTGAAATCTTTTCATATTTGGTATACAACATCTCTTGGGTTTCAGATTCAAATTTGTTCAAATCGAGCCTCTGGGTTATTATTTTGGGCTGCCTATGGGAGCCTGGATTTTAACTTAGTGCAATATGAAGGATTTTAAAAAAAAATCTTCTTCAGATCTACCAGTCAGAATCCTTTCATTTTTGGTATACAACATCTCTAGATGGGTTAGATTCAAGTTGAGTCCCTGGGTTAATATTTGGCTCTCTGTTGGAGCCGAAACTTTAACTTTTGTGAGGATATTTCTTTAAAAACCTCCTTCTTCATATCCACCAGTCAGAATTCTTTCATATTTGGTTTATGATATCTCCAGAGGGGATCAGAAACAAGTTTGTTCAATTTGAGTACCTGGCTTAAGAGTTGGGCTCTGTATGGGGGGGGGGGCAGGTTAGGTTCAAGTTTGTTCAAATCCATTCCTTAGTGTTTTTCCATTAATTTGCCTTTCATGACTTCATTCCTTTGTAGTGTTGATGAACCATGTCTAACTAAATGTGACCCCAAATACTTCTTTGAACCACTTTGTCAGGTGAGCGATTAAGCCCTCTTGGGGCCTCTTGTTTTTAAGAATCAGCAGTGTTTCTAAATATTTTTTTAGCCGAGGCAGTGTCTCTGCAGTATACTCAAAGTATTTTCAAAGTTCTCGTAGTGTCTCTGCAGTGTGTTGAACAAATTTTGTAGTGGTCTTGTTAGGGTAGTGTCTCTGCAGTGGACAGATTTACTATCATGGTTACTGTACCACTGCAGAAACACTGCCAGCTGTAGTAGACACTGCAAAAATATGAGGGTGTTCTTTTTTTGTAACTCGTACCATCCCCCCACCCCCCACCAAAGTTGGAGTTGTTGGATATGTTTAAGGTATCATCATACATATTAACATTAATGTTATTGCTTTTTCGTAAATGTTCATTTTTGTGACTCGGTTTTTTGTCAAAAATGTCTGTTTTTGGATCATTTCCAGCCACTAAAAGTTTCAGTTAATGGACCATCTTGATGGAAGTTAGTTTGTTTTCATGATGTGGTAAGTGATTGGGGTAAGGTTACATCTCTATATCCTTATCATTATTATATATTGCTACATAAATGTTGTTTCAGGTCAATTTATGTATTAGTAGGTTTTTATTGAGTATTTCGTCACTTTATCTCTGTCTCATGTGTAACCTAATCTTTTGTGTTCACTTTTTTCAGGTTCCAGTTTTTATTCAAGAATGATGATGATGATCATACCGATTGTATTTCATATAACGCATGCCATTGAGATTTACATTGTATCGTCTGCGGCATTTGGACTCGGCAGATGTTGCCCGAAGTGAAGTCCATTCTTATGTCTACTAGGCTTTGTCGGTTCTATTGGCATCACCTCCTCCTTCTCCCGTTATTGATCATATTGTTGATGTTAACAATATTTATGATGCCCCCAATTTATGTTGTATGTAGTGAATCCCTCCGTCCATCTGTCTGTCCGTCCATCCATCCGTCCATTTGTCCATTCGTGTAACAGTCCATCTGTCTATACAAACATTTTGCATTGTAACTTCAAAGCCAGCAATCAGATTTGGATCTCCTTTGGTATGCTGATAGACCCACGTTGGGGAACGGATATGCACAAGGAACGGGTTACGTCCATTCATTTTTCTCAGAATTTTGCCCCTTTTTCCAACCATACGACTTAGAAAATATTTATCTACCTCTGTATTGCATTCACTGCTTGTTGGATTTGCTTTATTCTTCCGCTTTGCAAAAGAATATCTTCAAGTAACAGGGTCTGACCTATTATTTTTCTAGAGTTACTGGCCTTTTTCAGCTTTTGAAAATTTCAATTTTTCTGGTTTTGATATGTTCTGGATTGTAATTTCAAAGCTATCTGTCATATTTGGATCTCCTTTTGTATGCTGATAGACCCGCATGGTGGGGGGGGGGGGGGGGGGGGGGGGAGCAGGTGAATATGCACAAGGAACAGGTTCTGTATAATTATTTTTCCCAGAATTATGACCCTTTTTCACTCTTTCGACTAAGAAAATTTTCTGTCCCACAATACCTTTAAGACTGTTTCGAACATGTCTACGGGTTGAGAGGGCACTGGCCCACGCTTTGCATTGCTCTTGTTTCGTTACAGAACAAGACAGTGCTTGCACTCCGTTTATGTTGGATCACACACAGGTTATGAGGTTCGTATGTGACACTCGAAATGGCTCCAGCTCAGAACCAGATTGATCTTTCTTTCTTGGTCCTCGGATGTCATCGACAGGGGGTAGCCTGGCAGGAGAAGTGACTTCTCCCACCAGAGACTTTAGGGAGACGTCAAGGGCCAGGAGGGAGCAGTCAGTGGACATGAGGGAGACTGCAGAAAAAAACTAAAAATGTTTGCTGTTACACACCATTTAATGGCACTATGAAGTAGATCATTAGATTAACTGTCACATGAGCAATTTGAAATCTGCTGCCTCCAGGCTGTACATTTCAAATTTTAAAGTCCTCACCCCTTCACATTAGTTATTTGATGCCATGTGGAATTCGAAGTATGCTAACTATAGTCATCACTGGTAGGGAAAGAGTTAAGGGGAATCCTCATCCATGCATGCAGTGTTCAACCGGACATGCAATATGGCTAGATAGTTGAAGGTGGTCATGTTGAAAATGAACTGACCACTTGAAACTAAGATTTATTCATTAACTGATATAGTGCTGAATTGTTTTTATATGGACGCTCATATGAGTGGGCAGTATTATGGTATGGCAATGTCCATCCGTCTGTCTGTCCATCTGTCCATTAACTTTTTTTTGTCCACGTGATAACTTGAAAACAATACATCCAACAGATACTGTTTCTTTATGGTTGATTAGTCATGACTAGAAGATGGTTTCTTTCGATAACCAGCATTCTGGCATATCCAATATGGCTGTCCATGTGATAATCCAACAGATACTGTTTTTATTGTTAATTAGTCATGACTAGAGGATGGTTATTTTTGATAACCAGCATCAATGTCCATCTGTCTGTCTGTCTGTCTGTCTGTCCATCTGTCCGTCAATTTTTCTGTTAACTTTTGTTTGTCCATGCTGTAACTTGAAAACACTGCATCCAACAGATACTGTTTCTTTATGGTTGATTAGTCATGACTAGAGGATGGTTCCTTTCAATAACCAGCATTCTGGCATATCCAGTATGGCCACCACGGCAGCCATCTTGGATTTTCAGGGACTTTTGATTGTCCACACGATAACTTGAACTATAGATCCAGCAGATACTGCTTTTTTATGGTTGATTAATCATGACAAGAGGATGGTTCCTTTCGATAATCAGCATTCTGGCATGTCCAATATGGCCACCATGGCAACCATCTGTTTTGGTGACTTGATTCTCCAAGCAATAACTTGAAAACAATATATTCAACTTTAATGGGTCGTAAGCTAGGAATGCACAATTATTTTTTAAGGAATTATTGACCTTTTGTTCAACTAAACATTTCTTCACAAGCGCAATTTCTTCATAGGCGGCCGTATATTGATCCACCGCCTGGCGGTGCACTTGTTACCTCTGTACTAACCATGTAATGTAATCTGTAAAAAATGAAACATATTGTTTATAAATATTAAATTGATTTAGTTTACTGGAGAATGCCTGGTTTTAAATATTTCTAAAATCAGTGGATTTGAAATTTATCCTTGCTTATTGTGAGAAAGCAGTGGATTTGAAATTTATCCTTGCTTATTGTGAGAATGTTCTTCGTCACAGAAGGTATACTCGTAGAAAAAATATTTATTGCATTTAAAATAAATTCTTTCTTTCATGGTTTCTGAATGTCTTAATTAAATCGAAAAGCATAGTTAAAAAAAGTTTTTACTATCCTTCATTAATTAAGCGTTATTAACAATTGGAGTTAATTTATTTCTGTGGTAAATGACAAAATATTTCAGTTTTCTTTCCATTCTGCACTGTGTAGTAATACCAATAGACTGCACAGAAAACATAATTTTTGCTGACCATGCTACATTGATACATGCAACTGGTGCTAGGAGGGCCTGCCATTCCTATCCACACTGATATTTGTGATTTATGTCGTAGCCTTATTACATTTAACATCCTGCTGACACTAGTTTTCAAAGAAAACACATTGCATCCAATGCAAATTGAAGTGTGAATTTCCAATGGAACTAATTTTTTCAATGAAAAAGAGTGAAACCGTGAGCAATTTTGACTTTTTCTGAATAACCTGTTAACTACACATTTTTGCAAGTCTTTTGTGAATCGATTTGGCCATTACAACTCTTTTGAGAATTCAAAAATTGGGCATGTTTAGGCTATTTTCAGAGCCATATGACATGTTTACTTTATGAATGTTAGAATGCGGAAGTGTTTCTATTTGAAAATAAAACATTAGAAAATGCACAAAACTGCCTTGTCTCCCAAGGAATTTTTGGAGGGCGACTTGAATTTTGAACTAATGTAAGCCAAGGCGACTTCAGGAATGATAAGGCAACTTCTTAGTACTAGCTGCCCAATCACCTGACCCTTGGTCATCGATGCATGATAACGTTTTAATTAATAGTGCTGCTGCATCAGAGCCAGCAGGGTCTTCTTTGAAGGTTCTTGATCCGAGTTAGATCATATCCATATCGACTCAGCAGTACTATCACAAGTGAGTTTCACACCTGCATATGTCCCCCATTCGGGATTCTTGACTGACATTGCGGCATCAGGGTTCCCTGTGAATAAAACCTTGAGTTTTGGATTAAAGACATCAGGTAAGGACGACTGACGTAACATATGGGAGTGTTCTCTATACAATTTCCTCTCTGCCATAAAGGGACACTCAACCATGTTGCTCACAAACTGAGGTTCATAATTGCTCTACTTTCTTTGAAAGCAAATCTTCTGGTATATCCGAAGGTTCTTGTTTCAACTATTCTTAGTTGTCATCTATCAGAAGACCTCTCAACCACATGCTTTGATACCCAAAGCTTGGGGAAAGCACAGGTAAGCTATCAGGTTGCTCCTGGTCCTGGTGCGTTGGATTCTTGTTACCCTGCTTTTTCAGCAGATTCTCGTACACCTTACACATTGTCAACCCCTCAATATACATCAAGTCATCGAGATATCATCGCACACTATATCACAGAATTCCGATTCTGATCTGTATTCTGCTAGCAATGCTGCTTCACTATTCTGAGTGTCATCCAGTGGACTATGGGAACGAGTAGAGATCTTTTTATTCTCCAGTCAGATCTGTACCACCTCCTTACGATACTCACTTGGAATATAATCCACTCAATCAGCTTATTCTGTTTCCATTGTTCTGTTCTGTTTCATTCAGGCCTCCCATAGCAGATTATGCATCTTTTGTCCACCGTCTGTTTACAGACAGCTGGCTCAAGCATTCTGTTCTTTTGCAGAGACAATTACTTACGCTGAAGCGACCTTCTGTGCGCTCAAATTCACCTGCACCTAAATGGAGCTGTGACTCTACTCATTCAGGCTTTCCTATGTAATACTCCGTTATTCAGTCTTCTTCTCAAATCTTAATTACATTACTCCCGATGAAGACACTGAAGGAGAAGAATATTATGACAAGCTATATGGCTTTTCAGTTTCATCTGATTTTGCATGTTTGTAATACAAGATTTCATTTTTGAACATGTTCCTGAGGCAAAATCTCGGTCTGTTCCATTGCCATCTCTCTCAACTGTGGAGAGAAGATCTGCTGTTACCCTTTTACAATCATCCTGCCTTTTTAGACCACTGCAATCTTCTTTAGTTTATGACACCTTCTCTGATTTCATGCTCAGCTTTCAGCTAAAGAGTCTATTTTCTTCTTGACCTTGAATTTAATTTTTTGAAGAGTTGGTTGATTTGTGCTCTCGAAGTAAAATTCCTCTTTGTCAGTCAAAACCAAACTTGGCCTGTGGTTTGGGTATGATGAGAGGAAGAACCTTATCTCTTTTGGGGTCCTTGTGCGAAAGGTCAAGTTTGCTGTGACCTTGAACTACTTGGCCGATTAGAACCAAACTTGACATGTGAGTTGGGTATGATGAGAGGAAGAACACTATTGAATCGAGGGGAGTATTCTCCAAAGGACAAGGTCACAATACCTTGAACATTAACAGTTTCCAGGGGCTGGTTTGTTTTCACTCTTTAATTAAAATTGCATTAGGCACATTGAAACCAAAGTTGATCAGGGTTTTGCATAATGAAAGGCAGAATGCTCTGTATATTGGAGTTATTGTGCCAAAGACAAAGGTCATATTGACCTTGAAATTAAAAATATTTCTCAAGATTTTTTCTGTACTCCAATTAAATTCTGCTATGCCGATTGAAACCAGGCTTGATAAGATATTATGTGGGTTAGCACAAGGTCACAGTGACCTTAAGCAGAAATTGAGTTCATTAGATATCAGGAATGTTACTCTTTCAGGGTATTTTTTTTTTTTTGGGGGGGGGGGGAGAATTAGCCACCCCTGGTGGGGGAGGATTAGCCACCCCTGGTGGGGGGGGGGGGGGATTAGCCAACCCTGATGGGCACCTCTAGTTCATTTACCAGTAGTAAGTAGTGATTATATCTGAATAACATGGTTGGGGGCTAAATTTTTCTTGGATCGAAAAAGTTTGGACATGTTTTTGCCTTGTTAAAATTAATGGGAGAGTGCACTCTCCCATAAATTGGAACAAAACAAATCCACTCCAGCTAAATAATTTCTCTTCAAAGGTAATATGAACTATTATGAAGGCGAATGAAGCACATATGCAGAATACGAAGCTGTTAAGTTGTGCTACCTGCACTTCAGGATAAAGCCCAAATATGGGCTGCCAGCACTCAATCAGTTAACTTGAAAAAAGTCCAGGTGTGCTGTTGAGTATTGAATACCCAGATATCCATTAAAACAAAGGTCCTAATCATTTAGACCTCCTTAGTTGAAAGGGTTAAATATTTCATTTGTCATTTACGTTATGGCTGTTTTATCATTTCAGGAAGCAAGAAACTAGAATCTGTTGTTTTGAGTAAATTAAACTTTGAATCATTTGTGAGAGACCTGTTGTTAGTTCGTCAGTATAGAGTGGAAGTCTACAGAAACAAAGGTGGAACAAGAAACAATGAGTGGTCACTTGCTTTTAAGGTATTGATCTTTAACTATTGTGATTCTTTGTTTATTTTTCTTGAAAAGTGAAATTGATTATGTTGATTGGCCCATGTGAACGGGTTCAGATTAGAGGTAAAGTCAACCTGAGAACTGGTTACCTTAACACTTTTATCGAACATGTTTAGAATGAAAAACTTCCTAAAAAAGTTTCGAAAGTAACTGAAAATTTTCATCTTTTGCTTCATAAACATATCTTAATGACACCCTGGCCTCATTGGAATGGGCACAAAGAGCTCATTCCGTTGGAGGCAAAATATAATTAACATTTTGATTACCTGCATCCCTTATCGAATCAGTGCAAGATTTCATAAGGTTTTGGGTGGCATCAAGATGTGACCTGTTGATTCTCTTCACCATTATTCAGAATACATTGGTGCTGGTGGCCATCTGAAATTTTGTTGTTAAGCCCTTTGGCACACCCTGCAGCCCATATTTTGCCGCCAATGATTATGTAATTTTACATACGTATTTGGGGCAACATCTAGATTTGCATTATCAAGTTTTAGGTACAGAATTTTGTAGGAATCTTAGAATATGATTCTCACAATGATTTTTGCAAATTTATATCTGAACAGTAAAATAGGATGGGCATTATATCATTTTGATTTTCGCAAATTTTTAGAAATTCTCCCCCTGACTTTTTGCTATGCCATGAAGAAAATTACCTCATTGGTCGCCATCTTGACTATTATGATTTAGTAGCAAATCCTTTGGAATTCCTTATAGTCTGTATCCTTTGTTTCATCTGTGTGAAATTTCACATGAAAGTTTAGGGATATGAGGTACCGACTTTTCACTGTTGGAGCTCAACAATATAGCTGCAGATGGTCATCTATAATTTCTCTGTTGAATTATTTGGCACACACAATTGGTATCCATCAACAAATGATGATCTTCTGGTGTCACATCCAGATTTGAGCTATCAAGTTTTGTTATGTTTTCAGAATAAATAGCTGTCATTGTAGCCATCTTAGATTTTGATTGTTATTCTGTGGACTTTTGGTACACTCTACATCCTGTGCATCTCATCTGATCAGAAGAAATTTGTAGTATTGAAATGGTTAGTGAACTAAGCAGTGTTCACCTGACTATTAAATATGTTGACCCTAAAATCTGCCAGTCGATTTGACAAATCAAACTCTCTAAATTCACTACTGATTGTCATCCTGGGTATAAATGGATCTATCCTTTTCAATAAAAAACAATTTCATCTAAAACTGTTTTAAATGAGTTTTTGAAATGTTCAAAGAACCAGTTATATTTCATTTTTGTTCAAACATTATTTACATTCAACTGGCTGTTTTACAATTGGGAAAACCAGCGATTTGGATGACATCTGCAAAAGGGAGCTAACTCTGTAGTCAAAGTCATGAATGCTTTTTATATGCTCGTCATTTTTTGACGGACGTATTATGTTATGGCATTGTCCATCTGTCTGTCTGTCTGTCCATAAGCAATTTTTGTGTCGCCTACTCCTCCAAAGGTTTACATGCTCAAACTTAGCACGCATGTTGATCAGTAATTGCCGTTGTGCATGTGACAAGTGCAGGTAACCTCATTTTGTATTTCCAGAGTTATGCCCCCTTTTAGTACTTAAAACATTACAGTATTGTGTCACCTACTCCAACATTTTACATGCTATATTGTTCAACCTTTGCACACATGCTGATCACCAGTTGCCGTTGTTCATGTGACAAGAGCAGGTAACTCCAGTTTGTATTTCCATAGTTATGCCCCTTTTAGTACTACAACATGTGTCGCTTTCTCCTTCAACATTTTACATGCTGTATTGTTCAGACTTTGCACACATGTTGATCACCAATTGCCGTTGTGCATGTGACAAGAACAGGTAACTCTGTTTTGTATTTCCAGAGGTATGCCCCCTTTTAGTACTTAACCCTTTACCCAACGTAATGGCCAAAACCGGCCAGCGCTATTCTCAAAATTCGCCAATTAATTTTCATTATTTTTAAATTTTTTGTCTCAAAAACATAGGTTATGACCCCTCATTGGAACGAGCTTGGCGAGCTCGTTCCAATGAGGTGTCATAACCTATGTTTTTGAGACAAAAAATGAAAAAAACTAGTTATTCAAGAATTTTTATTGCAAGTGTCGTCTGCTTTTCATGTTAGGTGAAGGGTTAAAACATTACAGTGTTGTGTCGCCTATTCCTTCAACATTTTACATGCTATATTGCTCAAACTTTGCACACATGTTGATCACCAATTGCCGTTGTGCATGTGACAAAAGCAGGTAACTCCATTTTGTATTTCCAGAGTTATGCCCCCTTTTAGTACTTGAAACATTACACTATTGTGTCGCCTTCTTCAACATTTTACTTGCTTTATTGTTCAAACTTTGCACCCATGTTGATCATCAATTGTCGTTGTGCATGTTACAGGAGCAGATAACACCATTTTATTTTTAAACGACGAGAATCCTCGCTGTTCATAGCTGTTATGATCCTCAAAATGTCCTTTTCCTTGGCGCCACCTATCGTCAATCATTATCAATGAAGGTAACATGTCAATTAATGGACGCTACCATTGTAAACGGTGAGGAGAATCTTCTACAGCAGCCTTGCAGCCCTTTAGAAGTTATATAAATCTTCTACAGCAGCCTTGCAGCCCTTTAGAAGTTATATAAAATTGATTATACCATTTTTTTTATTTTGTGAAGACCTCAGATCGCTTAATATGAAAATGTGAAAACAGGTGAATTACCCTTTACCCCAGACAGGTTGGGGAAATGAGCAATGATTGGAAGGAGGACAGACATAGTCGAGTCAATAAAAATTTCAAACTTTACCCCAGAGAAACTTGAGCATGTTCCAATTTTGACGGGCATATGTTGCCCCGCTAGGCAGTGTTCTTGTTATACTAATTTTTAAGTGATGTCTTGTTTAAATGGAGGTGGTGGGACAGGGCTCAATGGAATGACATAGTTAAGTATATCAAGGGAGCTAACTACAACCGTACAGGTCAGTTTAAATGATTTATATAACCTCAACCCTCATCTCTAGCATCACAAACATTTTCAGTTTTTCAAGGCTGTTCGAGGCCCAATAGAAATTTAAGGACTCTCAAGGCCTGATGACTTGAATTAAGCAATCACAGACAAAAACTATGGCTTTTACAAAGGTGTCTGTTAACCAGACCCAGTCCCACCCGCCGATCATTTACTGATAAATCATAAAATCCAGTTGAAAAAACAAACAACATGACGCTGTAAAATTCTAGTCAAGATGCAGTCATTCTCCAAACAAAGTTGACACATTTTAGGAGCACCGTTTCTGGAATTGGCATTCTGCAACTTAAGTTTGTTGAGTGTCATTCGGAAACTATCGCTATTTTCTGCCGTTTGCCGATTTGGCAAGATGTCACATGCCGATTGTAGTGAAGAAATTGAGATAGCTTAGGGTATTTCCTCGAAGATTTGACATAATTATTCTCACAAAATCATCCGCAATAAAACATGAATAGCCATCTCGGATGCAAGGAAATAGCCTTCTTGCAGTGTTCAATTTTAAAATTTTCTTCACCTTGCGCAAACCATGCCGCACCAGGCTATCTGTGATTTTCCCCTCCTACTGCACCCTCTAATTTATTCTTAGCAGAAACCCTGCTTCTCATTCAAGTTCCAATAATGGTGTCTCAAATGCCATTCCAATGTGTTTTTTTTAGCTCAACGCAGGGAGCTAAACTTATTTCTTATCAACCTACTCACAATTGTTTACTACAGGCTTGCACTACAGTGGAAGTCCCTAACTCGGATAAAATACTCTCTATTTTTGTCTTTCCCAAGCAAGTTGGGAAAGAAAAGTGGTGCAAAAGCACCAATAAAAATAAGCCAAAACTGGGTCGAGTGCAACCGGCGCAGACCCAGTACGGGACGCTCTCTCCCAAGTACAACTCCACGACTTCCGTTGCCAGTGCGCATATACCGTCTCTAAAGACTCATTCTTTTTAAAATCCGCTTCGTGTCGAGATGTTTTTGCACGCTTATCAGTGTTCCACCAGCTCGATGTTTGATGATTCCTGATTCATTATACCACAGTGTATCCTTTGTATTCTCAGGAACAGTGTTTTATATATTCTCTTTTCTATTATATGTCCATAATGTATATTTATTTGCTCTCTCTCGAGTCGCGCGCGAATTTCGCATGCCACGCGGTTCGGACTTAGATTTTTTCACAATTATTGTTAATGCTTTTTTTGCAAAATTTTCTAATTGTGTTAGAGTTAGGTGTCAGCGGGGGTACCACTCCTGCAGTGTTTCTTCTTTCTTTTGAGAGTAGTCTTCCTGTTGGGTGGTTCCCGGTCGACCTTCTGGGGTCTTTGTTTCTGTCACCTTTCTCTCTTCTTTGGGGGTGTTTTGTTTTCTCATCTCACCTTCTCTGCTCCTCTCACCTCTATCATGCCCAGGACAATTCCCTGTGGGCAATGTCTGCTGCCAAAGCATGTGGACGATGTACATTCGTCTTGTTCCTCCTGTAATGGGTGTTCGGCCGAGCGGCCGTGTGGTGTCTGTGGAACATGGTCTTCCACCTTCTGGGCGTCAGTAAACCGTGTCGTTCATTCTCGTGGCCGTGCCTCCCGCTCCCGCGGGAAAGGAGAACATGGTCGTTCGGGGCCTCCCGAGCCGACTTTGTCTGGTGAGAGTTATTCCTCCTCCGTGGGGGATGTGCAGTCTTTTCCTGTGGTGGATACTGCGGGAGCCGTTGAGTGTTCTGGTGTTGAGATGCCTGGTTCCGGGACTACGGTCCCCCTCCAGTCGACATCTGAGGCTGTCACTAGGGTTGTGACTCCTCCTTCGGAGCCGAGCCGGTGTGCTCTCTCCACTAATTCACCAGCCTCAACGACTCTCGACGTATCTACTACTGCTGCTGGCCCGTCTGCTTCGTTCTCTGTTTCAGCCGGCCTCGGCTTTTTGCTGCAGGGGACTGCAGGACTGTCCGATACTGTAGACGTGGGATATCGGCCTCAGCCTTCCCTGACTTCAACTCGGCGAAGTCGGAAGGGGCTGCCGGCCGAGCCCATCGCTGTGGTCTCTTCGCCGTCGAGCACCACAGTTGTGTCTTTGGATTCGGATGTTCGTTGTGGAAACACTATGAACTCCGTGGCGTTTCCGTCTACTCACTCCGGTCACACGACCAGTTTTGGGGGACCAACGCTTTTTGTGCAGCCTGGACCTTCTGCCCCGCAGAGGTCCGCGGTGACTCTCATGAGTTCTCGCAATATTGATCCTCGGGGTGCATCGTACCCCTATACACGTCTGCCTTCAGATGTTTCGGCTGCCGCCCGTCGTCCCGCGTCGGGTGTTTTGGAGGATCGTGACCCTTCGCTGGTTAAGAGGGTCAGAGGTGAAGCCACTTTGCCGGTTCGCTTCCCTGTCGAACCGGTCGGTACAGGCAGTGAGCTTAGGGAGGCCCTCTCCTTACTCAGGTTCTTTCTAAGAGCCTTCCTGTTGCTTCCAGCGAGGCTATGGGTGGTTTCCAGGCGCCTCCTATGGCGCCGCCTCCCGGGATTGGAAACAGGCCGGTTTCTGATTCCTCTGGTGTCCCGACACCATGGGAGGCGTCGGCTGGTTTGCCCACGATGGGCTATGTGTCTTCCGACTCTGGGGAGGAGTCCGACATGCTCGAGGTCGAGGGCCAGCAGTCTTCGGACTTGGGGGCGGCTCTTGACTTTGTGTTTGGGTTTCTGCCTGAGCTCAAACCTTCTAACCAGCCGACAGTGTCAGCCTGGCCGCGATCATCGGTCGCGCGCCAACAGCCTATGGAGCAACCTGCTTCTGGGCGCCTTCGACCGTGCCAGTCGGTACAGGTGGTTGAGGCTTTTTCAGCATTGGATGCCAAGCTGAATTCCAAGGCTTTGAAGACTTTGTTCTTCACCAGGGTTGACACCTTTTTGCCTCCTGTGCGTTATCGTTCCTACGATTCCGCCAATCCGTCAGTCTGCCAGGCTTTGACGGTTCTGGATCAGGACTCCACTTCCCTCGGGCTTTCCAAGCCCAAGTCTGCCGTCATTCCAATGACGACTCTGGAGTCCACGTTGGGCTTATCTAGAGAGATGCTTGGCATGCTTTCTCAGATCACGTCGTCTCAGCTTTGGCTGCTTATCTGCCTCCAGATAAGTTTGACGAGGTACAGGCTCCTTTGCGTGTGCTGTCCAAGGCGCTTATGCACCTTACTCACACGCATGCCTGTAACACGGCCAATTTGGAATTAGTTCGAAGGGACGCTGTGCTGGACACAGGACGATCCCTTCCCGAGGAGCAGCGTGCTACTCTTCGATCTGCTTCTTTGTCAGGTCCGCAACTTTTCCATGGTTCCGTGTTGACGGTCCGGGATGACGTCCTACGTCATTCCAAAGATCAGCTGCTGTTTCGTCAGCTTGATAGCCTTCTCGGGGAGGCAAGGGCCGTTTCAAGCCTAACAAGTATCCTTCTGCTTCCTCTGTGAAGCAAAAGGCTGGTCCTTCTGCCGCCGCCTCTACTTCTTACTCACGGGGTAAAGGTAGGGGTCGGCAGAATCGAGGGAAGTCTCAGGATTCTTCATTTAGCAGAGGAGGTGGTTTCTCCTCTCGCGGGCCTCGTCGGGGCTCGAAATGAAGGTCCTCACCTCGACTCGTCCCAGGTTGGAGGAAGGATAGCAGAGTTCGCAGACCATTGGACCACCATCACATCCGATCCATGTGTGTTAGATGTTGTTCGGTCCGGGCTGCGCATATCCTTCCGACGGCACCCCACTCTGTCAAGGGTGCCTCTTCCAACCACAGTTCCTTCAGACGTTTTACGTCGGGAACTTTTGTCCACGGAGATTGCCAATCTCCTGGCAAAGGGGGCGATCGAGGTCGTCAAGAACGTTCAGTCAGTGGGTTTCTATTCCCGCCTGTTCTTGGTGCCGAAGAAGGACGGCCGACTCCGACCGGTTATCGATCTGAGTATCCTGAACCAGTCTATCATTGCTCCCAAGTTCAGCATGGAGACTTTCAGGTCGGTCCGCCAATCAATTCACCAGGGAGATTTCGCAGCCAGCATCGACCTGCGAGACGCTTACTTCCATGTTCCGATGCATCGGGCGTCACGGAAGTATCTCAGGTTCGCTTTTCTGGGGCGAGTTTACCAGTTCAAGGCCATGCCTTTCGGCCCTCAACCTGGCTCCTTGGGCGTTCACCAGACTGATGTCGCATGTGATAGCGTTCCATCGCACACAGTCCAGGGTGACTACTTCGGCATATCTGGACGATATCCTCCAGAGGCATTCCAATGCTGCCTTACTGGAATCGGATGTCGCCACTCTGTTGAGCTTGCTCACGTCGCTAGGATTCAGAGTCAACGAGGAGAAGTCGGACCTGGTCCCTTCTCAGTCGTTTTGTCATCTGGGGATGTCTTTCCAAACCAAATTCAATTTGGTGGCTGTTCCCAAGGCCAAGGCTGTGATTCTCTCAGCTTTTGCTCTGACTCTGTCCCAGTCCAGGTCCGCGACCGCTCGGAGTTTTCTCCGGCTGATCGGTCTCTGCGGTTCGGTGACGGATCTCATTCCTCTAGGTCGGCTGTGTGTCAGACCTCTCCAACACTTTCTGCTCAGTCGTTGGAGACCGAATGTAGATTCTCTGGATCAGGTGCTTCCGTTTCCGGACTCTCTGTATCCTCACCTTCTTCCCTGGACAGATGTTCAGTGGATTACGCAGGGTGTTCCGCTGGACTTACCCACGTCCGATCGCGTTCTGACGGCAGATGCCAGCGATCTCGGATGGGGTGCGACGTTGGATCCTCTCGGTCTTTCCCTACACGGGATGTGGGACCAGGATCAAGCAGCTCTACACATCAACCAGAAGGAGCTTCTTGCTCTTCTTCTGAGTTTCAGGCAGTGGATCCCTCACCTGTCGAATCGCCAGGTCCTTCTACTATCCGACAATTCGACAGTGGTTGCTTACATTCGGAACCAGGGCGGCACGCACTCGCTTCCGATGTACGAGTTAGCTCGGGATCTTTTACTGCTCGCTCAGGATGTTCACGTCGGAGTGGTTGTTCGTCACATTCCCGGTTGTCTGAACATCCTAGCCGACTCCCTGTCCCGACAGGGCAGGGTTATTTCCACCGAGTGGATGCTTCACAGGGCAGTGTTCCAGTCGCTTTGCGATCTCTGGGGACGTCCCCACATTGATCTCTTTGCGACTCGTTGGAACCATCAGGTGGACACTTTCGTGTCCCCGTGTCCAGATCCTCTGGCTTTTGCCGTGGACGCTCTGTCACTCGATTGGAACGGTCTAGTCGGCTACGCCTTCCCGCCGGTTCCGATTCTTCCTCAGGTTCTCGCCAAAATTCGAACCTGCAGTTGTCGAATCATTCTGATCGCTCCCCTGTCGCCTCAGCGGGTGTGGATCAATCAGCTCCGCTCGCTGATGGCGGCGGTTCCGGCACGTCTCCCGCTACGTCGCGACCTTTGTCAAGGTCGCCCGAGGAGGTTTCACGTCGACCCGACTTCATTGTGCCTTCACGCATATCTTTTGTCAGGTCCTGTCTCCTCCGTAGAGGTTTTTCGAGACGAGCAGTGGAGTGCATTTCTTCTTCAAGGAGGCACTCCACTGGTTTAGCTTATGCAGCTAAATGGAAGGTCTTCTGTCGATGGTGTGCTGATCACTCTGTTGATTATGCCAATCCTTCGATTTCACAGATTGCGGAGTTTCTGGTATATCTGTTTGATTCTCGGGGTCTCCAGCCTGTTACCATCAAGGGTTACAGGTCTATGCTTTCAGAGACTTTTTCTTATGTGGGGAAGCGTCATATCGGCACTAATCCTTACCTCTCCAAGCTTGTTCGGCACTTTTCTTTGAAAAGGCCTCGGACTTTGCAGCTTACTCCACGATGGAATCTTTCCTGGGTACTGCTTTGCTTGGGGGGGGGGGGGGGGGGGGGGGGGGGGGGGGGCGCCGTTCGAACCTTTATCCCAGGTGGATATGCAATTTCTCACATATAAGACGGCTTTTCTGATGGCATTTGCTTCGGCCAGACGGGTTAGTGAGCTTCACGCCCTCTCGGTTGACCCGGCCTTTTTTAGGAGCTCTCCCAACAGTGTTACTTTTACCACTGATTGCTCCTTTTTGGCTAAGAATCAGTTACCAGATACTACTCCTCCTCCTATCTGTATCAGGGCTCTTCCCTCTGTTGAGGGTACTCGCCCTTTGCTCTGTCCGGTCCGTGCTATTCGCATTTATCTTGATCGGACACGCTTCATACGGAAAGGCAGAAAACGTTTTTTTCTGTCTCTCATTCCGGGTCGACAGAAGATCTCTCCTCAATCCATTTCTCGATGGATTTGTCTTGCTATTCGTACGGCGTATAGTCGTTTAGCAGCTGGCGATTGTATTACCAATCGTATTTCTGCCCACGAGGTGCGGGCACTGTCTACCTCTTGGGCTTATTCTAACTCCGTCAAGTTGTCGGATGTTATGCAGGCAGCCTACTGGAGAAATGCTTCTACTTTCTCCACCTTTTACTTGCGCCAGTTGCAGGAGCAGTCGGAGGACCTTTTTGCCCTGGGTCCTCTTTCTTTTGCTCAGGCTGTTGTCTGCCATAGCCATTAGGCATCTTGAAGGTCAGTTTCAGCCTTGTGCTGTTACTGCCCTTTTTCTGTCTGTGTGTCACACAGGCTCATATGTCTCTTTTCATTGTCCTTTACCAATGATTGCGACATTATGGTTGATAAGCCTCGGGACCTCTTCCTTCTACTTCACGGTTCCAGTGCACTAGGGTTATGTGGGGGTTGGTTATGCGATTCCCTCCAGCCTTTTGTCTATTCAGCCTGTAGTAAACAATTGTGAGTAGGTTGATAAGAAATCTAAATTTTATAGTAAATTTCCTTTCTTATTATACCTACCACAATTGTTTACATGGAGGCCCTCCCGTCTTCTTTACGGGTAAAGAATCTTTCCTCCCCGCTGATCACATAACTCTAACGTTTACGGATTCAAAAAGAATGAGTCTTTAGAGACGGTATATGCGCACTGGCAACGGAAGTCGTGGAGTTGTACTTGGGAGAGAGCGTCCCGTACTGGGTCTGCGCCGGTTGCACTCGACCCAGTTTTGGCTTATTTTTATTGGTGCTTTTGCACCACTTTTCTTTCCCAACTTGCTTGGGAAAGACAAAAATAGAGAGTATTTTATCCGAGTTAGGGACTTCCACTGTAGTGCAAGCCTGTAGTAAACAATTGTGGTAGGTATAATAAGAAAGGAAATTTACTATAAAATTTAGATTTCTGTCATCTGTCTGGTGTCGTGAACATTTTTCAAACAACTTATCCTCTGAAACCGCTAGGTAGATTTGCTCGAAACTTGGTATGGATGTTCATTACCATATGTCAATATATGTCAATTCAAGTTTGTTCAGATGAAATGGACATGCCCACTTGGGGCTCCATTGGGGACATAACTCCGATAGCACCCTATGTATATTAGAGAAATTACTAAAAAATCTTCTCCAGCACAAGTGGGCAGAATCATTTGATATTTGGTATACAGCATTATGGGGTGGATCAGATTCAAGATTGTTCAAATCGGCCTCCTGGATTCATATTTGGGCTCACTATAGAAGCCCGAATTTAAACTTAGTGCATTTCAGGCAAATTTCTTAAAAAAATCTTCTCCAGATCCAGCAGGCAGAATCTTTTTATATTTGGTATGCAACATTGTGGGGTGGATCTGATTCAAGTTTGTACAAATCGGCCCCCTGGGTTCATATTTGGGTTCAGTATAGGAGCCCGAATTTGAACTTAGTGCATTTCAGGCAAATTTCTTTAAAAAATCTTCTCAAGATCGAGCAGGCAGAATCTTTTGATATTGGGTATGCAGCATGCTTAGGGGGGGAGGGGGGGGGGAGGAGATTCAAGTTTGTTCAAGCCAAGTCCGTGGGTTCATATTTGGGCTCACTGTGGGAGCCCGAATTGTAACTAAGTTCAAAATGAGGAATTTTCTTTAAAAATCTTCTTCAGATCCAGCAGTCGAAATGTTTTGATACTTGGTATGCAGCATCCTTAGGGGGGTGAGATTCAAGTTTGTTCAAGCCATGCCCCTAGGTCCATATTTGGGCTCACTTGTGGGAGCTTGTATTGTAACTTAGTTCAAAATGAGTTTCTTCTCCAGATCCAGCAAACAGAATATTTTGATATTCGGTATGCAACCAACATTGTGGAGTGGATCTGATCCAAGTTTGTTCAAATCGACCCCCTGGGTTCATATTTGGGCTCACTATTCGAGTCTGAATTTGAACGTAGTGCATTTCAGGCAAATTGGATCTGATTCACGTTTGTTCAGATCGAACCCTGTGGCTTATATTTGGGCTCACTATAGGAGGCTGTATTTAGACTACTTGCATTTCAAAGAAATTTCTATAAAAAATCTCCTTGTCCAGACCCATCAGGCAGAATCTTTTGATATTTGGAGTGCAGCATTGCGGTGGTAGATCTGATTTAAGTTTGTTCAAATCGACCCCCTGAGTTCATATTTGGGCTCACTGTAGGATAGTGCTCAAACGACTATCGAATTTCAAAGTCGACTAATCAACACCCCAAAGATGAGTCGATGTCGACTAATCGGCAAGTGAGACTAACTTCGGAATTCGCCCTTGTTATCGGGCAACAACACCGCGTTCCACGAGAAAACGACGCTTTTCTTTTTTTTTTAGTTCCTAACAGGCTACCCACTGTTTAGTCACAAGGATGAACCATGAGCTATGCGTCGTGGTAAAACAAACATTTCAAATACATAAACCTCCCTATTTTACTAATTTTAGTGTAGAGCTGTTCGGTCAACAGAAAAAGTAGTCGGTACTGTAGTCGTTGTCTGAATTAAAGTTTTGACTACCGGTACCGGTCATCACGAAAATGTGCATGAAAATTTCAATGGTTCAATCAAAATAAAATTATGTGAAAGTGTTTTGGAGTTGTTTTTTTTTCTCAATATAATCTTTTCATATTTTTAGGTGAAAAAAATAAAATTCCCAAACTGGATGCTTTGCTTTTGTGTTATTTATTACTGTCTGTCAGCCCTCATGTTAATCAGCTTTTAGCTTTATGTTGAAGACGAATGGGAAATTCCCAGTTCATAAATCACTAATTTAATGACAGCATGTTCAGTTACCCAAATTGTTCCTTTTCATTACTTTAGAATTAGAAAATGAGTTGAGAAATTACCTGATGTGATCCCTGCAAAAATAGCTGCTCAAAAATAAAAATGAATTCATTCCCCTGAGTTCAAGGCGAGTTGTTTTTTTTTTTTCTTTTTATTTTCTCCCCGAGAGGTTGTTTGTGGCAATTTGACCCCCACACAAATGCCTGGTGGACCACGCAAAATTTCGTAAATATATTGGTTATTCACCATAGGGGTGTTGGGTCGTAAATGAAGTGGGGTTTGAATGTTTGTTTTTTCAGTGAAACGTGAAAATTATAACACAGGACGAAAGTCACGAAACGCCTCGTGAGTGAAACGTCTCGGGTTGAAACGTCTCTGGGACAAATCAAATGTCGAAGTGCCAACTTTCAGAGATTTATTTTACAAAAAAAAAAAAATCCTTTCACAACCTGCCTAATAAAATCGAGAATCGCAATTTTTCCCCATTATATTCAAAATTATCACAACACATTTGAACGGGCAGTTCATCCATAAATCATATTTTTTTGAAATCTGAAAATGAAATACAAAATGAATGTTTGCATGTTTTTATTAACCAATTCGACCGCACATACCTGCCTATATGCGATTTATTTTCAACTATGACTGTTACTTTTATATCAAGCAACGGTTACTATTAGTTATCCAATTATCCTGCATCTCAAATGCATTTATTTAAATTAAACTCGTAACGGTTTCAAATAACGGTACACAAATTCCCAATGACGGCCATTTACAATACAAATGTTACTAAAAATAAATGCCAGGAGACTGTGTTCCATTCAACATAGCACCTGACTTTGCAGACTTTCTGAGGGTTGGTGCGAATCAAACGTGGTGCGAATCGACCATTCCCCTTTGTGACTGTTTGTTGTCAGACTGAAAGGCACCTTCCTTCTTGCTGTCATTATGACTTACCTTTTACAGAATAAAACACTTTCTGTCATGAATATTGCTAAAACCCACCCACTTTATTAAGGTATGATGTTGAAAAAGCTTGAAGTGTGTCAATTTAAAATTTGCGAACGCATCGATATCGATTTACCGAAATGAGCACAATATCCCAAATTTTTTTTGAAGATTTTTTTGGTGTCATAAAAAGGTTGCATGCGCACCAAAAATGACCATGCGCGCGGGCCTGAGAAACAAGAGGTTCTTTTTTATGGCCTAATTGAAAGTTTGTTGAAAACCGACAAAAATTCTGTTGTGAGATGTAAATTCAACCCTGCCATTTCTTCCAGCAAGTCTGCCCAAGCTAACTCGCATTGTTCCAGTATCCGAAATTTGAGGTTTTTGTAGCGAATGTCTAACTGACTGGCTTTAACTAGGATCCTATCAGTACCATCACCAATGTCACTATCAGTATCACATACTGAATACCGTCTGTTGAGGTCGATCCGAACTGCTGTTTTGAAATCCTGAACTAATTTTGAATCTGCATCCTTCAACTTCAAATGGTTCTCGAGCAAACCCTTGACAATTGGATAAGTCATACTCAGGGTTGGGTACGTGTCACTACATGCGAGCGTTGTTGCCATTTCTAAAGGTGCAAGTAATGGTGTGATTTCTTCCATTGTCAACCAAACCTTGTCAGGTATCTCCAGTATGCGTGCATCACTCTGAGATATTGCGTCGCGATTATGCAACACTGCAAAAACAGCGAGTCTTTGCTCCAAAAGCCACCTGAACATGTAGTAGGAAGAATTTCATCTTGTTTCAACATCCTGTATGAGTCTATGACTCATTATTTCTAGTTGCTTCTGCTTCTTGATGAGCTCATCGGAAGCAAGAGTGGATCTGTTAAAATGGGCAACTAACTTCCATGCTGACTTTATGGCTCTTGAAACTTTCGGCAGTCCCAATCTGCGATTGACTGCAAATTGTAACATGTTACCGAAACGAGTATGCTGGATATGACTAAGCCGCATTTCTTTCACAATGTTGGACGCATTATCTGTTTAACAGCCACAACTTTTGTCGGGGGTATTTTGAAATCTTCTAAAATCTCTAATAGCACTGCACACAAATGTTCCCCCGTATGATGCCCAGTAATTTCCCTCGTGCTCAATACTCCAGACTTTGACTCCCAACTGTCACTAATGTAATGGTATGTCACTGTTACATAACCTTTGGTGTTGCAACTCATCCAAGTATCTGTCGTTAATGATAGGTGGGAAATCTGACTCAGCTCATCCAACAACTGAAAGCGTATTTCCTGGTAAAAATATACAAGATGTTTTTTTACGGTCGTATCGCATGGAACTTTGTATCTTGGATCAAGTTCTTTGATGAAATTTCTGAAGCTCTGTCCATTAACAACACTCAAGGGGCGCAGATCGAGGGCACACCACTCAACTATCTTTCTGGTTAAAAACACCCACCTATCTTTGGTGTGGGGGTTCTTTCGGTTTAGCAAAGTTTAGCGTGGATTGGACTGACGCTGAAACTATTGGTGTCTCCCTTTTTAAAGAGGGGTGCTTCGAGCCTCAATGCGACCGCATCACGGAAGTTGAATTGTATTTTAACTTCGTCCCACATATTTTACACTGAACCATGTCTCTACCATTTTCTGTCATAATATTGAAGTGCTGCCATACTTCAAAAGTTTTCTTTTTATTACCGTACTGACCCGTGTCTAAGCCCAGGGGGTGCTTGTAGTGGGTTGAGAACAAATCGAGGGGTGGGCCTAAACATGAAGACCTGAGTCTGTGACTGGGATTTTCTTGATAAACGATACTGAAAAAATGGCGATCCCACTTCATTCACTTTATGAACGAAATACAAAATCAACATTGGTTTTCAGTATCATTTGTCAAATCACCAGTGAGTATGTAACATGTTTTACTTTCAGTGTTCAATTATTTAAATATATTTACTCATATTTCAGCTGTTCTAGGAATAAAAGTTTATTAAATCCACGTGTGTTGTTCGTATTTTTTTTCAGTAAACATTGTTATTTCTGGTAATTGCATCACATGGAAACAAGGACGAAACCCAGCAAATTAAACGCCTAAACAAGCCAACTATACAATCTCATCAAAGGGAATCGACTTGAAGTGACAAAATAACAATACAACGAACCCAGTTTTATCTTTTTTATTACTCAATAACACTAATTACTCAATAAAACATCAAATGAATAATGCAAATATAAAATAAAACACGTGATTAAAAAACAGCCCAAAATAGCACAAACCACAAAGATGTACGTGCGTGAACTCGCTCCTCAGGTGACATGCAAAGAAACAAAAAATTCTCATTTTATGCAAATTCACACCGGGTGCAAATTCAGTCCGTTCACAGGAATTGAGATTTTTTTTCTTACCATATCACCTGAGAGACTTGCTCATTTCATACGGGTCAGTACGTTACCTGCATCGCCAGCAGCAGAGCAGGTCTAGTAACCACTCGCCTCTGTCCGTCCGTCAGTCCGTCCGTCCATCCGTCAGTCCATCCGAAACACTTCTTCCGTCAAAGTTTTCTTGGCTTCTATGAAAGGGAATGATTTTATATTTAGTCTGCTACTTCATAATGATGAGTTGTATCGTGTATCTAATTTTCAGATCTGCTGTGCAGCCACTTCCTGTTTGCCGATACTTTGAAGTCTGTTCATCTCTGTATGCAGCGACGCAGGTCCAGACCCAGTATTTGTCTTGGCTTGTTGGAATTTGCAGAACTTGCAGAACTAATACTAATGGCCATCGTTATTCGTTAGCATTTGTAACCCTATTTCCCCGGAGATGTAAATTCATTGATCTTTTTAGTTTGTTTCTACTAAGATTTTGTTGGCTTGTGAGTCTTCCTGTGTTTCGACTACTCGACGACAAAAACCAGAGTCGATAATAGGCGAAAAAAACGTTGACGTCAGCTAATCATTTGAGCACTTCTGTAGGAGCCTGAATTTGAACCTTGTGCAGTCAAGGAAATTTCTTTAAAGATTTTCCTCTCCAGATCTGGCAAGCAGAATATTTTGATACTTGGTATGGAGTATTGTGGGGTGTATCTGATTCAAGTTTGATCAAATTGGTCCCCTGGGTTCATATTTGGGCTCACTTTTCAGCTCAAGAAGTCATCTGTCTGTCCGCCTGTCATCGTGAACTTCCTTCAACTGACTTCTCCTCTGACACCGCTAGGTTGATATGCTCGAAACTTGGTATGGATGTTCATTACCATATTCAAGTTTGTCCAAATGAAATGGACATACCCACTTGAGGCTCCATATGGGGCATAACTCTGATAGCACCCTATGTATATCAGAAAAATTACTAAAAACATCTTCTCCAGAACTAGTCAGCAGAATCATTTGATATTTGGTATGCAGCATTCCAGTATGGGACTGGTTCAAATTTGTTCATAAAGAGTTCCTCGGTTAATATTAGGTCTCACCATGGGAGCATGAATTTTTACTTTGTGCAATTTTGGTAAAAGTTGTTTAAAAATTTTCTTCTCCAGAACCAGTGGGCAGAATCTTTTAATATTTGGTATACAGCATTCTAGTATGGGTCTGGTTCAAGTTTGTTCATATCGACTTCCCTCGGTCAATATTGGGGCCCACCATGGGAGCATGAATTTTTTTACTTTGTGTGATTCAGGTAATATTCTTTAAAAGTTTTCTTCTCCAGAACCAGTGGGCAGAATCTTTTGGTACTTGGTATGCAGCATTCTAGTATGGGTCTGGTTCAAGTTTGTTCATATCGAGTCTCTCGGTCAATATTAGGGCTCACCATGTGTCCATTCGTCTATCTGTCGTCGTGAACTTTTTTTTTTAGATGAATCCCTATTACCCAAAGATTCAAGTTTGTTCAAACTGGTTGAGTCCACCCGCACGGGGCCCAAAATGTGGAGATAAGAGCAAAAAACCTTGTTTTATTACAGGGTTCAACATAGGGAATTTTTGTTTTCACCAATTATACAGATACCTTCCTTCCACCTCCCACACACCCCACATTGTGTCCAGTGTAGATGTGTAACGATAGTCATGAAATTTGAAGTCCTTTATTTTTGTCACTGTCCTGGAGAAATGTTTTTAGCTTAACTTGACATAGTCAAGATAAGCTATTGCCATCACGCGTTAGGAAGTTTGTAAGTCGGTGAGTCTGTTAGTCTGTGAGTCTATGACGTCTGTTCACATTTTCCTTTAGCACAGGCTACACCCCGCAGTTCTTGTCTGATCGTCATGAAATTTCATATGCAGGTTTGGGGTCATGTCTAGATGAGAACGTCCCCTTTTGGTCGCGATCGGGCAACCGGTATGGCTGCCCAAGCCCAAAACCCGAAAACCATTAGCACAGTCTACAGGTTGTATTTATGAAGGGATTTCATTGTAACTTTGTAGGATGCCTCTGTATAATGCCTAGATGAGAACATCCCCTTTTGGGCATGATCTATCAACCGTGATGGCTGCCCAAGCCCAAAAGCCAAAAACTTTTAGCACAGTCTGCAGGTCATGTTTAATGTGGAGGGATTTCATTGTAACTTGGTAGGATGACTCCTTATGATGTCTAGATGAGAATTTCCCCATTTGGGCATGATCTGCCAACTGTGACGACTGCCCGAGCCCAAAACCCGAAAACCTTTAGCACAGTCTACAGGTCATATTTATTGAGGAATTTCATTGTAACTTGGTGGGTTGACTTCATACAATGTCTAGATGAGAAAGTCCCCTTTTGGACATGATTGGGCAACTGTGACGGCTACAGGGGCCCGAAGCCTGAAAACCTTTAGCACAGTCTAGAGGTCATAATTATGAAGAAATTTCATTGTAACTTGGTAGGATGACTCCAAATAATGTCTAGATGAGAACGTCCCATTTTGATTGCGATCATTCAGCCTTGATGGGTGCCCGAGCCCAAAAACCTTTAGCATAGGCAAAAGATCATATTTATGGAAGGATTTCATTGTAACCTGTTAGGTTGACTCCATATAATGCCTAGATGATGACATCCCCTTTTGGTCGTGATTGGTCAGTTGTGATGGCTACAAGTGCCCGAAGCCCGAAAACCTTGAGCACAGTCTACAGGTCATATTTATGAAGGGATTTCATTGTAACTTCTTAGGATCACTCCAGATGATGCCCAGATTAGATTGTCCCCTATGGTTGCGATCATTCTGCCATGATGGCTGCCCGAGCCCGAGGCCCGAAAAACCTTTAGCACAGTCTACAGGTCATATTTATGAAGGGATTTCATTGTAACTTGGTAGGTTAACTGCATATAATGTCCAGATGAGATTGTCCCCTTTTGGACATGATTGGGCAACTGTGACGGCTTCAGGGGTCCAAAGCCCGAAAACCTTTAGAACAGTCTACAGGTCATAATTATGAAGGGATTTCATTGTAGCTTGGTAGGATGACTCCAAATAGTGTCCAGATGAGAACGTCCCCTTTTGGTCACGATCATTCAGCCTTGATGGCTGCCCGAGCCCAAAAACCTTTAGCATGTCTGTAGGTAGTATTTATGGAAGGATTTCATTGTAACTTGTTAGGTTGACTCCATATAATGCCTAGATGATGACATCCCCTTTTGGTCGTGGTTGGTCAACTGTGATGGCTACAGGTGCCTGAAGCCCGAAAATCTTGAGCACAGTCTACAGGTCATATTTATGAAGGGATTTCATTGTAACTTAATAGGATCACTCCAGATGATGTCCAGATGAGAATGTCCCCTTTTGGTTGCGATCATTCAACCATGATGGCTGCCCAAGCCTAAAGCCCGAAAACCTTTAGCACAGTCTTCAGATCATATTTATGAAGGGATTTCATTGTAACTTGGTAGGTTGACTTCATGTAATGTCTAGATGAGAACAGCCCCTTTTGGACACCATTAGGCAACTGTGTTGTTTGCAGGGGCCAATGCCCGAAAATCTTTAGCACAGTCTACAGGTGATATTTATGAAGGGATTTCATTGTACCTTGGTAGGATGACTCTAAATAATGTCTAGATGAGAACGTCCCCTTTTGGTCGCGATCATTCAGCCTTGATGGCTGCCCAAACCCAAAACCCCAAAACCTTTAGCATAGTCTGTTGGTCATATTTATGGACGGACTTCATTGTAACCCGTAAGTTTGACTCCATATAATGCCTAGATGATGACATCCCCTTTTGGTCGTGATTGGTCAACTGTGACGGCTTCAGGGGCCCGAAGTCCAAAAACCTTGAGCACAGTCTACAGGTCATATTTATGAAGGGATTTCATTTTAACTTTGTAGGATCACTCCAGATGATGCCCAGATGAGCATGTCCCCTTTTGGTTGCGATCATTCAACCATGATGGCTGCCAGAGCCCAAAGCCCAAAAACCTTTAGCACAGTCTACAGGTCATATTTATTAAGGGATTTCATTGTAACCTGGTAGGTTGACTTCATATAATGTCAAGATGAGAACGTCCCCTTTGGACGCAATTGGGAAACTGACGGCTACAGGGGCCTGAAGCCCGAAAACCTTTAGCACAGTCTACAGGCCATATTTATGAAGGGATTTTAATGTAACTTGATAGAATGACTCGTTTTGGAATAATTTCACTGTAACTTGGTAACTTTTGTTGATATACGTTAACTGTGAGGGTCACATACATTAACTGTGAGGTCATATTAACCCCTCAGCTCTTTAGTACAGTGTACACCTCATATTATTTTTATCATAAACATAGCATACAGGGAACAGAAATGAACATATTCCCAATTATCACAATTCTTGTCTTATTTCATAATCCTTTCATAAACATTGAACATTATCCTTTTCATCAAACACAACACACAAGTTAAGCTACAGTGTCATTGACACTTTCATTTAGCTCACCTGAGAGTAGCTCAACTTATGACTGCCATCGTGAAGTTTATGAAATCAACTTCATCTAAGAAACTGCTTGGCCACTCCTTGGCTTGGCCAATTGTGTTCTAATTTGCTGTGGATGTTCCCGATGATTTCACAATTCAAGTTTGTTTGAGAAAAGTTCCCACGTCCATATGGGTTTTCACAGGGGCATAACTCTGATAGCGCCATTAGATATTTTTTTGTAAAGAGTTAAATCTTTTTCTGCAGACCCATTGGTCCAAAAACTTTTAGAATTTTTTCATATGCGGTATTGATGAGGGGCTCTGACTAGAATTTGTTTATATCACACATTTAGGTGCATATTTTGGCTCTCAATGGGAGACCCAAATTTGACTTAGTGCATTTTGAGGGAAAAAAAGTATAAAAAATTTTATCTTTATTGCATACAAATACTCTTCCGAAGAAAAACATGGGAGTTGTTGAAGAAAATAGATTCCAGAATTTTGTATTGAAAAAAGGATTAAATTTTTCTTTCAAAAAAACACCGAAATAGGGTTAAATGTTCCCGTCAAAAAAACACTGAAATAGGGTTAAATGTTGCCTTCAAAAAACACTGAAATGGGGTTAAATGTTCCCTTCAGAAACACTGAAATAGGGTTAAATGTTCCCTTCAAGAACGCCGAAATAGGGTTAAATGTTCCCTTCAAAAACTCTAATTGACGTATCTGATGGTATGCACAAACACTTATCTGTACACTTGTATGAAAATTCAAATGAACCCAGTGTTAATTTAGAAACTTAAATGATACAGCAAATAAGGATACTAAATACATGAATGTAAGTATTTATTTGGTTATGCCTTTGCAGTAAAAGAGTCAAAAGGATTGTTCACTATTCACTCGGCAATTCAGGAAGGTGTCACAAAGAAAATGTATTTGTTCATGTAAGGTGCTTTGATTGATTTGATATGTTCTTGTGAGCTCACCGAAGGGAGCTTAACTTATCACTTGTCGTCTGTCGTGAACTTTACATTATCGTCTTCTCCTCACAAACTACTCGACCAAATTGAACCAAATTTTGTGTACATGTTCCTTATCATATGTCAATTCAAGTTTGTACAAATAAACTTGCCACGCCCACGTGGGGCACCAGAAGGGGCATAACTGTGATAGCACCCATAAATTTTTTTCAAAAATTCAAAAAAATCTTATTCAGATCCACCAGTCAGAATCTTTTCATATTTGTTATACAATATCTCTAGGGGTGTCAGATTCAAGTTTGTTCAAATCGAGTCACTGGGTTAATATTTGGGTTCCCTATGGGAGCCCAAATTTTAACTTTGTGCAATTCGTGGAATATTCTTTAAAAATCTTCTTCAGATTCACCAGTCAGAATCCTCTCATATTTGGTATACATCATCTTTAGCGGGATCAGATTCAAGTTTGTTCAATCGAGTTTCTCGGTTAATATTTGGGTTCCCTATGGGAGCCTGAATTTTAACTTACTGCAATATGAGAAAATTTCTTTAAAAATCTTCTTCTTCAGATCCACCAGTGAGAATCATTTCATATTTGGTATACAACATCTCTTGGAGGGTAAGACTCAAGTTTGTTCTAATCTGGTCCCGGGGTTAATAATTTGGCTACCCACGGGAGCCTGAATTTTAACTAAGTGCAATATGAGGGAATTTCTTTTATAATCTTCTTCTTCAGATCCACCAATCAGAATCCTTTCATATTTGGTATACAACATCTCTAGGTGGGTCAGATTCAAGTTTGTTCAAATCCAGAATCTGGGTTAGTATTTTGGCCCCCTATTTGAGCCCAAAGTTTAACTTAGTGCAATGTGAAGTGATTTCTTTAAAAACCTTCTTCATATCTACCAGTCAGAATTCTTTCCTAGTTGGTATATGACATCTCAAGGGGGATCAGATTCAAGTTTGTTCAGTTTGAGTCCTTGGCTTAATATTTGGGCTCTATGGGCAGGGGTGGGGGTGGGGGGGGGGGAATATTAGGTTCAGGTTTGTTCAAATCCATTCCTTAGTGTTTTCCCATAAAATTTGCCTCTCATGACATCAATTCTTTGTAGTGTTGATGAACCATGTCTAACTGAATGTGACCCCAAATACTTCTTTGAACCACTTTGGCTGGTGAGCGATTAAGGCCCCTTGGGGCCTCTTGTTTTTTTAAGTGGGGAAAATCCAAAGGGGGTGGAGTTGGGGGTCAATTAATCAACATGTCGATTATGCCTCTTGATTTAGTCAACTCTGTAAATCACTAATTGTTTTAACACTTAAAATATCAAATGGAAATTCATGCTGACATGTAGTTGGGAGCTTTCGAGTTTCACTGCTGTAGCTAAAAACTTGTGACCATATTGGATTTTGCTGTTAACCCTTTCACTTAACAGGAATAAAGCCACCTCTTTGAAATCCACCAAAGATAATAATGTCCTTCAAGTTATTCAAGAATATTTTTCAAGTCAAAATATTTGGCACTCTCCAAAGCCTACACTTCAAGTCAGAAGTAGTTGTAGGTAAACCACAATTATCTCGCAGTTTTGTGTGCAGTTATAAACTATACAAAAACACGTGTTTTGTTTCCGTGCCACTAATAAAAATGATAACCGCGGTTGCCGATTGTTTGCGACTGGAATCCGAAACGTAAATAAACGATAGTGTTAGTCTTGTGGGAAGAAACGAGCCGTGGGCTTTAATGAAACTGCATTGTGGCTTTCAGTCATAAACACAAATAAACGATACCAACAATCATTTGTGATAAGATTCATGTACATGTATATACACATGTAAAGCAAAAATTCAAAATATGTTGATGGCATTTGCAATGCTCGTCATGTAATGAAAAATTTTGAACGTCATTCCATTTGAAATATTGTCCATTGTCTGCCTTTTAGGTACGAAATTTCCAATTTGGCACGTAAAAGTGAAGACTATCAAATAATAAATAACATGTGGATCTAATCACCGCGACAATGAGTGGCCGAGATTATCTTGAAAAATCATCTGATGTGAATATAATGCATAATCCACATTGTATATTTGAACAAGTTAAAAGTTAAGTTGAAAATATTTTTTTCAGTGGTATTGTTGGTTGCGAGTTTTTAAGTAGGCCCACCAAAGGCAAAGAAAGCCATCAAAATCTCACTACCGCTGCATCTGAATCACAGCAAACTACAAATTCAACACATTGTTGGACTTTATTTCTTAATGAAGAAAATTCCAATGCAACATTTATGAAGAAATAATACGCCCTAAGTTAGTTTGGTTTTGCCAGTCGTCATATAAGCAAAAATTGTGCAGCTCTAATAAAAGTGTTGGGGGTACGATTGAATTTCACGGCTCCAGAGCACAAAAAATGTTAAGAATTAGGCTAATCATACACTGTAAGCCTTACATCTACCAACTAAAATTAATGACGGCACCTGGAAGTCTTTTCATATTTTCGAACGCCCTTGTGAAGATTCGATTGAGCCTTTCTCTTTGGAAAATAAGCTGTTACCGTACATACAAGCCCATTTGTTTACACCAGATACGAACAAGCAAGCAAGGAAGTAGATGGGCACATACCTCCACCCCCCATTTCAGTCGTGCCCCACCCCAGTGATGGGGCCTAATTATTGATGCCGTTCACAGCTTATAAATTATGGATACAAGCAGACTCAGTCAAGAAAATTGAGTTTTTTGTCTCGAATTTCACATTTGTTTCAGGGGCACCCCCCACCCCCAGTGAGGGGTGCATCCTCTTGTGCTCGCCTCCATCTCGCCGCTACGTGGATTGGGTAAAAGACTCAAACATGTTATTCTTCCCGACATGTTATTCTTCTCTCACTACGCTCTCGCAAAATCCTTATACTTGAAAGGATAAGCGTTCGTATTAAGATGCAATGTAATTTCAATATTCAAATGAGTCATGAATTCAGAAAAAGGTATGGCTGCTATTGAATGTGATGAGAATAAAATGTCACTGTAAGTACACTGAACTTAAGGAATGCAGAGCGTCGGGGAAACAATACACAAGTTGGGAATGGATTAATGCCATTCTCAAAATATTTAATTCAATTGCATGAATACTTAATTACTTTTCGGGGTGCATTGTGAGATCCAGAGCATTGTTTCTTCCAAACAGTAACTTCAGAAGGCCTGCACAATAAAAGGAAGCTGATTGATTTGTATGCCCGGCACTTAATCCAATTTCAGTGAGTGTCAAATTGCCACCAGTTCAATTACAAAACAAACTACTGTAATTAACCACCTGTGAAAACACGAAAGGTGGATGGTTACTGCTATTCTAAGAGTGCCTTTTCCATTGAGTTTTTTCTTTTTATCTGAGCTACCCACTATTTGAATTGCAAAAGATGATTTGCTACATTTAAATGATTGACATTTTTTAAAATTTTGGCGTTAAAATCTAAATACACCCACAGACATTGAAACATTTTAGAATGTACAATGGAAGCATTGTATAAAACTCAGAAAACATCGACAATGTTATTTTCACTGATAAATCTATGATCCAAATGAGAAACTCTGTAAACAAGTGTTACAGAAAATGGGGTGAACCGACAGTACTGACTCCTCAACCCAAATACCCTTATTCTGTGCATGTTTGGGGTGGAATCTAGCAAAAGGGTGCCACTACGCTCGCAATATGCAATGGCAAAATTTTCAGGGAGAGTGGGAGGAGGGGACAAGTTCTCTAGATGTAGAAACTCGGTTTGTTTCATTGTTTCAAATGAAAAATTCAAGTGAACGCCATTCAGAATATGGGTCAAACTGAATATGGACGAAATTGTCTTGGTTTCTAGGCGCATGTGTTGACCAACGATCTTGTCATGTACAATTGACATGTGCATTATTTTTTTTTTTGACAATCTCTACCTTTAGAAATTGGCACATTTTTTTAATATTACGGCGAAAAAACAACTAAAACTCATTCTGTTGTTTTTTTATCACATGAACATCTTCATCCAATGAAGGGAAGCAAACAGAATATCAGTTTACCCCAAATTGACATCCATATGATAAGTGTGTCAATGACACTTTCATTTATGCAGCCCAACCTGTGACATCAAGGCACATGTATCTATTTTTTGTTTGGGAAATTTCTCGAATTATTTCTATTGCGGAGATAAGGATTTACCGGATAATGTAATTCCGTGCGCTGTGAATGTGTTTAATCGAATATGTTCTGTTGTTGATGCTTAGTCTCTACTGTATTATGTGAATTTATTTATAGGACCCCATTAATTATTGTCGTTAAATAAGGTCAGTACAATATAACATTTGTGGGGCTTCTTTCCCATATCCCGAAGAAGTTGAAAGCTCACTTTTCAAAACAAATATCTAATTGGTCAGTTGACATGTCAGTTTGATAAGGAAAACAATACTTACCTGTCAAAAAAATAAAGAACAAGTTTGCAAATAATGTTGTTTTAATAATTCTAATACAATATATTATGCATACAATACATATTTTGAGCACACAACAAAGAAATATTCAGTTGCAAAAAACATTGTTTTTTGATTTACGGTTTACTGGGATTCGCCACCAGTTCGGGATGAACTTTTAAGTGGGGGTCCGAAAATTTTGAGGCTTAAAAAAATTATATTTTTGTGAAAAAATGTCTGAAAACAAAAAAGTGTCCGAAAATTTAGTTGAAATACGGTATGTGGTGTCCATGTTTGGAAGGATAATTGTGGAATTCTGCATTATATACAGAACTGGAATACAACAAAACCCTCTTAATTGAAAGCCACTTTGCCAGGGGAGATTATTCGTGTAACAGGAATATTCAATTAACGGATTTTGTCACTTTCCTAAATTCTAGAAATAAACTAAGCATTTATTCTATTATATTTTCTTTGACAGAGCACACAGAGCTCTGTCAAATCATGATTTAAAAGATTGTTTTGACATATTTGGCCTAACCACATTCAGTACAGGCATTTAAAGGGGATTCATTGATTGTTACGGTAACTTCACAACATATTTCAAGATTTTTAGCTCAACTTGACAAAGTCAAGCTGAGCTATTGCCATCACTTCTCGTCCGTCAGCGTACGTACGTACATACGTCCACAATTTCCTTTGGCACACCTCACAGGTCGCATTTATACGTCCACAATTTCCTTTGGCACACCTCACATGTCGCGTTTATGATCAGATCGCTTTGAAACTTGGTATGCTTGTTTGGGGTGACCTCTAGATGGGAGCTATCGATTTTCTTCCATTTCCGTCAAAAAATGTTGCCACGGCCAACGTTCTTAGAACTTAGTTTAGTCAGACCTCAATATTTCTCTTTGGCACACCCTGCAGGGCACATTTATGATCGGATTGCTTTGAAACCTGGCATGCATGTTTGGGGAGACCTGTAGATGGGAGCTATCGATTTCTTCCATTTCCGTCCATCAAAAAATGTTGCTGCTGGCAACAATCTTGAACTTAGTTTAGTCAGGCATCTATGTATTCCTTTGGCATGCCCTACAGGGCACATTTATGATCAGATCGGTTTGAAACTTTGTATGCTTGTTTGGGGTTACCTCTAGATGGGAGCTATCAATTTTTTTCGATTTCCATCAAAAAATGTTGCCACTGGCAATGACCTTCGATGAACTTTTTAGTGCAGTTAAGCATCAATATTTCCCTTTGACACACCCTGCAGGACACATTTATGAGTGGTTCGCTTGCAAACTTGGTGTGCTTGTGTGGGGTTACATCTAGATGGGAGCTGTCGATTTTCTTCAATTTCTGTCAAAAAATGTTGCCGCTGACCTTTGAACTTAGTTTAGTCAGACCTCAATATTTCCCTTTAACACACCCTTCAGGGCACATTTATGATCGGATCACTTTGAAACTTGGTATGTGTTCCGGGTGACCTCTAGATGTGAGCTATTGCTTTTTTTCATTTCAAGAAAAAGTTATTGTCATTGTCACCAGCCTTTGAACTTTTGTGCATCAACTTATCCCTTTTGCACTCACTGCAGGGCATATTTATGAATTTCCATAATCCCCCCCCACTCCCCCCCACTCCCCCCCCCCCCCCCCCCACCACCAAAACAAAAAAAACAAAAAAACAAAAAAAAAAACCATTGCCACAAGCAATGACCTTCTTAGTGGATTTGTGCATTAACATCTTCCTTTGGCATGCCTCAGAGGGCACATTCATTATCAGGTTGTTTTGAAACTTTGCTTATGCAGGATGACAAAGATAGGAGCTATTGATTTTCCTTTCATTTCCATCAAAAACTGTTGCTGTTAGCAACAATCTTTGAATTTATTGCATTTGTGCATCAACATTCTTTGACATGGCCTACAGGCCACATTTATCATAGGATTGTTTTTGAACTTGGTGTGCTCATTAGGCAAATCCTCTAGATAAGAGCTATTGATGAGCATTCATTTCTGTGAAAAAAGTTGCCATTTACAATAACCTCTTAACATACTGCGTTTATGTATCAACATTCTTCCTTTAGCCACTCTTACAGTTTACATTTAAAAATGCATGGATTACTCTGACGTGCACACACAATGCTGTTATGTTGAAATTTCATCAAATAACATTGGTACCAATGATCTTCAGTTTTGCCATTTCATTTATAACTTACCAAGTTCAAGTTTGTCAAGTTGAGCTACAGTGTCATTGACACTTTCATTTATTCAGTAAGTAGAAGTTTATGCCAAAGGCCATACGCAGTTGAACAATCAGGTTTGTTTTGCAGATACGGTAAATGATTTCATGTTTTGGATTTATATTCAGTTAACAGGGTTATTCAGCTATGAGATATCTAATTAAGTGGGCTACACTCTTTATTTTGTTTGTTTTTTCTTGTAGGCATCACCAGGAAATCTCACTCAGTTTGAAGATATATTATTTACAAATGCTGATTTGTCAACTAGTGTTGGTGTCATTGCTGTTAAAGTTAGTGCTGATGGAAGTGGCCAGAAGGTCAGTTGATTCATATCACATTTTTAGCTCAACTTTGGCGAAGCCAAATTTGAGCTTATGCCATGGCCAGTCGTCCGTCTGTCCGTCAACAATTCAATACGGCTCAGGCTAGAGGCTGTATTTATGAACCGATCTTTACGAAACTTCTTGGGTACCTTTGTTATGACCGTGGGACGAGAACGAGTGTTTTTGGGTCTGGTCTGAAATTCAAGTTGGCCGCTGGCGGCCATTTTATACAGACTTAGGTGAAATCAGATTTTTGCACAGAACTTCCATATCAAAGCGCTGAATAATTTTTTGTATGAATGTTTAGTACCATGGGATGCATCACATATAATACGGGTTTTTTTCTCGTACGTAAATTATGCAAATTAGACTAACTTTGATGTATATAGTGTTACTTTCAGCACTGTAAGTGCAAATCGGAGTTACGATGTTGGGGAGTTGGCAGCTTCTCGTCGTTGCTCGGTGGTTCTCTCCGGGTACTCTGGCTTCCTCCACCCGAAAAACTGTCACGGTCATGATTAGCCATTGTGCATAAATATATGACCTTAAACATCAATAAAAATAAAATAAATAAAATAAAAGTAAGTGCAAATGCCAATACGGCTTGGGCTAGAGGCCGTATTTATAAACCGATCTTTACGAAACTTCTTGGGTACCTTTGGTATCACCGTGGGAGAAGGAGTGTTTTTGGGTGCGGTCCGAAAGTACAAAATTAGGTGCAATCAGATTTTTGCACAGAACTTCCATATGAAAGCGCTGATTTGAAAAATTTTTTGTGTGAATGTTTAGTACCATGGGATACATCACATATAATACGGGGTTTTTTCTCGTGCAGAAATTATGCAAATTAGATGAACTTTGATTTTTTCAGTGCTACTTACACACAGTAAGTACACGTCAATATGCCTCGGGCTAGAGGCTGTATCTATCAACCGATCTTCACAAAACTTCTTGGGTACCTCTGTTATCACCTTGGGACGAGAACGAGTGTTTCTGAGTGCGGTCCAAAATTCAAAATGGCTGCCAGTGGACATTTTGTACCGAAATTGGGTCTAATCAGTTTTTTGTACTCAACTTCTATACGGTTCAGGCTAGAGGCCGTATTTATGAACCGATCTTTACGAAACTTCTTGGGTACCTTTGTTATCACCATGGGATGAGAACGAGCGTTTTTGGGTGTGGTCCGAAGTTCAAGATGGCCACCAGCAGCCATTTTGTACCAAAATTAATGCAATCAGTCTTTTGTACAGACCTTCTGTATGAAAGTTCTGATTTGAATAAATTTTTGTATGAATGATTAGTAAAATGGAATACATCACATGCAGTACGGGTTTTTTTCTAATGCAGAAATTATGCAAATTAGATGAATTTTGATTTATTTAATGCTACTTATACACTGTAAGTGCACATGTCAATACGGTTCGGGCTAGAGGCTGTATTTATCAACCGATCTTCACGAAACTTCTTGGGTACCTTTGTTATCACCTTGGAACGAGAACGAGTGTTTCTGAGTGTAGTCCAAAATTCAAGATGGCTGCCAGTGGCCATTTTGTACCGAAATTAGGTCCAATCAGTTTTTTGTCACAACTTCTATACAGCTTGTATTTATGAACTGATCTTCACGAAACTTCTTGGGTACCTTTGTTTTCACCTTGGGACAGGAATGAGTGTGTTTTGGGGTGCCTTTGTTATCACTGTGCAATGAGAACAAATATTTTGGGGTTCAGTCAGACCCACTCTGGGACTCGGATTTCTTTTCTAGTTTAGCATCTGACTGTCACCCACATTTACAATACTTTACCTATACATTTGTTACAGACTACAGTCAGTATTTATGTACAGACCGTTACAATACTTTATATGTACCTTTGTTATCAGGTCATTACCAAGATGTTTGTCATTGCTGTGTCACATACTATACATGTACATGTCTTGACAAGTTGAGCTACAGTGTCATTGACACTTTCATTTTCTTTTCCGTTTTCCATTTTTGGTTTCCGTTATTTGTTTATTGGTGTTTAAGGTCACATACTTATGCGCAATGGCTAATCGTGACTATAACAGTTTTACAGGTGGAGGAAGCTGGAGTACCAGGAGAGAACCACTGAGCATCAATGAGCAACTGTCAGCTCCTCAACATTCTAACTCTGTACCATCAGCGTGCAGTACACCTTAGTACACAGCTTCATCGTGCCACCATGTAGGCAACTTGGATAAAGTGCCCTGCCCAAGGACACAACACAGGTCACTTTGGACGGGATCGAACTCGGGACCTCTAGCATAGAAGTCCCAGCAGTTTACCACTGAGCCACTGCGCCCCTTGATTTCTGTTGCTGGTCCTTTCGAATGATGAAGCTCATGAGTGATGCAGTACTTTTATTATTTAAAAACATTAAGAATAGGAAAAATATACACAGAAGTTAGCTTCTCCAATTTAAAATATGTATAATGTGTGGAAAGGTCTCTCAAAACTCTTTCGCGAAATTCAGGCCTGTCATTCTGAGGGAGGTAATCACCCTTGCCCACTATTGCCAGCCTGAATGGAAAATTCTGCATGAGGTAACTGCTCTCCATGCACGGGCGACGGAATCGTGCCGTGCCATTGTTTCAGCGGAGAGAAAGTGTGATTGTAATGTGAGAACAGAGAAAGAAAGAGAAATACTGTACAGCAGAGTAAATGAGTGCTTATTATACACGACGAGTTGTGGGTCTGAGTGGGGTATACTGGAATCATCTTGTCCATCCGTCTCCATTTGTTTATCTGTCTCTATCCATCTGTAGACATAATTTTGTTCAGAGATTTTCTCTGATGTTTATGGGTCGATTCCTTTGAAACTTTGTAATCGCAGATGCACAGGTTCCCTTGGTAGTAAACATCCATACCAAGTTTCAAAGGAATTGACCCATAAACATCCGAGAAAATCTCCAGACAAAATGCAAACATTCTAAGATGAAAAGGGACATAACTTTGGCAAAAAAGTCTGGTGTACAGGTTCCCATGGTAGTGAACATCTATACTGTTTCAAAGGATTTGACCCATTAACATCTGACCAATAAACATTTGGTATGTGATACTTGATTCATGCCCCCCCCCCCCCCCAACAAAAAAAATGTGTCCCCGTGGGAACCCCAGGAGCTAAAAACAGATACATTTTGTAAACGCCCATATTTCCCAAACTGCACATAATAGAGAACTGTTTTCTGGAATTCTGAATTCAATTCAATGAAATAGTAAAAAAAAAATTGCCTATATCGGTTGTTTCAGGGTGTTGGGGGTATTGGAAAAAAATACTGAGTCAGCATATTTGCAAAAATTTTTAAAATCTTCAGAACCCCTGATCAGAATCTTTTGATATTTGGCAGGCTTGTCATTTTGAGGCGGGCGATCGCCCCTGGCTTGCAGTCACTCACCTGAGGTCAAAATTCCATGGACGGTAAACGTCTGCCTAACCCCGATTTCTGCAGCCCATGAATTCTGTCGAAGGCACCTTAAAATCGGCTGTCTGAAACTGCAATTTTCACGGATTGAAGGAGATAAAGCGCAATTTGTGAAGTTGTAGTGTGTTGGCGACACAGTCATTCAGAAACAGTACCTCACTGACCCGCTCCGAAGTCCAGAGAGTGCGTGCAATAGCAAAATAAAAAAGTGGGGGGGGGGGGGGGGGGGGGGATTTCAGACGAGTAATCAAGCCTGAAACTAAGTCAGTGCAAGTCAAGTTGGTGTGCATCGGAATGGGAAGTGATTAATTATCCTTTGGGTATGATAAGAAAAAGAGAGTACACTCAAATACAAAATATCCACCCAATTATATCGCACATATTTGTCAACTGTTTTAATAAGTGATCAGTTTAAAATGCTGAACAAATTGAACATCATTCCGATGTTTTGACAACAGCAGACCGTGCTGTCGAGCCATTTTATTCCAGGTATCACATGCTTTGATTGTTATTTTGCATTAAAATTTAGAGTGAAAAAGTTTATAAAAATATGAAAAATGTAAATCGTACTTTCAAATAGTTGGTAAATACGTTTGAATTTAATAAAAAATAATAAAATTTTGATTATATTTCATTGTTTACTCCCTAGGTTTCCCCAAATATCAGGGTCATATGATGTAAAGTGGAGATCATGTGACGTGCACAGTGGGTTCAAATAATCAATATTACACTGAAAATATTGAAATTTTGAGAAAAAAATACCTAGTGAATTTTTCTAAATCTTCAGTAATAATCCCTGTCAGTGTATCCAACATATGAACCCACCAATCATTGCTGCTAATATTTTTTCACACTAAAGAAAATAGATTATGCATAAGACAACACGTGTACTTGGAAACTGAAGCACTGTTCAATAGGGGTTATCCAAGTCTATAAATATATCCTATGCAGTTACTTCCCTTTCATGAACAGCTGATTTTCAAACTGGGACACCTCTCTGTCTGTGCTAAATAAAATATCCAGGCCTGAATTGGGTAAGTAGAATGTTGCAAAAAGTGACCTATTTTCGGGAGCTTACACACAACTATGGGCTTGGTCATGGGTCAGTATGGTAAGTAACTTTTCAAATGCGATTACGGAACGTATCATCCCCAAGCCAGTTCGACCCCAGGTCCCTGACGATTCCCTGGGATGTTTCGTCCCAAAATCAAAGCCGGGACGATTCGTCTCCCAAATATGATTGGTTCGCCCCAAGTTATCGGCTTCTGGCGGTGAGCACGGTGCACTGGCTTGTGCAGTCATGATGTAATGTATAGATACAGGCTTGGTTATTTGGATGCAAGATAACTATAAGACTCATGTTAGTGTCATGGGTAACCTGGTATCTTGCATCCAAATATTCAAGCCTGCATCTTTTGTTACCTGATGATGTACATCATAATTACACAAACCATGTACCTTAAAATGATATGAGTTGTCTACCCAACAGGCTGAAACAAAATGGCCCCCGCAAACCATAAATGACCCTCCTGGGGTGATTTGAGGAGAACCATAATGGCCCTTCTGCAATTTTCAAAATGACTAGCCTGATTTGGTAAACAGCACCTTAAGGAGGTTAGATCTAATTTTGTTCAAACCAAGTGCCTGAGTTAATATTTGGGCTTCCTATTGGAGCCCAAATTTTAACTTAGTCCAATAGTCCAACTTAGTCCAATATGAGGAATAATCTTAAAACTCTTCTCCAGAATCTTTTAATATATGGTATTAAAATTTGTTTCTTAACAGGCTTAATGGTAAAAGGGCAAATTTGTCCTTGTTATTCTATATAAGAATCTGTTACAGATTTCTAATTGTCAGTGAAACAAAATTTATTTCTGATCTGTTAATTTCTCACAAAATAAAATCCTCAGAAAATCAGCATACAGGAGTTAGTATTGAAAAGGTTTAGCTGTTTCAGAGCCATCTTGTATACAGACATCTGAAAGGGGGTATGGATAGGCACATCTGGGATAGTCACACCTTTAGTTCTGTTCTCCGTACAAACTAATCATATTTATAACATATGCAGCTGCAGTCAAGAGGTGTGCATTGATTATATCTTGGTTTTTTCAAGTGTCACAGTCAGAAAGCCATTTTTAGAAACAAATAGTAGACATATTCATTTGTGCCTGTGATATACTTACAAATGCTTGAGAGTGCATTTTCCATACTTTGTATTGCTCTACTTAAATTGAATTTATTGGCTGTTATAAATGTGACATCTTCTTGCCATAGTTGTGTATATTCCCTTGATATTGATTGACAAATTTCTTGTTTTTATTATAGGTAGTTGGAGTTGGTTATGCTGATGCTACTCTCAGAACACTGATGGTTTCGGAATTTGTAGATGATGACCAATTTTCAAATTTTGAGGTATCGAACTTAGTGACTTCTAGCTAAACCTTTTACTGTGTATTATTCCCACAGAAACATTTAGTAAAGCAGAATTAATCCTCTGCCCACTGGTATCAAAATATCAAAGTTTTAGGCTGAAATATTTTTCCATAGTGCCTGATAATGCAGCTCGCAATTTAAAACATTCACTTTTCTTTGACAGAGCTCATTATTGAGCTCTGTCAAACAAGATTGAATGCGTTAAATTTCTAGTTACATTATAAGAAAAATGTTTTGCTTGAAATTTCAGAATGTTGACAGCAGTGTGGAGAAGGTTAATAACATCAATATTCAGAAGTTATTATATGGTTAGTTTAATGTTGGCCAAGATATCAGCCCAAGGTAACTTCATATGAGTCTGAGACCGAAGGTTGAAGAAGGCTTATGTGAAGTTACTGAAGGCTGTTAACTCAGCTGATATGAAACTATCCAAGTAATAACCTCTATTCATTAAACCAACATGAATAATTACAAAAATGCTCAGATTTCTGATAGTTTTTGGACAGTGCTATTGTTTCTCATTCTTTTCGCAAATTCTGAATTTTTACCTTCTACTCCAAGTGCAGCAAGCTGAACATTTGAAGGAAGTGGTGATGTTATGCTTTCTAAACAACCTATTCTCCCACCTTGACGATTGTCCACCTAAAACTCTGAATTTTAGTTTACAAAAAAAAATTTCTGTACTCCTCTCTGCTTTCTTCTCTTCATCACTTAATCATTTCATATTGCCATCACTAATTCCTCATCATACAAATCTTTGCTAACAACCCCGCCATACACGGTATGACCAAGTTTCCAAAATTGTTTTCAACGATTAACTGTGAACATTTTGATGTAAACAGGTTGCTTGCACGTAGTAATGCTTTCAGGCAGGAAACAATTCTATGTCCATACAAAAAAAAATTAATTGATTCTCAGGCTTTTTTTTTTTTTCAAAGAATGATAGAGGGAGGATTTTATTTTTATTTAATTTTCTTTTATTCAGTATTCACCCACAACTTCCTATGAAGATTTAATACATGTGAGTGTGAGTGCAGTCCCGCCACTGAATTGATGGGATACACACTGTGACCTAAAGTAAGAATATGGAGTGGTGGCGTTAGAATTTCCTCCACTGTGGTATAGGATGATTCACTTTTAGATGGTCCAAATTCATTTTGAGGGCAAAGGGTTGATGAACTGACTTGGGCTGAACCCACAAATCCAGCCCCTGTTTATTCCTACTAGAAAATTGATGAAGTTGAAGCTTTTCGAGTGGTATTAACGTTTACTCTGTCGTGCCGCGACTGTCTTTGGACCTCTACTGCTTCTGTGTCATATCAACAACCTAACAGACTGTTTTATTATTGATTCCTTTTCCAGTGTAAATAGATTTGCAAAAGGAAGTGGTCATTGAATGTTTTTATCATAAAGAAACATTGTTATTTGAGAGACCCTTCATTTAAAGCACATCCTGGACTTATAGGAAGAGTTATAGCCAAAATTCATCAGTGGAATAATTTTTCAGTTTCATTTTGGTTACCTCTTTCGTTTTTGGTTGCCTCTAATTTCTTGTGATGGGAAAAGCGTGAGACATTTGTCAGCTACTAAATGACTACGGTACCAAATTCATAATGTCAAACTTTGTCAGCTACTAAATGACAGCAGATACCAAATTCATAATGTCACTTGAATGCTGGTTATTTTTACCTCACTTGACAACATCAGGTATGAGCTATTGGGATGGGTTGTGATCCTTTGTCCATCTGTACATCTGTCTGTATTGCCATCCGTTTGTCCGTCCATCCACAATTCCTTTATCACACCCTGCAGGCTGCAGCTCTCACCTGATCAGTCCCAGATTTCATATGTAGCTTTGGGGCAATGTCTAGATGCGAGCTATGAAATGTTTTCCAAAATTTCGGTAAAAAACGTGGCCACCAGCAGCCATCTTAGATTTAGCATATAAATTATCAACAATTCATTTTGCACACCCTATAGGCCACATCTCTCTCCTGTCCTTTTTCAAATTTCGTATATAGCTTTGGCGTGATGTCTAGATGGAAGCTGTAGAATTTTTCTGAATTTTGTTGAAAAACATGGCTGCCATCTTGAATTTGGATATAAGTTGTCCAACAATTCCTTTAGCACACCCTACAGGTCGCAGCTCTCACCCGTTCAGTCCAAAATTTTGATATTTGGCTTTAGGGCAATGTCTGGGTGGGAGCTATCAAATTTTTCCGAAATTTCGTTAAAAAACATGGCCACCAACTACCACCTTAGATTTAGCATATAAATTGTCAACATTTCCATAAGCACACCCGACAGGCTGCATCTCTCACCTGATCTTTTTCAAATTTCATAACGTAGCTTTGCTGTGATTTCTAGATTGGAGCTTTCAAATTTTTCTGAATTGTGTTTAAAAAAAATGGCCACCAGCAGCCATCTTGGATTTGGCATATGAGTTGTCAAAAACTCAATTGGCCCACCCTGCAAGCCACATCTCTCACCCAATCCTTTTCAAATTTGATATGTAGTTTTTGTGTGATGTCTAGATGGGAGCTATCTAATTTTTCTGAACTTTGTTGGAAATGATGGCCGCCAGTCATCTTGGATTTGGCATATAAATTATCAACAATTCCATTATCACACCCCTCAACCCATCTTTTTCGAAATTTCATATATGGCTTTGGTGTGTTGTCTAGATAGGAGCTATCAAATTTTTGTTGGAAAATGTGGGTGGCAGTGGCCATCTTGGATTTGGCTTATAAATTGTCAACAATTCCATTAGCAAACTCTACAGGCCTTGCCTCTCACCCGTTCTTTTTCAAATTTTATATGTTACTTTGGTATGATGTCCAGATAGAAGTTATCAAATTTTTCTGCATTCTGTTGAAAAATATGGCCGCCACTCGCCATCTTGGATTTGGCATATATAAATTGTCAACAATTCCATTAGTACACCCAACAATTCCAATTGGGAATTTGAATAAGAAATGTTACCTTCATATTAAACTGAGAATATTAATACAGAAGTTACAACATGTATAGTACATGTCTTTAAGTTTTAAAACAATTAATCGCATGAAATAATGATCAATGTCTGTAATCTCTAATAACTCACTCGTTCTTATACTATTAAATGATGATGATATTTATGCATTTTGCTACCCTTTGGGAAACTACATTCTGTGACCTTGTAGTTGTGGCTAGGCATGTCTTGGCTGCCTATATAAACAACTGACAAGGTTCTTGGGATGTAACTTGCAAATATATCTAAAAACGGACTGTTGCAGCACCTGTTTTGTTGCAGTAAAAAGTGTTTAAAGTCAAAGTTCGGCATTTAACTCATTGCATTCTGGTAGAATTTCAAATTTGTTGTCACAAACTCCATCCTGCATGAAAAATTTAACAAATTAAATCTTGTTTGACATAGCTCAATGAGCTCTGTCAAACAAGATATAATTTTTTAAAATTCTGAGTTGCATTGTGGGAAAAATTTGCTGTTGAAAACTTTAATATTTTGACATCAGAGTGCAGAGGGTTAAGAGTTAAAGAAGAATTAAATTTTTATTTGAATGAGGATTGAGATTGGGAAATATTTGGTTTGAATTGAGAAAAACTAGGCCAAAATGCCATTGGGAAAGGGGCGCACATTCGGCCTCTGTAGACACGCTAAAGAATCCCTGAAGATATATAGAATAAATGCTTAGTTTATCTCTATAGATTTCCCCGTGGGAACCCCGGGATGTGAAGCAGTGCCTGTTCACTGTGGTAAACAGGCTCTGTTTTAATGGTAAAATAGGACCCAGTCACCAATGCTTGGGAGGTGCAAACCCTCTCTAAAATGGGCAACATGGCTTATTAATGCTCACCCCTGGTCTTGAGTTGATACTCATGTTGTGGTCATGATTAGCCATTGTGCAAAAATTTGTGACCTTAAACACCAATAAATAATGATAAATCTCTACAGATTAGAGGAAAGTGACCAAATCCATTTCACTTGAGTACTACTGTTAATTGAATAATTTTCACTGGGAAAGTATTAATTCAATTAACAAAGTTTCAACTCCCAATTTACACAATGTTCATGTGCATGTTTTTGTACACTGCTGCATTACTGTCTGTATTATGGTTTATTGCTGGATTTAATGGGGTGGAATTGGAGTCACTGGGTGTTCAGCTGCCACGAGAAGCCTGGGAAGTTGAGCAGTGTTTATTTACTCATGTAATGCCTAAAAAAGTTTAAAATCTGTTTCTCAGTACTTCTGCACGGTCATTTTGGCATGCTCTCTTTTTATAACCAATGCGAACTTAAAAAAATAATAATTAAATGGTTTACGTCTACTATTTTACGCAAGTTAATAAAATTGATGCTTTAGCATTGCAATGCCTTGCACTCAAAGGACAAAATACACCACCACCCATGCTATTCTGTAGATAATAAGGCCTAAAACATAAAACAAAGAACATGAACTTTTGATGGCAAAGAAATAATTACATAAATAAAATTAAAAAAATGCCCGCCCACATGCACAGAAGATTTACTTTGGGGGGCCTAAACAAGTTGTGTTTTTACTGATGAAATAGGACCAGTAACCAATGCCTGGTGTTGAAGTCTTCCAAAGTAGGCAGCAAAGGTATAAATAATTGGCTAAACTTGACTATACATGTACTACGGTCATGATATATCTGCATTAAATAAATAATGTTTTTTTTTAGGCACTTATTGTACAGTTGGGACCAAGAGAATGTATTGTTGCAGCAGGAGAAATAAACGAAAAATTAAAGCAAGTGTTAGATCGAAGTGGCTTATTGATAACTGAAAGGAAGAAAAGTAAGCATATCCCTTGGGAGGTAAAAACCCAAATTTCCATGCAATGATTAAATCATACTTTTCATCTTGCAAGTGGAAATACACTATCAATTATTTCAGATCTCTCCAATTCACAATGCTGCCTCTGCAAGCAGATTGAGAATTTGGTCCAGGAGCAAATATTCTAAAACTTTTACCATTGTGTTCAAAAGAATTGATTTTCTACCTATTAATTTTACTGACTAAAATAAGTCATTAGCATTGTAAAAGATATTGTGCTTTGCAACCTGGAAAATTGCCACATCTTTGAAAATGCTTATGGTTCATTTGTATTTTCTAGTTGTCTTCCACTTTTTGAAAAAAAAAACGGGAGATATTAAATTTGGGGTGTCCTTCCATCCTTCTGTCCTTCCTTGTTTTTCGTTTCCAGACTCTTAACTTTCCTTACAGTGACCGAATTTCGATGGAATTTGGGTAGTAGATCACTTTCATCAATTGTGGGTGCAAGTTCGAATATGGGCATTTTCTGCACATATTTAATTAGGTTGCTGAAATTTGATTGGCTGGCGGTTTCCAGACTCTAACTTTCCTTAAAATGAACCGATTTTGATGAAATTTCATATATGGATTACTTTTATCAATACCTAGGTCAGATTCGAATGTGGGAAATTTTGTACCGAAAATCTGTCCGTCTGCTCCGTGCGTCAACGCACCTCGGACTAAAAGCCGTATTTATGAACCAATCTTCACGAAACTTCTTGGGTATCTTTGTTATCATTGTGAGACCAGAATATGTGTTTTGGGGGTTTGGTCCAAAATTCAAGATGGCCACCCGTGGCCATTTTGTTCCGAAATTGGGCGTAATCAGTTTTTTGTACAGAACTTCTATATGAAAATTCGGATTTGAATAAATTTTTGTTTGAATGTTTCGTAACATAGAATACATCACATATAATATGGGTTTTGTTCTCGTGCAAAAATTATGCAAATTAGGGAAACTTTGATTTATTCAGTGCTACTACTAATACACAGAAAGTGCACACCTTCCAGGTTTTTCGTTTCCAGGCTCTAACTTTCTTTACAGTCAGTCGATTTCGATGAAAATTCGGGTAGTAGATGACTTTCATCAATTGTGGGTCCAAGTTCGAACATGGGCATTTTCTGCGCATATTGAATTAGGTTGCTTAAATTTGATTGGCTGATGGTTTCCAGACTCTTAATTTTCCTTAGAGTCAACCGATTTAAATGAAATTTCATATATGGATTACTTTTCACTTCAGTTTAATGTAATATGTCTTATCATACAGTCTTAATTTTTAGTGATTCTCACAGTTATACTCCACATCACTTTACTTGCTTTGACAGTGACCTCCGTGAAAATAAATCTGATAACCACTGTCTGAAGCACTGTCTGTTCTGTCTCTTCTAAATAACTTCCATTTGCAATTCAACTATATTTGCTTGTTATGACTTTATATGGGTAGAAATCTAGAAAATACAGTTGTAAATTTTTTATAGTATTGGCCCTAGATAGTGACTGGGTAGCGATCTCGTGAAAACTCTATATGCTTTTATTTTCATAAAATACATATTTTTTCTGCAAAAACTGAAGCGAACAATAAATGTTTTTGCACTGTCCCTGAACAATATCACGTGCGTGGACTATTTAACTATTTCTTTTTTTTAGTCCCCTACGGGAACTGTAAGGGGACTATAGGATTGCACTCCGTCCGTCCGTCTGTCTGTCCGTCTGTCTGTCCGTCTGTCCGTCCGTCCGTCCATCCGTCCGTCCGTCCGTCCGTCCATCCATCCATCTGTCTGTCTGTCTGTCTGTCTGTTTTTTATGTTACCACCTCTCCCTCCAACACGCTTTAAGCTACACTTTTCATATTTGGTACATGGATAAATGGTTCTGAGGGGATGATGCACGCTCAAAATTTTTTTTTCAAAATTTAAGATGGCGGAATGGCGGCCATTTTTGTTGTGTTTTTTAAGGTTTTTTTTTCTCTATTTTCATGTTACCACCCCTCCCACCAACATGGTTCAAGCTACACCTTTCATATTTGGTACATGGATAAATGGTTCTGACGGGATGATGCACACTCAAAATTTTTTTTTTCAAAATCCAAGATGGCGGAATGGCGGCCATTTTTGTTGTGTTTTTTAAGCTTTTTTTTTCTCTATTTTCATGTTACCACCCCTCCCACCAATATGGTTCAAGCTACACCTTTCATATTTGGTACATGGATAAATGGTTCTGAGGGGATGATGCACGCTCAAAATTTTTTTTTCAAAATCCAAGATGGAGGAATGGCGGCCATTTTTGTTGTGTTTTTTAAGCTTCTTTTCTCTATTTTCATGTTACCACCCCTCCCACCAACATGGTTCAAGCTACACTTTGCATATTTGGCACATGGATAGAGGGTTGGGAGGGGATGATGCACATTCAATATGTTTTCTTCAAAATCCAAGATGACGGCATGGCGGCCATTTTTGTTGTGTTTTTTAAGCTTTTTTCTCTTTTATGTTACCACCCCTCACTCCAACATGGTTCAAGCTACACTTTTTATATCTGGCACATGGATAGAGGGTTGTAATGGGATGTTGCACATTCAATATTTTTTTTCCAAAATTCAAGATGGTGCCATGGCAACCATTTCTGTTGTGTTTTTAAAGCTTTTTTCTCTATTTTATGTTACCACTACTCCCTCCAACATGGTTCAAGCTGCACTTTTCATATATGGTACATGGATAAAGGGGTTGTGAGGGGATTAGGCATGCTCAATATTTTTTTTTCAAAATCTACATCTGTCTGTCTGTCCGTCTGTCTGTTTTTATGTTACCACCTCTCCCTCTAATATGCTTCAAGCTACACCTTTCTTATTTGGTACATGGATAAATGGTTCTGAGGGGATGATGCACAGTCAATATTTATTTTTCAAAATCCAAGATGACAGAATGGCGGCCATTTTTGTTGTGTTTTTTAAGCTTTTTTCTCTATTTTATGTTACCACCCCTCCCTCCAACATGGTTCAAGCTACGCTTTTCATATATGGTACATGGATAAAGGGTTGTGAGGGGATTATGCACGCTCAATATTTTTTTTTCAAAGTCCAAGATGCTTATATACTCTTGTGTCTTCTGTGACAAAAACACCTTATGTCACAAAAGCGCCATAGGGGACTAATACCTCCTCGGTGGTCAAACACTTGTTTAACGTTGGGGTTATTTTTGGCAATAATTTGTGTTTTTAATATTCTTTTTAGTAAACTGTAGGCGTGCAATAAATACTGAACAGCATACGCATTCGAACTGTCATTTTTTACTACCCTCAATCAATTTTACTGGAGGGATAATATTGAACAAGAAGCCGAAGACTTCGAGTTCAATATTATCCCTCTGCCAAAATCTATTAATAATTTTTAGCTCAACTTGACAAAGTCAAGCTGAGCTATTGCCATCACTTCTCATCTGTCTGCGTTAATGTATGTAGTACATCCACAGTTTCCTTTGGCACACCTCACAGGTCGCATTTATGATCAGATCGCTTTGAAACTTGGTATGCTTGTTTGGGGTAACCTCTAGATGGGTGCTATCGATTTTCTTCAATTTCTGTTCAAAAATGTTACCACAGGCAACGTTCTTAGAACTTAGTTTAGTCAGACCTCAATATTTCCCTTTGGCACACCCTACAGGGCACATTTATGATCAGATTGCTTTGAAATCTGGCATGCTTGTTTGGGGTGACCTCTAGATGAGAGCTATTGATTTTCTTCTATTTTAGTCAAAAAGTGTTGGCAGTGGCAACGACCTTTGAACTCAGTTTAGTGAGGCATCATTATATTCCTTTGGCATGCCGTACAGGGCACATTTTTTATCAGATCGGTTTAAAACTTTGGTATTTTTGTTTGGGGTTACCACTAGATGGGAGCTATCGATTTTCTTCGATATCTGTCAAAAAATGTTGCCACTGGCAACGACCTTCGATGAACTTATCGCAGTTATGCATCAATATTTCCCTTTGGCACACCCTGCAGTGCACATTTTTAGCTCAACTTTGGCGAAGCCAAATTTGAGCTTTTGTCATGGCCTGTCGTCCGTCTGTCCGTACGTCAACAATTGGATACGGCTCGGGCTAGAGGCCGCATTTATGAACCGATCTTTACGAAACTTCTTGGGTACCTTTGTTTTGACCGTGGGACGAGAACGAGTGTTTTTGGATGCGGTCCGAAATTCTAGAAGGCCGCCAGCTGCCATTTTGCAGAAATCTGTTTTTTTGTACAGAACTTCCATATGAAAGCTCTGATTTGGATAATTTTTTGTATGATTGTTTAGTACCATGGGATACATCACATATAATACGAGGGTTTTTTCTCGTGCGCGTAAATTGTGCAAATTAGACTAATTTTGATGTTTTTTGGTGTTACTTTCAGCACTGTAAGTGCAAATGCCAATACGGCTCGGGCTAGAGGCCGTATTTATGAACCGATCTTTGGTATCACCGTGGGACGAGAACGAGTGTTTTTGGGTCCGGTCCGAAATTCAAGATGGCCGATGGCAGCCATTTTGTACAAAATTAGGTGCAATCAGATTTTTGCACAGAACTTTCATATGAAAGCGCTGATTTGAATAATTTTGTGTGTGAATGTTTAGTACCATGGGATACATCACATATAATACGGGTTTTTTCTCGTGCAGAAATTATGCAAATTAGATGAACAGTAAGTACACATGTCAATACGGCCCGGGCTAGAGTCTGTATTTATGAACTGATCTTCACGAAATGTCTTGGGTACCTTTGTTATCACCTTGGGACGAGAACGAGTGTTTCTAGGTGCGGGCTAAAATTCAAGATGGCTGCCAGTGGCAATTTTGTACCGAAATTAGGTCTAATCAGTTTTTTGTACACAACTTCTATACAGCTCAGACTAGAGGCCATATTTATGAACCAATCTTTACGAAACTTCTTGGGTACCTTTGTTATCACCGTGGGATGAGAGCGAGTGTTTTTGGGTGTGGTCTGAAATTCAAGATGGCCACCAGCAGCCAGTTTGTACCAAAATTAATGCAATCAGTCTTTTGTACAGAACTTCTGTATGAAAGTTTTGATTTGAATAAATTTTTGTATGAATGTTTAGTAACATGGAATACATCACATATTGTAAGTTTTTTTTTTTTCGTGCAGAAATTATGCAAATTAGATGAATTTTGATTTATTCAGTGCTACTTACACAATGTAAGCACACATGTCAATACGGCTCAGGGTAGAGGCTATATTTATGAACCGATCTTCACAAAACTTCTTGGGTACCTTTGTTATCACCTTGGGGCGAGAATGAGTGTTTCTGGGTGCGGTCCAAAATTCAAGATGGCTGCCAGTGGCCATTTTGTACCAAAATTTGGTCCATCAGTTTTTTGTCACAAGTTCTATACAGCTCGTATTTATGAACTGATCTTCACAAAACTTCTTGGGTACCTTTGTTTTCACCTTGGGACAGGAACGAGAGTGTTTTGGGGTGCCTTTGTTATCACTGTGCTATGAGAACAAATATTTTGGGTTGAGTCAGACCCACTCTGGGACTCAAAGATTTCTTTTCAGTTCAGCATCTGACTGTAGCCCACCTTTACAGTACTTTACCTATACATTTGTTACAGGCAACGATCAGTATTTATGTACAGACCATTACAATACTTTATATGTAACTTTGTTACCTAGATGTTTGTCATTGCTGTGTCACATACTATACATGTACATGTCTTTGTCTTGACAAGTTGAGCTACAGTGTCATTGACACTTTCATTTACAAGATCACTTTGAAACTTATGTATGCTTGTTTGGGGGGAGCTCTAGATGGGAGCTATCGATTTTCTTCCATTTCTGTCAAGAATGTTGCCGCTGGCAATGACCTTTGATGAACTTAGCGCAGTTATGCATCAAAATTTCCCTTTGGCACACCCTGCAGGGCACATTTATTATCAGATCGCTTTGAAATTTAATTTGCTTGGGGTGACCTCTAGATGGGAGCTATCGATTTTCTTCCATTTCCGTCAGAAAATGTTGCCACTAGCAACGTTCTTAGAACTTCGTTTAGTCAGACCGCAATATTTCCTTTTGGCACACCCTACAGGGCACATTTATGATCGGATTGCTTTGAAATCTGGCATGCGTGTTTGGAGAGACCTCTATATGGGAGCTATAGATTTCCTACCATTTCCATCTTAGTTTAGTCAGGCATCATTATATTCCTTTGGCATGCCCTACTTTGTATGCTTGTTTAGTGTTACCTCTAGATGGGAGCTATCGATTGTCTTTGATTTCCATCAAAAAATGTTGCTGCTGGCAACAGCCTTTGATGAACTTAGTGCAGTTATGCATCAATATTTCCCTTTGGCACACCCTGCAGAGCACATTTATTTTTGACCAGATCATTTTGAAACTTGGTATGCTTGTTAGGGGTGAGCTCTAGATGGGAGCTATCAATTTTCTTCCATTTCTGACAAAAAATGTTACCGCTGGCAATGTTCTTAGAACTTAGTTAAGTCAGACCTCAATATTTACCTTTGACGCACCCCACAGGGCATATTTATGATCGGATTGTTTGAAATCTGGCATGCTTGTTTGGGGTGGCCTCTAGATGGGAGCTATCGCTTTTCTTCCATTTCCATCAAAAAAGTTGCCGCTGGCAACGACCTTTGAACTTAGTTTAGTCAGGCATCAATATATTCCTTTGGCATGCCCTACAGGGCACATTTATGATCAGAATGGTTTGAAATTTGGTATGTTTATTTGGAGTTACCTCTAGATGGGAGCTATCGATTTTCTTCAATTTCTGTCAAAAAATGTTGCCGCTGGCAATGACCTTCGATGAACTTCCCTTTAGTACAGCCTGCAGTACACATTTTTGACCGGATCGCTTTGAAACTTGGTGTGCTTGTTTGGGGTGATGCAAGATGGGAGCTACTGATTTTCTTCCATTTCTGTCAAAAATAGTTGCCATTGGCAATGACCTCTGATGAACTTAGTAAAAACTTAGTGCAGTTATGCATCAATATCTCTCTTTGACACACCCTGCAGGACACATTTATGATTGGATTGCCTGAAAATTTGGTGAGGTTGTTTGGGGTGACCTCTAGATGGGAGCTATTCATTTTCTTCCATTTCTGTCAAAAATAGTGGCCATTGGCAACGACCTCTGATGAACTTAGTAAACACTTAGTGCAGTTTTGCATCAATATTTCCCTTTGGCACACCCTTCAGGGCACATTTATGATTGGATCACTTTGAAACTTGGTATGTGAGTTCGGGGTGACCTGTAGATGTGAGCTATTGATTTGTTTTCATTTCCATAAAAAATTATTGTCGTTATCACCATCCTTTGAACTTACTGCATTTGTGCAGCAACTTATCCCTTTTAAACTCTCTGCAGGGTATATTTATGAATGGGGAATTTCTATAAAAAAAAAGAAAAAAAAAACATTGCCACAAGCAATGACCTTCAAACTTAGTGCATTTGTGCTTTAACATCTTCCTTTGGCATGCCTCAGAGGGCACATTCATTATTACGTTCTTTTGAAACTTTGTATGCTTATGTAGGGTGACAGAGATAGGAGCTATTGGTTTTCTTTTCATTTCCATCAAAAACTGTTGCTGTTAGCAACAATCCTTGAATTTATTGCATTTGTGCATCAGCATTCTTCTTTGACATTGCCTACAGGCCACATTTATCATAGGATTGTTTTTGAACTTGGTGTGCTGATTAGGCTAGACCTTTAGATAAGAGCTATTGATTAGCATTCATTTCTGTGAAAAAAGTTGCCATTTACAATAACCTCTGAACATAACTGCATTTGTGTATCAACATTCTTCCTTTAGCCAGTCTTACAGTTTACATTTAAAAATGCATGGATTACTGTGACGTTGTGCACACACAATGCTGTAATGTTGAAATTTCATCAAATAACATTGGTACCAATGATCTTCAATTTTGCCATTTCATTTATAACTTACCAAGTTCAAGTTTGTCAAGTTGAGCTACAGTGTCATACACTTTCATTTATTTTTAGGGATTTTTGTTTCAAATTTTTAAAAAACTTTTACCAGAACCATATCATATTATCATGTGAACCCCCCCCCCCCCCTCTCCCCATTGAAAAGGGCATGACAAGCTTGTTCCAGTGAGGGGTCACATGATATAGTTTTGTTGAAATGTTTGGAAAAATCTTCTCTTTTTAGTCGAGTTGTGACGAAGTCAAACTCGACTTATAGTTTGGTGAATGGCGGGCAGGCGGGCGGGCGTAAACAATTGGTTTCCGGATGATAACTTGATAGTGGTTCAACTCACATTCATTAAACTTCATACGTAGGTTGGTCCTGGTGGGAGGAAGAACCCTATTGATTTTGGACATGCTACGTCGAAGGTCAAGGTCACAGTGACCTTGAACGTAGTAAATCTTAATTGGTTTCCGGATGATAACTTGATAATGGTTCAACTCACATTCATGAAACTTCATAGGTAGATTGGCCTTGGTGAGGGGAAGAACCCTATTGATTTTGGACTCGCTACGTCAAAGATCAAGGTCAACGTGACCTTGAACATAGTAAATCGCAACAATTCCTTTCCGGATGATAACTTGATAGTAGTTCAACCTACATTCATGAAACTTCATAGGTGGGTTGGCCTTGGTGCGAGGAAGAACTCTATTGATCTTGGACTCACCAGATCAAAGGTCAAGGTCACAGTGACCTTTAACATAGTATATCGCAACAATTGGTTTCCGGATGATAACTTGATAGTGGTTCAACCTAGAGTCATGAAACTTCATAGGTGTGTTGGCCTTGGTGCGAGGAAGAACCCTATTGATCTTGGACTCACCAGGTCAAAGGTCAAGGTCACAGTGACCTTGAACATAGTATATCGCAACAATTGGTTTCCGGATGATAACTTGATAGTGGTTCAACCTAGAGTCATGAAACTTTACAGGCTTGTTGGCCTTGGTGCGAGGAAGAACCCTATTGATGTTGGACTCACCAGGTCAAAGGTCAAGGTCACAGTGACCTTGAACATAGTATATCGCAACAATTGGTTTCCGGATGAGAACTTGATAGTTTCCGGATGAGAACTTGATAGTGGTTCACAGTGACCTTTAACATAGTATATCGCAACAATTGGTTTCCGGATGATAACCTGATAGTGGTTCAGCCTAGAGTCATGAAACTTCATAGGTGTGTTGGCCTTGGTGCGAGGAAGAACCCTATTGACCTTGGACTCCCCAGGTCAAAGGTCAAGGTCACAGTGACCTTGAACATAGTATATCGCAACAATTGATTGTGTTGGCCTTGGTGCGAGGAAGAACCCTATTGACCTTGGACTCGCCAGGTCAAAGGTTAATGTCACAGTGACCAAATTGCAACAATTGGTTTCCAGACAATAACTTGACAGTGGTTCAGCCTATAGTCATGAAACTTAATAGCTGCATTGGCCTTGCTGTGAGGAAGAACCCTACTGATCTTGAACTCGCCAGGTCAAAGGTCAAGGTCACAGTGACCTTGAACATAGTAAATCGCAACAATTGGTTTGTGGACGATAAATTCATAGTGTCTTAACCTACATTCATGAAGCTCCATAGGTGGGTTGACTTCTTGCAAGGAAAAACCCTATTGATATTGGACTCGCCAGGTCACAGACCCAGCACACACTCAATAATTCATTTGCAGACAATAACTTCATAATGATCAAACCCGCCTTTTCTGTTGTCACAACTCGACATTGGATCGGTGATCCTGAGCGGCATTTTTTTAACTGCTGAGTTTGTAAATTAAGTGGGTGAGTGTGCAGTCTGCTCGATTGGTAAAGGATTAAATGTTATGTACTCAAGCCAGAAAATAAGCTGACTTGTCATCTACAAAATGAGGTCCCCAAAGATTGAATTTAGAGATGCTACTCTGCACAGCAGGGTAGCATCACTAAATTTAACCCCTGTGAACCTCAATCTGAATCAAGATCTCAACCCAAACAGAAAGAGGTACCCAGAGGATAAATTGGCCCACTGTATGGGATAGCATCAGCAAATTCACCCTCTGGGGACCTCATTCTACAAATGACAGGTTGCTTATTTTCAGGCTTTTATGTACTTAGTTTATGGAATACCCATCGTTATCGGTATTGCAGAAAGCCAGTTAGAAACTTTTCCAGATGGTTATGTTGGCGTTTCCAGCCGGTTATGTTAGTTACCCATGTATCGAGTTCAGCATTACTAATTAGTAGCAAACTAAAATATTTGCTTCATTCACTTATTTCAGTGTGCATAAAAGTATATATCATCATATTTCATGTTTTCTTTTTGCAGGTGATTTTGTCTCGAAAGATATAGTTCAGGATTTGAACAGACTACTGAAATTCAAAAAAGGCGATCAGCCAAACAGTGCAACATTACGTAAGCACAATAACATATGCCTACTGCTGTGCAATGCCTGCCAGAGGTTGATGGTAGCATCCTTAAAATTTCCTCAAGGGGGATTGGTACAATCCTTAAAATCCCTCATATTATGGGTTCATTTCAGTAACATCCCTGATGAAAGGATCTCCAACTGTCTCCACAAGCTCCCAATATCAAAATTGTTTTGGACAGAAGACTATTTGGTACCCCAAATGTGAGGAAATGTTTAGTTTGGGCCTGTTTGTTCCAGGTTTTTTCTAGTGAGCTGACTATTGTCAGCCTGAGAAGACCCAAATTAGAACAATCTGAAGGATTGCATTGGTTCACATTTGCTTATGTATACAGTGGTGACAATAGATTGGAATGTTTGTTAGTTGCTTCATTTTTGTTGAAATCAATATATTGCCCTCCCCCTTTTTGAAGGGGCTGGGGTGAAATGGCCCCAATTTTTTATTTTTTTTTAAATCTGTTCTCATGATCAGATGGATGGAATAGGTTGATATATCGTATTCAGCTTCATTTTGAGGTGTACAGTATAAATTATTCAAGGGAAGTTTGAGGAGCAATATTCCAAGTTCTGAGAGGGGCAAGATTTTTGGCTCATGCAAAATTTCTATTTTCTGAACCGATGAGCCGATGTCAATCAAATTTGGGATGCAGTATTACTGGGTCAAAAGTTAATTGATTCAGCCAAAAAATTGTTCCTGCATCCCTATGGGAGCTAAAAATACAAAATTTTTCAATAGTCCATATTTACAGAACAACATGAAACAGAGAATTGTTATTTAGTATGAGATGCCCTCAGACAAAATTTAATGGTCAGAAAAAATCCTGTACAGGGAATGCCTATTGTAGCATTGTTTGGAAAATGCCAAGTCCACAGTTTTCATAAATTAAAAAATCCTCGCCAGACCTAACAGTGAGAATCTTTTGATATTTGTTATCCAACATCCTTGTGTTGATCAGATTTAATTCTTTAAAATCAAGTCTGTGGGTTCATATTTGAGCTCCCAATTGGAAGTTACATTTTAACTTAATGAAATATGACGACAAATCTTTTGAAATATTCTTCTTCAGATCTGCCACTGAGAATCTTTTGATGTTTGTTGCACAGAATCCTTCGAATTCAAATTTGTTCAAAGCAAGTCTTTTGAGTTCATGTTTGGGTTCCATGATAGAGCCCAAATTTTAACTTAGTGAAATATGAGGGAAATTCTTTATGACCAGTGGATCTGAAGAATATTTTTAAATTGTCCTCATATTGCACCAAGTTTAAATTCAGGCTCACATTGGGAGCCTAAATATTAACACAGGGTCTTGATTTGAACAAACTCAAACTTGACGCACATAAAGATACAGTATATTAAATATCGAAAGATCTGACCAGCGGATCTGAAGATGAAGATTTTTAATCTTTTTATATTGGGTAGACAGCATCTGTAGGGGGAAGGGCAGTTTCATGTGTCTTCAAATCAAGTCTCTAGGTTCATATTTGGGCTCTGCGTTGATGCCCACATTTTAACTTAGTGCAGTGTAAGGAAAACTCCTTTCAAATCTTCTTCAGATCCCCTAGTCATAATCTTGTGTTATTTGGTTCACAACATCCTTATGGGGAGGGGGTGGGGGGAGGGGCAGATTCAAGTTTGTTCAGATGAAATCCTTGGATTTATATTTGGGCTATCTATTGGAGCTAAAATTTGAACTTTTAACTTGGTGCAATGTTAGGAAAGTTCTTCATAAAATCTCCCAATCAGATCCACCAGTCAGAATCTTTTGATATTTGGTGTATTGCATCCTCAGTGGGGATCACATACAAGTTTGTTCAGATCAACTTGCTACCAGTTAGGCCTTCAGTCATACTAACCCTGTCAACCTTATTTCTCTGTATTTAGTAGACATTTCTCTGTGTGTGAAGTATCTGTAATACAGTGGATTAATTGGATATCTCATAACTGAAGAGCCCTGTTAATTGAATAGAATTTCCAAACTCAAAACCATTTACCATATCTCCAGTTCAAATTCGACCTGTTACTTGAATATAGGTTATAGAGTAAACTCCTGTTAATTGAATGAAAAATCTTGCAACCTGTTGAGAAAGTACCCTGACACTCCCCAGTTTTTCTTTGTTTATAGACCTATTTGACCTAGTACATTCTCAATCAAACACGATATAATAGAATAAATGTTAAGTTTATCTCTAGAATACAGGAAAGTGATACAATCCCTGTTAATTGAATACTCATGTTAATTGAATAATTTTCATTGGCAAAGTGACTGTTCAATTAACAGGGTTCCACTATACTGCTATTTTCTTGGAGATCTGAGGTATTTGCCAGTGCTTGTTCTCTCAAACCACAGCCCCCAATCCGTGAGCAAAAAATACAAATAAACAAAGGACCAATTATTTAAAAAAAACCCCGAAAACCTTAAATCTCTTTGTGAAGTGAGCACTTTAAGCCCCCTTGGGACCCTCTCGTTTCTTTAAAAGTGTACATGTAGTGTAGTAAATAAACTGAAGATATGGAAGGGGGGAATTTTACTCCTCCCCCATTTCTGAAAAATTTAATTAAAAAAGTGCTATAAACTGTAAAATGAAATATATTTCTGAAGACACTGGATGTAGAGCTCCAATGTGAGTTTGTTAGAAACAGTTGAAAGTCCTTAACCCTAAGATGGCTAGCAGATGACACATGCAAAAGTATTTGTTTAAATAGCCAAAAGAATTTCATTTTTTGCCTCAATCATCGCATATTGCCCTTGCCATAAATGGCTATTACATTGCATAAAGGATGAATTGAATACGTTATTTGCATACATTTTACTGAGAGGTCTGGTATTCAACTAACAGGTACAGTACTGTTGCCGTGGACTGGTCATAATCTCCTCGTGGGTAATAATGTCCATACTTGCGATTCCAGGTAATAAAAATCATCATCAGCAAAATTTTAGTTAACGAAGTGCTGGGTTGTACCTGGTGCTTCATTAATTAAATTTTTTTGATTAATTAGTGTTTGGAATCTAATATTATTGCATCCGTGGAAATATTGCCTACCTGTGGAAAGTGACCAGTACACGGCAACCATACTGTTTTCTGTGGCAGATGCTGCCAGTTTATTGATTGCTTGATTAATATTTGGATATAGCGGGGGTAGCAAAAATAACATGTTTTATAAGCTTTTAGGGAGCGTGGTGGCTCAGTGGTTATGGTATTGGGCCTTAAACCAAAAGATCCATGGTTCGATCCCAGCCAGGGGTAACTGCATTGTGTCTTTGGGCAAGTTACTTAATCCAGATTCCCACATGGGGGCATGGTGACGCTGTGTACTAAGGTGTACTGCGCGTAAATGGTACACTTGTCTTCAACCAATGCTAACCCTGCTTGCGTGGAATTAGTACGTTGGGGAGTTTTGACAGTTGCTTGCCATTGCTCAGTGGTTCTCTCCGGGTACTTCCGACTTCCTTCTCCCGTAAAACTGTCCAACACAAAGTGACCCTGGCTGTCAAAAGTGTTGTTAAACCCCAATAAATAAATGTAATAAGCTTTTCATTTCTGAAATCTGAGAGGAATAGGTTGTGTTTGCAGATTAATAATTTATTGTAAATAGAATATTCATTTATATCATTTCAGCTGAAGTTGATAAAACCCACGCAGTGTCTTCTCTGTCAGCTGTCCTAAAATATCTTGAAGTGAGTTACTTGAATTGTACTTTTTATAGTCAGATGTGATCGCTCAAACCTATGTTCAGCAGGTATGTTTTGGGAGATCGGTCTGGAATATTCAGATTATTATAGACAAACACAGTTGAATAAATCAACAATCTGGTCACTTGAGTTGTTGGTTATTATGGATTATCATTTCACATTATTTTGAGCCATCTTCAGAAAGAAGTTAACATCTTCAGGTCTTGAGATCATCCTAATTTGGGCCGAATACCAAATACATAGTATTGTGGCCTGGTGAGAGAAAAGAACCAGTATTTTTGCCTTCTTGGCATCTTGATTTAAATCCTATTATTGGTTCTCCTCCTTGATCTAAAATTTACACTTGGAGGTTTATTAGTTTTCCTCTATCATGCCCAAATCCTAGTTAAATGTAAATTAGCCTGATGTTTATTAGAAAATGTCACATATATGAATTTATCATATGACTTCTCCGTTTTCCCGGCTTATTACCATTCTATTTCAAATAAATATTAATTGGTGCTTCATAACACCTTCAGTTGATTTGATTGGTCAATTTCAAAAGAACACTTTCTGATTGCTTATCACCAAAAAGATCTGTGTGAAATTAATTTGGTTGTGATGTATGATTGTAAGGAGCTGAAAATTACGATCAAGTAATCAGTTCCTTGATGAAATACAAATACTTGGCATAACATTGCTCACAAGACTTTCAAATTAAATTTACATGTTACTTTTTATAATATTTTTCTTAAGATTTTCTGCATTTTTTATTAGCTCACCTTACTTTAAGTAAGTGGGAGCTACTGCCACAACTTTTGTCCGGCATCCATTGTACCGGCATTCCATCGTCTGCTGTCTGTTAACTTTTGCAAACTTGACTTCTTCTTCATAACCACTAGGCCAAATTCAAACATATATTGCACAGACCATCTATGGAGTATACCCTTTCTATTTTGTTCAAATGAAGCAGCTGCCATATTCGGGCTCTGGTTGAAGCTTAAAAACCTTTTAAAAATCTTCTCACGAACCACCAGAGGGAATGCCTTGATATTTGGTGTGGAGCTTCCTTTGGTGTAGAAGATTAAAGTTTGTTCAAGGGAAGTTGTTGGTCAATATTTGGGCTCTCTGTGTGAGCATATCCATTTTGGGCTGTGCCCAAAATTTCTGTTTCAAGAACCGGTGGGCCAATTTCAACCATACTTGGCATGTAGTATAAGTGGTTCCTAAGTAATTGATTGATGCCCCCCCCCCCCCTCAAAACAATTTTCACAGCCCTGTGGCAACCCCAGGGGCTAAAAACAAAAAAAAATTCAAAAGCCCATATATCCCAAACCACAAATAACAGACAACTGTTATTTGGTATGAAGCATCCTTGGGACCAGTAGAATGGATTTGTTGAAAAAAAATTGCCACAGGTTCTGTCAGGGTGCCTGGTAGAGGGCATTGGAAACATGATGAGTCAACATTTTTGCTGTAGTTTATCCTGGAGGAAAATCTCATTCACTGAGAATATTGAATGACATGTAGAATAACAATCATGTTCTTATCACAGCATTTTCCTGTCAAACACATTCTTATCTGTTATTATCAGGAAATGAAATTGTTCAGAAAATTTGATCAAACCCTTTCACTGCCCTGGACATGTTTTTTTCTGGTTCCTTGGAAAAAAGTGATGCCTTGATCAAACCTTTTCAATGCTGTGCACATATATGTTTTTTATGGTTTCTTGGAAAAAGAAATTCTCTAATTCCTGTATGAATATCTTTAATTTAACCCTCTCAAGGCTTCAGTGTGGGTTCCAAAGATTTTATTTCATGTAATACTGTTAACGAAAACCTATTTCTGATTTCCTTAAAAATATTTTACCCCCCAAAATAAGCCTCCATAAATTATCTTTCTGTTTTGTTTATTTTTAATGCTTTAACCATATTCACACAGACTTGAAATTACCAGTGGCAGTAAAATTCTGTTTCTCTAGTTTGAAATTTTTCTTATTCTTTAAAACCTCTGGGCCAAATTCATTCATTTGTGGCACAGACCATCTTTGGAGTAACTCTTTTCTCTTTTGTTCAAATGAAGCTGCTGCCATCTTCAGGCTGATGGAGTTTACTCTTCTGATTTTCCCCTCCAAATTACTATATCCCTTGGGGTGGGGTTAATACTCCATAAGAATAAGATGCTTTTATTATGCCCCCGAAAAATGTTCGAGGGGGTATATAGTCGAGGTCTCTGTCCGTACATCCGTCCGCCCGTAATCTGTCCGTCCATACGAACATTTTGTATTGTAACTTGAGCATCAGTTGTCGGATTTTAATGTTCTTTGGTATGATGATAGGGCAGCTTAGGGGAACGGATGCCCTCATACCTAGCGTTTTTTTCATTCATGTTTGGTAGAGTTATGGCCCCTGTTTGTTTTTGGCCTCTGTTTCTGACTAAGGTAAATTGTACCATAGCCTGAAGGGCAAAATGCTGCCCAATTTTTTTTTAGTTCATTATTTTTCTGCGGCCCAGTGCTTGCAGGGGAGGTTGCATGACATTTTAACCTCTACATATCAATATATCCATATAAATATGGATGACACAAGAATTATAGTGATTTTGTTTCCTAACCATTTAAAATTGTATCCCCAAACCAATCGATTTCAGATTTTATTTGCTTATTACTAATGTCAAAATACAGGTCAAGTTTGATTTGGAGGTTCACTCCGACTATTCTTGTAAGAGTTATGCATCTTTTTGAATTAAAAAATCACAAATTTCCCAATTTCAGTTTTATTCTTTCTGTCCAGTGGCTATAGGGGAAGTGCTGCCCGATTTTTTTTTTAGCTCACCAGACTGAAAGTCAGGGTGAGCTTTTATCACTCTTCGTCCGTCGTCCTTCATCTGTCGTCCGTCCTGCGTGAAGGTGGTGTTTGAGCCTCTTTCTCCTAAACCACTGGCCACATTTTAATTAAATTTCATGTAAATAGTGGTTATATAGCGGCATTTTGATTTTTATCCAAATTAGGTTTCGGCTCTTATTGAGCAGAGGTGTGGGGAAAAATGGCCAAATTTTTTTAAAATCTCTCTAATGAACCACCAGTAGCAGAGACTTGATATGTGGTATACAGAGTCCTTTTGAGGTTTAGAATCAAGTTTGTTCAAGAGAAGTTTGTCGGGCATTATTTGCCTTCGTTATGGGATGGGCAAAAATCTTGGCAATGCCTAAAATTTCTATTTTCAGAACCGTGAAGTCGATTTGAACCAAATTTGATATGAGATGATAATGGGTCATAAGTAGTTGATTGATGCAAAAAAAATTGTTCTCATTGCCCTATGGGAACCTCGGGAGCTAAAAATAGGAAAAATCTTAAAACTGCCATATCTCCAAATGGCACAGAGAATTCTTATTTTGTGTAAAGCTTACTTTTATCCAGTAGAAAAGAATGGTTAAAAAAAATCCCTATCGGTTTGATCACAAGGTACTTTTTTCAGGACTTTAAAAAAGTGCTGAGTCAGCACTTTTTAACACTGTAGGCAATGGGAAAAAGATTAAAAAATCTTCTCCAGATCCAGCATGCAGAATCTTTTGATATTTGGTATGCAACATTGTGGGGTGGATCTGATTCTAGTTTCTTCAAATCGGCCCCCTGGGTTTATATTTGGGCTCAGTATAGGAGCCCAAATTTGAACTTAGTGCATTTCAGGCAAATTTCTTTGAAAATCTTCTTCTCAAGATCCAGCAGGCAGAATCTTTTGATATTGGGTATGCACCATGCTTAGGGGGGTGAGATTCAAGTTTGTTCAAGCCAAGTCCCTGGGTTCACTGTGGTAGCCTGAATTATAACTTAGTTGAAAACGAGGAATTTTCTTTAAAAATCTTCTTCAGATCCAGCAGTCGGAATGTTTTGATATTTGGTATGCAGCATCCTTAGGGGGGTGAGATTCAAGTTTGTTCAAGCCATGTCCCTAGGTCCATATTTGGACTCACTGTGGGAGCTCGCATTGTAACTTAGTTCAAAATGAGGAATTTTCTTTAAAAATCATCTTCTTCAGATCCAGCAGTCAGAATGTTTTGATATTTGGTGTGCAGCATCCTTAGTGGGGTGAGATTCAAGTTTGTTCAAGCCAAGTCCCTGGGTTCATATATGGGCTGCCTGTGGGAGCCCGAATTATAACTTAGTTCAATATGAGGAATATTCTTTTAAAATTTTTTTTTTTTTTTTAGATCCACTGGTCAGAATCTTTGGATATTTTGGATATTTGGTATAAGCTTTTCTTAGGAGGAGCAGATGCAACTTGTTGAAATCAATTCTCTGGGTTGATATTTAGGCTACCATGTCAGGTGAGTGCCATCAGGCCCCTTGGGGCCTCTTGTTTTAGTCCACTATTTCGGTACTGCCCAGTGCTTGCAGGTGAGGTTGCATGTCATTTTAAACTACATATCAATATAACCAAATAAATATGGATGCCAATTTCAGCTTTATTCTTACTGGCCAGTGTCTGTGGGGGAAGTGCCGCCCAATTTTTTTAGTCCACAATTTCTGTGCTGCCCAGTGCTTGGTGGGGAGGTTGCATGTCATTTTAACCTACTACATATCGATATAACCATATAAATATGGATGCCAATTTCAGCTTTATTCTTACTGGCCAGTGTCTTATAGGGGAAGTGCTGCCCAATTTTTTTTCAGTCCACTATCCCAATCTTTTATAGTCCACTATTTCTGTACTGCTCAGTGATTGCAGGGCAGGTTTGCATGCCATTTTAACCTACTACATATCGATATATTCATATAAATATGGATGACACAAGAATCATAGTGTTTTTTTAATTCCGTTCATTCAAAGTTGTTTGAATGAACCAATTCTCTTCAAACATTCAGAAGTTATTTATTTACATGCAAGTCCGACTTTGCTACCTTCTGGGGCATCACCACACGCATTAGCGTTGCTCTTGTAAAATCCGCTTTTTATAAGCCACTTGCAATAATGCTTAGATTTCTTGTTTGGAACTTTAGTGATGCAGATTCACTTTTTTTCAAAGAAACTCAGTAAGTCAAAATTTGGGTTCCCAAATTTTGGGCTACACTCAAAATTTCTGTTTTCACGTTCAGTGGGCAGATGTGAACCACATTTGTCATGTAGTATACAACTGGGTCATAAGTATTTCATTTATGCCAGAATTTTTTATTTATTTATTTTTTTGGTGGGGGAGGGGGAAGAGAGAACCACAGTAGTTGAAAACAAAACAAATATTTTGTTCAGTTATTGTTTTTAATACTTCACAGAACAGAGCTTGCTAGAAAGATTTCCCAAGACCAGCAGAAATGAATGCTTAGATTTCTTGTTTGGAACTTTAGTGATGCAGATTCACTTTTTTTCAAAGAAACTCAGTAAGTCAAAATTTGGGTTCCCAAATTTTGGGCTACACTCAAAATTTCTATTTTCATGTTCAGTGGGCAGATGTGAACCACATTTGTCATGTAGTATACAACTGGGTCATAAGTATTTCATTTATGCCAGAATTTTTTATTTATTTATGTTTTTGGTGGGAGAGGGGGAAGAGAGAACCACAGTATTTGAAAACAAAACAAATATTTTGTTCAGTTATTGTTTTTAATACTTCACAGAACAGAGCTTGCTAGAAAGATTTCCCAAGACCAGCAGAAATGAATGGCCAAAAAAGTTGCCTTCGGTTGTGTCATTGCAAATCAAAAATTTGCTCTTGCTGCTGATCATTTACTGATACACTCATCTCTTGACAACTTGAGCCAGTTGAGCCATTTATGATGCTCACTTGTGCCCGGTTTAATTTTATTTTTTGTTATTTGCAGGAAGGTTCTGATATTATTTCAACGCTTGTGTTACCTTCTCTGACACTAAATTGTGATCAAGCAATTGTTTGCTTGAAGAACAAATACTATACATTACATTCTTCACAATACTTTCAAATTACATTTCTGTAGTACTTTTCATGTTTTTCTGAGATTTTCTCTATTTATTTAGATTTATTTGAATTTATCATTTATTTGTTTTTTTATGTGTACTCATACTATGTATGGTACACATAATGCCGGCTCCGGGTTTGGCCATCCGTATTTCGTCCATCCTTTGTCCATCCATCTGTCCATCCGGTGTCCGTATCCATTTCTTTGGCATTCGATAACTTGAAAAATATTGCTTGGATTGTCAAGTTACTTTATATTTGTGTTCAGGTTACTGATGTGCCGAGCTGTATAGTTTTTGGCGTAAATCTGATAATTTGATCCTTAGATATTAACTCTTTATCCTTCAGATTGAGAATTCTACCAATCCCTTTGGCAAGAGATAACTAAAAAAATATCAATCCAGTTGTCATGTTACTTTATATATATCTCCAGGTTACTGATGTTCCAAGCTGTATAGTTTTTGGTGTAAATCTGTTATTTTGATCCTGAGATATTAACCCTTTATCCTTCAAATTGAAAATTCCTCCAATCCCTTTGGCATTCGATAACATGAAAAATATTGCTTGGATTGTCCAGTTACTTTATATTTGTGTTCAGGTTACTGATGTGCCGAGCTGTATAGTTTTTGGTGTAAATCTCTTATTTTGATCATGAGATATTAACCCTTTATCCTTCAAATTGAGAACTCCACCAATCCATTTCTTCGGCATGCGATAACTGAAAACATATTAATCCGATTATCAGGTTACTTTATATATGTATTCAGGTTACTGATGTGCTGTGCTGTATAGTTTTTTTATGTAAATCTAATAATTTGATCCGGAGATATTAACCCTTTATCCATCGAATTAGGATCTCCTCCAATCCATTTCTATATGTACCTATACCATGTATGTTGTGCATAATGTCGGGTGGCCCTCCGTCATACAGCTTTCTACTAGTTGCGTCTATGGGTACACATCTGACGATTTCATCGGCCTATTTTTTTTATTTATTTACATTTGCTTGAATTGTATTTGTTTTTTTTATTCTCAAAGATTTTTAAATTACATTTATTACCTTTCATCATTTTCATAATAAAATGTGTTTATTTATTTATTTATTTATTTATTTATTTGAAGGAAGCTGAATCCTACTGATAATATATCTACCCTGTGGGTTCATGGGAATTACAGGTAGAACAGTGCTTGTTTTCATCAGTGAACTGCTATTTGTTTTACCTACAAAAATGACCTGGGCAGCAAACACCTTGTATGTGGACAGGGACTATTTTTGTGACTGGCTTATTGTGTCTGTTGTCATGAAGATTCTGTACACACCAGCACATCTGTAAATTGCAATCAAGTTATCAGTTGCTTAATGAATTACAAATACTTGACATAACATTCCTTACAGATCTTTCAAGTTACATGTTACTTTTCATGATATTTTTCCTATGATTTTCTACATTTTTTAATTTTTGTTTTTGTTTTTTGAAGGAAATTTCTGATATTATATCAACCCTGTGGGTACCCAGGGAAGTACAAGTAGAGCAGTGCTTGTTTCCATTAGTGGACATGAGTGGACTACTATTTTACTTGTAAAATGAACCTAGGCAGCCAACACCTTGTATGTGGACAGCAGGGATTTTTGACTTTGGCCGATTGTCTCTGTTGTTGTCATGAAGTCGCTGTACCAACCAGCACATCTGACACTCACTTGTGGTCAAGCAATGAGTTGCTTGATGATGTACAAATACTTTAAACCACATTGTTCACAAGATTTTCAAATTACATTTAATTGAATGCATTAAAGTGCCATCTGCAATGCTTCTGCATTGCATATGGTACCTTGTTGCATTCCAGACATGATATCAACCCAGTGGGTTCCCAGGGAATTATAAGTAAGACAGTGCTTGTTTACATCAATGGACAACTATTGTTTTATTTGTAAAAAGGACCCAGGCAGCCAACACCTTGTATGTGGGCAGCAGAGATTTTTGTGATTGGCTGATTTTCTCTGTTGTTGTCATGAAGTAGCTGTACCAACCAGCACATCTGACACTCTCTTGTGATCAAGCAATCGTTTGCTTGATGAAGTACATAATACTATAAATTACATTCTTCACAATACTTTCAAATTATATTTCTGTAGTACTTTTCATGTTTTTCTGAGATTATCTCTATTTAGATTTATTTGAATTTATCATTTAAATTTTTTTTATTCATTTACATTTGCTTGAATTGTATTTGTTTTTTTTATTCTCAAAGATTTTTAAATTACATTTATTACCTTTCATCATTTTCATAATAAAATGTGTTTATTTATTTATTTATTTATTTATTTATTTGAAGGAAGCTGAATCCTACTGATAATATATCTACCCTGTGGGTTCATGGGAATTACAAGTAGAACAGTGCTTGTTTTCATCAGTGAACTGCTATTTGTTTTACCTGCAAAAATGACCTGGGCAGCAAACACCTTGTATGTGGGTAGGGACGTTTTTGTGACTGGCTTATTGTGTCTGTTGTCATGAAGATTCTGTACAGACCAACAACACATCTGTAAGTTGTAATCAAGTTATCAGTTGCTTGATGAAATACAATTACTTGACATAACATTCCTTACAGGACTTTCAAGTTACATGTTACTTTTCGTGATATTTTTCGTACGATTTTCCACATTTTTTATATAATTTTTTTTTGTTATTTGAAGGAAGTTTCTGATATTATATCAACCCTGTGGGTACCCAGGGTACTACAAGTAGAGCAGTGCTTGGTTCCATTAGTGGACATGAGTGGACTATTTTATTTGTAAAATGGACCTAGGTAGCTAACACCTTGTATGTGGACAGCCAGGGATTTTGTCTTTGGCCGATTGTCTCTGTTGTTGTCATAAAGTTGCTGTACCAACCAGCACATCTGACACTCAATTGTGTCCAGGCAATTAGTTGCTTGATGATGTACAAATACTTTAAACAACATTGTACACAAGATTGTCAAATTATATTTAATTGAATGCATTGAAGTTCCATCTGCAATGTTTCTGCATTACATGTGGTATCTTGTTGCATTCCAGACATGATATCAGCCCTGTGGGTTCCCAGGGAATTATAAGTAAGACAGTGCTTGTTTACATCAGTGGACTACTATTGTTTTATTTGTAAAAAGGACCCAGGCAGCCAACTCCTTGTATGTGGGCAGTGGAGATTTTTGTGTTTGACTGATTGTCTCTGTTGTCACGAAGTAGCTGTACCAACCAGCACATCTGACACTAAATTGTGATCAAGCAATTGTTTGCTTGATGAAGTACTAATACTGTACATTACATTCTTCACAATACTTTCAAATTACATTTCTGTAGTACTTTTCATGTTTTTCTGAGATTTTCTCTATTTATTTAGATTTATTTGCATTTATCATTTATTTAATTTTTTTTATTTATTTACATTCGCTTAAATTATATTTACTTTTTATTCACAAAGATTTATCAATTGCATTTATTACCTTTCATAATTTTCATAATAAAATGTGTTTCTTTATTGATTTATTTGAAGGAAGCTGAATGCTACTGATAATGTCTACCCTGTGGGTTCATGGGAATTACAAGTGGAACAGTGTTTGTTTTCATGAATCAACTACTATTGTTTTACCTACGAAATTGACCTGGGCAGCAAACACCTTGTATGTGGGGAGAGATTATTTTTGTGACTGGCTGATTGTGTCTGTTGTCATGAAAATTCGGTACTGATCAGCACATCGGGAATTTGAGATCAAGTTATCAGTTGCTTGATGAATTACAAATATTTGACATAACAGTTCTCACAGGACTTTCAAGTTATATTTACTTGTTACTTTTCATGATATTTTTCCTACGATTTTCTACAGTTTTTATTGAAGTTTATTTTTTTGTTTCTTGAAGGAAATTTCTGATATTATATCAGCCCTGTGGGTACCCAGGGAATTAAAAGTAGAGCAGTGCTTGTTTCCATTAATGGACATGAGTGGACTAATATTGTTTTACTTATAAAATGGACCTAGGCAGCCAACACCTTGTATGTGGACAGCAGAGATTTCGTCTTTGGCCGGTTGTCTCTGTTGTTGTCATGAAGCCGCTGTGCCAACCAGACCAGCACATCTGACACTCAATTGTGGTCAAGCAATGAGTTGCTTGATGATGTACAAATACTTTAAACAACATCGTTATCAAGATTTTCAATATTCATTTAATTGAATGCATTAAAGTGCCATCCGCAATGCTTCTGCATTGCATATGGTACCTTGTTGCATTCCAGACATGATTTCAACCATGGGGGTTCCCAGGGAATTATAAGTAAGACAGTGCTTGTTTACATCAATGTACAACTATTGTTTTATTTGTAAAAAGGACCCAGGCAACCAACACCTTGTATGTGGGCAGCGGAGATTTTTGTGATTGGCTGATTGTCTCTGTTGTTGTGATGAAGTAGCTGTACCAACCAGCACATCTGGCACTCACTTGTGATCAAGCAATCGTTTGCTTGATGAAGTACAAATACTTATACATCACATTCTTCACAATACTTTCAAATTATATTCCTGTAGTACTTTTCATGTTTTTCTGAGATTGTCTCTATTTATTTAGATTGATTTGAATTTATCATTTATTTAATTTTTTTTATTTATTTTCGTTTGCTTGAATTGTATTTGTTTTTTTATTCTCAAAGATTTTTAAATTACCTTCATTACCTTTCATAATTTTCATAATAAAATGTGTTTATTTATTTATTTATTTATTTGAAGGAAGCTGAATGCCACTGATAATATATCTACCCTGTGGGTTCAGTAGTAGAGCAGTGCTTGTTTTCATCAGTGAACTGCTATTTGTTTTACCTGCAAAAATGACCTGGGCAGCAAACACCTTGTATGTGGGCGGGGACTATTTTGTGACAGGCTTATTGTGTCTGTTGTCATGAAGATTTTGTACAGACCAACACATCTGTAAATTGTAATCAAGTTATCAGTTGCTTGATGAAATACAAATACTTGACATAACATTCCTTACAGGACTTTCAAGTTACATGTTACTTTTCATGATATTTTTCCTACGATTGTCCACATTTTTAAAAAATTTTTTTTCTATTTGAAGGAAGGTTCTGATATTATATCAACCCTGTGGGTATCCAGGGAATTACAAGTAAGACAGTGCTTGTTTACATCAGTTGACTACTATTGTTTTATTTGTAAAAAGGACCCAGGCAGCCAACACCTTGTATGTGGGCAGCAGAGATTTTTGTGATTGGCTGATTGTCTCTGTTGTTGTCACGAAGTAGCTGTACCAACCAGCATATCTGACACTAAACTGTGATCAAGCAATTGTTTGCTTGATGAAGTATTAATACTGTACATTACATTCTTCACAATACTTTCAAATTACATTTCTGTAGTACTTTTCATGTTTTTCTGAGATTTTCTCGATTTATTTAGATTTATTTGAATTTATCATTTATTTAATTTTTTTTATTTATTTACATTCGCTTAAATTATATTTACTTTTTATTCACAAAAATTTATCAATTGCATTTATTACCTTTCATAATTTTCATAATAAAATGTGTTTATTATGTCTCCCCTTCCCAGCGGAGACATATTGTTTTAGTGCATATTCTTCTTCTTCTTCTTCTCATACAAACTTTGTCCTGGGCATAACTTTTTTTGTCTTTTGACCTAGACCTTAGATATTTGGCATGTGGATGTATCACCATCAGCCGGTGTGTCGCGCACCATAGTGACCTTTGTGTGACCTTGACCTTTGTCCCAAAGGTCAGATTTATGTGCTTTTTTAAGGGAAACTTTGTCTGGACCAGAACTTTTTTGTCTTTTGACCTAGATATTTGGCATGATTGAGAATATTATTCATGTATATATAATCTGCAGTGCATGAAATAGAAAGGAAGGGGAGACGTATGTTTTAGTGTGCTAAAACAGTTTCTAGTTTATTTATTTATTTGAAGGAAGCTGAATGCTACTGATAATGTCTACCCTGTGGGTTCATGGGAATTACAAGTGGAACAGTGCTTGTTTTCATGAATGAACTACTATTGTTTTACCTACAAAATTGACCTGGGCAGCAAACACATTGTATGTGGGGAGAGACTATTTTTGTGACTGGCTTATTGTGTCTGTTGTCATGAAAATTTGGTACTGATCAGCACATCGGGAATTTGAGATCAAGTTATCAGTTGCTTGATGAATTACAAATACTTGATATAACATTCCTCACAGGACTTTCAAGTTATATTTACTTGTTACTTTTCATGATATTTTTCGTACGATTTTCCACATTTTTTATTGAAGTTTATTTTTTGTTTCTTGAAGGAAATTTCTGATATTATATCAACCCTGTGGGTACCCAGGGAATTACAAGTAGAGCAGTGCTTGTTTCCATTAATGGACATGTGTGGACTAATATTGTTGTACTTGTAAAATGGACCTAGGCAGCCAACACCTTGTATGTGGACAGAAGAGATTTCGTCTTTGGCCGGTTGTCTCTGTTGTTGTCAAGAAGTCGCTGTACCAACCAGCACATCTGACACTCAATTGTGGTCAAGCAATGAGTTGCTTGTTGATGTACAAATACTTTAAACAACATCGTTATCAAGATTTTCAAAATTCATTCAGTTGAATGCATTAAAGTGCCATCATAATGCTTCTGCATTGCATATGATACCTTGTTGCATTCCAGACATGATATCAACCCTGTGGGTTCCCAGGGAATTTTAAGTAAGACAGTGCTTGTTTACATCAATGGACAACTATTGTTTTATTTGTAAAAAGGACCCAGGCAGACAACACCTTGTATGTGGGCAGCAGAGATTTTTGTGATTGGCTGATTGTCTCTGTTGTTGTCATGAAGTAGCTGTACCAACCAGCACATCTGACACTCACTTGTGATCAAGCAATCGTTTGCTTGATGAAGTACAAATACTTACACATTACATTCTTCACAATACTTTCAAATTATATTTCTGTAGTACTTTTCATGTTTTTCTGAGATTGTCTCTATTTATTTAGATTGATTTGAATTCATCATTTATTTAATTTTTTTTATTTATTTACGTTTGCTTGAATTCTATTTGTTTTTTTATTCTCAAAGATTTTTAAATTACATTTATTACCTTTCATAATTTTCATAAAAAAATGTGTTTATTTATTTATTTATTTATCTGAAGGAAGCTGAATGCCACTGATAATATATCTACCCTGTGGGTTCAGTAGTAGAACAGTGCTTGTTTCCATCAGTGAACTGCTATTTGTTTTACCTGCAAAAATGACCTGGGCAGCAAACACCTTGTATGTGGGTGGGGACTATTTTGTGACTGGGTTATTGTGTCTGTTGTCATGAAGATTTTGTACAGACCAACACATCTGTAAATTGTAATCAAGTTACCAGTTGCTTGATGAAATACAAATACTTGACATAACATTCCTTACAGGACTTTCAAGTTACATGTTACTTTTCATGATATTTTTCCTACGATTTTCCACATTTTTTATTTAATTTTTTTTTTGTTATTTGAAGGAAGGTTCTGATATTATATCAACCCTGTGGGTATCCAGGGAATTACAAGTAAGACAGTCCTTGTTTACATCACTTGACTACTATTGTTTTATTAGTAAAAAGGACCCAGGCAGCCAACACCTTGTATGTGGGCAGCAGAGATTTTTGTGATTGGCTGATTGTCTCTGTTGTTGTCACGAAGTAGCTGTACCAACCAGCACATCTGACACTAAATTGTGATCAAGCAATTTTTTGCTTGATGAAGTACTAATACTGTACATTACATTCTTCACAATACTTTCAAATTACATTTCTGTAGTAATTTTCATGTTTTTCTGAGATTTTCTCTATTTATTTAGATTTATTTGAATTTATCATTTATTTAATTTTTTTTATTTATTTACATTCGCTTAAATTATATTTACTTTTTATTCACAAAGATTTATCAATTGCATTCATTACCTTTCATAATTTTCATAATAAAATGTGTTTATTATGTCTCCCCTTCCCAGGGGAGACAATTTGTTCTTCTTCTTCTTCTTCTTCTTCTCATACAAACTTTGTCCAGGGCATAACTTCTTTGTCTTTTGACCTAGACCTTAGATATATGGCATGTGGATGTATCACCATGAGCCGGTGTGTTGCGTACCATAGTGACCTTCGTGTGACCTTGACTTTTGACCTGAAGGTCAGATTTATGTGCTTTTTTAAGGAGAACTTCGTCTGGACCAGAACTTTTTTGTCTTTTGACCTAGACCTTAGATATTTGGCATGATTGAGAATATTATTCATGTATATATAATTTGCAGTGCATTAAATAGAAAGGAAGGGGAGACATATGTTTTAGTGTGCTAAAACAGTTTCTAGTTTATTTATTTATTTGAAGGAAGCTGAATGCTACTGATAATGTCTACCCTGTGGGTTCATGGGAATTACAAGTGAAACAGTGCTTGTTTTCATGAATGAACTACTGTTTTACCTACAAAATTGACCTGGGCAGCAAACACCTTGTATGTGGGGAGAGACTATTTTTGTGACTGGCTTATTGTGTCTGTTGTCATGAAAATTTGGTACTGATCAGCACATCAGGAATTTGAGATCAAGTTATTGGTTGCTTGATGAATTACAAATACTTGACATAACATTCCTCACAGGACTTTCAAGTTATATTTACTTGTTACTTTTCATGATATTTTTCCTACGATTTTCTACATTTTTTATTGAAGTTTATTTTTTGTTTCTTGAAGGAAATTTCTGATATTATATCAACCCTGTGGGTACCCAGGGAATTACAAGTAGAGCAGTGCTTGTTTCCAGTAATGGACATGAGTGGACTAATATTGTTGTACTTGTAAAATGGACCTAGGCAGCCAACACCTTGTATGTGGACAGCAGAGATTTCGTCTTTGGCCGGTTGTCTCTGTTGTTGTCATGAAGTCGCTGTACCAACCAGCACATCTGACACTCAATTGTGGTCAAGCAATGAGTTGCTTGTTGATGTACAAATACTTTAAACAACATCGTTAACAAGATTTTCAATATTCATTCAATTGAATGCATTAAAGTGCCATCCGCAATGCTTCTGCATTGCATACGATACCTTGTTGCATTCCAGACATGATATCAACCCTGTGGGTTCCCAGGGAATTATAAGTAAGACAGTGCTTGTTTACATCAATGGACAACTAGTGTTTTATTTGTAAAAAGGACCCAGGCAGCCAACACCTTGTATGTGGGCAGTGGAGATTTTTGTGATTGGCTGATTGTCTCTGTTGTTGTCACGAAGTAGCTGTACCAACACGCACATCTGACACTAAATTGTGATCAAGCAATTGTTTGCTTGATGAAGTACTAATACTGTACATTACATTCTTCACAATACTTTCAAATTATATTTCTGCAGTACTTTTCATGTTTTTCTGAGATTGTGTCTATTTATTTTGATTGATTTGAATTTATCATTTATTTAATTTTTAGCTCAACTTTGACGAAGTCAAATTTGAGCTATTGTCATGGCCTGTCGTCCGTCTGTCCGTATGTCAACAATTGGCTATGGCTCGGGCTAGAGGTCGTATTTATGAACCGATCTTTACGAAACTTCTTGGGTACCTTTGTTATGACCGTGGGACGAGAATGAGTGTTTTTGGGTGCGGTCCGAAATTCAAGATGGCTGCCAGCCGCCATTTTGTACCGATGATGCAGAAATCTGTTTTTTGTACAGAACTTCCATATCAAAGCTCTGATTTGAATAATTTTTTGTATGAATGTTTAGTACCATGGGGTGCATCACATATAATACGGGTTTTTTTCTCGTGCAGAAATTGTGCAAATTAGATGAACTTTGATATTTCAGTGCGACTTACACACATTAAGTACACATGTCAATACGGCTCAGACTTGAGTCTGTATTTATGAACTGATCTTCACGAAATGTCTTTGGTACCTTTGTTATCACCTTGGAACGAGAACGAGTGTTTCTGGGTGCGGTCTAAAATTCAAGATGGCTGCCAGTGGCCATTTTGTACCGAAATTAGGTCTAATCAGATTTTTGTACACAACTTCTATACAGCTCAGACTAGAGGCCATATTTATGAACCAATCTTTACAAACCTTGTTGGGTACCTTTGTTATCACCGTGGGATGAGAGCGAGAGTTTTTGGGTGTGGTCCGAAATTCAAGATGGCCACCAGCAGCCATTTTGTACCAAAATTAGTGCAATCAGTCTTTTGTACAGAACTTCTGTATGAAAGTTCTGATTTGAATAAATTTTTGTATGAATGTTTAGTAACATGGAATACATCACATATTCTAAGGGGGTTTTTTTCGTGCAGAAATTATGTAAATTAGATGAACTTTGACTTATTCAGTGCTACTTGCACAATGTGAGCACACATGTCAATACGGCTCAGGGTAGAGGCTGTATTTATGAACCGATCTTCACAAAACTTCTTGGGTACCTTTGTTATCACCTTGGGACGAGAATGAGTGTTTCTGGGTACGGTCCAAAATTCAAGATGGCTGCCAGTGGCCATTTTGTACCAAAATTAGGTCCAATCAGTTTTTTGTCACAAGTTCTATACAGCTCGTATTTATGAATTGATCTTCACAAAACTTCTTGGGTACCTTTGTTTTCACCTTGGGACAGGAACGAGTGTGTTTTGGGGTGCCTTTGTTATCACTGTGCTATGAGAACAAATATTTTGGGGTTCAGTCAGACCCACTCTGGGACTCAAAGTTTTCTTTTCTAGTTTAGCATCTGACTGTCACCCACCTTTACAATACTTTACCTATACATTTGTTACAGGCAACGGTCAGTATTTATGTACAGACCATTACAATACTTTATATATACCTTTGTTATCAGGTCATTACCTAGATGTTTGTCATTGCCCTGTCACATACTATACATGTGCATGTCTTTGTCTTGACAAGTTGAGCTACAGTGTCATTGACACTTTCATTTTATTTATTTACGTTCGCTTAAATTATATTTACTTTTTATTCACAAAAATTTATCAATTGCATTTATTACTTTTCATAATTTTCATAATAAAATGTGTTTCTTTATTGATTTATTTGAAGGAAGCTGAATGCTACTGATAATGTCTACCCTGTGGGTTCATGGGAATTACAAGTGTAACAGTGCTTGTTTTCATGAATGAACTACTATTGTTTTACCTACAAAATTGACCTGAGCAGCAAACACCTTGTATGTGGGGAGAGACTATCTTTGTAACTAGTTTATTGTGTCTGTTGTCATGTGAATTCGGTACTGATCAGCACATCGGGAATTTGAGATCAAGTTATCAGTTGCTTGATGAATTACAAATACTTGACATAACATTTCTCACAGGTCTTTCAAGTTATATTTACTTGTTACTTTTCATGATATTTTTCCTACAATTTTCTACATTTTTTATTGAAGTTTATTTTTTGTTTCTTGAAGGAAATTTCTGATATTATATCAACCCTGTGGGTACCCAGGGAATTACAAGTAGAGCATTGCTTGTTTCCATTAATGGACATGAGTGGACTATTATTGTTTTACTTGTAAAATGGACCTAGGCAGCCAACACCTTGTATGTGGACAACAGAGAGTTCGTCTTTGGCCGGTTGTCTCTGTTGTTGTCATGAAGTCGCTGTACCAACCAGCACATCTGACACTCAATTGTGGTCAAGCAATGAGTTGCTTGATGATGTACAAATACTTTAAACAACATCGTTATCAAGATTTTCAAAATTCATTTAATTGAATGCATTAAAGTGCCATCCGCAATGCTTCTGCATTGCATATGGTACCTTGTTGCATTCCAGACATGATATCATCCCTGTGGGTTCCCAGGAAATTATAAGTAAGACAGTGCTTGTTTACATCAATGGACAACTATTGTTTTATTTGTAAAAAGGACCCAGGCAGCCAACACCTTGTATGTGGGCAGCGGAGATTTTTGTGATTGGCTGATTGTCTCTGTTGTTGTCATGAAGTAGCTGTACCAACCAGCACATCTGACACTCACTTGTGATCAAGCAATCGTTTGCTTGATGAAGTACAAATACTATACATCGCATTCTTCACAATACTTTCAAATTATATTTCTGTAGTACTTTTCATGTTTTTCTGAGATTGTCTATTTATTTAGATTGATTTGAATTCATCATTTATTTAATTTTTTTTATTTATTTACGTTTGCTTGAATTCTATTTGTTTTTTTATTCTCAAAGCTTTTTAAATTACATTTATTACCTTTCATAATTTTCATAATAAAATGTGTTTATTTATTTATTTATTTGAAGGAATCTGAATGCTACTGATAATGTCTACCCTGTGGGTTCATGGGAATTACAAGTGGAACAGTGCTTGTTTTCATGAATGAACTACTATTGTTTTACCTACAAAATTGACCTGGGCAGCAAACACCTTGTATGTGGGAAGAGACTATCTTTGTGACTGGCTGATTGTGTCTGTTGTCATGAAAATTCGGTACTGATCAGCACATCGGGAATTTGAGATCAAGTTATCAGTTGCTTGATGAATTACAAATACTTGACATAACATTCCTCACAGGACTTTCAAGTTATATTTACTTGTTACTTTTCATGATACTTTTCCTACGATTTTCTACATTTTTTATTGATGTTTATTTTTTGTTTCTTGAAGGAAATTTCTGATATTATATCAACCCTGTGGGTACCCAGGGAATTACAAGTAGAGCAGTGCTTGTTTCCATTAATGGACATGAGTGGACTAATATTGTTTTACTTATAAAATGGACCTAGGCAGCCAACACCTTGTATGTGGACAGCAGAGATTTCGTCTTTGGCCCGTGGTCTCTGTGGTTGTCATGAAGTCGCTGTACCAACCAGCACATCTGACACTCAATTGTGGTCAAGCAATGAGTTGCTTGTTGATGTACAAATACTTTAAACAACATCGTTATCATGATTTTCAAAATTCATTCAATTGAATGCATTAAAGTGCCATCTGCAATGCTTCTGCATTGCATATGATACCTTGTTGCATTCCAGACATGATATCAACCCTGTGGGTTCCCAGAGAATTATAAGTAAGACAGTGCTTGTTTACATCAATGGACAACTATTATTTTATTTGTAAAAAGGACCCAGGCAGCCAACACCTTGTATGTGGGCAGCGGAGATTTTTGTGATTGGCTGATTGTCTCTGTTGTTGTCATGAAGTAGCTGTACCAACCAGGACATCTGACACCCACTTGTGATCAAGCAATCGTTTGTTTGATGAAGTACAAATACTTATACATTACATTCTTCACAATACTTTCAAATTATATTTCTGCAGTACTTTTCATGTTTTTCTGAGATTGTCTCTATGTATTTTGATTGATTTGAATTTATCATTTATTTAATTTTTTTTATTTATTTACGTTTGCTTCATTTGTATTTGTTTTTTTATTCTCAAAAATTTTTAAATTACATTTATTACATTTCATAATTTTCATAATAAAATGTGTTTATTTATTTATTTATTTGAAGGAAGCTGAATGCCACTGATAATATATCTACCCTGTGGGTTCAGTAGTAGAACAGTGCTTGTTTTCATCAGTGAACTGCTATTTGTTTTTCCTGCAAAAATGACCTGGGCAGCAAACACCTTGTATGTGGGCGGGGACTATTTTGTGACTGGTTGATTGTGTCTGTTGTCATGAAGATTTTGTACAGACCAACACATCTGTAAATTGTAATCAAGTTATCAGTTGCTTGATGAAATACAAATACTTGACATAACATTCCTTACAGGACTTTCAAGTTACATGTTACTTTTCATGATATTTTTCCTACGATTTTCCACATTTTTTATTTAATTTTTTTTTTGTTATTTGAAGGAAGGTTCTGATATTATATCAACCCTGTGGGTATCCAGGGAATTACAAGTAAGACAGTGCTTGTTTACATCAGTTGACTACTATTGTTTTATTTGTAAAAAGGACCCAGGCAGCCAACACCTTGTATGTGGGCAGCGGAGATTTTTGTGATTGGCTGATTGTCTCTGTTGTTGTCACGAAGTAGCTGTACCAACCAGCACATCTGACACTAAATTGTGATCAAGCAATTGTTTGCTTGATGAAGTACTAATACTGTACATTACATTCTTCACAATACTTTCAAATTACATTTCTGTAGTACTTTTCATGTTTTTCTGAGATTTTCTCTATTTATTTAGATTTATTTGAATTTATCATTTATTTAATTTTTTTTATTTATTTACGTTTGCTTAAATTATATTTACTTTTTATTCACAAAAATTTATCAATTGCATTTATTACTTTTCATAATTTTCGTAATAAAATGTGTTTCTTTATTGATTTATTTGAAGGAAGCTGAATGCTACTGATAATGTCTACCCTGTGGGTTCATGGGAATTACAAGTGTAACAGTGCTTGTTTTCATGAATGAACTACTATTGTTTTACCTACAAAATTGACCTGAGCAGCAAACACCTTGTATGTGGGGAGAGACTATTTTTGTAACTAGTTTATTGTGTCTGTTGTCATGTGAATTCGGTACTGATCAGCACATCGGGAATTTGAGATCAAGTTATCAGTTGCTTGATGAATTACAAATACTTGACATAACATTCCTCACAGGTCTTTCAAGTTATATTTACTTGTTACTTTTTATGATATTTTTCCTACGATTTTCTACATTTTTTATTGAAGTTTATTTTTTGTTTCTTGAAGGAAATTTCTGATATTATATCAACCCTGTGGGTACCCAGGGAATTACAAGTAGAGCAGTGCTTGTTTCCATTAATGGACATGAGTGGACTAATATTGTTTTACTTGTAAAATGGACCTAGGCAGCCAACACCTTGTATGTGGACAGCAGAGATTTCGTCTTTGGCCGGTTGTCTCTGTTGTTGTCATGAAGTCGCTGTACCAACCAGCACATCTGACACTCAATTGTGGTCAAGCAATGAGTTGCTTGATGATGTACAAATACTTTAAACAACATCGTTATCAAGATTTTCAAAATTCATTTAATTGAATGCATTAAAGTGCCATCCGCAATGCTTCTGCATTGCATATAATAGCTTGTTGCATTCCAGACATGATATCAACCCTGTGGGTTCCCAGGGAATTATAAGTAAGACAGTGCTTGTTTACATCAATGGACAACTATTGTTTTATTTGTAAAAAGGACCCAGGCAGCCAACACCTTGTATGTGGGCAGCAGAGATTTTTGTGATTGGCTGATTGTCTCTGTTGTTGTCACGAAGTAGCTGTACCAACCAGCACATCTGACACTAAATTGTTATCAAGCAATTGTTTGCTTGATGAAGTACTAATACTGTACATTACATTCTTCACAATACTTTCAAATTACATTTCTGTAGTACTTTTCATGTTTTTCTGAGATTTTCTGTATTTATTTAGATTTATTTGAATTTATCATTTATTCAATTTTTTTTATTTATTTACATTCGCTTAAATTATATTTACTTTTTATTCACAAAGATTTATCAATTGCATTTATTACCTTTCATAATTTTCATAATAAAATGTGTTTATTATGTCTCCCCTTTCCAGGGGAGACATATTGATTTAGTGCATATTCTTCTTCTTCTTCTCATGCAAACTTTGTCCAGGGCATAACTTCTTTGTCTTTTGACCTAGACCTTAGATATTTGGCATGTGGATGTATCACCATGAGCTGGTGTGTCGCATACCATAGTGACCTTCATGTGACTTTGACCTGAAGGTCAGATTTATGCGTTTTTTTAAGGGAAACTTTGTCTGGACCAGAACGTTTTTGTCTTTTGACCTAGACCTTAGATATTTGGCATGATTGAGAATATTATTCATGTATATATAATTTGCAGTGCATTAAATAGAAAGAAAGGAGAGACATATGTTTTAGTGTGCTAAAACAGTTTCTGGTTTATTTATTTGAAGGAAGCTGAATGCTACTGATAATGTCTACCCTGTGGGTTCATGGGAATTACAAGTGGAACAATGCTTGTTTTCATGAATGAACTACTATTGTTTTACCTACAAAATTGACCTGGGCAGCAAACACCTTGTATGTGGGGAGAGACTATTTTTGTGACTGGCTTATTGTGTCTGTTGTCATGAAAATTTGGTACTGATCAGCACATCGGGAATTTGTGATCAAGTTATCAGTTGCTTGATGAATTACAAATACTTGACATAACATTCCTCACAGGACTTTCAAGTTATATTTACTTGTTACTTTTCATGATATTTTTCCTACGATTTTCTACATTTTTTATTGAAGTTTATTTTTTGTTTCTTGAAGGAAATTTCTGATATTATATCAACCCTGTGGGTACCCAGGGAATTACAAGTAGAACAGTGCTTGTTTCCATTTATGGACATGTGTGGACTATTATTGTTTTACTTGTAAAATGGACCTAGGCAGCCAACACCTTGTATGTGGACAGCAGAGAGTTCGTCTTTGGCCGGTTGTCTCTGTTGTTGTCATGAAGTCGCTGTACCAACCAGCACATCTGACACTCAATTGTGGTCAAGCAATGAGTTGCTTGATGATGTACAAATACTTTAAACAACATCGTTATCAAGATTTTCAAAATTCATTTAATTGAATGCATTAAAGTGCCATCCGCAATGCTTCTGCATTGCATATGGTACCTTGTTGCATTCCAGACATGATATCATCCCTGTGGGTTCCCAGGAAATTATAAGTAAGACAGTGCTTGTTTACATCAATGGACAACTATTGTTTTATTTGTAAAAAGGACCCAGGCAGCCAACACCTTGTATGTGGGCAGCGGAGATTTTTGTGATTGGCTGATTGTCTCTGTTGTTGTCATGAAGTAGCTGTACCAACCAGCACATCTGACACTCACCTGTGATCAAGCAATCGTTTGCTTGAAGTACAAATACTATACATCGCATTCTTCACAATACTTTCAGATTATATTTCTGTAGTACATTTCATGTTTTTCTGAGATTGTCTCTATTTATTTAGATTGATTTGAATTCATCATTTATTTAATTTTTTTTATTTATTTACGTTTGCTTGAATTCTATTTGTTTTTTTATTCTCAAAGATTTTTAAATTACATTTATTACCTTTCATAATTTTCATAATAAAATGTGTTTATTTATTTATTTATTTGAAGGAATCTGAATGCTACTGATAATGTCTACCCTGTGGGTTCATGGGAATTACAAGTGGAACAGTGCTTGTTTTCATGAATGAACTACTATTGTTTTACCTACAAAATTGACCTGGGCAGCAAACACCTTGTATGTGGGAAGAGACTATTTTTGTGACTGGCTGATTGTGTCTGTTGTCATGAAAATTCGGTACTGATCAGCACATCGGGAATTTGAGATCAAGTTATCAGTTGCTTGATGAATTACAAATACTTGACATAACATTCCTCACAGGACTTTCAAGTTATATTTACTTGTTACTTTTCATGATACTTTTCCTACGATTTTCTACATTTTTTATTGAAGTTTATTTTTTGTTTCTTGAAGGAAATTTCTGATATTATATCAACCCTGTGGGTACCCAGGGAATTACAAGTAGAGCAGTGCTTGTTTCCATTAATGGACATGAGTGGACTAATATTGTTTTACTTGTAAAATGGACCTAGGCAGCCAACACTTTGTATGTGGACAGCAGAGATTTCATCTTTGGCCGGTTGTCTCTGTTGTTGTCATGAAGTCGCTGTTCCAACCAGCACATCTGACACTCAATTGTGGTCAAGCAATGAGTTGCTTGATGATGTACAAATACTTTAAACAACATCGTTATCATGATTTTCAAAATTCATTCAATTGAATGCATTAAAGTGCCATCTGCAATGCTTCTGCATTGCATATGATACCTTGTTGCATTCCAGACATGATATCAACCCTGTGGGTTCCCAGAGAATTATAAGTAAGACAGTGCTTGTTTACATCAATGGACAACTATTGCTTTATTTGTAAAAAGGACCCAGCCAGCCAATACCTTGTATGTGGGCAGCGGAGATTTTTGTGATTGGCTGATTGTCTCTGTTGTTGTCATGAAGTAGCTGTACCAACCAGGACATCTGACACCCACTTGTGATCAAGCAATCGTTTGTTTGATGAAGTACAAATACTTATACATTACATTCTTCACAATACTTTCAAATTATATTTCTGCAGTACTTTTCATATTTTTCTGAGATTGTCTCTATGTATTTTGATTGATTTGAATTTATCATTTATTTAATTTTTTTTATTTATTTACGTTTGCTTCATTTGTATTTGTTTTTTTATTCTCAAAGATTTTTAAATTACATTTATTACCTTTCATAATTTTCATAATAAAATGTGTTTATTTATTTGAAGGAAGCTGAATGCCACTCATAATATATCTACCCTGTGGGTTCAGTAGTAGAACAGTGCTTGTTTTCATCAGTGAACTGCTATTTGTTTTTCCTGCAAAAATGACCTGGGCAGCAAACACCTTGTATGTGGGCGGGGACTATTTTGTGACTGGTTTATTGCGTCTGTTGTCATGAAGATTTTGTACGGACCAACACATCTGTAAATTGTAATCAAGTTATCAGTTGCTTGATGAAATACAAATACTTGACATAACATTCCTTACAGGACTTTCAAGTTACATGTTACTTTTCATGATATTTTTCCTACGATTTTCCACATTTTTTATTTAATTTTTTTTTTGTTATTTGAAGGAAGGTTCTGATATTATATCAACCCTGTGGGTATCCAGGGAATTACAAGTAAGACAGTGCTTGTTTACATCAGTTGACTACTATTGTTTTATTTGTAAAAAGGACCCAGGCAGCCAACACCTTGTATGTGGGCAGCGGAGATTTTTGTGATTGGCTGATTGTCTCTGTTGTTGTCACGAAGTAGCTGTACCAACCAGCACATCTGACACTAAATTGTGATCAAGCAATTGTTTGCTTGATGAAGTACTAATACTGTACATTACATTCTTCACAATACTTTCAAATTACATTTCTGTAGTACTTTTCATGTTTTTCTGAGATTTTCTCTATTTATTTAGATTTATTTGAATTTATCATTTATTTAATTTTTTTTATTTATTTACGTTCGCTTAAATTATATTTACTTTTTATTCACAAAAATTTATCAATTGCATTTATTACTTTTCATAATTTTCATAATAAAATGTGTTTCTTTATTGATTTATTTGAAGGAAGCTGAATGCTACTGATAATGTCTACCCTGTGGGTTCATGGGAATTACAAGTGTAACAGTGCTTGTTTTCATGAATGAACTACTATTGTTTTACCTACAAAATTGACCTGAGCAGCAAACACCTTGTATGTGGGGAGAGACTATTTTTGTAACTGGTTTATTGTGTCTGTTGTCATGTGAATTCGGTACTGATCAGCACATCGGGAATTTGAGATCGAGTTATCAGTTGCTTGATGAATTACAAATACTTGACATAACATTCCTCACAGGTCTTTCAAGTTATATTTACTTGTTACTTTTTATGATATGTTTCCTACGATTTTCTACATTTTTTATTGAAGTTTATTTTTTGTTTCTTGAAGGAAATTTCTGATATTATATCAACCCTGTGGGTACCCAGGGAATTACAAGTAGAGCAGTACTTGTTTCCATTAATGGACATGAGTGGACTATTATTGTTTTACTTGTAAAATGGACCTAGGCAGCCAACACCTTGTATGTGGACAGCAGAGAGTTCGTCTTTGGCCGGTTGTCTCTGTTGTTGTCATGAAGTCGCTGTACCAACCAGCACATCTGACACTCAATTGTGGTCAAGCAATGAGTTGCTTGATGATGTACAAATACTTTAAACAACATCGTTATCAAGATTTTCAAAATTCATTTAATTGAATGCATTAAAGTGCCATCCGCAATGCTTCTGCATTGCATATGGTACCTTGTTGCATTCCAGACATGATATCATCCCTGTGGGTTCCCAGGAAATTATAAGTAAGACAGTGCTTGTTTACATCAATGGACAACTATTGTTTTATTTGTAAAAAGGACCCAGACAGCCAACACCTTGTATGTGGGCAGCAGAGATTTTTGTGATTGGCTGATTGTCTCTGTTGTTGTCATGAAGTAGCTGTACCAACCAGCACATCTGACACTCACTTGTGATCAAGCAATCGTTTGCTTGATGAAGTACAAATACTATACATGGCATTCTTCACAATACTTTCAAATTATATTTCTGTAGTACTTTTCATGTTTTTCTGAGATTGTCTATTTATTTAGATTGATTTGAATTCATCATTTATTTAATTTTTTTTATTTATTTACGTTTGCTTGAATTCTATTTGTTTTTTTATTCTCAAAGATTTTTAAATTACATTTATTACCTTTCATAATTTTCATAATAAAATGTGTTTATTTATTTATTTATTTGAAGGAATCTGAATGCTACTGATAATGTCTACCCTGTGGGTTCATGGGAATTACAAGTGGAACAGTGCTTGTTTTCATGAATGAACTACTATTGTTTTACCTACAAAATTGACCTGGGCAGCAAACACCTTGTATGTGGGAAGAGACTATTTTTGTGACTGGCTGATTGTGTCTGTTGTCATGAAAATTCGGTACTGATCAGCACATCGGGAATTTGAGATCAAGTTATCAGTTGCTTGATGAATTACAAATACTTGACATAACATTCCTCACAGGACTTTCAAGTTATATTTACTTGTTACTTTTCATGATACTTTTCCTACGATTTTCTACATTTTTTATTGAAGTTTATTTTTTGTTTCTTGAAGGAAATTTCTGATATTATATCAACCCTGTGGGTACCCAGGGAATTACAAGTAGAGCAGTGCTTGTTTCCATTAATGGACATGAGTGGACTAATATTGTTTTACTTGTAAAATGGACCTAGGCAGCCAACACTTTGTATGTGGACAGCAGAGATTTCATCTTTGGCCGGTTGTCTCTGTTGTTGTCATGAAGTCGCTGTTCCAACCAGCACATCTGACACTCAATTGTGGTCAAGCAATGAGTTGCTTGATGATGTACAAATACTTTAAACAACATCGTTATCATGATTTTCAAAATTCATTCAATTGAATGCATTAAAGTGCCATCTGCAATGCTTCTGCATTGCATATGATACCTTGTTGCATTCCAGACATGATATCAACCCTGTGGGTTCCCAGAGAATTATAAGTAAGACAGTGCTTGTTTACATCAATGGACAACTATTGCTTTATTTGTAAAAAGGACCCAGGCAGCCAATACCTTGTATGTGGGCAGCGGAGATTTTTGTGATTGGCTGATTGTCTCTGTTGTTGTCATGAAGTAGCTGTACCAACCAGGACATCTGACACCCACTTGTGATCAAGCAATCGTTTGTTTGATGAAGTACAAATACTTATACATTACATTCTTCACAATACTTTCAAATTATATTTCTGCAGTACTTTTCATGTTTTTCTGAGATTGTCTCTATGTATTTTGATTGATTTGAATTTATCATTTATTTAATTTTTTTTATTTATTTACGTTTGCTTCATTTGTATTTGTTTTTTTATTCTCAAAGATTTTTAAATTACATTTATTACCTTTCATAATTTTCATAATAAAATGTGTTTATTTATTTATTTATTTGAAGGAAGCTGAATGCCACTGATAATATATCTACCCTGTGGGTTCAGTAGTAGAACAGTGCTTGTTTTCATCAGTGAACTGCTATTTGTTTTTCCTGCAAAAATGACCTGGGCAGCAAACACCTTGTATGTGGGCGGGGACTATTTTGTGACTGGTTGATTGTGTCTGTTGTCATGAAGATTTTGTACAGACCAACACATCTGTAAATTGTAATCAAGTTATCAGTTGCTTGATGAAATACAAATACTTGACATAACATTCCTTACAGGACTTTCAAGTTACATGTTACTTTTCATGATATTTTTCCTACGATTTTCCACATTTTTTATTTAATTTTTTTTTTGTTATTTCAAGGAAGGTTCTGATATTATATCAACCCTGTGGGTATCCAGGGAATTACAAGTAAGACAGTGCTTGTTTACATCAGTTGACTACTATTGTTTTATTTGTAAAAAGGACCCAGGCAGCCAACACCTTGTATGTGGGCAGCGGAGATTTTTGTGATTGGCTGTTTGTCTCTGTTGTTGTCACGAAGTAGCTGTACCAACCAGCACATCTGACACTAAATTGTGATCAAGCAATTGTTTGCTTGATGAAGTACTAATACTGTACATTACATTCTTCACAATACTTTCAAATTACATTTCTGTAGTACTTTTCATGTTTTTCTGAGATTTTCTCTATTTATTTAGATTTATTTGAATTTATCATTTATTTAATTTTTTTTATTTATTTACGTTCGCTTAAATTATATTTACTTTTTATTCACAAAAATTTATCAATTGCATTTATTACTTTTCATAATTTTCATAATAAAATGTGTTTCTTTATTGATTTATTTGAAGGAAGCTGAATGCTACTGATAATGTCTACCCTGTGGGTTCATGGGAATTACAAGTGTAACAGTGCTTGTTTTCATGAATGAACTACTATTGTTTTACCTACAAAATTGACCTGAGCAGCAAACACCTTGTATGTGGGGAGAGACTATCTTTGTAACTAGTTTATTGTGTCTGTTGTCATGTGAATTCGGTACTGATCAGCACATCGGGAATTTGAGATCAAGTTATCAGTTGCTTGATGAATTACAAATACTTGACATAACATTCCTCACAGGTCTTTCAAGTTATATTTACTTGTTACTTTTTATGATATTTTTCCTACGATTTTCTACATTTTTTATTGAAGTTTATTTTTTGTTTCTTGAAGGAAATTTCTGATATTATATCAACCCTGTGGGTACCCAGGGAATTACAAGTAGAGCAGTGCTTGTTTCCATTAATGGACATGAGTGGACTAATATTGTTTTACTTGTAAAATGGACCTAGGCAGCCAACACCTTGTATGTGGACAGCAGAGATTTCGTCTTTGGCCGGTTGTCTCTGTTGTTGTCATGAAGTCGCTGTACCAACCAGCACATCTGACACTCAATTGTGGTCAAGCAATGAGTTGCTTGATGATGTACAAATACTTTAAACAACATCGTTATCATGATTTTCAAAATTCATTTAATTGAATGCATTAAAGTGCCATCCGCAATGCTTCTGCATTGCATATAATAGCTTGTTGCATTCCAGACATGATATCAACCCTGTGGGTTCCCTGGGAATTATAAGTAAGACAGTGCTTGTTTACATCAATGGACAACTATTGTTTTATTTGTAAAAAGGACCCAGGCAGCCAACACCTTGTATGTGGGCAGCAGAGATTTTTGTGATTGGCTGATTGTCTCTGTTGTTGTCACGAAGTAGCTGTACCAACCAGCACATCTGACACTAAATTGTTATCAAGCAATTGTTTGCTTGATGAAGTACTAATACTGTACATTACATTCTTCACAATACTTTCAAATTACATTTCTGTAGTACTTTTCATGTTTTTCTGAGATTTTCTGTATTTATTTAGATTTATTTGAATTTATCATTTATTCAATTTTTTTTATTTATTTACATTCGCTTAAATTATATTTACTTTTTATTCACAAAGATTTATCAATTGCATTTATTACCTTTCATAATTTTCATAATAAAATGTGTTTATTATGTCTCCCCTTTCCAGGGGAGACATATTGATTTAGTGCATATTCTTCTTCTTCTTCTCATGCAAACTTTGTCCAGGGCATAACTTCTTTGTCTTTTGACCTAGACCTTAGATATTTGGCATGTGGATGTATCACCATGAGCTGGTGTGTCGCGTACCATAGTGACCTTCATGTGACTTTGACCTGAAGGTCAGATTTATGCGTTTTTTTAAGGGAAACTTTGTCTGGACCAGAACGTTTTTGTCTTTTGACCTAGACCTTAGATATTTGGCATGATTGAGAATATTATTCATGTATATATAATTTGCAGTGCATTAAATAGAAAGAAAGGAGAGACATATGTTTTAGTGTGCTAAAACAGTTTCTAGTTTATTTATTTGAAGGAAGCTGAATGCTACTGATAATGTCTACCCTGTGGGTTCATGGGAATTACAAGTGGAACAATGCTTGTTTTCATGAATGAACTACTATTGTTTTACCTACAAAATTGACCTGGGCAGCAAACACCTTGTATGTGGGGAGAGACTATTTTTGTGACTGGCTTATTGTGTCTGTTGTCATGAAAATTTGGTACTGATCAGCACATCGGGAATTTGTGATCAAGTTATCAGTTGCTTGATGAATTACAAATACTTGACATAACATTCCTCACAGGACTTTCAAGTTATATTTACTTGTTACTTTTCATGATATTTTTCCTACGATTTTCTACATTTTTTATTGAAGTTTATTTTTTGTTTCTTGAAGGAAATTTCTGATATTATATCAACCCTGTGGGTACCCAGGGAATTACAAGTAGAACAGTGCTTGTTTCCATTTATGGACATGTGTGGACTATTATTGTTTTACTTGTAAAATGGACCTAGGCAGCCAACACCTTGTATGTGGACAGCAGAGAGTTCGTCTTTGGCCGGTTGTCTCTGTTGTTGTCATGAAGTCGCTGTACCAACCAGCACATCTGACACTCAATTGTGGTCAAGCAATGAGTTGCTTGATGATGTACAAATACTTTAAACAACATCGTTATCAAGATTTTCAAAATTCATTTAATTGAATGCATTAAAGTGCCATCCGCAATGCTTCTGCATTGCATATGGTACCTTGTTGCATTCCAGACATGATATCATCCCTGTGGGTTCCCAGGAAATTATAAGTAAGACAGTGCTTGTTTACATCAATGGACAACTATTGTTTTATTTGTAAAAAGGACCCAGGCAGCCAACACCTTGTATGTGGGCAGCGGAGATTTTTGTGATTGGCTGATTGTCTCTGTTGTTGTCATGAAGTAGCTGTACCAACCAGCACATCTGACACTCACCTGTGATCAAGCAATCGTTTGCTTGAAGTACAAATACTATACATCGCATTCTTCACAATACTTTCAAATTATATTTCTGTAGTACTTTTCATGTTTTTCTGAGATTGTCTCTATTTATTTAGATTGATTTGAATTCATCATTTATTTAATTTTTTTTTATTTATTTACGTTTGCTTGAATTGTATTTGTTTTTTTATTCTCAAAGATTTTTAAATTACATTTATTACCTTTCATAATTTTCATAATAAAATGTGTTTATTTATTTATTTATTTGAAGGAATCTGAATGCTACTGATAATGTCTACCCTGTGGGTTCATGGGAATTACAAGTGGAACAGTGCTTGTTTTCATGAATGAACTACTATTGTTTTACCTACAAAATTGACCTGGGCAGCAAACACCTTGTATGTGGGAAGAGACTATTTTTGTGACTGGCTGATTGTGTCTGTTGTCATGAAAATTCGGTACTGATCAGCACATCGGGAATTTGAGATCAAGTTATCAGTTGCTTGATGAATTACAAATACTTGACATAACATTCCTCACAGGACTTTCAAGTTATATTTACTTGTTACTTTTCATGATACTTTTCCTACGATTTTCTACATTTTTTATTGAAGTTTATTTTTTGTTTCTTGAAGGAAATTTCTGATATTATATCAACCCTGTGGGTACCCAGGGAATTACAAGTAGAGCAGTGCTTGTTTCCATTAATGGACATGAGTGGACTAATATTGTTTTACTTGTAAAATGGACCTAGGCAGCCAACACTTTGTATGTGGACAGCAGAGATTTCATCTTTGGCCGGTTGTCTCTGTTGTTGTCATGAAGTCGCTGTTCCAACCAGCACATCTGACACTCAATTGTGGTCAAGCAATGAGTTGCTTGATGATGTACAAATGCTTTAAACAACATCGTTATCATGATTTTCAAAATTCATTCAATTGAATGCATTAAAGTGCCATCTGCAATGCTTCTGCATTGCATATGATACCTTGTTGCATTCCAGACATGATATCAACCCTGTGGGTTCCCAGAGAATTATAAGTAAGACAGTGCTTGTTTACATCAATGGACAACTATTGTTTTATTTGTAAAAAGGACCCAGGCAGCCAACACCTTGTATGTGGGCAGCGGAGATTTTTGTGATTGGCTGATTGTCTCTGTTGTTGTCATGAAGTAGCTGTACCAACCAGGACATCTGACACCCACTTGTGATCAGGCAATCGTTTGTTTGATGAAGTACAAATACTTATACATTACATTCTTCACAATACTTTCAAATTATATTTCTGCAGTACTTTTCATATTTTTCTGAGATTGTCTCTATGTATTTTGATTGATTTGAATTTATCATTTATTTAATTTTTTTTATTTATTTACGTTTGCTTCATTTGTATTTGTTTTTTTATTCTCAAAGATTTTTAAATTACATTTATTACCTTTCATAATTTTCATAATAAAATGTGTTTATTTATTTGAAGGAAGCTGAATGCCACTGATAATATATCTACCCTGTGGGTTCAGTAGTAGAACAGTGCTTGTTTTCATCAGTGAACTGCTATTTGTTTTTCCTGCAAAAATGACCTGGGCAGCAAACACCTTGTATGTGGGCGGGGACTATTTTGTGACTGGTTTATTGCGTCTGTTGTCATGAAGATTTTGTACGGACCAACACATCTGTAAATTGTAATCAAGTTATCAGTTGCTTGATGAAATACAAATACTTGACATAACATTCCTTACAGGACTTTCAAGTTACATGTTACTTTTCATGATATTTTTCCTACAATTTTCCACATTTTTTATTTAATTTTTTTTTTGTTATTTGAAGGAAGGTTCTGATATTATATCAACCCTGTGGGTATCCAGGGAATTACAAGTAAGACAGTGCTTGTTTACATCAGTTGACTACTATTGTTTTATTTGTAAAAAGGACCCAGGCAGCCAACACCTTGTATGTGGGCAGCGGAGATTTTTGTGATTGGCTGATTGTCTCTGTTGTTGTCACGAAGTAGCTGTACCAACCAGCACATCTGACACTAAATTGTGATCAAGCAATTGTTTGCTTGATGAAGTACTAATACTGTACATTACATTCTTCACAATACTTTCAAATTACATTTCTGTAGTACTTTTCATGTTTTTCTGAGATTTTCTCTATTTATTTAGATTTATTTGAATTTATCATTTATTTAATTTTTTTTATTTATTTACGTTCGCTTAAATTATATTTACTTTTTATTCACAAAAATTTATCAATTGCATTTATTACTTTTCATAATTTTCATAATAAAATGTGTTTCTTTATTGATTTATTTGAAGGAAGCTGAATGCTACTGATAATGTCTACCCTGTGGGTTCATGGGAATTACAAGTGTAACAGTGCTTGTTTTCATGAATGAACTACTATTGTTTTACCTACAAAATTGACCTGGGCAGCAAACACCTTGTATGTGGGGAGAGACTATTTTTGTAACTGGTTTATTGTGTCTGTTGTCATGTGAATTCGGTACTGATCAGCACATCGGGAATTTGAGATCAAGTTATCAGTTGCTTGATGAATTACAAATACTTGACATAACATTCCTCACAGGTCTTTCAAATTATATTTACTTGTTACTTTTTATGATATTTTTCCTACGATTTTCTACATTTTTTATTGAAGTTTATTTTTTGTTTCTTGAAGGAAATTTCTGATATTATATCAACCCTGTGAGTACCCAGGGAATTACAAGTAGAGCAGTGCTTGTTTCCATTAATGGACATGAGTGGACTAATATTGTTTTACTTGTAAAATGGACCTAGGCAGCCAACACCTTGTATGTGGACAGCAGAGATTTCGTCTTTGGCCGGTTGTCTCTGTTGTTGTCGTGAAGTCGCTGTACCAACCAGCACATCTGACACTCAATTGTGGTCAAGCAATGAGTTGCTTGATGATGTACAAATACTTTAAACAACATCGTTATCAAGATTTTCAAAATTCATTTAATTGAATGCATTAAAGTGCCATCCGCAATGCTTCTGCATTGCATATAATAGCTTGTTGCATTCCAGACATGATATCATCCCTGTGGGTTCCCAGGGAATTATAAGTAAGACAGTGCTTGTTTACATCAATGGACAACTATTGTTTTATTTGTAAAAAGGACCCAGGCAGCCAACACCTTGTATGTGGGCAGCAGAGATTTTTGTGATTGGCTGATTGTCTCTGTTGTTGTCACGAAGTAGCTGTACTAACCAGCACATCTGACACTAAATTGTTATCAAGCAATTGTTTGCTTGATGAAGTACTAATACTGTACATTACATTCTTCACAATACTTTCAAATTATATTTCTGTAGTACTTTTCATGTTTTTCTGAGATTTTCTCTATTTATTTAGATTTATTTGAATTTATCATTTATTCAATTTTTTTTATTTATTTACATTCGCTTAAATTATATTTACTTTTTATTCACAAAAATTTATCAATTGCATTTATTACTTTTCATAATTTTCATAATAAAATGTGTTTCTTTATTGATTTATTTGAAGGAAGCTGAATGCTACTGATAATGTCTACCCTGTGGGTTCATGGGAATTACAAGTGTAACAGTGCTTGTTTTCATGAATGAACTACTATTGTTTTACCTACAAAATTGACCTGGGCAGCAAACACCTTGTATGTGGGGAGAGACTATTTTTGTAACTGGTTTATTGTGTCTGTTGTCATGTGAATTCGGTACTGATCAGCACATCGGGAATTTGAGATCAAGTTATCAGTTGCTTAATGAATTACAAATACTTGACATAACATTCCTCACAGGTCTTTCAAATTATATTTACTTGTTACTTTTTATGATATTTTTCCTACGATTTTCTACATTTTTTATTGAAGTTTATTTTTTGTTTCTTGAAGGAAATTTCTGATATTATATCAACCCTGTGGGTACCCAGGGAATTACAAGTAGAGCAGTGCTTGTTTCCATTAATGGACATGAGTGGACTAATATTGTTTTACTTGTAAAATGGACCTAGGCAGCCAACACCTTGTATGTGGACAGCAGAGATTTCGTCTTTGGCCGGTTGTCTCTGTTGTTGTCATGAAGTCGCTGTACCAACCAGCACATCTGACACTCAATTGTGGTCAAGCAATGAGTTGCTTGATGATGTACAAATACTTTAAACAACATCGTTATCAAGATTTTCAAAATTCATTTAATTGAATGCATTAAAGTGCCATCCGCAATGCTTCTGCATTGCTTATAATAGCTTGTTGCATTCCAGACATGATATCATCCCTGTGGGTTCCCAGGGAATTATAAGTAAGACAGTGCTTGTTTACATCAATGGACAACTATTGTTTTATTTGTAAAAAGGACCCAGGCAGCCAACACCTTGTATGTGGGCAGCAGAGATTTTTGTGATTGGCTGATTGTCTCTGTTGTTGTCACGAAGTAGCTGTACTAACCAGCACATCTGACACTAAATTGTTATCAAGCAATTGTTTGCTTGATGAAGTACTAATACTGTACATTACATTCTTCACAATACTTTCAAATTACATTTCTGTAGTACTTTTCATGTTTTTCTGAGATTTTCTCTATTTATTTAGATTTATTTGAATTTATCATTTATTCAATTTTTTTTATTTATTTACATTCGCTTAAATTATATTTACTTTTTATTCACAAAGATTTATCAATTGCATTTATTACCTTTCATAATTTTCATAATAAAATGTGTTTATTATGTCTCCCCTTTCCAGGGGAGACATATTGTTTTAGTGCATATTCTTCTTCTTCTTCTCATGCAAACTTTGTCCAGGGCATAACTTCTTTGTCTTTTGACCTAGACCTTAGATATTTGGCATGTGGATGTATCACCATGAGCTGGTGTGTCGCGTACCATAGTGACCTTCATGTGACTTTGACCTGAAGGTCAGATTTATGTGTTTTTTAAGGGAAACTTTGTCTGGACCAGAACGTTTTTGTCTTTTGACCTAGACCTTAGATATTTGGCATGATTGAGAATATTATTCATGTATATATAATTTGCAGTGCATTAAATAGAAAGAAAGGAGAGACATATGTTTTAGTGTGCTAAAACAGTTTCTCGTTTATTTATTTGAAGGAAGCTGAATGCTACTGATAATGTCTACCCTGTGGGTTCATGGGAATTACAAGTGGAACAATGCTTGTTTTCATGAATGAACTACTATTGTTTTACCTACAAAATTGGCCTGGGCAGCAAACACCTTGTATGTGGGGAGAGACTATTTTTGTGACTGGCTTATTGTGTCTGTTGTCATGAAAATTTGGTACTGATCAGCACATCGGGAATTTGTGATCAAGTTATCAGTTGCTTGATGAATTACAAATACTTGACATAACATTCCTCACAGGACTTTCAAGTTATATTTACTTGTTACTTTTCATGATATTTTTCCTACGATTTTCTACATTTTTTATTGAAGTTTATTTTTTGTTTCTTGAAGGAAATTTCTGATATTATATCAACCCTGTGGGTACCCAGGGAATTACAAGTAGAACAGTGCTTGTTTCCATTAATGGACATGTGTGGACTAATATTGTTTTACTTGTAAAATGGACCTAGGCAGCCAACACCTTGTATGTGGACAGCAGAGATTTCGTCTTTGGCCGGTTGTCTCTGTTGTTGTCATGAAGTCGCTGTACCAACCAGCACATCTGACACTCAATTGTGGTCAAGCAATGAGTTGCTTGATGATGTACAAATACTTTAAACAACATCGTTATCAAGATTTTCAAAATTCATTTAATTGAATGCATTAAACTGCCATCCGCAATGCATATGGTACCTTGGTGCATTCCAGACATGATATCAACCCTGTGGGTTCCCAGGGAATTATAAGTAAGACAGTGCTTGTTACATCAATGGACAACTATTGTTTTATTTGTAAAAAGGACCCAGGCAGCCAACACCTTGTATGTGGGCAGCGGAGATTTTTGTGATTGGTTGATTGTCTCTGTTGTTGTCATGAAGTAGCTGTACCAACCAGCACATCTGACACTCACTTGTGATCAAGCAATCGTTTGCTTGATGAAGTACAAATACTTATACATTACATTCTTCACAATACTTTCAAATTATATTTCTGTAGTACTTTTCATGTTTTTCTGAGATTGTCTATTTATTTAGATTGATTTGAATTCATCATTTATTTAATTTTTTTTATTTATTTACGTTTGCTTGAATTCTATTTGTTTTTTTATTCTCAAAGATTTTTAAATTACATTTATTACCTTTCATAATTTTCATAATAAAATGTGTTTATTTATTTATTTATTTGAAGGAATCTGAATGCTACTGATAATGTCTACCCTGTGGGTTCATGGGAATTACAAGTGGAACAGTGCTTGTTTTCATGAATGAACTACTATTGTTTTACCTACAAAATTGACCTGGGCAGCAAACACCTTGTATGTGGGAAGAGACTATTTTTGTGACTGGCTGATTGTGTCTGTTGTCATGAAAATTCGGTACTGATCAGCACATCGGGAATTTGAGATCAAGTTATCAGTTGCTTGATGAATTACAAATACTTGACATAACATTCCTCACAGGACTTTCAAGTTATATTTACTTGTTACTTTTTATGATACTTTTCCTACGATTTTCTACATTTTTTATTGAAGTTTATTTTTTGTTTCTTGAAGGAAATTTCTGATATTATATCAACCCTGTGGGTACCCAGGGAATTACAAGTAGAGCAGTGCTTGTTTCCATTAATGGACATGAGTGGACTAATATTGTTTTACTTGTAAAATGGACCTAGGCAGCCAACACTTTGTATGTGGACAGCAGAGATTTCATCTTTGGCCGGTTGTCTCTGTTGTTGTCATGAAGTCGCTGTACCAACCAGCACATCTGACACTCAATTGTGGTCAAGCAATGAGTTGCTTGATGATGTACAAATACTTTAAACAACATCGTTATCATGATTTTCAAAATTCATTCAATTGAATGCATTAAAGTGCCATCTGCAATGCTTCTGCATTGCATATGATACCTTGTTGCATTCCAGACATGATATCAACCCTGTGGGTTCCCAGAGAATTATAAGTAAGACAGTGCTTGTTTACATCAATGGACAACTATTGTTTTATTTGTAAAAAGGACCCAGGCAGCCAACACCTTGTATGTGGGCAACGGAGATTTTTGTGATTGGCTGATTGTCTCTGTTGTTGTCATGAAGTAGCTGTACCAACCAGCACATCTGACACCCACTTGTGATCAAGCAATCGTTTGTTTGATGAAGTACAAATACTTATACATTACATTCTTCACAATACTTTCAAATTATATTTCTGCAGTACTTTTCATGTTTTTCTGAGATTGTCTCTATGTATTTTGATTGATTTGAATTTATCATTTATTTAATTTTTTTATTTATTTGCGTTTGCTTCATTTGTATTTGTTTTTTTATTCTCAAAGATTTTTAAATTACATTTATTACCTTTCATAATTTTCATAATAAAATGTGTTTATTTATTTATTTATTTGAAGGAAGCTGAATGCCACTGATAATATATCTACCCTGTGGGTTCAGTAGTAGAACAGTGCTTGTTTTCATCAGTGAACTGCTATTTGTTTTTCCTGCAAAAATGACCTGGGCAGCAAACACCTTGTATGTGGGCGGGGACTATTTTGTGACTGGTTTATTGCGTCTGTTGTCATGAAGATTTTGTACGGACCAACACATCTGTTAATTGTAATTAAGTTATCAGTTGCTTGATGAAATACAAATACTTGACATAACATTCCTTACAGGACTTTCAAGTTACATGTTACTTTTCATGATATTTTTCCTACGATTTTCCACATTTTTTATTTAATTTTTTTTTTGTTATTTGAAGGAAGGTTCTGATATTATATCAACCCTGTGGGTATCCAGGGAATTACAAGTAAGACAGTGCTTGTTTACATCAGTTGACTACTATTGTTTTATTTGTAAAAAGGACCCAGGCAGCCAACACCTTGTATGTGGGCAGCGGAGATTTTTGTGATTGGCTGATTGTCTCTGTTGTTGTCACGAAGTAGCTGTACCAACCAGCACATCTGACACTAAGTTGTGATCAAGCAATTGTTTGCTTGATGAAGTACTAATACTGTACATTACATTCTTCACAATACTTTCAAATTACATTTCTGTAGTACTTTTCATGTTTTTCTGAGATTTTCTCTATTTATTTAGATTTATTTGAATTTATCATTTATTTAATTTTTTTTATTTATTTACGTTCGCTTAAATTATATTTACTTTTTATTCACAAAAATTTATCAATTGCATTTATTACTTTTCATAATTTTCATAATAAAATGTGTTTCTTTATTGATTTATTTGAAGGAAGCTGAATGCTACTGATAATGTCTACCCTGTGGGTTCATGGGAATTACAAGTGTAACAGTGCTTGTTTTCATGAATGAACTACTATTGTTTTACCTACAAATTTGACCTGGGCAGCAAACACCTTGTATGTGGGGAGAGACTATTTTTGTAACTGGTTTATTGTGTCTGTTGTCATGTGAATTCGGTACTGATCAGCACATCGGGAATTTGAGATCAAGTTATCAGTTGCTTGATGAATTACAAATACTTGACATAACATTCCTCACAGGTCTTTCAAGTTATATTTACTTGTTACTTTTTATGATATTTTTCCTACGATTTTCTACATTTTTTATTGAAGTTTATTTTTTGTTTCTTGAAGGAAATTTCTGATATTATATCAACCCTGTGGGTACCCAGGGAATTACAAGTAGAGCAGTGCTTGTTTCCATTAATGGACATGAGTGGACTAATATTGTTTTACTTGTAAAATGGACCTAGGCAGCCAACACCTTGTATGTGGACAGCAGAGATTTCGTCTTTGGCCGGTTGTCTCTGTTGTTGTCATGAAGTCGCTGTACCAACCAGCACATCTGACACTCAATTGTGGTCAAGCAATGAGTTGCTTGATGATGTACAAATACTTTAAACAACATCGTTATCAAGATTTTCAAAATTCATTTAATTGAATGCATTAAAGTGCCATCCGCAATGTTTCTGCATTGCATATAATAGCTTGTTGCATTCCAGACATGATATCAACCCTGTGGGTTCCCAGGGAATTATAAGTAAGACAGTGCTTGTTTACATCAATGGACAACTATTGTTTTATTTGTAAAAAGGACCCAGGCAGCCAGCACCTTGTATGTGGGCAGCAGAGATTTTTGTCATTGGCTGATTGTCTCTGTTGTTGTCACAAAGTAGCTGTACCAACCAGCACATCTGACACTAAATTGTTATCATGCAATTGTTTGCTTGATCAAGTACTAATACTGTACATTACATTCTTCACAATACTTTCAAATTACATTTCTGTAGTACTTTTCATGTTTTTCTGAGATTTTCTCTATTTATTTAGATTTATTTGAATTTATCATTTATTCAATTTTTTTTATTTATTTACATTCGCTTAAATTATATTTACTTTTTATTCACAAAGATTTATCAATTGCATTTATTACCTTTTATAATTTTCATAATAAAATGTGTTTATTATGTCTCCTCTTCCCAGGGGAGACATATTGTTTTAGTGCATATTCTTCTTCTTCTTCTCATACAAACTTTGTCCAGGGCATAACTTCTTTGTCTTTTGACCTAGACCTTAGATATTTGGCATGTGGATGTAGCACCATGAGCTGGTGTGTCGCGTACCATAGTGACCTTCATGTGACTTTGACCTTTGACCTGAAGGTCAGATTTATGTGTTTTTTTAAGGGAAACTTTGTCTGGACCAGAACTTTTTTGTCTTTTGACCTAGACCTTAGATATTTGGCATGATTGAGAATATTATTCATATATATATAATTTACAGTGCATTAAATAGAAAGAAAGGAGAGACATATGTTTTAGTGTGTTAAAACAGTTTCTAGTTTATTTATTTGAAGGAAGCTGAATGCTACTGATAATGTCTACCCTGTGGGTTCATGGGAATTACAAGTGGAACAGTGCTTGTTTTCATGAATGAACTACTATTGTTTTACCTACAAAATTGACCTGGGCAGCAAACACCTTGTATGTGGGGAGAGACTATTTTTGTGACTGGCTTATTGTGTCTGTTGTCATGAAAATTTGATACTGATCAGCACATCGGGAATTTGCGATCAAGTTATCAGTTGCTTGATGAATTACAAATACTTGACATAACATTCCTCACAGGACTTTCAAGTTATATTTACTTGTTACTTTTCATGATATTTTTCCTACGATTTTCTACATTTTTTATTGAAGTTTATTTTTTGTTTCTTGAAGGAAATTTCTGATATTATATCAACCCTGTGGGTACGCAGGGAATTACAAGTAGAGCAGTGCTTGTTTCCATTAATGGACATGTGTGGACTAATATTGTTTTACTTGTAAAATGGACCTAGGCAGCCAACACCTTGTATGTGGACAGCAGAGATTTCGTCTTTGGCCGGTTGTCTCTGTTGTTGTCATGAAGTCGCTGTACCAACCAGCACATCTGACACTCAGTTGTGGTCAAGCAATGAGTTGCTTGATGATGTACAAATACTTTAAACAACATCGTTATCAAGATTTTCAAAATTCATTTAATTGAATGCATTAAACTGTCATCCGCAATGCTTCTGCATTGCATATGGTACCTTGTTGCATTCCAGACATGATATCAACCCTGTGGGTTTCCAGGGAATTATAAGTAAGACAGTGCTTGTTACATCAATGGACAACTATTGTTTTATTTGTAAAAAGGACCCAGGCAGCCAACACCTTGTATGTGGGCAGCAGAGATTTTTGTGATTGGCTGATTGTCTCTGTTGTTGTCATGAAGTAGCTGTACCAACCAGCACATCTGACACTCACTTGTGATCAAGCAATCGTTTGCTTGATGAAGTACAAATACTATACACGCATTCTTCACAATACTTTCAAATTATATTTCTGTAGTACTTTTCATGTTTTTCTGAGATTGTCTCTATTTATTTAGATTGATTTGAATTTATCATTTATTTAATTTTTTTTATTTATTTACGTTTGCTTGAATTGTATTTGTTAGCTTAACTTGACATAGTCAAGATAAGCTATTGCCATCACGCGTGCGGAAGTCTGTTAGTCTGTGAGTCTGTGACGTCTGTGAGTCTGTGACGTCTGTGAGTCTGTGACGTCTGTTCACATTTTCCTTTAGCACGGGCTACACCCTGCAGTTCTTGTCTGATCGTCACAAAATTTCATATGCAGGTTTGGGGTCATGTCTAGATGAGAACGTCCACTTTTGGTCACGATCGGGCAACCAGTATGGCTGCCCGAGCCCAAAACCCGAAAACCATTCGCACAGTCTACAGGTCGTATTTATGAAGGGATTTCATTGTGACTTGGTAGGATGCCTCTGTATAATGCCTAGATGAGAACGTCCCCTTTTGGGCATGATCTATCAGCCGTGATGGTTGCCCAAGCCGGAAACCCAAAAACTTTTAACACAGTCTGCAGGTCATGTTTAATGTGGAGGGATTTCATTGTAACTTGGTAGGATGACTCCTTATGATGTCTAGATGAGAATTTCCCCATTTGGGCATGATCTGCCAACCGTGACGACTGCCCGAGCCCAAAACCCGAAAACCTTTACCACAGTCTACAGGTCATATTTATTGAGGAATTTCATTGTAACTTGGTGGGTTGACTTCACACAATGTCTAGATGAGAAAGTCACCTTTTGGGCATGATTGGGCAACTGTGATGGCTACAGGGGCCCAAAGCCCAAAAACCTTTAGCACAGTCTAGAGGTCATATTTATGAAGGGATTTCATTGTAACTTGGTAGGATGACTCCAAATAATGTCTAGATGAGAACGTCTCATTTTGATCGCGATAATGCAGCCTTGATGGGTGCCCGAGCCCAAAAACCTTTAGCATAGGCAAAAGGTCATATTTATGGAAGGATTTCATTGTAACCTGTTAGGTTGACTCCATGTAATGCCTAGATGATGACATCCCCTTTTGGTCGTGATTGGTTAGTTGTGATGGCTACTAGTGCCCGAAGCCCGAAAACCTTGAGCACAGTCTACAGGTCATATTTATGAAGGGATTTCATTTTAACTTCTTAGGATCACTCCAGATGATGCCCAGATGAGATTGTCCCCTATGGTTTTGATCATTCAGCCATGATGGCTGCCCGAGCCCGAAGCCCGAAAACCTTTAGCACAGTCTGCAGGTCATATTTATGAAGGGATTTCATTGTAACTTGGTAGGTTAACTTCATATAATGTCTAGATGAGAACGTCACCTTTTGGACATGATTGGGCTACTGTGACGGCTAAAGGTGCCCGAAGCCCGAAAACCTTTAGCACAGTCTACAGGTCATATTTATGAGGGGATTTCATTGTAACTTGGTAGGATGACTCCAAATAATGTCTAGATGAGAACGTCCCATTTTGGCCATGATCATTCAGCCTTGATGGGTGCCCGAGCCCTAAAACCTTTAGCATAGGCAAAAGGCTATATTTATAGAAGGATTTCATTGTAACCTGGAAGGTTGACTCCATATAATGCCAAGATGATGACATCCCCTTTTGGTCGTGATTGGTCAACTGTGATGGCTACAGGTGCCCAAAGCCCGAAAACCTTGAACACAGTCTACAGGTCATATTTATGAAGGGATTTCATTGTAACTTTGCAGGATCACTCCAGATGATGTCCAGATGAGATTGTCCCCTTTGGTTGTGAACATTCAACCATGATGGCTGCCCGAGCCCGAAGCCCGAAAACCTTAAGTAGAGTCTACAGGTCATATTTATGAAGGGATTTCATTGTAACTTGGTAGGTTGACTTCATATAATGTCTAGATGAGAACGTCCCCTTTTGGACATGATTGGGCAACTTTGACGGCTAAAGGTGCCCGAAGCTCGAAAACTTTTTGCACTGTCTACAGGTCATATTTATGAAGGGATTTCATTGTAACTTAGTAGGATGACTCCAAATAATGTCTAGATGAGAACGTCCCATTTTGGCCATGATCATTCAGCCTTGATGGGTGCCCGAGCCCAAAAACCTTTAGCATCGGCAAAAGGTTATATTTATAGAAGGATTTCATTGTAACCTGTTAGGTTGACTTCATATAATGCCTAGATGATGACATCCCCTTTTGGTCGTGATTGGTCAACTGTGATGGCTACAGGTGCCCGAAGCCCGAAAACCTTGAGCACAGTCTACAGGTCATATTTATGAAGGGATTTCATTGTAACTTCTTAGGATCACTCCAGATGATGCACAGATGAGATTGTCCCCTTTGGTTGCGATCATTCAACCATGATGGCTGCCCGAGCCCGAAGCCCGAAAACCTTAAGCACAGTCTACTGGTCATATTTATGAAGGGATTTCATTGTAATTTGGTAGGTTGACTTCATATAATGTCTAGATGAGAACATCCCCTTTTGGACATGATTGGGCAACTTTGACGGCTTAAGGTGCCCGAAGCCCGAAAACCTTTTGCACTGTCTTCAGGTCATATTTATGAAGGGATTTCATTGTAACTTGGTAGGATGACTCCAAATAATGTCTAGATGAGAACGTCCCATTTTGGCCGTGGTCATTCAGCCTTGATGGGTGCCCGAGCCCAAAAACCTATAGCATAGGCAAAAGGTTATATTTATAGAAGGATTTCATTGTAACCTGTTAGGTTGACTCCATATCATGCCTAGATGATGACATCCCCTTTTGGTCGTGATTGTTCAACTGTGATGGCTACAGGTACCCGAAGCCTGAAAACCTTGAGTACAGTCTACAGGTCATATTTATGAAGGGATTTCATTGTAACTTCGCAGGATTACTCCAGATGATGCCCAGATGAGATTGTCCCCTTTGGTTGCGATCATTCAACCATGATGGCTGCCAGAGCCCGAAGCCCGAAAACCTTTAGCACAGTCTACAGGTCATATTTATGAAGGGATTTCATTGTAACTTGGTAGGTTGACTTCATATAATGTCTAGATGAGAACGTCCCCTTTTGGACACAATTGGGCAACTGTGACGGCTTCAGGAGCCCAAAGCCCGAAAACCTTTAGAACAGTCTACAGGTCATAATTGTGAAGGGATTTCAGTGTAGCTTGGTAGGATGACTCCAAATAGTGTCCAGATGAGAATGTCCTCTTTTGGTTGCGATCATTCAACCATGATGGCTTCCAGAGCCCAAAGCCCCAAAACCTTTAGCACAGTCTACAGGTCATATTTATTAAGGGATTTCATTGTAACTTGGTAGATTGACTTCATATAATGTCTAGATGAGAACGTCCCCTTTGGACGCAATTGGGAAACTGACGGCTACAAGGGCCCGAAGCCAGAAAACCTTTAGCACAGTCTACAGGCCATATTTATGAGGGGATTTTAATGTAACTTGATAGGATGACTCGTTTTGGAATAATTTCACTGTAACTTGATAACTTTTGTTGATATACGTTAACTGTGAGGGCCACATACATTAACTGTGAGGTCATATTAACCCACCCCTCAGCTCTTTAGTACAGTGTACACCTTATATTATTTTTATCATAAACATAGCATACAGGGAACAGAAATGAACATATTCCCAATTATCACAATTCTTGTCTTATTTCATAATCCTTTCATAAACATTGAACATTATCCTTTTCATCAAACACAACACACAAGTTAAGCTACAGTGTCATTGACACTTTCATTTTTTTATTCTCAAAGATTTTTAAATTACATTTATTACCTTTCATAATTTTCATAATAAAATGTGTTTATTTATTTATTTTTTTGAAGGAAGCTGAATGCCACTGATAATATATCTACCTTGTGGGTTCAGTAGTAGAACAGTGCTTGCTTCCATCAGTGAACTGCTATTTGTTTTACCTGCAGAAATGACCTGGGCAGCAAACACCTTGTATTTGGGGAGAGACTATTTTTGTGACTGGCTTATTGTGTCTGTTGTCATGAAGATTTTGTACAGACCAACACATCTGTAAATTGTAATCAAGTTATCAGTTGCTTGATGAAATACAAATACTTGACATAACATTCCTTACAGGACTTTAAAGTTACATGTTACTTTTCATGATATTTTTCCTACGACTTTCCACATTTTTTATTTAATTTTTGTTTTTGTTATTTGAAGGAAGGTTCTGATATTATATCAACCCTGTGGGTATCCAGAGAATTACTAGTAAGACAGTGCATGTTTACATCAGTTGACTACTATTGTTTTATTTGTAAAAAGGACCCAGGCAGCCAACACCTTGTATGTGGGCAGCGGAGATTTTTGTGATTGGCTGATTGTCTCTGTTGTTGTCATGAAGTAGCTGTACCAACCAGCACATCTGACACTGAATTGTGATCAAGCAATTGTTTGCTTGATGAAGTACTAATACTGTACATTACATTCTTCACAATACTTTCAAATTACATTTCTGTAGTACTTTTCATGTTTTTCTGAGATTTTCTCTATTTATTTAGATTTATTTGAATTGATCATTTATTTAATTTTTTTTTATTTATTTACATTCGCTTAAATTATATTTACTTTTTATTCACAAAATTTTATCAATTGCATTTCTTACCTTTCATAATTTTCATAATAAAATGTGTTTCTTTATTGATTTGTTTGAAGGAAGCTGAATGCTACTGATAATGTCTACCCTGTGGGTTCATGGGAATTACAAGTGTAACAGTGCTTATTTTCATGAATGAACTACTATTGTTTTACCTACAAAATTGACCTGGGCAGCAAACACCTTGTATGTGGGGAGAGACTATTTTTGTAACTGGCTTATTGTGCCTGTTGTCATGTGAATTCGGTACTGATCAGCACATCGGGAATTTGAGATCAAGTTATCAGTTGCTTGATGAATTACAAATACTTGACATAACATTTCTCACAGGACTTTCAAGTTATATTTACTTGTTACTTTTCATGATATTTTTCCTACGATTTTCTACATTTTTTATTGAAGTTTATTTTTTGTTTCTTGAAGGAAATTTCTGATATTATATCAACCCTGTGGGTACCCAGGGAATTACAAGTAGAACAGTGCTTGTTTCCATTAATGGACATGAGTGGACTAATATTGTTTTACTTGTAAAATGGACCTAGGCAGCCAACACCTAGTATGTGGACAGCAGAGAGTTCGTCTTTGGCCGGTTGTCTCTGTTGTTGTCATGAAGTCGCTGTACCAACCAGGACATCTGACACTCAATTGTGGTCAAGCAATGAGTTGCTTGATGATGTACAAATACTTTAAACAACATCGTTATCAAGATTTTCAAAATTCATTTAATTGAATGCATTAAAGTGCCATCCGCAATGCTTCTGCATTGCATATGGTACCTTGTTGCATTCCAGACATGATATCATCCCTGTGGGTTCCCAGGGAATTATAAGTAAGACAGTGCTTGTTTACATCAATGGACAACTATTGTTTTATTTGTAAAAAGGACCCAGGCAGCCAACACCTTGTATGTGGGCAGCGGAGATTTTTGTGATTGGCTGATTGTCTCTGTTGTTGTCATGAAGTAGCTGTACCAACCAGCACATCTGACACTCACTTGTGATCAAGCAATCGTTTGCTTGAAGTTCAAATACTATACATCGCATTCTTCACAATACTTTCAAATTATATTTCTGTAGTACCTTTCATGTATTTCTGAGATTGTCTCTATTATTTTTAGATTGATTTGAATTCATCATTTATTTAATTTTTTTTATTTATTTACGTTTGCTTGAATTCTATTTGTTTTTTTATTCTCAAAGATTTTTAAATTACATTTATTACCTTTCATAATTTTCATAATAAAATGTGTTTATTTATTTATTTATTTGAAGGAATCGGAATGCTACTGATAATGTCTACCCTGTGGGTTCATGGGAATTACAAGTGGAACAGTGCTTGTTTTCATGAATGAACTCTTATTGTTTTACCTACAAAAATGGCCTGGGCAGCAAACACCTTGTATGTGAGCAGAGACTCTTTTTGTGACTGGCTTATTGTGTCTGTTGTCATGAAAATTCTGTTCTGACCAGCACATCGGAAAATTGCGATCAAGTTAACAGTTGCTTGATGAATTACAAATACTTGATATAACATTCCTGACAGGACTTTCAAGTTACATTTACTTACTACTTTTCATGATATTTTTCCTACTTTTTTCTACATTTTTTATTGAAGTTTATTTTTTTTTACTTGAAGGAAATTTCTGTGCACCTGCACCGCGGCCTGTGTCTGCACTGTCTTCCAGTTCCATACTGGCTTCAGCTTTGAAGTTTTGTTGATGTGGGTGTGTCTACGAATAACGATGACTCGCTTGCAGTTCGTGTTTTGTATCTCGCTCAGTGAGTCTGCATACTGAATTATTTTTGGTGGCATCGTTTGATCTTTTCCAGCGAAGTTGCAGACTTGCAGCTGCTTTGAGAACGTCATGGGGATCATATATTATATATCTGTCAATCTTACAGTGTATTTGCCCCATTCATATGATGTCACACTCGTATTTGTTAATGGAATTACTGGGACCTAGGATACTTAACCCTTTACCCAACGTAATGGCCAAAACCGGTCAGCGCTATTCTAAAAAATCGCAGCTTAATTTTCATTATTAGCTTAACTTGACATAGTCAAGATAAGCTATTGCCATCAAGCGTGCAGAAGTCAGTTAGTCTGTGAGTCTGTTAGTCTGTTCACATTTTCCTTTAGCACGGGCTATACCCCGCAGTTCTTGTCCGATCGTCACGAAATTTCATATGCAGGTTTGGGGTCATGTCTAGATGAGAACGTTCCCTTTTAGTCGCGATCGGGCAACCGGTATGGCTGCCCGAGCCCAAAACCCCAAAAACCATTAGCACAGTCTACAGGTCTTATTTATGAAGGGATTTCATTGTAACTTGGTAGGATCCCTGTGTATAATGCCCAGATGAGAACCTCCTCTTTTGGGCATGATCTATCAACCGTGATGGCTGCCCAAGCCCAAAACCCCAAAACTTTTAGCACAGTCTGCAGGTGATGTTCAGTGTGGAGGGATTTCATTGTAACTTGGTAGGGTGACTCCTTATGATGTCTAGATGAGAATTTCCCCATAATGGACATGATCTGCCAACTGTGACGACTGCCCGAGCCCAAAACCCAAAAACCTTTAGCACAATGTACAGGTCATATTTATGAAGGGATTTCATTGTAACTTGGTAGGATGACTCCAAATAATGTCTAGATGAGAACGTCCCATTTTGATCGCGATCATTCAGCCTTGGTGGGTGCCCGAGCCCACAAACCTTTAGCATAGGCAAAAGGTCATATTTATGGAAGGATTTCATTGTAACCTATTAGGTTGACTCCATATAATGCCCAGATGATGACTTCCCCTTTTGGTCGTGATTGGTCAGCTGTGATGGCTACAAGTGCACGAAGCCCGAAAACCTTGAGCACAAGTCTATAGGTTATATTTATGAAGAGATTTCATTGTAACTTTGTAGGATCATTCCAGATGATGCCCAGATGAGATTGTCTCCTTTGGTTGTGATTATTCAACCATGATGGCTGCCCGAGCCCGAAGCCTGAAAACCTTTAGCACAGTCTACAGGTCATATTTATGAAGGGATTTCATTGTAACTTGGTAGGTTGACTTCATATGATGTCTTGATGAGAACGTCCCCTTTTGGACATGATTGGGCAACTTTGACGGCTAAAGGTGCCCGAAGCCAGAAAACCTTGAGCACAGTCTACAGGTCATATTTATGAAGGGATTTCATTGTAACGCAGGATCACTCCAGATGATGCCCAGATGAGTTTCTTCCCTTTGGTTGCGATCATTCAACCATGATGGCTGCCCGAGTCCAAAGCCCGAAAACCTTTAGCATTGTCTAGAGGTCTTATTTATGAAGGGATTTCATTGTAACTTGGTAGGTTGACTTCATATAATGTCTAGGTGAGAAAGTCACCTTTTGGACATGATTGAGCAACTGTGACGGCTACAGGGGCCCAAAGCCCAAAAACCTTTAGAACAGTCTACAGGTCATAATTATGAAGGGATTTCATTGTAGCTTGGTAGGATGACTCCAAATAATGTCTAGACGAGAACGTCCCCTTTTGGTCGCGATCATTCAACCTTGATGGCTGCCCAAGCCCAAAAACCTTTAGCATGTCTGTAGGTCGTATTTATGGAAGGATTTCATTGTAATTTGTTAGGTTGACTCCATATAATGCCTAGATGATGACATCCCCTTTTGGTCCTGGTTGGTCAACTGTGATGGCTACAGATCCCCAAAGCCCGAAAATCTTGAGCACAGTCTACAGGTCATATTTATGAAGGGATTTCATTGTAACTTTGTAGGATCACTCGAGATGATGTCCAGATGAGAATGTCCCCTTTTGGTTGCGATTATTCAACCATGATGTCTGCCAGAGCCTAAAGCCCGAAAACCTTTAACACAGTCTTCAGGTCATATTTATGAAGGGATTTCATTGTAACTTGGTAGGTTGACTTCATATAATGTCTAGATGAGAACAGCCCCTTTTGGATACCATTAGGCAACTGTGATGGCTACAGGGCCCAAAGCCCAAAAACCTTTAGCACAGTCTACAGGTGATATTTATGAAGGGATTTCATTGTACCTTGGTAGGATGACTCTAATGTCTAGATGAGAACATCCCCTTTTGGACGCGATCATTCAGCCTTGATGCCTGCCTGATCCCAAAACCCCAAAACCTGTAGCATAGTCTATGGGTCATATTTATGGAAGGACTTCATTGTAACCTGTAAGTTTGACTCCATATAATGCCTAGATGATGACATCCCCTTTTGGTCATGATTGGTCAACTGTGACGGCTTCAGTGGCCTGAAGCCCAAAAACCTTGAGCGCAGTCTACAGGTCATATTTATGAAGGGATTTCATTGTAACTTCGTAGGATCACTCCAGATGATGCCCAGATGAGCATTTCCCCTTTTGGTTGCGATCATTCAACCATGATGGCTGCCAGAGCCCAAAGCCCAAAAACCTTTAGCACAGTCTACAGGTCATATTTATGAAGGGATTTCATTGTAACTTGGTAGGTTGACTTCATATAATGTCTAGATGAGAACGTTCCCTTTGGACGCAATTGGGAAACTGACGGCTACAGGGGCCCGAAGCCAGAAAACTTTTAGCACAGTCTACAGGCCATATTTATGAAAGGATTGTAATGTAACTTGATAGGATGACTCGTTTTGGAATAATTTCACTGTAACTTGTGTTGATATACGTTAACTGTGAGGGCCACGTACATTAACTGTGAGTTCATATTAACCGACCCCTCAGCTCTTTAGTACAGTGAGTGTACACCTCATATTATTTTTATCATAAACATAGCATACAGGGAACAGAAATTAACATATTCCCAATTATCACAATTCTAGTCTTATTTCATAATCCTTTCATAAACATTGAACATTATCCTTTTCATCAAACACAACACACAAGTTAAGCTACAGTGTCATTGACACTCATTTTTAGCTCACCGAAGGGAGCTCAACTTATCACTTGCCGTCCGTCGTCGTCGTCCAGCGTCGTGAACATTTTTGAAACGACTTCTCCTCTGAAACCACTGTTCCGATTTTCACGAAACTTCATATGGATGTTCATTATGGCAATTCATGTTTGTTCAAATGAAATGGCCATGTCCCTTGGGGGCTCTGTATGGTGCATAACTCTGATAGCACCGTATGAATTATAGAAAAATTATTAAAAAATCTTCTTCTCCAAAACCAGTGTGCAGAATCATTTGATATTTGGTATACAGCATTATGGGGTGGATCTGATTCAAGTTTGTTCAAATCGGGCCCCAGGATTCATATTTGGGCTCACTATAGAAGCCCAAATTTGAACTTAGTGCATTTCAGGCAAATTTCTTAAAAAATCTTCTCCAGATCCAGCTGGCAGAATCTTTTGATATTTGGTATGCAACATTGTGGGGTGGATCTGATTCAAGTTTGTTCAAATCGGCCCCCTGGATTCACATTTGGGCTCAGTATAGAAGACCGAATTCAAACTTAGTGCATTTCAGGCAAATTTCGTAAAAAATCTTCTTCTCCAGATCCAGCAGGCAGAATCTTTTGATATTTGGTATGCAGCATTGTGGGGTGGATTGGATTCACGTTCGTTCAAATCAGACCCATGGGTTCATATTTGGGCTCAGTATAGGAGCCCAAATTTGAACTTAGTGCATTTCAGGCAAATTTCTTTAAAAAAATTTTTCTCAAGATCCAGCAGGTAGAATCTTTTGATATTGGGTATGCAGCATGCTTAGGGGGATGAGATTCAAGTGTGTTCAAGCCAAGTCCCTGGGTTCATATTTGGGCTCACTGTGGTAGCCCAAATTATAACTTAGTTCAAAATGAGGAATTTTCTTTAAAAATCTTCTTATTCAGATCCAGCAGTCGGAATGTTTTGATATTTGGTATGCAGCATCCTTAGAGGGGTGAGGTTCAAGTTTGTTCAAACCATGTCCCTAGGTCCATAATTGGACTCACTGTGGGAGCCCGAATGATAACTTAGTTCAAAATGAGGAATTTTTTTTGAAAATTTTCTTCTTCAGATCCAGCAGTCGGAATGTTTTGATATGTGATGTGTAGCGTCCTTAGGGAGGTGAGAATCAAGTTTGTTAAAGCCAAGTCCCTGGGTCCATATTTGGGCTCCCTGTAGGAGCCCGAATTATAACTTAGTCAATAAAAGGAATTTTTCTTTAAAAATCTTCTTCTTCAGATTCAGCAGTTGGAATGTTTTGATATTTGGCATGCAGCATCCTTAGCGGGTGAGATTGAAGTTTGTTAAAGCCAAGTCCCTGGGTTCATATTTGGGCTCACTGTGGGAGCCTGAATGATAACTCATTTCAAAATGAGGAATTTTCTTTAAAAATCTTCTTCAGATCCAGCAGATGAATGCTTTTGATATTTGGTATGCAGTATCCTTAGGGGGGTAAGATTCAAGTTTGTTCAAGCCATGTCCCTAGTTCCATAAAATTTGTCTCTCATGACTTCATTCCTTTGTAGTGTTGATGAACCATGTCTAATTGAATGTGACCCCAAATACTTCTTTGAACCACTTTGTTTGAATCACTTTGCCCGGTGAGCGATTAAGGCCCCCTTGGGGCCTCTTGTTTCATTTTTTTGTCTCAAAAACATAGGTTATGAATCCTCATTGGAACGAGCCCATTGAGCTCGTTTCAATGAGGGGTCATAACCTAAGTTTTTGAGACAAATGATGAAAAATATTAGTTATTCGAGAATTTTTTTTTTGCAAGTGTCGTATGCTTTTCCTGTTAGCAAAGGGTTAATATTCAAATACCGATGATCACATGCAGTGCTGATAATACCAATATTGAGTTTTACTTTAGAACATGTGCCTACAAAATGTAATCGAACGAAGGCCCAGTGTACTCTTGTTTTCCTAATAAACATACATGTTTGTTTAGTAATTTTCCAGAAATTTTCCACCCTGTATGCACCTTATTTGGACCTGTATGTTTATTAAAATTGCCCTTCCAACAGGGAGGAGATCTTCGAATTAGTAAATCTTCACTAGATTGTGTGATAGTCTTTTGTTTAGCACAGTGTATTCATTGTTGTAATCATGATGCATGAACACCTCTTAGTTTTCTGTAATAAAACTAACTGCAATACTGGAAAATAAGTTGGCTTGTAGATAAAATTAACTAGCATTACTCCTCCCCCAACTCACTGGATTTCCACTCTGTACTATGATTTGGGTCTGTACTTCTATTTAATTTTGATAAATGTTCCACCCCGTACTTTTATTCCGACCCGTACTTTTATTTGGAACACAAGAGTATGGTGCCCAGAAAGTGAGTATGGGATTAAGTAGATGTCACCACTGGGAGGTGGCATCTACTGAAATCTCACACTCAACGTCACGACTGAGGTAGAGAATTGCGTGAAAATACGGGAACTGAAAGTACGGTTTTCTGAGACCAGGTCCTGCAAGATTTTGTGGCAAAAATTCTCCCCCCCCCTTCCCATGCGTGGCTGCCACCCTCCTGATCAGTCATCAACCTTTCATTGAATTCCAATTACCTCAAAACAATCACTCATCGCCATAGTATCACATTTCAGGCTCACTGCCCACACATTCTAATGACATCAAATTGAATGTTACAGGAAAGTTGATGTTTTGACAATGTCATAGTGAGTACAGTTTATTTATTTATTGGTATTTAAGGTCACATACTTATGCACAATGGCTAATCGTGACTGTGACAGTTTTATGAGTGGAGGAAGCCGGAGTACCCGGAAGGAACCACCACTGAGCATCGATGAGCAACGGTCAGCCCCTCAACATTCTAACTCTGTTCAAGCTCTGCTTAAGCAGGGTTACAGCGGTTGAAGACATGTGCACCATCGACGTGCAGTACGCCTTAGTACATGGCGTCATCGTTCTCCTATGTAGGCAACTGTGTTAAAGTGCTTTGCCCAAGGATACAACGTGGGTCGTCCCGGTTGGGGATCGAACTCTGGATCTCTAGCATAGAAGTCCAACAGTCTACCACTGAGCCACCTTGCTCCCATAGCGAGTACTGCATGCATTTGAAACTGACAACTCTCTGACGAGTGAGTATGGCAATGTCTGCGTGAGTCGGGGGGGGGGGGGGGGTGTTTGTTACAGTGTTAACACCCATAATGCGGTGGTTCAAAGGTAACGGTTAATCGATCAAGGGCTTTTTTGATCATTCACAGTGTTGATTTCAGTTAATCAATTAACCGGTTAACCATTTCAGCTCTATAGGTGATGACTAATGAGTTTTCTACATAACTCTGTGATGTCGCTGCATGATTGCATAGAATGTTTTGTCAGTGTTATATACTGATACACAACTTTTTCATGAAATATGCATTGTTTAAAAAAAAATTGATGAGAATTCAATGTTATTGATGCAAAAAATACTGAAAGGCCATTGAGAGTTTATTAAGTGATTCTAAGGGAATTTTTTTTTTTATCTCACCTGACTGAAAGTAGGGATGAGCTATTGTGATCACTCACCGTCCATCGTCCGTGAACATGGTGTTTGCACCTGTCCTCCTAAACCGCTGAACCAATTTGAGTTAAATTTGAGGTGATTGCTTGTCTGACATTGCATTTTGGTTTGTTTTTTTCAAATCAACATGCCCACAGTTCCCATAGGGAGGGGATGGGGGAAAATCCAAAAAATCTTCTCATGAACCAGTGGGTACAATGACTTGATATTTGGTATATAGCTTCCTTTTGAGGTGTAGAATCAAGTTTGTTCAAACGAAGTTCGCGGAACAATATTTGCCTTTGCAATGGGAGGGGCAAAAATTTTTACCCTGCCCAAAATTACTATTATCTGAACTGAATGTCTGATTTGGAGGTGAGGGGGTTAGATACAAGTTTGTTGAAATGAAGCCCCTTGGTTCATATTTGGGCTCAACACAGTAGCCCAAATTTTTAACTTAGGGCAATATGGGGAAATCTTTAAAAATCTACTTCTTCAGAACCACAAGTCAGAATCTTTTAATGTTTGGTATACATAATTGTTATGAGGGTCAGATTCAAGATTGTTCACATCAAGTCCCTTGGTCAATATTTGGACTTCCTATGGAAGCGCAAATTTTAAATTAGTGCAATATTGGGGATAATCTTTAAAAATCAGGCCTGTCATTTTCAAAATTCCTGGAGGGCCATTATGGTTCTCCTTAAACACTCCAGGAGGGCCATTTTTGGCTTGCCTCAAATGACCACAGGTGGGTCGTTTTTTCCTTAACATGACAAAGTGAAGCTGAGCTCTTGCCATCACTTCTCGTACACAATTTCCTTTGGCACACCTCACAGGTTGCATTTATGATCAGATCGCTTTGAAACTTGGTATGCTTGTTTGGGGTGACCTCTAGATGGGAGCTATCAATTTTCTTCAATTTCCGTCGAAAAATGTTGCCGCGGCCAACGTTCTTAGAACTTGGTTTAATCAGGCCTCAATATTTCCCTTTGGCACACCCTACAGGGCACATTTATGATTGGATTGCTTTGAAACCTGGTATGCTTATTTGGGGTGACCTCTAGATGGGAGCTATCGATTTTCTTCTATTTCCGTCAAAAAATGTTGCCGCGGCCAGTGTTCTTAGAACTTAGTTTAATCAGACCTCAATATTTCCCTTTGGCACACCCTACAGGGCACATTTATGATTGGATTGCTTTGAAACCTGGCAAGCTTGTTTGGGGTGATCTCTAGATGAGAGCTATCGATTTTCTTCCATTTCCGTCAAAAAATGTTGCCACGGCCAACGTTCTTAGAACTTAGTTTAGTCAGACCTCAATATTTCCCTTTGGCAGACCCTACAGGGCACATATATGATCGGATTGCTTTGAAACCTGGCATGCTTGTTTGGGGTGACCGCTAGATGGGAGCTGTCAATTTTCTTCCATTTCTGTTTGTCAAAAACTTGTTGCTGCTGACAACGATCTTTGAACTTAATTTAGTCAGGCATCAATATATTCCTTTGGCATGCCCTACAGGGCACATTTATGATCAGATCGGTTTGAAACTTTGTATGCTTATTTGGGGTTACCTCTAGATGGGAGCTATCGATTTTCTTCGATTTCTGTCAAAAAATGTTGCCACTGGCAATGACCTTCAATGAAGTTAGTAAAAACTTAGTGCAGTTAAGCATCAATATTTCCCTTTGACACACCCTGCAGGGAACATTTATGATTGGATCGCTTGCAAACTTGGTGAGCTTATGTGGGGTGACATCTCTATGGGAGCTATCGATTTCCTTCCATTACTGTCAAAAAATGTTGCCGCTGACCTTTGAACTTATTTTAGTCAGACCTCAATATTTGCTTTTAACACACCCTTCAGGGCACATTTATGATTGGATCACTTTGAAACTTGGTATGTGTGTTCGGGGCGACCTCTATATGTGAGCTATTGCTTTTTTCATTTCCATAAAAAATTATTGTCGTTATCACCATCCTTTGAACTTACTGCATTTGTGCATCAACTTATCCCTTTTGCACTCTCTGCAGGGTATATTTATGAATTTCCATAAAAAAAACATTGCCACAAGCAATGACCTTCTACTTAGTGCATTTGTGCATTAACATCTTCTTTGGCATGCCTCAGAGGGCACATTCATTATCAGGTTGTTTTGAAACTTTGTATGCTTATGCAAGGTGACAAAATAGGAGCTATTGATTTTCTTTTCATTTCCATCAAACACTGTTGCTGTTAGCAACAATCTTCGAATTTATTGCATTTTTTGTGCATCATCATTCTTTGACATGGCCTACAGGCCTCATTTATCATAGGATTGTTTTTGAACTTGGTGTGCTCATTAGTGAAATAAATAATAAAATGAATGGGGTGCTCGCTGCAAACCCTGGAAGTAGAAATAAGGTAATAATTCAAATGTTCTCAGCCTTCTTTTTTTCAAGTCTCCAGCCAGGGATCCAAGGTCCTCAACCCAAGGGCGGTCCTTGGGAGGTGGGAGGTGTTTCCCTGGGGTTGGGGGTACAGTCATTGCAAAAATTGAAGATTCCACTTTTAATACATCTTATAATAATAGTTTAAGCAGTAAACAACGCAGTAGTGTGAATTATATTTTTTTCTTCTATTTATTTAAATGAACTGTACATATATAAACATTCAAACATTTTGGCCCTTTGAGGTGATTCGGTCTGCTTCACAATACAGCGTAGAATTAGGAAAGCACTACGATGTGGTGGTATCATCAGGAGTGACCGAGGTATGAATATTGCAGTGTCACACAAAGACATGTTATTGAACTAGTACCTAGTTGTAAAGTCCACCATGGGTGAAGATTAGTATTGCAGCCTAGGTGACTGAAATGAATTGGGGAGACGATGCTGAGAACACAAAGTATTTTCAGCATCGCAACCGCCAGCCAGATCATGCAGCAAACCGAGCCGCAGTGAGGCATGTCAAAAACAAAAATAAAGTAAAAAAGAGAAATGGAAAACGCAGACAAGGCAGAAAGGGCAAGGAAGAAGGGGTATTGACCAGGCTGGTGGGCGGTTACTGAACAGACTGAACAGAATGTCTGTGCATTTCAAAGAAACGAGCGAGACTGATTTGGTCTAGCTGGGACTTTGTATGTACAAGCAAGTTTTGCAATTCCTATTTCCATATTTGGTCATACCTCCTTGTAGTTTTCCTGGAAACGTTTATCTAGAATACCCATGTCACAACTCTGGAATGTCACCAGTAACACATGACAATGGATGGATTGTTCAGGTCTGCAGAAAAATACCATTCTGCAGCCTGCAAGACTGAGTCAGTTTGGAGACAACAAATGGTAAATTTCAACAACCAAGGAAAGCCCAGTATTAACATTAAAATATCTGCACAGAACTTAGTTAAACTTATAGAATTAGCTCTTGATGCTATATATGGTATCAAGCAACTCAGCTTCTTGAACCTCGCCTGGTATACATGGAAACCATACAAGATCAGTTTAATTAGTGAAAGATATTCTTGTTTCAGCTTAAACTTCCATTAATACAAATTGTATTAATTCTTAATTTAAGCAGTATACAACACAGTAGTATGAATTATATTTTTTCTTCTATTTATTTAAATGAACTGTACATATATAAACATTCAAACATTTTGGCCCTTTGAGGTGATTCGGTCTGCTTCACAAAACAGCGTAGAATTAGGAGAGCACCACAATGTGGTGGTATCATTTTGTGTGACCGAGGTATGAATACTGCAGTGTCACACAAAGACATGTTATTGAACTAGTACCTAGTTGCAAAGTCCACCATGGGTGAAGATTAGTATTGCAGCCTAGGTGACTGAAATGAATTGGGGAGACGATGCTGAGAACACAAAGTATTTTCAGCATCGCAACCGCCAAAGAAGGATTGTGAAACAAGCCGAATCTTGATTGATAACCGGCTCACATTCTCAGATATCTGAGAAACATGACCCTTGGGCTGGAGGTACAGTCTTAAAAATAAGATGTAAAAAATGTAAAAAACAAAAAGAAACCTTTAACATCTTTAAAAAAAACTTGACGAAAACATCAGAAAAACTTGAAAAAAGTGAGAAAAACATTTTTAAAAAAACCTTAAAAATCTCAAAAAAATGTAAAAACCACAAAAAAACTTTAAAAACTTGAGAAAAACTTAAAAACCTTAAAAATCTCAAGAACAAAAAAACCTTAAAAATGTAAAAAAATAATTGAGAAAAACATCAAAAATCTTAAAAAAAAAACAAAAAAAACAAAAACAAAAAACATTAAAAAACTTAAAAAAAACTGAAAGAAAACTTGAGATAAAACATAAAAAAAAAACTGAAAAAGTTTAAAGTCCAGAGACTTGAAAAAAGGTTGACATCCTTCAAATTACCTTCTTCCTGTTTCCAGGACACTTAGAGCACACCCCATTTATTTTATTGTCCCCCGACCCTTCGGGGGACTATTGTAATCAGCAGTGTCCGTCCGTCCATCCGTCTGTCTGTGCATGCGTCCGTCTGTCCGTCACACCCTTGTCCGGATGATAACTTTAGTTTGGATGATTTTACTGAAACTAAATTTGGTATGTGTCTTACTTGGGTGGAAATGCAGGTCAAGTTTGAAAATGGGCACGCTCCACTGATTTCTACTGGATTTATTCCCCTTTTTCGACTTAAAAAATACAGTTTTTGTGTTGTCTGGATGATAACTTTAGTTAGGATCATTTGATTGAAATGAAATTTAGTATGCCGCTTATTTGGATGGAAATGCAGGTCAAGTTCCACTGATTTTTACTGGATTTATTCCCCTTTTTCGACTTAAAAAATACGGTTTTTGTGTTGTCCGGATGATAACTTTACTTTGGATCATTTGATTGAAACGAAACTAAGTATGTGGTTTAATTGGTTGGAAATACAGGTCAAGTTAAAAAATGGCCATGCTCTGTCTATTTTTACAGGAGTTATTCCCCTTTTTCGACTTATAAAATACACTTTTTGTGTTGTCCGGATGATAACTTTACTTTTGATCATTTGATTGAAAGGAAATTAAGTATGCGGCTTATTCGGGTGGAAATATAGATCAGGTTCGAAAATGGGCACGCTCTGTCTATTTTTACTGGAGTTATTCCCCTTTTTCGACTTATAAAATACACTTTTTGTGTTGTCCGGATGATAACTTTACTTTTGATCATTTGATTGAAAGGAAATTAAGTATGCGGCTTATTCAGGTGGAAATACAGATTAGGTTCGAAAATGGGCCTGCTCTGTCTATTTTTACTGGAGTTATTCCCCTTTTTCAACTTTGTAAAAACATTTTTTGTGTTGTCCACACCCTTGTCCGGATGATTGAGACATTTTCAAACCATATCAAATTTCAAAGCTCACTGAAGTGTAGTAACTCTGAGATTAATAAGAATGATACAAATCTGAAACAAACATGTCCTCTTGATACCTTTGAAAATTGTACTCCTAACACCCTTAACCTCTCATAAAGACCATGCTCTTGGAACAAATTGCATCCTAACAGCTCCCTTGAATTTGCCATCTTGGTCGGGGGACCGGGGGTGTTGCCCTTGTTATTTATTTAATTTTATTATCATTTTAACAAACTTATCTATTTTAGAAATAATTTTAAACTTTTATTTTAATATTTCAAAAATAATGAAATAATTTTTAACAAACTTAATTACGTTAGAAAATAATTTTTAACTCAATTTTTTCGTGAAAATAAATAAAATATTATTTAACGAAATAATCAAATATTTGAATTTCATAAAAAATAAAATTGGAAATTATGGCATGGGGTGGTAGTTATTGTAGATCAAGGAATGGAAGTATTTTGGTTTGTCTTCGAGCAAAATGGAGACACACACACAACAACAACTTTGATTGTTCCTCACTTCCCACAGACAACTGACACTATTTTATAGCTTCAAGTATGGGTGTTGTCTAATGTTATGCTCACAGACAAAAAAAAAGAGCCAGAAGTGAATCTAATGACAAAAAATTGGAGAATTATTTCCAAACTGGAGTGTCTTGGGGAAAGCCTAATAACTTTAAAAATTTGGTTTTTAAAAATTCTCAGTGGAATGACATATCACCTTCGGTAAGCCAATGTATCTCATCGATGTCTGACCCCTTCCCTAATCCTCGATGTTGGTGTTGTTTGCCATATTTTTATCAGAGTTAACTGTCCCTTTTTATGGACATACAGTAGTATTTTGTTTGCAAATGTGTTTGTTTTTGGACGATAACTTGTAACATACCCGATGGAATGGCATGACAACACTTTTAATCCACCTTCATACTTCAGATATTTTTTTTTCTTTCATTCTGTCTTTGCAGTCAAATGGTATAAGTAGTCATTAGATGCTCAAAAGTGACCGTAAACACCATTATATCTGTCGACAGAGCAAAAAAAAACCTGCTGACTCGAAGTGTGCAATCTCCATGGCAGCAGGTTAGCAGCATTTAAAAACACATTACACAGAAAGTATTCATTCATAAATTTCTTTCATTATCTATGAGTAATAATTTGATTAGTGACTCGTGGTGGAAACACATAAAAATTTACCTTATAACAATCTAGATAAATGACTTAAACATCAGATTTACCAGCATGCAGAGTAATTCATATTAGTTTATTGAATCATGATGAAATCACATAAAAAACAACTGAACAAATATATACACCCGGAATTTATTTAAGCACCCCATTTTTTTTTCGCAGTGGTGTTGATAGAAACTGTCATTACTTTCATGCTATCTTAAAGATGGCCAAAAGTGATTGTTTGTGGAAAGAATGGTCTATTGACAAATCAAAGACAACACAATGATGAAAATATGCAGTATTTTAATGGCGCTATTTACACATATCTGTCACTAATGTTTTTGATGGAAAAATGATCTCTCGACAAGTATGTGCTGGAACGGTCCGTGATGGAACAATGCCGGTAATTACTGACAAAAAATGTAACTAGTGATCTCCTGAACACAATAGCAGTGTCTGGCATCAGTAGCGAGTGTATCCACCTGATGCCCGGATTACAACCTGAACCCTCCTCCTAATGCTACCAGTGAGCCTTCTGATACGGTCCAGAGTCAAGAAAGTCCCAGATGTGTTTTAAGGGATTCCAATTGAGGATCAATGCAGGCCAAAGTAGTGTTGTAATAGCGTTGTTCTGAAGGAATGCGCTCTCAGCATGGGAACGATGTGGCCTTGCATTGTCGTCTATGAATACAAGGCGAGTAGCCAATGGGTGGTTGTCAAAATGAGGCATGACGACTGCATTGAGTATGTCCTGGATGTACTGATGACCATTGCGATTCCCACGTACGATCACCATATCAAGTTTGCAATCATGAGAGAGGCATCCCCAGATCATTACTGATCCGCCACCATTAGGAACAGTAGGTCTGATATTCCTGGGCATGTAAGCAGTATTTCTATGCCTCCACACTCTCAAGCGACCATCTGTGTGATGTGAAGTAGGAACCTACTCTCGTCTGACCAATGGACTCTCCTCCAAGTCCTCAGATTCCAATTTTGTCATGCCATACACCACTCCAAACATCATCTTTGATGCTGAACGGACAGAGCTGGACGCTTGATAATGCTTCTGGACCTCATACCCAGTGCTTTGAGTCTGTTTTGGACAGTTGGGGAGCCAAAGGCATTTCAAAACCCCCACTTGAAGCAAGTGTTCATGCCTGATGTGGCATGCCAGATTCCGTTCTTCCAGAGGAAAGGTCTTTCGGGGTTGTCCAGGCCTTGGTCTGTCCTTAAAATCATTGGCTTTTTTATTTTTTCAGACAAGTCTGCAGATGACAGAATGACTATAGCCAAGTTGCCTTCCAATAGCTTTGAATGACATGGCTGTTTCATGCATGCCAACGATTTGCTACCTTAGTGCCTTTGACAGTCTCCTCCTTGCCATGTCAACATTTACTAATAAAAGAAGTGACAAATTTTCTTGCTTTATACACAGATATTTCATGTGGATGACAGTGTTTTTGTGACATTCGTGAGTAGCGTACTTCACGTGGATGAGTTTGGGGTACTCTATCAACCAGAAACATCATGTTTCACGAGATGAAATGTACAACAAGGCACAGCAATCATTGAAACATAGAATAGAATAGAATAATTTATTCTCAACTACATTATTGCACTACAGGGAAATGGCATAGCCACTAGGGCTGTCTTCCTGCCATTCCCGATATAAAAAATAGTTGAATACGAAACAATCCTGATAGCAGCATGTTTTTTCATAATAATCAGTAACAGCATCTTCAGATTCATGAAACATTTCAGAGGGTGCTTAATTAAGGTCCAGGTGTATAGTATAAAATCAAATAAAGAGAAAAAATGCCAGAGTGCTTATCTTTTCAAAGAAGAACAACATACAGTTTTCTTAAACCCTCAGACCCACTCACCCCTTGGGGAGTGTTGAGCACTTCATTTCCAAACCATACGCATTGAGACCTTCCATTTGATATGTGACATGCCTGCCTTTCAAAAACTTAAATTTTGACGCCCTTGCCCCTCCCCCCACCCCTCAGGTCGATCAGTTCATTTTCAAACTCAACACATTGAGACCTTTCATTTGATGTATTACATGCCTACCTTTTGAAAACTTAAGTTTTGATGCCATTGCCCCCCTCCCAGCCCCCCCCCCCCCCCCCCCCCACTCCCTCCCCCATATCTCTTCTTTTCATCATCATTATTAACTAATAAGTTTTTGTCACAAAGAATTTTTTTTTTATGGCGATGACAATGTTACTATTCCTCTCAGTCTCACAATGTCTTGGAGATTTCTCAATGTCACGAAGGAGAAAAAGACAAAAAACACAAACCATCTCGTACAATTCTTCAAAAATTCCCCATTCGATTAACACTTGAACAACATTTCGATGGAGGGAAAAAAATTCATTTTCGCAACTATTTAAGGTTAGCAATTTTACATAATGCTTAGCACTTTACAAATTCCAAAGGGCAATTTGTATGGAAAAAAAGGTATCCGAGAATGTCTTTTCTAGCCCACTTACCGCCTCATATAATTCGTCAAAAAATTTCCCCATTGAGCAAAATGACGAGAATTGGAAAACTGAAGGATTTCGTGGTCCAAAAAGGAGTAAATTGAAAAGAGGAAAACCCACTTTTCTACAATTCTCCAAAAAAAAAAATACCCATTGGAAAAACACTGAGCAAAAAGGCGATGATGGGAAAAACATTAATTTTCGCAAATATTTGAGGGAGGTGACCTTCGCACTTTTACAGATTCCAATAGGAAATTTATTATGGAAAAAAGGTCTCCAAGATTGTCTGTTCTAAAACTGTGTGGTTAATTTTTTTTTATTTTCTAAAATAATTTCCATGGGATGAACATTAGCTGATCTCTCCTTGAACACCAGCACAGGCTAAAATTGACTAATTATTTTTCAGCTTTGCTAGAAAATTTTCAAGCTGAATACCCATTGCTTTCAAGCTTAATTTTTTAGTGAGCCAGAAATGAGTTTTTGCAAAGCTAGAATGTCAAATTTCCCTCTAGTGGTGCATATTGAGAAAAATATTTTGAGTTATAGAGAAGCCTGGAAATAAGCAATCTGTTATTTGCAGAATGCAGTTTCCCAGAGGCTGAATTTGCTAATTCTATCCAATACAGTAGGTTAGAATCCCCTAATTAATTCATTTATCCTCTGGGTACTCCTTTTTGTTTAGGCCTGATACCTTGATTCAAATTGAGGTTCACTGTGCAGGGTAGAATCACTAAATTCACCTTATGAGGACTCATTCTGCATATGACAGCCTGCTTATTTCCAGGCTTGGTTATTAGCTCACCGAAGGGAGCTTAACTTATCACTTCCCGTCCGTCATCGTCCATCGTGAACTTTACATTATCGACTACTCCTCCAAAACTATTGGATCAAATTGAACCAAATTTGGTGTGCATGTTCCCCATCATATGTCAATTCAAACTTGTACAAATAAACTTGCCGCACCCACAGGGGGCACCACAAGGGGCATAACTCTGATAGCACCCATGAATTTCTTTCCAAAATTAAAAAAAATCTTCTTCTTCAGATCCACCAGGCAGAATTCTTTCATATTTGGTATACATCATCTCTAGGGGGGTCAGATTCAAGTTTGTTCAAATTGGCTCCCTGGGTTTTTATTTGGGCTCACTATAAAAGCCCGAATTTGAACTTAGTGCATTTCAGGCAAATTTCTTGAAAAATTTTCTCCAGATCCAGCAAGCAGAATCTTTTAATATTTGGTTTGCAACATTGTGGGCTGGATCTGCTTCAAGTTTGTACAAATTGGCCCCCTGGGTTCATATTTGGGCTCAGTATAGGAGCCCGAATTTCAGCTTAGTGCATTTCAGGCAAATTTCTTGAAAAATCTTCTCCAGATCCAGCAGGCAGAATCTTTTGATATTTGGTATGCAACATTGTGGGGTGGATCTGATTCAAGTTTGTTCAAATCGGCTGCCTGGATTCATATTTGGGCTCAGTATAGAAGCCCAAATTCGAACTCAGTGCATTTCAGGCAAATTTCTTAAAAAATCTTCTTCTCCAGATCCAGCAGGCAGAATCTTTTGATATTGGGTATGCAACGTTGTGGGGTGGATCTGATTCAAGTTTGTTCAAATCAGCCCCCTGGATTCATATTTGGGCTCACTATTGAAGCTCGAATTTCAACTTAGTGCGTTTCAGGCAAATTTCTTTAAAAATCTTCTTCTCCAGATCCAGCCTGCAGAATCTTTTGATATTTGGTATGCAACATTGTGGGGTGGATCTGATTCAGGTTTGTACAAATCAGCCCCCTGGGTTCATATTTGGGCTCAGTGTAGGAGCCCGAATTTCAACTTGGTGCATTTCAGGCAAATTTCTTTAAAAATTTTCTTCTCGAGATCCAGCAGGCAGAATCTTTTGATATTTGGTATGCAACATTGTGGGGTGGATCTGATTCAGGTTTGTACAAATCGGCCCCCTGGGTTCATATTTGGGCTCAGTGTAGGAGCCCAAATTTGAACTTAGTGCCTTTCAGGCAAATTTCTTTAAAAATCTTCTTCTGAAGATCCAGCAGGCAGAATCTTTTGATATTTTGTTATGCAGCATGCTTGGGGGGTGAGATTCAAGTTTGCTCAAGCCAAGTCCCTGGGTTCATATTTGGGTGGTAGCCCAAATTATAACTTAGTTCAAAATGAGGAATTTTCTTTAAAAATCTGTTTCTTCAGATCCAGCAGTCGGAATGTTTTGATTTTTAGTATGCAGCATCCTTAGTGGGTTGAGATTCAAGTTTGTTCAAGCCATGTCTCTAGGTCCATATTTGGACTCACTGTGGGATCCCGAATGATAACTTAGTCAATATGAGGAATTTTTCTTTAAAAATCTTCTTCAGATTCAGCTGTCGGAATGTTTTGATATTTGGCATGCAGCATCCTTACGGAGGCAGATTCAAGTTTGTTAAAGCCAAGTCCCTGGGTCCATATTTGGGCTCCCGGTGGGAGCCCGAATTATAACTTAGTCAATATGAGGAATTTTTCTTTAAAAATCTTCTTCAGATTCAGCAGTCGGAATGTTTTGATATTTGGCATGCAGCATCCTTAGGTGGTGAGATTCAAGTTTGTTCAAGCCAAGTCTCTGGGTTCATATTTGTGCTCACTGTGGGAGCCCGAATGATAACTTAGTTCAAAATGAGGAATTTCTTTAAAAATCTTCTTCTTCAGATCCAGCAGATGAATGCTTTTGAAAGCTGATTGAGCCTAATAGATTGAAAGAAGGTTCTCAGTATTAGCAATTTTATAATTCACCATGCACTTCTAGGTTGTGTTTTGTTGTCATAGTTAGATTCATGTTCTCAAAAGCACCAGTAGGGTGTAGGTTAATATCAGCATCTTCAAGGAGATAGTATAAAACATGCCTCGTCACCAAACTTGGTAGAAGCCATTGGTGAAGAAACAGAGATTACAGAATTGTATGAAGAAAAAAGAAGGGTTAAATGTTCCCTGTAAAAACACAGGGTTAAATGTTCCCTTCAAAAACACGAATTATGATCTTCACACAGGGTTAAATGTTCCCTTCAAAAACACCAATAATAAGCTCAAAACAGGGTTAAACGTTACCTTCAAAAACACGAATTATGATCTTGACCCAGGGTTAAATGTTCCCTTCAAAAACACCAATTATGAGCTTGAAACAGGGTTAAATGTTCCCTTCAAAAACACGAATCATTAGCTTGACACACGGTTAAATGTTGCCTTCAAAACACTAAACCTGAAATTAATACATTGTCTTATACTCAGCAAAATTTAAAAATAGATCAGTGCCATTTAAAAAATACAAGTGTTGCATCTACAAGTGAAACTTGTAATCAATGCACATGTAACTGTCTTGCTTTTCTAATATGTGAAACAAAGCTTAATTCAACATCAGTCAACCTTGGCCAGGTTCCAGTTGTTAATAGAAGGAAATCAATTAAAAAAACACTTAATTCAAAACGTGAAGAAAGTAAATTTGTGAGTGCTTTGTTAGCACTTACTTGAAGTTAATCAAAACAAAGCAGTTCTCGCAAATGAAAACCTGTTCTTGCAACAATGATTTGCAGGAACGTTTTTCTGTTCCTGCAAACTTTCAATTTGAACATCCCTGTCCAATCCACTTATCACTTTCCCATGACCCCCCTCCCCCCCTCCCCTCAAACCCTTCCCTACACTCCTACCCCACGCGCTGGCACACACACTCGAGTACTACTACTGCCCCAAACCATTCAGTGCACACACTCATCTTTAAACATAAATGAATGACAGAGAAAAAACTTATATTGAAAATCAAGAAAAGATCTTGACAGACAATAGTGTTTATCCACTTTATATTTTATTTAAAAATGAATAAATCATTGATAAAAATATGACTGTTTCCAATTTACCAATTATGAACACAGACATTTTTATTTTAGATGATAATTTGCATTTTGTTTTCAGATTTATACTAGAATATCCAGATGGTATGGGCAATCTCATTTTGTGCTCATGAGATATTATTTTAAAACACTACTGTCTTGGATTTATGTTATCATTAAAAATTTTTTGTTTTGGAGGGGTGGGGTGAAGGGGATATATCTCACCAATAATAATACCAATGTCAGTATTTATTCTCTCCATTGTATCAGACATCTCATTGGAATGAAGTATTGTCTATTGCACGGTGACAAAAATGGATAATGTAAAGTAATTTAAATATGTGATGTTGTTCATGACATTGTCACAACAGAATAAGAGAATAATAAAACCCAATGAACTGACACATTTGTTATTGCTTTTTAGCTCAACTTGACAAAGTCAAGCTGAGCTATTGTCATCACTTCTCGTCCGTCGGCGTATGTACATACATACGTATGTACGTACGTCGTACGTACGTATGTACGTCCACAATTTCCTTTGGCACACCTCAGAGGTCGCATTTATGATCAGATCGCTTTGAAACTTGGTATGCATGTTTGGGGTGACCTCTAGATGGGAGCTATCGATTTTCTTCAATTTTCGTCAAAAAATGTTGCCGTGGTCAATGTTCTTAGAACTTAGTTTAGTCAAACCTCAATATTTCCCTTTGGCACACCCTGGAGGTCACATTTGATTGGATCGCTTTGAAACTTGGTATGCTTGTTTAAGGTGACCTCTAGATGGGAGCTATTGATATTCTTCAATTTCCGTCAAAAAATGTTGCCGCGGCCAACGTTCTTAGAAATTAGTTTAGTCAAACCTCAATATTTCCCTTTGGCACACCCTACAGGGCACATTTATGATTGTATTGCTTTGAAACCTGGCATGCTTATTTGGGGTGACCTCTAGATGGGAGCTAGCGATTTTCTTCCATTTCCGTCAAAAATTGTTGCAGCGGCCAATGTTGTTAGAACTTAGTTTAGTCAGATCTCAATATTTTCCTTTGGCACACCCTACAGGGCACATTTATGATCGGATTGCTTTGAAATGTGGCATGCTTGTTTGGGGTGACCTCTAGATGGGAGCTATCGATTTTCTTCCATTTCCGTCCGTCAAAAAATGTTGCCGCTGGCAAAGATCTTTGAACTTAGCTTAGTCAGGTATCAATATATTCCTTTGGCATGCCCTACAGGGCACAATTATAATCAGATCAGTTTGAAACTTTGTATGTTTGTTTGGGGTCTCCTCTAGATGGGAGCTATCGATTTTCTTTGATTTCTGTCAAAAAATGTTGCCACTGGCAATGACCTTCGATGAACTTAATAAAAACTTAGTGCAGTTAAGCATCAATATTTCCGTTTGACATATCCTGCAAGGCACATCTATGATTGGATCACTTGCAAACTTGGTGTGCTTGTGTGGGGTGACATCTATATGGGAGCTGTCGATTTTCTTCCATTTCTGTCAAAAAATGTTGCCGCTGACCTTTGAACTTAGTTAAGTCAGTCCTCAATATTTCCCTTTAACACACACTTCAGGGCACATTTATGATCGGATCACTTTAAAACTTGGTATGTGTGTTTGGGGTGACCTCTGGATGTGAGCTATTGCTTTTTAGCTCAACTTTGGCGAAGCCAAATTTGAGCTTATGCCATGGCCAGTTGTCTGTCTGTCCGTCAACAGTTCAATACGGCTCGGGCTAGAGGCCGTATTTATGAACTGATCTTTACGAAACTTCTTGGGTACCTTTGTTATGACTGTGGGACAAGAACGAATGTTTTGGGGTCCGATCCAAAATTCAAGTTGGCCGCCAGCTGCCATTTTGTACCGACGACGCAGAAATCTGTTTTTTGTAAAGAACTTTCATATCAAAGCGCTGATTTGAATAATTTTTTGTATGAATGTTTAGTACCATGGGATACATCACATATAATACAGGTTTTTTCTCGTACGTAAATTATGCAAATTAGACTAACTTTGATGTTGTATTTAGTGTTACTTTCAGCACTGTAAGTGCAAATGCCAATACGGCTTGGGCTAGAGGCCTTATTTATAAACCAATCTTAAAAATATCTTGGGTACCTTTGGTATCACTGTGGGACGAGAACAAGTGTTTTTGGGCGCGGTCTGAAATTCAAGATGGCCGAAGGCAGCCATTTTGTACAAAATTAGGTGCAATCAGATTTTTGCACAGAAGTTCCATATGAAAGTGCTGACTTGAATAATTTTTTGCTCGAATGTTTAGTACCATGGGATACATCACACATAATAGGGGTTTTTTTCTCGTGCAGAAATTATGCAAATTAGATGAATTTTGATTTATTTAGTGCTACTTATACACTGTAAGTGCACATGTCAATACGGCTCGGGCTAGAGGCTGAATTTATCAACCGATCTTTACGAAACGTCTTGGGTACCTTTGTTATCACCGTGGAATGAGAATGAGTGTTTTGGGGTGTGATCCAAAATTCAAGATGGCCACCAGCAACCATTGTGTACCAAATTAGTGCAATCAGTCTTTTGTACAGAACTTCTGTATGAAAGTTCTGATTTGAATAAATTTTTGTATGAATGTTTAGTAAAATGGAATACATTACATATAGTACGTTTTTTTTTCTCGTGCAGAAATTATGCAAATTAGATGAATTTTGATTTATTTAGTGCTACTTATACACTGTAAGTGCACATGGCAATACGGCTCGGGCTAGAGGCTGTATTTATGAACCGATCTTCACGAAACTTCTTGGGTACCTTTGTTATCACCTTGGGACGAGAACGAGTGTTTCTGAGTGCGGTCCAAAATTCAAGATGGCTGCCAGTGGCCATTTTGTACCAAAATTAGGTCCAATCAGTTTTTTGTCACAACTTCTGTACAGCTCGTATTTATGAACTGATCTTCATGAAACTTCTTGGGTACCTTTGTTTTCACCTTGGGACAGGAATGAGTGTGTTTTGGCGTGCCTTTGTTATCACTGTGCTATGAGAACAAATGTTTTGGGGTTCAGTCAGACCCACTCTGGGACTCAAAGATTTCTTTTCTATTTAGCATCTGACTGTCACCCACCTTTACAATACTTTACCTATACATTTGTTACAGGCTACGGCCAGTATTTATGTTCAGACCATTACAATACTTTATATGTACATTTGTTATCAGGTCATTACCTAGATGTTTGTCATTGCTGTGTCACATACTATACATGTACATGTCTTGACAAGTTGAGCTACAGTGTCATTGACACTTTCATTTATTGAGATGTTCTTTATTAATTGGTAGAGAATTGGCCTAGAATGTTGAAAAATCATTTTACACCTCTATCTTAATTGTGTTTTTTATGTAAATTGACTCGTAAGTTATGTATGTTTATTCCTTTCACTATCATTCCCCTTTTCTGAAACATAAGGCCATTCTTATTTGAAAATTTGTTTAACATTATACTTTTTTGATACACGCCAATGAGGAATCAGGGTTTGCTGTGGCTCAGTGGTTAGGTGTTTGACTTCACACCAGAAGTTTGGGAGTCAAAGACCTGCCCATGGCGATTGCAGCAATCCAGAAAAATCCAGTAATTAAATTCACTCCTGTAATATTTAGTTAGAAACAAAAAACACTGATATGTTCAAGTGATGCTACACAATTTTTTAAATGACCATGACCTAATTTTTAAGCTTGTATTAAGAGAACCTACTTTTTTATTTTTAGTATAAAACATGCCTCGAAAAACGAAGAAGTAATTGGTAAAGTGATTACAGCATGCCATGAAGAAAGACGAAGTGTTAAATGTTCCCTCCAAAAACACAGGGTTAAATGTTCCCTTCAAAAACACTGATAATGAGCTTTATACTGGGTTAAATGTTCCCTTCAAAAACACTGATAATGAGCTTGATACAGTCAAACAAATCTCAGAAAACGTTCCTGAAGAATTCAATGACAACTCATCTGAAAACATACGTGAAAATTTATCTGAACACTTGTATGAAAACTTAAATGAACCCACTATTAATCAGAGTATAAACTTGTCAAGTGATACAGCAATTAATGAACCTGGAAAAGTAATTTCCCAAAATAATTGTCACATTAATTACCAAAGAAATGCTGAACATACAACTAATCAGCATTTGACCTTCCCATTCAATGCTGTTGGAGTCACCTTTGCTTCATTTCATCAAAATAATGATCGATTTAGTGATCTGTCCAAAAGGTATGCAATGTGTTGGTAATGGTTTAGCAATACTTGTGGCATCAGAAAAGTACGAAACATTTACAACAGAACATCTAGATAAAATTTTGTACACTGGGGATGAATTGTATAACACAATCAGCGGTGATTTGAACATTAAGGGTACTTTATTAAGTGCAGAAAATGTACCAGATAATATTAAAATTGAAAACGATACTTATGATGCTCACAAATATTCTATTGTAAGTGGATTATCTGTAGATATTAGAAACAACCCTGATGTACTTACATTACACCAAGCATTACATGTGGCTTTCTCTGAAGCTTCAACACTGCTAGTGTTTATTGGTGCAATATGTTCAGCAGCTTTTGTCAAAGATAGGAAATATTATTTTTTTGATTCACATTCCATTGGAAAAAATGCTCGAAATTCCGATGATGGAACATCTGTATTGATATGTTTTCAAAATTTAGATGATTTAATTGTGTATTTGTATGCATTTTATCAGAGTAAGCTAATAGATATTACCAACCAGTTTGATCTGTTACCAATCAAACTTTCATGTGTAAATGAGACTCAACCCTTGGGATTGCATGTAGATGATGATCTTATGAGAACATATTTTGATGACCAGAAAAAAAAGGGATATTCATAAAGTAACGTCATCAGAATGTACAACTGATGAGTCATTAACAAAAAATGATTAAGGAAACTCAGAAGGAAAATTTACCATCAAGAGTACATGAAACGAAGAAGGTTAGATGAATCTTATAGACAAAAAGAAGCTACAGAGAAACAAAAAAACAAGATTGAATGTAGAGTTTAGAAAAAAAGAGAAGCAAAAAGAGCTTGAAAGCAAACGTGTCTGTAGGCAAGATGTTGATTCAGAAAAAAAGAGTGTGAAAGCAAAAGTATCTGTAGACAGGATGTTGAATTTAGAAAAAAAGAGAAGCAGAAAGAGCTTGAAAGCAAACGTACCTGCAGGCAGGATGTTGATTTCAGAAAAAAAGAGCATGAAAGCAAAAGTATCTGTAGACAGGATGTTGAATTTAGAAAAAAAGAGAAGCAGAAAGAGCTTGAAAGCAAACGTACCTGCAGACAAGATGTTAACTTCAGAAAAAAAGAGCTTGGAAGAAAACGTGTCTGTAGACAGGATGTTGATTTCAAAAAAAAAAGAACTAGAAAGGAAAAGTATCTGCAGACAGGATGTTGAATTTAGAAAGAAAGAGAAGCAGAAAGAGCTTGAAAGCAAACGTACCTGCAGACAAGATGTTAAATTTAGAAAAAAAGAGCTTGGAAGAAAACGTGTCTGTAGACAGGATGTTGATTTAAAAAAAAAAAAGAACTAGAAAGGAAAAGTATCTGCAGACAGGATGTTGACTTTAGAAGAGAAGAGAAGCAAAAAGAGCTTGAAAGAAAACGTGTCTGTAGACAAGATGCTGCTTTTAAACATAAGGAACGATTAATCAAGGAAAACTATCAGAAAAAAAAATCAAGAAACTGAGAAAGTATCTGACAAGAATAGAAAACAGCTGAAAAGACAGGAAGACGCCGCATATTCTGATAAAGAAAACCAAGTTGCTAAAAAAAGGAGATTTGGATCCACATTAGATCAATGCATTGATCAGTTTCATTCAGACATTTCTATTGGACCAGTGTATGTATGTACATGTTGCCAACAAACTTGGTTTCATCGAGGTGTGACAAGTGTTAGTAATATGCAAAACAAAGAGATTTTTTAACAGCAAAATAAGAATTATCTTACTAATTTCAAATCAATCAATTATCAAGAGTGGATCTGTCATACATGCCTAATTTCATTAAAAGGTGGTAAAATACCTAAACTTGCTGTTGTGAATGGTATGAGATGGCCTGAAAAAATACCAGAATTAAATTTACGACCTTTAGAGGAAAGACTTGTGTCATTACGTATACCATTCATGCAAATACATGAATTACCACGAGGAGGTCAGTATTCATTGAAAGGTAACATAATAAATGTACCAGTTGATGTACAACCAACAATAAATACATTGCCCAGGCACATGGATACTAATTTTACTGTTGCTGTACAACTGAAAAAGAAAATGACTTACCAGAAATGTGACTTTACAGAGAATGTTCATCCTACCGTAGTACTAAATGCATTACATTGGCTCATAAATAATAGCCATATTTTTATACTGTACCATGACCCAGACTTAGCTGGTGCTAACTCTTAAAATTCTAGGGCCAAACACAAATTTTGCCCCCCAATCCCCAAAATTTGCATCTAAAACCAAAAGAAATCATGTCCTGAAGGACCTCCATACTTTGCCCTTACTGCGCATGCGCAGTGTCAAGGACGTCCCGAAATTGGCGCCAATTACCATTCTTTGTTTGGCCCTTCATCAGTTAACATCTCACTGATCTTTGTGCTTGTAAATCTCAGTTTAAATGATGCCAGACACATAAATATTGGAGAAATGGTGATTCTAAGGAGGATATAGAAGGAGGAGAGGAAAAAGGAGTGACAGAAAATATTCAGGGCTGTAACTTAAAATTTTGTATGAAATTATGTTAAGTTGCCTATTTTCGAGGCATGGGCCTGTTGTTGTCATTCTTGCTATGAAGTTGCACTGCTTATTCAGTGTTTCCTCTCCCCTTGTCCTTTAAGTTCCCCCTGGCTATTCTCCCATGCTTTTGGCATATTTTTGAGTAAGATTACTACTAAAATTTCTTGGGAGATTTAGCTTAGTAACAGAATGAATTCTGTTATTTTCCCCATGTTTACGTTCTCACCCATGGGTGTTTAGACGTAGTGTTCTGCATCTACCATCTGATGTTCTGCAGATTCTTCCTTGGAAGTCTCTGTTTTGCATCAGATAGTGTGTATTTTGGTAACTGATTTCGGGCCAGGATTGTCAGTGCCTGGAGTCATGTTTTCTGGTGTTTTTACACTTCTTGTTTACATTGGCAACAGTCTCTTTTGAGGGGGGCTTTTTGCTTTTGTACTAGTTATCTGATTACAAGATACATTATTATTATTCGTAAGTGTTGCATTAATTATTTAAAATAATTTTTAAATTTTTGTCCACACTTAGGCTTGGGATCCATTGGGGCTTTTCAGAAACTTGGGCTTTACTGAAAAAATATTTTTCAAAATTTATTTTTGATTCCTACTGTTTTTTCAATGTTAATGGATCATGTTATTATGTATCTTTGTGTTCAGGGGTTCGTGCGAGTACTAGGACTTATTGTTGTCTTTTCACAATGAAAGGATATTGTTCAAATTGTAATGAGAGGAAATCTTCCTCTGACTTTCATGATCATTGTATTAATTGTAGTCGGTGTACTCGCTCTAACTCCTGTTCAGTATGTGAATTTTGGGATGACAAACATTGGAAACGTATGTCACGATATGTTGTTAGCGGGGAAAGGGCTATGCCGGTCCTTTCTCCGCAGGGTCACTCTAGTTTATCAGTTTCTATTTCAGAGGAACAAGAACAGGGTGATGTTTCCATGTTATCTTCCAAAAGTGCGCTTCAAATGAGGAGCAAGCGGCAAAAGTGCTCATGGAGATACGCCAGTTGCCTAAGAGGTCCCTAGTAGGATCGACGGTGCTGTCGTCCGCTAGCTCGCCCGGTGTAGCGTCCATTCACCGAATGGTTCGGCAGCTGGGTTCGTCCGTTGCGGTCCAGGAAGGAGTTTTGGGTGATGCGAGCACTATAAACATACAAGGTGCACACCCAGTGACGGCGGATAAGAGGAGAGATCGGAGGAAGCCTTGTAGTCCGGTTCCTAGCTCGTCCAGGTCCAGCCGGGCTGCGAGCGAGAGAGGCCCCTCTCTTGTACAACAACATCTGGGACCAGATGTTGTGGTACAAAATGTTTCGCAAGCGGAGCATACGTCCGCCTCTCGGGACGCTCCGTTATATAGGCAGTCTGGAGAGACTGTACAGGCTTCCTCATCCTCTCAGCAGCGCACACGACCGCACCTTGGCTACGTGACCGCCGATATTCAGTCAGCTTCGCTGGAGAGGGATTCAATGGCGACCAGGTCACGCCATCCGGTAGCCAAGGACAAGAGGCCGGTAGACTCTGGACATTCGCTGGGTCGGTACGCTCCGCCGAAGCATCGGGTGCGGACGACCGGGAGCATCATGAGGTCCGACCGGATGGCGAAAGGGCTACGGAGGACTTGGAGCTATCCCTTTCGGAACAACATAAAGTTGCCGTAGATTTCATCCGGCACTTCCTTCCTCAAGTTGTTCCGTCGGGCCAGACTGCTGCGATGCCCGACAAGAGACTGATAGCGTCATTGGACACTGAATTTTTTTAGCGGTTCAGAGAAATCGTCCCTGAGTTTCCATCACAGTCCAATAATGTCACAAGAACATTCGAATTATTGAACGACGCTATCTTCAAGCTTGCTTCCAAAACAGGCAAAGCTGGTTTCTTGTCTGCCAGTGCTCTTAACCTGCCTTTCATCAATTCAAGGAATAAATTCGATACGGCAGGACAGGGCATACCGAGAGTTCCTCTGCGTCTGGACGACGAGGCGGAAGATTTGGAATTGTCATTACCGTCGTTTATGTCTGTTCCAACCGCGGTGTTGGAAACGACAATTACGTCTAACAGAGCCAGCTTAGACGCTTTATCATACGCAGACCACCTTACAAAGGCGTTATCACTGCGTCTTCAAGGGAAAGAATTCCAGGATATACAATCTTCATTAAGACTTCTTTCAAGGGCAGTGGCTTATTCCATGTGTAACTCCGCCCTTTCAGTGGCAAACCTGGAGTTGGTTAGACATGACGCAGCCCTAGCTACATCCACATGCGTGGATAGTAAGGTGAAGAACTCTGTCAGAGTTGCTTCGGTCTCCGGAGAGCTTCTCTTCGATGGCAAGCTTTCTGCTATCTATGATAAAATAACTGAGAAAGCTTCGGATTCTCTGCTTTTTAAATCCGCTTCCAAAAAGTCGGATTCAGCAGATAAGAGTAAGACAGGCACTTCTGGGACAAATACGCCCAAGAGAGATTCCTATAGAGGTTCCTTTGCGTCGTCTTGGTCTTATTCTAGAGACCGTCAAGGCAGCGACTCACGTGCGGGACGTTCTTCGGGGCGAGACAACTGGTCTGACGTCCCGAGGTCGACGGGACGAGGTGCGGGTCGTGGAGGACGTGGTTTCTCCTCTCGCAGGCCTCGCAGGTCCAGGAGGTGATGGTTGGAACCTCTATCGTGTTCCGGTTGGCGGAAGGTTGTCGAGTTTTACAGAAGATTGGGCGTCGATTACGGACAAACCTTGGGTGAGAGGGGTGATTTCGGAAGGACTAAGAATATCCTTCAAACGAAAGCCTCCATTAACTCGAAGTCCAAAATGGACTCAACTTCCATCAAATCCGCTGAAAAGAGACACTCTTTTATCGGAGGAACAGTCTCTTTTGATGAAGAACGCGGTAGAGGTCGTAGAAGACCAGGAATCACCGGGGTTCTACAGCCATCTATTTCTGGTTCCGAAACCAGACGGCTCGTTCCGTCCAGTCATAGACTTCAGCTGGATAAACAAGCTGATCGTCGCTCCAAAGTTCTATATGGAGACGATTCGATCGGTCAGAGCGAGTATTCGGGTGAACGATTATGCTACAAGCATAGATCTCAAAGATGCATACTTTCACGTCTTGTGTCAGCTGATGATGATTGGTGTAGGGATCATTCTGTTGATATTTTTGATCCCTCCATACCAGACATTGCAAACTTTCTAGTATACTTGTTTGACAAGATCAAACTGCAGCCTGTTACTATTAAAGGTTATAGGTCTATGTTATCTGATACCTATGCACACCATGATAGTTTACAAATTGGATCTAATGTCTCTTTATCTAAGTTAGTTAGAAACTTTTCGATAAATAGACCTAGAACTCTTAGATTAATTCCTAAATGGAATTTAGCTTGGGTTCTTCTTAAACTGAAAGAAAAGCCATTTGAGCCTCTTGGGACAGTAGATTTCAAATTCTTGTCTTATAAGACAGCTTTTCTCTTAGCTTTCTCCTCTGCTAGAAGAGTCAGTGAGCTTCATGCACTTTCGGTGGATGATTCTCACTATCGTAGTGTCGGGAACACTATTACCTTTACTACTAATGTTGGATTTTTAGCTAAGAATCAGGCTCCTAATAAATACCCGGAACCAATTGTTATTAAGGCTCTTCCGTCTTCGGACAGGCGTAGGCCTTTACTCTGTCCTGTTAGAGCTTTACGTATTTATAAACAAAGATCTCAGTTTATCAGAAAGGGATGGAAACGCTTCTTTCTGTCTCTGATGCCTAATAGAAAGGACATTTCGGTCCATTCTATTGCTAGATGGATTCAATTAACTATCCGTACTGCTTATGATAATATATCTTCTACTCAGCAGTCTGTGCTTAAGATTTCGGCTCATGAAGTAAGAGCTCTTTCTACATCTTGTGCTTACGCAAATAGTGTTGCTATTACAGATTTAATGAAGGCTGCTTATTGGTCTCAGCCATCCACATTCACGAATTTTTATCTCAGAAATATTGAGTCCATTTCTGGAGACCTGCAATGTTTAGGTCCGTTATCTGTTGCTCAGAATGTCGTCCCCTAAACAGTTGCAACTATAGTTATGCAGGCTTTCTGTTCCGGCAGTGACTCCATCCTGCTGCCCTCTTCGCTCTGGGCTATTTGACCCAGGGCAAGGGGAAGGGGGGGGGGGGGGGGAGGTTGTTCCCTTAGGTCACCATGCTTTATAGTGAAAAGCAAGGGGATTCCTCCTCCGGAGTCAGTAATTCTGAGTCGTTACCGGGATGGTTTTAAAGTGTAATATTAATGTTAAAAATTCATTCATGTCTTATTTTTAAAGTGTAGCTCGGTGTGAAGCATTTGTATATGTCAAGTGTCAAACGGGCGTTAATATACAATCCTCGGACACTTTTAGAAAGATATAAAGAGTCTCATTTCTCTGGACTAACTTTATTTATTGGCTTACTTTAAAAATAATTAGTATAAGGGGTTATACTGGATGTTAATAGAGAACATGAATGTTATTATGCTCAATTATGAAGGGTATTGTATCTTTCTAATTTAATATAAAATAAGAAAGATACATGTAAAACCTAATACTCCTTTTCTCCTTGAGGGGTTGACTCTATATTATATAGTTGAGCTTATTGGATTTTCCTCTATGTCCTAGGCCCTCCAGCCTTTTTACTATTCAGCTAAGTCTGGGTCATTGGTACAGTATAAAACAGTTAAAAATTTTTTAGTAATTACATATTTTTTATACTTACCAATGACCCAGGCGGGGATGGCCCTCCCAGGAGTTGGGAACTCATACCTCCCGCTGAGTACATAGCGCTGACCAGGCACTGCCTGCAAGAATGGTAATTGGTGCCAATTTTGGGATGTCCTTGACACTGCGCATGTGCAGTAAGGGCAAAGTATGGAGGTCCTTCAGGACATGATTTCTTTTGGTTTTAGATGCAAATTTTGGGGATTGGGGGGCAAAATTTGTGTTTGACCCTAGAATTTTAAGAGTTAGCACCAGCTAAGTCTGGGTCATTGGTAAGTATAAAAAATATATAAATTACTATAAATTTTTTAACTTTTATCGAGATTCGAACATACAAAGAGACGAAAGCTGGTTCAAGGAAGTTACAGAGTCTGCAAATGACATTGTCAGGGAGTTTGTTGCTGAAGGACATACCAATGTTTTACCTGAAAATAAAGATGGTAATTTGAACACAACTGGATATGAATCAGATAATTTCAGTGAAGTTGATGAAATAGACACTGTTGTTACTGACGCAATGGTTGATGATGCAAATTCTTCTAGTAACAACATATTCACATTTGCTCCAGGTGAAGGTCAACATCCATTAAGTATTTACCAAGATAAAGATGCTGAATTTATGTGTTTCCCATCAATATTCTGTGGTACAAAAAGGCCTGAAGTAAAGGATCGATTAGTACCTGTTCACTACAGTGATATAGTCAAATGGGAACTTAGGAGTGTGGATAGAAGAGCAGCACAATCTGTACCCAACATTTTCTTCAAAATGAAAAAAATTCAGATGAAGCAAATTAGTGACAAGGTCAACCTTGCTTTGCGGAAATTTAAGGGTAAAAGTAAAAAGCTTACAGCTGCAGAAGCTAGAGATTCATCCTGCACTGACGGCTTAGTGAGACATGACGAAGGTTATTACATTTTTAAGCAAATAAGAAATTCTCCAGCATACTTAGAAGCCAAAAAAAGAGATATTTTTGCTATGATTCGCCAGCTTGGCTTGCCGACTTGGTTTATGTCTTTATCATCAGCTGACAAAAGATGGTCAGATTTACTAAAAATGTTAGCAAAATTAAATGAAGGAAAAGATATCACAGATGCTGACATTGAAAACGTGACATGGGCTGAGAAAACAAAACTGGTGCAAAAGGATCCTGTAACAAGTTCTCGATACTTTGACCATAGAGTGCAAGAATTTTTAAAGAATGTTTTGAAAAGTTCTCATGAACCTGTTGGAAAGATCAGTGACTTTTTCTATAGAGTTGAATTTCAACAACAAGGCTCTCCTCATATTCACATGTTAGTCTGGGTAGATGATGCACCAAAGTATGGGCAACACTCTGACACTGTTATAATTAATTATGTTGAACAATACATCACATGCTCAAAAGAGAGTAATGTTTCAGCGTTAGTTCAACTTAAGACTCACAAGCATTCAAAGACATGTAGAAAAAAGGGAAAGGCAATATGCAGATTTGGATTTCAATTGCCACCAATGTCCCAAACCATTCTTTTGCGGCCACTAGATGGGAATGTAGAAGAGTATAGAAAAAAATATGCAGAAATGCAAAACAAACTAAATGAATTTAAAAATGAGTGCACCCTTTCATTTGATGCCTTTTTGAATGTTATTGATATGAACGAGAATGAATATATAAAAGTGATAAGAAGTTCACTTTCAGGGCCTAAAATATTTTTGAAGCGTGAACCTTAAGAAATGCGTATCAATCCATTCAGTGAAACTTTACTTCAGGCATTGAGAGCAAACCTTGATATTCAGTTTGTTCTTGACCCATATGCTTATGCTATGTACATTGTGTCATACATTAGCAAGTCTCAAAGAGGAATGAGCTCAATGTTAGATGCTACTGCAAAAGAAGCAAGACAGGGAAATTTAGATCTCAAAAAACAGGTTAGGCACATTGGAAATATTTTTTCTAGCTGTGTAGAATTAAGTGCTCAGGAAGCTGTTTACATGGTTTTACAAATGCCACTCACAAGATGCACAAGAGATATCATCTTCATTAATACATCACCACATGAAGACCGCCTATTCTTGTTGAAACCTAAATCACTTCTTCAAGAACTGCCACCAGAATCCACAAATGTTGTATCTGACAATGCAATTGATAAATATGCCAAAAGACCAAAACAATTAGAAAATTGGTGTTTAGCTGATTACATGTCACAGCTTGATGTGATTTATTCAAAAGAAGATAGTTCATTGGAAAGTTTGAGGGAAGTCAGTGATGATTTTAGTTACCAGTCTGATAATGGTGAAATAGATACATTTTCAGAAGTTGATGTTATTCTTACCTTGAACAATGGAATTAAAATCAAACGTCGGAAAAATCCCAAAGTTCTGTGTTATGTTCGATTTAATGTGAAAACTGTCCCAGAAAACCATTACCCTGAGAAATTATTGCTGTTTGTACCATGGCGTGATGAAGAAAAAGACATAAAAGGAGAATTTCATACTTTTTTTTTAACATTACAACTCAAAGAAATATATGATAAATAATAAGTGTAAGCAATATGAACATTATATGGAAGAGCTAGATGAAGCACGTCACATAGCAGAATCAGAATTCAGTAGGTATGATCAGTTGGCTCCAAATACTGAACAAATTGAAGCTGAAGATCGGAATGAAGGTCAGACAGAATCAGAGGAATTTGTGTATTTTAATCCTGATAGAGTGATAGAACATCGAGTATATGATATGGACATTGACATAGGAGCAACTTCTTCTGTACTATCAGTTGAACCAAGTGGAGTCTGATTATCTGATGAAAAATACTTGCAGTTACTTCAAAAACTAAATATACGGCAGCGAGAATTTTTCAATGATGTTCTACAGTGTGTAAACTCAAATCAGCTACCTCTGTCCACATTTTTGGCTGGTGGAGCAGGTGTTGAAAAATCTTTGTTAATAAATGCTTTGTATCAGGCATTGCATAGACTTCTTAATTCTAAAGAGGGAGATAATCCAGATGATAAAAAAATTCTACTTTGTGTATATACCGGTAAAGCAGCACATAACATAAATGGAGTTACAATTGCCTCAGCTTTTCGCCAGAAATTCATGAAAAAACAAGAGGATCAACAACTTAGTTGTGATGAATTGAATACTTTTCGGGTCAAATATAAAAACTTATCTGTAATAATAATAGATGAAATTTCATTAGTTAGCTGTAGCACACTAAGCTTTATGAACAAGCGTTTACAAGACCTCACTGGTACAAAAAGACCATTTGGTGGTATAAGCATTATAGCTGTAGGTGACTTGAATCAACTGAAACCAGTAGGTGATTCATGGATTTTCAATGATCTTGCAAAGGGTGCTTTAGCCAATAACCTTTGGAAGGAAAATTTCAAGATATACGAGTTGATAGATATCATGCGACAGAAAGATGACATGAAATTTGAACAACTTCTGAATCGTCTTTGACATAACAAATTAACTAATGATGACAAAAGAGAAATCGAAAAGCGTGCTATTTGTGCTGATTCAGAAAACTACCCTAAAACAGCCTTGCACATATTTACAGAGAATGGATTTATGAATAAATACAATGACAATGTTATTTCTAGCATGAATACTCAAAAAACATCCAATCCATCTTTTGACTCTGTTGTTGATTCTGGCCTTACCAAAAAAGCTCAAGATAGACTCCTTGCTAAAATTCCAGATGATAACATGAGTTTGACGGCAAATTTACGGAGTACTTTGGTAGTTGCTATAGATATGACTTATGAAGTAACAGTGAATTTAAATGTTGAAGATGGTTTAACGAATGGTTCAGCGTGTACTGCAAAATTTGTTGAAAACAAGATGGAAGAAACCAGTCGTCCAAGCATTATATGGGTGTTGTTTGCAGATCCTAAAATGGGTTATCTTACCAGACAAAAATACAGACAAAGGATTTTATAATCAGAATATCCATCCTGATTGGACACCTATTTTTGATATTCAGCACTCATTTCGGTACAATTACAAAATGTATCCAAGAATACAATTTCCTCTCACACCATCGGCTGCTAAAACTGTCCATAAAGCTCAAGGCTGTGCAGTTGATGAGTTAGTAGTTGATCTATCTCAGTCGCCTTGGAATCATAATAAAAACCCACACATCCATTATGTTGCTCTCAGTCGAGTTAGATCATTGGAGAAACTTCACATACTGAATTTTAATGAAGATAAATTGTGTATTGACCAGAGTGTGGAAGAGGAAATGCAAAGATTAAGAAATGAGTCAAAATTAGAGTTGTGTTACACACCATTATACCAAATAGATTCAAGAAGAATAAAGATTGCATTCAATAATGTTAGATCAATGCATAAGCATTTCATTGATATACAGAACGAACCAAACATTGTCCACAGATATTTCAAGTTTTGCAGAATCACAGTTATGGCAGAGAGATACTAATGATACATATAAAATAGAAGGCTATAATATCATCAGAAATGACCAAGAGCATAATGTCTCACATAATAGACCCTATCATGGAATAATTATGTATGTAAAGACAGGTATTGAAAAAGAAAATACTTACAAATACTCATCAACAAATTTGGAATTCATTTTTTTGAAGTTTTTGCACTCTAGTAAATATTCATGTCAACTTGTTTCTTTGTATAAATCATCAAAATGTAGTGTAAATGAATACAGAACTAAAATGATATCTGAATTGTTACCTTTACTGAATATAAACAAACCATTGATCATCATGGGAGATTTTAACCAAGATGTTGCCAACGATAGTAATCGAGACTTTATTAAGTTTATGAAAGAAACTTTCTTGTGTTCACAGCTGGTGGTAAAACCAACTACGGAGTTGGGATCAATGTTAGATTTGATTTTTTCCAACTCTCCACTGTATACAGATGTTATTGAAACCTATTGGTCCGACCACTGCATAGTGTATTGTGCAGTAGAAACATGAATGAGTATATCACAGTACATCAGCATTTACTAAACCTAGAATGTTATTGGGCATCTTAATTATTTGTTTATTTATTAGGGTTTAACAACACTTTAACAGCTAGGGTCATATCACGTCAGTGACAGTTTTATGGATGGAGGAAGCCGGAGTACCTGGAGAGAACCACCGAGCAACATTGGAACTCTGGACTGTGCACTGCAGCACAGACAGGGTTAGAATGGCTGAAGACATGCACCCTTAGTATGCCTTAATATGCCTCAGTCACTGAATGGTCACCCACCCAACTACTAACTGTGCTCGACATTGCTTAAATTTTGTGATCTGATGAGAACCAGTTACTGTCATGCCCCCCCCCCCCACACACACACACACACACACACACACACACACACACACACACACACACACACACACACACACACACACACACACACACACACTTTAACAGCCAGAGTCATATCATGTCGGTGACAGTTTTACGGATGGAGAAAGCCGGAGTACCTGGAGAGAACCACCAAGCAACGACGAGCAGCCGTCAGCTCTCCAACATTGGAACTCTGGACTGTGCACCGCAGCACAGGTAGGATTAGAATGGCTGAAGACATGCACCCTTAGTATGCCTCAGTCGCTGAATGGTCACCCACCCAGCTACTAACTGTTCTCAACACTGCTTAAATTTGGTGATCTGATGAGAACCAGTTACTGCAATCCCCCCCCCCCCCCCCCCCCCTCCAATAATTTAACTTTGAACAAAAATTATTCAGGAATATATTGATTATTTTTCCATGGAATTTCCAGGTAGTTAGGTAGTGCCTGTTTACTGAGTTAACACTTTACCCAATGTGGGTAGCAGTCGACGCTTGTCGGGCTCATTCCAGTGATGGGTCATCGGCTGTGCTTCTGAGGCAGAAATTGAAAAATACATAGTCATTCAACATATTGTGCATGTGTCCGTGTTGGGTAGAGGGTTGAATGCCCTGATTCCAGATGCACTTACCTGAAATCATTAGCAACCACAGACAAAATTATACTCATGGCTATCCAATATATTTATAAACTTACGAACTAATGGAGTGGGTGTGTAGGTGGGAGGATCTATATATATGCATAAGCGAAATATGAACTATGTATACGTTGACACTGAATTCGAAACCTATCCCGTTATACCCTGTTCTTCAGAGTTCCATGAGCTCCGAGGGTATACCCTGTTCCTCGGAGTTCTATGAGCTCCGAGGGACAGGGTGAGGCTGGATGGGTTTCGATTCACATGCCAAAGATGATTAGATAAAAGGAAAATTGAAAAGTATACTACGGAATGATGTATCCCCTGGGAGCTTAAATAGTTTGAAGACCTGTTAACGCAGACATCCGGGTGTGTATGTATGTTGTATGCTGTACAGAACCAACATGTACTCATTCCAAACCCAAGTTATTCGGGATATGGATCTAAATCTAATGGAATTGAATCTTGCAAAATAAATTCTCAAATAACTAAAAAAAAATCCAACTATTGTATAAAAAACATTGCTTATGACCTCTTATTGGAATGAGCTCAATGAGCTCATTCCCATTAGAAGACATAAGCAATGTTTTGAGACAAAAATTGAAAACCTAATAAACTTCAATAGTTATTTTTGTCAATACCAGGGGTCATTTTTTCCAGTTGTATTGAGTAAAGGGTATCTTTTAGTCACTTTAGTCACAGAACACACGACCCTTGCTTCAAGATTGATGGCTTTTGTGCATGTAAAAACAAACCTGATCACACAGGTGTTTGGCGACTTTTTGTGATATTCAACAAATTTGTTGAATACAGCATATGTTTTATCAACACTTCGGGGATATATTACTTGATTGAAACAAAAGATTGATGTCCAAAGAATGTGACAAGATATTCAAAGAGTATGATTTATGTTTAACTAACATAAATCACTTTTATTATCAATTAACTCTTTGCCTCACATAGCAACAAAAAACAAATAGCCACAAAAATACCACACTAAGCCTAACACAGCCTAAAATATATTAGAAATTTCTCAATAAAACCACAAAGAATTATGGATATAACGCTAGAACTGTTTCTTTGACCCATTTCTATAGATATATTGGTATGGTTTTACAGAAAAAATTATGACATTTTTTTTTAAATATCTGAAAATATTTTAAATTTCTTTCAGAATAAACAGTGCTAGGTAAAAGTTTAACTCTTTACCTAACATAATAGCCAAAAAAAAAAAATATTTAAAAAAAATTTCTCAAGAAAAAAGACACAAATATGGACATCATGATTAGGGTATGCCTTTTAAAAATTGGTCCAGGTCTAAAAAAAGTCCCCAGAATTAGAGGGTCGGAGCCTATTTTGGGCTGATTTTAATAATCATGTCTGAAATTGTTTACTTTTGCTTTAAAAATATGTCAATAAACAACTTTGACAAAAATTGTCAGGGCTGAAAAAAGAGCCCTGACAGAGGCACTCTCGGGGCCGATTTCAGGGCTAGGGCCTATACACCCCGACAAAACGTGAGCCCTGCACGATATCCATATTTACATGGTTTTCTTAAAAATTTGTGAATTTTTTTTGGAACAAAAAATTTTAAAGCTGTGTTAGGTGGAGCTGGTCTGGCTGCTCTGATCATGGTCGACCAATAATTTAAATAATTTTATTGTTGTTTTGACATACTTTGGCAAATTAAGGACCAAATACACATGTAATTACACATCTCGCTGTGATAACCATGGGAAGTGAAACAATGCTTGGTTTCTATGGTACACAAGTTCTGTTTTACTGGTAAAATAAATTTATTTCTCCTTATTTTTGCATTCTATGTTTAATAATTTAACTTTGAACAAAAATTATTCATGAATATATTGATTATTCTTCCGTGGAATTTCCAGGTAGTTAGGTAGTGCCTGTGTACTGTTGTTGGCTAGTTTTGTCATCTTTGTAGTAGGGATACAGACCAGACTGCCATTACTGGACCACTTTGTACTGGTTCACCCATAGTGGTCCGGTACTGGACCAGTCTACAGACTTTTAAAACACAAGATGTATGCCTAGCTTTAGCAGTGGGGTTATTTGGTATGGCAATCCGAAGCTCTGATCACCAGTCATTGCACAGTGCTGCAAATGTCTGGTCGGCCCCAGTCAATGCATAGTGTTAGTAATATATTGGCAATGAATATGTCAGACAAGGTAGTGAAATTAGTGAATTACCATGTCAACTAACCCTTACATACGTTTCAATGTTCTGAACATAGGTCGCAACTCCAAATCACAACATCCAATTGCGGTGCGCATGCAGGAAGTTGACCAAACTATCTGGAATATGTCAGGTGTCACTGCTCAGAACAAACATTATTAGTCTTAAAAGACTTGGTGCATTTGCCCTATCTATCTTTGCGTTCTTAACTATATGATTTTTTAAGAACTTGAAGATAGATAGTGCAAATGTTCCAAGCCATTCAGCACTAATAACACTTAGTCTGTAGTTTTCGTTTGTGCTATCCTCCACATGCTGTATATCATATACTGTAGAATCTGTAGTTCATGATTCCACTATGCTCCACATGCTATATGTTATGTCGTTCCTGCTGCTAACTGCTGAGTTATTAAGTTGGAAAATCTGCAGATGCTTGCTGCTGCTCGGTCGTCATCTCCAAGTACTCCAGCTTACTCCACCTGTAAATTTGCATGGCACGATGTGACCCTGGCTGTTGAAAGTGCCATAAAACCCCAGTAAATAAATAACACAAACTCGTATATCAATACCAATTCAATTATAAAATATCTTAATTGAAGGGAGGCTTTTCTCCACGTGCTATATGTTATGTTGCTGCTGTTGCCAACTGCTGAGTTGTTAAGTTGGAAAATTTGCAGATTCTTGCAGGTACTCAAAGATAGATAGGTGCATCTGCCCTATCTATCTTTGAGTTCTTAACTATATGATTTATTTAAGAACTTGAAGATAGATAGTGCTAATGTTCCAAGCCATTCAGCACTGATAACACTTAGTCTGTAGTTTTCGTTTGTGCTATCCTCCACATGCTGTATATCATATACTGTAGAATCTGTAGTTCACAATTCCACTATTCTCCACATGCTATATGTTATGTCGTTCCTGCTGGTAACTGCTGAGTTGTTAAGTTGGAAAATTTGCAGATTCTTGCCGCTGCTCGGTCGTCATCTCCAGGTACTCCAGCTTACTTCACCTATAAATCTGCATGGCACGATGTGACCCTGGTTGTTGAAAGTGCCATAAAACCCCAATAAATAAATAAATAAATAACACAAACTCGGAAATCAATACCAATTCAATTATAAAATACCTTAACTGAAGGAAGACGTGTTAAAATCTGGTTTTTGGTATTGCCAAAGTAAGATTTTAACACATTTCCCTTCATTCACGTTATTTTATAATGAACCGGTCTGGACTGATCCAGGCAATAATACCGGACCACCTAGAGCTGGACTGGACCAAACTAGACTGCCTCTTCGCTGACCCATACCACCACTGGTGGTCCAGTTTAGTCTGGTCTGCATCCCTAGTTTGTAGAATACAACCTTTTCTTCAACATCTGCGGGTACCTACAATCTGACATTGACAAGACTGGTAAATGATTTACTGAACTTGACTTCATTCCTCTGTTGTCACTGTATAGCTATAGCTGCCTAATGTGACCATAAAGTTCACCCCTTTTGTTAAAAGTAAACGTCATGATTTGAACTTGTGTCAGGTTCCTGATATTTACAGATAGATCCTTCCGAATCGTAACCTGTAGAGTTTGTCAGCCCTTGTCCTCTGCTCTTTTTTCACTCCCACAATGACCACTACACAGAAGCAAGAATTGCCAGATAGACAATAGTCATACACAATTAGCTAAATGAGACTTTATTCCTGTGTTGTGGTCATTGTTTAACTGTGGCCTCAGAATGTAACCTTTTCCGGCAGGAACCTCAGGAAGTGAAGCCATGCTTGTTTACTGAGATAAGCACAAGTTCTGTTAAACTGATAAAATAGGACCTGGTGACCAATGTCCCTAGGATACAAATTATATCATGCAGTTCCTCAGTAAATTGGCAACATATGCATAAATGATATACTTTGTACATATGGTGTGTCATGATAAAATCTAGATCCTAACAATAATATTAAACACCAATAAATAAATCAGGATTGTACAAATGTAATAAGAGACTAGTCACATGAAGACCATTGGATAGCATTATACTTAAAGAACTATGCACTCTTCTGTTGGCACTTAACGCACAACCATTTCCAGCAAGGCAAATACAACAAAATGACAATGATTGAAAGTTTTTCCAAGCTCATTACAAGTGTATGAAAATGACTGTTTTTACCTAACATTGTGTGCTAAGCAGTGAAATTTAATACAGTGAAGACCAACTATGTAAAATTCCATTCCAGAGACCATAAACAATTGACAGTATTATAACCATTAAATATCAGGTGTCAAGGGGGAAATTCTCAAGTTCAATTACTGCTTTACATTTCTCAATGGCAATTCCAAATTTTTCCAACAAATGTCAATAAGACCAAACAAATATGAATATCATTGGAACAAGCTTCTTGAGTTTGCTCCAATGACATTCAATTTGTATGGTTTTATTGATGTACTTCCAGGTTTTTTCAAATCAAGGTTCATTTTCTGGCTATTTTTAGCTACACTATGTTGTGTAAAAGGGTTACAGAGAAACTATTTTTCTCATTTTGTGAAGGCTTCAGTTTGAATTGTTTAATTTCAATCCTTTCTCTTCCCCCATCGTAACTCCGGGAAGTGAAGCTGTGCTTTTTTTCTATAGTCCTGTTTTACTGATAAAATAGGATCCAATCACCAGTGCTTGGGGTGAAAGACTTCTAAAATGGGCAACATGATGGGTGTAATCGATTGACTAAACTTGACTTTATCTCCATGTTGTCACGATTAGGTGACATTTGAAAAAAAAATTGAAAAATTATGGTTATTGACGTGTAAGGTCACTTGAAACATATTCATGTACTCTCTTGTAATATCTCTGCACACACTAATTTTTTCCTTGACTATGTATTTAATTTTGTTCATTAAAAATCTAATAAACCATCATCAGCTGAATTGCAGTATTTATTTAAATTTTATGTTCGAATTTCCCCCTTGTGGGAATCCTGGAAGTGAAACAGTGCTTGTTTACTGCAGTAAACTAGTTCTGTTTCCCTCATAAAATAAGACCTGGTTACCATTGCCTGCATGGATGTCATCTAAAATGGGCTACATTGGAATAAAGAATTGACTAAAATTGACTTTAAACCTTTGGTGCGGTCACAATCAGCCATAGCTGTAAAAAAGTGATTTTAAGCACCAATAAATGAATGTTTGAAGTTCTACCCTTTTCATTGTTTTAAAACTTCTGTTGGAATGAATTTAGTTTGTTGATAATGATTAATGAGTCATCATTTCTATGCAAAATGAGGTATTGTCCATATACAGTGAAGAGAGTTATTTAATTGGGGAAGTCAGTGTTATATTTTCAGTTTTCGTCTAGAAAATCTACCCTATAACCTTCATTGGCACGAGCTCTTTGAGCTCGTTCTGATGAGGGGTGATAAGCTATCCTTTTCAGACCAAAAAATGAAATTTTTAGTTTTTCAAGAATTTGGGAAGTGCCATCACATATCTGTGCTGAGTAAAGGATTAAGTGCAAATTCAACTCCTACTTGCATATTGGTTATTGAGAACTGCATGCTTATAAATCAGGATAACGTTCACTCTTAGAAGCCAGGAGTCAAGTTTTCTGCCCTGTGATGTTATACGACAGGTAATTAGGCTGTGAAGATCCGGCTGTCTTTGGGCTGGGAAATACATAAACTCTGAGCAGGTGCTTCTAGTTTTTAAAATCTTCTTCTTCAGACCATGTAGTCAGAATGCTATCATATTTGGTATACAACATATCTAGGAGGGTTAGATTCAAGTTTGTTCAATCCTAGTCCATGGGTTGATATTTGGGCTCCCTATGGGATCCGAAATATTAACTTAGTACAATATAAGAAAATTTATTTGAAAATCTTCTTCAGATCCACCATTCAGAATCCTTTCATATTTGGTATACAACATCTCTTGGAGGGTAAGACTCAAGTTTGTTCAAACCTGGTCCCAGGGTTATTAATTTGGGCTACCTATGGGGGCCTGTGTTTTAATTAAGTGCAATAAGAAGGAATTTCTTTTAAAATCTTCTTCTTCAGATCCACCAATCAGAATCCTTTCATATTTGGTATACAACATCTCTAGGTGGGTCAGATTCATGTTTGTTCAAATCGGGACCCTGGGTTAATATTTTGGCTCCCTATTTGAGCTCAAAGTTTAACTTAGTGCAATGTGAGGTGCTTTCTTTAAAAACCTTCTTCGTATCCACCAGTCAAAATTCTTTTCTATTTGGTATATAACATCTCAAGGAGGATTGGATTCAAGTTTGTTCAATGTGAGTCCTTAGCTTAATATTTGGGCTCTATGAGCAGGGGTGGGGTGGGAGGGCACGTTACGTTCAGGTTTCTTCAAATCCATTCCTCAGTGTTTTTCCATAAAATTTGCCTCTCACGACTTCATTTCTTTGTAGTGCGATTAAGGCCCCTTGCTGCCTCTTGTATATGGGTTTATGTTTCATGGGCAAAGTCATAAGATGATTCCATTTTTTGGTAATAGGTGTCATATCCAAGCAATGATTCTTGTTCTTTTTTGCAGTTACTTTCTGATGAAGGGAACTTTGGACAGTACTCTTTGAAATCTTTTGACTCAAGTATGTTCATGCGTCTAGATTCTGCTGCTGTTAGAGCATTGAATCTTTTACCAAATGTGGCTGAAGGTAAGTAAATGATGCTATTTATTTTGTCTTATTTAGTATGGTTCTGAATTAATTTGTATTTGGACCAAAGAGTTTATAAAGGTTTAGCCCTTAAAAGCCTAATTCCAAATTTAATCACTACTTAGCTCGTCCTTGTAATCTGGAAATGTCATGGAAATGGAAAAATATTTTTCCAGGCTTCGAAGTTTTGAGAAAAAAATGGGTATTTTCTTGTACTCATGCAAATTTCCAACAAAAATTTAACACTGATGTCAAACTTGCCAAAAATGCCGCCACAAAATATTTCAAAGTTTCTTTCAACATGAAGAATTAGAATTGCTCAAGTCTTTATGATTCACTCATAAAATGCTTAGTGTTATTTCATTGATTATTACAATTCTGTGTGATCTGGTAGTGAGAACTTGGAATTTTTAGCTCGCCTGACTTTCAGTCAGGGGAGCTGAAGTGATCACTCACCGTCCGTCGTCCATCATCCGTGAACATGGTGTTTGCGTCTTCTCCAAAACCGCTGAACCAATTTAATTGAAATTTGAGATAATAGTTTGTTATGACATCGCATTTTGATTTTGTTCAAATCAAGTTGCCTCGCCCCTCGGTAGGGCCACGCTCAAAAAGTGTGCTTAAATTTTAAAAAATCTTCTCATGAACCAGCAGTAGCAGAGACTCAACATTTGGTGTGCAGCTTCCTTTTGAGGTGTAGACTCCGATTTGTTCAAGAGAAGTTTGAGGAGCTGTATTTGCCTTCGTTATGAGAGGGGCAAGAATTTTTTATCAACCTACCTTACCCATGTTTACTACAGGCTTGCACTACAGTGGAAGACCCTAACTCGGATAAAATACTCTATATTTTAATCTTTCCCAAAAGCTGTGGGAAAGAAAACTGGTGTAAAAAACACCACGAAAAAATAAGCCAAACTGGGCCGAGCGCCATCGGCGCACAACTAGTATGGGACGTTCTTCCCTTAGTACAAATCCCTGACTTCCGTTAACCAATGCGCAGTGTGTCATCAATTCATCATTCTTTTTTTTGTCCGCACACGTGGAGGATGTGTGGCCATTTTCTCTATGAAACAGATATAATTCAACTCGTCGATAATGTTTTTCCTGTGACTGGATTATGGATCTGAAGATCGAATAATAACAGGACTGTGTTTTATATATTCTCGTTAATATTTTCAACCACATTCTCATTGTATATTATTTATTATTCCGTTTTCGCGAATGTTTTTTCGACATCGTGTCAACGCGGTTCGACAGTGAAATTTTTCGGTTGATAAATTTAATTTGTTATTGGAGTTAAGTGTCAATGAGGGACTGTCTGGACAGGATTTCTTCACTCTGTTGAGGGCTGAATTTCTGTTTTTGAGGGCTGAATTTCTGTTTTTTCAGTCCCTGTCGGCCCTCTGGGTTCTCTTGTAGTTGAGGGTGTTCTTCTACTTTCTGTATCTGTTGAGTTCAACTTTTTCTTCTACTGCTCTCACCTCTGTTATTTCCAGTTCGGTTCCTTTAGGGCAATTCTTTTTGCCCTCGCATTGGTGCATTCTCGTGTCTGTTTCTTCCGCACCTGCGGGTGGTGTGGAACGCTGTCATTTCGGGGCCTCCCGACTCGACCACATCTGGTGTGAGTTATACCCCCTCTGTGGGGGATGTGCAGCTCCTCCTGCATTGGTGAGGAATGCTGTCGTTTCGGGGCCTCCCGACTCAACCACATCTGGTGAGAATTTCTCTGCCTCCGTGGGGGATGTGCAGCTCCTCCCGCACCAGCGTGGGGTGAGGAACGCTGTCGTTTCGGGGCCTCTCGACCATGCCTGTGAGAGTTTTTCCCCTTCCGTGCGGATGTGCAATTTTTTTTTTTACCGTGGTGGATACTGCGGGAGCTGTTGGATTTCTGGTGAAGAGATGCCTGGTTCCGGGACTATGTGCCCTCTCCAGTCGACATCTGAGGCTGTCACTAGGGTTGTGACTCCTCCTTTGGAGGCCGAGCTAGGTGGCTCTCTCCCCTTTTCCGCCAGTTCCAACAGCTCCCGTCGTATCTGCTGCTCCTGCTGTTCCGTCTACAAAGTCATCGGTCACCATTTTTAGCCGGCCTCGGCTTATCCCTGCAAGGGTCTGCAGGGATGTCTGTAGTGTGGTTGTGGGGGTATCGGCCTCAGCCTTCCCCGACTTAAACTCGGCGAAGTTAGACGTGGCTGCCGACTGAACCCCCTGCTGTGTCCTCTCAGCCGTTGAGCACAGCAGTTTTATACCTGCAGTGATCTGCAGTGGTGTCTGGTAGTGTAGACGTGGGGGTATCGGCCTCTGCCTTCCCTGACTTCAACTCGGCAAAGTTGGAAGTGATTGCCGGCCGGACCCTCTACTGTGGTCAAGTACCACAGTTTTGTCATTGGCGTTTTGCGTCAACTCATTCTGATCACACGGCCAGTTTTGCGGGACCAACGCCTTCTGTGCAGCCTGGACCTTCTGCTCCACAGAGGTCTGCGGCAACTCTCCTGAGTTCCCGCTATATTGATCCTCGGGGTGTGTCATACCCCTATACACGTCTGCCCTCAGATGTTTTGGCTGCCACCCATCGCCCCTCTTCGGGTGTATTGGAGGATCATGACCCTTCGCTGGTTAAGAGGGCCAGGTGTGAAGACACTTTGCTGGTTCATCCCCACGTCGAACCGGCTGGTACGGGCAGTGAGCTTAGGGAGGCCCTCTCCTTACTCGCTCAGGTTCTGTCCAAGAGCCTTCCCGTTGCTTCCTGAGAGGCAGCGAGTGGTTTCCAGGTGCCCCCTATGGCGCCGCCTCCCAGGATTGGAAACAAGCCGCTTACTGATCCCCCTGGTGCCTACACCATGAGAGGCGTCGGCTGGTTTGCCCATGATGGGCTATGTGTCTTTCGACTCCGGGGAGGAGTCAGGCATCTTTGATGTCGAGAGCCTGCAGTCTTCTGACTTGGAGCAGCTCTTGACTTTGTGTTTGGGTTCCTTCCGGATCTCCAACCGTCAAACCAGCTGACAGTGTCAGTCAGGCCGCGATCATCGGTCGCGTGCCTACAGCCTGTGGAGCAACCTGCTTCTGGGCGTCTTCGACCATGCCAGGTGGTTGAAGCATTTTCATCCTTGGACTCTAAGCTGAGTTCCAAGGCTCATTATGAAGGCTCCGTTCTTCACCAGGGTTGACACCTTTTTGCCTCCGGTGCGTTATCGTTACTACGATTTCGCCAAGCCGTCAATCTGCCAGACTTTGACGGTTTTGGATCAGGACTCCAATTCCCTCGGGCTTTCCAAGCCCAAGTCTTCTGTCATTCCTATGACAACTCTGGAGTCCATGTTGGGCTTATCGAGAGGAATGCTGGGTATGCTTTCTCTCTCCGATCACGTCGTCTCTGCCTATCTGCCTCCAGATAGGTTTGACGATCTACAGGCTCCTTTGCGTGTGCTGTCCAAGGCGCTCATGCATCTTACTCACAAGCATGCCTGTGACACTGCTATTTTGGAACTAGTTTGAAGGGACTCTGTGCTGGACACAGGCCGATCCCTTCATGGGGGCAGCGCGCTGTTCTTCGATCTGCTTCTTTCACAGGTCTGCTACTGTTCCATGGGTTCCATGTCGACAGTGCGGGATGACGTCCTACGTCATTCCAAAGATCAGCTGCTGCTTCGTCAGCTTGATCAGCCTTCTAGGGGAGGCAGGGACCGTTCAAAGCCTAACAAGTGCCCTTTTGCTTCCTCTGCGAAGCAAAGGGCTGATCCTTCTGCCATCGCTTCTCCTTCTTACTCACGGGGTAAGGGTAAGCATTCGCAGGCTAGAGGGAAGTCTCAGGATTCTTCATTCAGTAGAGGAGGTGGTTTCTCCTCGCGTGGACCTCGTTGGGGCTCGAACTGAAGGTCCTCACCTTGATTCGTTCCAGGTTGGAGGAAGGATAGCAGAGTTCGCAGACCGTTGGGCCACCATCACATCCGATCCTTGGATGTTAGATGTTGTTCGGTCCGGGCTGCGAATATCCTTCCAAAGGCACTCCACTCTGTGCAGAGTGCCTCTTCCAACCACTGTTCCTTCTGACGTTTTACGTCGGGAGCTTTTGTCCATGGAGATAGACAATCTCCTGGCCAAGGGGCATTCGAGGTCGTCAAGAACATTCAGTCAGTTCTTGGTGCCGAAGAAGGATGGCCGGCTCTGACCGGTTATCGATCTGAGTATCCTGAACCAGTCTATCATTGCTCCCAAGTTCAGCATGGAGACTTTCAGGTCGGTCCGCCATTCCATTCACCAGGGAGATTTTGCTTCCAGCATCGACCTGCTAGACGCTTACTTTCACGTTCCGATTCATCGGGTGTCGCAGAGGTATCTCAGGTTTGCTTTTCTGGTGCAAGTTTACCAGTTGAAGGCCATGCCTTTCAGCCTCAACCTGGCTCCTTGGACCTTCACCCGACTGATGTCGCATGTGATAGCCTTCCATCGCACACAGTCCAGGGTGACTACTTCGGCATATCTAGACGATATTCTCCAGAGGCATTCCAATGCTGCCTTCCTGGAGTTGGATGTAGACACTCTGTTGAGCTTGCTCACGTCGCTAAGATTCAGAGTCAATGAGGAGAAGTCGGATCTGGTTCCTTCTCCGTCGTTTTGTCATCTGGGGATGGCCTTCCGCACTCAGTTCAATACGGTGGCAGTTCCCCCAGGCCAGGGCTGTGATTCTCTCAGCTTTTGCTCTGACTCTGTCCCAGTCCACATCCGTGACAGCATGGGGTATTTTCCGGCTGCTCGGTCTCTGCGGTTCGGTGACGGATCTCATTCCTCTAGGTTGGCTGCATGTCAGACCTCTCCAACACTTTCTGCGCCGTCGTTGGAGGCCGAATGTCGATTCTCTGGATCTGATGCTTCAGTTACCAGAATCTCTTCATCCTCACCTTCTCCACTGGACGAATGTTCAGTGGATCACGCAGGGTGTCCCGTTGGATTTACCCACGTCTGATCGTGTTCTGACGGCAGATGCCAGCGATCTCGGATGGCGTGCGACGTTGGATCCTCTCGGTCTTTCCCTTCACGGGATGTGGGACCAGGATCGGACATCTCTACACATCAACCAGAAGGAGCTTCTTGCTGTTCTTCTGAGTTTCAGGCAGTGGATCCCTCACCTGTCGAATCGTCTGGTCCTTCTGTTGTTAGATAATTTGACAGTGGTTGCTTCATTTAGAACCAGGGCGGCACGCACTCAGTTCCAATGTGCGAATTGGCTCGGGATCTTCTACTGCTCGCACAGAATGTCAACGCCGGGGTGGTTGTTCGTCACATTTCCGGTCGACTGAACGTTCTAGCCGACTCCCTGTCCCAACGGGGCATGTTCTTTTTTTCGACCGAGTTGATGCTCCACATGGCGGTGTTCCATCGATCTCTTTGCGACTCGTTGGAACCATCAGGTGGACACTTTCGTGTCCCCGTGTCCAGATGCTCTGGCTTTCGCCGTGCACGCTCTGGCCCTCCTTTGGGACGGTCTTGTCGGCTATGTCTTCTTGCCAGTTCCGATTCCGCCTCAGGTTCTAGCCCAGATATGAACCGGCAGTCATCGAATCCTTTCGATCACACCCCTGTCCCCTCGGTGGTTGTGGATCAATCTGCTCCTCTCTCTGTTAGCGGCGGATCCGGCATGTCTCCCTCTACGTCGCGACTTTCTTTGCCAAAGTTGCCCGAGGAGGTTTCAAGTTGACCCGACTTCATTGTGCCTTCGTGCATGTCTTTATCGGGTCCCACCGTAGTGGTTTTTAGAGACAAGCAGTGGAGTTGCTTTTCTTCTTCAAGGAGGCACTCACTCCACTGGTTTAGCCTCTGTGGCTAAGTAGAAGGTTCTTCTGTAGATGGTGTGCGATCACTCTGTTGCTTCTGTCACTGCTTCGATCATACCGCTTGCAGAGTTTCTGGTATATGTTTGTATCTGGGGGTCTCCAGCAATGGGTACAAGTCCATGCTTCGGAGACCTTTTTCATATGTGGTACCGCATTGTTTCGACACTCATCCTTGCCTCTTCAAGCTTGTTCAGCTCTTTTCCTTGAAAAGGCCTAGGACTTTGCAGTTTACTCCAAGATGGACACTTTCTTGGGTGCTGCTCAGCTTGTGGGGGGGGGGGGGGAGCATTCGCGCCTTTATCCTGGATGGATGTGCATTTTGTCACATGCCAGATCTCTCCTGCATCCATTTCTCGATGGATTTGTCTTGCTATTCATGCAGCTTCCGCTCGTCTAGCTACTGGTGATTGTATTACCAGTCGTTTTTTCTGCCACGAGGTGCGTGCATTGTCTTCCTCTTTTACTAACTCCGGCATGTTGTCGGATGTTATACTGGCAGCCTACTGGAGAAATGCTACCTTCTCCTTTTATCTGCGACAGTTGCAGGAGCCGACAGAGGACCTTTGTCCTATGGGCCCTCTTTCTTCGGCTCGGGCTGTTGTCTATCCCAGCCATTCAGGGTCAGTTCCAACTCCGTGCTGTTACTGCCCTTTCTGTCTGTGCGTCGCACTTCACCATACACCTCATCTTTCATTGACTTTTACTAATGTTTGTGATGCTATGATTTGATAGGCCTAGGGATCTCTTCCTCTAGGTTCCAGTGCAATTGAGTTATGTGTGGGTTGGTTATGTGATTCCCTCCACCTATTGTCTATTCAGCCTGTAGTAAACAATTGTAAGGTAGGTTGATAAGAAATATAAATTTTATAGTAAATTTCCTTTCTTATTATTCCTACCGGAATTGTTTACATGGAGGCCCTCCCATCTTCTTTTTCGGGTAAGAATCATTCCTCCCCGCTGTTCTCATAACTCTTACGTTGGCGGACTCAAAAGAAAGATGAATTGATGATGCACTGTGCATTGGTTAACGGAAGTTGTGGATTTGTACTGAGGGAAGAGCGTCGCATACTGGGTGTGCGCCGATGGCGCTCGGCCCAGTTTTGGCTTATTTTTTCATGGTGTTTTTTACACCACTTTTCTTTCCCACATCTCTTGGGAAAGATTAAAATAGAGAGTATTTTATCCGAGTTAGGGTCTTCCACTGTAGTGCAAGCCTGTAGTAAACAATTGCGGTAGGTATAAGAAAGGAAATTTACTATAAAATTTATATTTTCGCCCCACCCAAAATTTCTATTTTCCAACCCGAGAGGCAGATTTGAACCAAATTTGATATGATGGCTTATTGGGCTTATTGGGTCATAAGTACTTAATTTATGCCTGCAAAAATTTCCTGTAGCCCAATGGGAACTGCAGGAGCTAAAAATAGAACAAAATTATAACGCCCATATCTCCAAAACTACATGGCACTGAGAATTCTTATTTGGTGTGAAGCTTCCTAAGGACCAACAGAATGGAATGGTCAAAAAAAGATTGCTATCGGTTTTATCATGGGGTACTTTTTAGCTCACCTGACTGAAAGTCAGGGTGAGCTTTTCTTATCACTCTTTGTCTGTCGTCCGTCATCCTGTGTGAAGGTGGTGTTGGGGCCTCTTTCTCCTAAACCACTGGCCACATTTTAATTAAATTTCATGTAAGTAGTGGTTGTATAAGGGCATTTTGTTTTTTATGCAAATTAGGTTTCAGCTCACATTGAGCAGAGGTGTGGGGAAAAAATGGCCATCACTTCTCGTCCGTCGGCGGACGTACGTACGTACGTACGTACGTACGTACGTACGTACGTATGTTAGTACGTTAGTACGTACGTCCACAATTTCCTTTGGCACACCTCACAGGTCGCATTTATGATCAGATTGCTTTGAAACTTCTTATGCTTGTTTGGGGTGACCTCTAGATGGGAGCTATCGATTTTCTTCAATTTCCGTCAAAAAATGTTGCCGCGGCCAACGTTCTTAGAACATAGTTTAGTCAAACCACAATATTTCCCTTTGGCACACCCTACAGGGCACATTTATGATTTGATTGCTTTGAAACCTGATACGCTTATTTAGGGTGACCTCTAGATGGGAGCTATTGATTTTCTTCAATTTTCGGCAAAAAATGTTGCCACGGCCAACGTTCGTAGAACTTAGTTTAGTCAGACCTCAATATTTCCCTTTGGCACACCCTACAGGGTACATTTACGATCAGATTGCTTTGAAACCTGGTATGCTTGTTTGGGGAGACCTCTAGATGGGAGCTATCGATTTTCTTCAATTTCTGTCAAAAAATGTTGCCGCGGCCAACGTTCTTAGAACTTAGTTTAGTCAGAAGACTCAATATTTCCCTTTGGCACACCCTACAGGGTACATTTATGATCAGATTTCTTTGAAACCTGGCATGCTTGTTTGGGGTGACCTCTAGATGGGAGCTATCGATTTTCTTCAATTTCTGTCAAAAAATGTTGCCGCGGCCAACGTTCTTAGAACTTAGTTTAGTCAAACCACAATATTTCCCTTTGGCACACCCTACAGGGCACATTTATGATTTGATTGCTTTGAAACCTGGTATGCTTATTTAGGGTGACCTCTAGATGGGAGCTATCGATTTTCTTCGATTTCCGGCAAAAAATGTTGCCATGGCCAACGTTCTTAGAACTTGGTTTAGTCAGAAGACTCGATATTTCCCTTTGGCACACCCTACAGGGCACATTTATAATCGGATTGCTTTGAAACCTTTCAAGCTTGTTTGGGGTGGCCTCTAGATGGGAGCTATCGATTTTCTTCAATTTCCATCAAAAAATGTTGCCGCAGCCAACATTCTTAGAACTTAGTTTAGTCAGACCACAATATTTCCCTTTGGCTCACCCTACAGGGCTCATTTATGATTAGATTGCTTTGAAACCTGGTATGCTTATTTACGGTGACCTCTAGATGGGAGCTATCAATTTTCTTCCATTTCCATCAAAAAATGTTGCCACAGCCAACGTTCTTAGAATTTAGTCTAGTCAGACCACAATATTTCTCTTTTGTACACCCTACAGGGCACATTTATGATCGGATTGCTTTGAAACTGGGCATGCTTGTTTGGGGAGGCCTCTAGATGGGAGCTATCGATTTTCTTCGGTTTCTGTCAAAAAATGTTGCCACTGGCAAAAAAACTGACATTGGTCCCAATGATCTTCAATTTTGCCATTTCATTTATAACTTACCAAGATCAAGTTTGTCAAGTTGAGCTACAGTGTCATTGACACTTTCATTTGAAAATCTTCTTCCAATGAACCACTCGTAGCAGAGACTTGATATGTGGTATGCAGAGTCCTTTTGAGGATTAGAATCAAGTTTGTTCAAGAGAAGTTTGTCGGGCATTATTTGCCTTCATTATGGGAGGAGCACGAATTTTTGCCACTCCCAAAATTTCTATTTTCCAAACCGAGAGGCAGATTTGAACCAAATTTGATATGAGGGCTTATTGGGTCATAAGTACTTAATTTATGCCCAAATTTTTTTCCCGTCGCCCAGTGTGAACCGCAGGAGCTAAAAATAGAAAAAATTTAAAACGCCCATATCTCCAGAACTACACGGCACTGAGCATTCTTATTTGGTGTGAAGCTTCCGAAGGACCAACAGAATGGATTGGTAAAAAAAAAATTGCTATCGGTTTTATCATGGGGTACTTTTTGGGGACTTTGAAAAAGTGCTGAGTCAACTTTTTTTAACACCGTGGATAATGGGAAAAACATGTAAGACTACTTTTCTCCCAAACCACTGCTCCAAAAGCTTTCAAACTTCACATACAACATCTTTGGAAGATTGTTTCACATGTTTATTGAAATCAATTCCCTGGGTCCATATTTGGGCTCTCTATTGGAGCCCAAATGTTTAAATTAGTGCAGTATGAGGAATATTCTTTAAAAATCTTCTTCTTCAGATCTCCCAATAAGAATCTTTTGATATTTGGTATGCAGCATCCTTAGGGGGTGAGATTCAAGTTTGTTCAAGCCAAGTCCCTGGGTTCATATTTAGGCTGAAAATTTGGGGCCCCGTTCCGGACTTCGAAATTTTGGACCAAAATCCGTAAAAAATTTTTTGTTTTTTTATGCGTTTCGGTCAATTTTAAGACAAAAGAATTTTTTTTTAACACTGAAAATTTGGGGTCCTGGTGGGACTTGGAAAATTTTGGACCAAAATCCGGAAATTAGTTTTTTAGATTTTTATGCGTTTTTAGAAGAAAAAAAAGTTTTAGACTGAAAATATTTTGTTTGGGAAAAAAATTTGTTTTTTATGCGTTTATCTCAATTTTGGGACGTAAAAGTGCAGGAACTGAAAATAGAAGGAAAATCCTGTGTATTGTGTGGGCACAATTGCTTCATCTAGTTGGTATATGCTTTTCTTACGAAAAGTGTATGCAGCTTATTCAAGTCAAGTCCCTGGTTTGATATTTAGACTACCATGTCATATGAGCGCTCTCAGGCCCCTGGGGCCTCCTGTTTATCATGAAGTCAATATTTTTTTAACACTGTGGGTAATGGGAAAAACATTTAAGACAACTTTTCTTCGAAACCACTGCTTCAAAAGCTTTCAAATTTCACATACAACATCTTTGGAAGATTGTTTCACATGTTATTGAATTCAGATCCCTGGGTCCATATTTGGGCTCTCTATGGGAGCCCATATGTTTAAATTAGTGCAGTATGAGGAATATTCTTTAAAAATCTTCTTTTTCAGATCTACCAATCAGAATCTTTTGATATTTGGTATGTAGCATTCATAGGGGGTGAGATTCAAGTTTGTTCAAGCCAAGTCCCTGGGTCCATATTTGGGCTCTCTGTGGGAACCCAAATGTTTAAATTAGTGCAGTATGAGGAATATTCTTTAAAAATCTTCTTCTTCAGATCCAGCAGTCGGAATGTTTTGATATTTTGTATGCAGCATCCTTAGGGGGTGAGATTCAAATTTGTTCAAGCCATGTCCCTAGGTTCATATTTGGGCTCACTGTGGGAGCTCGAATTGTAACTTAGATCAAAATGAGGAGTTTTCCTTTAAAAATCTTTTTCAGATTCAGCAGTCTGAATGTTTTGATATTTTGTATGCAGCTTCCTTGGGAAGGGGGGGGGGGGGAGAGATTCAAGTTTGTTCAAGCCATGTCCCTAGGTTCATATTTGGGCTCACTGTGGGAGCTTGAATTGTAACTTAGTTCAAAATGAGGAATTTTCTTTAACAATTTTCTTCTTGAGAACCAGCAGTCAGAATGCTTTGATATTTGGTATGCAGCATCCTGGGGGGTGGGGGTGGGGGGAGGGGGGATTCAGGTTTGTTCAAGCCAAGTCCCTGGGTTGATATTTTGGCTCCCTATGGGAGCCTGTATTATAACTTAATTCAATATGAGGAATATTCTTCAAAAATCTTCTTCACATCCACCAGTCAGAATCTTTTGGTATTTGGTATACAGCATCCTTAGGATGGTGAGATTCAAGTTTGTTCAAGCCCAGTCCTTGGGTTCACATTTGGGCAGAATCTTTGGATATCTGGTATAAGCTTTTCTTAGGAGGGGCAGATACAACTTGTTGAAATCACTTCCCTGGGTTGATATTTAGGCCACCATGTCTGGTGAGCACCCTCAGGTCCCCTGGGGCCTCTTGTTCAAGTATTTGGGTTATGGAAAGGCCCTGGATAATCCAGGACTTTTTCATGACCTAGATGCTTGAAAACTTTCACTTTCATTTCTAGATTTGCACCCAAAATCCCATTGAAGTTTTTTTGGAAAATTCACTTTTAATCATGGAAAGTCGTGAAATTTCATCTTTAAAAAGTGTATGAACCACTCTTACTGCAACTTGGCAGTTGTTGTAATACAAATCTTGGCTGTCTATGTAGGCACTTTTCTAATTTATTTACAAATTTATACAGTTTGGAGTTAACAAATTTATTTAACCAGATATTAGGGTAGGCTTTTTTAAAAATTCCAATTTTGTCCCCATTTAACCTTTTATCTAATATAATGGCCAAATCAGCTTCTGTAATTCACCAAAACAACCATTCAAAGTTTATTACTACTTCAATTTTTGCCTTATTGCATTAATGTATCATAAGCTAAGTTTTAGAGGTTCAAAATGAAAATTTGTAGTTTTTCAATAAATTTTGTTGTCTTTTTTTAAAGTGTTGTCCTTTGGATGAATTTAGTAGAGGGTTAACCTTTATAGGATACAGTTTACATGTGATTATCTCTTCTATTTCTAAGCAATTTTAAAAGATGGCTTTCTAAACTCATTGATTTTTATTGGAATGAGCTGAACAAACAGATTCCAAATGGAAGGTCTTGAGCTATATATGAAAAGATAGAGTTGTGAATATGAAATTTGTATATACGACAAATTTTCTGCTAAGAACTGTGTTAATTTCGCTTTTAAGAAAGGGTAAGGAAATAATATTTCATGTAGCATTTGAATGGTAATAACAAAGGGTTACCTGGTAACCAGAATAGTAAGTAATTTTTGGTCATCAAATTGTTACCAACATTAAGTTGCGGTACATACACTTGAGAATGAAGCCTAAATTTAGGGTTCCAGCACTCAACCAGTTGTTTTCTCTATCCTTCAAAGTCTACCACTTTTAACACTCTTCATGTATCCACTTGACATTTGTTATTCCAGGTGGCAACAAAAACCAGAATGTATTGGGCTTGCTCAACAAGTGTCGAACAGCACAAGGACAAAGACTTTTGGCACAATGGATAAAGCAACCACTGGTTGATTTAAATAGAATAGGTTAAGTGTCATTATAATTTAATATATTTCTGCATTTTGTTGATGGTACTGATTTGAAACATATAACGTAGAACTAAAGCCTAAAAAAGTTTTAAAAATCTGTTTTTCAAGCCCTCCTGCTGCATGAGCATTTTGGCTGCCGCATACTCCCTTTTTATAACAAATGCAAACTTATAACACACAAACCATTTAATTTTTATTAGCTCAACTTCACAAAGTCAAGCTGAGCTATTGCCATCACTTCTCGTCCGTCGCCGTACGTCCATTCGTACCTCCACAATTTCCTTTGGTACACCTCACAGGTCGCATTTATGATCAGATCGCTTTGAAACTTGTTATGCTTGTTTGGGGTGACCTCTAGATGGGAGCTATCAATTTTCTTCAATTTCTGTCCAAAAATGTTGCCGTTGGCAACGTTCTTAGAACTTAGTTTAGTCAGACCTCAATATTTCCATTTGGCACAGCCTACAGAGCATATTTATGATTGGATTGCTTTGAAATGCTTATGCTTATTTGGGCTGACCTCTAGATGGGAGCTATTGATTTACTTCCATTTTCATCAAAAAATGTTGCCGCTGGCAATGACCTTTGAACTTAGTTTAGTCAGGCATCAGTATATTCCTTTGGCATGCCCTGCAGGGCACATTTATGATCAGAATGGTTTGAAACTTGGTATGTTTGTTTTGGGTTACCTCTAGATGTGACCTATCGATTTTCTTCTATTTCTGTCAAAAAATGTTGCCGCTGGTAATGACCTTCAATGAACTTCGTGCAGTTATACATCAGTATTTCCCTTTGGCGCAGCCTGCAGTACACATTAATAACCAGATCGCTTTGAAACTTGGTGTGCTTGTTTGGGGTGAGCTCTAGATGGGAGCTAGCAATTTTCTTCCATTTCCATTTCCATCCAAAATAGTTTCCATTGGCAATGACCTCTGATGTACGTAGTAAAAACTTAGTGCAGTTATGCATCAATATTTCCTTTTGACACACCATGCAGGGCGACATTTATGATTGAATTGCTTGGAAACTTGGTGTGCTTGTGTGGGGTGATATCTATATGGGAGTTATCGATTTTCTTCCATTTCTGTTGAAAAATGTTGCCACTGACAATGACCTTTGAACTTTATTTATGTAAGGCTTCAATATTTCCCTTTGGCACACCCTTCAGGGCTCATTTATGATCGGATCACTTTGAAACTTGGTATGTGTGTTCGAGGTGACCTCCAGATGTGAGCTATTGATTCTTATAATTTCCATAAAAAATTGTTGTCGTTATCACCAGCCTTTGAACTTAATGCATTTGTGCATCAACTTATCCCTTTTGCACTCTCTGCAGGGTATATTTATGAATTTCCATAAAAAAGAGAGAGAAAAACATTGCCATAAGCAATGACCTTCAAACTTAGTGCATTTGTGCATTAACATCTTCCTTTAGCATGTCTCAGAGGGCACATTCATTATCAGGTTGTTTTGAAACTTTGTATGCTTATGCAGGGTGACAAAGATAGGAGCTATCAATTTTCTTTTCATTTCCATCAAAAACTGTTGTTATTAGCAACAATCTTTGAATTTATTGCATATGTGCATCAACATTCTTCTTTGACATGGCTTACAGGCCACATTTATCATAGGATTGTTTTTGAACTTGGTATGCTCATTGGGCGAGACCTTTAGATAAGAGCTATTGATTAGCATTCATTTCTGTGAAAAAAGTCGCCATTTACAATAAACTCTGAACTTACTGCATTTGTGTATCAACATTCTTCCTTTAGCCAGTCTTACAGTTTACATTTAAAAATGTGTGGATTACTCTGACTTTGTGCACACACAATGCTGTTATGTTGAAATTTCACCAAATAACATTGGTACCAATAATCTTCAATTTTGCCATTTCAATTATAACTTACCAAGTTCAAGTTTGTCAAGTTGAGCTACAGTGTCATTGACACTTTCATTTTTTTTATTTTACTTACCTGAGTTGATAAAATTGATAAATTTGTTCCTTGAGTGCAACAAGGCTTTTCAATGTATAAGGATTGCAAAACCTTCTTGCACTCAAGGGACAAAATACATCACCACCTATGCTATTCTGTAGATTATGGGGCCTACATCATAAAACAAACCAAGAACATGAACTTATGATGGCAAAGAAATAATTATAAAAATAGAAAATAAAATTAAAAAATGCCCACCCACATGCAATTTTACAAAAAATGGCCTGAGAAACAGAGATCTATTTTGTGGAGCATAATCCATTTTCCATGCTTTGTTTATACAGTGGAACCCTGTTAATTGAATTGCCACTTTGCCATTGAAAATTATTCAATTAACAGGAGTATTCAATTGACAGGTATTGTGTCACTTTCCTGTATTCTATAGATAAACTTAGCATTTATTTTATATCTTGTTTGACAGAGCCCAAAGAGCTGTGTGAAACAAGATATAATAGATTAAGTGCCTGCATTGAATGTATTGGGGCCAAACAGGTGTATAAACAAAGGAAAACTGATGAGAATCAGGATAATTTCTCAACAGGTTACAAGATTTTTAGCTTAACTTGACAAAGTCAAGATAAGCTATTGCCATCATGCGTGCGGAATTCTGTTAGTCTGTCAGTCTGTTCACATTTTCCTTTAGCACAGGCTACACCCCATAGTTATTATCCGATCATCACCAAATTTCATATGCAGGTTTGAGGTCATGTCTAGATGAGAACGTCCCCTTGTGGTTGCGATCGGTCAACCGTGGTGGCTGCCCGAGCCCAAAACCCGAAGACCATTAGCACAGTCCACAGGTCGTATTTATGAAGGAATTTCATTGTAACTTGGTAGGATGCCTCTGTATAATATCTAGATGAGAATGTCCCCTTTTGGTCATGACCTGGCAACCGTGATGGCTGCCCAAGCCCAAAACCCAAAAACTTTTATTACAGTCTACAAGGTCATATTTAATATGGAGGGATTTCATTGTAACTTCGTAGGATGACATGGGATGATGTCTAGATGAGAACTTCCCCATTTGGTCGTGATCTGTCAACCGTGACATCTGCCTGAGCCCAAAACCCCAAAATCCTATGCACAGTCTACAGGTCGTATTTATGGAGGGATTTCATTGTAACTTGGTAGGTTGACTCCATATAATGTCTAGATGAGAACGTCCCCTTTTGGTTACGATTGGTCAACTGTGATGGCTACAGGGGCCCCGAAGCCCAAAAACCTTTAGCACAGTCTATAGGTCATATTTATGAAGGGATTTCATTGTAACTCGGTAGGATAACTCCAGATAATGTCTAGATGAGAACGTCCCCTTCTGGTCACAATCATTCAGCCATGACAGCTGCCCGAGACCAAAACCCGAAACCTTTAGCACAATCTAAAGGTTGTATATATGGAGGGATTTCATTGTAACTTGGTAGGTTGATTTCATATAATGTCTAGATGATAACGTCCCCTTTTGGTCGCGATTGGTCGACTGTGATGGCTGCAGGGGCCCGAAGCCTGAAAACCTTTAGCCCAGTCTACAGGTCATATTTATGAAGGGATTTCATTGTAACTTGGTAGGATGACTCCAGATAATGCCTAGATGAGAACATCCCCGTTTAGTTGGGATCATTCAACCATGACGGCTGTCCGAGCCCAAAACCCGAAAAACTTTAGCACAGACTACAGGTCATATTTATGAAGGGATTTCATTGTAACTTGGTAAGATGAATCAGTATGATACCAAGAATTAGGACGTCCCCTTTTGGTTGTGATCAGTCAACTGTGATGGCTACAGGGGCCCGAAGCCCAAAAATCTTTAGCACAGTCTGCAGTCCGTATTTAGGAAGGGATTTCATTGTAGCTTGATAGGATGACTCGTTTTGGAATAATTTCACTGTAAATTGGTAACTTTCATTGCTATACATTAACTGTGAGGGCCACATACATTAGCTGTGAGGGCCACCTTAACCCACCCCTTTTGCATAGTCTACACCTCATATTATTTTTATTGAAAACATAGCAAGGAACAGAAATTAACGTATTCCCAATTATCACAATTTTTGTCTTATTTCCTAATCCTTTCATAAACATTGAACATTATCCTTTTCATCAAACATAACACACAAACAAGTTAAGCTACAGTGTCATTGACACTTTCATTTATTAAATTATTGGGAGTTTATTCTATAATCTATATTCAATTAACAGGTCAAATTTGTACTGGAGGTATGGTAAATGGTTTTGTGTTGGGAAATTATATTCAATTAACAGGGTTACTCAGTTAAGAGGTATCCAATTAAGTGGGCTCCACTGTCATACTGAATTAATAGACACATTATTGTATTACTGTGGAACCCACTGAATTAGGTATCTGTTAATTAAATAACCATGTCAATTCAATCTAACTTCCAGGATCATAACGCAGGCATGCAGATTTCACGGAAATGTTCGTTCCATTTCAATGCAGGTTCCATCAGGGCAAAATCACGGAAACGAAAAACAGGTTCCCACAAATTTTTTTAAATTTAGCTTTTCATCAAGAGGCATATAAAACACTAAAAGTTTTCTGCCAAGACTAAAATTGCATTATTTGACAACCTGAGTCAATCCAGATTGTTGAACATGCGTGTTTCCAACAATTTTTTATTCTTAATTACTGAAATCGAATGCATCCAATTTCTGCATGTTTGATAACAAAACCATGTGAAGCCAAACACGAAACTGTATCATTGAAAACATTAACAAAATCACTTTCTGTCACTGAAACTGATGATGAAAGGAAACTATCTTTGCTAAAATGCAAGATATGTTCTTTCAATTTTACAGGGCCCTTTGCAGAACCAAGGAGAAAAGGTGCGTGCATGCTTTATTTATCATCAAGGTTTACAGACATTCGTCCCATTCAATTCAATACCGTTCCTCTCCTGAACGGGACATTTAGCACTTAGACGTTGTGCCCCTCCTGAATCATAATGGCATCCGTCATCTGTTAACTTTTGCAAACTGGGCTTCTTCTTCACAGCCATTCAGCCAAATTCAAACATATATTGCACAAATCATCCTTGGAGTATACCCTTTCTATTTTGTTCAAATGAAGTGGCTGCCTTCTTTGGGCTCGGGTCAATTATGTCAAAGCCTAAAAATCTTTAAAAATCTTCTCAGAGAGATTGCCTTGATATATAGTATGGAACACTCGTTGGTGTTGAAGATTAAAGTTTGTTCAATGGAAGTTGGTAGATCAATATTTGAGCTCTCTGTGGGCAGATACCCATTTTGGACTCTGCCCAGAATTTCTATTTCAAGAACCGATGGGCCAATTTGAACCAAATTTGGCATGTAGTATAAGTGGGTCCAAAGTACTTGATTGATGCCTGAAATGGTACCCCAGGGACTAAAAATAGAAAAAAATTCAAATACCCATATTTCCCAAACTACATGGAACAGGGAACTGGTATGAAACATCCTTTCGACCAGTAGATTGGATTAAAAAAAAAAGAAAGGCCATCGGTTGTGTCAGGGTGTTCTGTGGGAGGGGGGGGGGGGGGTGTTTTAAAAAATGCTGAGTCTGCATATTTGCAAATACTGAAAAAAAAAATTTCTTCAGAATGCTGATCAGAATCTTTTGATATTTGGTATGCAGCATCCATTGGACGGTCAAATACAAATGTTTTCAAATCGAGCCCTATGGTTCATATTTGGGCTCAACACAGGAGCCCAAATAATTAACTTAGGACATTGTGGGAAATAAGCTTTAAAAATCTTCTTCTTCAGATCAAAGAGTCAGTTTCTTTTGATACTTGGTATACAACATCTCTACAGGGGTCAGATTGAAGTTTCTCCATATTGAGTCCTTGGGTTAATATTTGGGCTTCCTATGGAAGCCTGAATATTAACTTGGTGCAATATGGGGAATAATCTTTAAAAATCTTCTTCTAATCCACCAGTCAGATTCTTTTGATATTTGGTATGCAGCATCTTTAGGGGAGTTAGATTCAAGTTTGTTCAAATGGGATCCCTGGATGAATATTTGGGCTCTTTATTGGAGCCCAAATTTTAATTTTGTGCAATATGATAAAATTTCTTAAAAAATCTTCTTTTTCTGATCCACTAGTGAGAATCCTTTCATATTTGGTATGTGACATCTCTAGAAGTGTAAGATTTGAATTTGTTCAAATTGAGTCCCTGGGTTAATATTTGGGCTTCCTGTGGGAGCCTGAATATTAACTTGGTGCAATATGGGGAATAATCTTTAAAAATCTTCTTCTTCAGATCCTCTAGTCAGATTCTTTTGATATTTGCAGCATCTCTAAGGGGGTTAGATTCAAGTTTGTTCAAATGGGATCCCAGGATGAATATTTGGGCTCTTTATTGGAGCCCAAATTTTAACTTGCAAAATGAGAAAATTTCTTTAAAAATCTTCTTTTTCAGATCCACTAGTGAGAATCCTTTCATATTTAGTATGTGACATCTCTAGAGTTGTAAGGTTCAAATTTGTTCAAATCGAGTTCCTTGGTTAAAATTTGGGTTCCCCAAGGGAGCCCAAATAATTTACTTAGTGCAGTATGGGGAATTATCATTTAAAATCATCTCCTTCAGATCCATCAGTCAGATTCTTTTGATATATGTAGTGGGGGCGTGGGGGGGGGGGGGGGTGCTAGAGAGAACCACAGTAGCTGAAAACAAAACAGAAATTTTTTTTGGTTGTTTTTTAATACTTCACAGAACAGCGTTTGCTAGGAAGCTTTCCTAGGACCAGCAGAGATGAATGGCCAAAAAAGTTGCCTTTAGTTGTGTCAAAGCAAATCAAAAAATTGCTCATCTCTTTTGACAATTTGAGCCAGGTGAGCATTTTAGGCTCACTTGAGCCTCTGGTTTTATTATGCCCCTGAAATCTTTTTTGGGGACATATAATGTTTGTCATTTCCATCTGTCTGTCCATCAGGACGTTTTTGTGTCCTCTCCATAACTCTTGAGATGTTTTGTTGGATTTTGTTGAAACTTGGCATACAAGTTGCTTATGGGGGATCGATGTGTTGCGCACAAAATGTTTTTTTTTCAGTGGAGGTCAAGGTCACAGATCAAGGTCAACTGTCCACTGGGAAGATTTTCATGTCTGCTCCATAACTCTTGAGGTGTTTCTTTGGATTTTGTTGAACCTTGGCATACATGTTGCTTATGGGGAGACGATGTGTCTCACAACAAATTTTTTTTTTTGCGTTTGATGGAGGTCAAGGTCACAGATAAGGTCAATGCCACATTGGGGGCATAGTCACTTCTGAGTGACAATCTTGTTTTATTTTTTATATCATCAAATGTATTCACCCTCTCATCCATAACAATCCACTGCATATTCTAGGTCCTTCTAAAATATTTGCAGATTTTAAACTGAAAATCAGGATAAGAAAATGGTAGTCCAAACATAGCCTGAAAGACTGTATGGTAATTTTTTGGTTCGGGGAATACCAAACCAAAAAATTAAAATAAGGTCTTTCAGGCCATGCTTGGACTAAGAAAATGGGTTTTGGACTAAGAAAATGGGTACACAATCAGTAAAAATTAAAAACAGGTTCCCCAATTGCTTGTGTTGGGCCCCAAAAGTAGGTTCTGTGGGGTTCCCAGATATCAAATACACAGAACCTGTTTTAAGGTTCCGTGAATTTCTTAAATCTGCATGCCTGCAAACACAAACCATTTAACATACTTTCAGTACTGATAGAGTTTCACATCACAGTCTCTCCAGGAAAATGTTTCATACAAGATGACTTCAATGTTCATTTTGAGAAAGAAAATACCAGCGATTCTTCTGAACTTAACGATCTATTCACCTCCATGAATTTACACTGCAGGTCCATGGTGCTACATACAAAAATGGCCACAAATTAGATCTGCTAATCACCAGAGCATCAGTACTCTTTGACTTGGCACTCCCACTTACTTTGCCAGTTTGAAAGACTATTACATACCATAAATACAATAATATTGATCATGTCAAATTTGCCGAGGCTCTTACTTACACACCAATCACTCCTGTGAGTGGATGATCTGTGAACGACATTGGTTGTGTCAGATTCAAGTTCGTTCAAATTGGCCCCTGGATTCATATTTGGCCTCACTATAGAAGCCCAAATTTGAACTTAGTGCATTTCAGGCAGATTTCTTAAAAAATCTTCTTCTCCAGATCCAGCAGGCAGAATCTTTTGATATTTGGTATGCAACATTGTGGGGTGGATCTGATTCAAGTTTGTACAAATCGGCCACCTGGGTTCATATTTGGGCTCAGTATAGGAGCCCGAATTTCAACTTAGTGCATTTCAGGCAAATTTCTTTAAAAATCTTCTTCTCAAGATCCAGCAGGCAGAATCTTTTGATATTGGGTATGCAGCATGCTTAGAGGGGTGAGATTCAAGTTTGTTCAAGCCAAGTCCCTGGGTTCATATTTGGGCTCACTGTGGGAGCCTGAATTATAACTTAGTTCAAAATGAGGAATTTTCTTTAAAAATCTTCTTCTTCAGACCCAGCAGTTGGAGTGTTTTGATATTTGGCATGTGGCATCCTGGGGGGGGGGGGGGGGGAGATTCAAGTTTGTTTAAGCCATGTCCCTAGGTCCATATTTGGTCTCACTGTGGGAGCTCGAATTGTAACTTGGTTCAAAATGAGAAATTTTCTTAAAAAATCTTATTCAGATCCAGCAGTCGGAATGTTTTGATATTTGGTGTGCAGCATCCTGGGGGGGGGGGGGGGGGGGGGGGGGGGGAGGGGGGGGATTCAAGTTTGTTAAAGCCCAGTCCCTAGGTTCATATTTGGGCTCCAGCAGTCGGAATGTTTTGATATTTGGCATGCAATATCCTTAGGGGTTGAGATTCAAGTTTTTTCAAGCCAAGTCCCTGGGTTCATATTTGGGCTCACTGTGGAAGCCCGAATGATAATTTAGTTCAAAATGAGGAATTTTCTTTAGAAATCTTCTTCAGATCCAGCAGTCAGAATGCTTTTGATATTTAGTATGCAGCATCCTTAGGGGGTAAGATTCAAGTTTGTTCAAGCCATGTCCCTAGGTCAATATTTGGGCTCACTGCAAAGCTCGAATTTCAACTTAGTTCAAAATGAGGAATTTTCTTAAAAAATCTTCTTCAGATCCAGCAGTTGGCATCCTTGGGGGGGGGGGGGGGGGGGGGGGATTCAAGTTTGTTAAAGCCAAGTCCCTGGGTTCATATTTGGGCTCACTATGGGAGCCAGAATTATAACTTAGTTCAATATGAGGAATATTCTTTAAGAATCTTTTTTTTTTAGATCCACCAGTCAGAATCTTTGGATATTTAGTGTAAGCCTTTCTTAGGAGGGGCAGATGCAGCTTGTTGAAATCAATTCCCTGGGTTGATATTTAGTCTACCTTGTCAGATGAGTGCCCTCTGGCCCCCTGAGGCCTCTTGTTTTTCTAACTCTTAAAATTGATTAGCACGTGGGTGTAATTGTTTGGCAGTTTTCATTCATGATGGTTCCACCCTAAAAAGTACTAAAATAAATCAATGGTTTTATTTAAATCATGTTTCAATCCACCACAGAAAACAAAACATACTAAACATATCAAAATCACACTGACTGGGACATAAACTTTGAAGACTCTACTAGTCTTATATCAGGAGAAGGTAAGTTCAAACATTATTCAAAGGTATGAACTATCATACTGGAACATAACAAAGTCATACTGTCTGGGAGATAAACTTTAAAGATTCCTAGCCTATCCGTAGAAGGTAAGTACAAACATTATTCAAAGGTATGAAATATCATGATACTGAAACATAATAAAGTCACACTGATAAGGACAAACTTTAAAGACTCCACTGGACCTATCAGTAGCACAGGCATCCAGCAAAGTTTTTGACCCTCCCACCCCCCCCCCCCCCCCCCCATAATCATATACATATGTATATGGGGGGGGGGGGGGCAAAAACTTTTCTAGGTGCCAATGATCAGTAGAAGGAAAGTTGTTCAAACATTATTTAGAGGTATGAAGGATCAGACTCACAGACTGTCACATGAGCAAGCAGTGTTGTCGTTTCTGAATTCATGCATTACTGCCAAATATCGACTAAATCAGAAGCCAAAAATAGCTTGCGCTCAATGACCGGGCATACAAAATTATATTTTTTCATTGCTCCAAATGTTGTGAATTAAAGAATATATTTATGTCATTTGTTTTGTTTTTTAGCTCACCTCACTTTCAGTCAGGAGAGCAATAGTGATCACTCACGTGATCGGCCGTGAACATGGTGTTTGTGTCTTCTCCTCCCTAACTGCTGAACCAATTTAATTGATATTTGAGATAATAGTTTGTTATGACATAGCAATTTGATTTTTTTTCAAATCAAGTTGCCTTGCCCCTCAGTAGGGCCACGCCCAAAAAGTGTGCTTAAATCTTAAAAAATCTTCTTCACATGAACCAGCAGTAGCAGAGACTTGATATTTGGTGTGCGGCTTCCTTTTGAGGTGTAGACTCAGATTTTTTCAAGAGAAGTTCGAGGAGCTATATTTGCCTTCGTTATGGGAGGGGCAAGAATTTTCACCCCGCCCAAAATTTATATTTTCCAAACCAAGAGGCAGATTTGAACCAAATTTGATATGAGGGCTTATTGGGTCATAAGTACTTAATTTATGCCCAATTTTTTTTTCCTGTCGCCCCCATGGGAACCGCAGGAGGAAAAAATAGAAAAAAATTAAAACGCCCATATCTCCTAAACTACACGGCACTGAGAATTCTTATTTGGTGTGAAGCTTTCTTAGGACCAACAGAATGGAATGTCAAAAGAAATTGCTATCAGTTTTATCATGGGGTACTTTTTGGGACTTTTGAAAAAGTGCTGAGTCAGCATTTTTAGCTCAACTTTGGGGAAGCCAAATTTGAGGTATTGTCATGGCCTTCATCCATCCATCTGTCCGTCCGGTGTGCTGTCAACACGGCTCGGGCTAGAGGCCGTATTTATGAACCAATCTTTACAAAACTTCTTGGGTACCTTTGTTATCACCGTGGGACGAGAAGGGTGTTTTTGGGTCTGGTCCGAAATTCAAGATGGCCGCTGTACAAAATTGGGTGCAATCGGACTATGCTTGACGTGGTCACAACAAAACTCCATATTTTTATACTGTACCAATGACCCAGACTTAGCTGGTGCTAACTCTAACAAAACCAGGGCCAAACACAAATTTTGCCCCCCAATCCCCAAAATTTGCATCCAAAACAAAAAGAAATCATGTCCTAAAGGACCTCCATACTACGCCTCTACTGCGCATGCGCAGTGACGCAGACGTCCCGAAATTGGCGCCAATTATCATTCTCTGTTTGGCCCTTCATCAGTCAACATCTCACTGATCTTTGTGCTTGTAAATCTCAGTTTAAAGGATGCCAGACACGTAATTTTTGGAGAAAATGTGATTCTAAGGAGGATAGAAGGAGGAGAGGAAAAAGAAGTGACAAAAAATAATCAGGGCTGTACTTAAAATTTTTTGATGAAATTATGTTAAGTTGCCTATTTTCGAGGCATGGGCCTCTTGTTGTCATTCTTGCTAAATGTTGCACTGCTTATTCAGTGTTTCCTCTCCCCTAGCCTTCTAAAGTCCCCCCTTGCAATTCTCCCATGCTTTTGGCATATTTTTGAGAAAGTTCATTTCTAAAATTTCCTGGGAGAGTTGCTTGGTTACAGAATGTTTTCTGTTATTTTCCCCATAGTTACGTTTTCACCCATGGGTGTATAATGTTGTGTTCTGCATCTTCCATCTGATGTTCTGCAGATTCTCCCCTGGGAGTCTCTGTTTTGCATCAGATAGAGTGTAATTTTGATGACTGATTCCGGGCCAGTTTTTTCAGTGCCTGGAGTCATGTTTTCTGGTGTTTTACACTGTTTGTTTACATTGGCAACAGCCTTTTTTGAGGGGGGCTGTTTGCCTTTGCTGTAGTTTATCTCACTATAAGATACATTTATATTATCCGTAAGTGTCTCATTAATTATTTAATATAAATTTAAAATTTTTGACCAAACTTTGCCATCGGATCCATCGGGGCTCAATGTTACTTTTCAGCAACTTGGGCTTCGCTGAAAAAATATTTTTTCAAAATTATTTTGATTTGCAATTGTTTTTTCATTTATTAATGGATCATGTTATTATGTATCTTTGTGTCAGGGGTTTTTGCGAGTAACTAGGACTTGTTGTTGTTCTTTCACAATGAAGGGACATTGTTCAAATTGTAATAGGAAGAAATCTTCCTCTGACTTTCATGATCATTGTATTAATTGTAGTCAGTGTTCTCGCATTAATCCCTGTCCTATATGTGAATATTGGGATGAGAAACATTGGAAACGTGTGTCACGATATGTTGTTTCTGGAGAAAGGGCTATGCCGGCTCTTTCTCCGCAAGGTCACTCTACTCTCTCAGTTTCTATTTCAGAGGAACAAGAACAGGGTGATGTTTCCATGTTATCTTCTACAAGTGTGCGACCGTCGTCACAAATGAATTCAGAGCTAGCGGCAAAAGTGCTCATGGAGATTAGACAAATGTCGTCCGCTAGCTCGCCCGGTGTAGCGTCCATTCACTGAATGGTTCGGCAGCCGGGTTCGTCCGATGCGGTCCAGGAGGAAATTTTGGGTGATGCGAGCACTATAAACATAATAGATGCACACCCAGTGACGGCGGATAGTATGCGAGAACGGAGGAAGCCTTTGAGTCCGGTTCCTAGCTCGTCCAGGTCCAGCCGGGCCGCGAGCGAGAGAGGCCCCTCTCTCGTACAACAACATCTGGGACCAGATGTTGTGGTACAAAATGTGTCTTTAGCGGAGCATACGTCCGTCGCTCGGGACGCACCATTGTATAAGCAGTCCGCGGAGACTGTTAAGGCTTCCTCTTCTCGTCAGCGCACACGACCGCACCTTGGCTGCGTGACCGCCGATATATTGCCAGCTTCGCCGATCAAGGATTCTTCGGCGACCAGGTCACACCATCCGGCAGCCAGGGATTCGAGACCGATGGACACCGGACGTTCGCATAGAAAAAGTATGCGGGAGCCATCTGATGTGGAGCTGCCCTCGGCGAAGCAGCGGAAGACTGCGCCTCCGCAGGTCTCGACGCCGGACATTCTTGTGCAGATAGCACAGCTTATCGCAGCATCCCAGCAGACGACAGAAACAGTGTCGGATCGAGAATTATCCGACGGTGCTGGGTCGGTACGCTCCGCCGAAGCATCGGGGGCGGACGACCGGGATCATCATGAGGTCCGACCGGATGGTGAAAGGGATACGGATGATTTGGAGCTATCCCTTTCGGAACAACATAAAGCTGCCGTGGACTTCATCCGGCACTTTCACCCTCAAGTTGTTCCGTCGGGCCAGACTGCTGCGGTTCCGGACAAGAGGATTATAGCATCATTGGACTCTGAATTTTTTGAGCGGTTCAGGGACATCGCTCCCGAGTTTCCGTCGCAGTCCAAAAATGTTGCAAGAACATTTGAATTATTGAACGACGCTATATTTAAACTTGCTTCCAAGACGGGGAAAGCAGGTTTCTTGTCCGCTAATACTCTCAACCTGCCTTTCATTAATGCTAGGAATAAATTCGATACGGCAGGACAGGGTATACCGAGAGTTCCTCTGCGTATGGACGACGAGACGGAAGGCTTAGAGCTATCATTACCGTCGTCGACTTCTATTCCAACCACGGTGTTGGAAACAGCTATTGCATCTAACAGAGCCAATTTAGATGCCTTATCTTATGCAGATCACCTTACTAAGGCGTTATCACTGCGCCTTCAAGGGAAAGAGTTTCAGGATATACAATCCTCTTTAAGACTTCTTTCAAGGGCAGTAGCTTATTCCACGTGTAACTCCGCCCTTTCAGTGGCAAATCTGGAGTTGGTTAGACGTGACGCAGCCCTAGCTACATCCACACTTGTGGATTCTAAGGTGAAGAACTCTCTTAGAGTCGCTTCGGTCTCCGGAGAACTTCTCTTTGACGGCAAGCTTTCTGCTATTATGATAAAATTACAAAGAAAGCTTCGGATTCTCTGTTGTTCAAATCTGCCTCTAAGAAGCCGGATACAGCAGACAAGAATAAGACAGGCACTTCTGGGTCTAATGCGCCCAAGAGAGGTTCCTATAGAGGTTCCGGTGGGTCCTCTTGGTCTTATTCGAGAGACCGTCAGGGTAGCGACTCTCGTTCGGGACGTCCTTCGGGCCGGGACAATCGGTCGGACGCCCCGAGGTCGACGGAGCGAGGTGTGGGTCGTGGAGGACGTGGTTTCTCCTACCGCAGGCCTCGCAGGTCCAGGAGGTGATGGCTTAAACCTCTATCGCGTACCGGTTGGCGGAAGGTTGTCGAGCTTTTCACAAGAATGGGCGTCGATTACGGACGACCCTTGGGTGAGAGGAGTGACTTCGGAAGGTCTAAAGATATCCTTCAAACGAAAGCCTCCATTAACTCGCAGTCCAAAGTGGACTCAGCTTCTGTCAAATCCGTAGAAAAGAGACGCTCTGTTATCAGAGGTGCAGTCTCTTTTAATGAAGAACGCGGTAGAGGTCGTAGAAAACCAGGAAACTCCGGGATTCTACAGCCATCTGTTTCTGGTTCCGAAACCAGACGGCTCGTTCCGTCCAGTCATAGATTTGAGCTGGATAAACAAGCTGATCGTCGCTCCGAAATTTTATATGGAGACGATTCGATCGGTCATAGCGAGTATTCGGGTGAACGATTATGCAACAAGCATAAGATCTCAAAGATGCGTACTTTCACGTCATGGTACATCCGACATTCCGAAAGTATCTACGCTTCGCAGTCCTAGGAGTGGTGTATCAATTCCGGGCGATGTGCTTCGGGTTGAATCTAGCACCCTGGGCTTTCACTCGGGTAATGAACTCGGTAATGATCTATTTCCGAGCTCATTCGTCTGCGGTAACGTCGGCCTACCTGGACGACATTCTTCAGAGGTACGGCAACGAGTTAACGCTTCAGAACGATGTTCAGAATCTACTTCTATTGCTCCGACGTCTCGGTTTTATAGTAAACGAGGAGAAGTCGGATCTGGTGCCGTCCAAGTCATTCACTCATTTGGGAATGAGCTTTGAGACGCACAACAATCTCGTTCGTCTGCCGTTAACCGGAGCGAAATTAGTCAGTTGTTACGCTCGCTATTGTCTGCACGCAGACAAAGTCACAGCGAGAGAATTTATGAGACTGATAGGTCTGTGCGGAGCTGCTGCGGATCTCATTCCGATGGGGCGGTTACGCACACGTCCTCTTCAAATTTTCTTGACTCAGAATTGGAGTGTGAAAATTCATTCGCTCGACGTAGACGTTCTCTTGTCAGATCAAGTGAAACAAGAGATTCAGACTTGGGCAAACATTCAGTGGTTAACTCAGGGAGTTCCGCTGCAGTTGCCGGATCCGAGTTTTACCATTATGACGGATGCCAGTCAAACAAGTTGGGGTGCATCATTAATCCCAACGGATTCGAGATGCCAGGGTCTTTGGGATCCGCAATTCCTGTGCAAGCACATAAACATCAAGGAAATGATGTCAATTTGGCTTGCGTTACGTCACTGGATGGACATTATTCACAATGCTCATGTCCAAATCCTATCCGACAATACGACAGTAGTGGCGTATATACGGAATCAGGGAGGCACTCATTCAGTTCCGTTGTTCAATCTAATGGAAAGAATCCTTCTGTTTGCGCTAGAACATCACGTTCTTCTTTCGGTTCGTCACATACCGGGTCGTCTGAATGTGCTAGCAGACTCCCTTTCACGAAAGGGTCGCTTGTTGCCGTCGGAGTGGACTCTCAACAAACAAGTATTCAATCAGATTTGCTACCAATGGGAACGGCCAATGATAGATTTATTTGCGACACATCTCAACAATCAGTTGCAGACGTATGTGTCTCCGTGTCCGGATCCAAGAGCATTTGCAGTAGACGCTCTGTCTATCCCCTGGGACGGAATGATAGGATATGCATATCCTCCAGCGCCGTTAATTCAACAAGTATTGCTAAAGATAAAACAATCTCAATGCAAGATTCTGTTGGTAGCATCTCTGTCGCCACAGAGACCGTGGATAAATCTACTCAGGTGTCTGTTGTGGGACCTACCGCGAAAGCTTCCTCCACGGGAGGATCTTCTTTCGCAGGGGAAATCGCGCCAACTCCATCACAACCCGCAAGGTCTCAACCTTCACGTTTTTCCGTTGTGCGGTCCTTCTTGCATGGCAAGCACTTTACAGGACGAGCAGTGGACGCGATTTCTAACTGTAGGAGGACCTCCTCTTCGCTAAACTATGCGGCTAAGTGGAAGGTTTTTCGTCGTTGGTGTAGGGATCATTCTGTAGATATATTCGATCCCTCTATACCAGACATTGCAAACTTTCTAGTATACTTGTTTGACGAAATCAAACTGCAGCCTGTTACTATTAAGGGTTATAGGTCTATGTTATCTGATACCTATGCACATCATGATAGTTTACAAATTGGATCTAATGTCTCTTTATCTAAGTTGGTTAGAAACTTCTCGATAAATAGACCCAGAACTCTTAGATTAATTCCTAAATGGAATTTAGCTTGGGTTTTTCTTAAATTGAAGGAAAAGCCATTTGAACCTCTTGGGACAGTAGATTTCAAATTCTTATCTTATAAGACAGCTTTTCTCTTAGCTTTCTCTTCTGCTAGAAGAGTCAGTGAGCTTCATGCACTGTCGGTGGATGATTCTCACTATCGTAGTGTCGGGAACACTATCACCTTCACTACTAATGTGGGTTTTTTAGCTAAGAATCAGGTTCCTAATAAATATCCGGAACCTATTGTTATTAAGGCTCTTCCGTCTTCAGACGGGCGTAGGCCTTTACTCTGTCCTGTTAGAGCGTTACGTATCTATAAACAGAGATCTCAGTTTATCAGAAAGGGACGAAAACGTTTCTTTCTGTCTTTGATGCCTAATAGAAAGGACATTTCGGTCCATTCTATTGCTAAATGGATTCAATTAACTATCCGTACTGCTTATGAGAGTTTATCTTCTTCTCAGCAGTCTGTGCTTAAGATTTCCGCTCATGAAGTAAGAGCTCTTGCTACTTCTTGGGCTTATGCTAATAGTGTTGCTATTACAGATTTAATGAAGGCTGCTTATTGGTCTCAGCCATCCACATTTACGAATTTTTATCTCAGAAATATTGAGTCCATTTCTGGAGACCTGCATTGTTTAGGTCAGTTATCTGTTGCTCAGAATGTCGTCCACTAAACAGTTGCAACTATAGTTATGCAGGCTTTCTGTTCCGGCAGTGACTCCGTCCGGCTGCCCTCTTCGCTCTGGGCTATTTGACCCAGGGCAAGGGGAAGGGGGGGGGGGGGCAGGTGTTCCCTTAGGTCACCTGCTTTATAGTGAAAAGCAAGGGAATGCCTCCTCCAAGTCAGTATTTCTGAGTCGCTTCCGGGATGGTTTTAAAGTGTAATATTAATGTTAAAATTCATTCATGTCTTATTTTTAAAGTGTAGCTCGGTGTGAAGCATTTGTATATGTCAAGTGTCAAACGGGCTTTAATATACAATACTCTGACACTTTTAAATGACTATAAAGAGTCTCAATTCTCTGGACTACTTTATTTATTGGCTTACTTTAAAAATAATTAGTATAAGGGATATACTGGATGTTAATAGAGAACATGAATGTTATTGTGCTCAATTATTAAGGGTAGTGTATCTTTCTAATTTAATATTAAATAGGAAAGATACATGTAAAGCCTAATACTCCTTTTCTCCTTAAGGGGTTACCTCTTTACTATATAGTTGAGCTTATTGGATTTTCCTCTATGTCCTAGGCCCTCCAGCCTGTTTACTATTCAGCTAAGTCTGGGTCATTGGTACAGTATAAAAATGTTAAAAAATTTATAGTAATTTATATATTTTTTATACTTACCAATGACCCAGACGGGGATGGCCCTCCCTGGAGTTGGGAACTCTTGCCTCCCCGCTGAGTACATAGCGCTGACCAGGCACTGCCAGTAAGAATGATAATTGGCGCCAATTTCGGGACGTCTGCGTCACTGCGCATGCGCAGTAGAGGCGTAGTATGGAGGTCCTTTAGGACATGATTTCTTTTTGTTTTGGATGCAAATTTTGGGGATTGGGGGGCAAAATTTGTGTTTGGCCCTGGTTTTGTTAGAGTTAGCACCAGCTAAGTCTGGGTCATTGGTAAGTATAAAAAATATATAAATTACTATAAATTTTTTAACTTTCTCTTATTCATTATTGTTGACTTGGTCACAACAAATACTGATTCCTGTCATATTCATTATTGTTGACCAGGTCACAGCAAATACTAATTCCTGTCATATTCAAAGTTGAGCTACTGCGTCATTGATACTTTCATTTAACACTGTGGGTAATGGGAAAAAACATTTAAGACTAGTTTTCTCCCAAACCGCTGCTCCAAAAACTTTCAAATTTCACATATAACATCTTCGAAAGATTGTTTCACATGTTTATTGAAATCAAATCCCTGGGTCCATATTTGGGCTCTCTATGGGAGCCCAAATGTTTAAATTAGTGCAATATGAGGAATATTCTTTAAAAATCTTCTTCTTCAGATCTACCAATCTTTTGATATTTGGTATGCAGCATGCTTGGGGGGGGGGGGGGGGGGGGGGGGGGGGGGTGAGATTCAGGTTTGTTGAAGCCAAGTCCCTGGGTTCATATTTGGGCTCACTGTCATAGCCCGAATTATAACTTAAAATGAGGAATTTTCTTTAAAAATCTTCTTCAGGTCCAGCAGTTGGAATGCTTTGATTTTTGGTATGCAGCATCCTTAGGGGGTGAGATTCAGATTTGTTCAAGCCATGTCCCTAGGTCCATATTTGGGCTCACTGTGAGAGCTCGAATTGTAACTTAGTGCATTTCAGGCAAATTTCTTTAAAAATCTTCTTCTCAAGATCCAGCAGGCAGAATCTTTTGATATTGGGTATGCAGCATGCATAAGTGGGTGAGATTCAAGTTTGTTCAAGCCAAGTCCTTGGGTTCATATTTGGGTTCACTGTGGGAGCCCAAATGATAACTTCGTTCAAAATGAGGAATTTTCTTTAAAAATCTTCTTCTTCAGATTCAGCCGTCGAAATGTTTTGATATTTGGAATGCTGCACCCTTAGGGGGTGAGATTCAAGTTTGTTCAAGCCAAGTCCCTGAGTTCGTATTTGGTTTCACTGTGGGAGCCCGAATGATAACTTAGTTCAAAATGAGGAATTTTCTTTAAAAATCTTCTTCTTCAGATCCAGCAGTCAGAATGCTTTGATATTTGGTATGAAGCATCCATAGGGGGTAAGATTCTGGTTTGTTCAAGCCATGTCCCTGGGTTGATATTTGACTTGTAACTTAGTTCAATATGAGGAATATTCTTCAAAAATCTTCTCACATCCACCAGTCAGAATCTTTTATTGTTTGGTATACAGCATCCCACTGGAGGTGAGATTCCAGTTTGTTCAAGCCAAGTTCCTCGGTTCATATTTGGGCTCCCTGTGGTTCAATATGAGGAATATTCTTTAAAAATCTTTTTTTTTAGATCCACTGGTCAGAATCTTTGGATATTTGGTATAAGTTTTTCTTAGGAAGGGCAGATGCAACTTGTTGAAATCAATTCCTTGGCTTGACTTTTAGACTACCATGTCAGGTGAGCACCCTCGGGGCCCCCTGGGGCCTCTTGTTTCGAAATCATACTGGCTTTAATAGGTTCAGATATAATACCCAAATAGTCAGACCCATTCAAATCCCACTCTTAAAAGTATCGACAACATTCAAATGACACTCAGAATTTTATGCCCTCAGTGAAAATGTGCGAGAAGGGAAGGCAACTCCACTCAGTAATATTAAAAGAAAAAATGCCTTATCAACCATTTTTAGCTCAACTTTGACGAAGTCAAATTTGAGCTATTGTCATGGCCCGTCGTCCGTCTGTCCATCCGTCCGTCCGTCTGTCCGTCTGTCCGTACATCAACAATTGGCTATGGCTCGGGCTAGAGGTCGTATTTATGAACCGATCTTTACGAAACTTTTTGTGTACCTTTGTTATGACCCTGGGACGGGAACGAGTGTTTTTAGGTGTGGTCCGAAATTCAAGATGGCTGCCAGCGGCCATTTTGTACCGATGATGCAAAAATCAGTTTTTTGTACAGAACTTCTGTATGAAAGTTCTGATTTGAATAAAGTTTTGTATAAATGTTTAGTACCATGGGATACATCACATATAATACAGGTTTTTTTCTCGTGCGTAAATTATGCAAATTAGACTGACTTTGATTTATTTAGTGTTACTTTCAGAGCTGTAAGTGCCAAGCTGCTATGGCTCGGGCTAGAGGCCGTATTTATGAACCAATCTTTATGAAACTTCTTGGGTACCTTTGTTATGACCGTGGGACGAGAACGAGTGTTTTTGGGTGCAGTCCCAAATTCCAGGTGGCTTCCAGCAGCCATTTTGTACCGACGATGCCGAAATCTGTTTTTTGTACAGAACTTCCATATGAAAGCTCTGATTTGAATAATTTTTTGTATGAATGTTTAGTACCATGGGATACATTACATATATTACAGGTTTTTTTCTTGTGCGTAAATTATGCAAATTAGGCTAACTTTGATTTATTTAGTGTTACTTTCAGCACTGTGAGTGCAAATCCCAATACGGCTCGGGCTAGAGGCCGTATTTATGAACCGATCTTCACGAAACTTCTTGGGTACCTTTGTTATCACTGTGGGACGAGAAGGAGTGTTTTGGGGTCCAGTCTGAAATTCAAGATGGCCGCTAGCATCCATTTTGTTCAAAATTAAGTGCAATCAGATTTTTGCGCAGAACTTCCAAATGAAAGATCTGATTGGAATAAATTTTTGTATGAATGTTTAGTACCATGGGATACATTACATATAATACAGAGTTTTTCTTGTGAATAAATTATGCAAATTAGGGGTCCGGGTGGGACTTAGAAAATTTTGGACCAAAATCCGGAAATTAGTTTTTTGGTTTTTTATGCGTTTTGGTCTATTTTAAGACAAAAAAAAAAAAACAATTTTTTTTACACTGAAAATTTGGGGTCCGGGTGGGACTTAGAAAATTTTGGACCAAAATCCGTAAATTAGTTTTTTGTGTTTTGATGCATTTTGGTCAATTTTAAGAAGAAGAAGAAAAAATTTTAGTCTGAAAATATTTTGTTTGGGACTGAAAATTTCCACACAAAAATAATAATCTACAATGATTGGTCTTAATCTGTAGTCCATTACAGTCACCTTGTAATTCTTTTATTATTGTTGACTGGGCCAAAACAAATACTAATTCCTGTCATTTTCATTATTCAGTTGTCTTGGTCACAGCAAGTACTAATTCCTGTCATATCCAAGTTACCTACAGAGTCATTGACTCTTTCATTTTTTTTAATATTTTTAGTTTTGGTTCGCACGAAGTGGGTATTTCTCTCTGCTAATTTTATAACCACTGGGCACAATATAGATATTCAAAACCTGAACAATTGGGTGAGAAGGTTGCATACTCAGGTTACAAATTATTAAGGAGCTTTATTTTACATGGTAAAATCTGAACACTCTAGATGGACATCTTGCCAAGAAAAGGTTGATGACCTCCAAGTAGAGCATAGCTGATTATTCGGTTAGTGATCACATGTGACAGAATGCCATTTACATTTATGAGTGACTATTTTAAAGAGCATCCCTCGTAGTTATGACGTGCCTATACAATGCTGGGGTTTGGATTTTGATTTCCATCATTTGTCGTATTTTTTCAAACCCATATTGATCGATGGGGAGGACAAAAAGTAAGAATAATTTAATGGCAAATTCTTCTTGAACCTGATGATGTTGCATATCCAGCTAGGATTGGGAATTTTGGGGCTGAAAATTGAGAAATATAAGTACCATTTTTCACTGGAATGGGGCCGAATATCAGGCCTATGAGTGGGCCGAATATCAGGTCCACGGGGACACCTAAAAAATCCTTGCAAAAATGTTGTCGTAAATCGTCCCATTCGTGATGTTTGAGTGCCTCTGAACGTCAGGAGAACAAAGATGGATAATCCTATTCTGTTTACTGAAATACATGTGCGATCCAATTTTATGGAAGTGATTCGCATTAGGGGAAAATTGTCTCGCAAACTGCGATGTGAAACCAAACAAATTCTACCCCCTGATAAGTAAAATTCTAGTAACTTTCATTGACACAAAAATGTAGGAGCATTTTCTTCATGCCTTTGTTACTAGTTACCTTGACTCTTTAGATAGGTTCTAAAAACTAAAGACAGATACAATAGTATCTTTGTATTTTGTTCAATACAAAAGTGTGTTACATGTGTCATCACCAGGTCTAGAAAGGACTGCCACGTTACACCAGTCCTTTTAGATCTCCATTGGCTTCTGATTCAGCAGCAAATTCAATTCACATTTTTAGCTAAACTTGACAGTCAAGATATGCTATTGCCGTAATGTGTGGAAGTCTGTTAGTCTGTGAGTCTGTTCACATTTTCTTTACCACGGGCTACACCCTGTAGTTCTTGTCCGGTCACTAAATTTCATATGCAGGTGCGAGGTCATGTCTAGATGAGATTTTGGTTGCGATCAATCAACCGTGATGGCTGCGTGGGTTCAAAACCCGAAAACCTTTAGCACAGTCTACAGGTCGGATTTCTTTATAACTTGGTAGGATGACTCTATATCATGTCTACATGAGAATGTCCTATTTTGATTGTATGCGGTCAAGTGTGATGGTCGCATGGGCATGTAACCTAGATTTGTTTAGCACAGTCTAAAATTCATATTTATGAAGCCATTTCAATGTAGCTTGATAGGATGACTTTGTATGATGACTTGGTATGATGTCTAGATGAAACTATCCTGTTTTGGTCACGATCAGTCAGCCTTTACAGCTGCTTGGGCATGTGACCTAGATTCCTTTAGCACTGTCTGCAGGTCATATTTATACCCCACACAACGAAGTTGCGGGGGTATAATGTTTTTGACTGGTCCGTCCGTCAGTATGTCAGTCCATCAGTCCGTCAGTCCGTCAGTCAGTCCTACTTGTTTTCCGGACTTTTTTTCTATATGCTTTCAGATTTTGAGCTGATTTTTGGTATGTGAGTCTAACATGGTGGCCTACAGATCAAGTTTGCATTTTGTTCCGCTCCACTGATTTTTACCAAAATTATGACCCTTGGACTCTGAAAAATTCATCAAAATTACAGTTTTGCAGACTTTTTTCCTACAGACTTACAGATATTGAGCTGATTTTTAGTATATTAGTCTAACATGGTGGCCTACAGAACAAGTTTGCGTTTTGTTCCGCTCCACTGATTTTTACCGAAATTACGACCCTTGGACTCTGAAAAATGCATCAAAATTACAGTTTTCCGGACTTTTTTTCTACACGCTTCCAGATATTGACCTGATTTTTGGTATGTTAGTCTGACATGGTGGCCTTCAGATCAAGTTTGCATTTTGTTCCACTCCACTGATTTTTACCAAAATTACGGCCCTTGAACTTTGAAAAATTCATCAAAATTACAGTTTTGCAGACTTTTTTCCTACACGCTTCCAGATATTGAGCTGATTTTTGGTATGTTAGTCTAACATGGTGGCCTACAGAACAAGTTAGGGTTTTGTTCCGCTCCAATGATTTTTACCAAAATTACGGCCCCATAGACTTTGAAAAGTTCATCAAAATTACAGTTTTCCGGGCTTTTTCTCTACATGCTTCCAGATATTGAGCTGATTTTTGGTATGTTTGTCTAACATGGTGGCCTACAGATTAAGGTTGCATTTTGTTCTGCTCCACTGATTTTTACCAAAATTACGGCCCTTCGACTTTGAAAAGTTCATCAAAATTACAGTTTTCCGGACTTTTTTTCAACACGCTTTCAGATATTATCAAAATTACGGCCATTTTAGTATGTGAGTCTACCACAATGACTTACAGATCAAGTTTGCGTTTCGTTCTGCTCAGCTGATTTTTGTGAAAATTACGGGCCCTGGACTCTGAAAAATACAAGTAACAGATTTCCAGGTCATTTTCCTAAAAATTACAGTTTTCCCAGCCTGAAATATCGGGCGCGTGGGGTATGTGAGCGTGCTCACTAAGGTTCTATATTTATGAAGGAATTTCATTGTAAATTGGTAGGATGACTTGGTGTAATGTCTAGATGAGAACGTTATATGTTGGTCTTAAGCAGTCAACCGTAATGGTCGCACTATTGAGAAACTGTTTTCTGAACTGAGAGGCAGTTTGAACCAGATTTAATGTGGGGTATTATTTGGTCATAATGCAAAAAAAAAAAATGTCCACGCCCCCCGTGGGAACCGCAGGAGCCAAAAATAGAAAAAATTAAAAATGCCCATATGTCCAAAACTACACGGCAATGAGAATTTTTATATGGTGTGAGGCTTCCTTGGGGCCAACAGAAAGGAATGGCAAAAAAAAAAACTGCCATCAGTTTTTTCATAAGGTACTTTTTCGGGAGTCAGCATTTTTTAACACTGTAGGCAATGGGAAAAAATTAAAGAATCATTTTTTTCCAAACCACTGCTCCAAAAGCTTTCATATTTTACATATAACATCTTTGGAACATTGATTCACATATTTGTTGAAATCAAATCCCTCGGTCCATATTTGGGTTCCCTATGGGAGCCCAAATTTTCAAATTAGTGCAATATGAGGCATATTCTTTAAAAATCTTCTTCAGATCCATCAATCAGAATCTTTTGATAGTCGGTATGCAGCATCCTTAGGGGGCGAGATTCAAGTTTGTTGACGCCAAGTCCCTTAGTTCATATTTGAGCTCCCTATGGGAGCCCGAATTATAACTTAGTTCAATTTGAGGTATATTCTTTAAAAATCTTCTCCTTCACATCCACCACTCAGAATCTTTTGATATTTGGTATACAGTGTCCTTAGGGAGGTAAGATTCATGTTTGTTCAAGCCAAGTCCCTGGGTTCATCTTTAGGCCGAAAATTTGGGTTCCCAGTCTGGACTTAGAAATTTTTGACCAAAATCCAGAAATTAGTTTTTTGTTTTTTTATGCATTTTGGTCAATTTTAAGACAAAAAAAAAAATTTTTTTTACACTGAAAATTTGGAATCCGGGTGGGACTTTTTGTACCAAAATCCAGAAATGAGTTTTTTTTGTTTATTTTTTTTAAAATTACCATGTCAGGTGAGCGCTCTCAGGTCCCCTGGAGCCTCTTGTTGAAAACATAGCATGTAGGGTACAGAACTTAACATATTCTCAGTTATAACAATGCTTATCTTTTTTCATAATCCTTTCATAAACATGGAACATAATCCTTTTCATCAAACACTACACACCATCAAGTTAAGCTACAGTGTCATTGACACTTTCAACTTCTTTTGGAGAATTGCGCTTTGTCATTTTGCAAATTGATTTACCTGTTTTCATCACACTGCAAGTAGAACTATTGAGAAATTTGTGGTGACAATAGCAGGTTTGCAATTAGCCTTCCCGCTTATTTCTTGCAGAGTTATTGTCCTTTGTTTTTCATTATCTGTAATCCTGAACATATACTAATCAAAGTTTGCTAAGCACCATGTATATCTATCTACCTGTTTTACATTTTAGTTGAAATATTGTAATGAAAAGTGTATATATATTTTATTAGCTCATCTTGACAAAGTCAAGCTGAGCTAATCTCATCGCTCTCTGTCTGTCATCCGTCATCCTTCGCTTGTCTTCCGTCAACACCATGTTTTGGTCTTCTCCTCCAAAGCCAATGGGCCAATTCAAGTGAAAGTTTGTGTGAGTGATGGTCCCAAAGGGGCATTTCATTTTTGTTCAACTCAACATGCCCAGCCCCATAGGGAGGGAGTGGAGGAAAATACTCCGAAATATTTTTAAAATCTTCTTCTCAAGAACCAGTGTGTACAATGACTTGATATTTGCTATGGAGCATCCATATGAGGTGTAGAATCAAGTTTGTTCAAATGAAGTTCGTGAAATAATATTTGGCTTTGTAATAGGAGGGGTAAGATTTTTGGCCCCGCCCAAAATTTCTATTTTCTGAACCGATGTTCAAGTTTGAACCAAATTTGGTTTGTGGTATTATTGGGTCATAAGTACTTGATCCATGCAAAAAAATAAATTCCTGCATTCCCATGGGAATCCTGGAAGCTAAAAACGGAAGCCCAAATTTTTTCTTTGTTCAATATGGAGGGTAATTTAAAAAAATCTTCTTCAGATCCACCAGTCAGAATGCTTTGATATTTGGTATGCAACATCTCTAAGGGGGTCAGATTCAAGTTTGTTCAAATCAAATCCCTAGGTATATATTTGGACTCACTATGGAAGCCCAAATTTTTACTTAGTGCAATATGAGGAAATTTCTTTAAAAATCTTCTTCTTCAGATCCACCAGTTGGAATGCTTTTATATTTGGTATACAACATCTCTAGGGGGTCAGATTCCAGGTTGTTCAATTCGAGTGCCTAGGTTAATATTTGGGGTCCATATGGGAACAAGAAATTTAACTTAGTACAATATGAGGGAATTTCTTCAAAAATCTTCTTCTTCAGATCCACTCATCAGAATGCTTTCACATTTAGTACACAACATCTCTTGGGGGGTCAGATTCAAGTTTGTTCAAATCGGATCCATAGGTTAATATTTGGGCTCGCTATGGTAGCCCAAATTTGAATTTAGTGCAAGTCGAAGAAATTTCTTTACAATTTCTCTTCTTCAGATCCAACAGTCAGAATGCTTTCATATTCGGTACACAACATCTCTAGGGAAGTCAGATTCAACTGTGTTCAAATCAAGAGCTTGGGTTAATATTTGGACTTTCTATGGGAGCCGGAATTGGCCATTTTGCTGAAGAATTAAAAATTTTGTATTCAGTACCCTCTAGAGGTGTGTAACTAAGATTAATCCACATAGGTTGTATCAAGGGGCTTCACAGGGGAGCTCTACATTTTACTTGATGATCAACTGAAAAAAAGGCATGATGCCCAGATTATTTTTGTCACTCCCGAGAGACTCAAGGATTGACAGTGCAGCCTAAGGAGATGGCTTGCTTAATGTAGACTCATTCTTAGACTCTGTTTAAATTGTGTTCTGTTCAAGATGAGCACTTCAGGCTCCGTGGGGCCTCTTGTTTAATTATATCTTTAATGATTTAAGTACAGAAATTAAGATTTTATTTGTGTTCGACATTGTTTTGTAGCTTTTGAATACGATAACCATGGAAAATGGATATTATTGGTAAAAGAGGAAAATTTTTCAATTTGCCAATAAGTTGATGGAGCAAACTGGTATGGTTTCAATATCGAGTGTGAGACCCATTACCATTAATGACAGCTTGACAATGCCTTCTCATGCTCCCAATCAGGTTCCTGATGGTCCTTTGTGGGATGTTGTTCTATTCTCTGACCAGCATGGTACCAAGCTCCTGGACACTTCTTGGCTGGACTGCACGGGCTGAAATTGCAAGCTGCAACTCATTCTAGACATTCGATTGGATTGAGATCAGGGGATCTTGCTGGCCAGTCCATATGCTCAATCCCCTCCCTCTGTTGGTACTCCCAGACAGCATGGGCAACATGAGGACGGGCATTATCGTCCATCAGAATGAATCTATCACCCACTGCACCTGCATACAATCTGACATGGACATCCAGGATCTAATCAATATATCGCTCTGCAGTCAATGTACCACGTTCAAGGCCACTGAGCTCTGTACATCTATCCCTGCTGATGCCGCCTCAGACCATGATTGACCCTTCAACATAGCTGTCATGCTCATCAATGTTAGCTGCATGGAATCGCTCTCCTGGTCTTCTCCATACCCTAGAACGCCTATCTGTTTGGTCTAGGCAGTACCCTGACTCATGTGTAAAAAGGATAGGTTGCCAATCTTCTCTGATCCATCCAGCACTGTACATGGCCCATTCATATCGTGCCTGGCGGTGGTTCTGGGACAGCGGAAGGCGAATACATGGTCTTCTCGATCAGAGACCACCTTCATGCAACCTTGACCGGATAGTCTGCGTCGAAACATTTACCTCGCATTCTGAAGGTCACTGCGAAGCTGTGTTGCTGTGGCAAAGCGGTTCCTATGGGCCTGAATGATCAAAAACCAGTCTTCAGCTGCAGATGTTGCCCTGTCTCTGCCACCACCATGCTGTCTTACTGGTGTGCCATACTGCTGAAATCTTGCCCAGGCTCTGGTGATCACCGTATGGTGCACACCAAAGGCTTCACCAACCTGACGATGGGTAACCCCCTTGCTCCACCATTCCCACAGCCCGCCCCATTCAGACAAATGTCTTCTTACATTTGCATTTGCCATATTCAATCATTAAATCACAAGGGTTTGTGTTGAAATGAAGATTGAATACCCTACACATGTCATGTACATGTAGACAGTACATGAAAACATCATGAACATCAAGGGGTACATGCTTTACATGACTGTCACGAAACCTCTGCCTGTCAGGGGAGCTAATGTAAACACTGGGGACCATCTCAATACATTCCTCAATCACATCCACTAAAAATATCGCAAATATGTCACAAGCAAATTTCACAATGATGTGTCAAATATTTGGTGCTTAGCAAACTGAGAATATATTTTGCTTGGTGTGTGTGGTGGGAGTGGTCATCTTATGACAAAAAAAAGACAAAACAGGAAATCATTTTATCTGACCAAGATCAGGACCAGAAATGGAACTTAAAGTGGCCTAGATTATAGTGGATGTTATTTCTGATTATTATAAACATTATAACTATCAAAACACCAGCATTAAAATTAATTTAGGCATTTAAATTGTGTTGCAGTGTAGTGATTGGATAATGGTTTTCTTGCAAAAAATCACTTTCTCATTACAAAACTTGGTAACCATTCATAAACACAAGAGTTCTCAAGATAAATCTGCCTGCATTTTTATACGCCCATTTGAAAGAAACGTATTATGTGATTGGTCTGTCCGCCTGTAAACTTTTCTGTTTCCGGATGATAACTTCAGGATGGATTTATAGATCAGGACCAAACTTGGTTTGTTCCTCAATTATATCAAAATGAAGGTTAAGTTCGAATTGGGGGCTTGGTACGATGATTTTTACGAAAATTATTGTCCTTTCGACTAAGAAATTGCAAATTTCCATCAACATTTTGGTTTCCAGATGATAAGGGGTGCGGTGGCTTTGCGGTAACTGGTTCTCGTCAGATCACCGAAGTTAAGCAACGTTGAGCCCGGTTAGTGCTTGGATGGGTGACCGTCTGAGTGATCGATTCAGACTCCTGCATTGTGTCCTTGGGCAAGGCATTTAGCCCTGATTGTCCACCTGGGGGTGCGATGACGCTGTGTACTAAGACATACTTCAACCAATCTAACCCTGCCTGTGTTGCAGTGAGGGGTTACTATGTTGGGAGCTGGCAGCTGCTCGTCGTTGCTCTGTGGTTCTCTCCGGGTACTCCGGCTTCCTCCACCCAGAAAACTGTCACCGACACCATATGACCTTGGCTGTTAAAGTGCCGTTAAACCTTAATAAATAAATATATAAATTACGGATGATAACTTGAGTTTTGATTCATAGATCACGACCAAACTTGGTTTTTGCTTCAGTTATATCAAAATAAAGGTTAATTTTGTATGGAGGCTTGGTTTGGTGATTTTTACAAGAGTTATGGGCCGTTTCGACTCAGAAATTTCACATTACCATCAACATTTGGGTTTCCAGATGATAACTTGAGTTTGGATTCATAGATTGGGACCAAACTTGCTTTCTGCCTCAGTTTTATCAAAATGAAGGTTAAGATCGAATTGGGGCATGATTTTTACCAGAGTTATGGGCCTTTTCATCTTGGAAATTGCATATTTATACCACCCACTTGAAAAGTGGGCGGTATATAGCATTCATGGTGTCCGTACTTCCGTACTTACGTACTTCCGTACTTCCGTACTTCCATACGTCCGTACGTCCGTGACGCTTTGGGGGTACACATCTGCTATCCGCTACTCCTCTTAAACCAGTGGGTGGATTTCATTGAAACTTACAGGCATTCTTTTCTATACATTATAGATGTGCACCTCCTATTTTGCTTTCAGGTATTTTTATTTTTTACTCTTTCCCAAAGGGCGAAATGAACTTAGCCAAATTGTTGTGATGCTTTACGGGGGTACACTCCTGCTATCCGCTACTCCTCTTATACCAGTGGGCGAATTTCATTGAAACTCTCAGACATTCTTTTATATACATTATAGATGTGCACCTTCTATTCTGCTTTCAGGTATTTTTATTTTTTCATCTTGCATGCTCTTTGTAATATTTACCCTTTCTCATATTGAAAATTGCTCTCATGTTTTCGGAGAACATACAGATGTGCTGTGTATATTAAATACTTTTTTACTGTTGTGAAATGTTTCTTGGTTGGAGTGGGTGGTATCTTTAGTGAGCAGTGCTCACAGTAATTCTAGTTCCATCAATATTTTGTCCGAACCTTGTTTATGGCATAACTTGAACAATAGTTAATAGAGTTCAATTCTTTTTGATATATGACTCTATAGCAACAATGTTTATGTCAAAGATCGATGATCAGTGGTGTCCGATGAAAATTATGGGCGTTATTGCTCTTTGTTAAAAAATATTTTGTAATGCGTGTTTATGGAATAACTTTACTAACCAAATATCATTTTTTTTTGCTACAGATCTCAGTGGGAACAAAGACAAAGTCTACCTCAAATTTGATGACCACTGTTATCCAATGTAAATTGTCAGAGGTATTGCCCTGCCCCCCATTTAATGTAGTACAATATGAGGGAATTTCTTAAAAAATCCTCTTCAGATCCACTGGTCAGAATGATTTCATATTTGGTACACAGCATCTCTAGGGGGGTCAGATTCAAGTTTGTTCAAATCGGATCCATAGGTTAATATTTGGGCTCGCTATGGTAGCCCAAATTTTAACTTAGTACAATATGAAGAAATTTCTTTAAAATTTTTCTTCAAGTCCAACATTCAGAATGCTTTCATATTTGGTACACAACATCTCTAGGGAGGTCAGATTCAACTATGTTCAAATTGAGTGCCTGGGTTAATATTTGGGCTCCCAGTGGCCATGTAGCTGAAGAATTAGAAATTTTGTATTCAGTACCCTCTAGAGGTGTGTAACTAAGATTAATCCACATAGGTTGTATCAAGGGGCGTCATAGGGGAGCTATACATTTTACATTATGATCAACTGAAGAAAAGGCATGATGCTCGGATTATTTTTGTCACTCCTGAGGGACTCAGGAATTGACAGTTTATCCGTGGGAGATGGATTGCTTAATGTACACTCATTCTTGGACTCTGGTCATATTGTGTTCTGTTCAATGTGAGCACTTCAGGCCCCGTGGGGCCTCTTGTTGTCCCCCGAAAAAATTTTCGGCGGACTATAGAAATCAGTGGTATCTGTCCGTCTGTGCATCCGTCCCACTTGGTGTCCCCATGATAACTCCAGTTTGTATCATTTGATTGGAACCAATTTTGGTATGTGACCTTTTTAGCCCAAACCCCAGGTCAAGTTCAAATATAGGTTCGGCCAGATTATTTTTATTAGAGTTATACCCCTTTTTCGACTTAGAAATTTCAAGATTTGCGGTGTCCGGATGATAACTCCAGTTACAATTATTTGATCGGAAAGAATTTTGGTATGTGACTTTCTGGGGTAATAATACAGGTCAAGTTCGAATATGGGATTGGACTGATCATTTTTACTAGAGTTATGCCCCTTTTTTGACTTGTTTTTTCCGGGGACATGTGGCCGAGCGGCCTTTTATTTATTTTCAATCCACCTTTTGTTGCCAGTTATAAAATAACTCTAAAGGTCTGTATAAGAATGAGGCTTTGATTTTTTCAAATGATTTTTTAGATTTCTGCATTCTGATCAGATGACGGTCTTGATAAAATGTCTGCATGGAATTACTGTTTTGATGAGACTCAGTTGCAAGCCTTGTAGAATATGAACAATTCACATTTTGGGAAAAAATCTTGTTTATAGAAGTTTGTGGAAAGATGAGTTGAAAACATTCGAAGCTGAAGTTTATGTTCATTTCTGTATTGTAATTTTGATTACTTGCAGAGGAACGTTTGAATGTTGTCTCTGCCTTCATGGAAGATACAGAGTTGAGGCAGACCTTACAGGAGGAACAGCTGAGAAAAATTCCAGACTTTCAGAGACTTGCCAAAAAGTTCCAAAGAAAGAAAGCCACTTTGCAGGTAAGCTTGGTATTGTACACTTTAAAATCATTTTGACAAGATTGTGCAATGTGGAGAAAAAAGAGAAATTTAGTGTATACTGTTAAAATACTTTGTCACAGAAATTTAAAACATCCTTGGTTCTCCTGGTTTCTTGGGCAAATTTTTCTCAGTTTTATGAGGATGGAAGGAGGCCTTTTTTTGTTAATCCATATAAAAGTTCTGAAAATAGTTGAAATTATTAATTTGACTCCATACACTATTTTGTTGAAAAAACAATCTATTCAACTGTGAAAGTTTCCCATACTACAGTTGTAACTTGAACCAGCTATACTTTGTTTGACAGAGCTCAGTGAGATCTGTCAAACAAGATATGGTTGGTTAAATTTTTAGTCCAGCAAGTACGAAATAGTATCATTGAAGAGATTTCCAAACCACTGAACCAATTTTAATTAAATTTGAGGTGATTGCTTGTTCTGACATCGCATTTTGGGTTTTTTTTAAATCAACTTGGCCGCAATTGTGGCTTATAGTTACTATAGAAACCCTATGGGAAATCACATTTTCATCTTCTTCTTTGGAACTACTGAGCCGATGTAAACCAAACGTGGCAGGAATGGTCTATGGGAGGTACTCTACAAACAGTTCTCATTTTGTTCCCATGGGTTTTGAAAACATGGCCATTGGAGGCATTCTTTGATTTTGATTGGTGGATTTTTAGCTCACCGAAGGGAGCTAAACTTATCACTTGCAGTCCGTTGTCGTCGTCCGTCCGGCGTCGTGAACATTTTTCAAACGACTTCTCCTCTGAAACTGCTAGGTCAACTTGCTCGAAACTTGGTATGGATGTTCATTACCATGTCAATTCAAGTTTGTTCAAACGAAATGGACATGCCCGCTTGGGGCTCCATAGGGGGCATAACTCTGATAGCACCCTATGTATATTAGAGAAATTACTAAAAAAAATCTTCTTCTCCCGCACAAGTGGGCAGAATCATTTGATATTTGGTATACAGCATTATGGTGTGGATCTGATGCAAGTTTGTTCAAATCAGTCCCCTGGATTCATATTTGGGCTCACTATAGAAGCCCAAATTCGAACTTAGTGCATTTCATGCAAATTTCTTAAAAAATCTTCTTCTCCAGATCCAGCAGGCAGAATCTTTTGATATTTGGTATGCAACATTGTGGGGTGGATCTGATTCAAGTTTGTTCAAATCGGCTCCCTGGATTCACATTTGGGCTCAGTATAGAAGCCTGAATTCTAACTTAGTGCATTTCAGGCAAATTTCTTAAAAAATATTCTTCTCCTGATCCAGCAGGCAGAATCTTTTGATATTTGGTATGCAACATTGTGGGGTGGATCTGATTCAAGTTTATTCAAATCGGCCCTCTGGATTCATATTTGTTCTCAGTATAGAAGCCTGAATTCTAACTTGGTGCATTTCAGGCAAATTTCGTAAAAAATCTTCTCCAGATCCAGCAGGCAGAATCTTTTGATATTTGGTATGCAACATTGTGGGGTGGATCTGATTCAAGTTTATTCAAATCGGCTCCCTGGATTCACATTTGGGCTCATGATAGAAGCCCGAATTCTAACTTAGAGCATTTCAGGCAAATTTCATACAAAATCTTCTTCTTCAGATCCAGCAGGCAGAATCTTTTGCTATTTGGTATGCAACATTGTGGGGTGGATCTGATTCAAGTTTGTTCAAATCGGCTCCCTGGATTCACATTTGGGCTCAGTATAGAAGCCCGAATTCTAACTTAGTGCATTTCAGGCAAATTTCTTAAAAAATCTTCTTCTGAAGATCCAGCAGGCAGAATCTTTTGATATTTGGTATGCAACATTGTGGGGTGGATCTGATTCAAGTTTATTCAAATCGGCGCTCTGGATTCATATTTGTTCTCAGTATAGAAGACTGAATTCTAACTTGGTGCATTTCAGGCAAATTTCGTAAAAAATCTTCTCCAGATCCAGCAGGCAGAATCTTTTGATATTTGGTATGCAACATTGTGGGGTGGATCTGATTCAAGTTTATTCAAATCGGCTCCCTGGATTCACATTTGGGCTCATTATAGAAGCCCAAATTCTAGCTTAGTGCATTTCAGGCAAATTTCTTACAAAATCTTCTTCTTCAGATCCAGCAGGCAGAATCTTTTGATATTTGGTATGCAACATTATGGGGTGGATCTGATGCAAGTTTGTTCAAATCGGCCCCCTGGATTTATATTTGGGCTCAGTATAGAAGCCCAAATTTGAACTTAGTGCATTTCAGGCAAATTTAAAAAATCTTCTTCTCCAGATCCAACAGGCAGAATCTTTTGATATTCGGTATGCAACATTGTGGGGTGGATCTGATTCAAGTTTGTTCACATTGGCCCCCTGAGTTCATATTTGGGCTCATTATAGGAGCCCAAATTTGAACTTAGTGCATTTCAGGCAAATTTCTTTAAAAATCTTCTTCTCAAGATCCAGCAGGCAGAATCTTTTGATATTGGGTATGCAGCATGCATAAGTGGGTGAGATTCAAGTTTGTTCAAGCCAAGTCCTTGGGTTCATATTTGAGCTCACTGTGGTAGCCCGAATTATAACTTTGTTCAAAATGAGGAATTTTCTTTAAAAATCTTCTTCTTCAGATCCAGCAGTTGGAATGTTTTGATATTTGGTATGCAGCATCCTTAGGGGGGGTGATATTCAAGTTTGTTCAAGCCATGTCTTTAGGTCCATATTTGGGTTCACTGTGGGAGCCCAAATGATAACTTCGTTCAAAATGAGGAATTTTCTTTAAAAATCTTCTTCTTCAGATCCAGCAGTCGGAATGTTTTGATATCTGGCATCCTTAGGGGGTGAGATTCAAGTTTGTTAAAGCCAAGTCCCTGGGTCCATATTTAGGCTCGCTGTTGGAGCCCGAATTATTACTTAGTCAATATGAGGAATTTTTCTTTAAAATACTTCTTCTTCTTCTTCAGATTCAGCAGTTGGAATGTTTTGATATTTGGCATGCAGCATCCTTAGGGGGTGAGATTCAAGTTTGTTCAAGCCAAGCCCCTGGATTCATATTTGGGCTCACTGTGGGAGCCTGAATGATAACTTAGTTCAAAATGAGGAATTTTATTTAAAAATCTTTTTCAGATCCAGCAGATGAATGCTTTTAATATTTGGTATGCAGCATCCTTAGGGGGGTAAGATTCAAGTTTGTTCAAGCCATGTCCCTAGTTCCATAAAATTTGTCTCTCATGACTTCATTCCTTTGTAGTGTTGATGAACCATGTCTAACTGAATGTGACCCCAAATACTTCTTTGAACCACTTTGGCCGGTGAGCGATTAAGGCTCCTTGGGGCCTCTCGTTAAAAATCTTCTCTTCTGAAACCAGAGGGGGGGAGTGATCGGGTCAGATGCAAGTTTGTTCAAATCGGGTGCCTGGGTTAATATTTGAGCTCCCTTTGGTAGCCCAGATTTTAACTTACTGCAATAGTGCAACATGAGGGAATGTCTTTAAAAACCTCCAGATTCACCAGTCAGAATCCTTTCATATTTGGTATTCAACATCTCTGGGGGTGGGGGGGGGGGATTCAAATTTGTTCAAATCAGGACCCTGGGTTAGTATTTGGGCACCCTATGTAGCCCAAACTTTAACTTTGTGCAATATGAGGAAAATTTCTTTAAAAACCTTCCTCAGATCCACCAGTCCAAATATTTTCATATTTTGTGTACAACTTTTCTACAGGGGGTTGGGGGGGGGGGGGGGGGGGGGGGTGAGGGAGATTAAATTCAAATCAAGTGCCTGGGTTAATATTGAGCTCAAATTTTAACTTAGTTAAATATGAGGGAAATTCTTTAAAAATCTTCTTGTTCAGAACCATCCATTGGGGGAGGGGGGGGGGGGGGGATTCAAATCTGGTCCTCGGGTTAATATTTTGGCTCCCTATGTTAGAGCAATATGAAGAAATTTCTTTAAAAATCTTCTTCTGATCCACCAGTCAGAATGCTTTCATATTTGATATTCAACATCTCTAGGAGAGTCAGATTCAGGTTTGTTCAAATCAATAATTCCCAGGGTTAATACTTTGGCTCCCTATTGGAGCCTGAATTGCAAATTGCATCTTAGTCCAGTACGAGGAATAATCTTTAAAAATCTGCTTCTTGTTTCAATTAAAGTCCCTTGTTGATATTTGTGTTCCTTATGGGGGTGGGGATGGCAAATTTTAACATATTTCAAAATAATAATAATCATTTTCTCAAAATCTTCTCCAGAACCACCAGTGAGAATCTTTTGATATCTGGTTACAACATCTTTCAAGTTTGTTCCAGTCAAGTCCCTAGGTTGGTATTTGGACTCCCTAGTTTTCCATTACTGAAAATGTGGGCATTATTTCTGTGGTAGAATCCCAATACTAGAAAAAAATCATCTGGCATGGACAGCATAGTTATAAATAATTAAATAACTTCATTCCTCTGTTATGCCATAGATGGTAAATAAATCCATCTTTAAACAACTTTGGTCAGGTGAGTGCCTCAGGCTCTATGGGGCCTCTTGTTTTACAGCCCAATAAAATCATCCTTGTAAGTAGTATTTGAAAGATGCTGCTGATGTATAAGTGATTGGTGATAACTTTCAAAGCCTGATCTTTTCTTACCTTTCCCATAGAGATGGTCAGTATTGGGAATGAATGAATGAATGAATGAATGAATGAATGATTTTATTTCATAATACATTTGGGATTTTGAGTTTGGTATTGATTTCAGTATCTTTAGGGAGTACATGTATATCACAGTATTTGGTATCTGGCTTGACAGAGATATGCTGATACATGTATTATCAAAGGAGAAGTCATGCCAGGAAAATACAGAATTTGTTCTCGTATCATTCTACTACAGTGCCATAAATACCAATGCCATTGAGCTCAATATTGGCATTATTTTGCCAAAACCAGTCATATCTACAGTAATTTTGTCACTTAATATGCCACTATTAGGTGGTCCTGCTTACAACAGACAAATCACCTGGGCACTGATTTCAAGACTAGAAAGCACTGCTAAGCAACTGGACAATATTGTACAGACTGTAGGCTTGTGGTAATTGATTTTCTTTTACGTTTGTGAACTCTTGAGGGGCTGGGGCAATTGTTCTCAGTCACTTCTTTCATGAAAATGAACACTTCAGTAGCTATCAAGACTCAAGAAGGCCTTATTTTGAAAATACAGATGGTTTTGATATTTAATGATTCATTTTGTTTGTTTTTAGCTTAACTTGACATAGTCAAGATAAGCTATTGCCATCACGCGTGCAGAAGTCTATCAGTCTGTTAGTCTGTGATGAGTCTGTTAGTCTGTGAGTCTGTGACGTCAGTTCACATTTTCCTTTAGCACGGGCTACACCCCGCAGTTCTTGTCTGATCGTCACGAAATTTCATATGCAGGTTTGGGGTCATGTCTAGATGAGAACGTCCCCTTTTGGTCGCGATCATGCAACCGGTATGGCTGCCCGAGCCCAAAACCATTTGCTCAGTCTACAGGTTGTATTTATGAAGGGATTTCATTGTAACTTGGTAGGATGCCTCTGTAAATGCCTAGATGAAAACGTCCCCTTTTGGGCATGATCTTTCAACCGTGATGGCTGCCCAAGCCCGAAACCCAAAAACTTTTAGCACAGTCTGCAGGTCATGTTTAATGTGGAGGGATTTCATTGTAACTTGGTAGGATGACTCCTTATGATGTCTAGATGAGAATTTCCCCATTTGGGCATGATCTGCCAACCGTGACGACTGCCCGAGCCCAAAACCCGAAAACCTTTAGCACAGTCTACAGGCCATATTTATTGAGGAATTTCATTGTAACTTGGTGGGTTGACTTCATACAATGTCTGGATGAGAAAGTCCCCTTTTGGACGTGATTGGGCAACTGTGATGGCTACAGGGGCCCAAAGCCCGAAAACCTTTAGCACAGTCTAGAGGTCATATTTATGAAGGGATTTCATTGTAACTTGGTAGGATGACTCCAAATAATGTCTAGATGAGAACGTCCCATTTTGATCGCGTTCATGCAGCCTTGATGGGTGCCCGAGCCCAAAAACCTTTAGCATAGGCAAAAGGTCATATTTATGGAAGGATTTCATTGTAACATCCCCTTTTGGTTGTGATTGGTCAGTTGTGATGGCTACAAGTGTCCGAAGCCCGAAAACCTTGAGCACAGTCTACAGGTCATATTTATTGTAACTTCGCAGGATCACACCAGATGATGCCCAGATGAGATTGTCCCCTATGGTTGCGATCATTCAGCCATGATGGCTGCCTGAGCCCGAAGCCCGAAAACCTTGAGCACAGTCTACAGGTCATATTTATGAAGGGATTTCATTGTAACTTGGTAGGTTAACTTCATATAATGTCTAGATGAGAACGTCCCCTTTTGGACATAATTGGGCAACTGTGACGGCTAAAGGTGCCCGAAGCCTGAAAACCTTTAGCACAGTCTACAGGTCATATTTATGAGGGGATTTCATTGTAACTTGGTAGGATGACTCCATTCTGTTCTAGATGAGAACGTCCCATTTTGATCGCGATCATTCAGCCTTGATGGGTGCCCAAGCCCAAAAACGTTTAGCATAGTCTATAGGTCGTATTTATGGAAGGATTTCAGTTCAACTTGTTAGGTTGACTCCATATAATGCCTAGATGATGACATCCCCTTTTTGTCGTGATTGGTCAGCTGTGTTGGCTACAAGTGCCCGAAGCCCAAAAACCTTGAGCACAGTCTACAGGTCATATTTATGAAGGGATTTCATTGTAACTTAGTAGGTTGACTTCATATAATGTCTAGATGAGAACGGCCCCTTTTGGACATGATTGGGCAACTTTGACGGCTAAAGGTGCCCGAAGCCCGAAAACCTTTAGCACTGTCTACAGGTCATATTTATGAAGGGATTTCATTGTAACTTGGTAGGATGACTCCAAATAATGTCTAGATGAGAACGTCCCATTTTGGCTGTGATCATTCAGCCTTGATGGGTGCCGGAGCCCCAAAACCTTTAGCATAGGCAAAAGGTTATATTTATAGAAGGATTTCATTGTAACCTGTTAGGTTGACTCCATATAATGCCTAGATGATGACATCCCTTTTTGGTCGTGATTGGTCAGTTGTGATGGCTACAGGTGCCCGAAGCCCAAAAACCTTGAGCACAGTCTACAGGTCATATTTATGAAGGGATTTCATTGTAACTTCGCAGGATCACTCCAGATGATGCCCAGATGAGATTGTCCCCTTTGGTTGCGATCATTCAACCATGATGGCTGCCCGAGCCCGAAGCCCAAAAACCTTTAGCACAGTCTACAGGTCATATTTATGAAGGGATTCATTGTAACTTGGTAGGTTGACTTCATATAATGTCTAGATGAGAACGTCCCCTTTTGGACATGACAGGGCAACTGTGATGGCTTCAGGGGCCCAAAGCCCGAAAACCTTTAGAACAGTCTACAGGTCATAATTATGAAGGGATTTCATTGTAGCTTGGTAGGATGACTCCAAATAGTGTCCAGATGAGAACGTCCCCGTTTGGTCACGATCATTCAGCCTTGATGGCTGCCCGAACCCAAAAACCTTTAGCATGTCTGTAGGTCGTATTTATGGAAGGATTTCATTGTAACTTGTTAGGTTGACTCCAAATAATGCCTAGATGATGACATCCCATTTTGGTCATGGTTGGTCAACTGTGATGGCTACAGGTGCCTGAAGCCCGAAAATCTTGAGCACAGTCTACAGGTCATATTTATGAAGGGATTTCATTGTAACTTCATAGAATCACTCCAGATGATGTCCAGATGAGAATGTCCCCTTTTGGTTGCGATCATTCAACCATGATGGCTGCCCAAGCCTAAAGCCCAAAAACCTTTAGCACAGTTTTCAGATCATATTTATGAAGGGATTTCATTGTAACTTGGTAGGTTGACTTCATGTAATGTCTAGATGAGAACAGCCCCTTTTGGACACCATTAGGCAACTGTGTTGGCTACAGGGACCCAAAGCCAGAAAATCTTCAGCACAGTCTACAGGTGATATTTATGAAGGGATTTCATTGTACCTTGGTAGGATGACTCTAAATAATGTCTAGATGAGAACGTCCCCTTTTGGTCGCCATCATTCAGCCTTGATGGCTACCCGAACCCAAAACCCCCAAAACCTTTAGCATAGTCTATTGGTCATATTTTTTTATGGAAGGACTTCATTGTAACCCATAAGTTTTGACTCCATATAATGCCTAGATGATGACATCCCCTTTTGGGCGTGATTGGTCAACTGTGATGGCTACAGTGGCCTGAATCCCAAAAACCTTGAGCACAGTCTACAGGTCATATTTATGAAGGGATTTCATTGTAACTTCGCAGAATCACTCCAGATGATGCCCAGATGAGAATGTCCTCTTTTGGTTGCGATCATCCAACCATGATGGCTGCCAGAGCCCAAAACCTTTAGCACAGTCTACAGGTCATATTTATTAAGGGATTTCATTGTAACTTGGTAGGTTGACTTCATATAATGTCTAGATGAGAACGTCCCCTTTGGACGCAATTGGGAAACTGACGGCTACAGGAGCTCAAAGCCCAAAACGTCCCCTTTTGGTCACGATCATTCAGCCTTGATGGCTACCCGAACCCAAAACCCCCAAAACCTTTAGCACAGTCTACAGGCCATATTTATGAAGGGATTTTAATGTAACTTGATAGGATGACTCGTTTTGGAATAATTTCACTGTAACTTGGTAACTTTTGTTGATATACATTAACTGTGAGGGCCACATACATTAACTGTGAAGTCATATTAACCCACCCCTCAGCTCTTTAGTACAGTGTACACCTCATATTACTTTTATCATAAACATAGCATACAGGGAACAGAAATGAACATATTCCCAATTATCACAATTCTTGTCTTATTTCATAATCCTTTCATAAACATTGAACATTATCCTTTTCATCAAACACAACACACAAGTTAAGCTACAGTGTCATTGTCACTTTCATTTCAGTATGCCCTGTGCCATCTTTGTTTTGGACCTGGTGAAAACAGTCTTGTTTCTTAGCTCTCTGAAATTTCGGTGTTTTCCTGGCTTCAGATGTTTCCTCAAGGAGAAGGATCACGTCATAAGAAGATATGGCACCATTAGGACTCTGATTGTGATTTAACTGATTAAATCTGCCGTCACCCAATTTTCGGTCAATTCTTGAATGATCACCATTCATCAATAAATATATTATGTTTTATTAATGTCTGCTTAATGTATCCTTTTCTTCTCCTACTCTCTGGCCATATCAATGTATTTTGGCTATTTTAAGAATATTTTTTTCACAAATTATGCCCATTTGTTTTCGTTAGAAATGGCTACCCAAGACCACCAGTCTTTGGGTAATTGGGCCCTTCTGTAGTGTGTATAGGCTTTTGCCTGTTTGGTTATATTTATGGATTATTCTGGTTATCTTCGCTAGAGCAGATTTAACACAGATGCGGTAAGCTTCCCAATAATAATTTTATTTGTGAGCATACTTGGATTCCATGTTTGTGGTAATTATAGCCTGTACACATGTCTATAATTCTGAAATATTTTAGATATCAACTCCAACTTGGTTTATAATACCTACATTTAGCACTTAATTCTTGCTATCTGTGTAACTGAAAAGTTTTATTAGTCCCCTACGGGAACCGAAAGGGGACTATAGGATTGCACTCCGTCCGTCCGTCCGGGCCAACATTGGGGTTTTAGGGGATATTATTATTAGGGGCTAAATCCAAATTAAGGTAGTGTTAGGGTTAGGAGTGGGATGGGGTTAGGGGTAGCCCCAGAGTAGGGCTTAAGGTTGGGGAGGGTTAGGTCCCGGGGGGGGGGGGGGGGGTTTAGTAGCCCCTAAACTGAAAAATAGCTCCTAATCCTATTGGTTTGGCTAGGGTGGGGTTGGGTCAGGGGTGGGGTTAGGGGTAGCCCCAGAGTAGGGCTTAAGGTGGGGGGTTAGATCCTGGGGTGGGTGGGGGGTTAGGGTCTGGGGTGGGCTTTTTAGGGTCAGGGTGGGGTAGGTTAGGGCATGTTTTTTGGGTGGAGGGTGGGGTGAGGGTTAAATATAAGTTCTAGGGTGGAGGGGTGGGGTTCTGGGTAAAATAAGGTTTTGAGCATACAAAATGTTTTTTTGGTAGCCCATAAACCCAACATGTTGGAGCATCCATCCGTCCGCCCATCCATCCGCCTGTCCGTCCGTCCGTCCGTCCGTCTGTCTGTCTGTCTGTCTGTCTGTCTGTCTGTCTGTCTGTCCATCCATCTGTCCGTCCATCCGTTCATCTGTCTGTCTGTTTTATATGTTACCACCTCTCCCTCCAACATGCTTTAAGCTACACCTTTCATGTTTGGTACATGGATAAATGGTTCTGAGGGGATGATGCACGCTCAAATTTTTTTTTCAAAATTCAAGATGGCGGAATGGTGGCCATTTTTGTTGTGTTTTTTAAGCTTTTTATGCCCCCGAAAATTTTTTTCGAGAGGTATATAGTGGAGGTCTCCGTCTGTCCATCCATCTGTACGAACATTTTGTATTATAACTCGAACATCAGTTGTCGGATTTTAATGTTCTTTGGTATGGTGATAGGGCAGCTTGGGGGAACGGATGCCCTTGTACCTAGAGTTTCGTGCGACAAATCTTACTGGAGTTATGTCCCTTATTTACTTTGAAAATTGATGATTTTTAGCTCAACTTGACAAAGTCAAGCTGAGCTATTGCCATCACTTCTCGTCCGTCGGCGTATGTACGTACGTACGTTAGTATCTCAGTACATTGGTACGTACGTCCACAATTTCCTTTGGCACACCTCACAGGTCGCATTTATGATCAGATCACTTTGAAACTTGGTATGCTTGTTTGGGGTGACCTCTAGAAGGGAGCTATCAATTTTTTTCAATTTCTGTCAAAAAATGTTGCCACGGCCAACGTTCTTAGAACTTAGTTTAGTCAGACCACAATATTTCCCTTTGGCACACCCTACAGGGCACATTTATGATTGGATTACTTTGAAACCTGATATGCTTGTTTAGGGTGACCTCTAAATGGGAGCTATCGATTTTCTTCAATTTCCGTCAAAAAATGTTGCCACGGCCAACGTTCTTAGAACTTAGTTCAGTCAGACCTCAATATTTCTCTTTGGCATACCCTTTAGGGCACATTTATGATCAGATTGCTTTGAAACCTGGTATGCTTGTTTGGGGAGACCTCTAGATGGGAGCTATCGATTTTCTTCAATTTCCGTCAAAAAATGTTGCAGCGGCCAACGTTCTTAAAACTTAGTTTAGTCAGAAGACCTCAATATTTCCCTTTGGCACACCATACAGGGCACATTTGTGATCGGATTGCTTTGAAACCTGGCATGCATGTTTGGGGTGACCTCTAGATGGGAGCTATCGATTGTCTTTCAATTTCCGTCAAAAAATGTTGCCGTGGCCAACGTTCTTAGAACTCAGTTTAGTCAAACCACAATATTTCCCTTTGGCACACCCTACAGGGCACGTTTATTATTGGATTGCTTTGAAACCTGGTATGCTTGTTTAGGATGACCTCTAGATGGGAGCTATCGATTTTCTTCAATTTCTGTCAAAAATGTTGCCACGGCCAACGTTCTTAAAACTTAGTTTAGTCAGACCACAATATTTCCCTTTGGCTCATCCTACAGGGCACATTATTGATTGGATTGCTTGGAAACCTGGTATGCTTGTTTTGGGTGACCTCTAGATGGGTGCTATCACTCAAAGGTACACTTTACATGTACCTTTGTTATCAGGTCATTGCCTAGATGTGTGTCATTGCTGTGTGACATACAATACATGTACATGTCTAACACAAATTGAGGTTTGACTCGGCAATTTTTGATGCAGTTATGCCCCCTTTTTCACTTGGAAAAGATGCAAGACCAGTTCTACATTTTCACTGGTTTGAGAATTTTTAACAAAGGTGTGTACTATTCCTATTTTTATACCCCCGCTTCGAAGAAGTGGGGGCTATATAGGAATCGCCCTGTACGTCCGTATGTACGTCCGTCCGTCCGTACGTCCGTCCGTACGTCTTTCTCGACATGAAATTCTTGTGTGTGCAACTCCTCCTACATTTATCAATCAATTTGGACAAAACTTTTCAGACATCATCACTACGAATTGAACATGCGCATATTCCAAGATTTTTGATCTGCGACAATTTTAACCAGGTTTTCTCCCTTTGACTTAGATTTATTGTGTCTTTCCATCCGAACAAATTCTTGTGTGCGCAACTCCTCCTACATTAATGAACCGATTTTGATGAAACCTTTCAAACATCATCTCTACTAAGTGAACATGTGCATATTCCAAACTTTTTAATCTGCGAAAATTTTAACCAGGTTATCTCTCTTGAACTTTGATTTAATATGGGTTTCTACATGAAATTCTTGTGTGCGCAACTCCTCCTACATTTATCAGTCAATTTGGACAAAACTTTTCAGACATCATCACTACTAAGTGAACATGCGCATATTCCAAGATTTTTGATCTGCGACAATTTTAACCAGGTTATCTCCCTTTGACTTAGATTTATTATGTCTTTCCGTTCGAAAAAATTCTTGTGTGCGCAACTCCTCCTACATTAATGAACCGATTTTGATGAAACCTTTCAAACATCATCTCTACTAAGTGAACATGTGCATATTCCAAACTTTTTGATCTGCGACAATTTTAACCAGGTTATCTCTCTTGACCTTTGATTTAATATGGGTTTCTGCATGAAATTCTTGTGTGCGCAACTCCTCCTACATTTATCAATCAATTTGGACGAAAGTTTACAGACATCATCACTACTAAGTGAACATGCGCATATTCCAAAATTTTTGAGCTGTGGCAATTTTAACTAGGTTATCTCCCTTTAACTTAGATTTATTATGGGTTTCTACATGAAATTCTTGTGCGTGCAACTCCTCCTACATTTATCAATCAATTTGGACAAAACTTTTCAGACATCATCACTACTAAGTGAACATGCGCATATTCCAAGATTTTTGATCTGCGACAATTTTAACCAGGTTATCTCCCTTTGACTTGGATTTATTATGTCTTTCCGTTCGAACAAATTCTTGTGTGCGCAACTCCTCCTACATTAATGAACCGATTTTGATGAAACCTTTCAAACATCATCTCTACTAAGTGAACATGTGCATATTCCAAACTTTTTGATCTGCGACAATTTTAACCAGGTTATCTCTCTTGAACTTTGATTTAATATGGGTTTCTACATGAAATTCTTGTGTGCGCAACTCCTCCTACATTTATCAATCAATTTGGACAAAAGTTTACAGACATCATCACTACTAAGTAAACATGCGCATATTCCAAAATTTTCGAGCTGTGGCAATTTTAACTAGGTTATCTCCCTTTAACTTAGATTTATTATGGGTTTCTACATGAAATTCTTTTGCGTGCAACTCCTCCTACATTTATCAATCAATTTTGACGAAACCTTTCAAACATTATCACAACTAAGTGAACATACGCATATTCCAAAATTTTTGATCTGCGACAATTTTAACCAGGTTATCTCCCTTTAACTTGGATTTATTATGGGTTTTCAAATGGGATTCTTGTGTGTGCAACTCCTCCTAAATTAATGAACCGATTTTGAATACATGTTGCATATTGTAAATGTGTTTTTCCAAATGTAAACCATATATGTGTGGGCTCTTTAAGTATTCAGTGCTGTTCTGTGGAAGGCCACATGCAAATACAAATTTCAACAACAAAAAATGATCTTTATGTATACATTTCCTTATGGCCTTCGCCTACATGATCAGAAGTGCATTCCTCAAAAAACCCAAAGCGGGGGTATTAATCACCTTCAGTGATAGTTCTAGTTATACCCCCGCTTCGAAGAAGTGGGGGCTATATAGGAATCGCCCTGTACGTCCGTCCGTCCGTCCGTCCATCCGTCCGTCCGTACGTCCGTCCGTACGTCTTTCCGGACATGAAATTCTTGTGTGCGCAACTCCTCCTACATTTATCAATCAATTTGGACAAAACTTTTCAGACATCATCACTACTAAGTGAACATGCGCATATTCCAAGATTTTTGATCTGCGACAATTTTAACCAGGTTTTCTCCCTTTGACTTAGATTTATTGTGTCTTTCCATCCGAACAAATTCTTGTGTGTGCAACTCCTCCTACATTAATGAACCGATTTTGATGAAACCTTTCAAACATCATCTCTACTAAGTGAACATGTGCATATTCCAAACTTTTTAATCTGCGACAATTTTAACCAGGTTATCTCTCTTGAACTTTGATTTAATATGGGTTTCTACATGAAATTCTTGTGTGCGCAACTCCTCCTACATTTATCAGTCAATTTGGACAAAACTTTTCAGACATCATCACTACTAAGTGAACATGCGCATATTCCAAGATTTTTGATCTGCGACAATTTTAACCAGGTTATCTCCCTTTGACTTAGATTTATTATGTCTTTCCGTTCGAACAAATTCTTGTGTGCGCAACTCCTCCTACATTAATGAACTGATTTTGATGAAACCTTTCAAACATCATCTCTACTAAGTGAACATGTGCATATTCCAAACTTTTTGATCTGCGACAATTTTAACCAGGTTATCTCTCTTGAACATTAATTTAATATGGGTTTCTGCATGAAATTCTTGTGTGCGCAACTCCTCCTACATTTATCAATCAATTTGGACGAAAGTTTACAGACATCATCACTACTAAGTGAACATGCGCATATTCCAAAATTTTTGAGCTGTGGCAATTTTAACTAGGTTATCTCCCTTTAACTTAGATTTATTATGGGTTTCTACATGAAATTCTTGTGCGTGCAACTCCTCCTACATTTATCAATCAATTTGGACAAAACTTTTCAGACATCATCACTACTAAGTGAACATGCGCATATTCCAAGATTTTTGATCTGCGACAATTTTAACCAGGTTATCTCCCTTTGACTTGGATTTATTATGTCTTTCCGTTCGAACAAATTCTTGTGTGCGCAACTCCTCCTACATTAATGAACCGATTTTGATGAAACCTTTCAAACATCATCTCTACTAAGTGAACATGTGCATATTCCAAACTTTTTGATCTGCGACAATTTTAACCAGGTTATCTCTCTTGAACTTTGATTTAATATGGGTTTCTGCATGAAATTCTCGTGTGCGCAACTCCTCCTACATTTATCAATCAATTTGGACAAAAGTTTACAGACATCATCACTACTAAGTAAACATGCGCATATTCCAAAATTTTTGAGCTGTGGCAATTTTAACTAGGTTATCTCCCTTTAACTTAGATTTATTATGGGTTTCTACATGAAATTCTTGTGCGTGCAACTCCTCCTACATTTATCAATCAATTTTGACGAAACCTTTCAAACATTATCACAACTAAGTGAACATACGCATATTCCCAAATTTTTGATCTGCGACAATTTTAACCAGGTTATCTCCCTTTAACTTGGATTTATTATGGGTTTTCAAATGGGATTCTTGTGTGTGCAACTCCTCCTAAATTAATAAACCGATTTTGAATACATGTTGCACATTGTAAATGTGTTTTTCCAAATGTAAACCATATATGTGTGGGCTCTTTAAGTATTCAGTGCTGTTCTGTGGAAGGCCACATGCAAATACAAATTTCAACAACAAAAAGTGATCTTTATGTATACATTTCCTTATGGCCTTCGCCTACATGATCAGAAGTGCATTCCTCAAAAAACCCAAAGCGGGGGTATTAATCACCTTCAGTGATAGTTCTAGTTGCCTCTTTCAGTTGTTATTCAATATGGCACCATTCAAGTCATCTTTAATTATTTTTATAACTTTTTCTCTATTACTGATTCCTTAGTGCTGTTCTGCAATGTAGCAGCAGTGAAGCTGTTGTCTGTTGTTACAAAACATATTAACAAAATATAAGTAATAATAATTTTATTGGCACTTTGCCATTCCTTACTGTTGTTCTGCAATGTAGTGTTATTCTGCAATGTAGCAGCAGTGAAGCTGTTGTCTGATTATCCACATGTGTGTACGACTTGGCTACCTTTGGAGGCATTAGCACACGCATTAGCATTGCTCTTGTTTTCTTTATTTTCATGTTACCACCACTCCCACCAACATGGTTCAAGCTACACTTTGCATATTTGGCCCATGGATAGAGGGTTGGAAGGGGATGATGCACGTTCAATATTTTTTCTTCAAAATCCAAGATGGCGGCCATTTTTGTTGTGTTTTTTTAAGCTTTTTCTCTATTTTATGTTACCACCCCTCACTCTAACATGGTTCAAGCTACACTTTTTATATGTGGCACATGGATAGAGGGTTCTAATGGGATGTTGCACATTCAATATTTTTTTTCAAAATTCAAGATGGCGCCATGGCAACCATTTCTGTTGTGTTTTTTAAGCTTTTTTCTCTATTTTATGTTACCATTGCTCCCTCCAACATGGTTCAAGCTACACTTTTCATATATGTTACATGGATAAAGGGGTTGTGAGGGGATTATGAACGCTCAATATTTTTTTTTCAAAATCTAACATCTGTCTGTCCATCTGTCTGTTTTTATGTTACCACCTCTCCCTCTAACATGCTTCTAGCTACACCTTTCATATTTGGTAGTTGGATAAATGGTTCTGAGGGGATGATGCACAGTCAATATTTATTTTTCAAAATCCAAGATGGCAGAATGGCAGCCATTTTTGTTGTGTTTTTTTAAAGCTTTTTTCTCTGTTTTATGTTACCACCCCTCCCTCCAACTTGGTTCAAGCTACGCTTTTCATATATGGTACATGGATAAAGTGTTGTGAGGGGATTATGCACGCTCAATATTTTTTTTTCAAAATCCAAGATGCTTATATACTCAAGTGTCTTCTGTGACAAAAACACCTTATGTCACAAAAGCACCGTAGGGGACTTGATACCACTTCGGTGGTCAAACACTTGTTATTATGGTACTGCATATTAACAGTCTGTACTTCACTGTGGTTCGGCCTTAATAAATAGAGATATATCCATTATCCTTTATTTACTACCATACCTCTCTTGCTTCATTGTTTATTATTTGTATAGCAATTGTGTATCGTTATGTCGGGTATTTTTTCAGCTTTGGGTATTTTTGCCGACGTTTCTTAAAATACCACCTAGTTTTGGATGTTTCGTATCACGTCTATAGCTGTTTATTATACCTCAGGAATCATATTTTGATATATATTCCACATTTTATGTCTTGCGTAAATTAATAATAAGGGTTAGACCGCATTCAGCATCATAGGCTATACCCAGAATTCCTGGGGTTTATAGTTATTTAGTGTTCAAAGACCTTCGTTGGTTCTGAAAATAATTTTTTAGCTCAACTTGACAAAGTCAAGCTGAACTGTTGCCGTCATGTTCACAATTACATTTGGGACACCGCACAGGTTGCATTTATGATCGTATCAGTTTGAAACTTGGTATACTTGTTGGGGGTGACCGCTAGATTGGATTGTACAGAACTTCTATATGAAGGTTCTGATTTGAATAAATTTTTGTGTGAATGTTTAGTAACATGGTATACATCACATATAATACAAGTTTTTTTCTTGTGCGTAAATTATGCAAATTAGATGAACTTTGATTTGTTCAGTGCTACTTATACACAGTTAGTACACATATCAATACCGCTCGGGCTAGAGGCTGTATTTATGAACCGATCTTCACAAAACTTCTTGGTTACCTTTGTTATCACCTTGGGACGAGAACGAGTGTTTTGGGGTGCGGTCCAAAATTTCAAGATGGCCACTGGCGGCCAATTAGGCAAACTTTGATTCATTCAATGCTCCTTATACACAGTAAGTGCACATTTCAATATGGCTCTGGCTAGAGGCATCTAACTGTCACCCACCTTTACAATACTTTACCTGTACATTTGTTACAGACTACGGTTAGTATTTATGTACAGACCTTTACAATACTTTACATGTACCTTTGTTATCAGGTCATTACCTAGATGTGTGCCATTGCTGTGTCACATACTATACATGTACATGTCTTACACAAGTTGAGCTACAGTGTCATTGACACTTTCATTTCCCATTTCTTTCAAAAAATGTTGAACTTTGATTAGTCATGCACCAATATATTCTTTTGGCATGCCCAACAGGACACATTTATGATCAGATCGCTTTGAGAGTTACTATGCTTGTTCTGGGTGACCTCTAGATGGGAGCTATCAATTTTCTTCCATTTTCTTCAAAAAACGTTGCTGTTGGCATTGACCTTTGATGAACTTAGTGCAGTTATGCATCAACGTTTCCCTTTGGCACACCCTGCAGGGCACATTTATGATTGGATAGCTTTGAAACCTGGAATGCTTGTTTTGGGTGACCTGTAGATGTGAGCTATCGATTTTCTTCCATCTCCATCAAAAAACATTGCCGTTGGCAACGACCTTTGAACTTAGTTTAGTTAGACATCAATATTTCCCTTTAGGACACCCTACAGGGCACATTTATGATCGGATCACTTTCAAACCTGATATGCTTGTTTGGGGTGACCTCTAGATGGGAGCTATCGATTTTCTTCCATTTCCATCAAAAAAAGTTGCTGTTGGCCATGACCTTTGATGAATTTAGTGCAGTCATGCATCAGCATTTCCCTTTGGCACACCCCTGTGGGGCACATTTATGATCGGATCGCTTTGAAACTTGATATGCCCATTTGGGGTGACCTCCAGCTGGGAGCTATCGATTTTCTTCCATTTCCATCAAAAATAAAGAAAATGTTACTGTTGGCAGTGATCTTTGATCTTGGTTTAGTTAAACATCATTATTTCCCTTTGGCACTCACTACAGGGCACATTTATGATCGAATTGCTTTGAAACCTGGTATGCTTGTTTGGATGGGACCTCTAGATGGAAGCTATCAATTTTCTTCCATTTCTGTAAAAAAATATTGCCATGAGCAATTTAGTGCAATTGTGCATCAATATATTTCTTTGGAGTGCTGCACAGAGTACCTTTATGATCGGATCATTTTGAAACTTGATATGATTGTTTGGGTTGACCTCTATATGGGAGCTATCATTTTTCTTCCATTTTCATGAAAAAAGTTGCCATTAGCAACGACCTTCAAACTTAGTGCATTTGTGCATCAGCATTATCCTTTGGCACGCCTTACAAGGTACATTAATGAATGGATCACTTTGAAACTTGGTATGTTTTTGGGGTTGATCTCCAGATGGGAGCTTCTTTCATTCCTGTCAAAAAAGTTGAAGTTTGCAATGACCTTCAACTTTGTCCTTTTGTGTGTTGACATTTTTCTTTTGGCACACTGCACAGGTCCCATTTATGATATGATTGTTAGCTCAACTTTTACACAGTCAAATTCGAGGTTTTGTCATGGCCTGTCGTTCATCTGTCCATCAACAATTGAATACGCCTCAGGCTAGAGGCCGAATTTATGAACCGATCTTTATGAAACCTTGTGGGTACCTTTGTTATCACCTTGGGATGAGAACAAATGTTTTGGGGTGCAGTCCAAAATTCAAGATGGCCACTGGCAGCCATTTTGTACCGAAATTAATGCAATCATTTTTTTGTACAGAACTTCTGTATGAAAGTTCTGATTTGAATAAATTTTTGTATGTATGAATGTTTAGTAACATGGAATGCATCACATATAATGCAGGTTTTTTTCTTGTGCAGAAATTACGCAAATTAGATGAACTTTGATTTATTCAGTGCTACTTATACACAGTAAGTACACATGTCAATATGTCTTGGGCTAGGGGCTGTATTTATGAACCGATCTTTATGAAACTTCTTGGGTGCCTTTGTTATCATCTTGGGACTAGAACAAGTGTTTTTGGTTGTGGTCCAAAATTCAAGATGGCCACTGGCTGCCATTTTGTACCGAAATTAGGTGCAATCAGTTTTTTTGTACAGAACTTCTAGGACTACGTTTGTTATCATCATGGGATGGTAGCGAGTGATTTTGGGGTCGGCCCAAAATTCAAAATGCCTGTCGGCTGTCATATTTACAGGAATTGTGTGTATTATATTTTTTGTACAGAACCTGTAAAGAAGATTTTTTATGTCAGTAATGTTTGCTATAAATTTATTGGGTGCCTTTGTTATCACTGTGGTATGAGAACAAATATTTTGGGGTTCAGTCAGATCCACTCGGGGACTCAAAAAGGGAGATAATTAAAAATATTTTACAAAATCAAAATAATGTTTCTTGAATTCAGCATCCCTAGGATGTGTATATTCAGATGTGTTGAAGCCAAGTTCCTGTGTTGAAATTTAGTGTTGTTTGAGGAGGGTAAACATTATTAGCACAACCTGATTTTCTATTTCCAATGAGAAAAATAAAACCTCCTCACCCGTCTGCACTTGATGAGTTAAAGATAAAAAATTCAAATACCTATATTTTAAGAAGGACTGGACAAAATATTTATTAATTAATATGAATCAACCTTAGAAGGGTTTGAATCAAACAGGCCAAAACAGTTGCTAACATTTGGCTTATGGTGCCCCATTCATGGATCCCCATTGTAACATTAACCCCAGAGATTTCTTTTCTACTTTAGCATCTGACTGTTACCCACCTTAACAATACTTTACCTGTACATTTGTTACAGGCTACGGTCAGTACTATGTACAAACCTTTACAATACTTTACATGTATCTTTGTTATCAGGTCATTGCTTAGATGTGCGTCATTGCTGTGTCACATACTATACATGTACATGTCTTACACAAGTTGAGCTACAGTGTCATTGACACTTTCAATTGGAAACTTGGTGTGCTGGTTTGGAGCAACCTTTAGTTGTGAGCTATTGATTTTATTTCGTTTGTTATCAGCCTACCTTACAATTATTTACTACAGGCTTGCACTACAGTGGAAGACCCTAATTCGGATAAAATACTCTCCATTTAAATCTTTCCCAAGAGATGTGGGAAAGAAAAGTGGTGTAAAAATCACCACGAAAAAAATAAGCCAAAACTGGGCCGAGCACACACCCAGTATGGGACGCTCTTCCCTTAGTACAAATCCAGGACTTCCGTTAACCAATGCCCAGTGCATCATCAATTCATTATTCTTTTTTTTATCCGCACACATGGTGGATGTGTGGCCATTTTGCTCTACGAAACAGTGATAATTCAACTCGTCGATAATGGTTTTCCTGTGACTGGATTATGGATCTGAAGATCGTATAATAACAGGACTGTGTTTTATATATTCTCGTTAATATTTTCAACCACATTCTCATTGTATATTATTTATTATAAATGTTTTTTCGACATCGTGTCCACGCGGTTCGACAATGAAATTTTTCGGTTGATGAATTTAAATTGTTATTGGAGTTAGGTGTCAATGAGGGACTGTCTGGACACAATTTCTTTACTCTGTTGAGGGCTGAATTTCTGTTTTTTTTGGTCACTGTCGGCCGTCTGGGTTCTGTCTTGTACCCACCGTTTTTAGCTCAACTTTGATGAAGTCAAATTTGAGCTATTGTCATGGCCCGTCGTCCGTCTGTCCGTCCGTCCGTCCGTCCATCCGTCTGTCCGTCCGTCCGTCCGTCCGTCCGTCCGTCCGTCCGTCAACAATTGGCTATGGCTCGGGCTAGAGGTCGTATTTATGAACCGATCTTTACGAAACTTCTTGTGTACCTTTGTTATGACCCTGGGACGGGAACGAGTGTTTTTAGGTGTGGTCTGAAATTCAAGATGGCTGCCAGCGGCCATTTTGTACCGATGATGCAAAAATCAGTTTTTTGTACAGAACTTCTGTATGAAAGTTCTGATTTGAATAAAGTTTTGTATAAATGTTTAGTACCATGGGATACATCACATATAATACGGGTTTTTTTCTCGTGCGTAAATTATGCAAATTAGACTGACTTTGATTTATTTAGTGTTACTTTCAGAGCTGTAAGTGCCAAGCTGCTATGGCTCGGGCTAGAGGCCGTATTTATGAACCGATCTTTACGAAACTTCTTGGGTACCTTTGTTATGACCGTGGGACGAGAACGAGTGTTTTTGGGTGCGGTCCGAAATTCAAGATGGCTGCCAGCCGCCATTTTGTACCGACGATGCAGAAATCTGTTTTTTGTACAGAACTTCCATATGAAAGCTCTGATTTGAATAATTTTTTGTATGAATGTTTAGTACCATGGGATACATCACATATAATACGGGTTTTTTCTCGTGCGTAAATTGTGCAAATTAGACTAATTTTGATGTTTTTTTGGGTTACTTTCAGCACTGTAAGTGCAAATGCCAATACGGCTCGGGCTAGAGGCCGTATTTATGAACTGATCTTTACGAAACTTCTTGGGTACCTTTGGTATCACCGTGGGACGAGAACGAGTGTTTTGGGGTCCGGTCCGAAATTCAAGATGGCCGATGGCAGCCATTTTGTACAAAATTAGGTGCAATCAGATTTTTGCACAGAACTTCCATATGAAAGCGCTGATTTGAATAATTTTTTGTGTGAATGTTTAGTACCAAGGGATACATCACATATAATACGGGTTTTTTTCTCGTGCAGAAATTATGCAAATTAGATGAACTTTGATTTTTTCAGTGTGACTTACACACAGTAAGTACACATGTCAATACGGCTCAGACTAGAGTCTGTATTTATGAACTGATCTTCACGAAATGTCTTGGGGTACCTTTGTTATCACCTTGGGATGAGAACGAGTGTTTCTGGGTGCGGTCTAAAATTCAAGATGGCTGCCAGTGGCCATTTTGTACCAAAATTAGGTCTAATCAGTTTTTTGTACACAACTTCTATACAGCTCAGACTAGAGGCCATATTTATGAATCAATCTTTACGAAACTTCTTGGGTACCTTTGTTATCACCGTGGGATGAGAGTGAGTGTTTTTGGGTGTGGTCCGAAATTCAAGATGGCCACCAGCAGCCATTTTGTACCAAAATTAGTGCAATCAGTCTTTTGTACAGAACTTCTGTATGAAAGTTCTGATTTGAATAAATTTTTGTATGAATGTTTAGTAACATGGAATACATCACATATTCTAAGGGGTTTTTTTTGGTGCAGAAATTATGCAAATTAGATGAACTTTGATTTATTGAGTGCTACTTACACAATGTAAGCACACATGTCAATACGGCTCAGGGTAGAGGCTGTATTTATGAACCGATCTTCGCAAAACTTCTTGGGTACCTTTGTTATCACCTTGGGATGAGAATGAGGGTTTCTAGGTACGGTCCAAAATTCAAGATGGCTGCCAGTGGCCATTTTGTACCGAAATTAGGTCCAATCAGTTTTTTGTCACAAGTTCTATACAGCTCGTATTTATGAACTGATCTTCACAAAACTTCTTGGGCACTTTTGTCTTCACCTTGGGACAGGAACGAGTGTGTTTTGGGGTGCCTTTGTTATCACTGTGCAATGAGAACAAATATTTTGGGGTTCAGTCAGACCCACTCTGGGACTCAAAGATTTTTTTCTAGTTTAGCATCTGACTGTCACCCACCTTTACAATACTTTACCTATACATTTGTTACAGGCAACGGTCAGTATTTAGACCATTACAATACTTTATATGTACCTTTGTTATCAGGTCATTACCTAAATGTTTGTCATTGCTGTGTCACATACTATACATGTACATGTCTTTGTCTTGACAAGTTGAGCTACAGTGTCATTGACACTTTCATTTTTTCTGCCACCTTCTCTCGTAGTTGAGGGTGTTCTTCTTTCTGTATCTATTGAGTTCACCTTTTTCTTCTACTGCTCTCACCTCTGTTATTTCCAGTTCGGTTCCTTTAGGGCAATTCCTTTTGCCCTCGCCTTGGTGCGTTCTCATGGCTGTTTCTTCCGCACCCGCGGGTGGTGTGGAACGCTGTCGTTTTTGGCCTCCCGACTCGACCACATCTGGTGAGAATTACTCCCCCTCTGTGGGGGATGTGCAGCTCCTCCCGCACCAGTGGGGTGTGGGGAACACTGTCGTTTCGGGGCCTCCCGACTCGACCACGTTTTTTTTTTTACCGTGGTGGATACTGCGGGAGCTTTTGGATTTCTGGTGAAGAGATGCTTGGTTCCGAGACTGTGCCCTCTCCAGTCGACATCTGAGGCTGTCACTAGGGTTGTGACTCCTCCTTTGGAGGCCGAGCTAGGTGGCTCTCTCCCCTTTTCCGCGAGTTCCAACAGCTCCCGTCGTATCTGCTGCTTCTGCTGTTCCGTCTACATTGTCATCGGGCACCGTTTTTAGCCGGCCTTGGCTTATCCCTGCAAGGGTCTGCAGGGATGTCTGTAGTGTGGTTGTGGGGTATCGGCCTCAGCCTTCCCCGACTTAAACTCGGCAAAGTCGGACGTGGCTGCCGACTGAACCCCCTGCTGTGTCCTCTCAGCCGTTGAGCACAGCAGTTTTATACCTGCAGTGGTCTGCAGCGGCGTCTGGTAGTGTAGCCTTCCCTGACTTCAACTCGACGAAGTTGGAAGTGGCTGTTGCCGGACCCTCTACTGTGGTCTCTGCACCGTCGAGTACCACAGTTTTGTCATTGGCATTTTCCGTCCACTCATTCTGGTCACACGGCCAGTTGTGAGGGACCAACGCCTTCTGTGCAGCCTGGACCTTCTGTCCTGCAGAGGTCTGCGGCAACTCTCCTGAGTTCCCACTATGTTGATCCTCGGGGTGTGTCGTACTCCTATGCACGTCTGCCCTCAGATGTTTCGGTTACCGCCCGTCGCCCCGCTTCGGGTGTATTGGAGGATCGTGACCCTTCGCTGGTTAAGAGGGTCAGGTGTGAAGACACTTTGCTGGTTCGTCCCCATGTCGAACCAGCTGGTACGGGCAGTGAGCTTAGGGAGGCCCTCTCCTTACTCACTCCGGTTCTGTCCAAGAGCCTTCTCGTTGCTTCCAGCGAGGCAGCGAGTGGTTTCCAGGCGCCGCTATGGCGCCACCTCCCGGGATTGGAAACAGGCCGCTTTCTGATCCCCCTGGTGCCTACACCATGGGAGGCGTCGGCTGGTTTGCCCACGATGGGCTATGTGTCTTCCGACTCCGGGAAGGAGTCAGACATCTTTGATGTCGAGAGCCTGCAGTCTTCTGACTTGCGGGCAGCTCTTGACTTTGTGTTTGGGTTCCTTCCGGATCTCCAACCATCAAACCAGCCGACAATGTCAGCCAGGCCGCGATCATCGGTCACGCGCCTACAGCCTGTGGAGCAACCTGCTGCTGGGCATCTTCGACCGTGTCAGGTGGTTGAAGCATTTTCAGCCTTGGACTCTAAGCTGAGTTCCAAGGCTATGAAGACTCCGTTCTTCACCAAGTTTGACACCTTTTTGCCTCCGGTGTGTTATCGTTACGATTTCGTCAATCCGTCAGTCTGCCAGACTTGACGGTTTTGGGTCAGGACTCCAATTCCCTCGGGCTTTCCAAGCCCAAGTCTGCCGTCATTCCTAGGACGACTCTGGAGTCCATGTTGGGCTTATCGAGAAGAATGCTGGGTATGCTTTCTCTCTCCGATCACGTCATCTCTGCCTTAGCTGCCTATCTGCCTCCAGATAGGTTTGACGATGTACAGGCTCCTTTGCGTGTGCTGTCCAAGGCGCTCATGCATCTTACTCACACGCATGCCTGTGACACAGCTATTTTGGAACTTGTTCGAAGGGACTCTGTGCTGGACACAGGCTGATCCCTTCCTGTGAGCAGTGCTTCTTTGGCAGGTCTGCTACTGTTCCATGGGTTCCGAGTCGAGGGTCCGGAGGAAGGATAGCAGAGTTCGCGGACCGTTGTGCCACCATCACATCCGATCCTTGGGTGTTAGATGTTGTTCGGTCCGGGCTGCGAATATCCTTCCGAAGGCACTCCACTCTGTGCAGAGTGCCTCTTGCAGCCACAGTTCCTTCAGACGTTTTACATCGAGAGCTTTTGTCCATGGAGATAGACAATCTCCGGGCCAAGGGGGCGTTAGAGGTCGTCAAGAACATTCAGTCAGTGGGGTTTTATTCCCGCCTGTTCTTGGTGCCAAAGAAGGATGGCTGACTCCGACTGGTTATCAATCTGAGTATCCTGAACCAGTCTATCATTGCTCCCAAGTTCAGCATGGAGACTTTCAGGTCGGTCCGCTGTTCCATTCTTCAGGGAGTTTTCGCTTTCAGCATCGACCTGCGAGACGCTTACTTTCACGTTCAAATTCATCGGTTGTCGCGGAAGTATCTCAGGTTTGCTTTTCTGGGGCGAGTTTACCAGTTGAAGGCCATGCCTTTCATCCTCAACTTGGCTCCTTGGACCTTCAGCCGACTGATGTCGCATGTGATAGCCTTCCATCGCACACAGTCCAGGGTGACTACTTCGGCATATCTAGGCGATATCCTCCAGAGGCATTCCAATACTGCCTTACTGGAGTTGGATGTCGACACCCTGTTGAGCTTGCTCACGTCGCTAGGATTCAGAGTCATCGAGAGATGTCGGATCTGGTCCCTTCTCTGTCGTTTTGTCATCTGGGGATGGCCTTCCACACTCAGTTCAATACAGTGGCGGTTCCCCAGGCCATGGCTGTGATTCTCTCATCTTCTGCTCTGACTCTGACTCTGTCCCAGTCCATATCCGCAACAGCACGGGGTATTCTCCGGCTGCTCGGTCTCTGCGGTTCGGGGACGGATCTCATTCCTCTAGGTCGGCTGCATGTCAGACCTCTCCAACACTTTCTGCGCAGTCGTTGGAGGCCGAATGTCGATTCTCTGGATCTGATGCTTTAGTTACCAGAATCTCTTCATCCTCACCTTCTCCACTGGACGAATGTTCAGTGGATCACACAGGGTGTCCCGTTGGACTTACCCACGTCCGATCGCGTTCTGACGGCAGATGCCAGTGATCTCGGATGGGGTGCGACGTTGGATCCTCTAGGTCTTTCCCTTCACAGGATGTGGGACCAGGATCGGGCATCTCTACACATCATCTAGAAGGAGCTTCTTGCTCTTCTTCTGAGTTTCAGGCAGTGGATGCCTCACCTGTTGAATCGTCGGATCCTCCTGTTGTTCGACAATTCGACAGTGGTTGCTTCATTCGGAACCAGGGTGGCACGCACTCGGTTCCAATGTACAAATTGGCTCGGGATCTTCTACTGCTCGCTCAGGATGTCAACGCCGGGGTGGTTGTTCGTCATATTTCCAGTCGTCTGAACGTCCCAGCCAACTCCCTGTCCCGACAGGGCAGGTTCTTTTCCACCAAGTGGATGCTTCACATGGCGGTGTTCCATCGATCTCTTTGCGGCTCGTTGGAACCATCAGATAGACACTTTCATGTCCCCGTGTCCAGATGCTCTGGCTTTCGCCATGGACGCTCTGGCCTTCCTTTGGGATGGTCTTGTCGGCTACGTCTTCCTGCCAGTTCTGATTCTGCCTCAGGTTCTAGCCCAGATATGAACCTGCAGTCGTCGAATCCTTTCGATCACACCCCTGTCACCTCGGTGGGTGTGGATCAATCTGCTCCGCTCTCTGTTAGTGGCGGTTCCGGCATGTCTCCCTCTACGTCGCGACTTTCTTTGCCAAAGTCGTCCGAGGAGGTTTCAAGTTGACCTGACTTCATTGTGCCTTCGCGCATGTCTTTATCGGGTCCTGTCTCCTCCGTAGTGGTTTTTAGAGACAAGCAGTGGAGTTGCTTTTCTTCTTCAAGGAGGCACTCACTCCACTGGTTTAGCCTCTGTGGCTAAGTAGAAGGTTCTTCTGTCGATGGTGTGTGATCACTCTGTTGCTTCTGTCGTTCCTTCGATCACACCGCTTGCAGAGTTTCTGGTATATGTTTGTATCTGGGGGTCTCCAGCAATGGGTACAAGTCCATGCTTCGGAGACCTTTTTCATATATGGTACCGCATTGTTTCGACACTCATCCTTGCCTCTCCAAGCATGTTCAGCTCTTTTCCTTGAAAAGGCCTAGGACTTTGCAGGTTCTCCAAGATGGACACTTTCTTGGGCTCTGCTCTGCTTGGGGGGGGGGGGGGGGGGGCGTTCGCGCCTTTATCCTGGATGGAGATGCGTTTTCTCACATGCCAGATCTCTCCTGCATCCATTTCTCGATGGATTTGTCTTGCTATTCATGCAGCTTCCGCTTGTCTAGCTACTGGTGATTGTATTGCCAATCGTTTTTTCTGTCACGAGGTGAGTGCATTGTCTTCCTCTTTTACTAACTCTGTCATGTTGTCGGATGTTATACTGGCAACCTACTGGAGATATGCTACCTTCTCCTTTTATCTGCTACAGTTGCAGGAGCTGACAGAGGACCTTTGTCCTACGGGCCCTCTTTCTTTGGCTCAGGCTGTTGTCTATCCCAGCCATTCAGTTTTTAGCTCATCTGACTGAAAGTCAGGGTGAGCTATTCTGATCACTTTTCGTCCGGCGTCCGTCGTCCATCGTGAAGGTGGTGTTTGGGCTTTTTCTCCCAAACCACTGGCCGCATATTAATGAAATTTCATGTGAGTAGGGGGTTATATAAGTGGATTTTGATTTTTTGTCAAATTAGGTTTCGGCTCACATTGAGCAGAGGGATGGGGCAAAAATGCTCCAATTCTTAAAAAATCTTCTTCTCAAGAACCAGCAATAGCATAGACTTGATATTTGGTATGCAGCTTCCTTTTGAGGTGTAGACTCAAGTTTGTTCAAGAGAAGTTGGAGTGGCTATATTTGACGATGTTAAAGGAGGGGCAAAAATTTTGGCCCCGCCCCAAATTTCTATTTTCCAAACCGCGAGGCCGATTTGAACCAAATTTTACATGAGTGCTTATTGGGTCATAAGTACCTAATTTATGCGGAAATTTTTTTCCCCATAGCCCCGTGGGAACCACAGGAGCTAAAAATAGAAAAAAATGAAAACGCCCATATCTCCAAAACTACACGGCACTGAGAATTCTTATTTGTTGTGAAGCTTCCTTAGGACCAACAGAATGGAATGATAAAAAAAAATTGCCATCGGTTTTTTCATGGGGTACTTTTTGGGGACTTTGAAAAAGTGCTGAGTCAGCATTTTTTAACACTGTGGGTAATGGGAAAAACATAAGACTACTTTTCTCTGAAACCACTGCTCCAAAAGCTTTAAAATTTCACATATAACATCTTTGTAAGATTGTTTCACATGTTTATTGAAGTCAATTGCCTGGGTCAATATTTGGGCTCTCTATGGGAGCCCAAATGTTTAAATTAGTGCAGTATGAGGAGTATTTTTGAAAAATCTTCTTCTTCAGATCTAGCAATAAGAATGTTTTGATATTTGGTATGCAGCATCCTTAGGGGGGTGAGATTCAAGTTGTTGAAGCCAAATCCCTGGGTTCATATTTAGGCTGAAAATTTGGGGTCCCGTTGCAGACCTCGAAATTTTGGACCAAAATCCGAAAAAAAATTTTTTTTGTTTTTTCTGCGTTTCTGTCAATTTTAAGACAAAAAAAAAATTTTTTTTTTTCCCCTGAAAATCTGGGGTCCGGATGGGACTTAAAACATTTTGGACCAAAATCCAAAATTTTTTTTTTGTTTTGTTTTTTCTGCATTTTGGTAAATTTGAAGACAAAAAAAAAAAAAAAAAAAAATTTTTTTCCCCTGAAAATTTGGGGTCCGGGTGGGACTTAAAACATTTTGGACCAAAATCCAAAATTTTTTTTTGGGCGGGAGGGGGGAGGGTGGGGGGGGGGGGGGGTTGCATTTTGATCAATTTTAAGACAAAACAAACAAACAAAAAAATTTTTTCCCCTGGAAATTTGGGGTCTGGGTGGGACTTTTGGACCAAAATCGGAAAAAATTTTTTTTTTTGTTTTTTCTGCGTTTCGGTCAATTTTAAGACAAAAAAAAAAAAAAAAAAATTTTTTTTTTCCTGAAAATTTGGGGTCCGGTGGGACTAAGAAAATTTTGGACCAAAATCCGAAATTTTTTTTTTTGTTTTTTCTGCGTTTCGGTCAATTTTAAGACGAAAAAAAATTATTTTTTTTTCCCATGAAAATTTGGGGTCCAGGTGGGACTTAGAAAATTTTGGACCAAAATCCAAAAAATTTGTGGGTTTTTTTTTTCTGCGTTTTGGTCAATTTTAAGACAAAAAAAAAAAAAAAAATTTTTTTCCCCTGAAAATTTGGGGTCCGGGTGGGACTTTCGAAAAAAAATTTTTTGGTTTTTTTCTGCGTTTTGGTAAATTTTAAGACAAAAAAAAAAAATTTTTTCCCCTGAAAATTTAGGGTTCGGGTGGGACTTCGAAAATTTTGGACCAAAATCCGTAATTTTTTTTTTTTTTTTTGTTTTTTATGCGTTTCTGTCAAAGACAAAAAAAAAATTTTTTTTTTACACTGAAAATTTGGGGTCCGGGTGGGACTTTCGAAAAAAAAATTTTTTGTTTTTTTCTGCGTTTTGGTCAATTTTAAGACAAAAAAAAAAAAAAAAATTTTTTCCCCTGAAAATTTGGGGTCCGGGTGGGACTTTCAAAAAAAAATTTTTTTGTTTTTTTCTGCATTTTGGTCAATTTTAAGACAAAAAAAAAAAAAAAAATTTTTTTCCCCTGAAAATTTGGGGTCCGAGTGGGACTTTCGAAAAAAAAAATTTTCTGTTTTTTTCTGCGTTTTGGTCAATTTTAAGACAAAAAAAAAAAAAAAAATTTTCCCCTGAAAATTTAGGGTCTGGGTAGGACTTCGAAAATTTTGGACCAAAATCTTTTTTTTTTGTTTTTTCTGTTTTTTATGCGTTTCTGTCAATTTTAAGACAAAAAAAAAATTTTTTTTTACACCGAAAATTTGGGGTCCGGGTGGGACTTCGAAAATTTTGGACCAAAATCTGTAATTTTTAGCTCAACTTGACAAAGTCAAGCTGAGCTATTGCCATCACTTCTCGTCCGTCAGCGTACGTACGTTAGTACGTTAGTACGTACGTCCACAATTTCCTTTGGCACACCTCACAGGTCGCATTTATGATCAGATTACTTTGAAACTTCTTATGCTTGTTTGGGGTGACCTCTAGATGGGAGCTATCGATTTTCTTCAATTTCCGTCAAAAAATGTTGCCGCGGCCAACGTTCTTAGAACTTAGTTTAGTCAAACCACAATATTTCCCTTTGGCACACCCTACAGGGCACATTTATGATTTGATTGCTTTGAAACCTGATACGCTTATTTAGGGTGACCTCTAGATGGGAGCTATCGATTTTCTTCAATTTCCGGCAAAAAATGTTGCCACGGCCAACGTTCGTAGAACTTAGTTTAGTCAGACCTCAATATTTCCCTTTGGCACACCCTACAGGGTACATTTACGATCAGATTGCTTTGAAACCTGGTATGCTTGTTTGGGGAGACCTCTAGATGGGAGCTATCGATTTTCTTCAATTTCTGTCAAAAAATGTTGCCACGGCCAACGTTCTTAGAACTTAGTTTAGTCAGAAGATGCAATATTTCCCTTTGGCACACCCTACAGGGTACATTTATGATTGGATTGCTTTGAAACCTGGCATGCTTGTTTGGGGTGACCTCTAGATGGGAGCTATCGATTTTCTTCAATTTCTGTCAAAAAATGTTGCCGTGGCCAACATTCTTAGAACTTAGTTTAGTCAAACCACAATATTTCCCTTTGGCACACCCTACAGGGCACATTTATGATTTGATTGCTATGAAACCTGGTATGCTTATTTAGGGTGACCTCTAGATGGGAGCTATCGATTTTCTTCAATTTCCGGCAAAAAATGTTGCCACGGCCAACGTTCATAGAACTTAGTTTAGTCAGAAGACTCAATATTTCCCTTTGGCACACCCTACAGGGTACATTAATGATCGGATTGCTTTTGAAACCTGGCATGCTTGTTTGGGGTGACATCTAGATGGGAGCTATCGATTTTCTTCAATGTCCGTCAAAAAATGTTGCCACGGCCAACGTTTTTAGAACTCAGTTTAGTCAGACCACAATATTTCCCTTTAGCACACCCTACAGGGCACATTTATGATTTGATTGCTTTGAAACCTGGTATGCTTGTTTGGGGAGACCTCTAGATGGGAGCTATCGATTTTCTTCAATTTCCATCGAAAAATGTTGCCGCAGCCAACATTCTTAGAACTTAGTTTAGTCAGACCACAATATTTCCCTTTGGCTCACCCTACAGGGCTCATTTATGATTAGATTGCTTTGAAACCTGGTATGCTTATTTACAGTGACCTCTAGATGGGAGCTATTGATTTTCTTCCATTTCCGTCCAAAAATGTTGCCCCGGCCAACGTTCTTAGAATTTAGTCTAGTCAGACCACAATATTTCCCTTTTGTACACCCTACAGGGCACATTTATGATCGGATTGCTTTGAAACCTGGCATGCTTGTTTGGGGAGGCCTCTAGATGGGAGCTATCGATTTTCTTCGGTTTCTGTCAAAAAATGTTGCCACTGGCAAAAAAACTGACATTGGTCCCAATGATCTTCAATTTTGCCATTTCATTTATAACTTACCAAGTTCAAGTTTGTCAAGTTGAGCTACAGTGTCATTGACACTTTCATTTTTTTTTGTTTTTTATGCATTTCTGTCAATTTTAAGACCAAAAAAAATTTTTTTTTTACACTGAAAATTTGGGGTCCGGGTGGGACTTAGAAAATTTTGGACCAAAATCCGGAAATTTAGTTTTATCGTTTTTTATGCGTTATAAGAAGAAGAAAAAAATTTAGGCTGAATGTATTTTGTTTGGGAAAAAAATCTGTTTTTTATGCGTTTATCTCAATTTTGAGACGTAAAAGTGCAGGAACTGAAAATAGAAGGAAAATCCTGTGTAATGTGTGGGCACAATCGCTTCATCTAGTTGGTATATGCTTTTCTTGGGAGGGCGCGTATGCAGCTTATTCAAGTCAAGTCCCTGGTTTGATATTTAGACTACCATGTCAGGTGAGCGCCCGCAGGCCCCCTGGGGCCTCTTGTTTTTTACAGGGTCAGTTCCAGCTCTGTACTGTTACTGCCCTTTCTGTCTGTGCGTCGCACTTCACCATACGCCTCATCTTTCATTGTCTTTTACTAATGTTTGTGAAGCTATGGTTTGATACGCCTAGGGATCTCTTCCTCTGTCCACGGTTCCAGTGCATTTGAGTTATGTGTGGGTTGGTTATGTGATTCCCTCCATCCTATTGTCTATTCAGCCTATAGTAAACAATTGTAAGGTAGGTTGATAAGAAATATAAATTTTATAGTAAATTCCCTTTCTTATTATACCTACTGCAATTGTTAACATGGAGGCCCTCCCGTCTTCTTTTTCGGGTAAGAATCCTTCCTCCCCACTGATCACATAACTCCTATGTTGGCAGACTCAAAAGAATGATGAATTGATGATGCACTGCGCATTGGTTAACGGAAGTCGTGGATTTGTACTAAGGGAAGAGCGTCCCATACTGGGTGTGTGCCGATGGTGCTCGGCCCAGTTTTGGCTTATTTTTTTCGTGACCACTTTTCTTTCCCACATCTCTTGGGAAAGATTAAAATAGAGAGTATTTTATTTGAGTTAGGGTCTTCCACTTTAGTGCAAGCCTGTAGTAAACAATTGCGGTAGGTATAATAAGAAAGGAAATTTACTATAAAATTTATATTTCCGTCGAGAAACATTGCAAACTCTTAGCAGTCATTTTTGAACTTTGCCATTTTTGCATCAGCATTTTTCTTTGGCATGCTCTGCAGGTGCATTTTTGAATGGTTTGGTTTGAAACTTGGTTTGCTGGTTTTAGGTGATGAGAGCTTTAGATTTTCCTCCGTTTCCATTAAAAAACGGTGCCCTTAGCAAAGACCCTCAACTTTGCCATTTTATCTGTCGACAGTTATCTTTCAAACATCACACAGTTCACATTTATGATTCAGTCGCTTTGAAACATGGGGTGCTTGGTTGGAGCGACCTCTAGATGTGAGCTTTGATTTTCTTTCATTTCTCTCAAAAAATGTTGCCAAATGTTGCCGTTAGCAATGACCTCTGAACTCATTGCATTTGTGCATCAACATTTTCCTTTGGCAAGCCCTGCAGAGTGCATTTATGAATGGATCAGTTTGAAACTTGGTATGCATGTTTGGGGTAACCTCTAGATGTGAGCTATCGACTTTCTTCCATTTCCATCAAAAAACATTGCCAATGGCAATTAACTTTAAACTCAGTGCATTTGTGCATCAACACATTCCTTTGGCATGCCCTACAGGGCACATTTATGAATGGATTGCTTTGAAACTTGGTTCAAGTTCATAAAAAAACTGTTGCTGTATCAATGGTCTTTGAACTTGATGCATTTGTGCACTGACATATTCATTTGGCATGCTCTATAGGCTCAATTATGAATGGATTGCTTTGAAACTTGGTATGCGTGTTTGGCATGACCTCTAGATGGGAGCTATTGATTTTCTTTCATTTCCTTCAAAAAACGTCATTAGCACAAACCTTTGAAGTTAGTGCATTTGTGCAGCAACTTATCCCTTTTGCACTCCCTACAGGGCATATTTATGAATTTCCATAAAAAAGTAAAAAAGACATTGCCACTAGCACTGACCTTCAAACTTAGTACATTTGTGCATTAACATCTTTCTTTGGCATGTCTCGGAGGGTGCATTCATTATCAAGTTGTTTTGAAACTTGGTATGCTTGTTTAGGATGATCAAGATAGGAGCTATTGATTTTCTTTTCATTTCCATCAAAAACTGTTGCTATCAGCAACAGCCTTTGAATTTAGTGCATTTGTGCATCTTTGACAAGGCCTACAGTAGAGATGAGTCGATTTGTAAAATGCCCCATCAGACGATTGCCGATTATTTTAGACAACAATCGGCCGATACCAAATGCTGATGTCAGATGGTTTCTTTATTATTCAAGCTTACTGCAGAAGCTGGCTGATTTAGAGTAATCCAAATTTAATTTACGTGCCATTAATCCCTATCAACCTGGAAGATAACACACTTTTCATACTCACTTAAATAAGTTAAATAACAGACATCAAAGGGTTAATTTTATGTCAAGCACCATCAGTGCAGTAAATGCTCGATTAAAAATAAACGGCTAACAACTGAGTCAAGAACTCGTCACATGCATCGTCACGGTAAATTGTGTTATGAACTTTTGCTACAGTTTACATCAACACTGGCAACAAAGCATTTCAAAGTTGGGTCTTTACTGAATCGCCCCCTACACAGGCTTTGAAATCAACTATCACAGACAAACAGTCTTTGAAGTTAACTATCAAAGGGATTCAAAACGAAGCTGAAAAAAAAATCAGAGAACAAAGAACACAAGTGTGTTTTTGTTTTTTAGCTGCGACTAGCAGCTCTATAAGTGACAATGCAGTCTGTCGGTCTGTCTGTCGGTTGGTCGGTCTGTCTGTGACCAACGAGTTTGTCTGTGACCAACGAGTCTCAAAACTCAATAACTTTTGAAATACTTGATGGAATGACTTTATATTTGGCATGTAAGTGTATCTTATTGATGTCTAGCCACTGTTCAATGCATGTGTTGTTCCAAATATTTTTCTTGGAGTTATGGCCCTTGATGAACTTAGAATTTTGTGAGATTGCACCACCTGTCGCAGCTACGGCGTCGATGTCGCAATTTTTTTTCAAATTAATGCCAGTACCACATTTCCTGTGTGCTTAAATTTACATGATAGTGGTTTTTCACCCTTGAATGTATATAAATATATTTGGAAGAAAATGTTTTGTGAAATTCAAAAGCCATCTTTGGAACCACACATTTTAAAGTTGGAGTTTCTTTTTGGTAAACCCATATATGGGATTGTGTCACACAAGTCATGACGTTGCACTGCATTATCTATTTTTATCACATGGTCCACACATTTCAGCATGAGAAAAATTCAGTGGCTTCGTGTTGATAAATCCCACTCCGAATGGGCCAATATTAAACTTATTGCACCCAAACCTCTCACAGTTAAGAATAAAGAATGCCATTATATATTTAATGAGACGATGAGCATGGTTGAAAGAAATATTGCGACATTTTGCAGAATGCAGTACAGTTTAGAGTAAAGAGCATCCGTATTCATATGTTGGATAAAAAACAACTCGGTACACAGTTACACAATCAAAATCTTTAATACAATATTCTGCCTTTTCTTTCACGAACCATCACTTACCTGATATCAGTAACAGACGAGAGATGCACCGATCGCTTGCCACGGGTTTTCCCATGAAGGGGAAGAAAGTTCATTACAGATCATCCATAACACTTTCACTGAGTTTCAAACAATTGGCGAGGCCCAATGTTGAACCATCGAGAGCCTATGGTGAACCGATTGGCGCTTATCGGACGAGTGCCGATGTTACACTGATTAAGAGTCTCATCTCCAGCCTACATAGCGCTTTTATCATGGGATTGTTTTTTGAACTTTGTGTGCTCATTAGGCGAGACCTAGGGTCCTGCAAATATTCAAGATTCGATATCGATATCATATGTCTGCTTTGAGATCGATCCTAAAACAGTCTTAAGGTTTGATTTTTTAGCTCATCTTGACAAAGTCAAGCTGAGCTAATCTAATCGCTTCCCGTCCGTCGTCCGGCGTCCGTCGTCTGTCGTCCGTCGTCCGTCGTCCGTCAACACCATGTTTTGTTCTTCTCCTCCAAAGCCACTGGGCCAATTCAAGTGAAAGTTTGTGTGAGTGATGGTCCCAAAGGGGCATTTCATTTTTGTTCAACTCAGCATGCCCAGCCCCATAGGGAGGGAGTGGGGGAAAATACTCCAAAATATTTTTAAAATCTTCTTCTCAAGAACCAGTGTGTACAATGACTTGATATTTGCTATGGAGCTTCCATATGAGGTGTAGAATCAAGTTTGTTCAAACGAAGTTCGTAAAGTAATATTTGGCTTTGTAATAGGAGGGGTAAGATTTTTGGCCCCGCCCAAAATTTCTATTTTCTGAACCGATGGTCTGGTATGAACCAAATTTGGTTTGTGGTAGTATTGGGTCATACGTACTTGACCCATGCAAAAAAAAAAATTCCCGCATCCCCATGGGAACCCTGGGAGCTAAAAATAGAAATATTTTCAAATGCCCATATTTCCCAAACCCCACGGAACAGAGAGCTTTTGTTTGGTATGAAGTATCCTTACGACCAGTAGAATTGAATGGTAAAAAAAAAATTGCCATCGGTTATGTTAGGGTGTTCTGTAATGGGCATCGAAAAAATGCTGAGTCAGCATATTTGCAAAAATTTTAAAAAATCTTTTCTCCAGAACCAATCATCAGAATCTTTTGATATTTGGTATACAGCATTCATAGGGGGGTCAGATAAAAGTTTGTAGAAATAAAGCTCATTGGTTCATATTTGGGCTCTCTACAGGAGCCCGAAGTTTTAACATAGGGTAATATGGGGAATATTCTTTAAAAATCTTCTTCATCAGAACCACCAGTCAGAATCTTTTAATATTTGGTATACATCATTGTTATGAGGGTCAGATTCTAGATTGTTCAAACCAAGTCCCTAGGTTAATATTTGGGCTTCCTACGGAAGCCCAAATTTTATCTTTGTTCAGTATGGAGGGTAATTTAAAAAAATCTTCTTCTTCAGATCCATCTGTCAGAATGCTTTGATATTTGGTATGCAACATCTCTATGAGGGTCAGATTCAAGTTTGTTCAAATCAAATTCCTAGGTATATATTTGGGCTCACTATGGTAGCCCAAATTTTTACTTAGTGCAATATGAGAAAATTTTTTTAAAAATCTTCTTCTTCAGATCCACCAGTCGGAATGCTTTTATATTTGGTATACAACATCTCTAGGAGGGTCAGATTCCAGGTTGTTCAATTCGCGTGCCTAGGTTAATATTTGGGCTCCATATGGGAACATGAAATTTAACTTAGTACAATATGAGGGAATTTCTTCAAAAATCTTCTTCTTGAGATTCACTTGTCAGAATGCTTTCACATTTGGTATACAACATCTCTAGGGGGGTCAGATTCAAGTTTGTTCAAATCGGATCCATAGGTCAATATTTGGACTCGCTATGGTAGCCCAAATTTGAACTTAGTGCAATTCAAAGAAATTTCTTTACAATTTCTCTTCTTCAGATCCAACAGTCAGAATGCTTTCATATTCGGTACACAACATCTCTAGGGAAGTCAGATTTAACTGTGTTCAAATCAAGAGCCTGGGTTAATATTTGGGCTCTCTATGGGAGCCGGAATTGGCCATTTTGCTGAAGAATTAAAAATTTTGTATTCAGTACCCTCTAGAGGTACTAAGATTAATCCACATAGGTTGTATCAAGGGGCTTCATAGGGGAGCTCTACATTTTACTTATGATCAACTGAAGAAAAGGCATAATGCCCAGATTATTTTTGTCACTCCTGAGGGACTCAAGGATTGACAGTGTAGCCTATGGAGATGGCTTGCTTAATGTAGACTCATTCTTGGACTCTATTCAAATTGTGTTCTGTACAAGATGAGCGCTTCAGGCCCCGTGGGGCCTCTTGTTCTTAATTTCTCATGCTCAGCACAATTTGGTACATTTCCAATGAAAATTGGATAAAATTGACATTAGACTCTTCATTCTTGTACACGCTTAATTCAACTGACAGTGTTTTATTGTTAGGTTAGTAGAATAGATGAAAGAACCTCCACAAGTCGTGCACGACATGCAGTTAATTTCTCGGACCTACTTATCAATGAATAATGATCTTTGGTTAGGAAAGAGTTCAGAATATCTAGTTTGATAAACTAATTGTGCATTTTTGTGATGATAGTAACACTTTAACACGGTGAACTATGCAATCCCATCCGTGAAAATGGACTCAAAATGAAAAGTCAGGCAGTGCCATCGACCATAATCAACAGTATTAATAAAAACAGTCACTGGGAGTGACCGACTAATAGGGTGGCCGGTCTTTTTATTCCTTTACCAGTTCATCTCCCAGGTCGTTTTGCTCCTTCACTATTTCATTCCGAGTCACTTTGCACTACCCATACAAACAGACTGGAATAAGAGAGTGATGTGGTGACCAAGTGGATTCGTATACTGGTGTCTCATGCCGGAGGTCACTGGTTTCATCTCCAATCTGGGGGGATGACCGAACATTCTCTGGCAACATCAATTTTGATATTGATGTGTTTCCAGTGTACATTCTGATCGTACTATAAATACAAATACTTATGGAACACTGGATATATAATGAAGAATATAAGCAGCAGTCACATTTTAATATAGTAAATATTCATCCCCAAATGTACCCCCTTCCCCTGCCTGCCTCCCGCACTGTCTCATCTCTGGATATATCACTTTTCCAAGTGTCAAATCGAAGGTGCAATATTTATTGATACCTCGGAGGTGCAATTTTGCAAGTCTGTGTGACTCACATTGTCCAGAAGCAGTCATTGTCACAGACTGCGGTGAAAAGTAACAAGCACAGCCTTCAAAAACTAAAACTTTGGATATTAGGCTTACTTGTTTTAGTGACGGTGCTACAAAGAATATTTATTTATTGGTGTTCAAGGTCAGTTTCAGCATCTAAACAAATAACTTGTTCATTAAGATTCGATATCAGAGACAAGATTCGATTCGAGATTTGATTAAAAAAAAACTGATTTGCAGATCCTTAGCATGACCTTTAGATAAGAGCTATTGATCTGCATTCATTTCTGTGAAAATGTTGCTGTTTACAATGACTTTTAAACTTACTGCATTTGTGGATCAACATTCTTCCTTCAGCCAGCCCTACAGTTTACATTTAAAAATGCATGAATTGCTCTGACATTGCACATACACAATGCTGTTATGTTGGAAGTTTCACCAAATAACTTTCGAACCAATGATCTTCAATTTTGCCATTTCACTTACAACTTTACAAGTTCAAGTTTGTCAAGTTGAGCTGCAGTGTCTTTGACACTTTCATATTTCCGGAACTAACTCGTATTCTAAAAGAATTTTTATTCCAACTTTCACTTTTGTCAATATTTAGCATTTTCGTTTCTTATTCCCCAAATTTGTGCATCCGAATTTCAGGCCTGGCAGGCTAGAAAATGAAGGAGTGCAAACAATTGCCCTCCTCAGATTGCTTGGGAGTGCAATTGCACCTGCAATTTTTTCAATACATATACTTGTAAGCTGTTTTGGTTACAGTACGTAGAGGTGAATTGTCACCCAATCACCCATGAACTGGAGGTATCACTCAAGGTACTACTCTTAAATTTTGTATGGAAACACAGGAAGCACAAGCGAAGTTTCAACCAATGGACCTCCGGGTTTAACTTTGCTTCTGCTAATTACACTTTGCATCAAATAAGCATTTATTTATTTCATTTGAGAGAAATCATCACTCGAAATGCAACAGAATGGATCATGAATTATTGCAAATCAATGCAACATTGACAAATGATAATAGATTTTAAAGGCAGTCCCAAACAGGTCTGGCTCTGGCATTCCAGAAAATCAAGGGTGCAAAAAATTGCCCTCCTCAATTTTTTCTAGGCGTGCGGTAGGCATGCAGCACTCCTAAAAAATGCCAGGCCTGGAATTTTTGGAAAACTTGCTCAAATTGTTTTGCTGAGAAGTCAAACAGTGATAATCATTTATCATGCTTAACTTGCACTGGATGTAACCCACAAAATAATTACAGTTAACCGTTTGAGGCTCAGATCCAAACATGTCTAAACTTTCTCCCAAGAATGTCTCTCATTTTACTTCTATTCCAGGAAGAAGAATAAACAATGCATAAATCATCTTCATCGGAGGTTCATCCTTCTTCGGAGGACTTGGGTTCCTCGGGGGCTGTTTTAGTTGAGGGTGAGCTGGCATCAAAGGTGCTCATGAACAGTAAGTCATTGACAGCAGCCTTGGGGTCAAAGATTGCTGTTACTTTGATTGATGCCAGCTCATTGGAGGTGGGCCATCCTGCATAAGTCTGGATGCAGCAACCCTGAATAGGTTCACGCAAGCGGGAGAGAGAATGTTCTTGTACAGTCTTTGGATGACGATAGCAGTCCATCTCTATCAACGCAACACAAGGAAGCGATGCATTTTCAGTCATCATTTCCTTCCAGATCTTGTTCCCAAGGAGCTACAAAGTGCTTCCTCACTCACAAAACCATCATCTTCTTTGGACATGGTTCATTGTCGCAAAAAAGGGAATCTCTGTCTTTTCCGATTCAGTTTCATCAGGCTTTCATGAGAATTAATGCTCTTCTTTTACAGAAAAGGGATACAGCTTCCTTATCACCAAAGGATTCAGCTTTACCGTTTAACCCTTACAGGGCTAATTCCAACTTTGATAACTTTTTAATGCAAATGAACAGGTGCCTCATCATGCATTGTTTGGGACTAGAAACAACTGTAAAGACACTGGAGGAAGACTTTCTAAGTACAGCAAAAATGTATAAAAATCTCTAGGCCCTTAAGGGTTAATGAATTGAAGTTCTTTGGGATGGTCAGTCCATCCATTCAGCACACACTACTTCAAATTGATAGAAAGTCTCACGATCTGAACATCCAGTTCTTGCCTCAGTGTTTCATTTGTACATCTCTTCTGGATCAAACTATTGACTCCTCTAGGGGTTTACTGGATATTCTATGCTTTGCTGATAATATAACTCTTGCTCTGGATAAAAGAGTAGACAAAAGATGAATTTGAAGACATACTTTTTCAACTGAGAATGCTATCTTGCTCCATAATGGCATCTATCCGAACAGCAGCTGGACCTATGGTAACCTTGAGCTGGTTAGATGGGACAGTGCCTTACTGTTAGTGCCTAACCTAGAAAAAGCTCTTAAAACTTCTCTTAGAGCAGCTCCTCTGACGGTGTCTTCACTCCTTTAACGATCCAGTCACTTATGTACCTGAAGAGGTTACCAAACAAGCCACTGTTTTGTATATTTGTATATAGTTTTAGACGTCCAGAGCTCATTCCATACAATAACTCATGATTCATAATCTTGATATAAATTGTCTTATGTTACCTCTGGATATTTATATTTTGGTCCCCTCAATCAAAATTATAGCATCTGAGATATACTGTCGTCTTAGAAGAGGTAACCAGTCTAACACCAGTCAAGATTTTTGTATCCTTATAGGTATTTCATCCAATACTGATATTTATCACTCTTGATTGTAAATAAATCCTATTTTATTCTATTAAGCTGTTCAGGGATTCCTTCTGTTAGTATGAAGCAATAGCCTGCTTGTTATTGTTTTTTACTTTCAGTCCTGTTTTAGCCTCCATCGTAATATCTATTTAGCATGTCTGGGCTAGTGCTAATGGTGGATAGATAATGAAAATTTCAACCATTTTCTGTATTTATCATACCTACTATGGCCCAGACAGGAAGTGCCCTCCCCGTGTTATATACTCTTACCTCCCCACATTAGAACTATTATACACAGCAGGCATCACAAAAGAATGGTTTTTGAGATGAATAAAGTACTTTTCTCAGTCATCATTATGATCAGTTAATTGATTAAGAGCAAAACACTCATATTTGTACTCAACTAAAAAGTGAAAGTGTCACTATAAAGATCTCATCCTAAGCATATGCTTCATTTTCAGCAAGAAGCAAATGATATACTGTCTTCACAGATTGGTTTTCATTTTCTTTCACTTTTTTGAAAATTCGTACAGGCACTGTCTAATAAACTGTAATATAATAATTACTGATTACTTTATCCTAAGTAAGAAGAATTAGTTAGGCCTCGAGCATTTCAAAATGTCTTGAATCATATGTGATGCCAGGATGGTACGTGTAGTTTGTGCTTGACAATTCATGAATTATAAAATGGAAATTTTTTGAATGTGTTTGAAATTCAAGCATTTTCGGAAAAGGTTTTTTGTAAGTGCTTGAAAAATATTTCTTTGCCTGGTTTGGTCACAGTGTGTCTATAAATTGTGGCATGGAAGGAAGTTTTGACACCAGCTCACTCGACATCATTTCTTGATTGAGTTTCTCTGATAAGTGCCACACAGTTTAGGGCTTACCAAGCCTGAATATAAGTAACCTGTATTTGCAAAATGAGGTCCTCAGTGGATGAATTTGCTGATGCTATCCTATACAGTGGGCCAATTTATCCTCTAGGTACATCTCTCTGTTTTGGCTTGAGACCTTGATTCAGACTGAGGTTCACAGAGGGTAAATTTTGTGATGCTACCTGCTGTGCAGGGTAGTATCACCAAGTTCACCCTCTGGGGACCTCATTTTGCAGATGACAGTCTGCTTATTTTCAGGCTTGGGACTTACATTGTTGACTCAAACAATTTAATAGATAAATACATTTTAAAAAAGGATTTTGCTAGTGAAAAGTAATCTGCATTGAGTGTCGTATACAACATTGTAATTCATCGGTTAAATTTGACCTTGTTGTTCTTTCTGAACCCGTAATTTGATTGGCTGAGAGCTGGTCGGCTCCATGCTCTAATCTCAGGTAAATTCTCTCTTACCATGCTCTAATTGCCAGATACAGATCACTTAGAACATGTCTGTATCCATGCCATGTGCAAGCAACAGTGCTAAACCACTCCTATCACATATCGAACACACCCTGGAATTGTTTTCTGTACATTCGATCATGACAAATAGACCTAAATCGAAAATAACATTTTTTTTGATGTTCTTTTTTAAACAAAATGGGTTTGGAAATTTTTTTCATTTCTAAGAATGACAGGAATTACATTGGAGATAAATGTCTCTTGTTTTGTTAGAGATGCAGGAATTTGACAATGGAAAACCATTTATTAACTCTCCCCTGCTTTTCACTTCTAAGGATGACATGAATTACAATGGAGATAAACATCTCTTGTTTTGTTAGACATTCAGGAATTTGACTATGGAAAAACATTTAACGACCCCCGAACTCCTGATTGTCGATGCAGATTGGTTTTCACTGGGGAGCCATGTATGAGCATTCTGACATTGTTAACCCTCCAGTATGAGCACGTTCTGAGGCTAGAGATCTAATATATTCATATTAGTGGCATTTCCTATATTGAATGTCCTGCATAATTTACATTTAAATAGGATTTAGGCTTGACACCAGAAAATTAAGAAACCTTCTACCTGAATGTTTGGTTCAAGAAGGAGAACTAGTAATGATGCTGAAGGCCTACAACAAGAGATGGTAAACTTTGGGCATCTATTTTTTTTTCAGGGAAAAACCAGAAAAGTATATGAAACAGGTGCTGAGAAGGCAAAAATAGTTGCGCTTTTCTTTCACACCAGGCTGCAACTCTTTGGATTGTATTCAAATATTTCCAGATGGTGGTTCTCAAACATGTTTGAAAAGTTACTGAAAAGGTCCTGGAAAGATCTGGAATTTGTTTCTCTCAGATGTGCTTGAAACGTGTAATGATAAGTTTTGCTTTTCTTTTTTTTTTTTTTAGGATTGTTATAAAGTGTACCAAGCTGTTGAGAAAATGCCATATTTGTTGGAGACACTAGAAAAGCATGATGGAGAGAACAAATCATTACTAATGGAATTATTTACAAATCCATTGAAGGTAACAAAAGTTACAGCCTTTAGGCCCCAAAAGTGTTTTGATTCTCAGGCAATCCCTCATTGAAACTGAATTTCCCTCATTGCACATTTTTAGCTCAACTTTGGCGAAGCCAAATTTGAGCTTATGCCATGGCCAGTTGTCCGTCTGTCTGTCTGTCCATCAACAATTCAATACGGCTCAGGCTAGAGGCCATATTTATGAACCGATCTTGACAAAACTTCTTGGGTACCTTTGTTATGACTGTGGGACGAGAACGAGTGTTTTTGGGTCCGATCCGAAATTCAAGTTGGCCACCAGCCGCCATTTTGTACCGACGATGCAGAAATCTGTTTTTTGTACAGAACTTCCATATGAAAGCGCTGATTTCAATAATTTTTTGTATGAATGTTTAGTACCATGGGATACATCACATATAATACAGGTTTTTTTCTCGTACGTAAATTATGCAAATTAGACTAACTTTGATGTTTTTTGGGGTTACTTATTTAGTGTTACTTTCAGCACTGTCAGTGCAAATGCCAATACGGCTCTGGCTAGAGGCCGTATTTATAAACCGATCTTTACGAAACTTCTTGGGTACCTTTGTTATCACTGTGGGACGAGAACGAGTGTTTTTGGATGCGGTTTGAAATTCAAGATGGCCGATGGCAGCCATTTTGTACAAAAATTTGGTGCAATCAGATTTTTGCACAGAACTTCCATATGAAAGTGCTGACTTGAATAATTTTGTGTGTGAATGTTTAGTACCATGGGATACTTCACATATAATACGGGTTTTTTTCTCGTGCAGAAATTATGCAAATTAGATGAACTTTGATGATTTTTTCAGTGCTACTTACACACAGTAAGTGCACATGTCAATACGGCTCGGGCTAGAGGCTGTATTTATCAACCGATCTTCAGGAAACTTCTTGGGTACCTCTGTTATCACCTTGGGATGAGAACAAGTGTTTCTGAGTGCGGTCCAAAATTCAAGATGGCTGCCAGTGGCCATTTTGTACCGAAATTAGGTCTAATCAGTTTTTTGTACACAACTTCTCAGGCCGTAGAGGCCGTATTTATGAACCGTATTTATGAACCGATCTTAAGAAACGTCTTGGGTACCTTTGTGGAATGAGAATGAGTGTTTTTGGGTGTGGTCCAAAATTCAAGATGGCCACCAGCAACCATTGTGTACCAAAATTAGTGCAATCAGTCTTTTGTACAGAACTTCCAAATGAAAGTTCTGATTTGAATAAATTTTTGTATGAATGTTTAGTAAAATGGAATACATCACATATAGTACGGGTTTTTTTCTCGTGCAGAAATTATGCAAATTAGATGAATTTTGATTTATTTAGTGCTACTTATACACTGTAAGTGCACATGTCATTACAGCTCGGGCTAGAGGCTGTATTTATCAACCGATCTTCACGAAACTTCTTGGGTACCTTTGCAGAAATTATGCAAATTAGATGAACTTTGATGATTTTTTCAGTGCTACTTACACACAGTAAGTGCACATGTCAATACGGCTCGGGCTAGAGGCTGTATTTATCAACCGATCTTCAGGAAACTTCTTGGGTACCTTTGTTATCACCTTGGGACGAGAACGAGTGTTTCTGAGTGTGGTCCAAAATTCAAGATGGCTGCCAGTGGCCATTTTGTACCGAAATTAGGTCCAATCAGTTTTTTGTCAAAACTTCTATACAGCTTGTATTTATGAACTGATCTTCACAAAACTTCATGGGTACCTTTGTTTTCACCTTGGGACAGGAATGAGTGTGTTTTGGGGTGCCTTTGTTATCACTGTGCTATGAGAACAAATATTTTGGTGTTCAGTCAGACCCACTCTGGGACTCAAAGATTTCTTTTCTATTTAGCATCTGACTGTCACCCACCTTTACAATACTTTACCTATACATTTGTTACAGGCTACGGCCAGTATTTATGTACAGACCGTTACAATACTTTATATGTACATTTGTTATCAGGTTATTACCTAGATGTTTATCATTGCTGTGTCACATACTGTACATGTACATGTCTTGACAAGTTGAGCTACAGTGTCATTGACACTTTCATTATTGCCTTGCAGTGTATTCCTTCCACTATTACTACAAAATTGGTTGATTCAGAGACTGATATTTATTATTTACAACGAAGGGACTCTGAAACTGAAATCTGAAGATTATAACTGAAGATGCAAAACAGTTTTGTTTTTAAAACAAAATGAGTTTATTTGTATAATTATGCACTTTCTGTGTGTAAAAAGACAGTGGAACGCCTCACGACATGCAAGAAAAAATAAAAATCAAACCCTCCCTCCTTGAAAAAAAATATGCTTGAGAATCCATTAATTTATTTTGTGCATCCTTATCAAATATGAATGCTTAGCCTTTTTTACCTGGTGTGCTTAAACCTTTACCTAAACTAATAGCCATACCCGGCCAGGGCTATTCACGAAAATGGCCGTTCAGATTCCATTGCTCTTTCAATTTTTGCCTCCAAAACATTGCTAATGACCCTTCAGAGGAAACTGGCAACTCTTGTGGGTGCAACTTTCTGTCTTTTCTGTGAGGAACTTCTGTTAATGCAAAATCATTTCTCAAAATCCTGAAAAGGAAATGAATGCACAGGCCTAACAGTCTAGAAAATCAAAGAGTGCAAAACAATTGCCCTCCTCAGATTGCTTGGGAGTGCAATTGCTCCTGGAATTTTCAATACATGTACTCATATGCTATTTTGGTTACAGTATGTGGAGTGTGGATTGTGGAGTGTGGACTCTCACCCAATTACCCATGAAGTGGAGTTATCATCCAAGGTACTACTCTCAAATTTCATACAGAAACTCCAGAAGCACAAGCCAAGTTTCAACCAATGGACCTCCAGGTTTAACCCAGAGGTCCATTGGCTGAAACTTTGCTTATGCTAATTATGCTTTGCATCAAATTAGCATTTGTTGCTTGAGAGAAATCATCACTCCACAGGTGATTTATTGACAATACACTCTCTATGTACTGTATATTCATTTCAAGGTATTACTTTTGTGACTGAAAAATTGCACTACATTCAGCTACACAGTGGAAAAATTGGCACAAACATCTCATTATTGTCTCCCACTTTTTGAAAAAAATAGGAGATATTAAATTCGGGGTGTCCTTCCGTCCTTCCGTGTTTTTCGTTTCCAAACTCTAACTTTCCTTACAGTGACTGGATTTCGATGAAATTTGGGTAGTAGATCACTTTCATCAATTGTGGGTCCAAGTTCGAATATGGGTATTTTCCGCGTAAATTTAATTGGGTTGCTGAAATTTGATTGGCTGATGGTTTCCAGACTCTAACTTTCCTTAAAATCAACCGATTTCGGTGAAATTTCATATATGGATTACTTTTATCAATACCTAGGTCAAGTTCGAATGTGGGAAATTTTGTACCGAAAATCTGTCCGTCTGCCCCGTGCGTCAACGCACCTCGGACTAAAGGCCGTATTTATGAACCGATCTTCACGAAACTTCTTGGGTATCTTTGTTATCATTGTGAACGTCTTGAGATGCATTAATTCCCCTTTAAACTGCTGTCCAACGGGAGACATAAATTCACTGAATTTGCTTGTTCAAAATGTTGCATTCAATTCTTATGTAACTGTCTTCTGCACTCAAATTGTATTGAAATGTGACACAGAATGGGTCATTAATTATTGCTAATCAATGCAAGATTGACAAATGATAATAGATTTTAAAGGCAGTCCCAAACAGGTCTAGCATTCCAGAAAGTCAAGGGGTGCAAAAAATTGCCCTCCTTTTTTCTGGACATGCACTAGGCGTGCAGCACTCTGCATTCCGAAAGAATGCCAGGCCTGAATGCAACAATATGTATTAGTATGATAGGTATTTAAGTATATAAAAAAAAAGAAACTTTACAAGAAAAATTTAATATTCAAAATTGGGTTAATTTGTTGGTTTTTTTTTTCATGTCATCCTCATTATTTGTTGAATTTACTTTGATTTATCTTGCAAATTGGTATGAAGTGACTGAAAAGATCTATGTATCTTTCTGACTCTTCAAATGCTGTTAGGTGACATAATCATTGGTTTTGACAATATTTGTTTAATCTTACCAGGTAAACTCCAGTGAAACGTGTATTGAGTGTAAACAAATTTGTTCAGCCCTCTGTGCACAGATGTCAAAATACTGAACTTTTAAACTGCAAAGTTTTCTCCATAATCCAATTAGGAATTCTGGGCATGTGGTGGCTCAGTGATTACGGCATTGAACTTCAAACCAAGAGTTCCATCCCCACCAGGGGCAACTGCATTGTGTCCTTGGGCAAGGCACTTAACCTTGATTGCCCACATGAGGGGCATGGTGGTGCTGTGTACTAAGGTGTACTGCACATCAATGGTGCACCTGTCTTCAACCATTTCTAACCTTGCTTGTGTTGAGTTAGTATGTTGGGTAGTCTGACAGTTGCTCTCTAGGTACTCTGGCTTCCTCCAAGCATAAAACTCCTATACAGGGTGATCCTGGCTGTCGAAAGTGTCAATAAACTCCAATAAATAAATAACTAGGAATTTAACTAATTCAATATTGTTTTTACAGAGCTCAAAAAAGATTGAATTGGTTTAATTCCTAATTGGTAGTGCACTTGCTCAGTTGTTAAAACATTGGTCTTTAAATGAAAAGGTTTATACTGACGAGCGTAACTGTATTTTGTCTTGGGCAAAACACCCAATCCTGATTGCCCTTGTGGGGGCACAGTGGTGCCATGTACTAAGATGTACTGCAGGTCATGGTGCTCTTGCCTTCAACCACTGCTAATTGCTGCCTGTGCAGAGTTAGTAAGTTGGAAAGTCTGACATCTGTTCGTTTTTCTCTGTATACTCCAGCTGCCTCCGCTCATAAAACTGTCTGACACAATGTGACTCTGGTGGTTGAAAGTGTCATTAGACCCTAGTCAACAAACAAACAATTCCTAATTGTATTATGAGGAAAATTTGCACCTCAAATTTTTAAAATTTCAAAAACAGTGTGCAGAGTGTTAGTAATGAGACATTGATTTAGAGCTCACTTAAGAAGTATCCTGCGCAAATTTGAAATTCGAATTGAAATTCGATTTGAAAGTCAGTATTCGATTTGTTTCTGTTTTAAATCGGAAATTCAAATATTTTGAATATACTTCGGCCATAACCATGAATATTACAGATTGTAATTGATCACATTATTTTATATTGAGTATTGTTCTGAGTAGAAACCCAACTGACTTGTAGCGGTAACAGTGTTTGTAGCGATGTAGCTACAACTGTACAACAGTTGTAGCTACATTGCTGCAAACACTGTTCTCGCAACAACTGTTCATTTCAACTTATTATGCATCATGACCAATGACCATTTATAAAAAATTCAAGTTTCAAACTTTGAAAAGTTATTCAACTATTCAACTTCAATAAATGATTTGTTCCACAACATGATCACATTATTTTATATTGAGTATTGTTTAGTTCGATCACAGTTACTGGATATATTGTCAAAAGCAATGGTTTTCTAAAAGAATACCCCTGATTATTATATACCGTACTGACCCGTGTCTAAGACCAGGTGGTGCTTGCAGTAGATTGAGAACAAATCGAGGGGTGGGCTTAAACATGAAGACTTGAATCTGTGACTGGGTTTTTCTTGATAAATGATACTGATAAAATGACAATCCCACTTTATGAACGAAATACAAAAATCAACATTGGTTTTCAGTATCATTTGTCAAATCATCAGTGGGCTTAAACATGGAGAGGGCACCTTGTTTTCGAAATGCAGTAAGTTTGGGGGGGGGGGGGGGGGGGGGGCTTAATCACAAATATGGGCTTCAACACAGGTGAGTACGGTACTACTCAGTTTGCTAAGCACCACATATTTGACACATTGTGAAATTTGCTTGTGACATATTTGCGATATATTTGGTGGATATGATTGAGGAATGTATTGAGATGGTCCCCAGTGTTTACATTAGCTCTCTTGACAGGTAGACTTTTCATGACAGTCATGGAAAGCATGTACCCCTTGATTTTCATGATGTTTTTGTGTACTGTCTACATGTACATGACATGTGTAGGGTATTCAGTCTTCATTTCAACACAAACCCTTATGATTTAATGATTGAATATGGCAAATGCAAATGTAGGAAGACATTTGTCTGAAGCAGAAATGTGGGAGGCCCATTGGGGTGGATGGTGCAAGGGGCTACGCATCTTCAGGTTGGTGAAGCCCTTGGTGTGCACCATACGCTGATCACCAGAGCCTGAGCAAGATTTCAGCAGTATGGCACACCAGTAAGAAGGCATGGTGGTGGCAGAGACCGGGCAACATCTGCAGCTGAAGACTGGTTTTTGATCATTCAGGCCCATAGGAACCGCTTTGCAACAGCAAGCCAGCTTCGCAGTGATCTTCAGACTATCTGGGCAAGGTTGCACGAGGGTGGTCTCCGATCGAGAAGACCATGTTTTTGCATTCCGCTGCCCCAGAACTACCGAAAGACACGATATGAATTGGCCATGGACCATGTTGGATGTACCAGAGAAGATTGGCGACCTGTCCTTTTTACAGATGAGTCAAGGTACTGCCTAGCCAACACAGATAGGTGTTCTAGGGTATGGAGAAGTCCAGGAGAGCGATTCCATGCAGCCAACATTGCTGGACATGACCACTATGGTGGAGGGTCAATAATGGTCTGAGGTGGCATCAGCTGGGTTGGACGTACAGAGCTCTGTGTCCTTGACCGTGGTGCATTGACTGCACAGCAGTATATTGATGAGATCCTGGATGCCCACGTCAGATTGTATGCAGGTGCAGTGGGTGATAGATTCATTCTGATGGACGATAATACCTGTTCTCATATTGCCTATGCTGTCCGGGAGTACCGACAGGGTGAGGGATTGAGCTTATGGACTGGCCAGCAAGATCCCCTGACCTCAATCCAATCGAACATATCTGGAATGAGTTGCAGCTTGCAATTTCAGCCCGTCCAGTCAAGCCAAGAAGTTTCCAGGAGCTTGGGTCCATGATGGTCCACTAATGGAACAACATCCCACAAAGGACCATCAGGAACCTGACTGGGAGCATGAGAAGGCATTGTCAAGCTGTAATTAACAGTAATGGGTCTCATACTCGATATTGAACCCATACCAGTTTGCTCCGTCAACTTTTTGGCAAATTTGAAAAATTTCCTCTTTTAACAATAATATCCATTTTCCATTGTTATCGTATTCAAGGGGGCGGGGGGGGGGGGGGGGGGGGGCACGTGGCTTAGTAGGTAGAGGTGCAGGCTGCAAGCCGAGAAGGCCTCAGTTCAAATCCCACCTGTGGCAACCGCGTTGTGTCCTTGGGCAAGACACTTCACCCCCATTGCCCACTTGGGGGCATGGTGACGCTGTGCACTAAGGCATACTGCACGTCGATGGTGCACCTGTCTTCAACCAATGCTAACACTGCTTGTGTTCAGTTAGTATGTTGGGGAGCTGACAGTTGCTCGGTGGTTCTCTCCGGGTACTCCGGCTTCCTCCACGCGTAAAACTGTCATGGTCATGATTAGCCATTGTGCAGAAATATGTGATCTTAAACACCAATAAATAATAAATAATAATAATCGTATTCAAAAGCTAAAAAATAATGTCAAACACAAACAAAATCTTAATTTCTGTACTTAAATCATTAAAGATATAATGAAATAGAAAATATATACACTTTTCATTACAATATTTCAACTAAAACGTAAAACAGGTAGTTGGATATACTTGGTGCTTAGCAAACTTTGAGTAGTATATAAACAGAAGTAGAGCCAGGGTAGAGCAGGCTTTAATTTACAAGCAGATCAACTCTATTTGGCGTTGAATTATCATTTCGTTTTAAGTCATTCCACATTTTTATTTAAAGCAAATGGCTTCATGACCGAATGGCATCAATCTGATTTGAAACAAAGTTTTTTTTCCAAGAAAACGTGAGGTATCAGCCCTATCAGCCAGGTTCGTTTAAAAATGATTATTGCTGCCGTTTCGAAGCTACAAAGTCAACAATTTGAAAAGTTTCTGTCAATAGCTAGTATATTGGCTTATATCTCTGTTCATAACATGCGAAGTGGTGTGGCGAAAAATGCACTCTACATAACTGTGTCTTTTAATAATCGGAGGTGTTATTTTGAAAAAAACTTTTCTTTTGACAACGTATTCATTAACTGTGATTCAATTTGAAATTCTATTTGAAATTTGATTTGAAATTCAATTCATTTTCTTCAATTCGATTCGATATTCGATTTGATCAAAATTGGCAATTCGCAGGTCCCTACACTCAAGTTACTCTTCTTTTGAAGGAATTACTTATGGATTTCACAAAGTATCAGGAAATGGTAGAAACCACAATGGATTTACAGCAAGTGGAACATCATGAATTTCTTATCAAATCTGACTTTGATGAAGGCTTAAGTAGTAAGTGACATGCATCATAGATCTTTGCACTGTGTTTGAGCACTTAAAGAAATGGGAAGTAATCAGATTTTGAAATATTTCTTCATTACTGGAAATCGTTGATTGATTGTTAGGGGAGTGAATCCTAACAACAAAATTCATTTTTTATGTTGCGGTATATTCTAAACAGGAATAAACATTGTGGATATCATTACTGATCTATAGAAAGTAGAAATTAAGGTGAGCTGAAAAAGGGTGACCTTAACTTATTACAGGCAACCCATTTCAGTGCTCGCACTTTTTCAAATTCTTTGAGCACCTTATTAATTTCAGGACTTATATTTCGATGAGAATCCAAGAACCGATTCACGCAAAGATTCGTGCAACAAAATCAGTGAGAATCCATGTAGATTCTTGAAGCACCTCTGCTAGGAATCGTGAGAAAAGAATTGAGGCAATTTAACCCTTTACCTAACATAGAAGCAGAATTAACCAATACAAGGCTAACATGACCAGAAATATCCTGACACTTTGTCAATAATATTGTACAAATATGGCTGTTGGAGTCACAAGTTCTTGCCAAGAGCCTTCCTGTTGCCTCTAGTGAGGCTACAAGTGGTTTCCAGGCGCCCTTGGCAGCACCACCTCTCGGGATTGCATGGGAGGCTTCAGCTGGTATGCCTAAGATGGGCTATGTGTCTTCGAGTCAGGATCTGGGTCCTACACACCTGATGTCGAGAACCATCAGTCTTCTGACTTGCAGGCGGCTCTCGGTTTTGTTTTTGAGTTCCTTCCAGAGCTTAAACCTTCAGACCAGCCGGAGGTTTCAGCCAGGCTGTGTTTGTCAAGATGACATTTTGCATCATTCTGAGGATCAGCTGTGGCCACATCAGCTTGATCCGCCTTCTGTTTGAGGTCGTGGCTGCTCCAAGCCTAACAAATGCCCTTCGGTTTTGGCCACTGCGAAGCCAAGGGCTGATCCCCCTGCTTCTGCTACTTCCTCTTACTCGTGCGATAAGGGTAAGAGGGAGGTCTCGGGACCATTCTACTAGCGAAGGAGGTGGTTTCTCTTGCAGGCTTCGCCGGGGCTCGATATGATGGTCCTAACCTCAATTCACCCCTTGTTGGAGAAAGGATATTCGAGTTTGCAGACCATTGGGCCGAGATTACATCCGATCCGTGGGTGTTAGACGTTGTTCGGTCCGGCCTGAGGATATCCTTTTGGAGCCACCTCTGTCACAGGTGCCGCTTTCAACTCAATTTGTTCTGTTGTTTCACGTGTGGAACTTTTGATCACGGAGATTGACATTCTCCTGTCAAAGGGGGCGATCGGGGTTCTTCAAGAACATTCATTCTGCTGGTTTTTATTCCCGCCTGTTCTTGGTGCCGAAGGAGGACGGAAGGCTCAGATCAGTTCTCGATCTGAGTATCCTGAACAAGTCTATCATTGCTCCCAAGTTCAGCATGGAGACTTTCAGATCTGCTCGCCACTCCATTCACCAGGGAGACTTCACTTCCAGAATCGATCTGTAGGATGCTTACTTTCTCCTGTTTGCTTTTCTGGGGCAGGTTTACCAGTTCAAGGCCATGCCTTCCGGCCTCAATCTGGCTCCTTGGGCCTTCACCCAACTGATGTTGCATGTGCTAATTTTTCATCTCACACAGTCCATGGTGACCACTTTGGCTTATCTAGACGACATCCTCCAGAGACACTCCAATGCTGTTCTTCTGGAGTCCGATGTCAACACATTGTTGAACCTACTTTCGTCGCTAGGGTTCAGAGTCCTCGAGGAGAAGTCGGATCTAGTTCCTTCTCTGTGGTTTTGTCATCTTGTGATGGACTCAACTGAATATGGTGGCAGTTCCCCTGGCGAGAGCAGCAATTCTCTCAGCCTGTGCCCTGACTCTGACCCAATCCACGTCTGCAACAGCTCAGAGTATTCTTTGATTGCTCGGTCTCTGTGGTTCGGTGACGGATCTCATTCCTTTAAGTCAGCTGCATGTCAGACCTCTCCAACACTTTCTGCTAAGTAGTTGGAGACTGAATGTCAATCCTCTGTATCTGGTGCTTCAGTTACCATCATCTCTCAGTTGTCACCTTCTCCCCTGGACAGACATTCACTGGATTACGCAGGGAGTTCTGTTGGATTTGCCCACACCTAATAGTGTTCTGATGGTGGATGCCAGCAATCTCTGATGGGGCGCAACGTTGAATCCTCTTAAGTTTTTCCATTCACGCTGTTTGGGACCAGGATCAGACAGCTCTTCACATCAACCAGAAGGATCTTCTTGCTCTTCTCTTGAGTTTCCAGCAGTGGTTCCCCCACCTCTTGAATCATCAGGTCCTCTTGTCTGACAATTTGACAGTGTAGCTTACATTCGGAACCAGGTTGGCACATCCTCTGTTCCAATGTATGAACTGGCTTGGGATCTTATACTGCTTGCTCGGGATGTCAACTCTGGTGTGGTGGTTCATCACATTCCCGGTCATCTCAATGTCCTAGCCGACTCCCTGTCCCAATGGGGCAGGGTCATTTTCACTGAGTGTATACTTCGTTGAACAGCGTTCTGGTCACTTTACAATCTCATGGGTCATCCTCAATCAATCTGTTCGTGATCGGTTGTAACCATCAGGTGGACACTTTTGTGTCTCCATGTCCGATTAATTATGAGAATCCTTCAGTTGCACAGATTGCAAAGTTTCTAGTCTATCTGTTTGATTCTCGGGGTCTTGGACCTGTTACCATCAAGGGGTACAGGTCTGTGCTTTTCAGGGCTCGCCTTGAGTAAAATGGTCGGGGCCTAAAAAAAGTGCCCCACTTATTGAGGTCGGGGCCTTTTCGGGGCTGATTTTCCATTTTGTCCATTATTATTAGTGCTTTTTTGTGGAAAATGTCGGGGCTTGTAAAAAAAACCCCAGCAAGTGCTCCTCGGGGCTGATCTCGGGGCCTGGGCTGATCAGCCCCGACTCAAGGCAAGCCTCGGCTTTTGAGGACCTTTCGTTTGTGGCAAACCGTCATATCAGCACTATTTAATACTTCTCCATGCTCATTCAGCACTTTTCTTTGAAAACGCTTCAAGTTTTTCTGCTAACCACAAGATGGAATATTTCTTGGGTGCTGTTTTGCTTGGTGTGGGTGGGGGTGAGGGGGGGGGCTGGTGGTGGGGGGAGGGGGGGGGCTGGTGGTGGGGGGTGCCTTTCGAACTGTTATCCCAGGTGGATATGCTTTTTCTCACATACAAGACAGCTTTTCTGATTGCTGTTGCCTCAGCCAGGAGAGTTAGTGAGGTTCACCCCCTCTTGGATGACCAGGCTTTTTTCAGTAGTTCTGACTACTGTGTTACTTTTACCACTGATTGCTCCTTTTTAGCCAAAAATCAAGTACCAGAAACATTTCCACTCCTGTCTGTATCCAGGCTCTTCCTTTGGTTGATGGTAGTCGCCCTTTGCTCTATCCAGTTCATGCCATTCGAGGGTTTCCGCTAGGGGAAAGGGAATGAGGCCGTTCACATGGCAACTGATGATCGTCTGTACCACGGGCCGACCATGGTTTTGCCCGAGGTAGGAAAATTTTGAATTCCGGAATCCCAAAACCCCTATTTCTTAGCATCTGAGATGATATTTTGCGTCTTTTCACGGAGATATATCTGTCTGATTTTACACATTGACAGCCAGTAATTTCCGATGAATAAGACTTAAATAAGAGAAAATGGTTGCTCAACCGAAAAATAATTTGTAGTATATGTGACTTTCTATTCGCCCAGGGCGGCATTTCGTCCCAATAAAACTGTCAAGCCTTGGCATTTTCATTGGGACTAAATGTCCAGGGTGAATAGAAAGTGTGAGTAGGAAGAGAAGATTCGCCCATTAAAAATTCAATTTTAAATTAGGGGCGAAACGACGCTTGTGAGATATTTTAGTAGACACGAGCACTGCGCAAAAATCTCATTGCACGTGCATGGTACAAATTTTGACATTTGCAGCCACTCTGAAAATGAATACTAAAGTAGACTTGGGTTCGGTAAATCTCTACTTTAGAAAAACATTGCGGGTAAAATAGCTAGGATCTTACCAATTTTCCCTGACAAACACTCCAAATTTAAATCTGTGCAGAAATTCTAAACTCCTGATTCTTGCAGTCAAGTCGAAAAAAGACAGAGGCTGGTCTTCTTGACTTCTGTGTTGCTTAATCCCGGTCACATGAGGCCTCAGAGTAGTGGAATTCATCTTCACAGCTGGAACAGGTTCCTGAGAGTTCTGGAAGTCTTTCCTGGTTCACAGACTGTCTCTGATGACGTCACACGAGTGGGATTATATAGCAATTCTACAACAATACTCGATATTACTATTGTTTGATGTCTTTGATGTTGAAAAACCGCTTTGAAATTAATTACTCTCCAGGTGCTGCAACAGAATGGTGAAACGGACATGCGTTTTGTTTTCAGTGAAATATGTGTACGGAAATCGGCAAAAGAAGTTTAGAAATAGCAATTCTACAAGCTAGGAACTAAATGTATTTTCGGGGAACGGGCAGATCAATGCGAATTTCAAAGATTCTGTTATGTCGGGAAGGTGACCTGGCGGGGGAATGCGGCTGTTTGACAGATGCTGTGCTGGTATAGCGGAAACCCTGCATTCACATTTACCATACCGGTTTCTTAGAAAAGGCATGGAAGTGATTCTTTCTACCCCTGATTCTCAATCCATCTCTAAATGGATTTGTCTTACTATTAGAGCATCATACTTTCGCTTGGCAAGGGACGATTGTATTACAAATAGCATTTCTGCCCTTGATGTGTGTGCTTTGTCTATCTTCTGGGCTTATGCTACCTCTGTCGCATTGTTAGACGTTATGCAGGCAGCCTACTGGAGAAACGCTTCTACTTTCTCCTCCTGTCTGCGTCAGTGGCACGGGCAGTCTGAGGACCTTTTTTCTCTAGAACCTCATTCTTCTGCTCAGACTGTCATCTACCCTCGCCACTAACCTTTTCTGCCAACTTTTACATTGTTGCAGTTTCGGTCTTTCTCTTTCCTGTCCTTTTCACAGAATTCACTGGACTGTTATTGGTCTCTCTTCGAATTCTTTGGGAACCAGTTCTGTACTTGTGTATTGTTACTGTCCTTTCTGTCTGTGTGTCACATGTCACCATATGCCTCATCTCTCATCATTCTATATCAATATTTGTGATGCATTGGCTGTACTAACCTTGGGATCTCTTCTGCTGTTCCAGTGCATTTGGGTTATGTGGGGGTTGGTTATGTGATTCCCACCGTCTATTGTCTGTTCAGCCTGTTGTAAACAATTGTGCGTAAGTTGATAAGAAATATTCCCCGTGGGAACCCCGGGAAGTAAGCAGCACTTGTTTACTGTGGTAAACCAGTTCCGCTTTACTAGTAAAATAGGACCCAGTCACCAATGCTTGGGGTGAAAGTCCTCTAAAATGGGCAACATGTTGATCAACGATTGACTAAACTTGACTTCATCTCCATGTTGTGTCACGATTAGCCATGGAGCATAAATATGTGACGTTAACCACCACCACCAACAAACAAACAAACAAACGATAAGAAATATAAATTTTATCGTAAATTTCCTTGCTTATTATACCTACCACAATTGTTTACCGGAAGCTCTCCCATCTTCTTGTACGGGTAAGAATCCTTCCTCCCCCACTAGTCACATAACTTAAATATCGGCAGATTCAAATAGAATGACATGTTGGTTATACGTCCGCACACTGGTTCCGGAAGCCGTGGTATTAATACAGAGAAGAGTGATCCCTACTGGGTGTGTGCCGGTCACCCTCAGCCCAGTTTTGGCTTATTATTTCATAGTGCTCTTGCACCACTTTTTCTTTCCCAAATTGCTTAGGAAAGAACAAAAAATAGAGAGTATACTTCCGAGTTTGGGACTGCAAGCCTGTTGTAAACATTTGTGGTAGGTATAATAAGAAAGGAAATTTACTTTAAAATTTATATTTCTATGGAATGTATGGTGAATGGTTTGGTGTTTGAAATAGACCGAACTACACAAACGTTTGAATAGCTAACTTTTCCTGGTATGAGTTTGTTTGGGTGCAAGAATAGAACTAAAGTATTCTGCACCGTGCCAGATGATTGCAATAAACATTAACATATTAAAATGATTGTGTGGTTCTGTATTTATTACACACATTAGCAATTTTCTTCAGATCATTTCCTTTTACTCAGTAAAAATTAAGCAGTCTTTCTGAGACAGAGAGAATAGTCAAAAATCATATTTTTATAGCAGAACCAATGGCCCAGACTTAGCTGGTGCAACATCATTAATATCAAGGGCTAAACACAGATTTTGAAACCCCCCCCCAATCATCCAAAATTTGCATACAAAACAAAAATTTGAAAGTCCTATCTGGTCCTCCATACTTTTAGTACTGCGCAGTAACCAGGATGAGACGGGAATTGGCGCAAAGCATCATTCTTTTGTTTGGCTCTAGTCAGTAAACATCTCAACTGACATCTGTGCAATAAATTCTCATGTTTGAAGATGCCAGACATAAATCAGTGATGGTTTTCATGGAATCAACAGTGTCGCAGGATGTTGGAAGTGAATAATGGTTGTTTTGGATGTTCAGGGCTGCAAGTTTATAATTTTTATAAAAAAATTTTCATGTTTCCCACTTTTGGGATATGCGTCTGAATGTCGTCGTTTTTAGCTTAACTTGACAAAGTTAAGATAAGCTATTGCTATCACGCGTGCAGAAGTCTGTTAGTCTGTGAGTCTGTTCACATTTTTCTTTAGCACAGGCTACACCCCGTAGTTCTTGTCGGATCGTCACAAAATTTCATATACAGGTTTGGGGTCATGACTAGATGAGAACATCCCCTTTTGGTCACGATCGGTCAACTGGTATGGCTGCCTGAGCCCAAAGCCCAAAAACCATTAGCACAGTCTACAGGTCGTATTTAAGAAGGGATTTCATTGTAACTTGGTAGGATGCCTCTGTTTAATGCCTAGATGAGAACGTCCCCTTTTGGTCATGATCTGTCAACCATGATGGCTGTCCAGGCCCGAAACCCAAAAACTTTTAGCACAGTCTGCAGGTCATATTTAATAAGGAGGGATTTCATCGTAACTTGGTAAGTTGACTCCGTATGATGTCTAGATGAGAACTTCCCTGTTTGGTTGCAATCTGTCAACCGTGATGAGTGCCAGAGCCCAAAACCTGAAAACCTTTAACACAGTCTACAGGTCATATTTATGGAGGGATTTCATTGTAACTTGATAGGTTGACTTCATATGTCTAGATGAGAACGATATTTATGAAGGGATTTCAATGTAACTTGATAGGTCTCGTTTTGGAATAATTTCACTGTAACTTGGTAACTTTCGTTGACATACATTAACTGTGAGGGCCACATACATTAACTGTGAGGTCCACATTAACCCACCCCTCAATTCTTTAGTACAGTGTACACCTCATATTATTTTTATTAAAAACATAGCATACAGGGAACAGAAATTCTGGTCTTATTTCATAATCCTTTCATAAACATTGAACATTATCATTTTCATCAAACACAACACACAGACAAGTTAAGCTTCAGTCTCATTGATGCGTTCATTACTATGACTCAACTGTTGTTTTGTTAGTGTTACTTCCCTTTCCTCTCCTGAACCCTTCTGTTATTCTCCCAAGCTCTTTTGGCTTTTTTATTGAGAATTTTTTATTCAAATTCTTGGGAGTTTAACTTGTTTTATGAAATGGGTATTCCATTTATCCCCTGTGTTTAGTTCCTGTTCGTTACTGTTTAGGACGTTTTGTATTCTTGCATCTTCTACCAGATGTATTGTTAGCTCACCTGACTGAAAGTCAGGTTGAACTATTCTGATCACTTTTCATCGTCTGTCGTCTGTCATCCATCGTGAAGGTGGTGTTTGGGCCTTTTTTTCCCAAACCACTGCTCACATTTTAATGAATTTCACATGAGTAGTGGTTATATTTTGGGCTGCACGGTATTCAAATTTCAGTACCAGTATTGGTATTAAAAAAAATACCACGATATACCGGTAGATCGTAGACTAGTTCAGAGGGTGAAAAACTTGGGCGATGTTCTGGGGAACTGATTTCGTAAACAATTGACAACACAATTAAATTTTGGGCGGTAAACAATTGACTAAAATTTACTGTACTCGGAACCTTATGTTCAGCTGAAACCAATATTTTTAAGAAAGCATTTGTTTTTCACAAACGTGCACAACGTTATTTTATTTTGATTTAAAATCACATCACAGAGACAGCTCAGACATGAGAAAAAACAATAACGTGCCATGACTTTTCTGTTCGAAAAGAATATCCCACAATTCGCCACTGTAGCTGACTGTAGTGTTTATTTTTCCTTTGTTCATGAATATTAATTAATACAGCTGTTTTATGGAGTATGTGCATCTCACACCCTGCATTTTCCTCTCCATTGTTTTGTTCTTCTTATGACCTATCGTATTTTAAGTGTTGATAGATATGGTCAGCGGTGTGTTTATATTAGTAATTAATGTTCATGTGAGCAGCAATTATTAATGTCTGGATTATTTTTGTGCAGGCTTCCCCTTCCCTTTGTTTCTGTTTCTGTATCGTGTATGTTCATGCTCCCAAAACTTCATCTGATGTGATGCGTGGTTAGCACAGTTCTTAAAGGGTTAAGCTATATATTTATTTGAATTCATTATTAATTTCTGGGATAACATCTGCAAAAAAAAATATTTGAAGTTACAAAACATAGTTAAGTTTTAGATTGCTGGTTGGCGTTTTAAAACTGGAACGAAAAGTGACAGGGACGTCCAACCCAAGCCTTCATTGCCATTAAACAGCTTATTAATATTCATAAGTTCAAAGTTCACAATGACAGTTTTGATGGAAATGTTGATCAACGTGGCTTCAGGTTTTATCTGTTTTTGAGAGGAACAGAATAAGTAAAACAAACAATCCCTATAATGATTTTGTGAATAATTTTATTATCCACGCGGGAAAACATTAGATCACATACACAAATGTGTCAAAGTATTAATTCATTCCCTGAATTCGACACACTCTCGAAATATTCAACTTTCAGTTTCAGTTTCAAATTGCTGGTACGTGTATACTTAATTCTTACCTACACAGCTCAAGTATGCTACAAACTGTGTTTTCATTGGTTGAATGAAGATGGATTGGCGTGTACTTTATCACTGATAGAATACATTGACTGTTTTTTTCCCTAATAATATATCGACTTCAACTTCGATAATTTGATCCAATACCGTGTCTTACGATATACCGGTACTTTTAAAACAATACCAGTATTCATTCGGTATCATTCTCAAAACCAGTAATTATTGGTATACCGAGCAGCCCTAGTTATATAGTGGCATTTGGGTTTTTCTTCAAATTGGGTTTCTGCTCGTATTGAGGAGGGGGTGGGGCCAAAATGCCCCAATTGTTTTAAAAATCTTCTTCTCATGAACCAGCTTAGCAGAGACTTGATATTTGGTATACAGCTTCCTTTTGAGGTGTAGACTCAAGTTTGTTCAAGAGAAGTTCGAGGGGCAATATTTGTTGTTGTTACAGGAGGGGCAAGAGTTTTTGCCCCACCCAAAATTTCTATTTTCCAAAACTGTGGGGCCGATTTGAACCAAATTTGATATGAAGTATTACATAAGTACTTGATTTATGCCAAACATTTCTATGTGTACCCATACTATGTATGGTACACATAATGCCGGCATCCGGAGTGCCCATCCGTCATTCGTCCATCCTTTGTCCGTCCACCTGTCAGTCCGGGCCAACATTGGGGGTTTAGGGGATATTATTGTTAGGGGCTACCTCCAAATTAAGGTAGTGTTAGGGTTAGGAGTGGGGTGGGGTGGGGTTAGGGGTAGCCCCAGAGTAGGGCTAAAGGTTGGGGAGGGTTAGGTCCTGGGGGAGGTAGGGTTGTGGTCAGGGGTGGGGTTTTAGTTTTAGTAGCCCCTAAACCAAAAAATAGCTCCTAATCCTATTGGTTTGGCTAGGGTGGGGTTGGGTCAGGGGTGGGGTGGGGGTTAGGGGTAGCCCCAGAGTAGGGCTTAAGGTTGGGGGTTAGGTCCCTGGGTGGGTGGGGGTTAGGGTCTGGGGTGGGCTTTTAGGGTTTAGGGTCAGGGTGGGGGTGGGGGTAGGGTTAGGGTGTGGTTTTAGGGTGGAGGTTGGGGTTAAATATAAGTTCTAGGGTGGAGGGGGTGGGGTTCTGGGTAAAATAAGGTTTTGGACATACAAAATGTTTTTTTTGGTAGCCCATAAACCCAAAATGTTGGAGCATCCGTCTGCCCATCTGGCTGTCTGTCCGTCCGGCGTCCGTATCCATTTCTTTGGCATTCGATAACTTGAAAAATATTGCTTGGATTGTCAAGTTACTTTATATTTGTGTTCAGGTTACTGATGTGCCGAGCTGTATAGTTTTTGGTGTAAATCGGATAATTTGATCTTGAGATATTAACCTTTATCCTTCAAATTGAAAATTCCTCCAATCCCTTTGGCATGAGATAACTCAAAAAATATCAATCCATTTGTCATGTTACTTCATATATATATTCAGGTTACTGATGTGCCGAGCTGTATAGTTTTTGATGTAAATCTGACAATTTGATCCTGTGATATTAACCCTTTATCCTACAAATTGAGAACTCCTCCAATCCATTTCTTCGGCATGCGATAACTCAATAAATATTGATCCGATTGTCAGGTTACTTTATATATGTATTCAGGTTACTGATGTGCTCTGCTGTATAGTTTTTTATGTAAATCTAATAAGATATTAACCCTGTATCCATTAAATTAGGCACTCCTCCAAGCCATTTCTATCCATTTCTATATGTACCCATACCATGTATGGTGTACATAATGTCGGCATCCAGGGTGGCCCTCCATCATAGTTTTCTACTAGTTGCGCGTATGGGTACACATCTGACGATTTCATCGGCCTATTTTTAGCTCACCTGAGCGAAGCTCAAGGGGAGCTTTACTAATCACTTTCCGTCCGTCGTCCGTCGTCGTCGCCGTCCGGCGTTAACTTTACATTATCGACTTCTCCTCCTAAACCACTAGCCCAATTTTATTCAAATGTTGGCTAAATGTTTATTACCTAATGCCAATTCAGATTTGTTCAAATGAAGTTGCCCCTCCTCCTGGGTGGTGCCACGCCCCCAAGGGGCACCAAAATCTTTGTAAATCTTCTTCTCATGAACCAGCAGTAGCAGAGACTTGATATTTGGTGTGCAGCTTCCTTTTGAGGTGTAGACTCAGATTTGTTCAAGAGAAGTTTGTGGGGCTATACTTGGCGTTGTTATGAGAGGGGCAAAATTTTTTGCCCCGCCCAAAATTTCTATTTTCCAAACCGAGAGGCTGATTTGAACCAAATTTTATGTGAGGGCTTATTGGGTCATGAGTACTTGATTTATGCAAAAAAAAATTTTCCCGCAGCCCCGTGGGAACCGCAGGAGCTAAAAATAGAAAAAATTTAAAACGCCCATATCTCCAAAACTGCACGGCACTGAGAATTTTTATTTGGTGTGCAGCTTCCTTAGGACCAACAGAAAGGATTGGTAAAAAAAAATTGCCATCGGTTTTATCATAGGGTACAGTTTCGGGACTTTGAAAAAGTGCTGAGTCAGCACTTTTTAACACTGTAGGCAATGGGAAAAACATTAAAAAATCTTCTTCTCCAGATCCAGCAGGCAGAATCTTTTGATATTTGGTATGCAACATTGTAGGGTGGATCTGATTCAAGTTTGTTCAAATCGGCCCCCTGGGTTCATATTTGGGCTCAGTATAGGAGCCCGATTTCGAACTTAGTGCATTTCAGGCAAATTTCTTAAAAAATCTTCTTCTCCAGATCCAGCAGGCAGAATCTTTTGATATTTGGTATGCAACATTGTGGGGTGGATCTGATTCAAGTTTGTTCAAATCGGCCCCCTGGGTTTATATTTGGGCTCAGTATAGGAGCCCAAATTTGAACTTACTGCATTTCAGGCAAATTTCTTTGAAAATCTTCTTCTCCAGATCCAGCAGGCAGAATCTTTTGATATTTGGTATGCAACATTGTAGGGTGGATCTGATTCAAGTTTGTTCAAATCGGCTCCCTAGATTCATATTTGGGCTCACTATAGGAGCTCGAATTCGAATTTAGTGCATTTCAGGCAAATTTCTTCAAAAATCTTCTTCTCCAGATCCAGCAGGCAGAATCTTTTGATATTTGGTATGCAACGTTGCGGGGTAGATCTGATTCAAGTTTGTTCAAATCGGCCCCCTGGATACATATTTGGGCTTACTATAGAAGCCCGAATTCGAACTTAGTGCATTTCAGGCAAATTTCTTAAAAAATCTTCTTCTCCAGATCCAGCAGGCAGAATCTTTTCATATTTAGTAAGCAACATTGTGGGGTGGATCTGATTCAAGATTGTTCAAATCGGCCCCCTGGGTTAATATTTGGGCTCAGTATAGGAGCCCGATTTCAAACTTAGTGCATTTCAGTCAAATTTCTTAAAAAATCTTCTTCTCCAGATCCAGCAGGCAGAATCTTTTGATATTTGGTATGCAACATTGTAGGGTGGTTCTGATTCAATTTTGTTCAAATCGGCCCCCTGGGTTCATATTTGGGCTCAGTATAGGAGCCCGATTTCGAACTTAGTGCATTTAGGCAAATTTCTTAAAAAATCTTCTTCTCCAGATCCAGCAGGCAGAATCTTTTGATATTTGGTATGCAACATTGTGGGATGGATCTGATTCAAGTTTGTTCAAATCGGCTTCCTAGATTCATATTTGGGCTCACTATAGAAGCTCGAATTTGAACTTAGTGCATTTCATGCAAATTTCTTAAAAAATCTTCTTCTCCAGATCCAGCAGGCAGAATCTTTTCATATTTGGTAAGCAACATTGCGGGGTGGATCTGATTCAAGTTTGTTCAAATCGGCCCCCTGGGTTTATATTTGGGCTCAGTATAGGAGCCCAAATTTGAACTTAGTGCATTTCAAGCAAATTTATTAAAAAATCTTCTTCTCCAGATCCAGAAGGCAGAATCTTTTGATATTTGGTATGCAACATTGTGGGGTGGATCTGATTCAAGTTTGTTCAAATCGGCTTCCTAGATTCATATTTGGGCTCACTATAGAAGCTCGAATTCGAACTTAGTGCATTTCAGGCAAATTTCTTACAAAATTTTCTTCTCCAGATCCAGCTGGCAGAATCTTTTGATATTTGGTATGCAACATTGTGGGATGGATCTGATTCAAGTTTGTTCAAATCGGCCCCCTGGATTCATATTTGGGCTCACTATAGAAGCTTGAATTCAAACTTAGTGCATTTCGGGCAAATTTCTTCAAAAATCTTCTTCTCCAGATCCAGCAGGCAGAATCTTTTGATATTTGGTATGCAACATTGCGGGGTGGATCTGATTCAAGTTTGTTCAAATCGGCTCCCTAGATTCATATTTGGGCTCACTATAGAAGCCCGAATTCGGACTTAGTGCATTTCGGGCAAATTTCTTAAAAAATCATCTTCTCCAGATCCAGCAGGCAGAATCTTTTGATATTTGGTATGCAACATTGCGGGGTGGATCTGATTCAAGTTTGTTCAAATCGGCCCCCCTGGATTCATATTTGGGCTTAATATAGAAGCCCGAATTCGCACTTAGTGCATTTCGGGCAAATTTATTAAAAAATCTTCTTCTCCAGATCCAGCAGGCAGAATCTTTTGATATTTGGTATGCAACATTGTGGGGTGGATCTGATTCAAGTTTGTTCAAATCGGCTTCCTAGTTTCATATTTGGGCTCACTATAGAAGCTCGAATTCGAACTTAGTGCATTTCAGGCAAATTTCTTAAAAAATCTTCTTCTCCAGATCCAGCTTCAGAATCTTTTCATATTTGGTAAGCAACATTGTGGGGTGGATCTGATTCAAGTTTGTTCAAATCGGCCCCCTGGGTTTATATTTGAGCTCCGTATAGGAGCCCAAATTTTAACTTAGTGCATTTCAGGCATATTTCTTAAAAAATCTTCTTCTCCAGATCCAGCAGGCAGAATCTTTTGATATTTGGTATGCAACATTGTGGGGTGGATCTGATTGTGATTCATGAACGTATTTATTTGTAAAGTTGATAGAATCTTAGACAAAATTTGCAGAAAAGATCTACTATAGAAGGGGTGGTATCCAGGGTGAACCGTTTACCCAAATCTAGCAGTACTAATGCATTATTCACACAAATCTCCGTTCCAATTTTATGACCCCTCATTGGAACACATGCATTCAGCTCATTGCAACAAAGGTCATATGCCATGTTTTCGAGACAAAGGAATAAAAATTTTAGTTATTCATGAAATTTTTAGGCAACTGTTGTCTGTTATTCACATTGCTTCATGAAATTTCAGTACTTTTAGAAGTTACCTCAGTAATCAAGGGTTAATTCCCCTTAATTAAATGTCGCCCCTAAAAAACAACCACTTTGCATATCTTACCTTTTTACCAGCATCACTGCCAAAACTTGTCAGCATTCTTCGCAAAAATCGCTATTCAAATTTTAATTTTTGTCTCTTAAACATACATGTACTTATCGCTTGTAAATACCCCATTGGAATGAGCTTTTTGAGCTCATTCCAATGAGAGGTCGCACACCATGCTTTTTGAGTCAAAAAAGCAATTTTTTTAGTTATTCCAGAATTTCGTACGTAAAACACAGCTTTATGACTTCACATTAAAATGAGCTCTCTAAGCTTGTTCCAATCAACATTCACGTACTATGTCTTTCACACAAAAAATAAAATTTTCCATTTATTCAGAAATTTTGTTTGCAAGAACACTCTTACCCCCCCCCCCCACACACACACACACAAACACACACACACACACACACACACACACACACACACACAAACACAGACACACACATCTAAAAGTTTGTCAGCAAAAAAACAGTTACTTCAATTTTTAAATGCATTATAGGAACAACTTGCCTAATCAAATTTAAATACTTTTGCATCATTCTGTATCTAGAACAAACCATTTACCATATCTTTATGCAAAATTCTCCAGCATCATTCACAAAAAAACACCATTATTTATATATTCACATTTCTGTCTCAAAAATATACCTGATCTTCCCATACCCCTATTGGAATAAGCTGTTTGAGCTTGTTCCAATGATGATAAAAAAAACTAATATTTTGGAAAATTTGTGAAAATTTTTGTTTTCTTGCATGCAAATATATACATGTAGCACATGGAAGATATCCACAGTTGGGGAGAGATGTCCAAGGCTATCTCTTCACATTCCTTGTTTGTGCTTCATGCTAAACCAGTTTGTCTGCAGAGATAAATTTGCTTTATTAAAAATCATTGGAGATAGGCCACACACCAACGATTTTAAATAAAACTAATTTTAGGTAACAAATGTTGAACTTCAAACAAAATCTATCACTCAACCAGTTAATGTTGATGAGGCATGACATGGTGAAGGTGACCTAAAATACTTCTTAGAGTCACTTTGTCAGGTGAGCGATTAAGGCCATGTGGGGCCTCTTGTTTTCAAAATACTCCGGTGGGAACCCCAGGAGCTAAAAATAGAAATATTTTCAAACGCCCATATTTCCCAAACCACTCGAAACAGAGAGCTGTTATTTATTGTGAAGCATCCTTAGGACCTGTAGAATGGAATGATAAAACAAAATTGCCTTCTTTTATGTTGGGGTGTTCTGTAGAGGGCATCAAAAAAATGCTGAGTCAGCATATTTGCAAAATTTAAAAAAAAATTTTTCTCCAAAATCCGGGTTTGTACGTGGGTCTGGAAAACTGGAAAAAGTATGGAAATTTGGGGCGGTGTGGAAAAGGTCTGGAAAAGGTTTGAAAATATGTGTGTCGAGCCTTGGGGTCTTGAAAAAGTATGGAAATTACTGTTTTTAACAAAGGTGTAATCATTCTGAGTAAAAAGAACCAGCATACAAGAATTATTATTTGTCAACGCCCTGCATTCGATAACAGAAAAATTCGGATCAGAAAACATCGTGCATTTTCAATGGAATACAACCGAGATATCACAGGTGTTTCAAAGCCGAATGTAGCTCGGAATTACGGAGAATTCCGAAGGTCAAGTCACATGCGCACTGTGTTTTATTGTCTTTCAAATTTCCAACGTGAAGGTCATTTGTTATTTTTGTATTTGTCTATCATGGGGAAGTGTGTTTTTTCGCCGAAATGGGAAACAGACCCTAGATTCAAACAATGGATTTCTCAGGACAAAACTTTGAATAAAAAGGCAATGTGCACAATATGCAGAAAATCATTTGACATATCAAATATTGGCGAAGCGGCCCTTCTAAGTCACATGGCAGGTAAAAAACATGCTGCCTTAGTGAAAATGAAACAACAAAATCATATGGAAGGATTTTTTTCCGAAGCTACGAGAATAGGTAAGACTCATCTGACACCTGGCAATGATCTTCACGGTGTTTCTTCAAAACAAAAACTTGAAGCATTGGAAGTGTATCACGAACATAGTCATGGAGCCACTGGCACTGGGGGCGTTTCAACCCTTGGAGACTTTGTTACCGACAAAAGTGTTTTAACAGCAGAAATTTACTGGACTTTGAATATGATGGAAAAACACCATTCTTACAAGAGTTGTCAGGGTGTTTCTGACGTATTTCACCTCATGTTTCCTGATAGTCAGATTGCTTCAAAATTTTCTTGTTCAGAGACAAAATCACGCTATCTTACAACATTTGGAATTGCTCCCTATTTTTCAGAGTTGATGCTTTCAAAGATTAAATCTGAAAACCAGTATGTTCTATTATTTGACGAAAGTCTGAACGATTATTTGCAGTCAAAACAGTTTGACGTTCATGTTTGTTTTTGGGAAGGAAATTGCATCAGAACTCAGTATTACACATCATATTTTTTGGGCCATGCTTGTGCTGATCATGTTCATGACAAGTTGAAAGAGTGTTGTGAGTCAATTGGACGGAGAGGTATTGTACAACTTTCAATGGTTGGTCCGAATGTCAATTGGAAGGCTTTTTTAATCAGTTATCAAAAAGTATTGATGAAGAAAATGGTCCAAATCTTTTAAATATTGGAAGCTATGGGTTACATATAATGCACAATGCATTCAGAGCCGGAAGCTTGGAGACTGATTGGAATATTGAGGAAACATTCAAGTCATTGTACTGGCTTTTTCATGACTCCCCAGCACGCCGTGAAGATTTTACCAGTATTACTGGCTCAAGTGTTTTTCCAAAACAGTTCTGTAAACACAGATGGATTGAAAATGTAGGTGTGTGTGAACGAGTGTTGGAAATTTGGCCTAATATTAAGAAGTATGTCAAAGAATTAAGCTCATCTTCAAAAAAATTCACGAAGCCTAAAAATAAATCATTTGACTCTGTTTCTTCTTCGTGTGACGACCCGTTGTTTGAAGTGCGGACAAACATATATTTTTATACTGTACCAATGACCCAGACAAAGCTGGTGCTAACTCCAAAAAATCTAGGGCCAAACACAAAGTTTGCCCCCCAATCCCCAAAATTTGCATCTAAAACCAAAAGAAATCATGTCCTAAAGGACCTCCATACTTTGCCCTTACTGCGCATGCGCAGTGTCAAGGACATTCCGAAATTGGCGCCAATTATCATTCTCTGTTTGGCCCTTCATCAGTCAACATCTCACTGATCTTTGTGCTTGTAAATCTCAGTTTAAAGGATGCCTGACACGTAATTATTGGAGAAATGGTGATTCTAAGGAGGATATAGAAGGAGGAGAGGAAAAAGGAGTGACAAAAAATAATCAGGGCTGTACTTAAAATTTTTTATGAAATTATGTTAAGTTGCCTATTTTCGAGGCATGGGCCTGTTGTTGTCATTCTTGCTTTAAAGTTGCACTGCTTATTCAGTGTTTCCTCTCCCCTGGTCTTCTAAGTCCCCCCTTGCTATTCTCCCATGCTTTTGGCATATTTTTGAGAAAGATCATTTCTAAATTCTCTTGGGAGAGTTAGCTTGGTTACAGAATGAATTCTGTTATTTTCCCCATAGTTACGTTTTCACCCATGGGTGTATAAACGTTGTGTTCTGCATCTTCCATCTGATGTTCTGCAGATTCTCCCCTGGGAGTCTCTGTCTTGCATCAGATAGAGTGTAATTTTGATGACTGATTTCGGGCCAGTATTGTCAGTGCCTGGAGTCATGTTTTCTGGTGTTTTTACACTGTTTGTTTACATTGGCAACAGTCTCTTTTGAGGGGGGCTGTTTGCCTTTGGAGTAGTTTATCTCACTATAAGATACATTATTATTATCCGTAAGTGTTCCATTAATTATTTAATATAATTTTAAAATTTTTGACCACACTTAGCCTTGGGATCCATTGGGGCTCAACGTTACTTTTCAGAAACTTGGTCTTCGCTGAAAAAATATTTTTCAAAAATTATTTTGATTTTCAATTGTTTTTTCTATATTAATGGATCATGTTATTATGTATCTTTGTGTTTAGGGGTTTGTGTGAGTACTAGGACTTGTTGTTGACTTTTCACAATGAAAGGATATTGTTCAAATTGTAATAGGAAGAAATCTTCCTCTGACTTTCATGATCATTGTAGTCAGTGTACTCGCACTAATCCCTGTTCTATATGTCAATATTGGGATGACAAACATTGGAAACGTGTGTCACGATATGTTGTTAGTGGAGAAAGGGCTATGCCGGCTCTTTCTCCGCAGGGTCACTCTACTCTATCAGTTTCTATTTCAGAGGAACAAGAACAGGGTGATGTTTCCATGTTATCTTCCGCAAGTGCGCTTCCGTCGTCACAAATGAATACAGAGCTAGCGGCAAAAGTGCTCATGGAGATAAGACAAATGTCGTCCGCTAGCTCGCCCGGTGTAGCGTCCATTCACCGAATGGTTCGGCAGCCGGGTTTGTCCGATGCGGTCCAGGAGGAGATGTTGGGTGATGCGAGCACTATAAACATTCAACGTGCACACCCAGTGACGGCGGATAGTAGGAGAGATCGGAGGAAGCCTTTGAGTCCGGTTCCTAGCTCGTCCAGGTCCAGCCGGGCCGCGAGCGAGAGAGGCCCCTCTCTCGTACAACAACATCTGGGACCAGATGTTGTGGTTCAAAATGCGTCGCAAGCGGAGCACACGTCCGTCGCTCGGGACGCTCTGTTGTATAGGCAGTCCGCGGAGACTGCTCAGGCTTCTTCCTCTCACCAGCGCACACGACCGCACCTTGGCTACGTGACCGCCGATATTTTACCAGCTTCACTGATCAGGGATTCTCCAGCGACCAGGTCACGCCATCCGGTAGCCAGGGACACGAGGCCGGTGGACTCCGAACATTCGCATAGGAAGAGTATGTGGGAGTCACCAGATGCGGAGCTGCCCTCGGCGAAGCAGCGAAAGACTGCGTCTCCGCAGGCCTCGATGTCGGACGTGCTTGTTCAAATAGCACAACTTATCGCAGCATCCCAGCAACCAACAGAAACGGTGTCGGATCGGGAATTATCCGACGGCGCTGGGTCGGTACGCTCCGCCGAAGCATCGGGTGCGGACGACCGGGAGCATTGTGAGGTCCGACCGGATGGTGAAAGGGATACGGATGACTTGGAGCTATCCCTTTCGGAACAACATAAAGCTGCCGTGGACTTCATCCGGCACTTTCTTCCTCAAGTTGTTCCGTCGGGTCAGACTGCTGCGGTTCCGGACAAGAGAATTATAGCATCATTGGACTCTGATTTCTTTGAGCGGTTCAGGGACATCGCTCCCAAGTTTCCGTCTCAGTCCAATAATGTTGCAAGAACATTTGAATTATTGAACGACGCTATATTCAAACTTGCTTCCAAAACAGGAAAAGCGGGTTTCTTGTCCGCCAATACTCTCAACCTGCCTTTCATTAATGCAAGGAATAAATTCGATACGGCAGGACAGGGTATCCCGAGAGTTCCTCTGCGTATGGACGACGAGGCGGAAGACTTAGAATTATCATTACCGTCGTCTGCGTCTATTCCAACCGCGGTGTTGGAGACGACTATTTCGTCTAACAGAGCCAGTTTAGATGCTTTATCTTACGCAGACCACCTTACTAAGGCGTTATCACTGCATCTTCAAGGGAAAGAATTCCAGGATATACAATCCTCTTTAAGATTTCTTTCAAGGGCAGTAGCTTATTCCACGTGTAACTCCGCCCTTTCAGTGGCAAACCTGGAGTTGGTTAGACGTGACGCAGCCCTAGCTACATCCACACTTGTGGATAGTAAGGTGAAGAACTCTCTCAGAGTCGCTTCGGTCTCCGGAGAACTTCTCTTCGACAGCAAGCTTTCTGCAATTTACGATAAAATTACTAAGAAAGCTTCGGATTCTCTGCTGTTCAAATCTGCTTCTAAGAAGTCGGACACGGCAGATAAGAGTAAGACAGGCACTTTTGGGTCTAATGCGCCCAAGAGAGGTTCCTATAGAGGTTCCGGTGCATCCTGTTGGTCTTATTCAAGAGACCGTCAAGGCAGCGACTCACGTGCGGGACGTCCTTCGGGCCGGGACAACCAGTCGGACGCCCCGAGGTCGACGGGACGAGGTGCGGGTCGTGGAGGACGTGGTTTCTCCTACCACAGGCCTCGCAGGTCCAGGAGGTGATGGCTTCAACCTCTATCGCATGCCGGTTGGCGGAAGGTTGTCGAGTTTTTCACAAGAGTGGGCGTCGATTACGGACGACCCTTGGGTGAGAGGGGTGATTTCGGAAGGTCTAAAGATATCCTTCAAACGAAAGCCTCCATTAACTCGAAGTCCAAAATGGACTCAACTTCCGTCAAATCCGCAGAAAAGAGACGCTCTGTTATCAGAGGTGCAGTCTCTTTTAATGAAGAACGCAGTAGAGGTCGTAGAAAACCAGGAGACACCGGGATTCTACAGCCATCTGTTTCTGGTTCCGAAACCAGACGGCTCGTTCCGTCCAGTCATAGATTTGAGCTGGATAAACAAGCTGATCGTCGCTCCGAAGTTTTATATGGAGACGATTCGATCGGTCAGAGCGAGTATTCGGGTGAACGATTATGCAACAAGCATAGATCTCAAAGATGCGTACTTTCACGTCATGGTACATCCGACATTCAGAAAGTATCTACGCTTCGCAGTCCTAGGGGTGGTGTATCAATTCCGGGCGATGTGCTTCGGATTGAATCTAGCACCCTGGGCTTTCACTCGGGTAATGAACTCGGTAATGATGTATTTCCGAGTTCATTCGTCTGCGGTAACGTCGGCCTACCTGGACGACATTCTTCAGAGGTACGGCAACGAGTTAACGCTTCAGAACGATGTGCAGAATCTGCTTCTATTGCTCCGACGTCTCGGTTTTATAATAAACGAGGAGAAGTCGGATCTGGTGCCGTCCAAGTCATTCACACATCTGGGAATGAGCTTCGAGACGCACAACAATCTCGTTCGTCTGCCGTTAACCAGAGCGAAATTAGTCAGTTGTTACGCTCGCTATTGTCTGCACGCAGACAAAGTCACAGCGAGGGAGTTCATGAGACTGATAGGTCTGTGCGGAGCCGCTGCGGATCTCATTCCGATGGGGCGGTTACGCACGCGTCCTCTCCAAATTTTCTTGACTCAGAATTGGAGTGTGAAAATTCATTAGCTCGACATAGACGTTCTCTTGTCAGATCAAGTGAAACAAGAGATTCAGACTTGGGCAAACATTCAGTGGTTAACTCAGGGAGTTCCGCTGCAGTTGCCGGATCCGAGTTTTACCATTATGACGGATGCCAGTCAAACAGGTTGGGGTGCATCATTGATCCCAACGGATTCGAGATGCCAGGGTCTTTGGGATCTGCAATTCCTGGGCAAGCACATAAACATCAAGGAAATGATGTCAATTTGGCTTGCATTACGTCATTGGATGGACATTATTCACAATGCTCATGTCCAAATCCTATCCGACAATACGACAGTAGTGGCGTATATACGGAATCAGGGAGGCACTCATTCAATTCCGTTGTTCAGTCTAACGGAAAGAATCCTTCTGTTTGCTCTAGAACATCAAGTTCTTCTTTCGGTCCGTCATATACCGGGTCGTCTGAACGTACTAGCAGACTCCCTTTCACGAAAGGGTTGCTTGTTGCCGTCGGAGTGGACTCTCAACAAACAAGTATTCAATCAGATTTGCTACCAATGGGAATGGCCAATGATAGACTTATTTGCGACACATCTCAACAATCAGTTGCAGACGTATGTGTCTCCGTGTCCGGATCCAAGAGCATTTGCAGTAGACGCTCTGTCGATCCCTTGGGACGGAATGATAGGATATGCGTATCCTCCAGCGCCGTTAATTCAGCAAGTATTGCTAAAGATAAAACAATCTCAATGCAAGATTCTGTTGGTAGCATCTCTGTCTCCACAGAGACCGTGGATAAATCTACTCAGGTGTCTGTTGTGGGACCTACCGCGAAAGCTTCCTCCACGGGAGGATCTTCTTTCGCAGGGGAAATCGCGTCAACTCCATCACAACCCGCAGGGTCTCAACCGTCACGTTTTTCCGTTGTGCGGTCCTTCTTGCATGGCAAGCACTTTACAGGACGAGCAGTGGACGCGATTTCTAACTGTAGGAGGACCTCCTCTTCGCTAAACTATGCGGCTAAGTGGAAGGTTTTTCGTCGTTGGTGTAGGGATCATTCTGTTGATATTTTTTATCCCTCCATACCAGACATTGCAAACTTTCTAGTATACTTGTTTGACGAAATCAAACTGCAGCCTGTTACTATAAAGGGTTATAGGTCTATGTTATCTGATACCTATGCACATCATGATAGTTTACAAGTTGGATCTAATGTCTCTTTATCTAAGTTAGTTAGAAACTTCTCGATAAATAGACCCAGAACTCTTAGGTTAATTCCTAAGTGGAATTTAGCTTGGGTTCTTCTTAAACTGAAGGAAAAGCCATTTGAACCTCTTGGGACAGTAGATTTCAAATTCTTGTCTTATAAGACAGCTTTTCTCTTAGCTTTCTCTTCTGCTAGAAGAGTCAGTGAGCTTCATGCACTGTTGGTGGATGATTCTCACTATCGTAGTGTCGGGAACACTATCACCTTCACTACTAATGTGGGATTTTTAGCTAAGAATCAGGCTCCTAATAAATATCCGGAACCTATTGTTATTAAGGCTCTTCCGTCTTCAGACGGGCGTAGGCCTTTACTCTGTCCTGTTAGAGCGTTACGTATCTATAAACAGAGATCTCAGTTTATCAGAAAGAGACGAAAACATTTCTTTCTGTCTCTGATGCCTAATAGAAAGGACATTTCGGTCCATTCTATTGCTAGATGAATTCAATTAACTATCCGTACTGCTTATGAAAATTTATCTTCTTCTCAGCAGTCTGTGCTTAAGATTTCGGCTCATGAAGTAAGAGCTCTTTCTACTTCTTGGGCTTACGCTAATAGTATTGCTATTACAGATTTAATGAAGGCTGCTTATTGGTCTCAGCCATCCACATTCACGAATTTTTATCTCAGAAATATTGAGTCCATTTCTGGAGACCTGCATTGTTTAGGTCTGTTATCTGTTGCTCAGAATGTCGTCCACTAAACAGTTGCAACTATAGTTATGCAGGCTTTCTGTTCCGGCAGTGACTCCGTCCGGCTGCCCTCTTCGCTCTGGGCTATTTGACCCAGGGCAAGGGGAAGGGGGGGGGGGGGGGAGGGTGTTCGCTTAGGTCACCTGCTTTATAGTGAAAAGCAAGGGAATGCCTCCTCCGAAGTCAGTATTTCTGAGTCGTTTCCGGGATGGTTTTAAAGTGTAATATTAATGTTCAAAATTCATTCATGTCATATTTTTAAAGTGTAGCTTGGTGTGAAGCATTTGTATATGTAAAGTGTCAAACGGGCGTTAATATACAATCCTCGGACACTTTTAAAGAATATAAAGAGTCTCAATTCTCTGGACTAACTTTATTTATTGGCTTACTTTAAAAATAATTAGTATAAAGGGTTATACTGGATGTTAATAGAGAACATGAATGTTATTGTGCTCAATTATGAGGGTATTGTATCTTTCTTATTTAACATAAAATAAGAAAGATACATGTAAAGCCTAATACTCCTTTTCTCCTTGAGGGGTTGACTCTATATTATATAGTTGAGCTTATTGGATTTTCCTCTATGTCCTAGGCCCTCCAGCCTTTTTACTATTCAGCTATGTCTGGGTCATTGGTACAGTATAAAAATGTTAAAAAATTTATAGTAATTTATATATTTTTTATACTTACCAATGACCCAGACGGGGATGGCCCTCCCAGGAGTTGGGAACTCTTACCTCCCCGCTGAGTACATAGCTCTGACCAGGCACTGCTTGTAAGAATGATAATTGGCACCAATTTTGGAACGTCCTTGACACTGCGCATGCGCAGTAAGGGCAAAGTATGGAGGTCCTTTAGGACATGATTTCTTTTGGTTTTAGATGCAAATTTTGGGGATTGGGGGGCAAAATTTGTGTTTGACCCTAGATTTTTTGGAGTTAGCACCAGCTATGTCTGGGTCATTGGTAAGTATAAAAAATATATAAATTACTATAAATTTTTTAACTTTTATCAATTGCAAGAGATGTAACTCCTTTCTTGTTAAAATATCAAACCGACAAGCCTATGTTACCCCTTATGTGTGAAGACTTGTTAAAAACAATGACCTGTTTGCTTGACCGTATTATTAAACATGATACTATGAAATCTATTACCTCCATAACAAAACTGATAAATTTTGATATGATCACTGATACTTCATATCATAAAAAGACAGCAAATATCAACATTGGATTTATTGGAGAAAAACTGCTTGAAAATTTAAAAACTGTAAAGAAGCTTTCAGAGAAAGCTCTCTTTGGTGTCAAATCAGATACTCGTTCTTTTGTAATAAAACTTGTTACCAGATTTTTAGAGAAAGCTCCAGTTAGGTATGGTTTAGTCAGGAATCTTGGCTGGTTAGTGCCAAAACACATTGTTGAACAATCCGAGTTCTGTGTTAAACAACCCAAGTCAACTCTGAAAATAGTAGAAGAGTCAGGACACATTCTTGAATCCCAGTGTGACACAATTATAAATGAATACAATGACTTTCTGATGTAAAAAGCTAATTGTGATGACTTCAAATCATTTAATGAAGCAGAAAAAAGACTTGACAACCTATTTTATGCTCATATTGCTAACAATACAGATTTTACACAACTCTGGCAGCTTACAAAAAAAATTCTTGTACTGTCCCATGGACAGGCCTCTGTGGAGAGAGGCTTCTCTGTCAATAAGGAAATTATTGTTGAAAATACAGATACAAGTGTGTTAAAATGAAGCCCATTGGTTCATATTTGGGCTCAATATTGAAGCTCAAATTTTTTTTAGCTTGGGGCAATATGGGAAATATTCTTTGAAAATCTTCTTCAGAACCACCAGTCAGAATCTTCTAATGTTTGGTGTACATCACTGTTATGAGGGTCAAATTCAAGATTGTTCAAACCAAGTCCCTAGGTTTCCCCGTGGGAACCCCGGGAAGTAAGCAGCACTTGTTTACTGTGGTAAACCAGTTCCGCTTTACTAGTAAAATAGGACCCAGTGACCAATGCTTGGGGTGAAAGTCCTCTAAAATGGGCAACATGTAGATCAACGATTAACTAAACTTGACTTCATCTCCATGTTGTGTCACGATTAGCCATGGTGCATAAATATGTGACGTTAACCACCAACAAACAAACAAACAAGTCCCTAGGTTAATATTTGGGCTTCCGATGGAAGCCCAAATTTTAACTTAGTGCAATATGGGGGATAATTTTTAAAAAACTTCTTCACATCCACCAGTCAAAATGCTTTCATATTTGCTACACAACATCTCTAAGGGGGTCAGATTCAAGTTTGTTCAAATCGTGTACCTATGTAAATACTTAGGCTCACTATGGTAGACCAAATTGTAACTTAGCGCAATATGAGGAAATTTCCTTAAAAATCTAATTCTTCCGATCCACCAGTCGGAATACTTTCATATTTGGTATACAGCATCTGTAGGTGGGGTCAGATTCAAGTTTGTTCAAGTCGAGTGCCTGGGTTAATATTTGGGCTCCATATGGGAACCTGAAATTTAATTCAGTACAATATGAGGGAATTTCTTCAAAAATCATCTTCCTCAGATTCACCTGTCAGAATGCTTTCATATTTCATACACAACATCTCTAGGGGGATCAGATTCAAGTTTGTTCAAATCGTGTCCATAGGTTAATATTTGAGCTCACTATGGTAGCCCAAATATAAGTTGGGGCAATATGAGGAAATTTCTTTAAAAAACTTCTTCAAACCCACTAGTCAGAATGCTTTCATATTTGGTATATAACATCTCTATGGGAGTCAGATTCAAGTTTGTTCAAATCGGGTCCATAGGTTAATATTTTGGCTGGCTATGGTAGCTCAAATTTTAAATTAGTGCAATTTTTCTTCTTCAGATTCAACAGTCAGAATGCTTTCATATTTGGTATACAACATCTCTAGGGAGGTCAGATTCAACTTCCTTCAAATCGAGAGCCTGGGTTAATATTTGGGCTCCCAATGGGAGCCGGAATTGGCCATGTAGCTGAAGAGTTAGAAATTTTGTATTCAGTACCCTCTAGAGGTGTGTAACTAAGACATAGGTTGAATCAAGGGGCTTCATAGGGGAACTCCACATTTTACATTATGATCAACTGAAGAAAAGGCATGATGCTCGGACTATTTTTGTCACTCCTGAGGGGCTCAAGGATTGACAATGTGTCCTACGGAGATGGATTGCTTAATATAGACTCATTCTTGTTTTGCTACCCTGGCCTTGTTGCTTTCCACCCCCTTGTGTTTTCTACTCATGTATGCAGCACATTTGACTTTTCTGCCCATTATGGCCTTTTTAGTTCACCTGACGGAAAGTCACTTTTTGTCTGTCATCTGTCATCCGTCATGAAGGTGTTTGGGTCTTTTTCTCCCAAACCACTGGCCACATTTTAATGAAATTTCACATTATTTATATATAGGGACATTTTGGTTTTTCTTCAAATTGGGTTTTTGCTCATATTGAGGAGGGTGTGGGGCCAAATGCCCCAATTTTTAAAAAAATCATCTCACAAACAAGCTGTAGTAGAGACTGGATATGTGGTATACAGATTCCTTTTGAGGTGTACACTCAAATTTGTTCAATAGATATTTAAGGGGCAATATTTGTTGTCGTTATGGGAGGGGCAAGAATTTTTGACCCACCCAAAATTTCTATTTTCCAGAACGAAAGGCCGATTTGAACCAAATTTGATATGAAGTATTAATGGGTTATAAGTACTTGTTTTATGCCCAAAATATTTTTCAAAATGCCCTGTGGGAAACCACAGGAGCAAAAAATAGAAAAAAATTAAAATACCCATATCTCGAAAACTACACGGCACTGAGAATTCTTATTTGGTGTGAAGCTTTCTTAGGACCAACAGAAGGAGTGGTTCAGAAATATTGCTATTGGTTTTATCATAGGTACTTTTTCAGGACTTTGAAAAAAATGCTGAGACAACATTTTTTAACACTGTGGGTAATGGCAAAAACATTTAAGACTCTTCTCCCAAACCACTACTCTAAAAGCTTTAAAATTTCACATATAACATATTTGGAAGATTGTTTCACATGTTTGTTGAAATCAAATCCCTGGGTCCATATTTGGGCTCTCTATGGGAGCCCATATGTTTAAATTAGTGCAGTATGAGGAATATTCTTTGGGTTGAATCTCTGGGTTCATATATGGGAGCCCAAATTATAACTTAGTTCAATATAAGGAATTTTCTTTTAAAATCTTCTTCTTGAGATCTAGCAGTAGGAATGTTTTGATATGTGGTATACAGTATCCTTAGGTAGGTGTGATTCAAGTTTGTTCAAGCCAAGTCTCTGAGTCGATATTTGGGCTCCCTCTGGGAGACCGAATTGTAACTTAGAGGAACATTCTTTAAAAATCTTCTTCTTCACATCCACCAGTTAGAATCTTTTGATATTTGGTATACTGTATCGTTAAGGAGGTAAGATTCAAATTTGTTAAAGCAAAGACCCTGGGTTTATATTTGGGCTCCCTGTGGGAGCCCGAATTATAACTTAGTTCAACATGAGGAATATTTTTCTAAAATATTTTTCTTCAGATCCAGAAGTCAGAATCTATTGATATTTGGAATACAGCATCCTTAGGGAGGTGAGATTCAAGTTTGTTCAAGCCAAGTCCCTGGGTTCATATTTGGGCTCCCTGTGAAGAATATTTTTAAAAAAATAAAAAAATTTCGGATCCACCTGTCAGAATGTCTTCATATTGTAAGATGTAAGTTTGTTCAAATCAAGACCCTCAATTGATAGTTGTCAGTGTCAGGTGTGGGTTCTCAGGCCCCTTGGGGCCTCTTGTTTTTAATTCATATGAAGATCTAGCTTTGCATCAGGTGGTTGTTGATTGGTTACTCAGGGCTTGCATTTTAGAATAGTTTCTCAACCGGATGCTCGTCGAGATCTGGAGTCAGATCGCGAGTTGGAGAACCCTCTCCGTTCCGTCAGCAGTCGGGGTCGACTGTTTCCGCTTTGAGAAACTTTAGTGAGTCGGAGCATCCGTTCACATTTGTGGTCCGGGACGCTCCTTCCACACTGCAGCCTGGTCCAGTTGCAGCTATGGCTTCTTCCTCTGCTTCATCGATGAAGCACATTAGACCGCAGACTAGCTGTCCGACTTCAGTTGTTCAAGCTGTTCCACGGAGGTGTTCCCAGTCTTCACCACCGAAGTTGGGTTAACCTGAGCTAGTGGTTCGAGGCATATACATACGGGACATGCGTTGAAAAGATCGAGGGTCAGATTTCCATCCCGTGAGCAGCATATGGTGAAGAAGTGGAAAACCACTGCTCTGCAAGCCTCGTTCATGGACCTGCTGTCTCAAATTGTGCAGCTTTATCGCAGCATCCCAGCAGTCTCAGGTTCAGTCGTCAACAGTCTCCGGGAGTGAGCTGTCGGACGGTGCTGGGTCTGTCCAGTCAAATGTTCATTCGGGTGGTTTTGACCATGATTCTCAGATGGAACACTCAGATGGTGAGAGGGCTTCGGAGGACGATTCTCCATCACTCGTGGAACAGCACATGAAGACTATGAATTTTATTCATCAGTTCTTCCGGATCTTATTCATTCTGAACAAAGTCGGCGTTTGCTAGGCGAATAACAGTTTTCGTCCCTCGATAAGGGTACCGCGCGAAGGAAAGACAAGGTTCTTTCCTTCCCGGCTCATTCTGCTCATGTGTCAGGCCTTTGGTCTGCATTAACAACCTGACCCTTGGCCTAGCAAATAGTATAAGAAAGGCTAAAGATCTATTCTTCACGAATAGAAGATTGGTAGCTGTGCTAGCTAGGCTGAGGCAGCTGTCTTGTTTGGAATAGGGTGGTTAGAAGAAAAAAATACATTTTTCCTTCTCGGTGTTGTATTCCTAGGCGTCAGAGGCATTTAGTACTATTGTTGATGCCATTGTAGCCCTATGTAAATTTAGAGCGGTCTTTTTTCTATAACATTAGCGGCTAATGTCGTAAGTCTCCGTTTAGTGAGCTTTCCAAGGCCGCAGGTAATCCGCAGATATCTGTCTTCATGGATATAAAGACTTTTAGGCTGCGTTAGCTACACTGAGAGCACTATCTTTTTGGAATTGGGCCGTTAGAAGGAAAGAGTATGTTCTTTCGTTCTCGGTGTTGTATTCTTAGGCATCACAGGCATTTAGTCCTATTGTTGACGCCATAGAAGTCTTATGTGAATTAAGAGCAGTCTGTTTCTATAACATTAGCGACTAATGTCATAAGTCTCCATTAGTGAGCTTTCCAAGGCCGCAGGTTACACCCGGATATCTGTCTTCAAGAAGATGAAGACTTCTAAGCTGCATTAGCTAAGCTGAAACTGCTGACTTTTTGGAATTAGGGCCTTTAGAAGGAAAGAGTACATTTTTTCCTTCTTGGTATTGTATTCTTAGGTGTCTGAGGCATTCAGTCCTATTGTTGATGCCATATTAGTCTAATTAGTATCAAGAGTGGCCTTTTTTCCTTAACTTGAGCGACTTGCATTATAAGTCTCCATTTAGTGAGCTTTCAAAGATCACAGGTTACACCCAGATATCCATCTTCACGGAGATGAAGACTTCTAAGCTGCGTTAGCTAGGCTGAGACCTCTGTCTTTTTAGGAATAGAACCGCTAGAAGGAAAGAATATGTTTTTTTCCTTCTCGGTGTTGTATTCTTAAGTGTCTCAGACATTAGTATTATTGTTCACAACTTAGTAGTCTAGTGAGAGTTATGAGCAGTGTTTTTTCTCTATCATAAACGTCTATCATTGTAAGACTCCATTTTGTAAGCTTCTGTGTCCGCAGTTTACACCCAGAAAATTGTCTTCATGGATAGGACTACTTTAAGCTGCATCAGCTAGGCTGAGACCACTGTCCGCTAGAACAGGGTACCGTTATAAGGAAAGAGGTTGTTTTTTCCTAAATGGTGTTTTTTGTGTTAGTTGTCCGAGGCATTTAGCCCTATTGATGACGCCATATTAGCCCAGTGAGAAATTATGAGTGCTCTTTCTGGTGCCTGTCGTTAGTTCCTTTTTTCAGGAATATGTTTCCTGCAAATATTTGGAACGAGGCACAAGGAGTTCATCTAGGTTTTTATGATCGGATGCCGAAACTTAGTTTTTCATCACCCGCTTCATTTTATGTCCAATCTATTGTCGTGGATTATGATTCCACTCAGAGGATTACGGATGTTATGTCTGTATGGTGTATTCTTTAGGGCCCCGGCGTACTGTCTTGATTTCAAGGGATATGGCGATGCTTTACCGTCCGTTGTATTCCTTGCAATTGTGCCATGTTCATCACGTTCCTCTCCGCTCTTTAGTGGCAATTTCCCATGGGAACCCCGGGAAGTGAAGCAGTGCCTGTTCACTGCGGTAAACAGGCTCTTTTTACTGGTAAAATAGGATCCAGTCACCAATGCTTGGGAGGTGCAAACCCGCTCTAAAATGGGCAACATGGCTTATTAATGCTCACCCCTGGTCTTGAGTTGAAACTCATGTTGTGGTCATGATTAGCCATTGTGCAAAAATATGTGACCTTAAACACTAATAAATAATAAATAATAATTTAGTGGCAGTATGGAGTTGGTCAGACGTAATGAGGCCCTACGGTTTTATACTATTCTAGATGACTAGGACGAGAGCTTTATGAGTTGCGCCGGGTCAAAAAACTGGTCATTCCAGGTTATTTGTCCAGTTATTTTGTTATGATAAGCTTCTATTCGCTGTTATTGCTCTTTTATTGAGAATAGCAGCATTAGCATAACTTCGGGAATGTAGTGTGAGGAATTACTTTTTCCTATAAAGGAATTTCGAAGGCAGTTCGAAGCTTTAGTATTACTTCACCGGCCATACTTATCTAGCGATTCAAGTAATGTGGGGCGGGAGGGTTCGATATATGATTTTACATATGTTAAGAGGCGATTATAGGGTTGGACATAGTTCTCTTCCCATTAGCCTTGTATTCATTCAATTATATACAAGACATTCATTGCTCTTCGATTGGCGGGAAGTTTTTGTTCTAACGGCGACTTCAGGGGTGCAACCATTCATTAGTTGGTTTGCTTCCTGCGGTTGTTCGCTCATAGTTCATATCCATGAATATGATTTCTGGATTAGTAACTGCTTTTGGATTCCGAATTTTTTCATGAAATACATTTGGTTGATATTGCTAGCCTTCGTGTAACCTGTGCGGCAGGCATTTCGGTTTATCTGGGCGACATTCTCCAAATATGGCAGTTAGTCCGAGAAGTTTTGTTCAGAGTCGGCTGCTTCTGTTATAGCGTATGAGTTTATTCCTCATGTTATAAAATCACATTAACGTTGATTTATTCCTTCAGTTTCCTGATTATTTTGAATCGCACTGGTTATGCCGATGATACAGGTTGTATTCAGGCGAGGGTAGATGCAGGATTCTGTTAGTTGCATGCTTAATATGTATTAATCATTAGGCAGACGTATGAGTTGAATAGATTCTCTTAAATTCTTGCTCAGTGTCAGTATAAGAGCTTATGAAAATTTTGGGCTATTTGGATCAGTAATGGATATTCCTGCAGGCCGTCTGCATACCTCCTCTCTATTTTTCTTCATTATTCGGAGTTGTATATTCATTCTTCGAACAGTCATTGGTTTTAATGGACCTAGGGAACAATGATTTAATTGGGGACAGTCCTTGATGGGTTTTTTAATCATATCCCGTTCCAGGTTCTGAATCCAGTCGTCAACCAGAAGCGGTACACAAAGGGGAATCCTACTCTCTCATTCTCGTAGATTGAACGGTTACAGTTTGGAAGTTCATTTATTGGGATTTACTTGTACACTGGAACGTGGTCACCTGTTGGTTGGCTCTGAAGCGTATGAGTTCTCTCAGATAACTCTCCATTGGGATTCGATTGGACAAGTTTAAGGTTGTACATATTAATATCAACGGTTCTCGTCCTATCTCCGTATTCCGGATGTGGTATACATTTTAGAAGCTTTCGATTTTGTTATAAGATCTCTGCTAAGGAAGTTGGAGCTTTATCTTTGTCTTGAGTCTTGAACAGATGATTCTGTTTAGCTCTGGTTGCCTCAGGAAGGCGACCTTTTGGTCACAATAGATTAAATTTTGCTTGTAACCGGGAGCCTTTAAAGCGATTATATCAACTTCAGTCTGCCTTTTATTGCTCAAAGGGGATTCCTATTTTAGGTTTCTTTTCTGATATTCTTCAGTTCCGCTTTATCACTGATTCCAGGCCGCTTTCCTCTTTGTTTTTAAGGTTAATTTTCTTCAAAAAAGAGTGGGGGGGGGGGGAGTGATTTCTCCTTACCTCTTCTGGCCTTATAGTAAGTGTGTAACTATGGGTGAAGCTGTTATTGTCTATAGATAATGCAGATCTTTTATGTACAGCTTGTTGCATTGTATACAGCATATGTCTGGGTGTTAGTCTCCAACTCTCAGACACGCTTTTCCTAATTTTAAGCATCTTATTCTGGACTCTCCTTAAAACTGGGGGCTGGCTACACCCAGTTAGTGTAATCGTTTATGCTAAGTAAAAAGGATTCACTTCGATATTGCTCCTTTTATTTTGGTGGTATGTCCTTCTCTAATCTTGTATAGAGGGGGATATATGTAATTCCTCATATTTTAATCTCCTATTCACCTTTGGGAGGAGTCCTGCAGGCTTAGGAGCTGAAATTTAGTCTGCTATTCCTTTAAGTCCTAGGCCTTCCAGCCCTTTTACTATTCAGCTAAGTCTGGGCCATTGGTTCTAGTATAAAAATATGAAAAATTTAAAGTAATTTGTATATTTTTAGCTTAACTTGACAAAGTCAAGATAAGCTATTGCCATCATGCGTGCGGAAGTCTGTCAGTCTGTGAGTCTGTTCACATTTTCCTTTAGCACAGGCTACACCCCGTAGTTCTTGTCCCATCTCATGGAGGTTTGAGGCCATGTCTAGATAAGAACATCCCCATTTGGTCGTGATCAGTCAGCTGTGATGGCTGTCTGAGCCTAAAACCCGAAAACCTTAAGCACAGTCTACAGGTCGTATTTATGAAGGGATTTCATGGTAACTTGGTAGGATGACTTTGTATAATATCTAGATGAGAACGTACCCTTTTGGTCATGATCTGTCAACTGTGACGGCTGCCCAAGCCCCAAACCCCAAAAACATTTAGCACAGTCTACAGGTCATATTTACGGAGTGATTTCATTGTAACTTACTAGGATGACTCCGTATGATGTCTAGATGAGAACTTCCCCATTTGGTCGCGATCTGTCAACTGTGATGACTGCCCGAGCCCCAAACCCCAAAACCTTAAGCACAGTCTACAGGTCGTATTTATGGAGGGTTTTCATTGTAACGTGGTAGGATGACTCCATATAATGTTTAGATGAGAACATCCCATTTTGGTCGCGATCAGTCAACTGTGACGGCTACAGGGGCCAGAAGCCCAAAAACCTTTAGCATAGTCTACAGATTGTATTTATGAAGGGATTTCATTGTAACTTGGAAGAATGACTCCAGATAATGTCTAGATGAGAACGTTCCCCTTTTGGTCACGATCATTCAGCCATGACGGCTGCCCGAGCCCAAAAACCTGAAAACCTTTAGCACAGACTACATGTATTTATGAAGGGATTTCATTGTAACTTTGTAGGATGACTCAGTATAATGTCCAGATGAGGACATCCCCTTTTGGTTGGGATGGGTCAACCATGATGGCTACACAGGCCTGAAGCCCAAAAACCTTTAGCACAGTCTACAGGCCATATTTATGAAGGGATTTCATTGTAACTTGATAGGATGACTCGTTTTGGAATAATTTCACTGTAACTTGGCAACTTTGGTTGACATACATTAACTGTGAGAGCCACATTAACCCACCTCTCACTTCTTTAGTACAGTCTACACCTCAAATTATTTTTATTGAAAACATAGCATACAGGGAACAGAAATTAACATATTCTCAATTATCACAATTCTTGTCGTATTTCATAATCCTTTCATAAACATTGAACATTATCCTTTTCATCAAACACAACACACAATCAAGTTAAGCTACAGTGCCATTGACACTTTCATTTATACTTCCCAATGGCCCAGATGGGAATGGCCCTCCCATGAGTGGGCACTCATACCTCCCCGCTGATTTATAACGTTAGTAGGCACAACTAGGAAGAATGATGCTTGGCTCCAATTCCAATCTCTTCCTGGTTACTGCACATGTTCAGTACTAAAAGTATGGAGGACCAAATATGACTTTCAATTTTCGTTTTTGTATGCAAATTTTGGGGATTGGGGGTTCAAAATTTGTGTTTGGCCCTTGATATTATTGAGTTTGTACCAGCTAAGTCTGGGCCATTGATAAGTATAAAAAATATACAAATTACTTTAAATTTTTCATTTTTACAAGCAGGGGACCAGACTAAATGCTACTTCCTACTCTGTTTGATCTTTCATCAGTAAGTTTCAGTGCAACACGCCTTCAATCGATGAATCATAGTGTGAAACTGAACAGTGAACTTAACAGTTTGAGTACGTCCTCAGTTATTATTTCCATTCCTCACTTTTATAATACCAATCCTGAGTGGTTAATTTGATACTCTCTAAAAGTCGCCATACTTCACTACAAGCAATAAATTCAGGAAAAATACTTCAATGAGAAATGTTAAACATTTAGATGTTTTCCTGATTGCCACGTGGATGATGTTATTCAACTAACTGACAATTTAAGATTTTAGTCAAGATTATGGTGGTTATTGTTGATTCATTCTACATAAATTAACCCTTAAGGGCTTGGAGATTTTTAAACATTTTTGCAACACTTTGAAAGTCCATCTTCAGTATATTTGCAATTGTTTATAGTCAAGTGTTGGCTGCCAACAGACAACCAAGACTTGCCAAGAAACAACTGACAGAATACTTAGAAAACAAGTTTTGAGTTCACACAAACAGTGCATGTTGGGGCAGCTGTTCCATTGCATTGAAAAGTTATCCAGGTCAGAATTAGGCCTGCAAGGGTTAAAAGAATATTCTCATTGTCCAAGAGAGAAAATATATTATTCACTATGCCTTTCATACATTAAAGGAGTGTTATAAAGCAACTGATAAATGGACGAGCCAACTAAATTTTTCTAGGGCCGCATCGATTTAGCCAATGAGTGGTTGTAATTTATGTTTTGAAAGAAAAAGTTTTTGAATTTCTTGAGCTAATCAGTCTTATTGTGGATTCAGCTATTGTACTAAGCATAGAGTTGAGTTATTGCTAACTCTTTACCCAACACAGCTAAAAAACTTCTTAAGCAGCTAAAAATGTTTGTTTTTTTGCCTCCAAAACATAGCTCATGTCTCTCATTGGAATAAACTTCATGATGCCAATGAGAGAGTAATAAGATGTTTTGAAGCTAAAAATTTAAAAAGAAAACAGGAAATTGAATAGAGATTATTGTGCATATTGGGAGTCAAATATGGCCATTATATTATGTAATACATGAACATTCTTTTGTTCAATATTCCAGCTTTTCCATCATAAACATTTCTTTCTTGTATAGAACAACAGGGTAAACTTGCCTGAAACCTGGCAGGAATGTATCTTGACAAAAGCCAATTCATAGTTATTCAAACATCCCCATCGTTTTATCTTTGATGTAATGTAACTTGGTATGATTGACAGATCTTATTCATACTTGGTACAATTATTGCTCATGACTCAAAGGTGTGTCATGACTTTGATCCAAGGTCATATCATCAGGGTCAGGGTTACAGACAGCAAAAGTTTGTTACTGTTTTACAGCCCTTGTCCGGTTCTTACAACTTAGTATGATTGACAGATCTTATTCATACTTGGTACAATTATTGCTCATGACTCAAAGGTGTATTGGAACACTGATTCAAGGTCATATCCTCAAGATCAAAGTCACAGACAGCAAAACTTTGATATTTTTATAAATCTCTTGTCTGGTCTGTATAATTCAATCTATGAGACAGAGCTTGTTCATCCTCCACACAATTGTTACACATAATCTAACGTGTCATGACCTTGACCATTGTCATATCATCAAGGTCAAGGTAACAAGCAGTAACACTTGGATTCTTGTCTTGTATTTAGCTTCCCCTAAAAGAGCTGTCTAGGCAGAGAGGCCTCTTGTTTGTATAACTTGATCAGTCATAGTGAGATATTAATGAAATCTTACATTGATGTCTGGCATGACATGCCCTTTAAGATGCATATCAAGTAATGTAGTCCACACATTCCAGTCATGTGTTATGCCTCTTTTTCTACATAGAACTGCAGACAAATAACACATCTTATGTTGTAACTTAAACACAGTTCTTGTAGAAGCTGCTGCTTGGTTTTCATTCCATTCAAATGTCTTTTGTGGGTTTTTTTATCATATGGTAAATAGAATCTTCAACTCATCCCTGTTTATATCTAAATTTACAAAACACGTCCAATAAATTAAGTCTGGACCTTAACTAAAGCCAAGTCCAAGCTAATTTACTGAACTTTTTTTTAAAATATCAGTATAAAGTGGGGTCAAGTCTGTGATCCTAAACACAGCTTTTGAGATATTCAGCGATTTCTTGGGATTTCTTTATTTTAGATTTGAGAGAAAAAATGAATGAGATGGAAGAAAATATAAAAGGACAAATTAACAAGGTATTTGGTTAGAAACTTGCTTTTAAAAATTTCTAATTGTGCATCCTTGATTTGATTTACCGGATAACTTATTACCCAAAAAATTAGTTGCCTTACTATATTTAAAAAAAGCCCCATTTTCTTAATTTTTTTGTATTCACAAGTCTTCAGGCTGTGACAATTTTGTTCAAGTTATCTCCCCTTGAACAAGAATTTAAAATGGATTTTTATTTGATATTTTAGGCACAAAGCTTATACATTTATGACCTGGTTTGATGAAACTTCTCAGACATGCCCTCAAGCAAACTAGCATCAATATATTGCCAAATTTTCATGCTTATCATAAATTTACAGTTGCCTTTTGGAAAGCTGAAAGTAGGGGTATTAGTTATCTTCATTGATAGTTACAGTTTTCTGGTAATAACATGTATTCAGAAGTGTGTGGGGCAGAGGAGGTGGGGGGGGGGGGGGGGGCAGCCGGCTTGTCTTTCAGTTCAGTTATAGTTCTGTTTTTACAGTTTTATTAGCTCACCTGAACAAAACTCATGGGGAGCTTTGCTGATCACTTTCTGTCTGTCCATCCATCATCCGGCATTAACTTTACTTCATCGACTTCTCCTTATAAGCCACGGGGCTGAATCGAAAACTAAATTTCATGTGCATGTTCCTTCTCATATGTCAATTCAAGTTTGTTAAAATAAAGTTGCCACAACCACAGGGGGCACCACAAGGGGCATTACTAGCTCCCATAAATTGTTTTCCAAAATTAAAAAAAAAATCTTCTCCAGAACCATCAATTGGAATCTTTTGATATTTGGTATATACCATCTCTAGCGGGTTGGGGGCTCAGATTCGAGTTTGTTAAAATCAGGGCCCTGGGTTAATATTTGGGCTCCCATTGGGAACCCAAATTTTAACTTAGTGCAATACGAGGAAATTTCTTTAAAAATCTTCTTCTTCAGAACCACCAGTCAGAATGCTTTCATATTTGGTGTACAACATCTCTGGTGAGATAAGATTCACGTTCGTTCAAATTGGGTCTCTGGATTAATATTTGGGCTCTGTAAGAGCAGATTCAAGTTTGTTCAAATCGGGTCCTTGAGTTGATATTTGGGCTCTCTATTGATGCCCAAAGTTTAACTTAGTGCAGTATTAGGGAATATCTTTAAAAATTTTCTTTTCCAGATCCACCAGTCAGAATCCTTTCATATTTTCATATTTGGTATACAACATCTCGGGGAGGGGCGGCAGGGGGGGGGGGGGGGGGGGGGGGGGCAGTTTGTTCAAATTTGGTCCTTGGCTTAATATTTGGGCTCTCTATGGGAGGTGGGGGGGGGGGGGGTGCAGTGACATAACAACTCTTGGAAGTTTAGCAGTGCTGGTGTACAGCTGATAAAATTGGAAGCATTCAGGCAGACCTAGGATAATAATCATCTGACATGGACACTTGAGTTATGAATAATTTCATGACTTCATTCCTCTGTAGTGTTGATGACTAATTGAATGTGACCCAAAATACTTCTCTGAACCACTTTGTAAGGTGAGCTATTTAGGCCCCTTGGGGCCTCTTGTTTCAAATACACTGAAATTAAAGATGTTGAGTTACTGAAGATATTTATAATTTGAACAAGTGTTTGACCACCGAGGTGGTATTAGTCCCCTACAGTGCTTTTGTGACATAAGGTGTTTTTTGTGACAGAAGACATGACCACAGTCAGCAGGAGTATCAGACCTGGGGGGGTGGGAGGTGGGGGGGGGGGGGCAGTTTTGGTAAAATAATTGGAGACGGTTCGGCTTGGGGTCAATTGGGGTTTCATGACAACAGTCAACAGGAGTGTCAGACCTGGGAGGTGGTTTGGGTAAAATACAGGTTATCAGATGACAGGATTTCAAATGTGAATGGAATCTAAAAATTGAGAATTGAGAGAAGTGTAGCTTGAACCATGTTGGAGGGAGGGGTGGTAACATAAAAAAGAGATAAAAAAGCTTAAAAAACACAGCAAAAATGGCCACCATTTCGCCATCTTGGATGTTGAAAAAAAAATTTTAAGCGTGCATCATCCCTTCAGAACCATTTATCCACGTACCAAATATGAAAGGTGTAGCTTAACGCATGTTGGAGGGAGAGGTGGTAACATAAAAACAGACAGACTGACCGACCGACCGACAGACAGACAGACAGACAGACAGATCTTAGATTTTGAAAAAAAAATATTGAGCGTGCATAATCCCCTCACAACCCTTTATCCATGTACCATATATGAAAGGTGTAGCTTGAACCATGTTGGAGAGAGGGGTGGTAACATAAAATAGAGAAAAATCTTAACACAAAAATGGTTGCCATGGCACCATCTTGAATTTTGAAAAAAAAAATATTGAACGTGCATCATCCCATCACAACCCTCTATCCATGTGCCAAATATGAAAAGTGTAGCTTGAACCATGTTAGAGTGAGGGGTGGTAACATAAAATAGAGAAAAAAGCTTAAAAAACACAACAAAAATGACCGCCATGCCGCCATCTTGGATTTTGAAAAAAAAATATTGAACGTGCATCATCCCCTCCCAACCCTCTTTCCATGTGCCAAATATGCAAAGTATAGCTTGAACCATGTTGGAGGGAAGGATGGTAACATGAAAATAGAGAAGAAAGCTTAAAAAAACACAACAAAAATGGCCGCCATTCCGCCATCTTGGATTTTGAAACAAAGATTTTGAGCGTGCATCATCCCCTCAGAACCATTTATCCATGTATCAAATATGAAAGATGTAGCTGAAAACATGTTGGAGGGAGAGGTGGTAACATAAAAACAGACGGACAGATGGACAGACCGACGGAGTGCAATCCTATAGTCCCCTTACGGTTCCTGTAGGGGACTAAAAAACAGCTAGAAAAAGTAACAGCATAAAATGAATGCAAACCTCCATAACTTCTCTTAAGGTCAATTTATTTCTTTATTGTTAACTCTTTTTTATCTCTTCAAAATAATTCTGGGGAATATAGCCATGACACTGTTTGTTCATATTTCCAGCTGTAGATGTAATTGATTTCACTCAAATTTCAGGATTCATACAGGCTTGAAAAGTCCTTGAATTGTCAACTCTGGCTCTAAAACCTGTAATTGTCTTGAAAAGCCATTGAAAATTGGCAAACTACCTTGAAAAGTCTTTACATTTTATTATATCTGCAATATGGACAACTGTTATGTGGGCAGTGTAACTGAAAGTCAGGATGAGCTTTTCTTATCACTCTTCATCTGTCGTCCGTCCATCTGTCCGTCGTCCATCATCCGTCGTCCTGCGTGAAGGTGGTGTTTGAGCCTCTTGCTCCTAAACCACTGGCCACATTTTAATTAAATTTCATGTAAGTAGTGGTTATATAGGGGCATTTTGATTTTTATGCAAATTAGGTTTTGGCTCATATTGAGCAGAGGGGTGGGGAAAAAATGGCCAAATTTTTTGACAGTCTTCTTCTAATGAACCACCAGTAGCAGAGACTTGATATGTGGTATACAGAGTCCTTTTGAGGTTTAGAATCAAGTTTGTTCAAGAGAAGTTTTCGGGCATTATTTGCTTTCGTTATGGGAGGGGCAAAAAATTTGGCCACGCCTAAAATTTCTATATTTTTATACTGTACCAATGACCCAGACATAGCTGGTGCTAACTCTTAAAATATAGGGCCAAACACAAATTTTGCCCCCCAATCCCCAAAATTTGCATCTAAAACTAAAGAAAACATGTCCTGAAAGGCCCTCCACACTTCGCCCCTACTGCGCATGCGCAGTGTCAAGGACGTTCCGAAATTGGCGCCATTAATCATTCTAAGTTTGGCCCTTCATCAGTTAACATCTGACTGATCTTTGTGCTTATAAATCTCAGTTTAAATGATGCCAGACACATAAATATTAGTGAAATGGTGATTCTAAGGAGGATAGAGAAGGAGGAGAGGAAAAGAATGTGTGACAGAATATTATCAGGGCTGTAACTTAAAATTTTTTAATGAAATTATGTTAAGTTACCTATTTTCAAGACAGCAGCCATTTTGTTGTCATTCTGATTATTTAGTTACACTGTTTTTTTCAAGTGTTTTCCTCTCTCCCTGTCCTTTAAGTTCCCCCTTGCTATTCTCCCATGCTTTTGGAATAGTTTTTGTAATTATTATTACTAAATTTTCTTGGGAGTTTTAGCTGAATAACAGAATGAATTCTGTTCTTTTCCCATGTTTACGTCTTCACCTACGGGTGGTTAGGCGTTGTGTTCTGCATCTACCATCTGATGTTCTGCAGTTTCTTCCCTGGAAGTCTCTGTTTTGCATCAGATAGTGTATTTTTGGTAACTGATTTCGGGCCTGGGTGCCTGGAGTCTTATTTTAGTGTTTTTACACTCATTGTTTACATTTACAACAGCCCTCTGTGTGAGGGGGGGATTTCTAAAAAATAATATCTTGATGTTATTTTAATCATAACTAGATACATTATTATTGTTCGTAAGTGTTGAATAAATTGTTTAAAATATTTTTAAAATTTTTGTCCACACTTAGGCTTGGGATCCATTGGGGCTCAACGTTACTTTTCAGAAACTTGGGCTGTTCTGAAAAAATATTTTTTCAAAATATTTTGATTTCAATTATTTTTTCTATATTAATGGATCATATTATTATTATGTATTTTGATTGCCAGGGGTTAGTGCGAGTACCAGGACTTGTTTTCTTTTCACATTGAAAGGATATTGATCAATTGTTTTAAGAGGAAGTCTTCCTCTGACTTTATTATCATTCTATATGTGGTCAGTGTACTCGCATTAACTCCTGTTCTGTATCGTATGATTTCGATGACAATATGGGAAGCGTATGTCACGGTATGTTGTTGGGGATTTGGACACTCCGGTCCTTTCCCCGCAGGGTCACTCTACTTTATCAATTTCTATTTCAGACGATCAAGATTAGGGTGATGTATCTGTGATGTCTTCCAACAGTGTGCCTCCGTTGTCACAATTAATGAAGGGCTAGCGGAAAAGTGCTCATGTAAATACGCCAATTGCCTAAGAGGACCCTAGTAGGTTCGACGGCCTTTGACGTCCGCTAGCTCGCCAGGTGTAGCGTCCATTCACCGAATGGTTCGGCAGCCGGGTTCGTCCGTTGCGGTCTAGAAGGAATTTTGGGGTGATGCGAGCACTATAAATTAACCTAATGCACACCCAGTGACGGCAGATCGGAGGGAGAACGCAGGAAGCCTTTTAGTCCGGTTCATAGCTCGTTCCGGTCCATCCGGACGGCAAGCGAGAGAGGCCCCTCTCTCGTTCAACAACATCTGGCCCCAGATGTTGTGGTACAAAATGTGTCGTAAGCGGAGCATACGTCCGTCGCTCGGGACGCTCCGTTGTATAGGCAGTCCGCTGAGACTGCTAAGGCTTCCTCTTCTCGTCAGCGCACACGACCGCACCTTGGCTGCGTGACCGCCGATATATTACCAGCTTCGCCGATCAAGGATTCTTCGGCGACCAGGTCACACCATCCGGTAGCCAGGGACACGAGGCCTGCAGACTCCGGACGTTCGCATAGGAAGTGTGCGGGAGTCAACGTACACGGAGCTTCCGGCGGCAATGCATCGTAAGACCGCTACTGCACAGGCCTCGGGAACGGACGTGCTTTCCTTAATAGCACAGTTTATCGCAGCATCCCAGCATCAACTGAATCTGTCGCATATATTTTATCCGACGATGCTGGGTCGGGACGCTCCGCGGAAGCGGGTACGGACGTCCGAAAGTTTCATCCGGTCCGACGGGATACCGAAAGGGATTCGGAGGATTTCGAGCTTTCCCTTTCGGAACAACATATGCTGTTGTGTATGTCATCTGACTTGGTCTTCTACAGCTTCTTTCGTCGGACCAGAATGCTGCGATGCCGGATAAGAAACTGATAGCGTCGGTGGACTTAGAAATTTTTGGTTCGGTTCAGGGACATCGTCCCTCAGTTCCGACATAGTCCAATAATGTCACACAAACTTTCGAATTATTGAACGACGCTATATATATTATTATTTTATGCTTGCTAACCAAGCATTTCTGGTTTCTTGTTCAAAGAGTTATGGAGATGTCTTTCAAAAGTGTGCCTCTGTCGTCATAGTTAATGAAGAGTTAGCGGCAATAAGTGCTCATGGAATATGTCTATCGCCTACGGAGTGACATTCGCTAGCTCACCCGGTGTAGCGTACATTCATCGAATGGTTCGGCTGCCGGGTTCGTCCGTTGCGGTCTAGGAAGGAGAGTTGGGTGATGCGAGCACTTTAATTACTTTAGTACTCACCCAGTGACGGCAGATTGAGGACAGATCGGAGGAAGCCTGTTAGTCCGGTTCCTGGCTTGTCCAGGTCCGTCCGGGCTGTGAGCGAGAGAGGTCCCTCTCTCGCCCAACAACATAGGGGACCGCATGTTGTGGTTCAGATATTTTACATTCGGAGCATATGTCCGTTGGTCGGGACGCTCCTTTATATTGACAGTCCGAGAGACTGTCTTTAATGCTTCCTCATCCTCACAGCAGGGCACACGACCGCACATTGGCTACGTGACCTCGAGTATCCGATCAGTTTCGGCATTCAGTGATTCCACGGCGAATAAGTCGCGCCATCCGGTAGCCAAGGGACACGAGGCCTATACACTCCGTTCGCTCGCATATTGGTAGTATGCACGGGGTAACGATCACGGAGCTTCCAGCGGCAATGCATCGTAAGACCGCTTCTCCTCAGGCCTCAGTGACGGACGTGCTATCCGAGTTAGCACAGTTGTTTCGCAGCATCCCAGCAATTGACAGTTTCTCGGTCAATCAGGAATTATCCGACGGCGCTGGGTCGGTGCGGTCCGCGGTTGCATCAGGTACGGACGACCGAACGCTTTATAGGGTCCGACAGGATGGCGAAAGGGATTCGAAAGATTTCGAGTTTTCCCTTTAGTAGTATCGGAAGATGCCTTTCATATCTTCTGGCATTATCTTCCAGTGATTATTATTTCGGACTTCATTGCTGCGATCTTGGATAAGAGACTTATAGCGTCATTGGACTCGGATTTTTCGATCAGTTCAGGGACATTGTCCCTGACTTACCGACGCAGTCCAATATTGTCATTACAACATGTGTTTTATTTTTCGACGCTATATATATATATATACAAGCCTGCTACTAAGCATGATAGTTTAGTTTCTTGTCCGCGTTGCTCATTTCTGCCATTTTATCATTTATACAAATAGTTTATTTTGGCAGAGCAGGGCATACCGAGAGTTCATATGCGTCTAGACGGTGTGATTAAAGACTGCATATATTCTTTTTCGCCGTTTATGTCTTTTCCAATTTCAATGTTGGGAACGACATTATGTATAGTAGACTTAACTTAGACGCTTTATTATACGTAATCCGCCTTACTGAGGCGTTATCATTACGTCTTCAAGAAAAGATTTACGGGATATTATTCTCAATGTAATTTCTTTTGAGGGCAGTAGTTTGTTCACGTATAACTCCGCCCTTCAGTGGCTGATTGGAGTTAGTTAGACGTGACACAGCCCTAGCTACATCCACACGCGTGGATAGTAAGGTTAAGAACTCTCTCAGAGTCGCTTCGTTCTCGGAGGAGCTTCTCTTCGACGGCAACTTTTCGGCAATCCATGAATTGCTCGATTTACACGTTCTCTTGTCTATCTAGTGTTACAAGAGATTCAGACTGGGGCAAACATTCGGTGGTTGACTCAGAGAGTGCCGCCGCAGTTGCCGGACCCGAGTGTGGCTGTTATGACGGTTGCCAGTCAAACAGATTGGGATATAATACTGATCCCTACGGATTCGAAGTGCCAGGGTCTTTGGGTTCCGCAGTCTTTTAGCAATCAGTTTTCTTCCGCGGAATAATGTTTTTTAGGCTTGCTTTATGTCATTGCATGAACATTATTCAGAAACGCATGCCCAAATTCCTGTCCTTTAATTCGACAGTAGTGGCGTATCTCCGGAACCAGGGAGGCACTCTTTCGTTTCCGTTATTCAATTTAATGGAAAGAATCCATTTGTTGGTTATAGTACACCAAGTTCAGTTTTGGTCCGTCATATTCCGGGTCGTCTGATTGTTTTATCGGACTCCCGTTCTCTTACGGGTCGCTTGTTGCTGTCAGATGGACTCTCAACAAACAAGTATTCAATCAGATTTGCTATCTATGGGAGCGCCCAATGATGATTTATTTATGACACAGCTTGCTAATCAATTGCAGACGTATGTGTTGGCTTGTCCAGATCTCTGAGCTAATATTGTTAACGCTCTATTGATCTATAGGACAGAATGATAGGATACGTGTATCCTCCGGCGCTGTTGTTTTAGCAGGTATTGCTAAGATAAACAACCACAATACATTTCTGTTGATAGCATCTCTATCTTCACAGAGATCATGAGTAATTTACTCTCTTGTCTACTGTGGGTCTTAACGTGAAATCTTCCTCTATGTGAGGATCTTTTTCACTGGGTAAATCGTGTCATCTTTATCACAACCAGCAAGGTCGCAACCTTCATGTATTCCGTTGTGTGGTCCGTATTGCATTGTAAGCACTGTACTGGACGAGCTTTGGACGCGATTTCTTACTATAGGAGATCCTCTTCTTCGCTATTCTATGAGGGTAAAGTAGAGGCTCTTCCGTCGTGGTGTAGGGATCATTATGTTCATATTGTTGATCCCTCCATACTATTCATTGCTATTTTTTTAGTATACTTGTTTCACAAGATCTGCAGCCTGTTATTATTTAGGTTATAGGTTTATGTTACCTCATACCTATGCACTCTACGATAGTTTACAATTGAGTCTTTTGTCTCTTTATCTAAGTCAGTTAGTAACTTTTTGATAAATAGACTTAGAATCTTTAGATTAAATTCCTATACGGATTTTAACTTCGGTTCTTATTTAGCTAAGTAATCATTTGAGCCTCTGGAAACAGTAGTTTTCAAATTCTGACCTTTTAGACAGTAATTCTGTTGGTTTCTCTTTTACTGTAGAGTCAGTGAGTTTCATGCACTATCGATGGATGATTTTCACTTTCATAGTTTCGGAATCAATACTTCCGTTACTATTTAGGTTGGATTGTTGCATAAGAGTTAGGCTCCTATTATCCGGAACCTATTATTTTAAGGTCCTTCCGACTTTGTATGGGCATAGGCCTTTACTCTTTCCGGGTACAGTTTATGTATTTATAAACAGATATCTGTTTATTACTATGGGCGTAAGCTTCTTCTGTCTTTGATGTCTAGTAGAAGGACGTTACGCTCCATTTTATTGTTAATGGATTCTATTAACTATCGGTACTGCTTATGGTATATCATTGACTTAGCAGTTGTGCTTAAGATTTCGGCTCATGAAGTAAGAGTTCTTCTACTTCTTGGGCTTACATTAATAGTGTCGCTATTATAGATTTTTGAAGGCCGCTCATTGCGCTCAGCCATCCACATTCATGAATTTTATCTCAGAAATATCGAGTCCATTTCTGGAGGCCTCTATTGTTAGGTCTATTATCTACTGCTCAGAATGTCATTCACTTAACAGTTGCTACTATAGCTAGGTAGGCTGTCTGTTTGGGCAGTGTCTCCGTTCGGCTGCCCTCTTCGCTCTGGGCTATTTGACCCAGGGCAAGAAAAAGGGGGGGGGGGGGGGGGGAGGGTGTTCCCTTGGGTCACCTGTTTTACTATGAAAACAAGGGGATACCTCCTCCGGAGTTAGTAATTCTGAGCTGTTATTGGGATGGTTGTTTAGTGAGAAGTTTAGGTTTTTAAAATTCATTCAAGTCTTAGTTTTTAAAGTATAGCTTTTGAATATTGCATATGTCAACGGACATGATTATGCAATCCTCAGACACTTTTAGGAGTATAAGAGTCTCTATTCTCTAGACTTACTTTATTTATTAGCTTACTTTAAAAATTATTAGTATAAGGATTATATTGGATATTAATAGAGTACATGGATGTATGAAGCTCAATTTTGGAAGGTGTTGTATCTTTCTAATTTATCATAAATAAGAAAGATACATGTAAGGCCTATTACTTCTTTTCCCTACAGGGGATGACTCTATTTTACTTTATTGAGCGTATTCCATTTTGCTCTATGTCCTTGGCCCTCCAGCCTTTTTACTATTCAGCTATGTCTGGGTAATTGGTACAGTATAAAAATGTTAAAAAATTTATAGTAATTTATATATTTTTTATACTTACCAATGACCCAGACGGGGATGGCCCTCCCAGGAGTTGGGAACTCTTGCCTCCCCGCTGAGTACATAGCGCTTACCAGGCACTGGTTATTAGAATGATTAATGGCGCCAATTTCGGAACGTCCTTGACACTGCGCATGCGCAGTAGGGGCGAAGTGTGGAGGGCCTTTCAGGACATGTTTTCTTTAGTTTTAGATACAAATTTTGGGGATTGGGGGGCAAAATTTGTGTTTGGCCCTATATTTTAAGAGTTAGCACCAGCTATGTCTGGGTCATTGGTAAGTATAAAAAATATATAAATTACTATAAATTTTTTAACTTTCTGAACCGTGAGGTCGATTTGAACCACATTTGATATGAGATTATAATGGGTCATAAGTAGGTGATTGATGCAAAATTTTTTTATCTCATTGTCCCGTGGGAACCTCGGGAGCTAAAAATAGGAAAAACCTTAAAACTGCCATATCTCCAGAACTACACGGCACAGAGAATTCTTATTTTGTATAAAGCTTACTTTTATCCAGTAGAATAGAATGGTTAAAAAAAATCCCTATCGGTTTGATCACAAGGTACTTTTTTCAGGACTTTGAAAAAGTGCTGAGTCAGCACTTTTTAACACTGTAGGCAATGGGAAGGGGGCGCGGTGGCTGAGTTGGTAGAGGTGCAGGCTGCAAGCCGAGAGGTCCTCGGTTCGAATCCCACCTGCGGCAAACCGCGTTGTGTCCTTGTGCAAGACACTTCACCCCCATTTCCCACGTGGGGGCAAGGTGACGTTGTGTACTAAGGCGTACTGCACATCGATGGTGCACCTGTCTTCAACCAATGCTAATCCTGCTTGTGTGGAGTTGGTATGTTGGGGAGCTGACAGTTGCTTGCCATTGCTCGGTGGTTCTATCAGGGTACTCCGGCTTCCTCCACCCGTAAAACTGTTGCGGTCATGGTTAGCCATTGTGCAGAAATATATGACCTTACACACCAATAAATAAATAAATAAATAGGCAATGGGAAAAACATTAAAAAATCTTCTCCAGATCCAGCAGGCAGAATCTTTTGATATTTGGTATGCAACATTGTAGGGTGGATCTGATTCAAGTTTGTTCAAATCGGCCCCCTGGGTTCATATTTGAGCTCAGTATAGGAGCCCAATTTTGAACTTAGTGCATTTCAGGCAGATTTCTCAAAAAATCTTCTTCTCCAGATCCAGCAGGCAGAATCTTTTGATATTTGGTATGCAACATTGTGGTGGATCTGATTCAAGTTTGTTCAATTCGGCTCCCTAGATTCATATTTGGGCTCACTATAGAAGCTTGAATTCGAACTTAGTGTATTTCAGGCAAATTTCTTCAAAAATCTTCTTCTCCAGATCCAGCAGGCAGAATCTTTTGATATTTGGTATGCAACATTGTGGGGTGGATCTGATTCAAGTTTATTCAAATTGGCTCCCTGGGTTTATATTTGGGCTCAGTACAGGAGCCCAAATTTGAACTTCGTGCATTTCAGGCAAATTTCTTTGAAAATTTTCTTCTCAAGATCCAGCAGGAAGAATCTTTTGATATTGGGTATGCACCATGCTTAGGGGGGTGAGATTCAAGTTTGTTCAAGCCAAGTCCCTGGGTTCATATTTGGGCTCACTGTGGTAGCCCGAATTATAACTTAGTTCAAAATGAGGAATTTTCTTTAAAAATCTTCTTCAGATCCAGCAGTCAAAATGTTTTGATATTTGGTATGCAGCATCCTTAGGGGGGTGAGATTCAAGTTTGTTCAAGCGATGTCCCTAGGTCCATATTTGGACTCACTATGGGAGCTCGAATTGTAACTTAGTTCAAAATGAGGAATTTTCTTTAAAAATCTTCTTCTTCAGATCCAGCAGTCGGAATGTTTTGATATTTGGTGTGCAGCTTCCTTGGGGGGGGGGGGGGGGGGGGATTGAAGTTTGTTAAAGCCAAGTCCCTGGGTTCATGTATGGGCTCCCTGTGGGAGCCCGAATTATAACTTAGTTCAATATGAGGAATATTCTTTAAAAATCTTCTTTTTTTTTAGATCCACTGGTCAGAATCTTTGGATATTTGGTTTTAGCTTTTCTTAGGAGGAGCTGATGCAACTTGTTTAAATCAATTCTCTGGGTTGATATTTAGGCTACCATGTCAGGTGAGCACCCTCAGGCCCCCTGGAGCCTCTTGTATTGTTGAGCCTGTCAGTAAAGTCAATATTAAGCAGCAGTCTATGAATGTTTTGAAGTAATTTTGACACATACATTGTTGCTCTCTAAACGTCTCTGCCCCTGATAACAACAAAAATACACTACCACTAACAGACTTGCCATGTAATCAGCCTAAAACATCTATTTTAGGTGTAATAGAAAGTGTTTTTGTTCTTGAAGTAGTAATTGATGAAAGTAAAAATAATTGTCATGATTGTTTTTTGTTTCCCCAAATAATTTGTCCCTTGAGTGTTCAAGGTGTCATCTTTGTCAGGGTTGCATTAAAAAAAAAATAATACAACAATAATCGAGAAACATTGTAATTTTACACACATTTTTGGGAAGAATTAATTAGGAAATTCAGGTGGATTTAGATAGTTCATGAATGGCCCTAAATTTTGTACATCTGGCCCTAAAAAGGCCTTTAATTTCAAAATGATAATTCTGTATGAAGCCTGCAATTTCATGTACCACTTGAAAGATTGAAATCCAACTTGATATGTGTGAAGGGTGGGTTGTGAGGAAGAACCTTCCTTATCTTGGAGCCATTGTATCAGGGGTCTAAGTCACAATGATTTTGAACTACATGCTGGTTTCTACTTCATAATTAATGGTATCGTTTACCGATAAGCAGCAACCTTGATATGTAGGTTGGGCTTGATGGTATGATTTATTTATTTATTGGGGTTTAAAGGCACTTTTGACAGCCAGCATCACCTCGTGTCAGACAGTTTTACAGGTGGAGGAAGCCGGAATACCCAGAGAGAACCACCGAGCAACTGTCAGACTCCCCAAGGTACTACATCCCACAAGAATGGTTAGCATTGGTTGAAGACAAGTGCATCATCGACATGCAGTACAATTTAGTATAAAGTGCCACCATGCCACCAGGCTGATGAGATGATAGAACCAATATTCAGAGTTCTTGTGTCAGAGGTCAAGATCAGGGAGATCTTAAACTGGGAATATTTTTCTGCTGAAGATATCATTTGTTTTCTGCTCAATACCTAAAGATGTCCTTCACCAATTCCAAGCACACTTAATAACAGTAGTTTAGCCAGCAATATGTGAAGGGTATGGTGACAGGAAGAACCTTCCTTATCTTGGAGTCATTGTTCCAGGGGTTGAAGTCACAATGATTTTGAACTGCATATTGGTTTCTGCTTCACAATTAATGATTTCATTTACTGATATGCAGCAGCCTTGATATGTAGGTTGGGCTTGATGGGATGATAGAACCTATATTCAGAGTTCGGGTGTCTGAGGTCAAGATCACAGAGATCTTAAACTGGGCATTGATTTCTGCTCTAAAACTAAAGATATCATTTGTTTTCTGCTCAATAAAGAAAGATATCCTTCACCAATTTAGAGCACAGTCGATAACAATGGCTTAGAATTACAACATTTGAACATTAAGTCCTTAGGTATTGATGTGCAATGAATGCATGTGTGTTTAAAACTTGCCATTGCAAATATGTCAAAACAACAACAAAAAACAACCGACCCACACTATTCTGTATAAATTTTTTTAAGAAATTAGACAAATGAGAAATTTCTAGTGCTAGCAACTCAAGTGTAAAAGGCACATTTGCAAACCATATGATTCAAACCTGTACACCCCTCTGATGGAAAATTTTAGATGGGTTACAATTAATTGGTAGCTAAACTTCTTCTTGGTAAGTAGGTTATGCATAATGAGGGGAGGAAATCTGTTCATCTTGGGGTTGATCGAGGTCACAGTGACCTTAAATGCAAAACTGTTTTCCATTTAATAACTAAAGGGGTCTTTGACAAATTTCAAAGACACTTTATTTGTACATAAGACATGAGAGTTCCATTTGGCATTACGTTTCATTGGCAGTACTAATAACAATGACTAAATTTTTTAGGAGTAAAAATTTAGAAATAAATCGTATATGCACAGCAAAAGAAATTTCACTTTTCCTCTGACAGAAATATAAGTATGTGTTCCTGTTGTTTTCAAAAACTCAATTTAACTTTTCAATAATTTTGTCTCACAATTTACTTGTTCATTACCAGCATTTTTCATTACATTTACTTCTGCACATATATTTTAGTTCTTGATTGTTTTAACCCTCTGCACACTAATATCAAAATACCAAAATTTCAAGCAGCAAATTTTTTTCATATTGCAACTAGGCAATTTATTCTTGTTTAACCAGGTGTGTATCCAGGTTATCAAAATTAGAGGGGCAAGGGTAATATCTAAGGGGGTTGGGGGAGGGGTGGGGGTGGTGCTTGTTCAGCAATCTGAATGTAGCAGCTACCCTTTATGGGGGGGGGGGGGGGGTCTTAATAATTTCACTTCAAAGAGGATATGGAATACATCCACAGGATATGAAGCCTTTATATTGCCTCACCTGCACTTCAGAATAAAGCCCAAATATGGGCTTCCAGCGCTCTACCAGTTAACAGAGCTATTGAACTTGTCAAACAAGGTTGAATTGGTTAAATGCCCATTTGTATTATGGGAAACATTTGCTGCTTGAAATTTTCATATTTCAATTTCCGTATGCAGAGAAAGGTTAACTATTAACCCGCTGAGTAATATTTTTCCTCAAATCTAGTCATGACTGCTATGAAGCAGCCATGACTTGATTTACTAAAAAATTCATCAAAACTTAACACAAGAAATCATTCATTATAAATTGTATACAGGGCAAAATATCCTCAAATTTGACTTATTTTAGCAGTGAGAGATTTGCTGTCCTGGGCATGAATAACTATCAGCGACATGCAAGGAGTTAATCTGTTGTAATTTATAAGGTGTTGTTACTCTATAAAGGCATAATTCCGGTGGGAATCCTCTAGTTTGTAAAAGTAGTTACAGAGGGTAATTCAGGGAAAACAGTTTCAATGGGAGGGAGTGGGGGGGGGGGGGGTGGGGGGGGGGGTCAGATTCGAGTTTGTTCAAATCGAGTCCCTGGGTTAATATTTGGGCTCCCTTTGGGAACCACAATTTTAAATTAGCGCAGTATGAGGAAATTTCTTTAAAAATCTCCTTCTTCAGATCCATCAGTCAGAATGCTTTCATATTTGTTATACAACATCTCAAGTGGGATAAGATTCACATTTATTCATATCAGGTCCCTGGATTAATATTTGAGCTCTGTTGGAGCCCAAAGTTTAACTTTGTGCAATATGAGGAAATTTCTCTAAAAATTTTCTAGTTCAAAGAAAACAATCCAACAACAATAATTGCTTTCAGCTTGGTGATACATTCTGACCTTCTGTTCTGTATGTATATGAATAAATAGAAATTTGTTTTAAAAATCTCTTAACAATTACCTTTTTGTCATTTTTTAGGTTGCAAGAGATCTTGGACTTGAAGCAAATAAAACTCTCAAACTAGAATCAAATAGTCAGCTGGGTTTTTTCTTCCGCGTGACAAGGAAAGTGAGTGTTCTCTATGCATTATTGTGTAAATTAGAATACCCTGCATTATATTTTTCTGCCTAATTGCAATGAAGTTAAGCTCATATGTTGCTTCAGTGAAGTTTATATAATCGGTTTATCTCTAGATGTATGTCTACAAAGCTTGGATAAATTGGGGTACTCTTGGAAGGTTACATAGCATATAGATTTTAGTGTTCATCTGTTGTAGATTGAAGTCACTGTTACTGTAAGAAAAAAAACTTTGGTTAGGTAACAACTTATTTTGTTTTTAGCTTAACTTGACATAGTCAAGATAAGCTATTGCCATTTACGCATGCGGAAGTCTTAGTCTGTGCGTATGTTCACATTTTCCTTTAGCACGGGCTACACCCGCAGTTTTTGTCTGATCGTCACGAAATTTCATATGCAGGTTTAGGGTCATGTCTAGATGAGAACGTCCCCTTTTGGTCGCGATCGGGCAACCGGTATGGCTGCGCGAGCCCAAAACTCCAAAACCATTAGCACAGTCTACAGGTCGTTTTTATGAAGGGATTTCATTGTAACTTGGTAAGATGCCTCTATATAATGCCTAGATGAGAACGTCCCCTTTTGGTCATGATCTGTCAACCCTGATGGCTGCCCAAGCCGGAAACCCAAAAACTTTTACCACAGTCTGCAGGTTATATTTAATGTGGAGGGATTTCATTGTAACTTGTTAGGATGACTCTGTGTGATGTTGAGATGAGAACTGCCCCATTTGGTAGCGATCTGTCAACCATGACGACTGCCCGAGCCCAAAACCCCAAAACCTTTAGCACAGTCTACAGGTCGTATTTATGGAGGGATTTCATTGTAACTCGGTAGGTTGACTTCATATAATGTCTAGATGAGAATGTCCCCTTTTGGTTGTGATCATTCAACCATGATGGCTGCCCGAAACCTGAAAACCTTTAGCACAGTCTACAGGTCATATTTATGAAGGGATTTCATTGTAACCTGATAGGTTGACTTCATATAATGTCTAGATGAGAACGTCCCCTTTTGGACGCAATTGGGCAACTGTGATGGCTACAGGGGCCTGAAGCCTAAAAACCTTTAGCACAGTCTACAGGGTGTATTTATGAAGGGATTTCATTGTAACTTGGTAGGATGGCTCCAAATAATGCCTAAATGAGAATATTCCCTTTTGGTCTCGATCATTCAGCCTTGATGGCTGCCCGAGCCCAAAAACCTTTAGCATATTCTATAGGTCGTATTTATGGAAGGATTTCATTGTAACTTGTTAGGTTGACTCCATATAATGCCTAGATGATGACATCCCCTTTTGGTTGTGATTGGTCAACTGTGACGGCTTCAGGGGCCCGAAGCCCAAAAACCTTGAGCACAGTCTACAGGTCATATTTTTGAAGGGATTTTATTGTAACTCCGTAGGATCACTCCAGATGATGCCCAGATGACAATGTCCCCTTTTGGTTGCGACCATTCAACCATGATGGCTTCCCGAGCCCAAAACCCGAAAAACTTTAGTACAGACTGCAGGTCGTATTTGTGAAGAGATTTCATTGTAACTCAGTAGAATGACTCGGTATAATGTCAAGATGAGGACATCCCCTTCTAGTTGCAATCGGTCGACCATCATGGCTTCACCGGCCTGAAGCCCGAAAACCTTTAGCACAGTCTACAGGCCATATTTATGAGGGGACTTCAATGTAACTTGATAGGATGACTCGTTTTGGAATAAGTTCACTGTAACTTGGTAACTTTCATTGACATACGTTAACTGTGAGGGCCACATTAACCCACCCCTCAGCTCTTTAGTACAGTGTACACCTCATATTATTGTCTCCCGCTTTTTGAAAAAAATGGGAGATATTAAATTTGGGGTGTCCTTCCGTCCTTCGTGTTTTTCGTTTCCAGTCTCTAACTTGCCTTACAGTGACCAGATTTCGATGAAATTTGGGTAGTAGATCACTTTCATCAATTGTGGTCCAAGTTCGAACATGGACATTTTCCGTGCATATTTCATTAGGTGCTTAAATTTGATTGGCTGATGGTTTCCAGACTCTAACTTTCCTTAGAGTCAACCGATTTCAATGAAATTTCATATATGGAATACTTTTATCAATACCTAGGTCAAGTTCGAATGTGGGAAATTTTATACCCAAAATCTGTCTGTTTGCCTGTCCGTCTGCCCATGCATCAACGCACCTCGGACTAAAAGCAGTATTTATGAACCGATTTTCACGAAACTTCTTGTGTATCTTTGGTATGATTGTGAGACCAGAATATGTCTTCATCATTACTTCTTTTGCAACTCTACAAAGTCAGACTCTCCCAGTACCATATACAGACCACCATATTATCTGGACATCACTTCCAAGGTTTCATTAACTTCCAATCACAAGCTTTACAGGTTGGTTAACACTTTTCACATCAGTTTAATGTAATATGTCTTATCATACAGTCTTAATTTTTCGTGATTCTCACAGTTATACTCCACATCACTTTACTTGTTTTGACAGTGACCTCCGTGAAAATAAATCTGATAACCACTGTCTGAAGCACTGTCTGTTCTGTCTCTTCCAAATAACTTCCACTTGCAACTCAACTATATTCCACTGGATGCATTAATTCCCCTTGAAACGGCTTCCCAGCGGGAGACATGAATTCACTGAACTTGCTTGTTTTTATTAAAAACATAACATACAGGGAACAGAAATTAACATATTCCCAATTATCACAATTCTTGTCTTATTTCATAATCCTTTCATAAACATTGAACATTATCTTTTTCATCAAACACAACACACAGACAAGTTGATGTACAGTGTCATTGACACTTTCATTTTTATTAGCTCAACTTGACAAAGTCAAGCTGAGCTATTGCCATCACTTCTCGTCCGTCGGCGTACGTACGTTAGTATGTTAGTACGTTAGTATGTACGTCCACAATTTCCTTTGGCACACCTCACAGGTCGCATTTATGATCAGATTACTTTGAAACTTCTTATGCTTGTTTGGGGTGACCTCTAGATGGGAGCTATCGATTTTCTTCAATTTCCGTCAAAAAATGTTGCCGCGGCCAACGTTCTTAGAACTTAGTTTAGTCAAACCACAATATTTCCCTTTGGCACACCCTACAGGGCACATTTATGATTTGATTGCTTCGAAACCTGATACGCTTATTTAGGGTGACCTCTAGATGGGAGCTATCGATTTTCTTCAATTTCCGGCAAAAAATGTTGCCACGGCCAACGTTCGTAGAACTTTGTTCAGTCAGACCTCAATATTTCCCTTTGGCTCACCCTACAGGGTACATTTACAATCAGATTGCTTTGAAACCTGGTATGCTTGTTTGGGGAGACCTCTAGATGGGAGCTATCGATTTTCTTCAATTTCTGTCAGAAAATGTTGCCGCGGCCAACGTTCTTAGAACTTAGTTTACTCAGAAGACTCAATATTTCCCTTTGGCACACCCTACAGGGTACATTTATGATCGGATTGCTTTGAAACCTGGCATGCTTGTTTGGAGTGACCTCTAGATGGGAGCTATCGATTTTCTTCAATTTCTGTCAAAAAATGTTGCCGCGGCCAACATTCTTAGAACTTAGTTTAGTCAAACCACAATATTTCCTTTTGGCACACCCTACAGGGCACATTTATGATTTGATTGCTTTGAAACCTGGTATGCTTATTTAGGGTGACCTCTAGATGGGAGCTATCGATTTTCTTCAATTTCCGGCAAAAAATGTTGCCACGGCCAACATTCGTAGAACTTAGTTCAGTCAGACCTCAATATTTCCCTTTGGCACACCCTACAGGGCCCATTTATGATCAGATTGCTTTGAAACCTGGTATGCTTGTTTGGGGAGACTTCTAGATAGGAGCTATCGATTTTCTTCAATTTCTGTCAAAAAATGTTGCCACGGCCAATGTTCTTAGAACTTAGTTTAGTCAGAAGACTCAATATTTCCCTCTGGCACACCCTACAGGGTACATTTATGATCAGATTGCTTTGAAACCTTTCATGCTTGTTTGGGGTGACATCTAGATGGGAGCTATCGATTTTCTTCAACTTCCGTCAAAAAATGTTGCCGCGGCCAACGTTTTTAGAACTCAGTTTAGTCAGACCACAATATTTCCCTTTGGCACACCCTACAGGGCACATTTATGATTTGATTGCTTTGAAACCTGGTATGCTTGTTTGGGGAGACCTCTAGATGGGAGCTATCGATTTTCTTCAATTTCCATCAAAAAATGTTGCCGCGGCCAACGTTCTTAGAACTTGGTTTAGTCAGAAGACTCGATATTTCCCTTTGGCACACCCTACAGGGTACATTTATGATCGGATTGCTTTGAAACCTTTCATGCTTGTTTGGGGTGACCTCTAGATGGGAGCTATCGATTTTCTTCAATTTCCATCAAAAAATGTTGCTGCAGCCAACGTTCTTAGAACTTAGTTTAGTCAAACCACAATATTTCCCTTTGGCTCACCCTACAGGGCTCATTTATGATTAGATTGCTTTGAAACCTGGTATGCTTATTTACGGTGACCTCTAGATGGGAGCTATCGATTTTCTGCTTATTTACGGTGACCTCTAGATGGGAGCTATCGATTTTCTTCCATTTCCGTCAAAAAATGTTGCCACGGCCAACGTTCTTAGAATTTAGTCTAGTCAGACCACAATATTTCCCTTTTGTACACCCTACAGGGCACATTTTTGATCGGATTGCTTTGAAACTGTTATGCTTGTTTGGGGAAGCCTCTAGATGGGAGCTATCGATTTTCTTCGGTTTCTGTCAAAAAATGTTGCCACTGGCAAAAAAACTGACATCGGTCCCAATGATCTTCAATTTTGCCATTTCATTTATAACTTACCAAGTTCAAGTTTATCAAGTTGAGCTACAGTGTCATTGACACTTTCATTTTTTATGTGTTTTGTTCAATTTTGAGAACCCCCCCCCCCCCCCTCCCAATTTTTAGCCTGAAAATTTTGGGTCCAGTTTGGATTCCAAAAATTTTTATACTGTACCAATGACCCAGACTTAGCTGCTGCTAACTCTAACAAAACCAGGGCCAAACACAAATTTTGCCCCCCAATCCCCAAAATTTGCATCCAAAACAAAAAGAAATCATGTCCTAAAGGACCTCCATACTACGCCTCTACTGCGCATGCGCAGTGACGCAGACGTCCCGAAATTGGCGCCAATTATCATTCTCTGTTTGGCCCTTCATCAGTCAACATCTCACTGATCTTTGTGCTTGTAAATCTCAGTTTAAAGGATGCCAGACACGTAATTTTTGGAGAAATGGTGATTCTAAGGAGGATATAGAAGGAGGAGAGGAAAAAGAAGTGACAAAAAATAATCAGGGCTGTACTTAAAATTTTTTGATGAAATTATGTTAAGTTGCCTATTTTCGAGGCATGGGCCTCTTGTTGTCATTCTTGCTAAATGTTGCACTGCTTATTTAGTGTTTCCTCTCCCCTAGCCTTCTAAAGTCCCCCCTTGCAATTCTCCCATGCTTTTGGCATATTTTTGAGAAAGTTCATTTCTAAAATTTCCCTGGGAGAGTTGCTTGGATACAGAATGTTTTCTGTTATTTTCCCAATAGTTACGTTTTCACCCATGGGTGTATAAACGTTGTGTTCTGCATCTTCCATCTGATGTTCTGCAGATTCTCCCCTGGGAGTCTCTGTCTTGCATCAGATAGAGTGTAATTTGGATGACTGATTTCGGGCCAGTTTTTTCAGTGCCTGGAGTCATGTTTTCTGGTATTTTACACTGTTTGTTTACATTGGCAACAGCCTTTTTTGAGGGGGGCTGTTTGCCTTTGGTGTAGTTTATCTCACTATTAGATACATTTATATTGTCCGTAAGTGTCTCATTAATTATTTAATATAAATTTAAAATTTTTGACCACACTTTGCCATCGGATCCATTGGGGCTCAACGTTACTTTTCAGCAACTTGGGCTTCGCTGAAAAAATATTTTTTCAAAATTATTTTGATTTGCAATTGTTTTTTCATTTATTAATGGATCATGTTATTATGTATCTTTGTGTCAGGGGTTTGTGCGAGTAACTAGGACTTGTTGTTGTCCTTTCACTATGAAGGGACATTGTTCAAATTGTAATGGGAAGAAATCTTCCTCTGACTTTCATGATCATTGTATTAATTGTTGTCAGTGTTCTCGCATTAATCCCTGTCCTATATGTGAATATTGGGATGAGAAACATTGGAAACGTGTGTCACGATATGTTGTTTCTGGAGAAAGGGCTATGCCGGCTCTTTCTCCGCAAGGTCACTCTACTCTCTCAGTTTCTATTTCAGAGGAACAAGAACAGGGTGATGTTTCCATGTTATCTTCTACAAGTGTGCGTCCGTCGTCACAAATGAATTCAGAGCTAGCGGCAAAAGTGCTCATGGAGATTAGACAAATGTCGTCCGCTAGCTCGCCCGGTGTAGCGTCCATTCACCGAATGGTTCGGCAGCCGGGTTCGTCCGATGCGGTCCAGGAGGAAATTTTGGGTGATGCGAGCACTATAAACATAATAGATGCACACCCAGTGACGGCGGATAGTAAGCGAGAACGGAGGAAGCCTTTGAGTCCGGTTCCTAGCTCGTCCAGGTCCAGCCGGGCCGCGAGCGAGAGAGGCCCCTCTCTCGTACAACAACATCTGGGACCAGATGTTGTGGTACAAAATGTGTCGCAAGCGGAGCATACGTCCGTCGCTCGGGATGCTCCGTTGTATAGGCAGTCCGCGGAGACTGCTAAGGCTTCTTCTCGTCAGCGCACACGACCGCACCTTGGCTGCGTGACCGCCGATATATTACCAGCTTCGCCGATCAAGGATGTTACGGCGACCAGGTCACACCATCCGGCAGCCAGGGATTCGAGACCGATGGACTCCGGATATTCGCATAGAAAAAGTATGCGGGAGCCATCTGATGCGGAGCTGCCCTCGGCGAAGCAGCGGAAGACTGCGCCTCCGCAGGTCTCGACGCCGGACATTCTTGTGCAGATAGCACAGCTTATCGCAGCATCCCAGCAGCCGACAGAAACGGTGTCGGATCGAGAATTATCCGACGGCGCTGGGTCGGTACGCTCCGCCGAAGCATCGGGGGCGGACGACCGGGAACATCATGAGGTCCGACCGGATGGTGAAAGGGATACGGATGATTTGGAGCTATCCCTTTCGGAACAACATAAAGCTGCCGTGGACTTCATCCGGCACTTTCTCCCTCAAGTTGTTCCGTCGGGCCAGACTGCTGCGGTTCCGGACAAGAGGATTATAGCGTCATTGGACTCTGAATTTTTTGAGCGGTTCAGGGACATCGCTCCCGAGTTTCCGTCGCAGTCCAATAATGTTGCAAGAACATTTGAATTATTGTACGACGCTATATTTAAACTTACTTCCAAGACGGGGAAAGCAGGTTTCTTGTCCGCTAATACTCTCAACCTGCCTTTCATTAATGCAAGGAATAAATTCGATACGGCAGGACAGGGTATCCCGAGAGTTCCTCTGCGTATGGACGACGAGGCAGAAGACTTAGAGCTATCATTACCGTCGTCGGCTTCTATTCCAACCGCGGTGTTGGAAACAGCTATTGCGTCTAACAGAGCCAATTTAGATGCCTTATCTTACGCAGATCACCTTACTAAGGCGTTATCACTGCGCCTTCAAGGGAAAGAGTTTCAGGATATACAATCCTCTTTAAGACTTCTTTCAAGGGCAGTAGCTTATTCCACATGTAACTCCGCCCTTTCAGTGGCAAATCTGGAGTTGGTTAGACGTGACGCAGCCCTAGCTACATCCACACTTGTGGATTCTAAGGTGAAGAACTCTCTTAGAGTCGCTTCGGTCTCCGGAGAACTTCTCTTTGACGGCAAGCTTTCTGCTATTTATGATAAAATTACAAAGAAAGCTTCGGATTCTCTGTTGTTCAAATCTGCCTCTAAGAAGCCGGATACAGCAGACAAGAATAAGACAGGCACTTCTGGGTCTAATGCGCCCAAGAGAGGTTCCTATAGAGGTTCCGGTGGGTCCTCTTGGTCTTATTCGAGAGACCGTCAGGGTAGCGACTCTCGTTCGGGACGTCCTTCGGGCCGGGACGTCCTTCGGGCCGGGACAATCAGTCGGACGCCCCGAGGTCGACGGGGCAAGGTGCGGGTCGTGGAGGACGTGGTTTCTCCTACCGCAGGCCTCGCAGGTCTAGGAGGTGATGGCTTAAACCTCTATCGCGTACCGGTTGGCGGAAGGTTGTCGAGCTTTTCACAAGAATGGGCGTCGATTACGGACGACCCTTGGGTGAGAGGAGTGACTTCGGAAGGTCTAAAGATATCCTTCAAACGAAAGCCTCCATTAACTCGCAGTCCAAAGTGGACTCAACTTCCGTCAAATCCACAGAAAAGAGACGCTCTGTTATCAGAGGTGCAGTCTCTTTTAATGAAGAACGCGGTAGAGGTCGTAGAAAACCAGGAAACTCCGGGATTCTACAGCCATCTGTTTCTGGTTCCGAAACCAGACGGCTCGTTCCGTCCAGTCATAGATTTGAGCTGGATAAACAAGCTGATCGTCGCTCCGAAATTTTATATGGAGACGATTCGGTCGGTCAGAGCGAGTATTCGGGTGAACGATTATGCAACAAGCATAGATCTCAAAGATGCGTACTTTCACGTCATGGTACATCCGACATTCCGAAAGTATCTACGCTTCGCAGTCCTAGGAGTGGTGTATCAATTCCGGGCGATGTGCTTCGGATTGAATCTAGCACCCTGGGCTTTCACTCGGGTAATGAACTCGGTAATGATCTATTTCCGAGCTCATTCGTTTGCGGTAACGTCGGCCTACCTGGACAACATTCTTCAGAGGTACGGCAACGAGTTAACACTTCAGAACGATGTTCAGAATCTACTTCTATTGCTCCGACGTCTCGGTTTTATAGTAAACGAGGAGAAGTCGGATCTGGTGCCGTCCAAGTCATTCACTCATCTGGGAATGAGCTTCGAGACACATAACAATCTCGTTCGTCTGCCGTTAACCAGAGCGAAATTAGTCAGTTGTTACGCTCGCTATTGTCTGCACGCAGACAAAGTCACAGCGAGAGAATTTATGAGACTGATAGGTCTGTGCGGAGCCGCTGCGGATCTCATTCCGATGGGGCGGTTACGCACATGTTCTCTTCAAATTTTCTTGACTCAGAATTGGAGTGTGAAAATTCATTCGCTCGACGTAGAGGTTCTCTTGTCAGATCAAGTGAAACAAGAGATTCAGACTTGGGCAAACATTCAGTGGTTAACTCAGGGAGTTCCGCTGCAGTTGCCGGATCCGAGTTTTACCATTATGACGGATGCCAGTCAAACAGGTTGGGGTGCATCATTAATCCCAACGGATTCGAGATGCCAGGGTCTTTGGGATCCGCAATTCCTGTGCAAGCACATAAACATCAAGGAAATGATGTCAATTTGGCTTGCGTTACGTCACTGGATGGACATTATTCACAATGCTCATGTCCAAATCCTATCCGACAATACGACAGTAGTGGCGTATATACGGAATCAGGGAGGCACTCATTCAGTTCCGTTGTTCAATCTAACGGAAAGAATCCTTCTGTTTGCGCTAGAACATCATGTTCTTCTTTCGGTTCGTCACATACCGGGTCGTCTGAATGTGCTAGCAGATTCCCTTTCACGAAAGGGTCGCTTGTTGCTGTCGGAGTGGACTCTCAACAAACAAGTATTCAATCAGATTTGCTACCAATGTGAACGGCCAATGATAGATTTATTTGCGACACATCTCAACAATCAGTTGCAGACGTATGTGTCTCCGTGTCCGGATCCAAGAGCATTTGCAGTAGACGCTCTGTCGATCCCCTGGGACGGAATGATAGGATATGCGTATCCTCCAGCGTCGTTAATTCAACAAGTATTGCTAAAGATAAAACAATCTCAATGCAAGATTCTGTTGGTAGCATCTCTGTCGCCACAGAGACCGTGGATAAATCTACTCAGGTGTCTGTTGTGGGACCTACCGCGAAAGCTTCCTCCACGGGAGGATCTTCTTTCGCAGGGGAAATCACGCCAACTTCATCACAACCCGCAAGGTCTCAACCTTCACGTTTTTCCGTTGTGCGGTCCTTCTTGCATGGCAAGCACTTTACAGGACGAGCAGTGGACGCGATTTCTAACTGTAGGAGGACCTCCTCTTCGCTAAACTATGCGGCTAAGTGGAAGGTTTTTCGTCGTTGGTGTAGGGATCATTCTGTAGATGTATTCGATCCCTCTATACTAGACATTGCAAACTTTCTAGTATACTTGTTTGACGAAATCAAACTGCAGCCTGTTACTATTAAAGGTTATAGGTCTATGTTATCTGATACCTATGCACATCATGATAGTTTACAAATTGGATCTAATGTCTCTTTATCTAAGTTAGTTAGAAACTTCTCGATAAATAGACCCAGAACTCTTAGATTAATTCCTAAATGGAATTTAGCTTGGGTTCTTCTTAAATTGAAGGAAAAGCCATTTGAACCTCTTGGGACAGTAGATTTCAAATTCTTATCTTATAAGACAGCTTTTCTCTTAGCTTTCTCTTCTGCTAGAAGAGTCAGTGAGCTTCATGCACTGTCGGTGGATGATTCTCACTATCGTAGTGTCGGGAACACTATCACCTTCACTACTAATGTGGGTTTTTTAGCTAAGAATCAGGCTCCTAATAAATATCCGGAACCTATTGTTATTTAGGCTCTTCCATCTTCAGACGGGCGTAGGCCTTTACTCTGTCCTGTTAGAGCGTTACATATCTATAAACAGAGATCTCAGTTCATCAGAAAGGGACGAAAACGTTTCTTTCTGTCTTTGATGCCTAATAGAAAGGACATTTCGGTCCATTCTATTGCTAGATGGATTCAATTAACTATCCGTACTGCTTATGAGAGTTTATCTTCTTCTCAGCAGTCTGTGCTTAAGATTTCCGCTCATGAAGTAAGAGCTCTTGCTACTTCTTGGGCTTATGCTAATAGTGTTGCTATTACAGATTTAATGAAGGCTGCTTATTGGTCTCAGCCATCCACATTCACGAATTTTTATCTCAGAAATATTGAGTCCATTTCTGGAGACCTTCATTGTTTAGGTCCGTTATCTGTTGCTCAGAATGTCGTACACTAAACAGTTGCAACTATAGTTATGCAGGCTTTCTGTTCCGGCAGTGACTCCGTCCGGCTGCCCTCTTCGCTCTGGGCTATTTGACCCAGGGCAAGGGGAAGGTGGGGGGGCGGGTGTTCCCTTAGGTCACCTGCTTTATAGTGAAAAGCAAGGGAATGCCTCCTCCAAGTCAGTATTTCTGAGTCGCTTCCGGGATGGTTTTAAAGTGTAATATTAATATTAAAATTCATTCATGTCTTATTTTTAAAGTGTAGCTCGGTGTGAAGCATTTGTATATGTCAAGTGTCAAACGGGCTTTAATATACAATACTCGGACACTTTTAAATGACTATAAAGAGTCTCAATTCTCTGGACTACTTTATTTATTGGCTTACTTTAAAAATAATTAGTATAAGGGATATACTGGATGTTAATAGAGAACATGAATATTATGGTGCTCAATTATTAAGGGTATTGTATCTTTCTAATTTAATATTAAATAAGAAAGATACATGTAAAGCCTAATACTCCTTTTCTCCTTAAGGGGTTATCTTTTTATTATATAGTTGAGCTTATTGGATTTTCCTCTATGTCCTAGGCCCTCCAGCCTGTTTACTATTCAGCTAAGTCTGGGTCATTGGTACAGTATAAAAATGTTAAAAAATTTATAGTAATTTATATATTTTTTATACTTACCAATGACCCAGACGGGGATGGCCCTCCCAGGAGTTGGGAACTCTTGCCTCCCCGCTGAGTACATAGCGCTGACCAGGCACTGCCAGTAAGAATGATAATTGGCGCCAATTTCGGGACGTCTGCGTCACTGCGCATGTGCAGTAGATGCGTAGTATGGAGGTCCTTTAGGACATGATTTCTTTTTGTTTTGGATGCAAATTTTGGGGATTGGGGGGCAAAATTTGTGTTTGGCCCTGGTTTTGTTAGAGTTAGCACCAGCTAAGTCTGGGTCATTGGTAAGTATAAAAAATATATAAATTACTATAAATTTTTTAACTTTTGGACCAAAAGTGATAATTTGGGGGGGGGGGGGGGGGATTTTTTATGCATTTTGTTCAATTTTGAGGTAGAAAAAAAAAATTTGGCCTGAAAATTTTGGGTCTGGTTCCGACTTGGAAATTTTGGACCCAAGTTTGGAAAAAAAATATTTGTTTTTCATGCATTTGTTCAATTTTAAGATGAAAAAAAAAATTTAGCCTGCAAATTTTAGGTCAGGTTCAGACTCCAAAATTTGGCCATTTTTGAGGGATTTTTATGCGTTTTGTTTAATTTGAGACGGAATTTTTTTTTTTATAGCCTGAAAATTTTGGGTCCTGTTCTGACTTGTTTTTAAAATCTTCTTTAAACCCTGTTGTCAGAATGCTTTCATATTTGGTATACAACATCTCTGTTTTACTGGTAAAATTGGAGGACCCAGTCACCAATGCTTGGGAGGTCCAAACCCTCTCTAAAATGGGCAACATGGCTTATTAATGCTCTCCCCTGGTCTTGGGTTGATACTCATGTTGTGGTCATGATTAGCCATTGTGCAAAAATATGTGACCTTAAACACCAATAAATAAATATTAATTTGGGCTACCTATGGGAGCCTGAATTTTAACTAAGTGCATAGGAGGGAATTTCTTTTAAAATCTTCTTCTTCAGATCCACCAATCAGAATCCTTTCATATTTGGTATACAACATCTCTAGGTGGGTCATATTCAAGTTTGTTCAAATTAGGACCCTGGGTTAATATTTTGGCTCCCTATTTGAGCCCAAAGTTTAACTTAGTGCAATGTGAGGACATTTCTTTAAAAACCTTCTTCATATCCACCAGTCAGAATTCTTTCCTATTTGGTATATGAAATCTCAACGGGGATCAGATTCAAGTTTGTTCAATTTGAGTCCTTGGCTTAATATTTGGTCTCTATGGGCAGGGGTGGGGTGGGTGGTGGCAGGGGGGCATGTTAGGTTCAGGTTTGTTCAAATCCATTCTTTAGTGTTTTTCCATAAAATTTGCCTCTCATGACTTCATTCCTTTGTAGTGTTGATTAACCATATCTAACTGAATGTGACCCCAAATACTTCTTTGAACCACTTTGGCTGGTGAGCGATTAAGGCCCCTTGGGGCCTCTTGTTTCAGTTCAACTTGCTCAGTCCCATAGGGAGGTGGTGGGGAAAATCCTCCAAAATCTTCTCATGAATCAGTGGGTACAATGACTTGATATTTGGTATGTAGCTTACTTTTGAGGTGTAGAATCAAATTTGTTCAAACGAAGTTCATTGAGCAATATTTGCCTTTGTAATGGTAAGGGCAAGATTTTTTGTCCAGACCAAAATTTCTATTTTCTGAACCGATGGTCCAATTTGAACCAACTTTGTTATCTGGTATTATTGAGACATAATTACTTGACTCATGGAAAAAAAATTACTGTGTTTCTGTGGGAACCCAAGGAGCTACCCATATTTCCAACAGCACATGGAACAGAAAGCTGTTAAATGGTATGACACATCCTTAGGACCAGTAGAATTGAATGGTAAAAGAAATTGCCATTGCTTGTGTCAGGGTGTTCTGTAGGGGATGATTCAGATTCAAAATATTGATATTTGGTATACAGCATCCATAGGAGGGTTAGATAAAAATTTGTTAAAATGAAACCCCTTGCTTCATATTTGGGCTCAAAACAGGATCCTTATTAGCTCAACTTTGACGAAGCCAAATTTGAGGTATTGTCATGGCCCGTCGTCCATCTGTCCATCTCTCTGTCTGTCGCGCTGTACACATGGCTCAGGCTAGAGGCCATATTTATGAACCGATCTTTACCAAACTTCTTGGGTACCTTTGTTAATTCCGTGAGATGAGAACGAGTAATTTTGGGTCCAGTCCGAAATTTAAGACGGCCGCTGGTAGCCATTTTGTTCCAAAATTAGGTGCAATCCGATTTTTGCGCAGAACTTCCATATGAAAGCTCTTGATTTGAATAAATTTTTTGTATGAATGTTTAGTACCATAGGATACATCACATATAATACGGGTTTTTTCTCGTACGTAAATTATGCAAATTAGACTAACTTTGAAGTATTTAGTGTTACTTTCAGCACTGTAAGTGCAAATGCCAATACGGCTCGGGCTAGAAGCCGCATTTATAAACCGATCTTTACGAAAATTCTTGGGTACCTTTGGTATCACCGTGGGACGAGAATGAGTGTTTTTAGGTGCGGTCCGAAATTCAGGATGGACGCTGGCAGCCATTTTGTACAAAATTAGTTGCAATCAGATTTTTGCGTAGAACTTCCATATGAAAGTTCTGATTTGAATAATTTTTTGTGTGAATGTTTAGTACCATGGGATACATCATATATAATACGGGTTTTTTTCTCGTGCAGAAATTATGCAAATTAGATGAACTTTGATTTTTTCAATGCCACTTACACACAGTAAGTGCACATGTCAATACGGCTCGGGCTAGAGGCTGTATTTATCAACCAATCTTCACGAAACGTCTTGGGTACCTCTGTTATCACCTTAAGATGAGAACGAGTGTTTCTGAGTGCGGTCCAAAATTCAAGATGGCTGCCAGTGGCCATTTCGTACCGAAATTAGGTCTAATCAGTTTTTTGTACACAACTTCTATACGGCTCAGGCTAGAGGCCGTATTTATGAACCGATCTTTACGAAACATCTTGGGTACCTTTGTTATCACTGTGGGATGAGAACGAGTGTTTTTGGGTGTAGTCCAAAATTCTAGATGGCCACCAGCAGCCATTGTGTACCAAAATTAGTGCAATCAGTCTTTTGTACAGAACTTCTGTATGAAAGTTCTGATTTGAATAAATTTTTGTATGAATGTTTAGTAAAATGGAATACATCACATATAGTATGGTTTTTTTTCTCATGCAGAAATTATGCAAATTAGATGAATTTTGATTTACTGTAAGTGCACATGTCAATACGGTGCTGATTCAGGTTTTTTCAAATTGAGTGCCTGGGTTAATGTGTTAATAATATTTAGGCTTTCTAAGGAAGCCCAAATTTTAACAGTGCACAATGAGGAATAACCTTTAAAAAATCTTCTTCAGATCCACCAGTCAGAATCTTTTGATATTTGGTTTACAGCATCCTCAGGGAGGTCAGCTCTAAGTTTGTTCAAATCAAGTCCCTGGGTAAATATTTGGACTCCCTATTGGAGCCCAAATTTTAACTCAGTCCAGTCCAATATGAGGAATAATCTTTAAAAATCGACCGATACCCCACCTTTGAGAGGGTTGAGGGTTTGAATTCAATTTATTCAAATAAAGTTCAACCAATCTAACCCTGCCTGTGCTGCATTGCGGAGTTACGATGTTTGGGAGCTGGCAGCTGCACGTCGTTGCTCGGTGGTTCTCTCTGGGTACTCTGGCTTCTGTCGTCCGTAATCCGCTGTCCGTGAACATGGTGTTTGCGTCTTCTCCTCCCAAACCGCTGAACCAATTTAATTGAAATTTGAGATAATAGTTTGTTATAACATCTCATTTTGATTTTGTTCAAATCAAATTGACTCACCCCTCGGAAGGGCCATGCCCAAAAAGTGAGTTTTAATCTTCAAAAATCTTCTTATGAACCAGCAGTAGCAGAGACTTGATATTTGGTGTGCAGCTTCCTTTTGGGGTGTAGACTCAGATTTGTTCAGGAGAAGTTCAAGGAGCTATATTTGCCTTTGTTATGGGAGGGGCAAGAATTTTTTGCCCCGCCCAAAATTTCTATATTTTTATACAACAACCAATGGCCCAGACTAGCTGGTGCTAACTCAAAAAATAATCCAGGCCAAACACAAATTTTGCCCCTCAATCCCCAAAACTTGCATGCAAAACCGAAAATTTTATGTTCTATCTGGTCCTCTATACTTCTGCGAACTGCGCATGCACAGTATTTTTTATTAGCTCAACTTTGGCGAAGTCAAATTTGAGCTTATGACATGGCCAGTTGTCCGTCGTCCGTCTGGCCGTCTGTCTGTCAACAATTCAATACAGCTCGGGCTTGAGGCCGTATTTATGAACCGATCTTTACGAAACTTCTTGGGTACCTTTGTTATGACCGTGGGACAAGAACGAGTGTTTTGGGGTCTGATCCGAAATTCATGTTGGCTGCTGGCAGCCATTTTGTACAAAATTAGGTACAATCAGATTTTTGTGCAGAACTTCCATATGAAAGCGCTGATTTGAATAATTTTTTGTATGAATGTTTAGTACCAAGGGATACATCATATATAATACGGGTTTTTTCTCTCGTGCGTAAATTATGCAAATTAGACTAACATCGATGTATTTAGTGTTAATTTCAGCACTGTAAGTGCAAATGCCAATACGACTCGCGCTAGAGGCCGTATTTATGAACCAATCTTTACAAAACTTTTTGGGTACCTTTGGTATCACCGTGGGACGAGAACAAGTGTTTTGGGGTCCTGTCCGAAATTCAAGATGGCCGATGGCAGCCATTTTGTACAAAATTAGGTGCAATCAAATTTTTGCACAGAACTTCATATGAAAGCGCTGATATGAATAATTTTTGTGTAAATGTTTAGTACCATGGGATACATCACATATAGTACGGGTTTTTTTCTCGTGTAGAAATTATGCAAATTAGATGAACTTTGATTTTTTCAGTGCTACGTATACACAATAAGCACACATGTCAATACGGCTCGGGCTAGAGTCTGTATTTATGAACCGATCTTCACGAAATGTTTTGGGTACCTTTGTTATCACCTTGGGATGAGAACGAGTATTTCTGGGTGCGGTCCAAAATTCAAGATGGGTGCCAGTGCCCATTTTGTACCGAAATTAGGTCTAATCAGTTGTACACAACTTCTAAACGGTTCAGGCTAGAGGCCGTATTTATGAACCGATCTTTACGAAATTTCTTGGGTACCTTTGTTATCACCGTGGGATGAGAACGAGTGTTTTTGGGTGTGGTCTAAAATTCGAGATGGCCACCAGCAGCCATTTTGTACCAAAATTCGTGCAATCAGTCTTTTGTACAGAACTTCTGTATGAATGTTCTGATTTGAATAAATTTTTGTATGAATGTTTAGTAACATGGAATACATCACATATAGTACGGTTTTTTTTCTCATGCAGAAATTATGCAAATTAGATGAACTTTGATTTATTCAGTGCTACTTATACACTGTAAGTGCACATGTCAATACAGCTCGGGCTAGAGGCTGTATTCAACCGATCTTCACGAAACTTCTTGGGTCCCTTTGTTATCACCTTTGGACGAGAACGAGTGTTTCTGGGTGTGGTCCAAAATTCAAGATGGCTGCCAGTCGCCATTTTGTACCGAAATTAGGTCCAATCAGTTTTTTGTCACAACTTCTATACAGCTCGTATTTATGAACTGATCTTCGCAAAACTTCTTGAGTACCTTTGTTTTCACCTTGGGACAGGAACGAGTGTGTTTTGGGGTGCCTTTGTTATCACTGTGCTATGAGAACAAATATTTTGGGGTTCAGTTAGACCCACTCTGGGACTCAAAGATTTCTTTTCTAGTTTAGCATCTGACTGTCACCCACCTTTACAATACTTTACCTATACATTTGTTGCAGGCTACGGTCAGTATTTATGTACAGACCGTTACAATACTTAAAATGTACCTTTGTTATCAGGTCATTACCTAGATGTTTGTCATTGCTGTGTCACATATTGTACATGTACATGTCTTGACAAGTTGAGCTACAGTGTCATTGACACTTTCATCTGAATTATTTCATGTTTCCCAATTTCGGGACATGGGCCTGACGTCATCATTCTTGCTTATGATTTTTCCGCTGTTTGTTAAGTGTTCCTTCCCTTTCCTTCCTTGAAGCCCTCCAGTTAAACTCCCAAGCTTTTTGGCTTATTTTATTGAAATTTTTTTTTTATAAATTTCTTGGGAGTTTGACGTGTTACACAGAATATTTATTCTGTATATCCCCATGATTACGTCCTCACTCTTGGGGTGTTTAGGCGTTTTGGGTCATGCATTTTACATCCGATGTATCGTTTTTTAGCTCACCTGGCCTAAAAGACCATGTGAGCTTTTCTCATCGCTTGGCGTCCATCGTCTGGTGTCGTAAAGTTTTCACATTTTGATCTTTTTCTCTGTAACCGCTGAGCTGGTGTGAACCAAACTTGGCAGGAATGGTCTATGGGAGGTCCTCTACAAACGAACCTCATTTTGTTCCCGTCGGATGAAAGACATGGCTTCCAGAGGCATTCTTTGATTCTGGTTGGTGGATTTTCAAAAATCTTCTCCTCTGAAACTGTCAGGCCAAATGTTTTGAAACTTCACATAAATGATGACTGGGACCCCCTCTACCAACGATCCTCATTTAATGTTGATTGGGTTACAAACATGGCCACAATTGCAGCATATAGTTACTATAGAAACCCTATGGGAAATCACATTTTCATCTTCTTCTCCGAAATTACTGAGCCGACGTGAACCAAACCTGGCAGGGATGGTCTATGGGACGTTTTCTACAAACGATCCTCATTTTGTTCCCGAGGGTTGAAAAACATGGCCGTCAGAGGTATTCTTTGATTCTGGTAGGTGGATTTTCAAACATTTTCTCCTCTGAAACTGCCAGGCCAAATGTTTTGATACTTCACATAAGTAATGACTGGGACCCCCTCTACCAACGATCCTCATTTAATGTTGATCGGGTTGTAAACATGGCCACAATTGTGGCTTATAGTTACTATAGAAACTCTATGGGAAATCACATTTTCATCTTCTTCTCTGAAACTACTGAGCCAATATGAACCACACTTCGCAGGAATGGTCTATGAGAGGATGGGGAAATATGTGGCCACTAGAGGCTGTATTCTAATGCTTAACCCAATGCCCCTCCTGTCTGCACAAAAGATCGGTACTGTCAGCAAAATACTTGTTTTTTGAGAACCTGGTAAGGGTTGGTTCCAGTTTTCTCCACTGAGGACTGGGGAAAAAAAACTCAAAAATATTGTGTATACAGTACAAGTCAAAATAAGCTGTAGCATAACTGCAATAAACTAAGTAAACTGCTGCTCCTGCCCTGACAAGATCAGAATCTGACATTTTCTAGAAAGCTATCAGTGAGAGCTTTCCATAACATGATGTTAGCTTATGGTCTTATCAGTGTAGGAAGAGAAAAAAGAAAAAGATTCATAATTTTTGGATTATCCTACACAACTTATTTTGACTTTTCTGTAAACCATTTTAACTGTACCTTGATTTTTTAATCATTAGTCTGGTTTTTCAGGAACCTGTCAACTTCAATCTGATAACAGTATTTTCTGATATGTTACATGAAATTTTTGTTTGTATTCTGTTTCAGTCATATCAGCTTAGATGACAGTAATTATTGTTTATCTTTTAAGTTTTGACAAATATTGAAGGAAAGTGTGTTTGACTGTAACCCTTTACCTATCCAAAGCTATTATGAAAAGAGAATACTGTCTGAGAGAATTGTAATTTTCAAAATATTTAACCTTCTTTTACTGATTTTTTTTTTGTTGAAACAGAATTCATAAATGTGTGTATTTTCAAGAAAATCTTCTTTGAAACTACAAAGCCAAATGGTTGACTGTAACCCCCTCTACCAATGATCCTCATTTTAATCTTCATCATGTTGCAATTATGACTGCAATTGTGGCTTATAGTTACTATAGAAACCCTATGGGAAATCACGTTTTTAGCCCGACTGTTTACAGTGAGGGCTATAGTAATGACTTTTGTCCGTCTGTCTGTCTGTTTGTCTGTCCGTCTGCCTTTTTCTGTTAACATTTAGAGTTTCGGTTAAAGTTTGTGGTTAAAGTTTTTTACTGAAGGTTCAAGTGTTTTTTTTTTTTTTTTTTTTCTTCTTATTCCTGTTTAGTTGACATTTGGAGTTTTGGTTAAAGTTTATGGTTAAAGTTTTTTATTCAACCTTCAAGTACAGACTATACCTGGTATTTTTTGTCTGATCGTCACGAAATTTCATATGCAGGTTTTTAGGTCATGTCTACATGAGAACGTCCCCTTTTGGTCATGATCAGTCAACCGGTATGGCTGCCCGAGCTCAAAACCAGAAAACCATTAGCACAGTCTACAGGTCATATATATGAAGGGATTTCATTGCAACTTCATGCAATGCCTCTGTATAATGCCTAGATGAGAACGTCCCCGCCCCCGTTTGGGCATGATCTGTCAACCGTGATGGCTGCCCAGGCCTGAAACCCAAAAACTTTTAGCACAGTCTGCAGGTCATGTTTAATATGGAGGGATTTCATTGTAACTTGATACAATGACTCCGTATGATGTCTACATGAGAATTTCCCCATTTAGGCGTGATCTATCAACCGTCACAACTGCCCGAGCCCAAAACCCAAAAACCTTTAGCACAGTCTACAGGTCATATTTATGGAGGGATTTCATTGTAACTTGATAGGTTGACTTCATATAATGTCTACATGAGAAAGTCCCCTTTTGGACGTGATTGTACAACTGTGACGGCTACAGGTGCCCGAAGCCTGAAAACCTGCAGCACAGTCTACAGGTCATATTTATGAAGGGATTTCATTGTAACTTTGTAGGATCAATCCACATGATGCTCAGATGAGAATGTCCCCTTTTGGTTGCGATCATTCAACCATGATGGCTGCCCTAGCCCGAAGCCCGAAAACCTTTAGCACAGTGTACAGGTCATATTTATGGAGGGATTTCATTGTAACTTGATAGGTTGACTTCATATAATGGCAAGATGAGAACGTCCCCTTTTGGGCAACTGTGTTGGCAACAGGGGCCCGAAGCCCGAAAACCTTTAGAATTTTCCACAGGCCATAATGATGAAGGGTTTCATTGTAGCTTGGTAGGATGACTCCAAGTTTGTGGTTAAAAACCCAAACACCACCCCTTCTCCCCCCCCCTGCCCCCCCCCCCCCCCCCCTCCAATTAGGCTTTTTTCTTCTTCTTTTCTCCAATATGCATTTTGAACTATTTACAGTCACTGCATGCGGAACCTTTTTTTAAACTTACGTACCCCCGCCGGGGGCCAATTTTTTATTCTTTTCATCAAAAATGCTTGTTTACAGTTTTGGTTAAAAACCTAGACACCCACCTCCACCCCCACCCCCCTAATTAGGCTTTTTTTTATTATTTCTTCCAATATGCATTTTGAACTATTTACAGTAACTACATGCAGAACCTTTTGTTCCTTTTGTCAAAAATGCTTTTTTACAGTTTTAGTTAAAGTTTGTGGTTAAAAATCCAGACAGAAATTATCCCCCCCCCCCAATTAGGCATTTTTTTTTCTTTCCATGAATATGCATTTTGAACTATTGACAGTCACTACATGCGGAACCTTTTTCTAAACTCACGTACATCCCAGATCCCCGCACACCCCCAACCACCCGCCTTCCCCTGTGTAATAAATGCTTATTTACAGTTTGGGTTAAAGTTTGTGGTTAAAAACCCAGACAAACACCACCACCCATCCCCCCACCCCCATCGTGCCAGTTAGGTATTTTTTTTTTCTCTGCTCAAAATGCATTCTGAAGGATTTAGACTGACCACATGTGGAAAAAAATGGACACCCTAACACACCCCCACTCTCCCCCACCCCTCACCCCCATTCATGCAATATTTTTTCTTTGGTACAAAATGCATTTTTAGCCTGACTTTATTATACTCAGGGCTATAGTCATGACTTTCATCCGTCCATCTGTCGGTCCATCCATCTGTCTGTAAACAATTGGTTTCCGACTGATAACTCCAGTTTGGATTATTTGATTTCAACCAAAGTTGATGTGTATTTTCCAGCTAGTAATACAGGCCAGGTTTCAATATAGGTTCCACATCCACAACTCCCTCCCCACACATGCACGCACGCACGCACGCACGCACGCACGCACGCACGCACGCACGCACGCACGCTCGCTCGCTCGCTCGCACGCACGCACGCACGCACGCACACACACACACACACACACACACACACACACACACACAAACGTGTCACTTAGGCAATTATTCCCAAAATGCATTTTGAAGGATTGGGAGTTATTACATGCAAAAAAAATTTGAAAATTGACTCATATAGCCCAACATTGCTTCATGTACTGCATCTTTAATCCTTTACCTAACACAAGTTGAAGCCAACAGTACAAATTATTTTTCTGAAACATCAGATTTTTTCATTTTTTATTAGCTCAACTTTGACAAAGTCAAATTTGAGCTATTGTCATGGCCCGTCGTCCGTCCGGCTGTCCATCCGTCTGTCCGTACGTCAACAATTGGCTATGGCTCGGGCTAGAGGTCGTATTTATGAACCGATCTTTACGAAACTTCTTGTGTACCTTTGTTATGACCCTGGGACGGGAACGAGTGTTTTTAGGTGTGGTCCGAAATTCAAGATGGCTGCCAGCGGCCATTTTGTCCCGATGATGCAAAAATCAGTTTTTTGTACAGAACTTCTGTATGAAAGTGCTGATTTGAATAAAGTTTTGTATAAATGGTTAGTACCATGGGATACATCACATATAATATGGGTTTTTTTCTCGTGCGTAAATTATGCAAATTAGACTGACTTTGATTTATTTAGTGTTACTTTCAGAGCTGTAAGTGCCAAGCTGCTATGGCTCGGGCTAGAGGCCGTATTTATGAACCGATCTTTACGAAACTTCTTGGGTACCTTTGTTATGACCGTGGGACGAGAACGAGTGTTTTTGGGTGCGGTCCGAAATTCAAGATGGCTGCCAGCCGCCATTTTGTACCGATAATGCAGAAATCTGTTTTTTGTACAGAACTTCCATATGAAAGCTCTGATTTGAATAATTTTTTGTGTGAATGTTTAGTACCATGGGATACATCACATATAATACGGGTTTTTCTCTCGTGTGTAAATTGTGCAAATTACACTAATTTTGATGTTTTTTGGTGTTACTTTCAGCACTCTAAGTGCAAATGCCAATACGGCTCGGGCTAGAGGCCGTATTTATGAACCGATCTTTACGAAACTTCTTGGGTACCACTGTGGGACGAGAATGAGTGTTTTGGGGTCCGGTCTAAAATTCAAGATGGCCGATGGCAGCCATTTTGTACAGAATTAGGTGCAATCAGATTTTTGCACAGAACTTCCATATGATAGCGCTGATTTGAATAATTTTTTGTGTGAATGTTTAGTACCATGGGATACATCACATATAATACGGGTTTTTTTCTCGTGCAGAAATTATGCAAATTAGATGAACTTTGATTTTTTCAGTGCGACTTACACACAGTAAGTACACATGTCAATACGGCTCAGACTAGAGTCTGTATTTATGAACCGATCTTTACGAAACTTCTTGGGTACCTTTGTTATCACCGTGGGATGAGAGCGAGTGTTTTTGGGTGTGGTCCGAAATTCAAGATGGCCACCAGCAGCCATTTTGTACCAAAATTAGTGCAGTCTTTTGTACAGAACTTCTGTATGAAAGTTCTGATTTGAATAAATTTGTGTATGAATGTTTAGTAACATGGAATACATCACATATTGTAAAGGGTTTTTTTTCGTGCTGAAATTATGCAAATTAGATGAACTTTGATTTATTCAGTGCTACTTACACAATGTGAGCACACATGTCAATACGGCTCAGGGTAGAGGCTGTATTTATGAACCGATCTTCACAAAACTTCTTGGGTACCTTTGTTATCACCTTGCGACGAGAATGAGTGTTTCTGGGTACGGTTCAAAATTCAAGATTGCTGCCAGTGGCCATTTTGTACCAAAATTAGATCCAATCAGTTTTTTGTCACAAGTTCTATACAGCTCGTATTTATGAACTGATCTTCACAAAACTTCTTGGGTACCTTTGTTTTCACCTTGGGACAGGAACGAGTGTGTTTTGGGGTGCCTTTGTTATCACTGTGCTATGAGAACAAATATTTTGGGGTTCAGTCAGACCCACTCTGGGACTCAAAGTTTTCTTTTCTAGTTTAGCATCTGACTGTCACCCACCTACAATACTTTACCTATACATTTGTTACAGGCAACGGTCAGTATTTATGTATAGACCGTTAAAATACTTTATATATACCTTTGTTATCAGGTCATTACCTAGATGTTTGTCATTGCTGTGTCACATACTATACATGTGCATGTGTTTGTCTTGACAAGTTGAGCTACAGTGTCATTGACACTTTCATTTACTTCTAACCATGGCTTATTACTCCTTATTGGAACAAGCTCATCAAGTTTGTTCCATTAATAGGTCATGAGGTATGTTAGAGTAGAGAAATGAAAAAATAAAATTTGAATAGCAAATTTTGTATATCACGAGTACAGATATGGGAGATTCGAAAGGTAAACTGTTAAAAAAAAATGGCTCCGACTATTTTGCGTCTAAGCATTGCCATTCCTGGGACAGTCGGGCTGCATGCGTGACATCACTCTAGTTATATGTAGTTCCAGGTGAGAGATTACAGGCTCTGTAGAGCCTCTAGTTCTTCTTCTGAAGATCTTGCTTTACATCGGATAGTTCTAAATCTGTTACTGACTTCGGGCCTCTTTATTCAGTGCCTGGGGTCTTGTTTCCGGTTTTTCTTCTAACGTTGTTTACATTGGCTACGTTGTATAAATTTATGTAGTTTCCTATTTATTTCATGGTAGGATTGTTGTAAGATACATTTATAATATTCCAGTAGTGTAGCAATTATTTTTTGGAATCTTAGGCTCTATCGGGATACCTTTGGGCTCGTCTTGTTCCCTTTGCGAACTTGGGCTCCTGTCAAAAATTTTCGAAAATTTTTTTTTTTTTAAATTTTTCAATTTATATGTTGAATGTTATTTATTATGTATCTTTTTCATATATTTATTGTGGAGTTGGTGGGAGTACTGTCGACTTCGTTTTGATTCATTATGAAAGCTTATTGCTCAAAATGCAAGGTGAGGAAGTCTTCCTCAGATTTACATGCTTGTTGCCTTGCTTGTAGTCAATGTACTCCCACTAATTCTTGTACAACCTGTGTCGGATGGGATGACAAACATTGGAGACGGGTGTCACGGTACATTGTTAGCGGGGAGAGGCCAATGCCGGTTCTCTCGCCACAAAGTCAATCAAGTTTCTTAGTTTCTTTTTCAGAGGAACAAGAACATGGTGATGTTTACGTGACGCCTAGAGATAGTGTGCTACTGTCGTCGTGCTCAGATGAGCAAACAGAGCTAGCTGCCAAGGTGCTCATGAATATTAGACAGGGCATAAAGCCACTAGCCGGTGGTTTTAGTCCCTTGTCGCCAGCTAGATCGACCAGTGAAGCAGTTACTCCGTCCGTGGGTACCGTGACCCCGGGTGTGTCCGTTGCGGTCGATAGGAGTGGATTGGGTGAAGCGAACACCTTAAAACATAAACATGCTCACCCAGCGACGTAGGAACAGAGGAAGAAGCCGGCAAGTACCGTGGGAAGCTTGGCGAGGTCTGAAAGGACCGCAAACGATAGAGGTTCCTCTCTTTCCCAGCAGCATGTAGGGCCAGATGTTTTGATAAGAAACTTGCATGAATCAGAGCATATCTTCGCACATTCCGTCCGGGATGAAACATATAGTTCGCAGCCAACCTCGGCTGCAGTTATGGCTTCTACAACGTCATCTAAAAAGCTCACATGACCGCACCTTAGCTACACGACTTCGGATATCCAGCCTGCATCGCTGAGAAGGGACCACTCATCGTCTGCGTAGTCGGACCATCCAGTAGCTAAGGAGACGAGGCCTGGTTTATCGGGATGTCTGGAGAAAAGAGCCATCTCGGACACACTGTCCCAGGAGCAGCAGGCAGCCAAGAAACAGAAGACCGCTGCTCCTCAGGCCTCCGTTATGGACTAGCTGTTGCAGCCTGCGCAGCTCATCCCAGCAAGTGCAAGAGCAGCCTACGGCAGTCTCAGAACCTGCATGTTCAGATTCCGTAGACCCAGATTCACAACTGATTCAATCGGATGGTGAAAGGGATATGGAAGAAGATTACCCTTCCCTTTCGGAACAGCACATGGTTGCAATGGATTTAATCCATCAACACTACTCTGAATTTGTTTTGGTGAATCAGAATGCTGCGACTACTAGAAAGAAACCGCAGACTTTATCCGGACAAAGGAGGAGGTCCTGCCTTTTCCGGTTCAGTCTAGACAGGTGTCGAAGGCCTTTGACCATTTAGACGACGCCATATTTAAACTCACCAGTGGGAAGAAGAAAGGCAGTTTCTTGACATCATCTTCCATAAATTTACCGTTTCTTGGACCACGTTCATTTAAAATGGTCGGGGAAGATGTACAGAGAGTTCCTCTGCGTTGGATGAACAGGTCGAGGATCTAGAGCTATCCTTGCCTGGGTCATTCACAATTCACTTGGACACAATTGAGACAGCAATATCTTCAAATAGAGCGAATTTGGACGGTATATCTTACGTAGATCACCTTTCAAGATCTGTGTCGCAACGTCTCAATGTGAAGGAATTTGAGGACGTTCATACCTCTTTAAGAGTTCTTTCCAGTGCAATTATGTTTACCACGTATAACTCTGCCTCAACAGTGGCTAATTTGGAGTTAATCAGACGTGATGGTGCCTTTGTGTCGTCATCTGTAATAGATGACAAGGTGAAAAACTCTCTGGGTCGCTCTGGTCGCCGGACACACAATATTTGACGACAAGCTTTCATTGGTTTATGACCAAGCTACAGAGAAAGCATCCAATACTCTGCTTCTAAAATCGGCGTCCAATCGACCCGCTACAGCAGAAAAGAGTAAAGGAGAACGTCCCAGACAGAAATCGTCTGAAGGGGACTCCACGTGAGGGTATAGGAAACCATACTATAATTACTCTAGAGATCGTCAATACAGCGACTCGGGAAAGGGGCATAGGTCTCATCGAGCCTACCGGTCAGACACCCCTAAGCCGGCGGGTCGAGACTATTCGCGAGGGGGGACATGGTTTTTCCTCACGTAAGCCTCGCAGATCCTACAGGTGATGGTCAGGACCTTTATTGTTTGCCAGTTGGCGGAAGGTTATCAAGATTCGCAACAAACTGGATAACAATTACGGAAGACCAGTGGGTGAGAAGTATAGTCTCGGACAGCCTACAGCTAACATTCCAAGCGAAGCCATCACTAACACGGTGTCCGCGGTGGACAAATCTTCCGTCAAATTCTTGCAAAAGAGAGTCTCTCCTAGTGGAGGTACAGGCTCTCTTATCTAAGGAAGCAGTGGAGGTCGTCGAAAATCAAAATTCTCTTAGATTTTACAGTCACCTGTTCCTCCTACCGAAGCCAGACGGCTCGTTGTGACCGGGAGTAGACTTGAGCTGGATAAACAAGCTTATCGTGGCTCCAAAGTTCTAAATGGAGACAATTCGGTTGGTAAGGGCGAGCATTCAGGTGAACGACTATGTGGCAAGCATAGATCTAAAGGATGCGTACTTTCATGTCCTGGTACATCTGGCATACAGAAAGTACCTGCGGTTCGCCATGCAAGGGACAGTGTATCAGTTCCGAGCGATGTGCTTCGGTCTGAACCTGGTGCCCTGGGCTTTCACTCGAATAATGAACTTGGTTATGTCTCACTTCCGAGGTCATTCGTCTGCAGTAACATCAGCTTATTCGACGACATTCTTCAGAGATACGGCAACAAAACTTTTCTTCAGAACGATGTTCAGAGTCTGCTTCTTTTGCTCCGATGTCTTGGCTTCATTGTAAATGAGAAGAAGTCAGATCTAGCTCTGTCCAAGTCATTCATTCACTTGGGGATGTGCTTCGAGACTCACAACAATCTGGTTCGTCTGCCGTTACCCAGATCGAACTTAGTCAGTTGTTATGCTCACTTTTGTCTACACTCAGATGCATTAACAGCGAGGGAATTCATGCGACTGATGGGGTTGTGCGGACAGCTGAGAATCTTATGCGGATGGGTCGCTTGCGCACACGTCCAGTCCAGATATTGTTTACTCAGAACTGGAGTGTGAAGATGCATTCGCTCGAGACCAGTATTGTTTTAACGGACCTGGTAAAACAAAGGGTCCAGATTTGGGCAGATATTCAGTGGTTAACTCAGAGAGTTCCACTGCAGCTGCCGGATCCGACTTTCACGATTATGACGGATGCGAGTCAAATGGGTTGGGGCGCAACCCTGAGCCCGACAGACTAAAAGTGCCAGGGTCTTTGGGACCTTTGGTTCCTAGAGAAACACATAAACATCAAAGAGATGATGTCAATATGGCTTGCACTACAACATTGGATTCACATTATAGCAGATGCTCATGTTCAGATATTGTCGGACAACTCGACAGTAGTAGCGTATATCAGGAACCAGGGAGGCATTCATTCGATTCCATTATGCTAACTAACGGAGAAAATTCTTCTGTATGTCGTGAATCATCATGTTCAACTATCGGTCTGTCATATACCAGATCATCTGAATGTACTAGCAGACTCGCTCTCTCGGAAAGGTCGCCTGTTGCCATCAGAGTGGACACTCAACAAGCGGGTATTCAGACAGATTTGCTACCAGTGGGATCGACCCATGATAGATTTGTTCGCGACACACCTGAACAATCAGTTGCAGACATACGTGTCGCCATGGCCAGACCATCAAGCGTCCTCAGTAGATGCTCTGTCAATCTCATGGGACGGATTGATAAGATATGCATATCCTCCAACTCCATAGATTCAGCAGATTCTGTTAAAGCTCAAACAGTCGCGTTGCAAAATTCTGCTAGTAGCATCTCTGTCGTCACAGAAACCGTGGATCAATCTTCTTAGGTGTCTGTTATGGGATGTTCCCCGGAAGCTTAGTCCGTGAGATGACCTTTTTTATCAGGGGAAGTCACGCGCACTGCATCACAACCCGGAAGGTCTCAACCTTCATGTATTTCCGTTGTGCAGTCCTTCTTGAACGGCAAGCAATTTACAGGATGAGCAGTGGATGCAATTTCTAACTGCAGGAGGTCCTCCTCTTTGTTGAATTACGCAGCAAAGTGGAAGGTTTTCTTCTGTTGGTATAAGGATCAGTCAATCGACGTCTATGATCCGTCCATACCGGATATTGCCAACTTTCTGGTCTACTTGTTTGACGTTCTCAAACTGCAGCCCGTCACTATTAACGGCTATAGGTCTATGTTATCAGACACTTACACTCACCATGATAACTTGGCAATTGGATCTGTTGCTTCATTATCCAAACTGGTTAGAAATTTTTCTATAAATAGACCTAGACCCCTCAAATTAATTCCTAAGTGGAATTTGGCTTGTGTTCTGTTGAAGCTTAAGGAAGCTCCATTTGAGCCATTGGATGTTGAGGAGTTCAAATTGTTGACCTATAAAACAGCATTTCTCTTAGCCTTTGCATCTGCTAGAAGAGTTAGTGAACTCCATGCTTTATCTGTTGACGAATCTCACTACTGTAGTGTTGGTAATACCATTACTTTAACTACAGAAGTGGGATTGTGGCTAAGAACCAGGCTCCAGATAAACGGCCTGAGCCTATTATCATAAAGGCTCTGCCGTCTACGGACAATTGTAGGCCTCTGCTGTGTCCAGTCAGGGCTATGCGCATATTTAAACGCCGATCAGATTTTATAAGAAAAGGAAGAAAACGCTTCTTTCTTTCGCTAATTCCTAACAGAAGAGATATTTCTGTTCATTCTTTTGCTAGATGGATTCAGTTGGCAATATGTATTGCCTATGAAAATCTATCTTTGGATCAGCTGTCTGTAAATAAGATATCAGCGCATGAAGTTAGAGCGCTGTCCACTTCTTGGGCTTATTCTAACAGTATAACCATTTCTGATCTTATGAAAGCTGCGTACTGGACACAGCCTTCTACATTTACCAAGGTTAAGGCAAAAAAAAAAATGTTTTGGTTCTCAGGCAATTGGTTTTCCAAATTCAGTGAGGGAGGGCGGTTTTTATTTATATCCTAACTATTCACTGTTTCTTTTTCAAGGATTTCACTACAGATCAACACAGCAGTTCATAGCAGGCCAGAAGAAATGCACCAAACCAGTTGGAGATGTCATCTCTTATTCTGAGGTTGAAATTTTACCCCACAATGATACTATACTCAGTTTTACAACCATCGGAATTCATGCAAAAGGTTTCAAGATTTTGTAGGACATGTACCAGTACTACTGTATGTCAGCAGAAGTATCAAATACTGAAATATATATATATTCTTTATAGTAGCTATTGTTTTTTATTTGTTGTTTTTTTTGTGGTTAAATTTCTAATAAAAAAAAACCAAATATTTATCCCCGCATTTTAAAAAATGCGGGGATATTGTCATGGTCTCCATCCGTACGTCTGTACGTCCGTACGTCCGGTTTTGTAATTAGAAACGCTGTAACTTTCTACAGTTGTTCGATAGGGTCTGTGCAACCCAAAAATACAACTTTTAAATTTTTGTGCCACCAGGTGGCTTCTGTGGAGCCACTTAAAAAATGCATTATTTTTTCACTTTTTTGCTGAATAGTCCCAACCTATGTAATTCGGAGTTCTAAAATTACACTAGGGTGTTGCTAAATGATCTGTAGATATGTAGGAAGGTTTTGGATTTTTCGGGTGCCTCGTGGCTGTGCCACCGTAGCCACTTTTGTGTTTTCTTAGACCGTTTCCGGCAAAAGGCTCGTAGGATATGTAATTCGAAATACTAAATCCATGCTCAGATGTTGCAGTAGGGTCTATAGATGCGCACGAAGGTTTCGGATTTTTCGGGTGCCATGTGGCTGTGCCACCATAGCCACTTTTGTGCTTTCTTAGACCATTTCCGCCAAAAGGCTCGTAGGATATGTAATTCGAAATGCTAAATCCATGCTCAGAAGTTGCAGTAGGGGCTATAGATGCGCAGGAAGGTTTCGGATTTTTCGGGTGCCACGTGGCTGTGCCACCTTAGCCACTTTCGTGTTTTCTTGAACCGTTTCCGGCGAAAGGCTCGTAGGGTATGTAATTCTAAATGCTAAAACCATGCTCATATGTTGCAGTAGGGTCTATAGATGCACACGAAGGTTTCAGATTTTTCGGGTGCCACGTGGCTGTGCCACCGTAGCCACTTTCGTGTTTTCTTAGATCGTTTCCGGCGAAAGGCTCGTAGTGAATGTAATTCGAAATGCTAAAACCATGCTCATATCTTGCAGTAGGGACTATAGATGCGCACAAAGGTTTCGGATTTTTTGGGTGCCACGTGGCTGTGCCACCGTAGCCACTTTTGTATTTTCTTAGACCGTTACCGGCAAAAGGCTCGTAGGATATGTAATTTGAAACGCTAAATCCATGCTCAGATGTTGCAGTAGGGGCTATAGATGCGCAGGAAGGTTTTGGATTTTTCGGGTGCCACGTGGCTGTGCCACCGTAGCCACTTTTGTGTTTTCTTGAACCGTTTCCGGCGAAAGGCTCGTAGGGTATGTAATTCGAAATGCTAAAACCATGCTCATATGTTGCAGTAGGGTCTATAGATGCACACAAAGGTTTCGGATTTTTCGGGTGCCACGTGGCTGTCCCACCGTAGCCACTTTCGTGTTTTCTTAGATCCTTTCCGGCGAAAGGCTCGTAGGGAATGTAATTCGAAATGCTCAAACCATGCTCATATGTTGCAGTAGGGACTATAGATGTGCACAAAGGTTTCGGATTTTTTGGGTGCCACATGGCTGTGCCACTTTAGCCACTTTTATGTTTTCTTAGACCGTTTCCGCCGAAAGTCTCGTAGGGTATGTAATTCGAAATGCTAAAACTATTCTCAGATGTTGCGGTATGGTCTATAGATGCATACGAAGGTTTTGGATTTTTTGGGTGCCACGTGGCTGTGCCACCGTTGCCACTTTTGTGTTTTCTTAGACCTTTTCCGGTGAAAGGCTCGTAGGGTATGTAATTCGAAATGCTAAATCCATGCTCAGATGTTGCAGTATGGTCTATAGATGCGTACGAAGGTTTCAGATTTTTCGGGTGCCACGTGGCTGTGCCACCGTAGCCACTTTTATGTTTTTCTTAGATCGTTTCCGGCGAAAGGCTCGTAGGGAAAGTAATTCGAAATGCTAAAACCATGCTCATATGTTGCAGTAGGGACTATAGATGTGCACAAAGGTTTCGGATTTTTCGGGTGCCACGTGGCTGTGCCACTTTAGCCACTTTTATGTTTTCTTAGACCGTTTCCGCCGAAAGTCTCGTAGGGTATGTAATTCGAAATGCTAAAACTATTCTCAGATGTTGCAGTATGGTCTATAGATGCGTACGAAGGTTTCGGATTTTTTGGGTGCCACAGGCTGTGCCACCGTTGCCACTTTTGTGTTTTCTTAGACCATTTCCAGCGAAAGGCTCCTAGGGTATGTAATTCGAAATGCTAAAACCATGATCAAATGTTGCAGTGGGGTCTGTAGATGTGCACGAAGGTTTCAGATTTTTCAGGTGCCATGTGGCTGTGCCACCGTTGCCACTTTCGTGTTTTCTTAGACCCTTTCCGGTGAAAGGCTCCTAGGTTATGTAAAATCGAAACGCTAAAACCATGCTCAAATGTTGCAGTGGGGTCTGTAGATGTGCACAAAGGTTTTGGATTTTTCAGCTGCCAAGCGGCTGCACCATTGCCTCTATCGCGTTTTCTTAGACCATTTCCAGCAAAAGGCTCCTAGGGTATGTAATTCGAAATGCTAAAACCATGCTTAAATGTTGCAATGGGGTCTGTAGATGCACTGGAAGGTTTCGGATTTTTTAGGTGCCACGTGGCTGTGCCACCATTGCCACTTTCATGTTTTCTTAGACCGTTTCCGGCGAAAGGCTCCTAGAGTATGTAATTCGAAATGCTAAAACCATGCTGAGATGTTGCGGTAGAGTCTGTAAATGCGCAGGAAGGTTTTGGATTTTTTGGGTGCTACAGGGCTGCGTCACCGTTGCCACTGTTGTGTTTTCTTAGACCGTTTCCGGCGAAAGGCTCCTAGGGTATGTAATTCGAAATGCTAAATGCATCCTCAAATGTTGCAGTAGGGTCTGTAGATGCGTACAAAGGTTTCAGATTTTTCAGGTGCCACGTGGCGGTGCCACCGTTTTGCTTTCATGTTTTCTTAGACCGTTTCCGGCAAAAAGCTCCTAGAGTATGTAATTTGAAATGCTAAAACTATGCTCAAATGTTGCAGTAGGGTCTAGATGTGCACGAAGGTTTTGGATTTTTGTGGTGCCACGTGGCTGTGCCACCATTGCCACTTTCATGTTTTCTTAAACCGTTTCTGGCGAAAGGCTCCCAGGGTACATGTATGTAATTCGAAACGCTAAAGCCATGCTCAAATGTTGCAGTGGCGTCTGTAGGTGTGCACGAAGCTGTGCCACCTGTGCCACTCAATATGATTTTAGTGTGTCATATAATACATTTCATCTTTGTATCAAGCATTCATACAAAGTCAAGGATGCAAATGCGGGGATACACTATAGTGTGCTTTTTGCACACAAGTGACACCATCTAGTTTAAATTGTGTGTTTGCCCCACTCTGAATTGAAAAAGAACAAATGGTCCTCTTTTAAAACCTTTGACCTCTGAGAATGGATTCTAGAGATTGGGAGATTCGGTATTGTTCACAGATATAGCAAATAAATAGTTTCCACCTTAATTTCTGTGGTAGCTTATTAGAAATCTCCCCTGTTCACCCTTTTCCCAACAAAACTCATAAAACACCTGGAAGGATTATCTTAAAAAAGTCTCCCTCAAACTTCAATTTCTAATAGAGGTTTCTCAATAAAACCATACAAATATTGAAACCAGCTGATTACGCCAGCCTCACAATACCCACAATGGACCTTTGGAATTTTATTTTAAGACAGACAAGATACATTTCTGTTTGAAAAAGAATAAACTAAGTCACAATTAAATGACTGTGCGGGGGTCGTTTTAATGCTGGAACCCCAAACCAGCAATCCACCAGAGAGACTGCAATACTGGCGTCTTAAACTTCGCTTGATGTAAAAAGGTGTGTTCTGTTGTTGTGACTTGTCAGCTGAATGACACTAAAATGGTGGCCATCGTGATCTTTATAAAGGCTTTAAAAAAAGTTCATGATATCAAAGTCTGAGATCACTAAAAATTATTTAAAATCAGCCAAAAATGAAGCAAATTAAATTTGGTGAGACATATGGGGGAGGGGGGGGCCACATTAGGCATAAGCACTATCGGCAATTTCCACTGCATGAAAAAAAAAGAGTTCTTCGATAGCTAATTTGATTACCTCCCTTACCTTTCAATAGTACAAAAATACACTTTTTAATATGCTTCTGGGGAGCTATTTATATGTCCCAAATGCCGCTTCGAACAGTGTTGGTTCTGTGGTGGATGAAGGACTTGACTAAAAGCTGAGAGGGCTGGGGCTGGTGGGGGGTGCCACACCTATGCCCAAGTTTGCCGGACTGTATTGTCAACCAAATTTTGAAATTTAATCCCAATAGATGCGATGCGATTACCTTGCACCCGAAGCAGATATCCACAATGCACAACCCGTCTCCAGGAGAAAATAGGGGTGTGCCGATGACTGGATTCGCCCTTGTGGTATAATGTGATTGTAACATTATTGATAGACCATTTAATAGATGTTTCAATGCATAAGGCAGCTATTTAATGCATGTCAATTGCAGTGGCGGCTCACCCCGTTAGGATTACAATTGACAAGTCCAGGGGACCCCAGTCCAGGGGGTGGGGGGGGGGGGGGCAAATGTGGGAAGCTACATGAAGCCAAACCGGAGCCCCCTTTCGTGTGGATGTGAATGAATCGCCAATTCCATCTCCAGATGCAAGGAAATGGCTTCTTTTAAACATAAAATTCAAAGTTTTCGCCCATCGGATTCGGCCAAGTATGTCCAGGGCCCTTAACCCTAGCAAGTCCGGGAGGGGGGGGGGGGGAGGGGGGGGTCATCATTGCTCGGCCACCTCTGATCAATTGCGTTGCTTGTTTATGCCAAGTCCGAGTTGTTTGAACCTTTATATAAATACCAGTACAGATCAAGTTCAGTTGTGCATCAACATATTAACGTAATCATACCTGGCATGTTATTGCAATTCGGGAGGATTTTTACAGTTCCTTTTACTTTTGGGAAAATCTCGAACCTCCATAAAAAAATTCAATACGGGGGGTATTTTTCCAACATGGCGGTGCCTGAGAACCAAAACCCTTCTTTTTTTTTGGCCTAACCTCAGAAATTTAGAGTCCATCTCCAGTGACCTTAGATGTTTAGGTCCTCTGTCTGTTGCTCAGAATGCCGTCCACTAAATGATTACATCTAGAGTTATTTAGGCAACCCATTCCAGCAGTGTTGCTGTTCCGCTGCCCTCTTCGTTTTGTGGTCATGTACCTTAGAACAACAGGGAAGTGGGGGGGGTGGGGGGGGCGGTTTTTTCCCTTATGATCATCTGGCTTTATAGTGAAAAGCAAGGGAAGACCTCCTCCGGTGTCAGTAGTCCCGAGTCGGTGCTGGGGTGGTTTTAATGTGTAGCTTGGTGTGAAGCAAATAATATGTCTCATTTATATATTGTTTTTAAATTGTAGCTCACTGTGAAGCATTTGTATGTCACATGTCAAACGGGTGTTAATATACAATCCTCGTACACTTTTAAATGAGTATAAAGAGTCTCATTTCCTGGACTGTCTTTATATTTTGGCTTCCCTTCTCCGAATTAGCATAAGGGGTTATGCTGGCATTAAATGGAGAATTATATATGTAATGCTCAATTATATTGTTGGTGTTATGTCTTTCTCGTTTCTCGCAAATGAGAAAGACATATATAATTCCTTTCTCTTCTATTCTCCTGTAGGAGATATCCTTTATGAAGTGATTGAGTAATTGGATTTTCCTCTATGTCCTAGGCCCTCCAGCCTGTTTACGATTCAGCTAGCCTGGGTCATTGGTTGTTGTATAAAAATATTATAAATTCATAGTAATTTGTATATTTTTTATACTTACCAATGGCCCAGATGGGACTGGCCCTCCCATGAGTGGGCACTCATCCTTCCCCGCTGTTTACAACATTTAGCAGGCAATTTTTAGAAAGAATGATGGTTGGTGCCAATTTCGGTGTCTTCCTGGATAGTGCACATATGCAATTCGCAAAAGTAGGATACTGTGCATGCCCAGTTCGCAAAAGTATGGAGGACCAGATAGGACAAAAAATTTTTGGTTTTTTTGGGGACTTTGAAAAAGTGCTGAGTCAGCATTTTTTAACACTGTGGATATTGGGAAAAACATTTAAGACTACTTTTCTCCCAAACCACTTCTCCAAAAGCTTTCAAATTTCACATATAACATCTTTGAAAGATTGTTTCACATGTTTATTGAAATCAAATCCCTGGATCCATATTTGGGCTCTACAGGAGCCCAAATGTTTAAATAATGGCAGTATGAGGAAAATTCTTTAAAAATCTTTTTCTTCAGATCTACCAGTCAGAATCTTTTGATATTTGGTATGCAGCATCCTTAGGGGGGTGAGATTCAGGTTTGTTCAAGCCAAGCCTCTAGGTTCATATTTGGGCTCACTGTGGGAGCTTGAATTGTAACTTATTTCAAATGAGGAATTTTCTTTAAAAATCTTCTTCAGATCCAGCAGTCGGAATGTTTTGAAATTTGGTATGTAGCATCCTTAGAGGGGTGAGATTCAAGTTTGTTTAAGCCAAGTCCCTGTATAAAAACATAGGGAATTAAGTGAGTGCCAGACTAATCCATTGATATATTACAAGATTTTTTTTTATTAAATTAACAGGAATTTACTCTATAATTCAGGTCAAATTGCACTGAAAATATGGTAAATGGTTTGATGTTTGGTAATTATATTCAGTTAACAGGGTTATTCCATCATGAGATTTACAATTAAGTGGCCTTCACTGTCTTATTGATCCTTTATACAATATCTTTTTACAAACTACATCCATTTTAAGCTCACCTGATAGAATGTTGGTGGGAACTATTGTTATCACTTGTCATTCATCTTGTACCACCTGTTAGCTTTTGGTTATCAGTTTTCTCCAGTGTAAAGTCTTCAGGATTCCTGAGGGGCCGTAGATTTAGGAACAGCCTTGAATTTAACTAAGGGTCATTCAAGGCTTGAAATCCTGGAAAATGTGTCAAGAGGCCTTGAATATTTACAAAATAAAAATGTTGACAAAGCATGTTATAATATCTATATTGTTTTATTTGACAGAGTTCAAGAAGTATTGTCCTAACTAGGACCCTCCGGTAATTACCCCCACTCATAATTATAGGGAAGTGGGAGGATAGGGTAATGACCAGAGGTCCTAGTTGATACTGGTGAAAGTAGAGCCTTGAAAATCCTTGAATTTCGCTATTATAGGGCTTTGAAAAATGGTGAAATATATCCAGAGACAGCCTTGAATAGCCTTGAATTTTGTCAGTCCTTGCCTTCAGGAACCCTGTCCTTACATCCAACCACACTATGCATAAATTACCACTGGATATACCTTTCCAAGCCTGGTTCATAGAAACTGCTACGTTAGTGTGCAATGCCCCAAAAATCCATATTTTTTACAAATCTTCCCATATACCATGTACCACTTGTCTCCATGCTTTGAGATTTGATATGCAACTTCCCTCAGTGATCAAGATTCAAGTTTTTTCAAGAAAACTTTTCAGGAATATACTTGGGCTTGTCCAGATATGATCATCATTTATAAGTCTTGCCCCAAATTTTATTTTTGAGAACTATTTGAACCAAACATGGTATGCAGCGTTATTTGTTGGAATGTACTTAACCCTTTACGTAACATGAAAGGCCAACAAAATTCTTGACTAATTTTTTAATTTTTTTGCTTCAAAAACATTTCTATCTTATGAAACCTCAATGAGCTCATTCCAATGAGGTATCATGAGCTATGTTTTTGAGACAAATAAAGAAAGTTGAATGATGATTTTTTGTGAATGGCACTCTGGTTTTAGATATTACATTGGGTAAAGATGGAATCTTTGCAAGATAAATTTTTCTTTTGCCCCCACACCCATGTTGTCAACAAGTTTTAATCTCTGAGATGTTCATTTTACAACCATTATATGCTGTACAGTGTTATTGCTTGGAACAAATGACATCAATTAGTAGCACTATTTCAAGTTGCTAAATCAGAAATTTCCCAACAGAGCATTTGGACAATTTAAAAGTTAAGATTAGCACAGTATGATTATTTTTTTTTTTCAAACAAATTTATCAATCTTGTTGTATGTTATGAATGGAATAATCAGCTGGATTTATCTTTTGACAGGAATTACATCTTGATTTACCTAAAAAGGACAGATAATTTGGTAAAATAACCTGTGGCTTTTTTATTTTTACCAAAGTCCTTCCCTCTTATGAATTATTTCCTGTAAATGATGTATTCAGTGGATTACTCTCTGTTTCTTTACCTTTTTTAGCTCACCTGACTGAAAGTCAGGGTGAGCTTTTCTGATTACTCTTCGTCCGTCGTCCTGCTTGAAGGTGGTGTTTGAGCCTTTTTCTCCAAAACCACTGGCCACATTTTAATTAAATTCCATGTAAGTAGTGGTTATATAGGGGCATTTTGATTTCTTTTCAACCTACTCACAATTGTTTACAATTGGCTGTAACATAAGTGCAAGCCCTACTTCGGAACTAACTCAAGCTTTTAAGAAACTTTTCCAAACAAACTGGAAAAGTAATAGAGTGCAAAAGCACGAAAAAGATCGAAAAAGGGTCGAGCGAGACCAGCGCTCGAAATTACAGGTACTCTCTCTGCACACCTCTTGCGTTTACCGAGCGCATGCGCAACAACTGTGACGTCAATTCCTTTTATTTCCGCCATTGTACATGGTTGGAAATTTTTGTGACTCTTGCTGTTGTTAGCTGTTATTTTCGTGAACAACTTCTTTGTATGTGCTTTCTTCATCTGATTGTGTGCAAGTGGTTTGTATCCTTTTTAAGCTTTCAAAATTATTATTTTATGCTATTTTTGATAATTTTTTCTTGCTTTTTCACATATAGTCTTGTTTTTCCCCCAAGTGTGAACACGACCATTGTTCTGTTTTCCGTCGGCGGGAATCTTGATTTCATTTGTCATATTCATATTATGCCTAAGACTATTCCTTGTACCTCTTGCTTGCAGGTGAAACATGTGGACGACTCTCATTCCACATGTGTCACTTGCAACAATTGTACTCTGGCCCAATCATGGGGTATTTGTGGGGTTTGGTCCTCAAAATTCTGGGCTTCTGTAAACAAGGTGGTTCTGTCGAGAGCTAGAACCCCTCGTTCTTGGGGTAAAGGTAGCCGTGCCTTATCAGACATTTCTGTGAGTGCACGTGGTGACTCTGTCACACAGGATGCTGATCTGTCTTTCTGTGGCGAGTTCCTCTGCAACTGTTGATGGTGCTAAAGCGGTGATACCTGACGTGGAGACCGTGGTCTCTTAGTCTTCTGATGTCACTCTTGAGGAGTCTGTTTTCGTAGAGAGCTTCTCCGAGGTCAGCTCGGTGACCCTCTCCGATTTGCCTCCTACGCCGTCGACAGTTGCTGAGGAAATTGTTACTGCAGATCCTTTTCTGTTTGATGGTGGCTCTTCCATCTCCTCTGGGGATGGTATACAGTCTTGGGGGACCGAGGCTGTATCTGCTGGTGTGTCTGTGATCTCTCAGCTTCCCCTGGCTTCGCGGCGAAGCTGTGCGGGTTTGAGGTCTGCTCTGTCGCAATCTGGCTAGGTTTGCTCATAGTCAGTTGAGCCATTCGGTCGCTTCGGCAGTGATTCCTCGCCCCTCGAATGAATCATTTATTGTTTCTCCTTCCCTTGCTAGTGTGCCAACTAGCAGGATGGGGTTGGGACATTGGCATCCAGGGCCTGCTGTTTGGCAAAGGTCAATGACAGTCCCGGTTAGCTGTCACTTTCGGAACCTTCCTCCGGTGATTCCTCACTGTGTTCCGAGTCTGGATGTCGATCGATGCTTGCCGTCAGTCTCAGAGGATGGGCAGTTGGGGTCTTCGGCCACACAGAGGCCAATGGCAGGATCCTGTCAATCAATCCTGTCAATCCTCCGGTGTCTTCTCACCGTGTCCCAGGTCCAGCTACCGATCAACGTACGCCGTCGGTCTCTTTAGAGAAGTTGCAAGCAGGACCTTCTATTCCGCACAGGTCAGTGATTGCCCCTGGGTGTCGCAATCGGGACTATCCTCCGGTGTCTTCTCACCGTCTCACTATTCTGCCTGCCGATCGACGTTCGACGTCGGTCTCTTCTGAGGATTTGGGTTATTCTTCCAGAAGGGTCCATTGGGAGGACATTCCGTCGGGCGATGCTGCTGCGACGGATTCTCAGGGTGACCTGCGTCAGGCCGTTATGGCGCTCACCTGGTTGCAGTCTGGCAACCCTCAAGTTGGCCTCCCTGTGTCTCCTGAGGCACAACCTCCTTTGGTCGGTCACCGAGATGTCTCGCCTGGCCCCTTGGATACTGCGCAGTATTCACAGGAGGTTTCTGCTGGTCAGCCCGAGTTGGGCTACGTCTCCTCTGCAACAGAGGATAACAATTTTCTTGAAGGTGATGGCCCCCCTCGTCAGTCTTGGGGCAGGCTTTGGATTTTGTCTTTGGCTTATTGCCGGACATTCAATCTGCGTCAGGCCGTTATGGCACTCACCTGGTTGCTTTCTGGCAACCATCAAGTTGGCCTCCCTGTGCCTCCTGAGGCACAACCTCCTTTGGTCGGTCGCCGAGATGTCTCGCCTGGCCCCTTGGATACTGTGCAGTATTCACAGGAGGTTTCTGCTGGTCAGCCCGAGTTGGGCTATGTCTCCTCTGCAACAGAGGATGACAATTTTCTTGAAGGTGATGGGCCCCCCTCGTCAGTCTTGGGGCAGGCTTTGGATTTTGTCTTTGGCTTATTGCCGGACATTCAATCTTCCGACCAGCCATCTGTGACCGTCCGGCCGCGGTCCTCTGTGGAGCACCGTAACCCTGTTGAGCCTTCTAGCTCTGGGGCTTTGTGTCCTCTGCAATCGGCTCAGGTTGTTGAGTCCTTCCAGGACTTAGATGCCAAAATGCGTTCTAAGGCCCTCAAGGGTTCTTTCTTTAGCTCACCTGACTGAAAGTCAGGGGTGAGCTTTTCTTATCACTCTTTGTCCGTCGTCCTGTGTGAAGGTGGTGTTTGAGCCTCTTTCTCCTAAACCACTGGCCACATTTTAATTAAATTTCATGTAATTAGTGGTTATATAGGAGCATTTTGATTTTTATCCAAATTAGGTTTCGGCTCATATTGAGCAGAGGTGTGGGGAAAAAATGGCCAGATTTTTAGGAAAATCTTCTAATGAACCACCAGTAGCAGAGACTTGGTATGTGGTATTCAGAGTCCTTTTGAGGTTTAGAATCAAGTTTGTTCAAGAGAAGTTTGTCGGGTATTATTTGCCTTCGTTATGGGAGGGGCAAAAATTTTGGCCACACCTAAAATTTCTATTTTCAGAACCGTGAGGTTGATTTGAACCAAATTTGGTATGAGATAATAATGGGTCATAAGTAGTTGATTGATGTAAAAAAAATTTTTCTCATTGCCCCGTGGGAACCTTGGGAGCTAAAAATAGGAAAAACCTTAAAACTGCCATATCTCCAAAACTACACGGCACAGAGAATTCTTATTTTGTATAAAGCTTACTTTTATCTAGTAGAATAGAGTGGTTAAAAAAAATCCCTATCGGTTTGATCACAAGGTACTTTTCTCAGGACTTTGAAAAAGTACCAAGTCCGCACTTTTTAACACTGTAGGCAATGGGAAAAAGATTAAAAAATCTTCTCCAGATCCAGCAGGCAGAATCTTTTGATATTTGGTATGCAACATTGTAGGGTGGATCTGATTCAAATTTGTTCAAATCGAAACCTGGAACTTCCTATTCCTCGGTCCCTGCTTTGTCACCTCCACCCATGGGCCGATGTTCCCTGGCTGACACAGGGTGTTCCGTTGGATCTTCCCTTGGCCGATCGCATCCTTACTGTGGATGACAGCGATCAGGGCTGGAGTGCGACGTTGGATCCTCTTGGTCTGTCCACTCACGGCGAGTGGGACAGCGAGCGGGTGGGCCTTCATATCAACCAGAAGGAGCTCCTTGCTCTTCTGTTGAGTTTTCGGCTTTGGATCACTCACCTGTCGGACCATATTGCCCTACTTCTTTCGGACAATTCGACAGTAGTGGCCTTCATACGGAATCAAGGATGCACACATTTGATTCCCATGTATTGGCTGTCTCGGGATCTTCTTCTGTTGGAGCGGGATGTAAACGCTTGGGTGTCCATTCGACACTTTCCCGGGCGTCTCAACGTCCTAGCAAACTCCCTGTCCCGACGCGACAGTGTCCTTCTAACCGAAGGGATGCTTCAGCGGTTGGTGTTTCAGGTGATTTGCGAGCAGTGGGGTTGTCCTCAGGTCGACCTTTTCGCCACTCGCTGGAATCATCAGGTAGAGACCTTTGTCTCCCCTTGTCCAGATCCTCTGGCATTTGTGGTAGACGCTCTTGTCTCTGGACTGGACAGGTTGGATCGGCTATGCCTTCCCTCCAGCACCGATTCTTCCTCAAGTATTAGCGAAGATTCGTGCTTGCAGTTGCAGGATCATTCTGATCGCACATCTGTCTCCACAGAGGGTGTATATCAATCTGCTGCAGCTTCTGTTGGCAGATCGGCCGATTTGTCTACCTCTACATCGCAATCTTCTTTCCCAGGGTCATCCCAGGATGTATCACAACAACCTGGCGAGCCTGTCCCTTCACGCCTGTCTTTTATCAGGTCCTGTCTCCAACGTAGAGGTTTTGCAACTGGTGTGCAGATCTCAATGTGGATTATCGTGATCCGTCACTCGCTCAAATTGCAGATTTTCTGGTATATCTTTTTGACTCCAAGGGCCTCCAGCCTATTACGATTAAGGGCTATCGGGCTATGCTGTCTAATACTTTCTCTTATGTGGGAAAGCGGTGCATCGGTCATAATCTTTTTCTCTCCAAACTCATTCGGCACTTTTCTTTGAAGAGGCCTCGAGTTTTGCGTCTTACACCCAAAAGGAACTTGGCATGGGTGTTGCACTGTTTGGAGGGGGTGCCATTCGAGCCTTTATCTGAGACCGATATGCGTTTTCTCACCTATAAGACGGCTTTCCTTCTAGCGTTTGCTTCTGCTCGACGAGTCAGTGAGCTTCATGCACTATCTGTTGATTCTGCTTTCTTCAGAAATGAGGCTAACAGTGTCACCTTCACTACTGATTGCTCTTTTCTGGCTAAGAATCAACTTCCAGATTCGGTACAGTTGTTTTTATCGAGGTTGTGTTTTGCTCAGCCTTGTTCTTTTCAGGTGCCTTCTCTCTATCTTCATTACAGGTTTCGCTATTGTTCTCTGCCCTCCTTGCTTTCTTTCTGCTGCTCTTGTTGGTATTGGTTATGTGATTCACCTCCTTCTATTGTTTATTCAGCCAATTGTAAACAATTGTGAGTAGTTTCTTAAGAGCTTGAGTTAGTTCCGAAGTAGGGCTTGCACTTATGTTACAGCCAATTGTAAACAATTGCGGTATGTATGTTAAGAAACAAAATTTACTAAAAAATTTTAATTTTTATGCAAATTAGGTTTCGGCTCATATTGTGCAGAGGGGTGGGGGAAAAATGGCCAAATTGTTTGAAAATCTTCTTCTAATGAACCACCAGTAGCAGAGACTTGATATGTGGTATACAGAGTCCTTTTGAGGTTTAGAATCAAGTGTTCAAGAGAGTTTTTCGGGCATTATTTTCCTTCGTTATGGGAGGGGCAAAAATTTTGGCCACGCCTAAAATTTCTATTTTCGGAACCGTGAGGTCGATTTGAACCAAATTTGATATGAGATGATGATGGGTCATAAGTAGTTGATTGATGTAAAAAAAAAAATTTTATTGCCCCATTGGAACCTCGGGAGCCAAAAAAAGGAAAAACCTTAAAACTGCCATATCTCCAAAACTACACGGCACAGAGAATTCTTATTTTGTATAAAGCTTACTTTTATCCAGTAGAATAGAATGGTTAAAAAAAATCCCTATTGGTTTGATCACAAGGTACTTATTTCAGGACTTTGAAAAAGTGCTGAGTCAGCACTTTTTAACACTGCAGGCATTGGGAAAAACATTAAAAATCTTCTTCTCCAGATCCAGCAGGCAGAATCTTTTGATATTTGGTATGCAAAATTGTAGGGTGGATCTGATTCAAGTTTGTTCAAATCGGCCCCCTGGGTTCATATTTGGGCTCAGTATAGGAGCCCTATTTCGAACTTGAATTTCTTAAAAAATCTTCTTCTCCAGATCCAGCAGGCATAATCTTTTGATATTTGGTATGCAACATTGTGGGGTAGATCTGATTCAAGTTTATTCAAATCGGCTCCCTAGATTCATATTTGGGCTCACTATAGAAGCTCGAATTCGAACTTAGTGCATTTCAGGCAAATTTCTTCAAAAATCTTCTCCAGATCCAGCAGGCATAATCTTTTGATATTTGGTATGCAACATTGTGGGGTGGATCTGATTCAAGTTTGTTCAAATCGGCTCCCAAGATTCATATTTGGGCTCACTATAGAAGCTCATGTTCGAACTTAGTGCATTTCAGGCAAATTTCTTCAAAAATCTTCTTCTCCAGATCCAGCAGGCAGAATCTTCTGATATTTGGTATGCAACATTGTGGGGTGGATCTGATTCAAGTTTGTTCAAATCAGCCCCCTGGATTCATATTTGGGCTCACAAAAGAAGCCCAAATTTGAACTTAGTGCATGTCAGGCAAATTTCTTTGAAAATCTTCTTCTCAAGATCCAGCAGGCAGAATCTTTTGATATTGGGTATGCAGCATGCTTAGGGGGGTGAGATTCAAGTTTGTTCAAGCCAAGTCCCTGGGTTCATATTTGGGATCACTGTGGTAGCCTGAATTATAACTTAGTTCAAAATGAGGAATTTTCTTTAAAAATCTTCTTCAGATCCAGCAGTCAGAATGTTTTGATATTTAGTATGCAGCATCCTTAGGGGGGTGAGATTCAAGTTTGTTCAGACCATGTCCCTAGGTCCATATTTGGGCTCACTGTGGAGCCCGAATGATAACTTAGTTCAAAATGAGGAATTTTCTTTAAAAATCTTCTTCTTCAGATCCAGCAGTCGGAATGTTTTGATATTTGGTATGCAGCATCCTTAAAGGGGGGGGGGGGGGGGGGGGGGGATTCAAGTTTGTTTAAGCCATGTCCCTAGGTCCATATTTGGGCTCACAGTGGGAGCCTTCTTCTTCAGATCCAGCAGTCAGAATGTTTTGATATTTGGTATGCAGCATCCTTAGGGGGGTGAGATTCAAGTTTGTTCAAGCCATGTCCCTAGGTTCATATTTGGACTCACTGTGGGAGCTCGAATTGTAACATAGTTCAAAATGAGGAATTTTCTTTAAAAAATCTTCTTCTTCAGATCCAGCAGTCGGAATGTTTTGATATTTGGTGTGCAGCACCCATAAGGGGGTGAGATTCAAGTTTGTTAAAGCCAAGTCCCTGGGTTCATATATGGGCTCCCTGTGGGAGCCCGAATTATAACTTAGTTCAATATGAGGAATATTCCTTAAAAATCATTTTTTTTAGATCCACTGGTCAGAATCTTTAGATATTTGGTATAAGCTTTTCTTAGGAGGAGCAGATGCAACTTGTTGAAATCAATTCTCTGGGTTGATATTTAGTCTACCATGTCAGGTGAGCACCCTCAGGCCCCCTGGGGCCTCTTGTTATCAGTAAAGTAGTGCTGTTTCCAACAGTATGTCCCATAATGATGTTCGGTAAACACTAACAAAGGTGTAAAAATATGTTATTCTTTTGTGTTCATTACAAGACCTAAACAGTTAATTTATTTGTAAAATTCAGGAAGAAAAGGCCTTGAGAAACAACAAAAATTACCGAACTATTGATACCAATAAGAATGGTGTTAGATTTAACAATGCAGTGATGAGACAGTGGAATGATGAATATTTACAAGCAAAAGAAGATTATAATGAACAACAGAAGAGTGTTGTTAATGAGATTACAACCATTGCAGGTATAGTGAACCTTGTTAACTGGTTGAGTTCTAGAAGCCATCAACAGGGCTCTACTGAAAAGTGCTAAAAACCACTTTAGTGGCTTTACCCTGTATTCATTAATCGTTTACTCAGCAGTTGAAACAAAAAATGTGTAAACAAATTCATTTTATTATAGTTTACTGGAGAGTGCCAAGAGACACTCTCCAATAAATTGTAACAAACCAATGTTTATGAACAAAATCTTACTAAACTGGCGCTCCTTTTGCTTGTAGCACGGTACCCATGAAATAAAATACTCATGTTTCAAATCACCGTTGAAAAATAATTTCGCACTCAACCAGTTAAATGAATAGTCACTTGCTAGCGAATATACAGAAGATAACTGCTGTTTTTGATCAGGTCCCAGAATTATCTGGTGAGTGACTGCAAGGAATTATTTTTCACAAGCAGCTAAAAGCTGTGAGTGGAAACTTAGATTTTATTAGTCATGAATGAGATAAATCTGGTACATACTCAAAAACAGTAGGTATTCTTTTTATTATTTTATACCTCAAGTGACTTTCCATTCCTCTGATTGGCTAACTACTAAAACTCTAATTTTTATACTAAAACAAATGGCCCAGACTTAGCTGGTGCAACCTCAATATTATTAAGGGCCAAACACAAATTTTGAACCCCCAATCCCCAAAATTTGCATACAATACCGAAAATTAAAACTATGATCTGGCCCTCCATACTTTTAGTACTTGTGCATGTGCCGTACCCAGGAAGAGACTGGAATTGGCGCAAACAGCATTCTTTTGTTTGGCCCAAGTCAGTAAACATTTGAACTGACATCTGTGCAATAAATTCTCATTTTTATACGCCCGTTTATAAAAATGGTCGTCTGTCTGTCTGTCTGTCTGTCTGTAAACAATTTGTTTGGTTTCCATTCATTTAAAGTCGAACGCCTTGACGGATCGACATCAAACTTTCAGAAGTTGTTTTTAGCAATAAAATACAGGTCAAGTTCGATATTGGTGTTTCTCAGTCCATCTGCTGCAGAGATATGGCCCTTTGAAAACACAATTTTTTTAAAAAAATTGGTTTCCGTTCATTTAAGGCTGAACGCCTTGATGGATTGACACCAAATTTTTCAGATGTTGTTCTTATACGCCTGTTTATAAAAACGGTTGTATTATGTTATCAGTCTGTCTGTCTGTTCGCCTGTCTGTCCGGATCGACATAAAAAAAAATTGGTTTCCGTTCATTTAAAGCTGAACGCCTTGACGGATCGACATCAATCTTTCAGATGTTGTTTTTAGCAATGAAATACAGGTCAAGTTCGATATTGGTGTTTCTCAGTCTATCCGCTGCAGAGTTATGGCCCTTTGAAAACACAATCTTTCGAAAAAAATTGGTTTCCCTTCATTTAAAGTCGAATGCCTTGATGGATCGACATCCATCTTTCAGATGTTGTTTTTAGCAATGAAATACAGGTCAAGTTCGATATTGGTGTTTCTCAGTCCATCCGCTGCCGAGTTATGGGCCTTTGAAAACACAATTTTTGAAAAAAAATTGGTTTCCGTTCATTTAAAGCCGAACGCCTTCACGGATTGACACCAAATTTTTCAGATATTGTTTTTATACGCCCGTTTGAAAAACGGGATGTATTATGTGAATGGTCTCTCCACCTTTCTGTCTGTCTGTCCATCCATGGACACATTTCGTTTCCGGACGATAACTTTACTTGTAATGGTTTGAGCTGAGTTAAATTTGGCATGTGGATTTAGTATGACAAAATACAGGATGGGTTCGATTTCCGTTTCTAGCAGCCTATTTGCAGTAGAGTTATGGCCCTTTATTTATGGGAATTTAGCCCAACTTCTCGTTTCTGGACAATAACTTTAGTTTGCCTTGACCGATTTATTTCAAATTTTCAGTTTTTTGTTTTTGACCACAAAATACAGCTCAAGTTCACTTTTGACCACAATCGCATATACCTTTCCAGTGTTATTCCCCTTGAATGATTGCAAATTTGTGGATTTTGTGGTTTCCGGATGATAACTTTAGTTTGCCTTGACCGATTTTTTTCCAAATTCTCAGATTTTGTTTTTGACCACAAAGCACAGCTCAAGTTCACCTTTGGCCATAATCGCATGTACCGTTCCATAGTTATTCCCCTTGAATGATTGCAAATTTGTGAATTATGTGGTTTCCGGATGATAACTTTAGTTTGCCATGACTAATTTGTTTCAAATTCTCAGATTTTGTTTATGACCACAAAACACAGCTCAAGTTCACTTTCGGCCAAAATCGCATGTACCTTTCCAGAGTTATTCCTCTTGAATGTGTGCATTTTGTGTTTTCCGGATTATAACTTTAGTATGGCCTGACTGATTTTTTATACGCCTGTTGAAAAACTGTCGAATTATGGAATCAGTCTGTCTGTTCATCCATTTGTCTGTCCGTCCGTCGGTCTGTCAGTTCGTCATCATTTGGTTTCCAGATGATAACTTTAGTATTTTTTTTTCAATTGACTCCTAAACTTGGTATGTGGTTTAATCAAAACAAAAGACAGGTCAAGTTCGAATATGGGGTCAGTTTGTACTTCGAAGTTCCCCTGAATTATGGCCCTTGTTGGACATAGAATGCATCAAATATTTGGTTTCCAGATGATAACTTTTATTATTTGTTTTCCGATTGGTTCCAAACTTGGTATGTTGTTTAATCACAACAAAATACAGGTCAAGTTCGAATATGGGGTTGGTCCGAACAATTTTCACCCTCACCCCCATCCTTACCCCAACCCTTCAAAAATACAAAATGTGCGTATAATGTCCCGCTAGGCGGCTCTCTTGTTGAAGATGCCAGACGCAAATCAATAATGGTTTTCATGGAATCAACAGTGTAGCAGGATGCTGGAAGTGAATAACGGTGGTTTCGGATGTTCAAGGCTGTAACTTTATAATTTTTATGTAAAATTATTCATGTTCCCCAATTTCGAGATATGCTTCTGAACATCTGCATTACAATATGACTCCGCTGTTGTTATGCCCCCAACTTGGTCGGAGCGGGTATCTAGTGGAGAGCTGCGTATGTTAGTATGTTCGTACGTTAGTACGGTACGTAATGCAAATCTATCCGTCCAACATATTTGCTGCTCTAGCACAGTCATTATTTGTCGGATTCAAATAATGTTTGCCATGCTTGTCCATCAACATGGGGGAACAGATCCTACAGCAGAATAACATCTTCGCGTAAACATTTACAGAGTTATTTTGCCTTGTTTAACTTAGGGGATTATTATTGAAAAATGTGTCCGTCCAACATATTTGCTGCTCTAGCTCTGTCATCATATGTTGAATTCAAATAATTTTTACCATGCTTGTTCCTCAGCATGGGGGAAGGGATCCTACAGTAGAATTAATATCTTCGCATGAGCATTTACAGTGTTATTTGCCCTTGTTTAACTTAGGGGGTGATTGAAAAATGTGTCCGTCCAACATATTTGCTGCTCTAGCTCTGTCATCATACGTTGGGTTGAAATAATTTTTGTCATGCTTGCACCTCAACATGGGGGAAGAGATCCTACTGCAGAATTAATATTTTTGCATAAACATTTGCAGAGTTATTTGCCCTTGTTTCACTTAGGGGATGATTGAAAAATATTGTCACATACGTTTCCGGGCAATAACTTTTGTATTGTTGGTTGCATGATGCTCATACTTCACATGTTGGTTGCCCATAATGGATCCTATAGCAGAATTAACATCTTCGCATGCACATTTACAGAGTTATTTTCCCTTGTTTAACTTGGGGGATTATTATTGAAAAATGTGTCCGTCCAACATATTTGCTGCTCCAGCTCTGTCATCATACGTTGGATTCAAATAATTTTTACCATGCTTGTTCCTCAGCATGGGGGAACGGATCCTACAGTAGAATTAATATCTTTGCATGAGCATTTACAGTGTTATTTTCCCTTGTTTAACTCAGGGGATTATTATTGAAAAATGATTGAAAAATGTGTCCGTCCAACATATTTGCTGCTCTAGCTCTGTCATCATACGTTGGATTGAAATAATTTTTGCCATGCTTGTACCTCAACATGGGGGAAGAGATCCTATGCTTGTTTTTATTGAAAACATAGCATACAGGGAACAGAAATTAACATATTCCCAATTATCACAATTCTTGTCTTATTTCATAATCCTTTCATAAATATTGAACATTATCCTTTTCATCAAACACAACACACAGACAAGTTAAGCTACAGTGTCATTGACACTTTCATTTTGATAATTTGGCATCGCTTCAAGATGCACAAAAAACTGTACCGTGTCTTTATAGTTCCAGGCCTGAAAATATGCAGTCTGACATTTGCAGAATGAGGTCCCAGAGGGTGAATTTGATGATGCTATCCCATACAGTGGGCCAATTTATCCTCTGGGTACTTCTTTCTGTATAGTTTTGAGACCCTGATTCAGATTGAGGTTCACAGAGGATAAATTTATGGATGCTACTCTGCTGTGCAGGGTAGCATCACTAAATTCACCCTCTGGGGACCTCATTTTACAGATGACAGTCTGCTTATTTTCTGGCTTGTAGAGTTCACACTTCAAATTCCAGTGAAATAGAAGAAACATGACCCAAATCATATTTCTTGTGATTTTGATACCATGTAACTTTTATTGAAGTAAGTCATGATATACCAGTCACTTTTGTGGTTACTCACTCCAATGTTTTCACTAATATCTCTCCTAATTTTCTCTCTAGAGGTTCATTTTTTACAGCATTATTTTTTCAGTTTTATTTCTTTGTTTATAATCTGTGTTTTTAAAAACAAACATAAGTTAAAATATGAAGATTAAATATAAAGGTTGCATTGAAATAATGAGATAAGAGAAACCACTTTTCTTACGGCAGCTTCTCAAGATTTCACCCAAACATCGAAATTAGGCAGAAGTGTGTACTCCCAAGGTGAAGGCATCGCCATCCAGGCTGATCACAGCCTGGTGTTTGCGACTTCTCCAAAACCGCTGGACCGATTTCAATTAAATTTGAGGGGATTGTTTGTTCTGATATCACATTTTGTTTTTGTTCAAATCAGCTTGCCCAGTCCCATAGCAGGCCCGGAAATAAAAGGCTTATATCGTAACCCGTTGGCAGGTTACGCTATATAGCAAGGTGGTAACCCATGGGATAAAGTGTGTTGTGAAACTTCTCCACCTTAGGCCTAAAAAAATTAAAAGTCTGTTTCTCAGGCCTTCCTGCATGGTCCTTTTGGCTGCTGCATGCTCTCTTTTTTATGCCCCTGAGAAATTTTCTCGAGGGCATTATATTTTCACCATGTTCGGCATCTGCCGTCTGTCTGTTAACTTTTGCATTCCGTCAGTTAACTAAAGTTCTACCAACCGGATCTTTACCAAACTTCATATGCAGGTTAGGTGTGATGAGTGGAATAAGCCTATTTCTTTTGACCTTGATGTGCCAAAGGTCAATGTCACTTGAAATTGGTTTCCGCTCTTTTACTAAAGTTCTACCAACCAGATCTTTACCAAACTTCATATGTGGGTTAGGTATGATGAATGGAAGAAGCCTGTTTATTTTGACCATGATGTGCCAGAGGTCAAGGTCACTGACCTCCAGTGTTAAATACACTTGAAATTGGTTTCCATGGTATAACTAGGTTTCCACGGTATAACTAAAGTTCCGCAAGCCTGATGGGGAGCGTGGTGGCTCAGTAGGTTGAGGTGCAGGCTGCAAGCTGAGAGGACCTTGGTACGAATCCCACCTGCGGCAACCGCGTTGTGTCCTTGGGCAAGACACTTTATCTCCATTGCCCATGTGGGGGCTAGGTGGCGTTGTGTACTAAGGCGTACTGCACATCGATGGTGCACTTGTCTTCAACCAATGCTAACCCTGCTTGTGTGGAGTTAGTATGTTGGGGAGCTGACAGTTGCTCGCCATTGCTCGGTGGTTCTCTCTGGGTACTCCGGCTTCCTCCTCCCGTAAAACTGTCACGGTCATGATTAGCCATTGTGCATAATTATGTGACCTTAAACACCAATAAATAAACAAATAAATAAATACCGCAAGCCTGATCTTGTTGTTTTTTAATGTAATTCTATTCATGATATTGCAGAAGGGAGCATATGCTGCACTTCACATTGCTCTTGTTTTGTTAGTATCACTTCCCTTCACTTCCCTCTCCTGAACCCTCCTGTTATACTCTCAGGCTCTTTCAGCTTTTTTATTGAAGATTTTATTAAATTCTTGGGAGTTTAACTTGTAAAATGGAATAGGTATTCCATTTATCCCCTATGTTTACTTCCTGTTCATTACTGTTCAGGATGTTTTGTATTCTTGCATCTTCTACCAGATGCATTGTTTTTTCTTCATATGAAGATTCATCTTTGCATCAGGTGGTTGTTGATCGGTTACTGACTTTGGGCCTCTGTTGTGCCTGTTGTTGGTTAGTTTCCAGTTTTTCCTCTTGACATTGTTGTCTGTTGATACTGTTTTGGATTCGTATTAATTCAGTGTTTAGGTAAAAACAATTATTGTTTTTTCTGTTGGGATACATATTATATCTTATTCCGGTAGTTTAGCTTTAATTAGTTAGTGCTTGTCCACACTTAAGCTGTCGGAATGCCTTTGGGCTCATGAGGTTCCCTTGGGGCACTTAGGCTTCATTAAAAAAAAATTTCGAAATTTTTTTTTCATTTATTTCGAAAATTTTTGTGATTGTCCATGTTATGTATCCTTGCGATGTTTATTCTGTATTATTATTGGGAGTGCAGTAGACTTACGTTTTTGGCTTCATTATTATTGTATCCATTATAATAATTGGTATTTAGTGATAAGTCCAGGAAACCTCGGAAATAAAGCTTTGTTGTTTGCCGATAGTCGCGGCACTCCTTCAATACTTGTTCTATGGGATGCAAACATTGGAAATGGGCGTCGACCTGTGTGGTGAAATTCCGATGTAGGAGCTTTCACCGCTGGCTAATATTAGTCTTTCAGTCTCTTTTTCAGAGGAACAAGAACATGGTGATGGTACTTTTAATAACTCTTCGTTATGTGCTGCCATCGTTGCACTCTGATGAGCCCTGCTCTGATGAGTAAACAGAGCTAGCTGCCAAGGTGCTCATGATATTTGCACAGGATTAAAGCTGTTAGAAGGTTAATTCTCTGCATGCAACTGGCTCGACCGGTGAAGCGGTCATCCCTATGTGGGAGCCGGGTAGGTCCGTTGCGGTCGAGTAGTATAACATGGGTAGAGCGAGCACCTCATAAAGCTCACCTAACGACAATGGCAAAAGGAGAAGAAGCCTGAAAGTTTCTCTATGGGACGCTCGAGCGAGATCTGGCGTCAGATCACGAGTTGGAGAACCCTCTCCTTCCCGTTAGCAGTCGGGGTCAGCTGTGTTCATTGCGAGAAACTATAATGAGTCGCAACATGCGTCGGGATGTTCCTTCCATACTGCAGCCGGGGTTGGCTGCGGTTATGGCTTCTTCTTCTCAACATGGAAGCGCACACAAAGGGGATTAGCCTGTAAGTTTCTCAACGGGATACTCGGCGAGATCTGGGGTCAGATCGCGAGTTGGAGAGGGTTCTCCGTCCCGTTAGCAGTCAGGGTTGACTGTTTTCTGCCGTGAGAAACTTCAATGAGTCCGAGCACTCATCCGAAATGTGCGAGTCAGGTTGCTCCTTCCACACTTCAGCCGGGGTTGGCTGTTGTTATGGCTTCCTCTTCTTCCATGGATAAGCGCATTAAGGGGTAGAAGCTTACAAGTTTCTAAATGGAATGCTCGGTGAGGTCTGGAGCCTAACTGTTTGCTGGAGAACCCTCTCCTTTCCGTCAGCAGCCGGGGTTGACTGTTTTCGATTCGAGAAACTTTAGTGAGTTGGGACGTCTGTTCACGCTTGCAGTTCAGGACGATCCTTCCACACTGCAGTCGGGGCCTATTGCAGCTATGGCTTCTTTCTCTGCTTCATCGATGAAGCATGTTTGACCACAGACTAGCTATCCGACTTCGCATGTTCATGCTGTTCCACAGAGATGTTCCCAGTCTTCACCACTGATGTCGGATTAACCTGTAGCTAGTTGTTCGAGGCATTTTTATACAGGACATGCGTCAATAGATCTAGGGTCAGATCTCCGTCCCATGGGCAGCATATGGTGAAGACGCAGATAATCGCTGCTCTGCAAGCCTCATTCACGAACCTGCTGCTGCAGATTGCACAGAATATCGCAGCATCCCAGTAGTCGCAGGTTCTGCTGTCAACAGGCTCCGGCAGTGAGCTGTTGGACAGTGCTGGGTTGGTCCAGTCTTCTGTACATTCGGATGATGTTGACCATGTTTTCAGATGGAACATTCAGAGGGTGAGAGGGCTACGGAGGTTGATTCTCCATCCCTCATGGAACGGCACATTAAGACTATGAATTTTTATTCATAAGCTCTTTGAATCTTGTTCCATCTGAACAAAAGTCTGCATTTGCTAGGCAAAAAACAGCTTAAGATCTTTCCTTCCTGGATCTTTCGGACCAGGTGTTGAAGGCTTTTGGTCAGATTAATGATGCCTCCCTTGGCTTAGCAATAGTATAAGAAGGGCAATGATCTATTCCTTGCGAATAGAAGATCGATAGCTCATAGTTAGGCTGCGACAGCTGTCTTGTTTGGAATAGAGCCTTTAGAAGGAATAAGTATGTCCTTTCCTTCTCGGTGTTGTATTCCTAGGCATGAGAGGCATTTAGTGCTATTATGGACGCCATAGTAGTCTTATGCACTGTTAGAGCAGTCTTTTATTATACATTAGTGGCTAATGTCGTAAGTTTCCATTTAGTGAGCTGTCTAAGGCCGCAGGGTGACACACAGATATCTGTCTTCATCGTTATATGACTTCTATGCTGTGTTAGCTACGCTGAGGCCATTAGCTTTTTGGAATAAGGCCGTTAGAAGGAAAGATTACGTTTTCCTTCTCGGTGTAGTATTCTTAGGTGTCACAGGCAATTAGTCCTATTGTTGTCGCCTTAGTTTATAGTTTATCTTATGTGAATTAAGAGCGGTCTGTATTTATATATCATTAGCGGCTAACGGCATAGTGGCCTTATATATTTTACAGCGTTATATTCTTATACATTGCAGCTAACGTTGTAAGTGTCCATTTAGTGAGCTTTCCAAGGCCGCCGGTGACACAGAGTTTTGTCTTCATGGAGATGAAGACTAATAAACTGCGTTAGCTAAGCTGAGACTACTATCTCTTTGGAATTACGGCCGTTAGAAGAGTGGTCCTTTATTCCTTACCTTGAGTGACTTATGTTGTAAGTCTCCGTTTAGTGAGCTTTCAAAGTCGCAAGTTTCACCGAGATATCTGTCTTCACAGGATGAAGACTTATTAGCTGCGCTAGCTAATCTGAGACTGCTGCCTTTTTGGAATTAGGGCCATTAAAAGGAAAGAGTATGTTGTTTCCTTCTCGGTGTTGTATTCTTAGACATCTGGGGCTTTTAGTCCTTTTGTTGATGCCTTATTAGAATCAAGTGCGGCCTTTTTCCCCTTAACTTGAGTGACTAACCTTGTATGTCTCCGTCTAGCGAGCCTTCTAAAGTCTCAAAAATTATACTGAGATATCTGTCTTCACAGAGATGAAGTCTTCTAAGCTTCCTTAGCTAGGCTGAGACCACTGTCTTTTGGGAATAGAACCGCTAAAGGAAAGAGTTCATTTTTCCTTCTCGGTGTTGTTTTCCTTAGTGTCACAGACTTCACTCTTATTGTTGACACTATAGTAGCCTAGCTGGAATTATGAGTGGTGTTTTTTCCCTATCATTAGTGGCTAGGTTTGTAAGTGTCCTTTGGTGAGCTTCTAGGGCCGCAGTTAACAGCCATTTAAAGCCATTTAATTGTCTTCACGAATAGGAAGACCTTTGGCTGCTTCAGCCAGGCTGAGACCACTGTCCTGTCGGACAAGGTACTGTTACAAGAGAAGAATTTGTTCTCTCCTTAACTGTATTGTTAGCTTAACTTGACAAAGTCATGATAAGCTATTGCCATCACGCGTGCGGAAGTCTTAGTCTATGAGTCTGTTCACATTTTCCTTTAGCACGGGCTACACCCCGCTTGTCTGATCGTCACGAAATTTCATATGCAGGTTTGGGGTCATGTCTAGATGAGAACGTCCCCTTTTGGTCATGATTGGTCAGCCGGTATGGCTGCCTGAGCCCAAAACCCGAAAACCATTAGCACAGTCTACAGGTCGTATTTATGAAGGGATTTCATTGTAACTTGGTAGGATGCCTCTGTATAATGCCTAGATGAGAATGTCCCCTTTTAGGCATGATCTGTCAACTGTGATGGCTGCCCAAGCCCGAAACCCAAAAACTTTTAGCACAGTCTGCAGGTCATGTTTAATATGGAGGGTTTTCATTGTAACTTGGTAGGATGACTCCTTATGATGTCTAGATGAGAATTTCCCCATTTGGGCGTGATCTGCCAACTGTGACGACTGCCTGAGCCCAAAACCTGAAAACCTTTAGCACAGTCTGCAGGTCATATTTATTGAGGAATTTCATTGTAACTTGGTGGGTTGACTTCATATAATGTCTAGATGAGAAAGTCCCCTTTTCGACATGATTGGGCAACTGTGATGGCTGCAGGGGCCCGAAGCCTGAAAACCTTTAGCACAGTCTACAGGTCATATTTATGAAGGGATTTCATTGTAACTAGGAAGGATAACTCCAAATAATGTCTAGATGAGAACGTCCCATTTTAATCGCGATCATTCAGCCTTGATGGCTGCCCGAGCCCAAAAACCTTTAGCATAGGCAAAAGGTCATATTTATGGAAGGATTTCATTGTAACCTGTTAGGTTGACTCCATATAATGCCAAGGATGATGACATCCCCTTTTGGTCGTGACTGTGATGGCTACAGGTCACGATCATTCAGCCTTGATGGCTGCCCGAGCCCAAAAACCTTTAGCATAGTCTATAGGTCATATTTATGGAAGGATTTCATTGTAACTTGTTAGGTTGACTCCATATAATGCCTAGATGATGACATCCCCTTTTGGTCGTGATTGGTCAACTGTGATGGCTACAGGGGCCCGAAGCCCGAAAATCTTGAGCACAGTCTACAGGTCATATTTATGAAGAGATTTCATTGTAACTTTGTAGGATCACTCCAGATGATGTCCAGATGAGATTGTCCCCTTTTGGTTGTGATCATTCAATCATGATGGCTGCCCGAGCCCAAAGCCCGAAAACCTTTAGCAAAGTCTTCAGGTCATATTTATGAAGGGATTTCATTGTAACTTGGTAGGTTGACTTCATATAATGTCTAGATGAGAACAGCCCCTTGTGGACACCATTAGGCAACTGTGACAGCTACAGGGGCCTGAAGCCCGAAAACCTTTAGCACAGTCTACAGGTGATATTTATGAAGGGATTTCATTGTACCTTGGTAGGATGACTCCAAATAATGTCTAGATGAGAATGTCCCCTTTTGGTCGCAATCACTCAGTCTTGATGGCTGCCCGAGCCCAAAACTCCAAAACCTTTAGCATAGTCTATAGGTCATATTTATGGAAGGATTTCATTGTAACCTGTAAGTTTGACTCCATATAATGCCTAGATGATGACATCCCCTTTTGGTCATGATTGGTCAACTGTGATGGCTTCAGGGACCCGAAGCCCGAAAACCTTGAGTACAGTCTACAGGTCATATTTATGAAGGGATTTCATTGTAACTTCGTAGGATCACTCCAGATGATGCCCAGATGAGAATGTCCCCTTTTGGTTGTGATCATTCAACCATGATGGCTGCCCGATCTCAAAGCCCAAAAACCTTGAGCACAGTCTACAGGTCATGTTTATGAAGGGATTTCATTGTAACTTGGTATGTTGACTTCATATGATGTCTAGATGAGAACGTCCTCGTTGGACGCAATTGGGAAACTGACGGCTACAGGGGCCCGAAGCCCGAAAACCTTTAGCACAGTCTACAGGCCATATTTATGAAGGGATTTCAATGTAACTTGATAGGATGACTTGTTTTGGAATAATTTCACTGTAAATTGGTAACTTTTGTTGATATACATTAACTGTGAGGGCCACATACATCAACTGTGAGGTCACATTGACCCACCCCTCAGCTCTTTAGTACAGTGTACACCTCATATTATTTTTATCAAAAACATAGCATACAGGGAACAGAAATGAACATATTCCCAATTATTACAATTCTTGTCTTATTTCATAATCCTTTCATAAACATTGAACATTATCCTTTTCATCAAACACAACACACAAGTTAAGCTACAGTGTCATTGACACTTTCATTTTTGCGTTAGTTGTCTGAGGATTTTAGCCCAATTGTTTATGCCATATTAACCTAGTGTGATTATTGAGCATTCTTTCGAATGCCAATAGTTAACTCCTTTTCAGGAATATATTTCCTGCTATAATCTGATCGATCGAAGTGCAAGGAGTTTATCTAGGTTTTTTTGATCGGATGCCGGAACATAGTTTTTTCGTCTCCCACTTCATTTTTATCCAATCTATTGTTGTGGATTATATTTCTACTTGGTGGATTGGATATTATGTCTATATGGTGTATGCCAATATGTTTAAAGGCGTTTACAGGGCAGGATGTAGGGCTCTTCCTGTAATCCTTGTATACATTCTATTCTATGCATGTCTTTCATTGCTCTTCGATTTGCAGGTGGGTTGTGGTCTAACGGCGACATCAGGGTCGTATTCACTATTTAGTTGGTTTGTTTCCTGTGGTTGGTCGTTCATAAGTTGTATTATAATAATAATAACTCTTTGGCCAGCCGCTGATTTGTCGCGGTCCTCATAAGAGAAGGCCATCATTCCCCCTGCACCCCACCCCCTCTTCCCCTCCTCTCCTCCCAGCATTCAGATATAAACTGCTTAATAGTGTCCCTCACTTCCTCTTTTTCAATTTCTTCAATAAGCATTCCTACCCTCTCCCTCGTGTCCGCCTTCAGCCATCTATCCTTTGTTTCTTCACCCCACTTCTGCATTATTCTTCCAGTAAATTTTATTCTATGAGGTATATACTGTGGGCATTCCAAGAGAAAATGTTCCAGGGTCTCCACTACTCCAGAGTGGCACATTTGGCATCCCTTTTCCCCATCTCTCCCAATTTTTCCCCGAAGCTCCAGTGATCTTGATCTCAGTTTGAACAGCAGTGACCCTCCAAAGGTGCCATCTAGGTACTTCTCAAAAGCTGGCTTTTCTTTATATTGTAACCCCTGCAGTGATCTTTTCACGCTAACCCCTGCTCGCCAGTTTCGATTGCAATCTTCCATGACTCTCTCTTTGACAAACCTTTTGCCTTCTTTCATTCCTACTTCTATGTTTGTGACCTCTATAGAGTAATTGTCCATTAGTTCCCTCAGTTCCCTCACATGTTTTGACCACCCCGTTTCTATATTAGAATTCCAAATGGTATCGAGCATCAATTTGCACCACCGGTTGTCACCGGTTGTCAGGGAGGTTTCTCAAGTAGTTAAAGTAACACAGTTTTCCCAAATCTACCCTGTCCTTGATTTTCATCCACCCAAGCTCCCCCCTTACTGCTTCCAAAGCTGCAGCATTACTCGACCCTGTTATCCATCTGCCAGCATCATTCTGAGTACTTTCCAACTTCTTGTATATGATTCCTGAACAGCAACTATTTTTGGATTCCAAATTCTTTCATTTGAATAATATTGCTAGCCTTTGTGTACCTGTGTGGCAGGCATGTCGGTTATCTGGGTGACATTCTTCAAATGCGGCAATTAGTCCACTCTTGAGTTTCGCTCAGAGCTGTCTGCTTTTCTTACAACGTATGAGTCTATTCCTCAGGTTAATTGCTTTAACGTCGTTTTATTCCTTCCGTTTCCTGGTTAGATTTTGTATCGCTCAGTCACACCGTTGATACAGGCTGTATTCAGACGAGGGTACAGGTGGGATTCTGTTTGTTGCATGCATAATATGTATATATTATTAGGCAGATGTATTATTGGATAGGTTCTCTTGAATTCCTGCTCTGCGTTAGTATAGAGCTTATCAGAACTTTGGGGCTGTTGGATCAGTTATGGAGTTTCCAACAGACTGTTTATGCATACATTCTCTATTTTTGGCTTCATTATTCGGAGTGGTATATTCTTTTCGCTGAATAGTCATTGGTTTTAAGGGACATTGGGAACAATGAATTATTTTGGGACAGTCCATGACATGTTTTTTTAATCGTATCCCATTCCATGTTCTGAATCCAGTCTTCAACCGGAAGCGGTACACAAGGGGAATTCCTATTCTCATATAATTGAACGGTTACAATTTGGAGGTTCATTATTGGAATTAAATGTACACCTGAACGTGGTCATCTGTTAGTTGGCTCAGAAGCGTATAAGTTCTATCAGATAACTTTCCATTGGGATTCAATTGGACAAGGTTAAGGTTGTACATATTAATATCACCGGTTTTCGACCTATCTACGTATTCCGGATGTGGCATACATGTAGAAGCTTGCGATTTTAATAACCGGGATCGCCACTTTATAGCCTTAGCTGCTAATGTGGTGTTAAGCACCAATAAATTAATAATAATTAATAGCCTGGTGTTTTTTAGGCGAATATATATATTATTCAGTACCACTTTTTTACCATTTCCAGACCGCTTCCCTTGTTGTTTTGAAGATTATTTCTTCAAAAAAAAAGGGGCGGGGAGGGAGTGATTTCTCTTTATCTTTTCTGGCCTAATAAGTGTGTAACTATGAGTGAAGCTGTTATCGTCTGTAGATTATTCTAATGTTATGTACGGCTTGTTACATTATATATGGCGTGTGTTTGTGGACATTAGTCTCTCACTCTCGGACACGCCTTTCCTAATTTTAAGTGTTTTATTCCGGACTAGCTTTAAAATTGGGGGCTCGTTACACCCAATTAGCGTAATCATTTATGCTAAGTAATAGGGAATTACTTGGATGTTGCTCCTTATTTAGGTGGTATATCTTCTCTATTGTTGTATAGAGATACATATATGTAATTCCTTAAAATTTCAAACTCCTTTTCACCTTGGGAGTTCTAATGCAGGCTAAGGAGCTGAATTTTGGTCTGCTAATTCTTTAAGTCCTAGGCCCTCCATCTTTTTACAATTCAGCTAAGTATGGACCATTGGTTTTAGTATGAAAATATGATAAATTTAAAGTAATTTGTATATTTTTTATACTTACCAATGCCCCAGACGGGGATGGCCCTCCCATCACTCATACCTCCCCACTGAGTTATCGCATTAGTAGGCACAACTAGGAAGAATGATGTTGGTGCCAATTCCGGTCTCTTCCTGGGTACTGCTGATGCGCACATTGAGTTTACCCTCATGCCTATCCTCACACAGTTTTACAAGTTTCTTCTGAAGTTTAACTGTGTGTTTTCTTTGACGTTTTGATGGAGGTTCACCTCGTTCATGTCTAAGGAGAGTTGTAGAGACCAATACCTGGTCTTTCTTGAGACTGTCTATTACTCTCCAGACTGTTGGATGTGCATGGCCTACAAGTTTCATAAACCCATTATTCCAACGTTCACAAATGTTATTTGTGCGAGCATTACCACAAACTGTTATGTCAGGAGCTGGCTGTTTGTACCTCTTGAACCTGGAGCCCGCTCTTTCATCTCTGCACGTTGTTTTGTTGCCTCAATGCCGCCGTTTTTAGGATCATGCGAATGTTCGGTGGAACTAAAAACAGAGTTCATTTCAACATTTGTAGTAACAGCTGCCTTACACAAAGATGCTGATCTGTTTGAGCACTCCCATCGGATTTTATTTTGACGTGTGTATTTCTTAGAATACATATAGCCATCAAGCACAAGTTTCAGACCACCTTTGTGGTTTTTGATAATCTCCATAATATAGCACTAATTGACAATATTTTGAATACTGAGAAAGCATCACAAAACTGGCATATTTATAACATTATGACAGAGAATGTTGTTCTAAAACTTTGTCATGCCAGTGTAATAAAACAACATAAATGGTTATTGAAGTCAGCAAAATTAAAAAATTGAAAGTGCAGATAGCTTGCAAAATGGTATTACTAAAACAACAAAGCTATACCTCAAAGAAGTAATGGAACATAAGACACAAGCTAGTATCCCAGCAATTTGAGCAAAATTGAAAAATTGAAAGTGCAGATAGCTTGCAAAACTGTATTACTAAAACAACAAAGCTATACATCAAAGAAATAATGGAACAGAAGACACAAGCTAGTATCCCAGTACTTTGGAGATTTGTTGTTATAACAACAACAACAGCCATCTGTACTTTTAATGGTTAAGTACAGATGACTTGCAAAAATGGTGTTACTGAAACACAAGACACAAGTTAGTATATATATATAATGTCTGAGGGGGTTTTGTCCTGAGGGTTTTTTTCCCTGAGGGGTTTTTGTCCTACGATGCAAAAAATGAGGGGGGTTTGTCTGATGGGGTTTTGTCCTGAGGGGGTTTTGTCCTGTTACCGCAAGTACTAAAGGTATGGAGGGCCAGATAGGACTTTTAATTTTCGGTATTGTATGCAAATTTTGAGGATTGGGGAGGTTCAAAACGTGTGTTTGGCCCTTAATAATATTGAGGTTGCACCAGCTAAGTCTGGGCCATTGGTAAGTATAAAAATATACAAATTACTTTAAATTTATCATTTTCATGTAGTGTTGTTTGTGATCACCAGCTGAGCACTATACACTCAGGGTGGGAGGATTATGTCACAATTTTTCTCGGAGTGGGTACTATTACGTTTTTATTTTTAGTGCAAAACACTCTGAATTTGCAGTATTTAACTGGTAGAGTGCTGGAAGCCCATATTTGGACTTTATTCTGAAGTGCCGGTACCGCAGTTTAAAGGCTTCATATTCTGTGGCTGTGCTTCATATTATCTTTGAAGAGATATTATTTTATCTGTTAGAATTTGCCTTGTTGCAATTTATGGGAGAGTGCCCACTGGCACTCTCCCATGAATTGTTACAAGGCAAAGATGCACAAACAAATTTTAAGGACCAAGAATAATTTAGCACTCTACCAGTTAAATGCACACAAAATAAGTGGTGAAGCATAAATGGGGCATGCATTTAAAAGCTAACATTATTTCAGTCAATCTTTCATAAAAATCGAGTGAATCAGTGGGCATGGTAGATTGAAAAAAGATTTTATGAAACTGCGAAGTGGCTTGGATGCTTTCCGGCACATAAAGTCTCCCTGGTTGGCTATCTGTAAGGCAGATTTGCTTTTTGACTGTTCAATTTACTTGAAGGGTGTTCAGTATAATATAAGGATTAGTGTATGTCTTGTCATTGACTATGCTCATATAATGCCCATTTAGGTGGTGTAGTTGCCTCTGCTCATGTCCACTTCACCACCTCTCTGGGCACTATTTTATTGGTGTAGTTGCCTCTGCTCATGTCCACTTCACCACCTCTCTGGGTACTATTTTATTTATTTTTTTATTGGGGTTTAATGACACTTCCAACAGCCAGTATCACCTCGTAGACAGTTTTACAGGTGAGGGAAGCCGGAGCCCCCTGAGAGAACCACCAAGCAGCAGTAAGCAAATGTCAGAGTCAACAATGTACTAACTCCACACAAGCAGGATCAGCATTGGTACAAGACAAGTGCACCATTGATGTGCAGTACATACTACCATGCCTCCACGTGGGCAAACGGGATTAAGTGCCTTGCCCAAGGATACAATGCAGTTACCACTGGCAGGGATCGAACTGTGGGGCTTTTGGTTTGAAGTCCAATGCTGTAACCACTGAGTTACTCCGATCCCGCTTGAATTCAGTGAAATTTAGAATTAGTGAATCTCTTGACAAGGATCTGAGAAGTCCTTGAATATTGGAATCTTTCTTGACAATCTCCTAAAATAGGATATCAGGGAAGCAGTCAAAATTAATTCCTATAAATATTCAAGTGGCCTCGCAGTTGAGGAGATATCAGTAAAACATTTGGTGAAAGATACAATTGTGCCATGGCCATGAAATTGGAAATTTCAAACTCCCTCAATTAAAATATACTTGTGTTTGCTTCTGTACACACTTGAAAATCCTTGGAATTTCCCATCTGCTCAGCTGATCTGCTCCTTAAAAACTCTTGAAAATATGACATAAAGAAATTTAAAGAATTCATTATTCGCTTACAAGCCTGAAAATAATTTTCATTGCGCTTCCAGACAAAATGTCAGACACCAAATGAATTAAGTCTGTCATTTGAGAATGACATCTGACATATTACAAAATGGAGTTTGAGTAGTCAAAATAATATGTTTTGGGTGTACATGTACCTTCATCTTAATACTACTCAGAATTCATCCAACCATACCTTGTTTAGCAGGGCTCAGTGAGCCCTGCCAAACAAGGTATGATTGGTTTCATTCTGAATTGGAACTGAATTACCCTTCAAACATAATTTAGATACATGTATGGCCATGTCAAATCGTATTTCTTCACATGCTGTTAATACTGATGAGCTGTACAGTCACTTTCTTCACACTACCCAACTTGCCAGGACCAGAAATCACAATAATCATTAATTTTAGGCTTGCTAGTTATGGACATGATTTCCAGCATGCATAATGTTCTGATCACTGAACTTCATTAATAATTTTGGCATCAGACATTTTGACTGATGATGTTAAACCTCAGCCTGACATTGACCTTTTTGTACCTGACATTGTCCTTGTCTGACCACTTATTTTCTGATATATTCACTTATATGCAAGAACTCTGACCAAATGTTACAAATTCGTGGCTACTTATCAGTTTGGCAATTGTGTTTGATAATATCTGAAATTTTGCAAACATGTGTCAGTGAACCTTCGCTGGACAATGTGTCATTCAAAAGCAAGACCTTATGAACCTTCACTGGACAATGTGTCATGTTTTATTCAAAAGCAAGACCTTTGTAAGAAGCATTATATTCAAAATCTGCATATAAAGAATTAATGTAACTTCCTTCAACACTTTGTATGAATTCAAAGTGTCTGCTGCTGGATGGGTGTTGCATGCACTGCTACAGTGCAATATCTGACATGATTAATGGTCTTTCTTGACTACACTGAATTTTATCATGTTGTGCACGTGGCTAGGATTTTCATATCGAATGGGCCCAAAGCTGTCTGGACTTCATGTGGTGCACAAAAATAAGAAAATAGTTACCTTAGAGCACAGAAGAACCTGTCACATGGTAGTTGTTTTGGTGACTTTATTGTTGGGTTGCTCCCTACCAATATGTCATAACCATGTCTAGGGGCCCGGCTCAAAGTGAGCACAGATCGCAGTCGTCTGAGATCTGTGTTTGCCTCGGGTTGCGTCCCAGGACGGAATTCAATGTTTGAATAAAACCAGAGTTAAGGAGATGTTTATACTAACATCTCCTTGTAGCATCACCGTCACCTAGTGTCAGACTCGTGTCAGCACCTTCAATTATCATAATGCGCATAACCATGTTACCAGGTAACTCTGCTGTCAAGATATTTATACCTGTTCTTTATATGGGAATGACAGGAAAACCGTCATGTATGTCATTTCCTTGCAGTGTATATTTTCTGTATATCTCCAGTTACTATATTTGTAATTAATTGTTTGTTATCTATATACCTCAAATAAAAGTTTGATTTCATTTCAAATCTAGCTATTTATTGTTGGTTAAAGAGTAAACTAAACTGATGAATTACTCTGACAACCACTAAATTCCAAATCTGTATAGATATATTTAGTCTTAATACATCCAAAATAGGCATCTAATCAATTATTGTATATAATTTGCAAACACCAAACCATTTACTATACCTTGAGTACAAATTTGTCCTGTTATTTGAATATAGATTATAGAATACATAAATGTTAATTTTAAAAATCTTGTAATTTATCAAAATATTACTCCAACATTCACTGAGTTCCCACATTTATGGACATTTTTGTCTCATTACAACGAGTATAGGCATTCAGTCTATTATCTCTCGTTTGGTCTCTGTAAAACAAGACTTAATAGAATAAATACTTAATTTATAACTACAAGATAGAAAAATGGCCCAATTCTTGTTAATTGTATTCTCTCGTTGATTGAATATTTTGACAAAGTGACTATTCAGTTAGCAGGGTTCCACTCTGTAGTGGTCTCCAAATTTGCCGATCAAAAAGTAATGGAATTTTAATATTTCTTTGCATTTTGTTTTTAATGGAACTTTATATGATCATGTGATTCCTTATTATTTTCAGGAGGGTATGTGGAGCCTATGTTGATGATCAATGATATACTTGCACAATTAGATGTACTGGTTAGCTTTGCTCATGTAGCCTCCAGTGCACCTGTTCCATATGTGAGGCCTACTTTGAAAGAAAAAGGTACATGTTAAATACATGAGTTATGAAAGACCCATTGTTGCAATTGTTGGAAATGCTATTTTGTGTCAAATAGGAATGGGTATTACTTTCATTTACTCTTTGAAATTCTGTTGTTCTGTTTCTTGGGTAAATTTTCTAAAAGTTTAAAAAAAAACGTTATGAAAATAATTTTTGGCTCACCAACGTTAGTTGTGTGAGCCTATGGCATAGCCCTCATGTCGGCGTCCGCTCTCAAATATTTTGAACTTTTGTGTACAGGTTTTGATTTTTTGGCTTTTCAAATTTTTTTTATACGCCCGTTTGAAAAACGGGACGTATTGTAGTATGGCGTTGTCCGTCCGTCCATCCGTCCATCCGTCCGTCCGTCCGTCCGTTTGGTTTCCGAACAATAACTTTAGTATTTGGGGTCGGTTCGAACATTTTTCGCCTAAATTATGGCCCCAGTTGGACTTAGAATTCGTCAAATATTTGGTTTCCAGATGATAACGTTAGTATTTGTTTTCCAATCGGCTCCAAATGTGGTATGTGGGTTAATCACAACGGAATACAGGACAAGTTCGAATATGGGGTCGGTTCGTACATTTTTCGCCTAAATTATGGCCCCAGTTGGACTTAGAATTCGTCAAATATTTGGTTTCCGGATGATAACGTTAGTATTTGTTTTCCAATTGGCTCCAAATGTGGTATGTGGTTTAATCACAACAAAATACAGGTCAGGTTCGAATATGGGGTCAGTCCGAACATTTTTCGCCTGAATTATGGCCCCAGTTGGACTTAGAATTCGTCAAATATTTGGTTTCCGGATGATAACTTTAGTATTTGTTTTCCGATCGGCTCCAAATTTGGTATGTGGTTTAATCACAACAAAATACAGGTCAAGTTCGAATATGGGGTCGGTCCGAACATTTTTCGCCTGAATTATGGCCCCTGTTGGACTTAGAATTCGTCAAATATTTGGTTTCCGGATGATAACTTTAGTATTTGTTTTCCGATCGGCTCCAAATTTGGTATGTGGTTTAATCACAACAAAATACAGGTCAAGTTCGAATATGGGGTCGGTCTGAACAATTTTTGCCTGAATTATGGCCCCTGTTGGACTTAGAATTCGTCAAATATTTGGTTTCCGGATGATAACTTTAGTATTTGTTTTCCGATCGGCTCCAAACTTGGTATGTGGTTTAATCACAACAAAATACAGGTCAAGTTCGAATATGGGGTCGGTCTGAACAATTTTTGCCTGAATTATAGCCACTGTTGGACTTAGAATTCTTCGTCAAATATTTGGTTTCCGGATGATAACTTTAGTATTTGGTTTTCGATTGGCTTCAAACTTGTTAGTCTTTTTCTCAAATGACTGAAAAATTTAGTCATTTCACAAAATCACTGATTTCAAAGTCTGACCGTAACATATATATATATGCCAGTATAAATTTCTCGCACTCTAAAAAAATTGCAAATGTGTTAAAATGGTACAATTTGAACAGTTCCCGGGCGTATTATGCAATGCCCAGCGGTGCTCTTGTTTAGTTTCAGCATATTGCTATAGTGGTTCACTATAACATTTAACTCTTTTCCAGGGTATTTTGTCGTAATTTTAACCCTTTGAATCAAATTTTAGACTTATTTTGATGTTTGCGTGCAGGTTTTGATGGGTTTTTTTCCCTTTCTTTCAAGTGGAGATTTACCTTGCAGCATATATCCATGCTTTCTCTTGTATGTAAACATGCATCTTAGGGCTATGTTTGTATTATTTAACCCTTTTCCTGCTGAATTACTTTAATTTTGCACTTTTATGTACAGCTTTTGGACTTAGGCTTACAGCTTCTTACTTTTATGTACAGGTTGTGATAAAAAAAAACAATTTCAAGTGAGGTTGACCTCACTGCATATTACAGTGGTGGTTATTATAACATTGATATCTTTCCAGTGCATTTTTAAAAAATTTTTAACCCCTTGAATAGATTTTTAGACTTATTTTGACGTTTGCGTGCAGGTTTTCATGGTTTTTTTTTTTTTCCTTTCTTCCAAGTGTAGAGTTTCTGCATATTGCTATGGTGGTTCACTATAACATTTAACTCTTTTCCAGGGTATTTTGTCTTAATTTTAACCCTTTGAATCAAATTTTAGACTTATTTTGATGTTTGCGTGCAGGTTTTGATGGGTTTTTTTTTCCTTTCTTCCAAGTGGAGATTTACCTTGCAGCATATGTGCATGCTTTCTATTGTATGTATACATGCATCTTAGGGCTATGTTTGTATTATTTAACCCTTTTCCTGCTGAATTACTTCAATTTTGGACTTTTATGTACAGCTTTTGGACTTAGGCTTACAGCTTCTTACTTTTATGTACAGGTTGTGATAAAAAAAACAATTTCAAGTGAGGTTGACCTCACTGCATATTGCAGTGGCGGTTATTATAACATTGATATCTTTCTAGTGCATTTTAAAAATTTTTTTAACCCTTTGAATAGATTTTTAGACTTATTTTGACGTTTGCGTGCAGGTTTTCATGGGTTTTTTTTTTTTTTCCTTTCTTCCAAGTGTAGAGTTTCTGCATATTGCTATGGTGGTTCACTATAACATTTAACTCTTTTCCAGGGTATTTTGTCTTAATTTTAACCCTTTGAATCAAATTTTAGACTTATTTTGATGTTTGCGTGCAGGTTTTGATGTTTTTTTTTTTCCTTTCTTCCAAGTGGAGATTTACCTTGCAGCATATGTCCATGCTTTCTGTTGTATGTATACATGCATCTTAGGGCTATGTTTGTATTATTTAACCCTTTCCCTGCTGAATTACTTCAATTTTGGACTTTTATGTACAGCTTTTGGACTTAGGCTTACAGCTTCTTACTTTTATGTACAGGTTGTGATAAAAAAAACAATTTCAAGTGAGGTTGACCTCACTGCATATTGCAGTGGCGGTTATTATAACATTGATATCTTTCCAGTGCATTTTAAAAATTTTTTTAACCCTTTGAATAGATTTTTAGACTTATTTTGACGTTTGCGTGCAGGTTTTCATGGGTTTTTTTCTTTCTTTCTTCCAAGTGTAGATTTACCTTGTAGCATATGTCCATGCTTTCTATTGTATGTAAACATGCATCTTAGGGCTACGTTGTATTCTTTAACCCTTTTCCTGCTTAATTACTTCAATTTTGGACTTCTTTTGTTTACAGGTTTGGATTTTTGTGCTTTTAAAAAAATTTTTTTCTTCTTTACATATTGCTGTGGGGGTTCATGATAACATTTAACACCTTTCCAGGGTATTTCATCTTAATTTTAACCCTTTGAATCAAATTTTGGACTTACTTTGACGTTTGTGTGCAGGTTTTGATGTTTTTTTTACTTTTATGTGCAGGTTTTGAGGTTTGTCTTTCTTCTCTTCCAAGTGGCGACTTACCTTGTAGCATATTGTCATGGTTCCTATTTTATGTTAGGATGCTTCTTGGGGCTATTATTATATTATTTAACCCTTTAGCTGCTTATTTACTTTAATTTTGGACTTTTGTGTGCAGGTTTTGTACTTTTGTGTGGAGGTTTTGATATTTTTTTTTTAAGTGGAGTTTTACCTCACTGTCATATTGCCATGGTGGTTACTGTAACATTTTCAGGGTATTTTTCTAAATTTTAACCCTTTGAAACAAATGTGATACTTTTATGTGCAGGTTTTGAGGTTTGTCTTTCTTTTCTTCCAAGTGGATATTTTTCAAGTAGACTTTCACCTTACTGGCATATTGCCATTGTGGTTACTGTGACAGGGTATTTTTCTCAATTTTAACCCCTTGAAACAAATGTGATCCTTTTTTTTACTTTTATGTGCAGGTTTTGAGGTTTGTCTTTCTTTTCTTCCAAGTGGTGACTTACCTTGTAGCATATTGCCATGGTTCCTATTTTATGTTAGGATGCTTCTTGGGGCTATTTTTATATTATTTAACCCTTTAGCTGCTTATTTACTTTAATTTTGGGCTTTCGTGTGCAGGTTTTGTACTTTTGTGTGCAGGTTTTGATATTTTTTTTAAGTGGAGTTTTATCTCACTGGCATATTGCCTGGCTGGTTATTGTAATATTTTCAGGGTATTTTTCTAAATTTTAACCCTTTGAAACAAATGTGATACTTTTTTTACCTTTATGTGAAGGTTTTAAGGTTTGTCTTTCTTTTTTTCAAAGTGGAGACTTACCTTGTAGCATATTGCCATGGTTCCTATTTTATGTTAGCATGCTTCTTAGGGGTTATTATATTATTTAACCCTTTAGCTGCTTATTTTCTTTAATTTTGGACTTTTGTGTGCAAGTTTTGAACATTTTTTTTTTTACTCCAACCACCCCTCTACATTGGCCACCTGTTGGTGAGCCACGGGGTACTGATACCCCCTCTAGTTGCATAAATGGTCAGATGTACAAAAGTCTTAAGGTGATGTTGCTTAACCCTGCAATAAAAATGGCCAGTGCTGTTCAAAAACATCACCATTCAAATTTTGTCATCTTTTAACCCATTATCCAATGTAATGGCCCAAACCGGTCTGCATTATTCACAAAAATGACCATTCAGTTTTCATTTTTTGTATCAAAAACATTGCTTGTGATCCCACATTGGAATGAACTTGTTGAGTTCATTCCAATGAGGGTTCATAAGCTATGTTTTTAACACACAAAAAAATGATAAATTAGTTATTCAAGAATTTTGTTATACGCCCGTTTATAAAAACGGGACGTATTATGTTATCAGTCTGTCTGTCTGTCTGTCTGTCTGTCCATAAACAATTTGGTTTCCTTTCATTTTAAAGTTGAACGCCTTGACGGATCGACATCAAACTTTCAGATGTTCTTTGTAGCAATAAAATACAGGTCAATATTGGTGTTTCTCAGTCCATCCACTGCAGAGTTATGGCCTTTTGAAAACACAATTTTTGAAAAACAATTGGTTTCCGTTCATTTAAAGCCGAATGCCTTGACACCAAATTTTTCAGATGTTGTTTTTTATATGCCCGTTTGTAAAATGGGACGTATTATGTTAATGGTCTCTCCGCCCGTCTGTCTGTCCGTCCATGGACACATTTCGTTTCCGGACGATAACTTTAGTTGTAATGGTTTGAGCTGAGTTAAATTTGGCATGTGGATTTAGTATGACAAAATACAGGATGGGTTCGATTCCCGTTTCTAGTGGCTCAGTTGCAGTAGAGTTATGGCCCTTTATTTGTTGGAATTTAGCCCAACTTCTCGTTTCGGGATGATAACTTTAGTTTGCCTTGACCGATTTATTTCAAATTTTCAGTTTTTTCTTTTTGACCACAAAATACAGCTCAAGTTCACTTTTGACCACAATCGCATATACCTTTCCAGAGTTATTCTCCTTGAATGATTGCAAATTTGTGGATTTTGTGGTTTCCGGATGATAACTTTAGTTTGCCTTGACCGATTTTTTTCAAATTCTCAGATTTTGTTTTTGACCACAAAGCACAGCTCAAGTTCATATTTGGCCATAATCGCATGTACCGTTCCATAGTTATTCCTCTTGAATGATTGCAAATTTGTGAATTATGTGGTTTCCAGATGATAACTTTAGTTTGCCTTGACTACTTTGTTTCAAATTCTCAGATTTTGTTTATGACCACAAAGCACAGCTCAAGTTCACTTTCGGCCAAAATTGCATGTACCTTTCCAGAGTTATTCCTCTTGAATTTGTGCATTTTGTGTTTTCCGGATTATAACTTTAGTATGGCCTGACTGATTTTTTATACGCCTGTTGAAAAACCGTCGAATTATGGAATCAGTCTGTCCATTTGTCCATCTGTCGGTCTATCCATTCGTCAACATTTGGTTTCCAGATGATAACTTTAGTATTTTTTTTTCAGTTGACTCCTAAACTTGGTATGTGGTTTAATCAAAACAAAAGACAGGTCAAGTTTGAATATGGGGTCAGTTCGTACTTCGAAGTTCCCCTGAATTATGGCCCTTGTTGGACATAGAATGCAGCAAATATTGGGTTTCCGGATGATAACTTTTAATATTTGTTTTCCGATTGGTTCCAAACTTGGTGTGTTGTTTAATCACAACAAAATACAGGTCAAGTCCGAATATGGGGTTGGTCCGAACAATTTTCACCCTCACCCCCATCTTTACCCCAACCCTTCAGAAATACAAAACGTGCGTATAATGTCCCGCTAGGTGGTGCTCTTGTTTATTAGTGTCATCTGTCTTCGTGTTAGGCAAAGGATTAGGATTATGTTTTTTTTTTCAATTTTACCTCAGAAACATAGCTCATTGGGCTGAGCTCATTGAAATTGACAAAGCCACCCAACTGCAAAAAAAAAAAAAAACCCTGTTGAAAGACTAATGATTCCCATGTGAGTGAATATTTCAAATTTCTTTGACACTGCAAATTATTTTTGGGGTGTGAAGACACAAAGAATAGATAAAAAAGCTGCCCTTCCTCGTCAAAAAAATTCCGGAAAGATTGCCTGAAAAAGAAGAATTTTTTTTTTACAACAGCCCTAATCAAGAATAATTTTTGCAAGTGTTGTCTGCTATTCGTGTTAGGCAGCCCTCGAAATTAGCCACGGAAATCGGCAAATGCTGTGGGGATTGTCGTAGGATATGAATTTCTTCTCAACATACAATTGTTTACAGTTGGCTGTAACGTAAGTGTAAGCCCTACTTCAGAACTAACTCAAGCTAATAACGTTTCCAAACGAGTTGGAAAAGTGGAAGAGCGCAAAAGCACAAAAAAAAAAAAAGATTGAAAAGGGATCGAGTGAGACCGGTGCTCAACCTTACAGGTACTCTCTCTGCACACCTCTTGCATTTCCCGAGGGCATGCGCAACAACCGTGACGTCAATTCCTTTTTTTTCCATCTTAACTCGTTCTGCTTAGCTTGTTTCTTTGAGAACAACTTGAATAACTCGCTACGATTATTGTTATATGTGCATTCTAGGATTGTATCCTTTACTCAAGCTCAAAATTGTTGTGTTTTTCTTTATATTTATGCTCATTTTAGCTTGTGTTATCTTTGCTTATCTTGCCTTTTCTGTGCGCGAAAACCTCGCCCCGCGTTTTCCACCGGTGGGAAGCTTGAATCTTTGGATTATTTTAGGGGATTTTTCCCACAAGAAATTATTCTGTCACCTTTTTGGACAATGCCAAAAACACTCCCTTGTCCTTCTTGTATGCAGGTGAAACATGTCGATGATATTCTCTTGTGTCACTTGCAACAATTGTTCTCAGGCCCATCCCTGTGGGGTTTCGTCTTCCAAGTTCTGGGCTTCAGTTAACAAGGTGGTTCTAACCAGAGCTAGAGCCCCGCGTTCTCTGGGCAAAGGTAGCCATGCCTCATCGGATATTTCTGAGAGTGCATGTGGTGACTGTGTTATGTAGGATGTTGGGCAGCCTTTTTCGGTAACAAGTTCCTCTGTGATTGTTGGTGGTGCTGGTGCTGGGATGCCTGAAGTGGGGACTGCGGTCTCCCTTCCTTTGGCTCCGGTAGTCACCCTTGAGGCGACTGTTTCCGTTGAGAGTTTTTATGAGGTCAGCTCAGTCGCCCTCCGATTTGCCACCTGCATCATCTGCAGTTGCTGAGGAAATTGTTCATGCTGCTCCTACTTTGCATGATGGTGCTTCTGCCATTTCTTCCAGGGATGGTATACAGTCTCGGGGGCCCGAGGCTGTATCTGGTGATGTGTCACAGGGCTCCCAGCCTTCCCTGGCTTCTCAGCGAAACTGTACGGGTTTTCTGGCTGCCCCGTCTCATCTGGCTTGGTTTGCTCCTGGCAGATTGGGACGCCCGGTCGCTTCGGCAGTGATTCCTCGGGTGAATCGTTTGTTGTTCCACCTTCCCCTGCTGGTGAGTCGACTAGCAGGATGGGGCTGGGACATTGGCAACCAGGGCCTTCTGTTTGGCAGAGGCCAGTGATGGCTCCTGTTATCTGTCACTCTTGGGACCTTCCTCCGTGATTTCTCACTGTGTCCCAAGTCTGGCTGTCGATCGATGCTTGTCGTCAGTCTCAGAGGATGGGCAGTTGGTCCTTCTGTCTCGCAGAGGCCAATGGCAGGTTCCTGTCATTCTTGGGACAATCCTCTGGTGTCTTCTCATCGTGTCCCAGGTCCAGCTACCAATCGACGTATGTCGTCGGTCTCTCTAGAGGATTTGCAGGCAGGGCTTTCTGTTTTGCAGAGGTCAGTAAATGCCCCTGGGCTTCACTCTTGGGACTGTCCTCTGGTGTCTTCTCACCATCTCCCTACTCTGCCTGCTGATCAACGATTGTCGTCCGTCCCGTCTGAGGATTTGGGTTCTTTTAGAAGGGTCCATTGGGAAGACACTTCGTCGGGCGTGGCTGCTCCAATGGATTCTCTGACCTGCATCAGGCCATTTTGGCTCTCACCCGGTTACTTTCTAGCAAGCCTCAAGTTGGCTTCCCTGTGCCTCCTGAGGCGCAACCTCCTTTGGTCAGTCGCAGAGATTCCTCACCTGGTCCTTTGAATACTGTTCAGTATTCACAGGAGGTTTCCGCTGGTCAGCCCGAGTTGGGCTACGTCTGTTCTGCCACAAAGGATGACGATTTGCTTGAAGGCGACGGGCCCCGCCATCAGTCTTGGTGCAGGCTTTAGATTTTGTTTTTGGCTTATTGCCAGACATTCAGCCTTCAGATCAGCCATCAGTAACCGTCCGACCGTGGTCCTCTGTGGAGCGCCGCAACCCTGTCGAGCCTTCTAGCTCTGGGGTTTTACACCCTCTGCAATTGGCTCAGGTTGTTGAGTCCTTCCAGAGCCTGGATGCCAAAATGCGTTCCAAGGCCCTGAAGGGTTCTTTCTTTTCACGATCTGATGCATTTCTGCCTTCATCGTGGTTTCGTGTCTACGAATCCGTCTGTCCACCAGTCTTCCAAGGGTTGACTACTGTGGATGAGGATTCTTCTTCCCTTGGGTTAACTAAACCTAAGTCGGCAGTTCTCCCCATGTCGGTAGTTGAATCCATGGTGGGCCTGTCCCAAGAGATGCTAGGCATGTTGTCTCTCGCGGACCACGTCATTGCTGCCCTGGCTGCCTATTTTCTGCCAGGGGAGTTTGATCATGCTCAGGCGCCTTTGTGCGTTTTGTCTCAGGCTCTTATGAACCTGACACACGCTCACGCCTGCAACACATCTAATTTGGAGCTTGCTCGCCAGGATGAAGTGTTGGACACTTCTCCATCCCTTCCTTCTGAACAGCGTGCTGTTCTGAGGTCTGCCCCTTTGGTTGGACCTCAGCTGTTCCATGGGTGCTGTCAGTGGTGAGGTTCTTCGTCATTCGAAGGACCAGCTTTTGTTACAGCAGCTGGACCAACCTGCTGCTGCAGTGGTGGTCGTTCCAGGCCCTCCAAGCACCCAGCTATGCCGGCCACGCCTTTGGCTCCGTCCGGTCCTTCTGCTCAGAAGAAACGCCGAAATGGCCAAGCTCGCTGGCAGCGTCAGGGAGGAAAGTGTCAGGACTCTGTTGCTTCCCGAGGGGGTGGTTTCTCCTCTCGGGGAGCCTTGCCAAGCCGCAAATGAAGGTCCTCATCTCGATTCACCTCCAGTCGGGGGAAAGCTGTCGCTGTTTTTCGACCATTGGACAGAGATAACGTCGGACCCTTGGGTCCTCGACGTTATCCAATCAGGTCTGTGACTGTCCTTCCTTCGGCACCCCTGTTTATCTCGGGTGCCCCTCCCGACTCAGGTCCCTTCCGATCCTCAGCGTTGGGACCTTCTGGTGCAGGAGATCGACAATCTTCTCTCCAAAGGGGCGATCGAGGTGGTCAGGAACACCCTTTCTCTGGGGTTCTACTTGAGACTTTTCTTGGTGCCAAAGAAAAGTGGCCAGTTTCGTCCTCTCATCGATCTGAGTATCCTGAACGAGTCCATCATAGCACCTCGTTTCAGCATGGAGACTTTCAGGTCAGTTCGACGGTCGATTCGTCAGGGTGATTTTGCAGCCAGTATCGACCAGAAGGATGCCTATTTCCATGTACCCATTCACCTGGCGTCACGGAAATCGGGATCGTGTCTTTCAATTCAAAGCTCTCCCGTTGGGTTTGAACCTGGCTTCTTGGGCCTTCACCCAACTGATGTCACTCGTGCTTGCTTTTCACCATACTCAGTCGGCTGTGACTTCGTCGGCCTACTTGGATGACATCCTCCAATGGCACCACAATGCTGCGGTCCTGGAGTCCAATGGTTGTTTGGCTTGCTGGCGTCGCTGGGTTTCAGAGTCAATTGCGAGAAATCGGATCTCCTTCCTTCTCAGCAATTTTGTCATTTGGGAATGGATTTTGACACTTCTCACAATGTGGTGTCTGTTCCCAATGCTCGGGTGGTGATCCTTTCCGTCTTGACTCGGAACCTGCTCTGATCCTCCTCTGTCTCGGCCAGGACTTTCCTTCGGATGGTGGGCCTTTGCGGTTCGGTGACAGATCTCATTTCGCTGGGTCGCTGGTTTGTCCGACCTCTCCAACACTTCCTGTTGGATCATCGGCGTCCAAATGTGGATCCTCTGGACCTGGAACTTCCTATTCCTTGGTCCTTGCTTTGTCACCTCAACCCTTGGGCCGTTGTTCCCTGGTTGACTCAGGGTGTCCCGTTGGTTCTTCCTTCAGCCGATCGCATCCTTACTGCAGATTCCAGCGAGCTGGACTGGGGTGCGACGTTGGATCCTCTCGGTCTCTCTACTCACGGCGAGTGGGACAACGAACAGATGGCCCTTCATATCAACCAGAAGGAGCTCCTTGACCTTCTGTTGAGTTTTCAGCAATGGATCTCTCACCTGTCGAATCACACAGTCCTGCTTCTTTGCCGGAACTCTCACTGTAATATAATTCAAGTTTTTCAGTTTCTATTTTCAGAGGAACATGAACATGGTGATGGTTTTGTGACACCCGTCCAAAGTGTGCTACCGTCATTGTGCCTCTGTTGAGCAATAGAGCTAGCTGCAAGGTGCTCATGAATATTAAGCAAGGATAAGGCCTCTAGTTAGTGTTCTTAATCCCTTGCAAGCAGCTAGCTCGACCGGTGAAACAGTTACCCTGTCCGTGGGAGCCGTGACACCGGGTATGTCCATTGCGGTCGAAGGAAGTGTAGATTTGGGTAGAGCCAGCACCTTAAAAACAAAAGCTCACCCAGCGACAACGGAAATAGGGAGGAAGTCAGCAAGTTTCTTGTTGGGAGGCTTGGCGAGATCTGACAAGGCCGCGAGCGGGAGAGGCCTCTCTCTAACCTAGCAACTTCTGGGGCCACAGGTTGATATGAGAAACTTGCACAAGCTGGAACCAAATTTTCTTTTCGGGAGACGCGGCGAGGTCTGATAAGACCGCGAGCAGGATAGGTCCGAATGTTGTTTTGAGAAACTTGCATGAGACGGAGCATACGTCTGCCTGCTGCTCAGGACGTCTATTCTGCAGCCAGGGTCGGCTTCAGTCACGGCTTCCTCCGCTACATTGTAAAAGCACACACGACCGCATGCTAGCTACCAGACTTCAGATAACCAGCCAGTTGCGTGAAGACGGAGCCAGTCTTCGCCCGTGAAGTCGGACCATCTGGTGGTTAGCGATCCGAGGCTTTGTTCATCGGGACGTTCCGAGAAGAGATAAATATCTGGATCTTAGTCCCAGGAAAGTAGCAAGCGGCGAAAAAACAGGTAACCGCTACTCCTCAAGCCTCGGTTACGGGCTTGCTGTTGCAGAATGCGCAGCTGATTGCAGCAAGTGCAAGAACAGCCCCCACCGCCCCCCCCCCCCCCCCCCCCCCCCCCCCTTATAGATGACAAGGTGAAAAATATCTGGATCTTAGTCCCAGGAGAGTAGGAAGCGGCGAAAAAACAGGTAACCGCCACTCTTCAAGCCTCGATTACAGGCTTGCTGTTGCAGATTGCGCAGCTGATTGCAGCAAGTTCAAGAGCAACCCCCACCGCATCCCTCAGACCCCCCCCCCCCCCCTCCCTCCCGCAGACTCCTGTGGTGAGCTGTCGGACGGTGCTGGGTCGGCCCAATCATCTGTTCATGCAGATGCAAATGACCGAATGTCACAGCTGAATCTGTCAGATGGCGAAAGGGACAAGGAAGAGGATTACCCTTTCCTTTCGGAACAGCATATGGTTGCAATAAATTTTATTTATCAATACTATACTGACTTTGTTAGCTGCGACTACTATAAAGGAACCGCTGTCATCTTCAGCCATGTTATCAACGCCATATTCACCTCTCTAGTGCTAAGAGGAAGGCAGTTTCTTATCGACATCTTCAATAATATACTGTTCCTTGGACTGCATTCATTTGAAATGGTTGGAGAAGATGTTCAGAGAGCTCCTCTGCGTTTAAATGAGCAGGCCGAGGATGAAAATATGTCCCCACCTGCATCATTCAATATACGCTCGGAAGTGATGGAATGTGCTATTTCCTCCAATAGACCGAATCTGGACGTGATGTCCTACGCAGATCACCTCACCAGAGCTATGGCTCAATGTCTTAATGGGAAGGAATTTGAGGACGTTCCTCGCTTAGAATTCTTTCCAGGGCAATCATGTATGCCACATACAACTCCGTCCTGACAGTGGCAAATTGGGAGTTGATCAGACATGATGATGCCTTTGCGTTATCATCGCTTATAGATGACAAGGTGAAAAGCTCTCTCCAAGTCGCTCCGGTCTCCGGATATACTCTATTTGATGATGAGCTTTCGTTAGTCTATGAACAGGCTATAAGAAAGCTTCCAATACACTGCTACTGAAGCCTGCGCCTCAACACGCTTCAGCAGACCGGGGTAAGCGAGGTCGTTCCACTTAATCAGCTAAGGGATCTCCTCGCGAGGGTACAATAAACCCTCTTATACTTACTTCGGTGGTCGTCAGTATAGCGACTCGGAAAAGAGGCGCAGGTCTGATCCAGACTATAGGTCCGACGCCCCTAGACAACGGGACGAGGTTCTTCATGGGGAGGACGTGGTTTCTTCTTCCGTAAGCCTCGTTAGTCGTACAGGTGATAAATAAGACCTCTATTACTTACCAGTTGACGGAAAGTTATCAACTTAGCGAGAAACTGGATTTATGTCACGGAAGATCAGTGGGTAAAGTGTTGTCTCGGAAGTCTGTGGCTATGATCCGAACATAACCCCCTCCTACAAAATTTCAACGTTGGACAAATCTTCCAGCGGATCCCTTCAAAAAGGAGCCGCTCCTGGTGGAGGTACAGGCTCTCTTATTAAAGGAAGCAATAGAGATCGTCGAGAATAGACTTCTGTTGCTTTCCACTTAGCGGAAGGTTATCAACCTCGCAAAAAAGTGGAGGAAAATTGCGGAAGGTCAGTGGATGAGTATGTAGGCTCGGCAGACCTGCGGCTATCAGTCCGAGCAAAGCTCCACTGACTACAATTACGTGTTGGTCAAATCTTCCGGGGAATTCTTCCAAGAGAGTCTCTCCTTGTGGCGGTATAGGCTCTCCTATTGAAGAAAAGCAATAGAGGTTGTTGAAATATTCTCCAGGTTATTTCTAATCACCTGTTTTTCATCCTGAAGTCAGACAAATAGTGCATAGATAGGCTGAGACAGCTGTCTTGTTTGGAATAGAGCCGTTAGAGGGAATAAGTACGTCTTTTCCCTCTCATTGTTCTATTCCTTGGCGTCAGACATTTAATGTCATTGTGGACGTCATATTCGCCTTATGTACTGTTACAGTGGTCTTTTCTTGAGGCTAGTGTTGTAAGTCTCCATTTAATGAGCTTTCAAGGCTGCAAGTGACACAGATATGTCTTCAGGTAGACGAAGACACATAACTGCATAGTTACCTTGAGATTACTGTCTCTGGGAATTACAGCTGTTAGAGTAGCAGCTTGTCATTCCCTACCTTGCACGATGATGGTTGTAAGTCTCTAATTAGTGAGCTTTCAAGTCACTAGTTACAACGAGATATCTGTCTTCACGGACAGGAAGACTTCTAGCTACGTTAGCCAGGCTGTGACCTCTGATTTTGGGATTAAAACCTGATAAGGTACAGTGCTTTTCGGTTTTTTCCATAGATGTCATAGACTTGAGTCTTATTGTTTACACTATAGTAGCCTACCTAGAATCATAAGCGAGATTGTTTCAGTTATTATGCAGTGACATAACTGAATTTATTTTCACTGGAGACTGCTATCTATTTGGGAATTTAGGGCTGTTAAATAGCAGCACATCATTCCCGACCTTGCGCGACGATAGTTGTAAGTCTCCGTTCAGTAAGCCTTCAAGGTCACATCTTACACCAATATATCTGTCTTCACGGAGAGGAAGACTTATAAGCTACGGCTCGCGTTGTAAGTCTCCTTAGTGAGCTTCTAAGGCCGCAGTTCTCAGCCTTTTATGGTCTTCACGTATAGGAAGACCTTTAACTTCTTCAGCTAGGCTGAGTTCGTTGTCCTATCGGACATGATACCATATGTTAGAGGAGGTTATTCTCTTCCTACCCGTATGGTTTGGTGTTAGTTATATGAGGTGATAAGCCCTATTAATGATGCCATATTTATCTAGTGTGATTATGTCGATACGGTGTATTTGTTCTTCACATCCCTCTCCATTCTTAGTGGCATTATGGAGTCGGTCAGACGTGAGGGAACCCTGCTGTTCCTATTCCATTTCATGACTAACACAAGAACGATTCAAGAAATGTGGGTGAGTGGGATTCGATATGAATTCGAATCCTCCCCACCAATATGCTAAGAGGCGATTACAGGGCAGGACATAGTTTTCCTCCTGTAAGCCTCGTATGCATTTAGTATATACATGCTTTTCATGGCTTCTCAATTGGCGGCTGGGTCGTGTTCTAACGGCATCCTCATGGGCACATCTGCTTTTTAGTTGATTTGTTTCCTGGGGTTGTTCGTTTATACGAGCATATGATTCTTTATCAATAAATTGCTAGCCTCCGTGTACCTGTATGGTTGACATGTCGGTTATCTGGGCGACATTCTCCAATGTGGCAATTAGTCCACTCTGAAAAGTTTTGCTCAGGGTGGTCTGGCCTTTCTTACGACGTATGAGTTTATTACTACTCAATTAACTGCATATTAACGTTGTATTATTCATTCAGTTTTCTGGTTACACTTGTATCACTCGGTCATACCGTGGTTACAAGCTGTATTCAGATGAGTGTATGCGGGATTTCATTGCCCGCATGCATAATATGTCTATTATTAGGCAGATGCATTGTTGACAGACTATATAAATTCTTGCTCTGCTTATAGAGCTTATGAGAATTTTGGGGCTATTTGGTTCAGTTATGGAACTGCCAATAGGCCGTCTATGTATATGTTCTAATTTGTTTGGATCATTATTCGGAGTAATATATTCTTCTCCGAACAATTTTCTTTCTGAATAAAAAAACAGTGCTGGTAGTTAGTCACAAAATCAATTTTAAATCCTAGTACAGTGGAGCCCACTTAATTGGATATCTCTAAATTGTACATCCCTGTTAATTGAATATAATTTCCCAACACAAAACCATTTACCATACCTCCAGTACAAATTTGACTTGTTAATTGAATATAGGTTATAGAGTAAACTCCTGTTAATTGAATAAAAAATCTTGTAACCTGTCGAGAAATTACCCTGACTCTCCCAAGTTTTCCTTTGTTTATAGACCTATTTGGCCTCAGCACATCCAATGCAGGCATTTAATCTATTTTATCTTGTTTGACAGAGCTTGTGAAGCTCTGTCAAACAAGATATAATAGAATAAATGCTAAGTTTATCTCTAGAAAACAGGAAAGTGACAATCCCTGTTAATTGAATACTCCTGTTAATTGAATAATTTTCGTTGGCAAAGTGGCTATTCAATCTATAGGGTTCCACTGTGCATGTAATCCAAGAGAAATAATAATGACAGAGCCTGGCAGTAAAAAACGAAAAAATCTTAACTTTGGAAAAGAGAATGATAGTGATTGACTGAATGTGGTGACAGTGCATGAAAAATTGCAAATGTTCTCTGTGTTGCAAAAACACAAATACAGTCAGTTGTGAAGGAAAAACAGAATTTGAAAGAGGAGTGGAAAAATTGTATACAGAGTAACAGGCAATATGTAAAAGCCCAGAGGTCTATGCTGATATTAATGAAGCAGTGTGGAACTGGTTTTGTATTGCCCATAGCAAAAACATTCCACTGACTGGAAAGCTCCTGTAAGAGAAAGCCATAATAGCATCATATGAAATGGGCCATGCAGAATTTACAGCCTCAAATGGCTGGTTAGAATGCTTCAGAAATTGCCACAATATTAAATCTGGTATCCTCAGTGGCAAATCAGCTGAAGTTAATGAAGCGTCTGTAGATGACTGGAAAAAACGTCTGCTATCTATCACAGAAGGATATTCCTTAGAAAACATTTTTAATGCTCATCAGACAGGCCTGCACATAAGAGGGCTGCCAGAGAGATCTTTAGTCTCAAAAAACGATGAAAGAAAAAGGAGTTAAAAAAGCAAAGGACAGAGTGACTAGCTTGCAGTGCCACTGGGGAAAAAATTGAACTTTTAGTCATTGGAAAATCCAAAAATCTGAGATGCTTCAAAGGATTTAAAATGTCAAACATGGTCATTGCATGGTCAGTGAATATAAACAAGATCAGATCCACCAGTGAGATTCTTTTGATATTTGGAAAACAACATCTCTAGGGAGGTCAGATTGACATTTGTTCAAATCGGATCTCTGGGTTGATATTTGGGCTCTTTACTGAAGCCCAAAGGTGGACTTAGTGCAATATGAGAAAATTTCTTTTAAAATCTTCTTCAGATCCACCTGTTAGAATCTTTTATATTTGGTATACAACATCTCTAGGGAGGTCAGATTCATGTCTGTTAAAATCAAGTCCCTGGGTCAATATTTGGGCACCCCATGGGAGTCCGAATTTTAACTTAGTGCAATATACAGAATAATCTTTAAAAATCTTCAGATCCACCAGTCAGACTCTTTTGATATTTGGTACACAACATCTCTATGGGGGTTAGATTCAAGATTGTTCAAATCAAGCCCCTGGGTTAATATTTATGCTACGTTTGGGAGCCTGAATTGCAACATAGTACCATATGAGGGAATTTCGTTAAAAAAAATCTTCTTTTTCACATCCACCAGTCAGAATATTTTCCTATTTGGTAGACATCTCCAGGGTGGGCGTTGGGAGGGGGGGGGGGGGGGGGGGGGGTAAGATTCAAGTTTGTTCAAATCGGGCCCTTGGGTTAATTTTGGGGCTCTTTATGGGGGCCCATAGTTTAACACTGTGCAATGTGAGAAAATTTCTTGAAAATCTTTTTCGGATCCACCAGTTACAATCTTTTCATATTGGGTATGTGACATCTCTAGGGGTGTCAGATTCAAGTTTCTTCAAATCGAGTCCCTGGGTTAATATTTGGGCTCCGTATGCTGGACACTTACTGATAAACTCATCTCTTTTGACAACTTGATCCAGGTGAGCGTTTTAGGCTCACCTGAGTCTCTAGTTTTGTTATCCTACAGTTTATTTCCACTCGTACTGCACTGTTCATTTACCTCCTCCCATGAAAGAAAGAATCCAACATCATTACTTACTCTGAGAGGGTGGTGGGAGATTTTTTTTCTTCTTTTTTTTTGCTGATCACAGGAGCTCATTACAAACCATGATTCAGGGATAAAATAATATTATAAAATAAGCATAACTGGATATACTACTCGTATACTAGTATATTATGTACGAGTATGGGGGGTATCCAGTTATGCTCATTTTATAATATTAATCTTCTTCTCATGAACCACCAGAGGGAATGCCTTCATATTTGGTATAGAACATCCTTTGGTGTAGAAGATTAAAGTTTGTTCAAGGGAAGTTGATAGGTCAATATTTGGGCTCTCTGTGGGGGCCTATCCATTTTGGGCTCTGCCCAAAATTTCTATTTCAAGAACTGGTGGGCCAATTTCAACCAAATTTGGCATGTAGTATAGGAGTGTCCTAAGTAATTGATTGATCCCCCCACCCCCACCCCCCCCCCCAATTTTTTTTTTCACAGCCCTGTAGCAACCCCAGGGGCTAAAACAAAAAAAAATTCAAAAGCCCATATATCACAAACCACAAGGAACAGAGAACTCTTGTTTGGTATGAAGCATCCTTAGGACTGGTAGAAGGGATTGGTAAAAAAAAATTGCCACCGGTTCAATCAGGGTGCTCAGTAGAGGGTATTGAAAAAATGATGAGTCAGCATTTTTTTGCAGTAATTTATCCTGGATAAAAATGTTCATTCACTGACAACCTTGATTGACATCTAGATTAACACATTTTTCTTAAAATAACAAGTTGCTGCCAGGCACATTGTGATCTGTTATTTTAATCAGGAAATTTTTTTTTTCACAGCCCTGTAGCAACCCCAGGGGCTAAAAACAAAAAAAAATTCAAAAGCCCATATATCACAAACCACAAGGAACAGAGAACTCTTGTTTGGTATGAAGCATCCTTAGGACTGGTAGAAGGGATTGGTAAAAAAAATTGCCACCGGTTCAATCAGGGTGCTCAGTAGAGGGTATTGAAAAAATGATGAGTCAGCATTTTTTTGCAGTAATTTATCCTGGATAAAAATGTTCATTCACTGACAACCTTGATTGACATCTAGATTAACACATTTTTCTTAAAATAACAAGTTGCTGCCAGGCACATTGTGATCTGTTATTTTAATCAGGAAATTAAATTGTTCAGAAATTTGTGACTTCAGTGTGTTTTCCAAAGATTTTATTTCATGTTGAACCCTTTCAATGCTGGAAACATTTATCTGATTCCTGTATGCATGTCTTTAATTTACCCCTCTCAAGACTGCAATGTGTGTTCAAGAGGTTTTATTGATGCCATGAACAAATCCTTTCAATGCTGTATATGTTTTTTTCTGGTTCCTTGGAAAAAAATGATCTGATTCCTGTACGAATATCTTTAATTTAACCTCCTCATGACTTCAGTGTGTTTTCCAAAGATTTTATTTTATATTGAACCATTTCAGTTCTGTGCACATATATGTTTTTTCTCGTTTCTTGGATGGATGTCTTTAATTTAACCCTCTCAGGACTTCCGAATGGCTTTCAAAGATTTTATTGATGCCTTAATCAAACCTTTCAATTCTGTGCACATATGTTTTTAGCTCAATTTTGGCGAAGTCAAATTTGAGCTATTGTCATGGCCCGTCGTCTGTTTGTCCATCCGTCCGTCTGTCTGTCTGGCCGTCTGTCTGTCCGTACGTCAACAATTGGCTATGGCTCGGGCTAGAGGTCGTATTTATGAACCGATCTTTACGAAACTTCTTGTGTACCTTTGTTATGACCCTGGGACGGGAACGAGTGTTTTTAGGTGTGGTCCGAAATTCAAGATGGCTGCCAGTGGCCATTTTGTACCGATGATGCAAAAATCAGTTTTTTGTACAGAACTTCTGTATGAAAGTTCTGATTTGAATAAAGTTTTGTATAAATGTTTAGTATCATGGGATACATCACATATAATACGGGTTTTTTTCTCGTGCGTAAATTATGCAAATTAGACTGACTTTGATTTATTTAGTGTTACTTTCAGAGCTGTAAGTGCCAAGCTGCCATGGCTCGGGCTAGAGGCCGTATTTATGAACCGATCTTTACGAAACTTCTTGGGTACCTTTGTTATGACCGTGGGACGAGAACGAGTGTTTTTGGGTGCGGTCCGAAATTCAAGATGGCTGCCAGCCGCCATTTTGTACCGACGATGCAGAAATCTGTTTTTTGTACAGAACTTCCATATGAAAGCTCTGATTTGAATAATTTTTTGTATGAATGTTTAGTACCATGGGATACATCACATATAATACGGGTTTTTTTCTCGTACGTAAATTGTGCAAATTAGACTAATTTTGATGTTTTTTGGGGTTACTTTCAGCACTGTAAGTGCAAATGCCAATACGGCTCGGGCTAGAGGCCATATTTATGAACCGATCTTTACAAAACTTCTTGGGTACCTTTGGTATCATCGTGGGACGAGAACGAGTGTTTTTGGATCCGGTCCGAAATTCAAGATGTCCGATGGCAGCCATTTTGTACAAAATTAGGTGCAATCAGATTTTTGCACAGAACTTCCATATGAAAGCCCTGATTTGAATAATTTTTTTGTGTGAATGTTTAGTACCATGGGATGCATCACATATAATACGGGTTTTTTTCTCGTGCAGAAATTATGCAAATTAGATGAACTTTGATTTTTTTCAGTGCGACTTACACACAGTAAGTACACATGTCAATACGGCTCAGACTAGAGTCTGTATTTATGAACTGATCTTCACGAAATGTCTTGGGTACCTTTGTTATCACCTTGGGACGAGAACGAGTGTTTCTGGGTGCGGTCTAAAATTCAAGATGGCTGCCAGTGGCCATTTTGTACCAAAATTAGGTCTAATCAGTTTTTTGTACACATCTTCTATACAGCTCAGACTAGAGGCCATATTTATGAACCAATCTTTACAAAACTTCTTGGGTACCTTTGTTATCACCGTGGGATGAGAGTGAGTGTTTTTGGGTGTGGTCCAAAATTCAAGATGGCCACCAGCAGCCATTTTGTACCAAAATTAGTGCAATCAGTCTTTTGTATAGAACTTCTGTATGAAAGTTCTGATTTGAATAAATTTTTGTATGAATGTTTAGTAACATGGAATACATCACATATTGTAAGGGGTTTTTTTTCGTGCAGAAATTATGCAAATTAGATGAACTTTGATTTATTCAGTGCTACTTTCACAATGTAAGCACACGTGTCAATACGGCTCAGGGTAGAGGCTGTATTTATGAACCGATCTTCACAAAACTTCTTGGGTACCTTTGTTATCTCCTTGGGATGAGAATGAGTGTTTCTGGGTACGGTCCAAAATTCAAGATGGCTGCCAGTGGCCATTTTGTACCGAAATTAGGTCCAATCAGTTTTTTGTCACAAGTTCTATACAGCTCGTATTTATGAACTGATCTTCACAAAACTTCTTGAGTACTTTTGTTTTCACCTTGGGACAGGAACGAGTGTGTTTTGGGGTGCCTTTGTTATCACTGTGCTATGAGAACAAATATTTTGGGGTTCAGTCAGACCCACTCTGGGACTCAAAGATTTTTTCTAGTTCAGCATCTGACTGTCACCCACCTTTACAATACTTTACCTATATATTTGTTACAGGCAACGGTCAGTATTTATGTACAGACCGTTACAATACTTTATATGTACCTTTGTTATCAGGTCATTACCTAGATGTTTGTCATTGCTGTGTCACATACTATACATGTACATGTCATTGTCTTGACAAGTTGAGCTACAGTGTCATTGACACTTTCATTTGTGGTTTGTTGGAAAAAAAATTCTCTAATTCCTGTATGAATATCTTGAATTTAACTCTCAGAAGCCAGGAGTCGAGTTTTCTCGCCTGTGATGTAATATGGCAGGTAATCTGGCTGTCACAGTTTGGCTATCTTTGGGCTGGGGGAGAATTAAATACTGAGCAGGTGCTTCTTGTCAAGGGACACTTGACTAGAAACATCTGCTTTACTGTAAGTTTTTTGCGGTATGTCATGTTCAGTGAATTCATTCTGATTCCCTGGCTTCTAAGAGTTAACCCTCTCCAGACTTCAGTGTGGGTTCCAAAGATTTTATTTGATGTGATACTGTTAATGAAAACCTATATCTGATTTCTTTAAAAATGTTTTACCCCCAAAATGAGCCTCCATAAATTCTCTTTCTGTTTTGTTTATTTTTGATGCTTTAACCATTTTCACACAGATATGAATTTACTGGTGGCAGTAAAATTCTGTTTCTCTAGTTTGAAATCTTTCTTATTCTTTAAAACCACTGGGCCAAATTCATTCATTAATGGCACAGACCATCTTTGGAGTAAACTTTTTTCTCCCTTGTTCAAATGAAGCTGCTGCCATCTTCTGATTTTTCCTCCAAATTACCATATCCCTTTGGGTGGGGTTAATGTTCCGTAAGCCAAATATACTTTTAAAATCCTCTTTTTATAAGCCACTTGCAATAATGCTTAGATTTCTTGTTTGGAACTTACTCTCATGATGCAGATTTACTTTTTTTTCAAAGAAACTCAGTCAAAATTTGGGCTCCCAAATTTTTTGACTACACTCAATAGTTCTGTTTGAAAATTTCACTCTTCTACAGAACGTTGTGCAGTTATTCTGTTGTCTTGACTTGAAATTTCTACACATTATTTATTCTTTCCAGTGTTCGTATAATTACCTGTCTTATTACTTGCTTCTGAATATTTGCTCCTGGATAACTTGTCCACCTTTAAATGTATAAAGGAGTCACCAGGTCTGTAAATCAACAAGTCTAGAGGCTTACGGGTAACTGTTGGCAGTGTTGGAGTTCAAAATTGGTGGGAGATGACAGGTAGACAGCCAACCTGGCTATGTCATCTCCCGACAGTGTAAATCAATTGTAAATATATAATATTGTTATTACATTGTAATTGTATTTGATTTATACCGTTAAATAAACTATATTATTATTATTATTATTCTATTTTCAGAATCAGTGGGCAGATATGAACCATATTTGTCATGTAGTATATAACTGGGTCATAAGTATTTCATTTATGCCGGATTTTTTTTTTTTTTTTTTTTGAAGTCGGGGGAAGGTAGAGAGAATCACAGTAGTTCAAAACAAAACAAAAATTCACAGAACAGAGCTTGCTGGAAAGCTTTCCTAGGACCAGCAGAAATGAATGGCCAAAAAAGTTGCCTTTCGGTTGTGTCATAGCAAATAAAAAAATTTCTCTTGCTGCTGATCACTTACTGATACACTCATCTATTTTGACAACTTGAGCCAGGTGAGCATTTTGAGCTCACTTGAGCCTCTGGATTACAAAATGCAGATGATATAAAATACTCTCCTCTGCTAAATAACAGTGATGGCCAAATAATAGTGATGCTGCACATTTTTGGGTCCAATAAATTAAAGTGATGATGCCAAATAATATTGATGGCAGACCTACCAGAATTACAGGAGTTGTAGCTCAGTTGCACGAAATTCCCACAAAGGCCACTTGACAATTCCTGTGGTTTACTCCTGTAAATTTGACATGGATCAAAGGAACTGAAGGGTATGGGGTACACAATAGTGGAAGATTATGCAAAAGAATTTTGCAGGACTTTTTCGAAAGCTAGATATACATCTATGTATTAAACTCTGCAAAGCAGTCCAGTACTGGACTGCCATGTGTGGAACGGTCCAAAGCAATCCAATAATGGCAGCCTGGACCATGGACTGTACTGTTTTTTTTGCGGTCTGGTCCGCATCCCTAGCCTTATCACACGATTGAGTTAGGTAAGTGCTTACTTTTGTTTTCAAATTTTCTTTACAGGTGGTGGCTATATCCGACTGGTAGAAGCAAGACATCCTTGTCTTGAAATGCAAGATGATGTGGCATACATACCCAATGATGTTCACTTTGAAAAAGGTGAGGAACAATTCATAACAATTATGAGAAATCTCTCTGGTGATATTGTTTTAAACCCCTGATTAACTCTTTACCCAACACATGATATAAAAATTTGTTATTTTAATTAATGTTTTTTTTTTCAAAGGTTTCCAAAAATTTCAGCCAAACCATATTGTGACCCCTAATTGGAACACGCTCATCACATTATAGGGTTTTGTTGAAATTGTTTTCAACTACTCAATCTGAAAATTACGGAAGGATTTCCCTCATAGTCATTTGGTAAAGAGTTAACGAAACTTAACAGACAGTAGCATATATCATGTTTTGGAATAAAATTTTAAAACTAACCAAATTTGATTGAATTTTTGTGTAATCCACTACACAGATTTGGAAAAGTGTTACTGTCTTCATAATATGCGGCTTTTGTGTTTACCATCGCAACAATGCAAGCGATTTAGAATCCACCATTTTGTGAAACCGGTCCAAAAATAATTCAGGTCTATAATTCCTATGCATACAGTAACAAACTTGACTATCAAACTTGACCTGCATCTTTGGGGGTAGGGAGCAGGGACCAGCATAGGAATGAATTTTAGGGAGAAGTGACTTCTTTTCCTCTCCAAAAATAGGGAGAAATGAGAGATTTAATGGAAAAGTGAAATTTCTAAAGAAAGAAATGCTGAGAAGAGAAATTAATTTAATTTAAAAAAAAATTGTCCATAAACCTGTAAAACAATGAAAATCTAGTTTGTGGGATCCAGTGGAAGAACCATGTGTTTTCTATGGAGCCCAGCCCTGCACCCTTCCCCCCCCCCCCCCCCCCCATATGCCCCTCCCTCCCCAATCCACTTGCTCCTCCCGCCCCGAAATTTGAAAAGAATGTTTTGGATTTCCTTCTCAAAGTGCAAGTATAGTGCCCTCAATCCTGAGATTACAGCCCCCCCCCCCCCCCCCCCCCCCCCCCCACACACACACTCACACACACACTCTTCACTAGCATAGTCCCCCAGGACCATGGCTCCACCACTGGTGGGACCTGCCTTCTTCTGTCAGTGAGATTTGGGGCTTTGTCAAAATGCAAAAAAATTATAAGAAAAGCTACAATTTTGCAAAAGTCAACATTTTCTTTTTTTTGGGGGGAGTCACTAAGGTCTTACCATGGTTTTGAGGGATAATATACAATTGTTGTGCTTATTTTGGTAATTAGATATCACTTCAAGATGCACAAAAATGGTACAGTCCCTTTATGGTTCCCACTTCAAATGCCATTGAAATTAAAGAAACTTTTATTGAAGTAAGTCATGATATACGGAATCACTTTTGTTGGTTACTAGTACTCACTCCAGTGTTTTCACCAATATTTGCATCTCTCCTAATTTCGACTGTAGAGGTTCATTTTTTACAGAATTGTTTTTTTCAATTTTATTTCTTTGTTTATAAGCTGTTCATTTAAAAACAAACATAAGTTTTAGTATCATATAGTTTTTATATTATTTGTTTTGTCACCTAACAGTAAATATTAGGGTTGCATTTGAAATGCCTCTAGACAAACCACATTTCTAATGGCAGCTTCTCAAAATCACAGGGCAACTTGGATTTTGTCCAAATATAGAAATTAGGCAAACTGTGTGGCACAAAGGCAAAGATATCATACACTCCACCCTCTTGGCTGATAACTGGTGGGGAGTGCAAAGCCTGACCTGCATTTCTGAAAGCAGGTCATGCTGTCCAGCAGGCAAAATCAAGAAACTTCCGTTTCAATCACTTGTTCTTCAATTTTCCAATTTTGATTACATTTTAAAAGGTTGATTAGGCAGTGAGGAAAAATGAAGCTCTTTACTCGTTTTTATGGACCCATATAAAATATGATGGGAAATAAGTGTTACCCTTGTCCGTCCGTCTATCTCTTCATTCTAGTTTTGATTTCCTGATGATAACTTGAGTATTCATTGAGATGTTTTCAGCTTAACTTGACAAAGTCAATATAAGCTATTGCCATCATATGGATGGAAGTCTGTGAGTCTGTTCACATTTTCTTTAGCACAAGCTTCACCCTGTAGTTCTTGTCCGATTACCACAAAATTTCATATGCAGGTTCAAGGTCATGTCCAGATGAGAACGTCCCCTGTTGGTCATGATCAGTCAACCGTGATGGCTACATGAGCCCGAAACCCAAAAACCTTTAGCACAGTCTACAGGTCGTATTTATGAAGGGATTTCAATGTAACATGGTTAAATGACTCTGTATGAGGTCAAGATGAGAATGTCCCCTTTTGGTAGCGATCGGTCAACCGTGATGGCTACATGCGCCTGAAACCCCAAAATCTTTAACACAGTCTACAGATTGTATTTATAAAGGGATTTATTGTAACTTGGTAGGATGACACTGTATGAGGTCTCGATGAGAATGTCCCCTTTTGGTCTTGAACATCAACCATGACGGCAGAGCAGGCCCAAAACCCGAAAACCTTTAGCATAGTTTACAGGTCATATTTATGAAGAAATTTGGGGTAACCTGTTCTTGTCAGGTCACTGAAATTAAGCAATGTCGAGCCCGGTTAGTCCATGGATAGGTGACCACCTGAGCAATTGATTCGGACTCCCGCATTGTGTCCTTGGGCAAGGCACTTAACCCCAATCGCCCACATGGGGGCATGATGACGCTGTGTACTAAGGCATACTGCATGTCGATGGTGTGCATGTCTTCAATCAGTCTAACTCTGCCTGTGCTGCAGTGCGGAGGTACGATGTTGGGGAGCTAGCAGCTGCTTGTCGTTGCTCGGTGGTTCTCTCCGGGGTACTCCGGCTTCCTCCACCCATAAAACTGTCACCGATGTGATATGACCTTGGCTGTTAAAGTGTCATTAAACCTTAATAAATAAATAAATATGAAGAGATTTTATTATAACTTTGTAGGATGCTTCTGCAAAATGTGTATATGAGAATGTCCTATTTTCTTTATTTATTTATTTATTTATTTGTGTTTAAGGTCACATACTTCTGCACAATGACCTAGATTCCTTTAACACTGTCTGCAGGTTGTTTTTATGAAGTGATTTCATTGTAACTTGATATGATATCTTGATGAGACACTCCTATTTTGTTCATGATCGGTCAACCATGACTGCCGGAACATCACGTGACCTAGATTCATTTAGCAAAGCCTATGAGTTATTTTTATGAAGGGATTTCATTGTAACTTGGTAGGACGACTCGTTTTAGAATGATTGTCCTGTAACTAGGTAACTTTGGTTGACAACATTAACTGTGAGGGCCACATTAACCTAGGCATCAATTCTTTAGTACAGTCTACACTTCACATTATTCTTATTGAAAACATAGCATTTTGGGAACAGAAATTAACATATTCTCAATTATCACAATTCTTGTCTTATTTCATAATCCTTTCATAAATGTTGAACATTATCCTTTTCATCAAACGCAACACAGTCAAGTTGAACTACAGTGTCACTGACGCTTTCATTTGGAAACTTTGGCATATTGTATAGACTGATAAAAATAGGTCAAGTTTTGATTTGGCTGCATTTGCATTCTCCATTCTAGAGTTATTCCTGTTGACTTAGTGGAAAATAACACATTCAGTCTTTTCCAGATGATAACATGAGTATGCATTGAGATGTTTTTTGAAACTTTCACGTTGTCCAGAATGACAAAAATACAGGTCAAGTTCTCATTTTGCCATATTCACCTTCTCTGCTCTAGACTTATTCCCCATGACTTAGTGGAAAATAATACATTTTATGTTTTCCGGATGATAATTTTGAGTATGAATTCAGACATTTGTTTTAATCTTTCACATATTGTCTACAATGCCAATGTATGAGTCAAGTTTGCATTTGGCCACATTCATGTTCTCTGTTCTAGAGTTATTCCCCTTGACTAAGTGATAAGTAATACATTTTATAGTTTTCAGATGATAACTTGAGTAGGAATTCAGATATTTTTTTAAAACCTTTCACATATTGTATACAATAACAAAGTATGAGGCAAGTTCTCATTTGACCGTATTTGCATTCTCTGTTCTGGAGGTATTCCCCATGACTTAGTGAAAAATAATACATTTTATGCTGTCCAGATGATAACTTGAGTATGCACTGAGAATTTTTTTTGGAAAACGTTTTTCATTTAAAGTGAGTTTTGTATGATTTTTAGTGATTTTATGGAAAAAACACCTCTCACCTAATTGCCTCCAGGTTAGGGAAAATTAAAGGTTTGTCCACCTTTGTATAAACATATGATCCCTCATTGGAACATGTTCATGGAGCTTTTTTCTGATGACAAGTCATAAGCTATGTTTTGGTACAAAAAAATTCAAGTTCAAATCAACTATTTGCGTGCCAGAGACTTGTATTTGGGCTCAATTGAAATGGCTTCGTATTCAGTGGTTGTGTTCATATTCTCTAACGAAGTAAAATGTTTTGGTTCATATGGATTTGTCTTAACAAAATTCATTGGTGAGTTCCTATTGGCACTCTCCAATAAATTGCTACAAGGCAAACCTGTATGAACCAGTTCTAGGAATCAAAATTAAATGAACACTTTACCAGTTAACCCATTGCCTAATGAATCGACTGTATCCACCCATGTAATTTACAAATGGAGCTGTTGAAAAAAAAATAAATTATTTTTTAAAAAAAAAACCCACATATACTGTGACTCCTCATTGGAGGGATCACATGATATATTTTTATACTGTACCAATGACCCAGACATAGCTGGTGCTAACTCTTAAAATATAGGGCCAAACACAAATTTTGCCCCCCAATCCCCAAAATTTGCATCTAAAACTAAAGAAAACATGTCCTGACAGGCCCTCCACACTTCGCCCCTACTGCGCATGCGCAGTGTCAAGGACGTTCCGAAATTGGCGCCATTAATCATTCTAAGTTTGGCCCTTCATCAGTTAACATCTGACTGATCTTTGTGCTTATAAATCTCAGTTTAAATGATGCCAGACACATAAATATTAGTGAAATGGTGATTCTAAGGAGGATAGAGAAGGAGGAGAGGAAAAGAATGTGTGACAGAATATTATCAGGGCTGTAACTTAAAATTTTTTAATGAAATTATGTTAAGTTACCTATTTTCAAGGCAGCAGCCATTTTGTTGTCATTCTGATTATTTAGTTACACTGTTTTTTTAAGTGTTTTCCTCTCTCCCTGTCCTTTAAGTTCCCCCTTGCTATTCTCCCATGCTTTTGGCATAGTTTTTGTAATTATTATTACTAAATTTTCTTGGGAGTTTTAGCTGAATAACAGAATGAATTCTGTTCTTTCCCCATGTTTACGTCTTCACCTACGGGTGGTTAGGCGTTGTGTTCTGCATCTACCATCTGATGTTCTGCAGTTTCTTCCCTGGAAGTCTCTGTTTTGCATCAGATAGTGTATTTTTGGTAACTGATTTCGGGCCTGGGTGCCTGGAGTCTTATTTTAGGGTTTTTACACTCATTGTTTACATTTACAACAGCCCTCTGTGTGAGGGGGGGATTTCTAAAAAATAATATCTTGATGTTATTTTAATCATAACTAGATACATTATTATTGTTCGTAAGTGTTGAATAAATTGTTTAAAATATTTTTAAAATTTTTGTCCACACTTAGGCTTGGGATCCATTGGGGCTCAACGTTACTTTTCAGAAACTTGGGCTGTTCTGAAAAAATATTTTTTCAAAATATTTTGATTTCAATTATTTTTTCTATATTAATGGATCATATTATTATTATGTATTTTGATTGCCAGGGGTTAGTGCGAGTACCAGGACTTGTTTTCTTTTCACATTGAAAGGATATTAATCAATTGTTTTAAGAGGAAGTCTTCCTCTGACTTTATTATCAATCTATATGTGGTCAGTGTACTCGCATTAACTCCTGTTCTGTATCGTATGATTTCGATGACAATATGGGAAGCGTATGTCACGGTATGTTGTTGGGGATTTGGACACTCCGGTCCTTTCCCCGCAGGGTCACTCTACTTTATCAATTTCTATTTCAGACGATCAAGATTAGGGTGATGTATCTGTGATGTCTTCCAACAGTGTGCCTCCGTCGTCACAATTAATGAAGGGCTAGCGGAAAAGTGCTCATGTAAATACGCCAATTGCCTAAGAGGACCCTAGTAGGTTCGACGGCCTTTGACGTCCGCTAGCTCGCCCGGTGTAGCGTCCATTCACCGAATGGTTCGGCAGCCGGGTTCGTCCGTTGCGGTCTAGAAGGAATTTTGGGGTGATGCGAGCACTATAAATTAACCTAATGCACACCCAGTGACGGCGGATCGGAGGGAGAACGCAGGAAGCCTTTTAGTCGGTTCATAGCTCGTTCCGGTCCATCCGGACGGCAAGCGAGAGAGGCCCCTCTCTCGTTCAACAACATCTGGCCCCAGATGTTGTGGTACAAAATGTGTCGTAAGCGGAGCATACGTCCGTCGCTCGGGACGCTCCGTTGTATAGGCAGTCCGCTGAGACTGCTAAGGCTTCCTCTTCTCGTCAGCGCACACGACCGCACCTTGGCTGCGTGACCGCCGATATATTACCAGCTTCGCCGATCAAGGATTCTTCGGCGACCAGGTCACACCATCCGGTAGCCAGGGACACGAGGCCTGCAGACTCCGGACGTTCGCATAGGAAGTGTGCGGGAGTCAACGTACACGGAGCTTCCGGCGGCAATGCATCGTAAGACCGCTACTGCACAGGCCTCGGGAACGGACGTGCTTTCCTTAATAGCACAGTTTATCGCAGCATCCCAGCATCAACTGAATCTGTCGCATATATTTTATCCGACGATGCTGGGTCGGGACGCTCCGCGGAAGCGGGTACGGACGTCCGAAAGTTTCATCCGGTCCGACGGGATACCGAAAGGGATTCGGAGGATTTCGAGCTTTCCCTTTCGGAACAACATATGCTGTTGTGTATGTCATCTGACTTGGTCTTCTACAGCTTCTTTCGTCGGACCAGAATGCTGCGATGCCGGATAAGAAACTGATAGCGTCGGTGGACTTAGAAATTTTTGGTTCGGTTCAGGGACATCGTCCCTCAGTTCCGACATAGTCCAGTAATGTCACACTAACTTTCGAATTATTGAACGACGCTATATATATTATTATTTTATGCTTGCTAACCAAGCATTTCTGGTTTCTTGTTCGAAGAGTTATGGAGATGTCTTTCAAAAGTGTGCCTCTGTCGTCATAGTTAATGAAGAGTTAGCGGCAATAAGTGCTCATGGAATATGTCTATCGCCTACGGAGTGACATTCGCTAGCTCACCCGGTGTAGCGTACATTCATCGAATGGTTCGGCTGCCGGGTTCGTCCGTTGCGGTCTAGGAAGGAGATTTGGGTGATGCGAGCACTTTAATTACTTTAGTACTCACCCAGTGACGGCAGATTGAGGACAGATCGGAGGAAGCCTGTTAGTCCGGTTCCTGGCTTGTCCAGGTCCGTCCGGGCTGTGAGCGAGAGAGGTCCCTCTCTCGCCCAACAACATAGGGGACCGCATGTTGTGGTTCAGATATTTTACATTCGGAGCATATGTCCGTTGGTCGGGACGCTCCGTTATATTGACAGTCCGAGAGACTGTCTTTAATGCTTCCTCATCCTCACAGCAGGGCACACGACCGCACATTGGCTACGTGACCTCGAGTATCCGATCAGTTTCGGCATTCAGTGATTCCACGGCGAATAGGTCGCGCCATCCGGTAGCCAAGGGACACGAGGCCTATACACTCCGTTCGCTCGCATATTGGTAGTATGCACGGGGTAACGATCACGGAGCTTCCAGCGGCAATGCATCGTAAGACCGCTTCTCCTCAGGCCTCAGTGACGGACGTGCTATCCGAGTTAGCACAGTTGTTTCGCAGCATCCCAGCAATTGACAGTTTCTCGGTCGATTCAGGAATTATCCGACGGCGCTGGGTCGGTGCGGTCCGCGGTTGCATCAGGTACGGACGACCGAACGCTTTATAGGGTCCGACAGGATGGCGAAAGGGATTCGAAAGATTTCGAGTTTTCCCTTTAGTAGTATCGGAAGATGCCTTTCATATCTTCTGGCATTATCTTTCAGTGATTATTATTTCGGACTTCATTGCTGCGATCGTGGATAAGAGACTTATAGCGTCATTGGACTCGGAATTTTCGATCGGTTCAGGGACATTGTCCCTGACTTACCGACGCAGTCCAATATTGTCATTACAACATGTGTTTTATTTTTCGACGCTATATATATATATATATATACAAGCCTGCTACTAAGCAGGATAGTTTAGTTTCTTGTCCGCGTTGCTCATTTCTGCCATTTTATCATTTATACAAATAGTTTATTTTGGCAGAGCAGGGCATACCGAGAGTTCATATGCGTCTAGACGGTGTGATTAAAGACTGCATATATTCTTTTTCGCCGTTTATGTCTTTTCCAATTTCAATGTTGGGAACGACATTATGTATAGTAGACTTAACTTAGACGCTTTATTATACGTAATCCGCCTTACTGAGGCGTTATCATTACGTCTTCAAGAAAAGATTTACGGGATATTATTCTCAATGTAATTTCTTTTGAGGGCAGTAGTTTGTTCACGTATAACTCCGCCCTTCAGTGGCTGATTGGAGTTAGTTAGACGTGACGCAGCCCTAGCTACATCCACACGCATGGATAGTAAGGTTAAGAACTCTCTCAGAGTCGCTTCGTTCTCGGAGGAGCTTCTCTTCGACGGCAACTTTTCGGCAATCCATGAATGGCTCGATTTACACGCTCTCTTGTCTATCTAGTGTTACAAGAGATTCAGACTGGGGCAAACATTCGGTGGTTGACTCAGAGAGTGCCGCCGCAGTTGCCGGACCCGAGTGTGGCTGTTATGACGGTTGCCAGTCAAACAGATTGGGATATAATACTGATCCCTACGGATTCGAAGTGCCAGGGTCTTTGGGTTCCGCAGTCTTTTAGCAATCAGTTTTCTTCCGCGGAATAATGTTTTTTAGGCTTGCTTTATGTCATTGCATGAACATTATTCCGAAACGCATGCCCAAATTCCTGTCCTTTAATTCGACAGTAGTGGCGTATCTCCGGAACCAGGGAGGCACTCTTTCGTTTCCGTTATTCAATTTAATGGAAAGAATCCGTCTGTTGGTTATAGTACACCAAGTTCAGTTTTGGTCCGTCATATTCCGGGTCGTCTGATTGTTTTATCGGACTCCCGTTCTCTTATGGGTCGCTTGTTGCTGTCAGAATGGACTCTCAACAAACAAGTATTCAATCAGATTTGCTATCTATGGGAGCGCCCAATGATGATTTATTTATGACACAGCTTGCTAATCAATTGCAGACGTATGTGTTGGCTTGTCCAGATCTCTGAGCTAATATTGTTAACGCTCTATTGATCTATAGGACGGAATGATAGGATACGCGTATCCTCCGGCGCTGTTGTTTTAGCAGGTATTGCTAAGATAAACAACCACAATACATTTCTGTTGATAGCATCTCTATCTTCACAGAGATCATGAGTAATTTACTCTCTTGTCTACTGTGGGTCTTAACGTGAAATCTTCCTCTATGTGAGGATCTTTTTCACTGGGTAAATCGTGTCATCTTTATCACAACCAGCAAGGTCGCAACCTTCATGTATTCCGTTGTGTGGTCCGTATTGCATTGTAAGCACTGTACTGGACGAGCTTTGGACGCGATTTCTTACTATAGGAGATCCTCTTCTTCGCTATTCTATGCGGCTAAAGTGGAGGCTCTTCCGTCGTGGTGTAGGGATCATTATGTTCATATTGTTGATCCCTCCATACTACTCATTGCTATTTTTTAGTATACTTGTTTCACAAGATCTACTGCAGCCTGTTATTATTTAGGTTATAGGTTTATGTTACCTCATACCTATGCACTCTACGATAGTTTACAATTGAATCTTTTGTCTCTTTATCTAAGTCAGTTAGTAACTTTTTGATAAATAGACTTAGAATCTTTAGATTAAATTCCTATACGGATTTTAACTTCGGTTCTTATTTAGCTAAGTAATCATTTGAGCCTCTGGAAACAGTAGTTTTCAAATTCTGACCTTTAGACAGTAATTCTGTTGGTTTCTCTTTTACTGTACAGTCAGTGAGTTTCATGCACGATCGATGGATGATTTTCACTTTCATAGTTTCGGAATCAGTACTTCCGTTACTATTTAGGTTGGATTGTTGCATAAGAGTTAGGCTCCTATTATCCGGAACCTATTATTTTAAGGTCCTTCCGTCTTCGTATGGGCATAGGCCTTTACTCTTTCCGGGTACAGTTTATGTATTTATAAACAGATATCTGTTTATTACTATGGGCGTAAGCTTCTTCTGTCTTTGATGTCTAGTAGAAGGACGTTACGCTCCATTTTATTGTTAATGGATTCTATTAACTATCGGTACTGCTTATGGTATATCATTGACTTAGCAGTTGTGCTTAAGATTTCGGCTCATGAAGTAAGAGTTCTTCTACTTCTTGGGCTTACATTAATAGTGTCGCTATTATAGATTTTTGAAGGCCGCTCATTGCGCTCAGCCATCCACATTCATGAATTTTATCTCAGAAATATCGAGTCCATTTCTGGAGGCCTCTATTGTTAGGTCTATTATCTACTGCTCAGAATGTCATTCACTTAACAGTTGCTACTATAGCTAGGTAGGCTGTCTGTTTCGGCAGTGTCTCCGTTCGGCTGCCCTCTTCGCTCTGGGCTATTTGACCCAGGGCAAGAAAAAGGGGGGGGGGGGGGAGGGTGTTCCCTTGGGTCACCTGTTTTACTATGAAAACAAGGGGATACCTCCTCCGGAGTTAGTAATTCTGAGCTGTTATTGGGATGGTTGTTTAGTGAGAAGTTTAGGTTTTTAAAATTCATTCAAGTCTTAGTTTTTAAAGTATAGCTTTTGAATATTGCATATGTCAACGGACATGATTATGCAATCCTCATACACTTTTAGGAGTATAAGAGTCTCTATTCTCTAGACTTACTTTATTTATTGGCTTACTTTAAAAATTATTAGTATAAGGATTATATTGGATATTAATAGAGTACATGGATGTATGAAGCTCAATTTTGGAAGGTGTTGTATCTTTCTAATTTATCATAAATAAGAAAGATACATGTAAGGCCTATTACTTCTTTTTCCCTACAGGGGATGACTCTATTTTATTTTATTGAGCGTATTCCATTTTGCTCTATGTCCTTGGCCCTCCAGCCTTTTTACTATTCAGCTATGTCTGGGTCATTGGTACAGTATAAAAATGTTAAAAAATTTATAGTAATTTATATATTTTTTATACTTACCAATGACCCAGACGGGGATGGCCCTCCCAGGAGTTGGGAACTCTTGCCTCCCCGCTGAGTACATAGCGCTTACCAGGCACTGGTTATTAGAATGATTAATGGCGCCAATTTCGGAACGTCCTTGACACTGCGCATGCGCAGTAGGGGCGAAGTGTGGAGGGCCTTTCAGGACATGTTTTCTTTAGTTTTAGATGCAAATTTTGGGGATTGGGGGGCAAAATTTGTGTTTGGCCCTATATTTTAAGAGTTAGCACCAGCTATGTCTGGGTCATTGGTAAGTATAAAAAATCTATAAATTACTATAAATTTTTTAACTTTTTTTTATTGAATTCTTTTTTAAATTTGAAAGAAAAAAAATTATATAAATTTTAATATCATGTGTGTTGGTTAAAAGATTAAAAAAAACTGTTGCAGGAATCATCTATCAGATTTTGGAGAACTAATGGAAAATAAAAATGACTGGATATCTTTAATTTCCCACAATCGATATTTTGAGTTGAAAATATTTTCTTTCCATACAATGATGGTGGTTTATCAGGAATGAGTAACAGCGTTTTAGATGAAAATCCCAAGATTTGAAATCATTTTTCTTGCATTACCCCTGCCCCCCCCCCCCCCCCTCCCCCACACACACACACACGCACACTGATGTCAAAATACCAATATTTCAATTCACCACTAGAAATTTAATTGATTCAGTATTCTTTGTCAATGCTCAGTGAGAATAACATTGAATTGTTTAAATGTTTTGTAGCATTATGGGAAAAATTTGATGTCTGTAAGTTAGATATTTTGACATCAGTATGCAGGGGGTTAATAAAATAATGTTAAATTGAACTAGTTTCGCTGTTTTATGGCGTAGTACTTGTCAGCTTTTCATGAATCACAAAAAACTTGATGGCTGTAGGAAGAACAGTTATTGTAGGTATTGATTAAAAATAAATCCTAAAAATGAACCGGTGTGAAAAGCACAGATTAAAACAATACTTTAAAATGTATCATCATCTTGTTCCAACTTATTTATCAGCTTTACTTCCTCGCTTATCATCCGAAGGTCACGAATATACACTATACACTAATATAGATTTGTCTGTCCCATTCAGTAATACTGTGCAACACCAAAGATCATTTCTACCATCTACCACTAGGTTGTGGAACAGTCTGCTGACGGTAATCCATGACAACAATTCTATAGCGAATTTTGAATCCTATATCAACAGAGGAAAGGTGTTTGTTCCCACCTATTTCCTTTTCAACAAAACGCGAAAGACCCAAATACATCATTGTCGACTTTGTTTGAGGTGTAGTAACCTCAATGAAGATTTGTATAATAACCACTTGACCAGCTCACCTCTCTGTGGTTGTGGCATTCGCAAAACTGTGAAACACTTTCTCCTAGATTGTTCACTGCATTCAGCTGCAAAGTGTTCAACTCTAGATCAGCTAACATATGTGATAGATACCAACACCCTTCTGTATGGAAACCCGTCTTACAGTATCCAAACTAATCGAGCAATTGCAAGTTGTTTACACGATCATATTGAAGCAACCGGAAGATTTTAATATTTCAAGGTATCATAGCAATAGTATCCTGGTATGTTTACTTCCTTTGTGATGATCTCCTTTCGAATGTTAAATCATAAACATAGATCACTAGAACTTTACTGAATATTCCACCTGGTCCCTTTGCACTCCATCAAACAGTATACTACTGCATCAGTGCTATATGATCTGCAATAATTATCACCCACCAACATTTTCAAATGCTACATATAACCGTTTTGACATCTCGAAAACCCCGTGACCGATTTCTGGAGTGTTCGGAACTGCACACTGTGTGGCTCCAAGTTAACAATCACTTAGGGAAAGTACCCACCAGTGTATCCAACCTTGAGACCGAAACACACGCCAAATAAATATTTCTTCCAAGTACATATGGCACTGCACCATTACTAAATGTACACTTCTCTGCAACTGCTAGCCTACATAAGAAACAGTATATTTCCCTTCCAAATACATGTTCAGATATTTTGTTCATATTGTTATTTATTAAGTAATCTCGCTGTGTTGATACAGACAAATGTTTGTAAATCATATGGAGACAGCTTACAAAAGCTTTAGCTTGCTGCTGGATCCCTTTTCCATACCTGTTTGTACCATTTACTTTGTTATAATTGTATTGAATATTTTGTTTAAACTAAATGAAAAATGATATTTTGTTACATTTCAGAAAAGAAAATGTTTCATATAATCACAGGTCCCAATATGGGTGGGAAATCTACATACATCAGATCGGTACGTATTATTTGTTATTCAGACACTGGAGCAAAGCTTCACTCTTCTTTTAAGTCTGAAATTTTGACAAAAAACTCAGTTTATTAAATACAGTGTTTCCACTCAGATGAAAAATCTTTGAATTTTGACCTCTTTCCAAGGCAGTGCTTAAATTTGTTTCTATCCTTGAAGGGTACTTTAGTTTCCATCACCTTCCTTGAAAAGTACTTGAATTCAGTTTATAAAACTTCCGAGACAAGAAATTTCATGATAATTCGTCTCCTCCTTGGCCAGGTGTGTAGATTCCAGATCACTGCAGTTTATTTCATGAGTTTCTGTCAGCAATCCAGTAATATGTTGTGGTGTAATAGACCGTTGGTAAGGGCTCAGAGAGCCATTTCCAACAGTGTGTTAAATAATGGCATTTCATCATCATTTCATCATAACGGTAGGTTTTATTTTCATCACAATGTAGATTATTGTTCCAGAAAAGTTAACAAATGAATAAAATGGCAATTTGAGTCACGATAGTTGTCGAAGGTCTAGTGATGTAGATGAATAACAAATTTCCCCTTATTTCTTTTTAGGCAAATGAAATGTCATTCGCTGAATATTTACAGCCGTCATAGTCATTGAAAATCGTCAAACTCCTTGAAATGTGCAAAAATAGTGCTTGAATTTGATTTTCTGATATTCTGGGGAACCCTATAATAACACAATATTCTGATTGAAATTTGTTACTGTGTCCTGAAAATGTTTACCTTGGAAGGAAAGCCACTATTTTTATACGCCTGTTTTGAAAAAACGGTCGTATTATGGTATACCGCTGTCCGACCGTCCGTCTGTCTGTCCGTCTGTCCACACGTCGTAGAATAACTCGAAAATGCTTCAAGCAATTTTTGGGATTTTTTGGTGGAAAGTATATGTTGATGGAAGGAAGCTGCCTTTCGATTTGTGTCGCTGTCCGATTTGTCATTCCAGAGTTATGGGACTTTATTCATCAAAATATAGGCAATTTTCCACATGTCAGACAATTTTTTCTTCAAGTTATGATCTCTATAGACATAAGATATATACATGAAATTCAAATAATTTATTTCCAAATTAATGAACACAGTATGTTGTTGGTTATGATTGTTGTACAAGAATATAAAAAAAAACTTGACAAAAAATGACTAAAAGTCAGGGGGAGCTTAAGTGATCACTTTCTGTCCCGTCGTCCGCCCATCTGGCGTGAACTTTACATTATCGACATCTCCTCATAAATCACTGGACCAAATTGAACCAAATTTGATATGCATGTTCCTTATATGTCAATTCAAGTTTGTTCAAATAAAGTTGCCATGCCAACAGGGAGGCACTACAATGGACATGACTCTAATAGCACCCATAAATTGTTTTCCAAAATTAAAAAAAAATCTTCTCCAGAACCATCAATTAGAATCTTTGGACATTTGGTTTATAACATCTCTAGAGGGGTCAGATTTGAGTTCGTTCAAATCGAGTCCCTGGGTTAAAATTTGGGCTCCCTACAGAGACCATGGAACATTTCATATTAGCAAGCCCTAAATATTTGCATTATGCCTGGAGGAATAAGATTCCTTGAAGAGCTAATGGAAGAATAGGGAGATAGCATGAGAGATAAGTGGATGAGGGATGAAATGAGGGGGAGGGTCTGTATCATAGTTGGAGTGGTTGAGAATGTGCTAATGGGGGAAATAATAAATAGTTTGTGTTAGAATGCAGGAATAATAGGATGGATAGTGCGGGAGGAGTGACTAAGCAAGTGACAGGGTTAATGTCGGCATCCTCATTAGAGCACAGTGGCAAATTAGCGGACGGCCAAAAAATTATTGTTAGTGGCCTGAAATTGGCTGTCATGATTTGGAACAGCATAGAAGTAGTTGAAGGTCTCTTTTTGAAAGTACAAGTATTAGTGATCTTGCAGTGCAGCTAAATTAATCTATCACTACAATGGTAAAACGTTTTGTGAACACTGCTCATGATCAATCAGTTTCAATTATTCTAATAGCCATGTAAAAACAACTGATTGTTTAATGTATCTACATTTAATAGTATTATACAGTGTGTGATTATAAAATATTATCAGGTAATACTCAAGGCATCATGTAATATTGGAGTGTGATTGTTCAGTTATCTGATTATGCTTATTTAGTGAAAAGAAAAATATATTACTTACTTTTCCCTGTAAGTTTTATCAGATAATTACCCGGGGATCTCTGTCAATAGCAATATTGGAAAAGTCTCCTGTAATGTCCTGTATGGGAGATAAGAGGTGATCGAAGAGAAGGGTTTTTTGGGATACAGAATGGTATAGGGAAGGAAAGGAGGGTTATTGGTTCATGAGTTTCATACTATCTCAACTGATAAATGACCTTACTTGTCAAACACATGATCAGTAGCACCGTAGTTGACATGTAAATATAACACAATCATTAACCATTTGAGACTTTAATTATTCTGACGATCAAATGTCACTGGGAATTCTGTTTCTTCAACGTTTTTCAAACGTCAGAAAGTACAAATAAGAAGATATTGTTCACATTAGTGATTATCTGGTTGAAGGCTAGATTACTTTTGATAGACTGAACTTGTTGTATTACAATTTATTGGAAAGTGCCCACAGGCACTCCAATCATTTGTAATAAAACAAATTTATATAAGGCCATTAAAAAAAATACCTTGTTTCTCAGGCATTTTTACCTAAAAAATATGATGAGGGAGGCAGCATTTTTTTTTTTTTTTTTTTTACCTTGAATCAATTTATGTTGGTGCGTATCAGTGCTGGAGGGAAAAACGAAGCTATCCATGGTTGAATTTGACATCAAAATATCAAAAGCATTTGGGCACTCTTAGGCTATGGATTTATCACTAACATTATCAGTGTCATAAGCTGTAGGGGATATTTCCTCTTTTAGTTCAAATTTTATGTATCTCCCATATGTTTGGCATAATTCAAGTACGTTAGCCCCAGGAAAAACACGTTGGAATGGTGCATCGGGTGACCTTGATACGAAACACTCGGGGTCAACATCTTTCAAGCTGGTTGGAATATCAGGTATTTTCCCAAATTCAAGCGATTGGTTGGTCTTTATTTGTTTGTAAAAGTCAATTAATGACCAATCTGTGAAGGTAATGCCATAGATACTCCATCCCATTATCAATTTCAAGCCGCAAGTTATCGATACCGACGCAAACATTGTCAAGATTTTAATCCGGGTTACCGGTGCTCCTAAAATGATCACTTGTTAACGGTGCCACTAAAATGATCACTTGTTAACGGTGCCACTAAAATGATCACTTGTTAACAGTGCCACAAAAATTATCCTAAAATTTTGCCCGGGGAAAAAAATGTCCGGGTCGGAAAAAACGTGACACGTGGCACCAAAAAAGGGATGCGGGCGGGCCTGAGAAACAAGGTATTTTTTTTAATGGCCTAAACAACTAGTATTTGTGTTTGAATGAATATGAAATATAAGCAAGGGAAGTGTTGGCTTTTGCTCTGGTATCCTCATTTTTTGAAAGGCCTGATAGTGGCTTCTTGCACTTAACCAGTTAACTGGTAGAGTGCTAGAAGCCACTATCAGGGCTTTAATATGAAGAGTAGGTACACCAGCCAAAAGGTGTCATATTCTGTGGATGTGCTTCATATTATCTTGGAAGTGAAATTACTATCTATGTGGGTTTGCCTTGTTACAATTAATGGGAGAGTGCCCCTTGGCACTCTCCCATAAATTGTAACAAGGCAAAGACACATGAACAAATTTTGATGGCCAAAAATAACTTAGCACTCTACCAGTTAAGAAGTCTTGACAGCAGGATTATATTAGTATTTTATACGGCGATAATATTTGGCTCAACTATTGTCACTGAGCACTATTCGGGAGAAAATAGGAATTGGGGTTAAAAAATCGAAAAATAATAACAAAGAAAATGACTACAGGATGTGGTGCAGTGCTTGTTTACTGTGGTAAACCAGTTCTGCTTTACTCGTGAAATACGACCCATTTCCAATGTTGGGTTGGACATCCTCAAAAAATAAGGGCAGCACAGGCATAAATGATTGTCTGAATAAATAAATAAATAAATAATCCCTTATTAAACGTAATGGCCGCATTAATGTAACAGCCACATCCTCCCCTTTAGAAAACTAGAATATTTTAACAAAATTTTCCTCATATTGCACTAAAAATTCTTAACTTGTTTACTATGGTGAACAAGTTATGATTTTTTAGTGCAATATGAGGAAAATTTTGTTAAAATCTTCTTCAGATCCACCAATCACAATCTTTCGATGATTGGTGTTGAGCCTTCTGAGGGTGGGTCAGATTGAAGTTTGTTCAAACCAAGTCCCTTGGGTCATATTTGGGCTCCTTATGGAAACTTGACCTTTAACTTAGTTCAATGTGAGGAATATTCTTTAAAAATCATCTTCTTCAGAATTACCAGTCATAGTCTTTCAATATGCAGTATCCTTCAAAGGTTCAGATTCAAGTTTCTTCAGATCCAGTCTCTATGGTCATATTTGGTCTCCCTATGGGAGCCCAAATTTTAACTTAGTACAGTGCAAGGAATATTCTTTAAAAATCCTCTTCTTCAGATCCATCATTCAGAATCTTTGATATTTGGTTTGCAGTATCCTTTGTGGGGTCGAATTTCAATTGAGTTCCTGTGCTCAATTGGGCTTTCTACAGCTATCTAAATTTTAACTTATTGGAATATGGGGAAATTCCTTTTCTTCTTCTTCAGCCACCAGTTAGAATCTTTCGTTATTTGATATGAAGCAACTGTAGGAGGTTTAGATTCCAGTTTGTTCAAATCAAGTGCCTTTGTTATATTTGGGCCCCCTGTGGGATCCCAAATTTTAACTTGGTACAGTATAAAGTCTATTCTTTAAAAATCTTCTTCATATCCACGTGTCAGATTTTGACACTGCTGATTATGGAAAATTTTAGTTTGATGTGAATATATTAGATTAACATTTGCACAAATTGGGCCCACCAGGCCACTTGAGGCTGGGTCGTGTGGGGTGGGGGAGAAGAAGCTTTGGAGGGTTTTAATTGATTTTATGTCAAAAAATGAACATTCTCCCTGGGGCTGAGTGGGAGGGGGAGTGAGGGAGATTTTTTTCTCTCTTTGCTTCAAAATGTGTTTTTAGCTCACCAACTTTAGTTGTGTGAGCTTATGGCATGGCTCGATCGGTCGGCATCGGCGTCAGCGTACGTGTCCAATAATGTTAAAGCTTCTGTTTAGGTTACTTACTCGCCCTATTTCCATATCATGGCCTTTATAATGCTGCTATATGATGATTATTATCATTCTACCATGATTTAACCCCTCATACGCTGCATTTTAAACATTTTTCTCGACATTTTTAGTTGCGTTTAGTTTTCTGTTTAGCTCAGAATTTCATGTTTAACTTAGTGTTTAGGTCAGCTTTTGTGCTCCTTCTCTTCCCATGGCACTTGTATTCATCATACATGTTCCTCAGTATCATTGTTCCATGATTAACCCCTCATACTCTGCATTTTAAACTTTTCTTAACATTTTTAGTTGTGTTTAGTTTTCTGTTTGGCTCAGAATTTCTTGTTTAACTAAGTGTTTAGGTCAGCTGCTGTGCTCATTCTCTTCCCATGGCACTTATATTCATCTTACGTGTTCCTCAGTATCATTGTTCCATGATTAACCCCTCATACCCTGCATTTTAAAAAATTTTCTTGACATTTATAGTTGCGTTTAGTTTTCTGTTTAGCTCAGAATTTCATGTTTAACTTAGTGTTTAGGTCAGCTGCTGTGCTCCTTCTCTTCCCATGGCTCTTATATTCATCATACATGTTCCACAGTATCATTGTTTCATGATTAACCCCTCATACTCTGCATTTTAAACATTTTTCTTTACATTTTTAGTTGCGTTTAGTTTTCTGTTTAGCTCAGAATTTCATGTTTAACTTAGTGTTTATGTCAGTTTCTGTGTTTTACTTTTAAGAGGTTGTGTTCAGGTCAGCTTTGTCGCATGTTATGAGCCTGTTTGATACAGTTCTTGTGTTTGCCAAAGTTACTATCAAAGAGGAATGTTGGTGAGTTATAGGGCATTGGCGTCCTTCTTGTTAAGGTGTTTGAGTGATTTTATGCAAAAAAAATAAAATAAATAAAAAAAATATCATCCAACAGAACCAAGCTAAAATAGATTAAGTATATTAACATGTAGATGCTGCATGTGACCTTAAATACTTCTTCCAACAATTTTATTAGGTGAGCAATTAAGGCTGCTTGTGGCATCTTGTTCCATTATGCAACAACGAATTTCACCCATCCAATATTTTTTGACAGAGCTCAGTGTGCTCTGTCAAACAGGATTCCATTAGTTAGGTTTTGACTTGCATTATGATAAAATTTGCAGATTTTGATATCAGTGTGGAGAGGGTTAACCTTGATGTATTACACATGATGAATGGACAGGTTAGTATGCATAGGTTGTATACAAACTGATATTTTTATACTGTACCAATGACCCAGACATAGCTGGTGCTAATTCTCAAAAATCTAGGGCCAATACAAATTTTGCCCCCCAATCCCCAAAATTTGCATCCAAAACCGAAAATAGCATGTCCTAAATGGTCCTCCATACTTTTCCTCCACTGCACATGCGCAGTGTCAAGGAGGTCTCGAAATTGGCGCCAATTATCATTCTTTGTTTGGCCCTTCATCAGTTCACATCTGACTGATATTTGTGCTTGTAAATCTCTAAAGAGGAAATAGAAGGAGGAAAGGGAAAATTAGTGGCAGGAAATAATCAGGGCTGTAACTTAAAATTTTTTTATGAAATTATGTTATGTTCCCTAATTTCAAGGCATGGGCCTGTTGTTGTCATTCTTGCTATAAGTTACACTGCTTGATCAGTGTTTCCTCTCTCCCTTTCCTTTAGTCCCCCTTTGCCATTCTCCCATGCTTTTGGCATATTTTCTGTAATATTATTACTAAAATTTCTTGGGAGTTTTAGCTTGGTAACAGAATGAATTCTGTTTTTTCCCCATGTTTACGTCCTCACCCATGGGTGTTTAGGCGTTGTGTTCTGCATCTACCATCTGATGTTCTGCAGTTTCTTCCCTGGAAGTCTCTGTTTTGCATCAGATAGTGTTTTAATTGGTAACTGATTTCGGGCCATGTTTATCAGTGCCTGGAGTCATGTTTCCGGTTTTTATACACTTCTTGTTTACATTGACAACGGTTTCTGTTGAGAGTGATTTCTTGTCTTTGTATTAGTTTAATCATAACAAGATACATTATTATTATACGTGAGTGTTGCATTAATTTTTTTGAAATATTTTTAAAAATTTTGTCCACACTTAGGCTTTTTTGGGATCCATTGGGGCTCAACGTTACTTTCAGAAACTTGGGCTTTTCTGAAAAAATATTTTTTCCAAAAAAAAAAACAATTTTTTTTTTGATTTCATTTATTTTTTGTATATGTTAATGGATCATGTTATTATGTATCTTTGTTTTCAGGGGTTGGTGCGAGTACTAGGACTGTTTGTGTTCTTTTCACAATGAAAGGATATTGTTCAAATTGTAATAAGAGGAAATCTTCCTCTGACTTTCATAATCATTGTATTAATTGTAGTCAGTGTACTCGCACTAACTCCTGCTCAGTGTGTGTCAATTGGGATGACAAACATTGGAAACGTGTGTCACGGTATGTTGTTAGCGGGGATAAGGCCATTGTGGTCCTTTCTCCGCAGGGTCACTCTAGTTTTTCAATCTCTTTTTCAGAGGAACAAGAACAGGGTGATGTTTCCGTGATGTCTTCCAAAAGTGTGCCTCCGTCGTCACAGTTAAATGAAGAGCTAGCAGCAAAAGTTCTCATGGAAATACGTCAATTGCCTAAGAGGTCCCTAGTAGGATCGACGGCATTGGCGTCCGCTAGCTCGCCTGGTGTAGCGACCATTCATCGAATGGCTCGGCAGCCGTGTTCGTCCGTTGTGGTCCAGGAAGGAGATTTGGGTGATGCGAGCACTATAATAACACAAAGTGCACACCCAGTGACGATGGATCAGAGGCTGGAACGGAGGAAGCCTATTAGTCTTGTTCCTAGCTCGTCCAGGTCCATCCGGGCTGTGAGCGAGAGAGGTCCCTCTCTCGTACAACAACATCTGGGACCAGACGTTGTGGTACATAACGTTTCGCATTCGGAGCATACGTCCGCCACTCGGGATGCTCCGTTATATAAACAGTCCAGAGAGACTGTCAATATGGCTTCCTCATCCTCACGGCAGCGCACACGACCGCACCTTGGCTACGTGACCACGGATATCCAGCCAGCTTCGCCGATCAGGGATTCCACGCCGACCAGGTCACGCCATCCGGTAGCCAGGGACATGAGGCCTGCAGACTCCGGACGTTCGCATAAAAGAAATATGCAGGAGTCAACGTCCAGGGAGCTTCCAGTGGCAAAGCAACATAAGACCGCTGCTCCACAGGCCTCAGTGACGGACGTGCTATCACAAATAGCACAACTTATCGCAGCAGACGACAGAATCTCTGTCGGATCAGGAATTATCCGACGACGCTGGGTCGGTACACTCCGCTGAAGCATCAGGTACGGACGACCGAGAACTTCAAATGGTCCGACAGAATGGCGAAAGGGATTCAGAAGAGCTGGAGTTTTCCCTTTCGGAACAACATAAAGCTGCCGTAGATTTTATCCGGCATTATCTTCCAGAGGTTGTTGCGTCGGACCAGAATGCTGCGATGCCGGATAAGAGACTGATAGCGTCACTGGATACAGAATTTTTTGATCGGTTTAGGGACATCGTCCCTGAGTTTCCGACACAGTCCAATAATGTCACAAGAACATTTGAACTATTCAGTGACGCTATATATAAGCTTGCTACCAAAACGAGCAAGTATGGTTTCTTGTTCGCAAATACTCTACATCTGCCTTTCATCAATTCAAGGAATAAATTTGAAACGGCAGGACAGGGCATACCGAGAGTTCCTCTGCGTCTAGACGACCAGGCTGAAGACCTAGAATTGTCTATACCGTCGTCTATGTCAATTCCAACCAATCCAACGTTGGAAATGACAATAATGTCTAATAGAGTTAACTTAGACGCTTTATCATACGCAGATCACCTTACTAAAGCGTTATCATTACGTCTTCAAGGGAAAGAATTCCAGGGTATACAATCCTCCTTAAGAGTTCTTTTGAGGACCATAGCTTATTCCACTTATAACTCCGCCCCTTCAGTGGCAAACCTGGAGTTTGTTAGACATGACGCGGCCCTAGCTACATCCACACACGTGGATAGTAAGGTGAAAAACTCTCTCAGAGTTGCTTCTGTCTCCGGAGAGCTTCTCTTCAACGGCAAGATTTCAGCAATCTATGATAAGATAATTAAGAAAGCTTCGGATTCTCTGCTATTCAAATCCACTTCTAAAAAGTCGGATACAGCAGAAAAGGGTTAGGCAGGCACTTCTGGGACAAGTACGCCCAAGGGAAGTTCCTATAGAGGTTCCTATGCGTCCTCTAGGTCTTATTCTAGAGACCGTCAAGGCAGCGACTCACGTAGGGGACGTTATACTGGCCGAGATAATTGGTCTGACGTCCCTAGGTCGACGGGGTGAGGTCCGGGTCGTGGAGGACGTAGTTTCTCTTTCCGCAAGCCTCGCAGGTCCAGGAGGTGATGGTATGAACCTCTCGTGTTCCGGTAGGCGGAAGATTGTCGAGTTTTATAAACAATTGGGCGTCAATTACGGACGACCCCTGGGTTCAAGGGGTAATTTCGGAAGGACTAAGAATATCCTTCAAACGAAAGCCTCCATTAACTCGAAGTCCAAAATGGACTCAGCTTCCGTCAAATCCTCAGAAAAGAGACGCTCTTCCATCAGAAGTACAGTCTCTTCTGGAGAAGAACGTGGTAGAGGTCGTAGAAGACCAGGAATCACCGGGTTTCTACAGCCATCTGTTTCTGGTTCCAAAACCGGATGGCTCGTTCCGTCCAGTCATAGATCTGAGCTGGATAAACAAGCTGATCGTCGCTCCGAAGTTCTATATGGAGACAATTCGATCAGTCAGAGCGAGTATTCGGGGTGAACGACTATGCTACAAGCATAGATCTCAAGGATGCGTACTTTCACGTCATGGTACATCCGACATTCAGAAAGTATCTACGCTTCGCAGTCCTAGGAGTTGTATATCAGTTCCGAGCGATGTGCTTTGGTTTGAACCTAGCGCCCTGGGCTTTCACTCAAATAATGAACTCGGTAATGATGCATTTCCGAGCTCATTCATCTGCGGTAACGTCAGCCTACCTGGACGACATTCTTCAGAGGTACGGCAACGAGTTAACGTTTCAGAACAATGTGCAGAATCTGCTTTTATTACTCCGACGTCTCGGTTTTATAATAAATGAGGAGAAGTCGGATCTGGTGCCGACCAAGTCATTCAACCACATGGGAATGAGCTTCGAGACGCACAACAATCTCGTTCGTCTGCCGTTAACCAGAGCGAAATTAATCAGTTGTTACGCTCGCTATTGTCTTCACTCAGACAAAGTCACAGCGAGAGAATTCATGAGACTGATAGGTCTGTGCAGAGCCGCTGCAGATCTCATTCCGATGGGGTGGTTATGCACTCGTCCTCTCCAAATTTTCTTGACTCAGAATTGGAGAGTAAAGATTCATTCGCTCGATATAGACATTCTCTTGTCAAATCAAGTGAAACAAGAGATTCAGACTTGGGCAAACATTCAGTGGTTGACTCAGGGAGTTCCACTGCAGTTGCCGGATCCGAGTTTTACTATTATGACGGATGCCAGTCAAACAGGTTGGGGTGCAACATTGATCCCAATGGATTCAAAGTGCCAGGGTCTTTGGGATCCGCAGTTTCTAGGCAAGCACATAAACATCAAAGGGAGGCACTCATTCCATTCCGTTATTCAATTTAACGGAAAGAATCCTTCTGTTTGTACTAGAACACCAAGTTCTACTTTCGGTCCGTCATATTCCGGGTCATCTGAATGTATTAGCAGACTCCCTTTCACGGAAGGGTCGCTTGTTGCCGTCAGAATGGACTCTCAACAAACAGGTATTCAGTCAGATTTGCAACCAATGGGAGCGGCCAATGATAGACTTATTTGCGACACAGCTCAACAATCAGTTGCAGACGTAAGTGTCACCATGTCCGGATCCTCGAGCATATGCAGTAAACGCTCTATAAGATCTCGTGGGATGGAATGATAGGATATACGTATCCTCCAACGCCATTGATTCAGCAGATATTGCTAAAGATAAAACAATCTCAATGCAAAATTCTGTTGGTAGCATCTCTGTCTCCACAGAGACTGTGGATAAATCTACTGAGGTGTCTGCTGTGGGACATACCGCGGAAGCTTCCTCCACGAGAGGATCGTCTTTCGCAGGGGAAATCGCGTCAACTACATCACAACCCGCAAGGTCTCAACCTTCACGTATTTCCGTTGTGCGGTCCTTCTTGCACGGCAAGCATTTTACAGGACGAGCACTGGATGCAATTTCTAACTGTAGGAGGACCTCCTCTTCGCTAAACTATGCGGCTAAGTGGAAGGTCTTTTGTCGTTGGTGTAGGGATCATTCTGTTAATATTTTTTGATCCCTCCATTCCAGACATTGCAAACTTTCTAGTATACTTGTTTGATGAGATCAAACTGCAGCTTGTTACTATTAAAGGTTATAGGTCCATGTTATCTGATACCTATGCACACCATGATAGTTTACAAATTGGATCTAATGTCTCTTTATCTAAATTGGGAGCGCGGTGGCTCAGTAGGTAGAGGTGCAGGTTGCAAGCCGAGAGGTCCTCGGTTCAAATCCCACCTGCAGCAACCGCGTTGTGTCCTTGGGCAAGACACTTCATCTCCATTGCCCGCGTGGGGGCATGATGACGCCGTGTACTAAGGCGTACTGCATGTCGATGGTACGCATGTCTTCAACCAATCTAACCCTGCCTGTGCTGAAGTGCGGAGTTACGATGTTGGGGAGGTGGCAGCTGCTCGTCGTCGCTCGGTGGTTCTCTCCGGGTACTCCGGCTTCCACCACCCGTAAAACTGTCACGGTCATGATTAGCCATTGTTCATAAATATGTGACCTTAAACATCAATAAATAAATAGTTATCTAAATTAGTTAGAAACTTCTCGATAAATGGACCTAGAACCCTTAGATTAATTCCTAAATGGAATTTAGCTTGGGTTCTTCTTAAACTAAAAGAAAAGCCATTTGAGCCTCTTGAGACAGTGGACTTCAAATTCTTGTCTTATAAGACAGCATTTCTCTTAGCTTTCTCTTCTGCTAGTAGAGTCAGTGAACTTCATGCACTATCTGTGGACGATTCTCACTATCGTAGTGTCGGGAACACTATTACCTTTACTACTAATGTTGGATTTTTGGCTAAGAATCAAGCTCCTAATAAATATCCGGAACCTATTGTTATTAAGGCTCTTCCGTCTTCAGATGGGCATAGGCCTTTACTCTGTCCGGTTAGAGCATTACGTATTTATAAATGAAGATCTCAGTTAATCAGAAAGGGACGAAAACGCTTCTTTCTGTCTCTGATGCCTAATAGAAAGGACATTATGGTCCATTCTATTGCTAAATGGATTCAATTAATTATCCGTACTGCTTATGATAATCTATCTTCAACTCAGCAGTCTGTGCTTAAGATTTCGGCTCATGAAGTAAGAGCTCTTTCTACATCTTGGGCTTACGCAAATAGTGTTGCTATTACAGATTTAATGAAGGCTGCATATTGGTCTCAGCCATCCACATTCACAAATTTTTATCTCAGAAATATTGAGTCCTTTTCTGGAGACCTGCATTGTTTAGGTCCGTTATCTGTTGCTCAGAATGTCGTCCACTAAACAGTTGCAACTATAGTTATGCAGGCTTTCTGTTCCGGCAGTGACTCTGTCCTGCTGCCCTCTTCGCTCTGGGCTATTTGACCCAGGGCAAGGGGAATGGGGGGGGGGGGGGGGGGGAGGGTGTTCCCTTAGGTCACCTGCTTTATAGTGTAAAGCAAGGGGATACCTCATCCGGAGTCAGTAATTCTGAGTCGGTACCGGGATGGTTTTAAAGTGTAAAGCTAATGTTTAAATTCATTCATGTCATATTTTTAAAGTGTAGCTCAGTGTGAAGCATTTGTATATGTCACGTGTCAAACAGGCGTTAATATACAATCCTCGGACACTTTTAATGAGTATAAAGAGTCTCAATTCTCTAGACTTACTTTATTTATTGGCTTACTTTAAAAATAAATTAGTATAAAGGGTTATACTGGATGTTAATAGAGAACATGGATGTTATTATGCTCAATTACGAAAGGTGTTGTGTCTTTCTAATTTGTCATAAATAAGAAAGATACATGTAAAGCCTAATCCTCCTTTACTCCTCGAGGGGATAACTCTATTATATATAGTTGAGCTTATTGGATTTTCCTCTATGTCCTAGGCCCTCCAGCCTTTTTTCTATTCAGCTATGTCTGGGTCATTGGTACAGTATAAAAATGTTAAAAAATTTATAGTAATTTATATATTTTTTATACTTACCAATGACCCAGACGGGGATGGCCCTCCCAGGAGTTGGGAACTCGTACCTCCCCGCTGACCAGGCACTGCTTGTAAGAATGATAATTGGCGCCAATTTTGAGACCTCCTTGACACTGCGCATGCGCAGTGGAGGAAAAGTATGGAGGACCATTTAGGACATGTTATTTTCGGTTTTGGATGCAAATTTTGGGGACTGGGGGGCAAAATTTGTGTTTGGCCCTAGATTTTTGTGAATTAGCACCAGCTATGTCTGGGTCATTGGTAAGTATAAAAAATATATAAATTACTATAAATTTTTTAACTTTTAAAAAATGATAATTTCCTTTCAGGTTGGAGTAATTGTGCTGATGGCACAGTTGGGTTGCTTTGTGCCCTGTACAGAAGCTGATGTTACAATTGTTGATAGTATTTTAGCAAGAGTAGGTGCTGGAGATTGTCAGATGAAGGGTGTATCTACATTTATGGCAGAAATGTTAGAAACAGCAACTATTCTCAGGGTAAAGAAATAAATGTATTTCTGAAAATATAGACTATTAAACTCAGGTATTCAAACTTATTTCACTGAGGGATTATAAGCCATATTAACCATTTATTCTCCATACAGCCACAAACTACTACTTTTATATTGGTTTGAAATTTTTTTTCCTAGGAGTGTTCTTCCTTCAGAACTCAACCAATATGTTGCATTTATCTTGGCAATGGTTTTACAGCCTGTACAGGTTATTTGCAGCTGTGTACATGTGCATAATGTAGTAATGTAAAAATTAATGATTAAGGAAGCAAAAAAAGGTATAATTTGAATGGTGATTTCAGCTCACCTGTGCAAAGCTGAAGGGGAGCTTTACTAATCACTTTCCATCTGTCCGTCGTTCGTCCTGTCTAAACTTTACATTATAGACTTCTCAAAAACTACTTGACCAAATTGAACCAAATCTGGTGTGCATGTTCTCTATCATATGTCAATTCAAATTTGTTCAAATAAAGTTGTCACATCCACGGTGGGGGGGGGGGGGGGGGGGGGGGGGAGGGGAGGGAGGGGGGGCACCACAAGGAGCATAACTCTGATAGCACCCTTAAAATACAAAAAAAATCTTCTTCAGATCCAGTGGTCAGAATCTTTTCATATTTGGTATGCATCATCTCTAGAGGGGCCAGATTCAAGTTTGTTCAAATCGAGTCCCTGGGTTAATATTTGGACTCCCTATTGGAGCCTAAAATTTAACTTTGTGCAATACGTGGAATATTCTTTAAAAATCTTCTTCTTCAGATTCACCCATCAGAATCCTCTCATATTTGGTATACATCATCTCTAGGTGGGGGCCGGATTCAAATTTGTTCAAATCGAGTCCTTGGGTTAATATTTGGGCTCCCTATTGGAGCCCAAAATTTAACTGTGGGATATGAGGAAATTTCTTAAAAAATCTTCTTCTTCAGATCCACCAGTCAGAATCCTTTAACATTTGGTATACATCTTCTCTAGGGGGGGTCAGATTCAAGTTTGTTCAAATCGGGTTCCTGGGTTGAAAATTTGGGGTCTGGTTTCGGACTTAGAAATTTTAGACCAAAATTCAAAAAAAAAACCTTTTGCAATTTTTTATATGTTTTGTTTAATTTTGAGATGAAAAAAAGAAAAATTTTATAGCCTGAAAATTTTGGTTCCGGTTCCGACAAATTTTGGACCAAAATTTGGAAGAAAAATTTTTTTTTTTTTTATGCGTTTTGTTCAATTTTGAGACAAAAAAAAAACAAATTTTTTTTTAGCCTGAAAATTTGGGGTCCAGTTCGGACTTGGAAATTTTAGACCAAAATTCGGAATTTTTTTTTTCAATTCTTTTCAAAATCGAGTTCCTAGATGAATTAGAGTGGTTTTATACGAAAATGTACTCCCCTCCCTTCCTTGTCAGTGGAGGGGGAAGGGGTGCCGTTAGATGTAACAAAATGTTTGGCTGCAACATATATTTTGAAAGATTGAGAGTGATTTTATGCAAACCCCCACCCCACAAAAAAAAATACCCCTCTGACCACCAACCCCACTCCCCACCAGGTCAATTAAGCGAAGGAAAAAATTTTTTAGCACAGTCTTCAGGTCATATTTAATTTGGAGGGATTTCATTCTAACTTGGTAGGATGACTCCGTATGATGTCTAGATGAGAACTTCCCCATTTGGTCGCAATCTGTTAACCGTGACGACTGCCCGAACTCAAAACCCGAAAACCTTTAGCACCGTCTACAGGTCATATTTATGGAGGGATTTCATTGTAACTTGGTAGGTAACTTCATATAATGTCTACATGAGAACGTCCCTTCTTGGACGCAATTGGTCAACTGTGACAGCTACAGGAGCCCGAAGCCCGAAAACCTTTAGCACAGTCTACAGGTCATATTTATGAAGGGATTTCATTGTAACTTGGTAGGATGACTCCAAATAATGTCTAGATGAGAACGTCCCCTTTTGGTCACGATCATTCAGATGTGATGGCAGCACAAGCCCAAAACCCGAAAACCTTTACCATAGTCTGTAGGTCGTATTTATGGAAGGATTTCATTGTAACTTGTTAGGTTGACTCCATATAATGCCTAGATGATGGCATCCCTTTTTGGTCGTGATTGGTCAACTGTAACGGCTACAGGGGCCCGAAGCCCGAAAACCTTTAGCACAGTCTACAGGTCATATTTATGAAGAGATTTCATTGTAACTTTGTAGGATCACTCCAGATAATGCCCAGATGAGAACGTCTCCTTTTGGTCCCGATCATTCAGCCATGATGTCTGCCCGAGCCCAAAACCCGAAAAACTTTAGTACAGACTGCAGGTCGTATTTGTGAAGGGATTTCATAATAACTTGGTAGAATGACTCGGTATAATGTCAAGATGATGACGACCCCTTTTAGTTGCAATCGATCAACCATGATGGCTACACAGGCCTGAAGCCCGAAAACCTTTAGCACAGTCTACAGGCCATATTTATGAAGGGATTTCATTGTAACTTGATAGGATGACTCGTTTTGGAATAATTTCACTGTAACTTGGTAACTTTGTTGACAAACGTTAACTGTGAGGGCCACATACATTAACTGTGAAGGCCACATTAACCCACCCCTCAGTTCTTTAGTACAGTCTACACCTCATATTATTATGTCTCCCCTTCCCAGAAGGGAGACATATTGTTTCAGTGCATATTCTTCTTCTCCTTCTTCTTCTCATACAAACTTTGTCCGGGGCATAACTTTTTTGTCTTTTGACCTAGACCTTAGATATTTGGCATGTGGATGTATCACCATGAGCCGGTGTGTCGCGTACCATAGTGACCTTCATGTGACCTTGACATTTGACCTGAAGGTCAGATTTATGTGCTTTTTAAGGGAAACTTTGTCTTTTGACCTAGACCTTAGATATTTGGCATGTGGATGCATCACCATGAGCCGGTGTGTCGCGTACCATAGTAACCTTCATGTGACCTTGACCTTTGACCTGAAGGTCAGATTTAAGTGCTTTTTTAAGGGAAACTTCGTCCAGACCAGAACTTTTTGTCTTTTGACCTATTTATTCATGTATATATAATTATACCCCCACTTTCGAAGAAAATGGGGGTATACTGGATTACATGCGTCTGTCCGTCCATCTGTCCGTCTGTGCGTCCGTGTGTGAGTCCGTCTGAGAATATTCATAACTTAAGTAAATTATGATTTTTTATAATATTTGTTGGTCATTGGTATGCCCACACTAGTTTTTTTTTTTATTACTTGTTCACTTAGAAATTATGTCCGTCCAAGCCAAATTTTGTCCGTTCAGCCTGTATCTCTGGTATCGAATGTTCTATTGCAATGAAATTTGCCATGAACACTGCTTATGGTATAGGCTTTAAAAAAAAGATTCAACGATATTTCTCACATTCTCCTTTTTAGAGTTATCCCCCTTTTTGGACTTAGAAATTGTAGGAAATTGACATTATTTGTCTGTTCAGCCTGTATCTCAGGTATGGGTTATTAGATTTCAGTGAAATATGGCATGCAGTTTGCCTATGACAAAGGCTTCTGCCTCATTGCATAAAACTTTCAAACACCAAACAATTTACCATACCATTTGACTCAGAAATTGTTGGAAATTGTTGAAAACTTTCGAAGAAGATGGAAGGGGGGGGGGGGGTATACTCTTTTGCATCCGTCTATCTGTGCATCCATCCGTCAGTCCGTACGAGAATATTCCTAAATAATATTTGTTGGTCATAGGTATGCCCACACTAGGCGGTACACCACGTGGGGGTATGCACCGGACGAAAGTCTAGCTCTTGTTTGCAGTGCACTAAATAGAAAGGAAGGGGAGACATATGTTTTAGTGTGCTAAAACAGTTTCTAGTTTTTATTAAAAATATAGCATACAGGGAACAGAAATTTACATATTCCCAATTATCACAATTCTTGTCTTATTTCATAATCCTTTCATAAACATTGAACATTATCCTTTCCATCAAACACAACACACAGACAAGTTAAGCTACAGTGTCATTGACACTTTCATTGATAAAAGCAATGATTTGAGAACCAGTATTTTGACAAATAATTTTTATTGTCCCTCCTTGGGCTCTCTCATGAATGGTTGTCAAGTTTGTTCTTTTTTTTCAGTTGATGAATCTGTAAAACCTTTAGCTTGACAAAAGATAATTTAGAATAAACAACTTTTTCACATACTCTGCAACTCTGATCAGTCAGTGGTAATTAATTAGTCTGCGAATTTCTTAGCATAACAGATGTGCCCTTGTTGTGAAAGCAAGCTGACTTCTCGGGTGATTTTTGGTGCATTCTCTTCTTGGTTTTATCATCTGATTAACAAATATTTTATACTCCCTGAAAAAGTTTTGGGGGAGCATATAGTCACTGCTTTGTCCGTTTGTCCATCCATCCATCGATCTGTCCAAAACAAATTGTTTTCAGATGATAACTCTAGTTTGCTTTAATGTGCAACCTTATAATTTTGCAACATTATTACATGCTGTGAAATGCAGGTCAAGTTCAATTTCCTATCATGGAATGTAGGTCAAGTTTGATGTTCAATAATATGGCATTCACTGTCCCAGAGTTATGCCTCTTGAAATGTGGCAAAATGGTATAAAGTGATAAAACATTTTGTATGGTATCTTTTTTAATGCCCACAGCATGTATAATCAAACTTGCTTATATATTCACCCTAATTAAGCAGTTACCTGTCTTCAAAGGTCAGTTTAATCTCATTCCCAAGGAGCTTTTAATACAGGTTTACAGTGTACTGTTACCCTTTTCCTTCCACATGTTTTTGTATTTTTATTGCCATCACTTCTCGTCCGTCGGCGTACGTACGTACGTACATACGTACGTACGTACATTAGTATGTTAGTACGTACGTCCACAATTTCCTTTGGCACACCTCACAGGTCGCATTTATGATCAGATCACATTGAAACTTGGTATGCTTGTTTAGGGTGACCTCTAGATGGGAGCTATCGATTTTCTTCAATTTTCATCAAAAAATGTTGCCAAGGCCAACATTCTTAGAACTTAGTTTAGTCAGACCCACAATATTTCCCTTTGGCACACCCTGCAGGGCACATTTATGATTGGATTGCTTTGAAACCTGGTATGCTTGTTTAGGGTGACCTCTAAATGGGAGCTATCGATTTTCTTCAATTTCCATCAAAAAATGTTGCCACAGCCAACGTTCTTAGAACTTAGTTTAGTCAGACCTCAATATTTCCCTTTGGCACACCCTACATGACTCATTTATGATCAGATTGCTTTGAAACCTGGTATGCTTGTTTGGGGAGACCTCTAGATGGGAGCTATCGATTTTCTTCAATTTCCATAAAAAAATGTTGCCGCGGCCAACGTTCTTAGAACTTAGTTTAGTCAGAAGACCTCAATATTTCCCTTTGGCACACCCTACAGGGCACATTTATGATTGGATTGCTTTGAAACCTGGCATGCTTGTTTGGGGTGACCTCTAGATGGGAGCTATCGATTTTCTTCCATTTCCGTCCGTCAAAAAATGTTGCCGCTGGCAACAATCTTTGAACTTCGTTTAGTCAGGCATCAATATATTCCTTTGGCATACCCTACAGGGCACATTTATGATCAGATCGGTTTGAAACTTTGTATGCTTGTTTGGGGTTACATCTAGATGGAAGCTATCGATTTCCGTCGATTTCCATCAAAAAAATGTTGCCACTGGCAATGACCTTCGATGAACTTTGTAAAAACTTAGTGCAGTTAAGCATCAATATTTCCCTTTGACACTCCCTGCAGGGCACATTTATGATTGGATCGCTTGCAAACGTGGTGTGCTTGTTTGGAGTGTCATCTATATGGGAGCTGACGATTTTCTTCCATTTCTGTCAAAAATTGTTGCCTCTGACCGTTGTACTTAGTTTAGTCAGACCTCAATATTTCCCTTTAACACTCCTTTCAGGGCACATTTATGATCGGATCACTTTGAAATTTGGTATGTGTGTTCGGGGTGACCTCTAGATGTGAGCTATTGCTTTTTTTCATTTCCATAAAAAATTATTGTCGTTATCACCAGCCTTTGAACTTACTGCATTTGTGCATCAACTTATCCCTTTTGCACTCTCTGCAGGGTATATTAATTTATGAATTTCCATAAACCCCCCCCCCCCAAAAAAAAAACCCATTGCCACAAGCAATGACCTTCTACTTAGTGCATTTGTGCATTAACATCTTCCTTTGGCATGCCTCAGAGGGCACATTCATTATCAGGTTGTTTTGAAACTTTGTATGCTTATGCAGGGTGACAAAGATAAGAGCTACTGATTTTCTTTTCATTTCCTTCAAAAACTGTTGCTGTTAGCAACAATCTTTGAATTTATTGCAATTGGGCATCAACATTCTTTGACATGGCCTACAGGCCACATTTATCATAGGATTGTTTTTGAACATGGTGTGCTCATTAGGCAACAACTTTAGATAAGAGCTATTGATTAGCATTCATTTCTGTGAAAAAAGTTGCCGTTTACAATAACCTCTGAACTTACTGCTTTTGTGTATCAACATTCTTCCTTTAGCCATTGCGACTTACAGTTTACATTTAAAAAGGAATGGATTACTCTAACGTTGTACACACACAATGCTGTTATTTTTAAATTTCACCAAAATTGGTCCCAATGATCTTCAGTTTTGTCATTTCACTTATAACTTACCAAGTTCAAGTTTGTCAAGTTGAGCTACAGTGTCATTGACACTTTCATTTTTATATGGCTGAAACCAGTTCACAATTCTGCATTTTAGAAAAATCAGTATATTGTTCCCATCAATTTGGATTTCAGGAAACATCTGTTGGCTGTGTCAACTTTTTGCATTTTTAAAGTGACAGTTGCTCATTGATTCTCTCCAGGTGCTTGGGTTTTGTCCACCCATAAAGCTGTCCAACATGCTGTGGTCCTGGCTGTTAAAAGAGTCATTAAACCTCAGTAAAATAAAACAGTGTTGTGGGAAGAAAAGCTTACAGAGAAATTTGACCAGATTGTGACTTGGGTTGTGATCTGCTTGAAATTATCTGTCTACTTGTGTAATCACTGTACTGTATTGTCTTTTTAACCCCTTACATGCGTCTGGGGATATTCCTACCCAGCACAGGAAATCCATTGCCACTGAAATAAGTTTAATTTAGCTAGATTGATGAAAAATATTTTGAACATACTTAGTGGGGTTAGAGCTGAAGGTGACTTAATGTGAAATTGTTATATTCATTTCAGTCAGCTACAGAGAACTCACTGATTATTATTGATGAACTTGGGAGAGGCACATCAACATATGATGGATTTGGATTAGCATGGGCAATTTCAGAGTAAGTGTAAATGTGTATGATGAAACCCACTGAAATGGATATATCTTAATTGAATAGCCATGTTAACTAGACTTTATGATTCTGGAGAATCATGGCTTTTCCCGATGAGATTCCATGATTTTTCATGACCCCACAGTGTCTTGTTGTTTTTAACTCTCTCACTGAAGTCCCTTCATTGATGTTATGAAAAAGGTGAAGATAGTAATCTCAAATGACAGAGTTTGATAAAAAATTGTTTAGGTAAAAACCATCATTAACAGTGGACTGGTTTAATGTCAATATCGTCTTCCAACAAGTCAATGACCGACAAAAGGAGTTATGTTTGTTTGACACATACCCACTTAGTGCTGTGTCAATTTTAAAACGGTTCATTTTATCTCAAATGTATCCCAAATATTGATGTCTGGCAGCTTGTAGAGGGTTAACAAGTGCTAACAGGAATATTTATTCATGCAACTTGTAATGTCACACCAAGAACTGTGAATGGCCATTTTTTTCTTTAAAATCTACAAGATGTTATCAGAGAAATCCAGGGAGAACATGAATTTTAAGCTTTTGATGGGTATCATTGTTTATCCAGCCCAAAACGGGTTAAGTGTTGTTTTTTAAATACTCTTATTACTTCCAAAAATAATTCTCAGTGAATTCTACTTCCACTTATTTTGATCTCTCCTCCCAACTTTGGGTGCTGTGGGTACGCAAACACAGCCCATTTTATCAACATTTTGATGTTTGAGAACCTGCATAGGGTTAACAAATGCTTACAGGAATATTTTGTACATGCAACTTGTAATGTCACACTAAGATCAGAGAATGGCCATTTTTTCTTGAAAATCTACGGCATGTTTTTAAAGAAATCCTCTGATAACACAAATGTTTAACCTTTTGAGGGGTATCTCCCTGTAACCAGTTCTAAAGGGTTAATGCTTGGTTTTGTGAATACCTTCATTACTTACAAAAATGATCGACGGTGAATTCCACTTCCAATGAAGGAGGTTATGTTTATCTCGTATGTACACATTTGGTGTTATGGTTGCCCAAGAACAGCCCATTTTCTCCAAATATTCTATGCTTGGCAGCCTCTGGAGGGTTAACAAATGTTTACCGAAACATTTTGTTCATGCTTGTAATGTCACTCGAAGACCTGCGAATGGTCAATTGTTCTTGATTTTTTTTTTGTTGAGAAATCCATAGAAAACTGGAATTTTAAGCTTTTAAGGGGTATATCTCCTTAACCAGTCAAAAATGGGTTCAGACCTCGATTTTTTAATCCATTTACTACTTACAAAAATGTTTCCCTGCCAGTTTTGCGTCCGGTAAAAGAAGTTACGTTTCTCTGTTGCATTCCCTTTTGATGTTGTTGTTGTTCAAAAACAGGCTATTTTTTCAAAATTTTGACATTTAGCAGCCCATGGAGGGTTAACAAATGCTTACCGGAATAATTTATCCAATCACCTGGTAATGTGACACCATGACCTATCAATGGCTATTTTCTCTTGAAAACGCTACCAGATGTTTGTAAAGAAATCCAGGGAAAACATAAATTTTTAAGCCTTTGATGGGTATCACTATTAACAACCACAAAAGGGGTTAACGCTTGGTTTTTTGAATACCCTTATTACTTACAAAAATGGTCCTCGGTGAATTCCACTTCCAACAAAGGAGATTATGGGTAATTCCCAGGTACACGTTGGGTGTTGCGCGTGTCTGAAAACAGACCATTTCAACAAAATTACGATGCTTGGCAGTCTGTGGAGGGATAATAAACATCCATGATTTTTTATGACCCTGGAGTGTCTGAAGAATTGTTTTTAATTGTATCATTAAAGTATTTTTATTGATGTCTTGAGAAAAGTGGGTATAATAGTCTCAAATGACCCAGTGTGATAAAAGAACGTTTTGGTTAAATCATCATTGTTTGTGGAGAGGGTTAATATTAATATCAGCGTCTGAGAATCAGCGTCTAATGTAAATAGCCCATTGTATCTCAAATTTACCTAAAATTTCGATAGCTGACGGTTTGTGGAGGGTTAATGAAGGCTTGCGAGAATACTTCTTCTCCAGGGTTTATTTGTTCTTAAAAATCTGTAAGAACCAGTTGAAGATATCCGCAGAAAATGTGAACTTTAAATTCTTGAGCATTTCATGTATAGTCCCTGTATCAATTATCTCCTATTAGACCACAGTTGTTATGCATGATTATGTCATTTTTTCACACCTTGCAGAGCTCACCTATCACCTGTCTGTTAATAGCAGATGTAAATTTCTCTCCAATTGGTTTTTCTCCGTAGGATTAGTTTTATTTATTACAATGAAGATATCCATACATTCAACGACAAACATGAAGTTATAAACTACAATAATTACATACGAAAATAGGAAGTGTTGTTTGTACATATGTGTAGATAAAATATACCCTGGGACGGAGAAGGGGAGTATAACCGTCTTACAAACTAGTATATATCTAGTCCCATACCTGCCCCCCCCCCCTTCCCATGTTGGGGATCCCTACCTTTTATTGTAAGCTTCCTTAGGCACAACATAGCGTCAGTAAGATGGATATATACTGCCACGTCGCCACTCTGGGGCGGAGGAGGGACAGTGTATAGCCGTTTTACAGACTATTATATACCTGGACCCACTGTCGGGGAAACGCTATAGTGTCAACACTATTTGATATTATAAGTAACTGATCCCATTGTAGCTAACGTTATTTACTGCTTTCTTATCATGCAGTGGCGGAGCGGTGGCATTGTGGAAGCCGGTTCTCTTCAGATCACTGAAGTTAAGCAACGTTGAGCCTGGTTAATCATTGGATGGGTGGCCGTCTGAGCGATCAATTCGGACTCCCATGCTGTGTCCTTGGGCAAGGCACTTAACTCTGATTGTCCATATGGGGGCACGATGCCGCCATGTACTAAGGTGTACTGCACGTCGACGGTACGCATGTCTTCAACCAATCTAACCCTGCCTGTGCTGCAGTTCGGAGTTACGATGTTGGGAAGCTGGCAGCTGCTCGTCGTTGCTCGGTGGTTCTCTCCAGGTACTCCGGCTTCCTCCACCCATTAGCCATTGAGCATAAGTATATGCCCTTAAACACCAATAAATAAATAATAAATGATATCATGCAGGGCAGTGTGGAATACGAGGTGAGGCGTACCTTTCAATATGTGTTTGGTTGGTGAAAGAGGCAGGGGGGAGGTGGTAACCTTGGTAATTTTGTTTGGATAAATCGACCACTGGCGACCGATGAAGCGGGACACGGTGAGTGTGGAACTTATGGGCGGTTATTCTTGATAATAAATAAATATAGACTTACTTTTGAGTTCATACAAGGTGAGTATAGTAGTCTCAAATGAGAATGGCCAATATTTGTCTTGAAAACCTACGAGAGGCTTTTAGAGAAATCCTCGGAAAATATGAATTTTTAACCTTTTGAGGGGTATCGCTCTGTAGCCAGCCCAAAACGGATTAATGCTTGGTTTTGTGAATACCTTCATTACTTACAAAAATGATCCTCAGTGAATTTCACTTCCAATAAGGAAGGTTAACTTATCACGCAGGTACACATTGGGTGTTATGGGTGCCCCAAAACAGCCCATTTTCTCAAAATGTCTATACTTTCCAGGATCTGGAGGGTTAATAATTGCTTACTGGAATATTTTGTCCATGCAGCTTGTAATGTCACTCAAAGACCTGCAAATGGTCAGTTTTTCTTTAAAACGTGCTAGATTTTTTTTAGAAATCCACAGAAAACAGGAATTTTAAGCTTTTGAGGGGTATATCTCCTTAACCAGTCGACAATGGGTTAAGACCTCGATTTTTGAATATCCTTACTACTTACAAAAATGTTTCTCTATCAGCTTCGCGTCCAGTAAAAGAAGTTACGTTTCTCTGTGGCATTTCCATTTGATGTTGTTAGTGTCCAAAAACAGACTATTTGTTCAAAATTTTTGACATTTAGCAGCCCATGGAGGGTTAACAAATACCTACCAGAATGATTTATCTATGCAACTGGTAATGTGATACCAAGACCTATCAACGGCCATTTTCTCTTGAAAACCCTACAAGATGTTTGTAAAGAAATCCAGGGAAAACGATTTTTAAGCTTTCGATGAGTATCCCTGTTAACCTCCCCAACAGGGGTTAACGCTTGTTTTTTTGAATACCCTTATTACTTACAAAAATGGTCCTCTGTGAATTCCACTTCCAACAAAGGTGATTATGTTTATCTCTAGTGTATACATTGGGTGCTGTACGTGTCCGAAAACAGCCCATGTCAACAAAATTACGATACTTGGCAGTTTGTAGATGGTTAATAAACGCTCACCGGAGTATTTTGTCCCAACAACTTGTAATGTCACATAAAGACCTACGAATAGTTAATTTTTCTTGAAACCCTACAAGTTACTGTCAGGGAAATTCACAAAAAATGGGAATTTAAAGCTTTTAAGGGATATCTCTCTTAGCCTACCCAAAATGGGTTAAGACTTCGACTTTTGAATACCCTTACTACTTACAAAAATGTTTCTGTATAAATTGTACACTCGATAAAAGTAGGCGCTTTTCTTTGTGGTGTACCCATTGGATGCTGTTGGTGTCCAAAAACTGCCAATTTTATCACAATTTTGATGTTGAGGAGCCCTGGGAGGGTTAACTAATGCTGACCGGAATATTTTGTCCATGCAACTTGTAATGTCACACCAAGGCCTGCGAAGAGCCGATTTTTTCTTGAAAACCTACGAGATGTTTTTGGAGAAATCCACAGAAAGAGGATATTTTAAGGTTTTAATGGGTATCTATCTCTCTTTAACCAGCCGAAAATGGGTTAAGACGTCGAATTTTGAATACCCTTACCACTTTCAAAAATATATTTTTATACTATACCAATGACCCAGACTTAGCTGGTGCTAACTCTAACAAAACCAGGGCCAAACACAAATTTTGCCCCCCAATCCCCAAAATTTGCATCCAAAACAAAAAGAAATCATGTCCTAAAGGACCTCCATACTACGCCTCTACTGCGCATGCGCAGTGACGCAGACGTCCCGAAATTGGCGCCAATTATCATTCTCTGTTTGGCCCTTCATCAGTCAACATCTCACTGATCTTTGTGCTTGTAAATCTCAGTTTAAAGGATGCCAGACACGTAATTTTTGGAGAAATGGTGATTCTAAGGAGGATATAGAAGGAAGAGAGGAAAAAGAAGAGACAAAAAATAATCAGGGCTGTACTTAAAATTTTTTGATGAAATTATGTTAAGTTGCCTATTTTCGAGGCATGGGCCTCTTGTTGTCATTCTTGCCAAATGTTGCACTGCTTATTCAGTGTTTCCTCTCCCCTAGCCTTCTAAAGTCCCCCCTTGCAATTCTCCCATGCTTTTGGCATATTTTTGAGAAAGTTCATTTCTAAAATTTCCCTGGGAGAGTTGCTTGGATACAGAATGTTTTCTGTTATTTTCCCCATAGTTACGTTTTCACCCATGGGTGTATAAACGTTGTGTTCTGCATCTTCCATCTGATGTTCTGCAGATTCTCCCCTGGGAGTCTCTGTCTTGCATCAGATAGAGTGTAATTTGGATGACTGATTTCGGGCCAGTTTTTTAAGTGCCTGGAGTCATGTTTTCTGGTATTTTACACTGTTTGTTTACATTGGCAACAGCCTTTTTTGAGGGGGGCTGTTTGCCTTTGGTGTAGTTTATCTCACTATTAGATACATTTATATTGTCCGTAAGTGTCTCATTAATTATTTAATATAAATTTAAAATTTTTGACCACACTTTGCCATCGGATCCATTGGGGCTCAACGTTACTTTTCAGCAACTTGGGCTTCGCTGAAAAAATATTTGTTCAAAATTATTTTGATTTGCAATTGTTTTTTCATTTATTAATGGATCATGTTATTATGTATCTTTGTGTCAGGGGTTTGTGCGAGTAACTAGGACTTGTTGTTGTCCTTTCACTATGAAGGGACATTGTTCAAATTGTAATGGGAAGAAATCTTCCTCTGACTTTCATGATCATTGTATTAATTGTAGTCAGTGTTCTCGCATTAATCCCTGTCCTATATGTGAATATTGGGATGAGAAACATTGGAAACGTGTGTCACGATATGTTGTTTCTGGAGAAAGGGCTATGCTGGCTCTTTCTCCGTAAGGTCACTCTTCTCTCTCAGTTTCTATTTCAGAGGAACAAGAACAGGGTGATGTTTCCATGTTATCTTCTACAAGTGTGCGTCCGTCGTCACAAATGAATTCAGAGCTAGCGGCAAAAGTGCTCATGGAGATTAGACAAATGTCGTCCGCTAGCTCGCCCGGTGTAGCGTCCATTCACCGAATGGTTCGGCAGCTGGGTTCGTCCGATGCGGTCCAGGAGGAAATTTTGGGTGATGCGAGCACTATAAACATAATAGATGCACACCCAGTGACGGCGGATAGTAAGCGAGAACGGAGGAAGCCTTTGAGTCCGGTTCCTAGCTCGTCCAGGTCCAGCCGGGCCGTGAGCGAGAGAGGCCCCTCTCTCGTACAACAACATCTGGGACCAGATGTTGTGGTACAAAATGTGTCGCAAACGGAGCATACATCCGTCGCTCGGGACGCTCCGTTGTATAGGCAGTCCGCGGAGACTGCTAAGGCTTCTTCTTCTCGTCAGCGCACACGACCGCACCTTGGCTGCGTGATCGCCGATATATTACCAGCTTCGCCGATCAAGGATGTTACGGCGACCAGGTCACACCATCCGGCAGCCAGGGATTCGAGACCGATGGACTCCGGACGTTCGCATAGAAAAAGTATGCGGGAGCCATCTGATGCGGAGCTGCCCTCAGCAAATCAGCGGAAGACTGCGCCTCCGCAGGTCTCGACGCCGGACATTCTTGTGCAGATAGCACAGCTTATCGCAGCATCCCAGCAGCCGACAGAAACGGTGTCGGATCGAGAATTATCCGACGGCGCTGGGTCGGTACGCTCCGCCGAAGCATCGGGGGCGGACGACCGGGAACATCATGAGGTCCGGCCGGATGGTGAAAGGGATATGGATGATTTGGAGCTATCCCTTTCGGAACAACATAAAGCTGCCGTGGACTTCATCCGGCACTTTCTCCCTCAAGTTGTTCCGTCGGGCCAGACTGCTGCGGTTCCGAACAAGAGGATTATAGCGTCATTGGACTCTGAATTTTTTGAGCGGTTCAGGGACATCGCTCCCGAGTTTCCGTCGCAGTCCAATAATGTTGCAAGAACATTTGAATTATTGAACGACGCTATATTTAAACTTGCTTCCAAGACGGGGAAAGCAGGTTTCTTGTCCGCTAATACTCTCAACCTGCCTTTCATTAATGCAAGGAATAAATTCGATACGGCAGGACAGGGTATCCCGAGAGTTCCTCTGCGTATGGACGACGAGGCGGAAGACTTAGAGCTATCATTACCGTCGTCGGCTTCTATTCCAACTGCGGTGTTGGAAACAGCTATTGCGTCTAACAGAGCCAATTTAGATGCCTTATCTTACGCAGATCACCTTACTAAGGCGTTATCACTGCGCCTTCAAGGGAAAGAGTTTCAGGATATACAATCCTTTTTAAGACTTCTTTCAAGGGCAGTAGCTTATTCCACGTGTAACTCCGCCCTTTCAGTGGCAAATCTGGAGTTGGTTAGACGTGATGCAGCCCTAGCTACATCCACACTTGTGGATTCTAAGGTGAAGAACTCTCTTAGAGTCGCTTCGGTCTCCGGAGAACTTCTCTTTGACGGCAAGCTTTCTGCTATTTATGATAAAATTACAAAGAAAGCTTCGGATTCTCTGTTGTTCAAATCTGCCTCTAAGAAGCCGGATACAGCAGACAAGAATAAGACAGGCACTTCTGGGTCTAATGCGCCCAAGAGAGGTTCCTATAGAGGTTCCGGTGGGTCCTCTTGGTCTTATTCGAGAGACCGTCAGGGTAGCGACTCTCGTTCGGGACGTCCTTCGAGCCGGGACAATCGGTCGGACGCCCCGAGGTCGACGGGGCGAGGTGCGGGTCGTGGAGGACGTGGTTTCTCCTACCGCAGGCCTCGCAGGTCCAGGAGGTGATGGCTTAAACCTCTATCGCGTACCGGTTGGCGGAAGGTTGTCGAGCTTTTCACAAGAATGGGCGTTGATTACGAACGACCCTTGGGTGAGAGGAGTGACTTCGGAAGGTCTAAAGATATCCTTCAAACGAAAGCCTCCATTAACTCGCAGTCCAAAGTGGACTCAACTTCCGTCAAATCCACAGAAAAGAGACGCTCTGTTATCAGAGGTGCAGTCTCTTTTAATGAAGAACGCGGTAGAGGTCGTAGAAAACCAGGAAACTCCGGGATTCTACAGCCATCTGTTTCTGGTTCCGAAACCAGACGGCTCGTTCCGTCCAGTCATAGATTTGAGCTGGATAAACAAGCTGATCGTCGCTCCGAAATTTTATATGGAGACGATTCGGTCGGTCAGAGCGAGTATTCGGGTGAACGATTATGCAACAAGCATAGATCTCAAAGATGCGTACTTTCACGTCATGGTACATCCGACATTCCGAAAGTATCTACGCTTCGCAGTCCTAGGAGTGGTGTATCAATTCCGGGCGATGTGCTTCGGATTGAATCTAGCACCCTGGGCTTTCACTCGGGTAATGAACTCGGTAATGATCTATTTCCGAGCTCATTCGTCTGCGGTAACGTCGGTCTACCTGGACGACATTCTTCAGAGGTACGGCAACGAGTTAACGCTTCAGAACGATGTTCAGAATCTACTTCTATTGCTCCGACGTCTCGGTTTTATAGTAAACGAGGAGAAGTCGGATCTGGTGCCGTCCAAGTCATTCACTCATCTGGGAATGAGCTTCGAGACGCACAACAATCTCGTTCGTCTGCCGTTAACCAGAGCGAAATTAGTCAGTTGTTACGCTCGCTATTGTCTGCACGCAGACAAAGTCACAGCGAGAGAATTTATGAGACTGATAGGTCTGTGCAGAGCCGCTGCGGATCTCATTCCGATGGGGCGATTACGCACACGTCCTCTTCAAATTTTCTTGACTCAGAATTGGAGTGTGAAAATTCATTCGCTCGACGTAGACGTTCTCTTGTCAGATCAAGTGAAACAAGAGATTCAGACTTGGGCAAACATTCAGTGGTTAACTCAGGGAGTTCCGCTGCAGTTGCCGGATCCGAGTTTTACCATTATGACGGATGCCAGTCAAACAGGTTGGGGTGCATCATTAATCCCAACGGATTCGAGATGCCAGGGTCTTTGGGATCCGCAATTCCTGTGCAAGCACATAAACATCGAGGAAATGATGTCAATTTGGCTTGCGTTACGTCACTGGATGGACATTATTCACAATGCTCATGTACAAATCCTATCCGACAATACGACAGTAGTGGCGTATATACGGAATCAGGGAGGCACTCATTCAGTTCCGTTGTTCAATCTAACGGAAAGAATCCTTCTGTTTGCGCTAGAACATCACGTTCTTCTTTCGGTTCGTCACATACCGGGTCGTCTGAATGTGCTAGCAGACTCCCTTTCACGAAAGGGTCGCTTGTTGCCGTCGGAGTGGACTCTCAACAAACAAGTATTCAATCAGATTTGATGCGTACTTTCACGTCATGGTACATCCGACATTCCGAAAGTATCTACGCTTCGCAGTCCTAGGAGTGGTGTATCAATTCCGGGCGATGTGCTTCGGATTGAATCTAGCACCCTGGGCTTTCACTCGGGTAATGAACTCGGTAATGATCTATTTCCGAGCTCATTCGTCTGCGGTAACGTCGGTCTACCTGGACGACATTCTTCAGAGGTACGGCAACGAGTTGGAGTGTGAAAATTCATTCGCTCGACGTAGACGTTCTCTTGTCAGATCAAGTGAAACAAGAGATTCAGACTTGGGCAAACATTCAGTGGTTAACTCAGGGAGTTCCGCTGCAGTTGCCGGATCCGAGTTTTACCATTATGACGGATGCCAGTCAAACAGGTTGGGGTGCATCATTAATCCCAACGGATTCGAGATGCCAGGGTCTTTGGGATCCGCAATTCCTGTGCAAGCACATAAACATCGAGGAAATGATGTCAATTTGGCTTGCGTTACGTCACTGGATGGACATTATTCACAATGCTCATGTACAAATCCTATCCGACAATACGACAGTAGTGGCGTATATACGGAATCAGGGAGGCACTCATTCAGTTCCGTTGTTCAATCTAACGGAAAGAATCCTTCTGTTTGCGCTAGAACATCACGTTCTTCTTTCGGTTCGTCACATACCGGGTCGTCTGAATGTGCTAGCAGACTCCCTTTCACGAAAGGGTCGCTTGTTGCCGTCGGAGTGGGCTCTCAACAAACAAGTATTCAATCAGATTTGCTACCAATGGGAATGGCCAATGATAGATTTATTTGCGACACATCTCAACAATCAGTTGCAGACGTATGTGTCTCCGTGTCCGGATCCAAGAGCATTTGCAGTAGATGCTCTGTCGATCCCCTGGGACGGAAAGATAGGACATGCGTATTCTCCAGCGCCGTTAATTCAACAAGTATTGCTAAAGATAAAACAATCTCAATGCAAGATTCTGTTGGTAGCATCTCTGTCGCCACAGAGACCGTGGATAAATCTACTCAGGTGTCTGTTGTGGGACCTACCGCGAAAAATCGCGGGAAATCGCGCCAACTTCATCACAACCCGCAAGGTCTCAACCTTCACGTTTTTCCGTTGTGCGGTCCTTCTTGCATGGCAAGCACTTTACAGGACGAGCAGTGGACGCGATTTCTAACTGTAGGAGGACCTCCTCTTCGCTAAACTATGCGGCTAAGTGGAAGGTTTTTCGTCGTTGGTGTAGGGATCATTCTGTAGATGTATTCGATCCCTCTATACCAGACATTGCAAACTTTCTAGTATACTTGTTTGACGAAATCAAACTGCAGCCTGTTACTATTAAGGGTTAGTTATAGGTCTATGTTATCTGATACCTATGCACATCATGATAGTTTACAAATTGGATCTAATGTCTCTTTATCTAAGTTAGTTAGAAACTTCTCGATAAATAGACCCAGAACTCTTAGATTAATTCCTAAATGGAATTTAGCTTGGGTTCTTCTTAAATTGAAGGAAAAGCCATTTGAACCTCTTGGGACAGTAGATTTCAAATTCTTATCTTATAAGACAGCTTTTCTCTTAGCTTTCTCTTCTGCTAGAAGAGTCAGTGAGCTTCATGCACTGTCGGTGGATGATTCTCACTATCGTAGTGTCGGGAACACTATCACCTTCACTACTAATGTGGGTTTTTTAGCTAAGAATCAGGCTCCTAATAAATATCCGGAACCTATTGTTATTAAGGCTCTTCCGTCTTCAGACGGGCGTAGGCCTTTACTCTGTCCTGTTAGAGCGTTACGTATCTATAAACAGAGATCTCAGTTCATCAGAAAGGGACGAAAACGTTTCTTTCTGTCTTTGATGCCTAATAGAAAGGACATTTCGGTCCATTCTATTGCTAGATGGATTCAATTAACTATCCGTACTGCTTATGAGAGTTTATCTTCTTCTCAGCAGTCTGTGCTTAAGATTTCCGCTCATGAAGTAAGAGCTCTTGCTACTTCTTGGGCTTATGCTAATAGTGTTGCTATTACAGATTTAATGAAGGCTGCTTATTGGTCTCAGCCATCCACATTCACGAATTTTTATCTCAGAAATATTGAGTCCATTTCTGGAGACTTGCATTGTTTAGGTCCGTTATCTGTTGCTCAGAACGTCGTCCACTAAACAGTTGCAACTATAGTTATGCAGGCTTTCTGTTCCGGCAGTGACTCCGTCCGGCTGCCCTCTTCGCTCTGGGCTATTTGACCCAGGGCAAGGGGAAGGGGGGGGGGGGGGGGTGTTCCCTTAGGTCACCTGCTTTATAGTGAAAAGCAAGGGAATGCCTCCTCCAAGTCAGTATTTCTGAGTCGCTTCCGGGATGGTTTTAAAGTGTAATATTAATATTAAAATTCATTCATGTCTTATTTTTAAAGTGTAGCTCGGTGTGAAGCATTTGTATATGTCAAGTGTCAAACGGGCTTTAATATACAATACTCGGACACTTTTAAATGACTATAAAGAGTCTCAATTCTCTGGACTACTTTATTTATTGGCTTACTTTAAAAATAATTAGTATAAGGGATATACTGGATGTTAATAGAGAACATGAATATTATGGTGCTCAATTATTAAGGGTATTGTATCTTTCTAATTTAATATTAAATAAGAAAGATACATGTAAAGCCTAATACTCCTTTTCTCCTTAAGGGGTTATCTTTTTATTATATAGTTGAGCTTATTGGATTTTCCTCTATGTCCTAGGCCCTCCAGCCTGTTTACTATTCAGCTAAGTCTGGGTCATTGGTACAGTATAAAAATGTTAAAAAATTTATAGTAATTTATATATTTTTTATACTTACCAATGACCCAGACGGGGATGGCCCTCCCAGGAGTTGGGAACTCTTGCCTCCCCGCTGAGTACATAGCGCTGACCAGGCACTGCCAGTAAGAATGATAATTGGCGCCAATTTCGGGACGTCTGCGTCACTGCGCATGCGCAGTAGAGGCGTAGTATGGAGGTCCTTTAGGACATGATTTCTTTTTGTTTTGGATGCAAATTTTGGGGATTGGGGGGCAAAATTTGTGTTTGGCCCTGGTTTTGTTAGAGTTAGCACCAGCTAAGTCTGGGTCATTGGTAAGTATAAAAAATATATAAATTACTATAAATTTTTTAACTTTCCGATCAATTTTGCATCCGATAAATGAAGGCCACTTTCTCTGTGGTATACCGTTTGGGTGCTGTTGGTGTCCAAAAACAGCCCATTTTATCACAATTTTTACGTTTAGCAGCTCGGGGAGGGTTAACTAATGCTGACCGGAATATTTTGTCCATGCAACTTGTAATGTCACACCAAGACCTGGGAGTGACAAATATTTCCTGAAAATCTACAAGACTCGTCTAGAGAAATCCACGGAAAACATGAAGTTTTGAGCTTTTTGGGGGTATTGCTGTTTAACCAGCCCAAAACGGGTTAACGCTTGGTTTTGTGAACACCCTTATTACTTACAAAAATGATCCTCGGTGAATTCCACTTCCAATAAAAGCAGTTATGTGTATCTATCGTGTTTCGTTTGGGTGCTGTGGGGGCCCGAAAACAGCCCATTTCATCAAAATTTCAATGTTTGGCAGCCTGTGGAGGGTTACCATATGCATCGCCTGATATGTCGTGTGTATCAAAGGTCTATTCACAGGCAGGTCTAGCAATGATGAATGTTTAAAAAAAATCTACAAGACGTGTTTCGAGAAAGTGCCGATAAACCCCAATTTTGACAGTTTTTTGCCAATTCTGACGAAATAAGGGTTAAATCGAAAAATCCGCTTCGGTACATTTTTAGATTTTGTGCCCCCTCTATATGTGTGCAAAATTTTGTGCAAAACGGTTCGAAAATGGCTTCTGAATCGTATGGACAAAATGTGTGGAAAAAAAAACAAAAAAAAAAACTAGACTTTATGATTCTGGAGAATCATGGCTTTTCCCGATTAGATTCCATGATTTTTCTTGACCCCACAGTGTCTGATGAATTGTTTTTCACTGTCTCACTAAAGTTCCTTCATTGATGATATGAGAAAGGTGAGTATAGTAGTCTCAAATGACTCGGTTTGGGTTTGATAAAAAAATGTTTAGGTAAAACCCATCATTAATGGTAGAATGGGTTAATATCAATATCAATGTTTCCCTATCAGTTTTGCGTCCGGTAAAAGAAGTTACATTTCCCTGTGGCATTTCCATTTGATGTTGTTGGTGTCCAAAAACAGACTATTTCCTCAATTTTTTTTACATTTAGCAGCCCATGAAGGGTTAACAAATGCCTACCAGAATAATTGATCCATGCAACTGGTCATATGACACCAAGACCTATCAACGGCCAGTTTCTCTTGAAAACCCCACAAAATGTTTGTAGAAATCCAGGGAAAACGATTTTTTAAGCTTTTGATGGGTATCCCTGTTAACCTCCCCAACAGGGGTTAACGCTTGGCTTCTTGAATACATTTATTACTTACAAAAATGGTCCTCTGTGAATTCCACTTCAAACAAAGGAGATTATGTTTATCTCTCATGTATACATTAGGTGCTGTGCGTGTCTGAAAACAGTCCCATGTTAACAACATTACGATGCTTGGCAGCTTGTAGATGGTTAAAAAACGCTCACCGGAGTATTTTGTCCATGCAACTTGTAATGTCACATAAAGACCTACGAATAGTCAATTTGTCTTGAAACCTACAAGTTACCATTAGGGAAATTCACAGAAAATGGGAATTTAAAGCTTTCAAGGGATATCTCTCTTTAGCCTGCCCAAAATGGGTTAAGACGTCGACTTTTGAATACCTTTACTACTTACAAAAATGTTTCCGTATAAATTGTACGCGCGATAAAAGAAGGCACTTTTCTTTGGGCTGTACCCTTTGGGTGCTGTTGGTGTGCAAAAACAGCCCATTTTATCGCAATTTTGACCTTCAGCAGCCCGGGGAGGGTTAACTAATGCTGACCGGAATATTTTGTTCATGCGACTTGTAATGTCACACCAAGACCTGCAAATAGCCGATTTTTCTTGAAAACGTACAAGATGTTGTTAGAGAAATCCACAGAAAACGGGTATTTTAAGATTTTAATGAGTATCTCTCTTTAACCAGCCCAAAATGGGTTAAGACGTCAAATTTTGAATACCCTTACCACTTTCAAAAATATTTTCCGATCAATTTTGCGTCCGATAAATGAAGGCCCCTTTCTCTGTGGTATATCGTTTGGGTGCTGTTGGTGTCTAAAAACAGCCCATTTTATCACAATTTTTACGTTTAGCAGCTCGGGGAGGGTTAACTAATGCTGACCGGAATATTTTATCCATGCAATTTGTAATGTCACACCAAGACCTGAGAGTGACCAATTTTTCTTGAAAATCTACAAGACTCGTTTAGAGAAATCCACGGAAAACATGAAGTTTTGAGCTTTTTTGGGGTGTTGCTGTTTAACCAGCCCAAAACGGGTTAACACTTGGTTTTCTGAACACCCTTATTACTTACAAAAATGATCCTCGGTGAATTCCACTTCAAATAAAGGAAGTTATGTTTACCTCTCGGGTATCGTTTGGGTGCTGTGGGGGTCTGAAACCGGCCCATTTCATCAAAATTTCGATGTTTGGCAGCCTGTGGAGGGTTACCATATGCATCGCCAAATATGTCGTGTGTATCAAAGGTTGTGTCATAGGCAGGTCTAGTAATTATGAATATTTTTTAAAAATCCTAAAGACGTGTTTCGAGAAAGTGCCGATAAACCCTAATTTTGGCAGTTTTTTGCCAATTCGGGCGAAATAAGGGTTAAATCGAAAATTCCGCTTCGGTACATTTTTAGATTTTTTGCCACTCTATGCGTGTGCCAAATTGTGTGAAAATCGGTTCGAAAATGACTTCTGAATCGTACGGACAAAAATGTGTGGAAAAAAAAAAAAAAAAAAAAAAACCCCAAAAAACTAGACTTTATGATTCTGGAGAATCATGGCTTTTCCCGATGAGATTCCATGATTTTTCATGATCTCACAGTGTCTGATGAATTGTTTTTAACTGTCTCACTGAAGTTGCTCCATTGATGTTATGAGAAAGGTGAAGATAGTAGTCTCAAATGACACAGTTTGATAAAAAATTGTTCAGGTAAAAACCATCATTAACGGTGGAGTGGGTTAATGTCACTATCGTCGTCCACCAAGTCAATGACCGACAAAAGGAGTTATGTTTGTTTGACACATACTCACTGAGTGCTGTGTCAATTTAAAAATGGTCCATTTTATCTCAAATGTATCCAAAATATTGATGTCTGGCAGCTTGTAGAGGGTTAACAAGTGCTAACAGGAATATTTATTCATGCAACTTGTAATGTCACACCAAGAACTGTGAATGGCCATTTTTTCTTTAAAATCTATAAGATGTTTTCAGAGAAATCCAGGGATAACAGAAATTTTAAACTTTTGATGGGTATCATTTTTTTCCAACCCAAAACGGGTTAAGTGTTGTTTTTGGAATACTCTTATTACTTCCAAAAATAATTCTCAGTGAATTCTACTTCCACTTATTTTGATCTCTCCTCCCAACTTCGGGTGCTGTGGGTACGCAAACACAGCCTATTTTATCATCATTTTGATGTTTGAGAACCTGCATAGGGTTAACAAATGTTTATAGGAATATTTTGTACATGCAACTTGTAATGTCACACTAAGATATAAGAATGGCCATTTTTTCCTGAAAATCTACGGGATGTTTTTAAAGAAATCCTCAGATAACATGAATTTTTAACCTTTTGAGGGGTATCTCTCTTTAACCAGCTCTAAAGGGTTAATGCTTGGTTTTGTGAATATCTTCATTACTTACAAAAATGATCGACGGTGAATTCCACTTCCAATGAAGGAGGTTATGTTTATCTCGTAGGTACACATTTGGTGTTATGGTTGCCAAAGAACAGCCCATTTTCTCCAAATGCCAATGCTTGGCAGCCTCGGGGGGGGGGGGGGGGGGGGGGGGGTGGGGGGGGGGTGGTTAACAAATGGTTACCGAAACATTTTGTTCATGCAACTTGTAATGTCACTCGAAAACCTGTGAATGGTTAATTGCTCTTGAATTTTTTTTTTTGAGAAATCGAGAAATCCACATAAAACTGGAATTTTAAGCTTTTAAGGGGTATATCTCCTTAACCAGTCAAAAATGGGTTAAGACCTCAATCTTTGAATACATTTACTACTTACAAAAATGTTTCCCTGTCAGTTTTGCGTCTGGTAAAAGAAGTTACGTTCCTCTGTTGTATTCCCATTTGATGTTGTTGTTGTTCAAAAACAGACTATTTTTTTCAAAATTTTGACATTTAGCAGCCCATGGAGGGTTAACAAATGCTTAGAGGAATAATTTATCCAATCAACTGGTAATGTGACACCATGACCTATCAATGGCCATTTTCTCTTGAAAACCCTACCAGATGTTTGTAAAGAAATCCATGGAAAACATAAATTTTTACGCCTTTGATGGGTATCACTAACAACCACAAAATGGGTTAACGCTTGGTTTTTTGCATACCCTTATTACTTACAAAAATGGTCTTCGGTGAATTCCACTTCCAACAAAGGAGATTATGTTTATTTCTCAGGTACACGTTGGGTGATGTGCGTGCCTGAAAACAGCCCATTTCAACAAAATTACGATGCTTGGCAGCCTCTAGAGGGTTAATAGACGCTCGCCGGAATATTTTGCCCATGCAACTTGTAATATCACACAAAGACCTGCGAGTAGTCAATTTTTCTTGAAAACCTACAGGATGTTTTTAGAGAAATCCACAGAAAATGGGAATTTTAAGATTTTAAGGGGTCTCTCTCTTTAGCCTGTCCAAAATGGGTTAAGACTTCGACTTTTGAATATCCTTACTACTTACAAAAATGTTTGCGTATAGATTGTGCGCTCGATAAAAGAAGGCACGTTTCTTTGTGGCGTACCCATTGGGTGCTGTTGGCTTCCAAAGACAGCCCATTTTATCACAATTTTGACTTTTAGCAGCCCGTGGAGGGTTAACAAATGCTCACCGCAGTATTTTGTCCATGCAACTTCTATTGTCACACCAAGGCCTGGGAGTGACAAATTTTTCTTGAAAATCTACAAGACTCGTTTAGAGAAATCCACGGAAAACACAAATTTTTGAGCTTAATGGGGGTATTGCTGTTTAACCAGCCCAAAACGGGTTAACGCTTGGTTTATTGAACACCCTTATTACTGACAAAAATGATTCTCGGTAAATTCCACTCCCAATAAAGGAAGTTATGTTTATCTCTCATGTATTGTTTGGGTTCGGTGGGGGCCTGAAACCGGCCCATTTCATCAAAATTTCGATGTTTGGCAGCCTGTGGAGGGTTACCATATGCATCGCCTGATATGTCGTGTGTATCAAAGGGCGTGTCACAGACAGGTCTAGCAATTACGAATGTATAAAAAAAATCTACAAGACGTGTTTCGAGAAAGTGCCGATAAACCCGAATTTTGGCAGTTTTTTGCCAATTCTGACGAAATAAGGGTTAAATCGAAAATTCCGCTTCGGTACATTTTTAGATTTTGTGCCCCTCTATGCGTGTGCAAAATTTCGTGAAAATCGGTTCGAAAATGGCTTCTGAATCGTACGGACAAAATGTGAGGAAAAAAAAAAAAAAAACAAAAAAACCCCCCCCCCCCAAAAAATAATAATCCGTAGAAAAACAATAGTCTTTTCTAGAGGGAAAAGCCTAAAAAAAAAAAAAAAATAATAATCCGTAGAAAAACAATAGTCTTTTCTAGAGGGAAAAGCCTAAAAAAAAAAAAAAAAATAATAATAACTAGACTTTATGATTCTGGAGAATCATGGCTTTTCCCGATGAGATTCCTTGATTTTTCATGCCCCCACAGTGTCTGATGAATTGTTTTTAACTGTCTCACTGAAGTTCTTTCATTGATGTTATGAGAAAGGTGGTTATAGTAGTCTCAAATGACTCAGTTTTATAAAAAAAAAATTGTTTAGGTAAAAACCATCATTAATGGTAGAGTGGGTTAATATCAATATCGTCGTCCCAGAAGTTAATGACCGACAAAAGGAGTTATGTTTGTTTGACACATGCCATTTGAGTGCTCTGTCTATTTGAAAATGGTCCATTTTATCTCAAATGTATCCAAAATATTGATGTCTGGCAGATTGTAGAGGGTTAACATGTGCTAACAGGCATATGTATTCATGCAACTTGCAATTTCAAACCAAAAAGTGTGAATGGCCATTTTTACTTAAAATCTATGATGTTTTCAGAGAAATCCATGCGCATGCGCTCTTTTCGAATTCGACTTGACGAAATGCGAAATTCGTATCGCTCTTCATGGAAAGTGATGCCGCAACTATCCATGAACAACGAGTGAAAATTTCATGGAAATCTACCTAGAATCGGTTGGGATATAGCGTTTTGAAGAGAGGAGGTAACTGTTTGAATTTGGTCCTTCCTTTTCAAGCCAGTTCGAAAAAATGCCGCTCAGGATCACCGATCCAATGTCGAGTTGTGACAACAGTTCCTCGCACCAAGGCCGACACACCTATGAAGTTTCATGACTCTAGGTTGAACCACTATCAAGTTCTCATCCGGAAACCAATTGTTGCGATATACTATGTTCAAGGTCACTGTGACCTTGACCTTTGACCTGGTGAGTCCAACATCAATAGGGTTCTTCCTCGCACCAAGGCCAACACGCCTGTAAAGTTTCATGACTCTAGGTTGAACCACTATCAAGTTATCATCCGGAAACCAATTGTTGCGATATACTATGTTCAAGGTCACTGTGACCTTGACCTTTGACCTGGTGAGTCCAAGATCAATAGGGTTCTTTCTCGCACCAAGGCCAACACACCTATGAAGTTTCATGACTCTAGGTTGAACCACTATCAAGTTATCATCCGGAAACCAATTGTTGCGATATACTATGTTAAAGTTCACTGTGACCTTGACCTTTGATCTGGTGAGTCCAAGATCAATAGAGTTCTTCCTCGCACCAAGGCCAACCCACCTACGAAGTTTCATGAATGTAGGTTGAACCACTATCAAGTTATCATCCGGAAAGGAATTGTTGCGATTTACTATGTTCAAGGTCACGTTGACCTTGACCTTTGACGTAGCGACTCCAAAATCAATAGGGTTCTTCCCCTCACCAAGGCCAATCTACCTATGAAGTTTCATGAATGTGAGTTGAACCATTATCAAGTTATCATCCGGAAACCAATTGTTTAAGATTTACTACGTTCAAGGTCACTGTGACCTTGGCCTTCGACATAGCATGTCCAAAATCAATAGGGTTCTTCCTCCCACCAAGACCAACCTACGTATGAAGTTTAATGAATGTGAGTAGAACCACTATCAAGTTATCATCCGGAAACCAATTGTTTACGAAGCCCGACGGCCCACCCGCCCGCCCGCCCGCCCGCCATTCACCAAACTATAAGTCGAGTTTGACTTCATCACAACTCGACTAAAAAGACGTTGTGAATGGGCACAGACTCCTTTAGAGCCCCCCCCCCCCCCCCCCCCCCCCCTCCGTAAATGGAAGTTGCTTCTTTAAGACCGCCACCCAGGGATCCCAACACAACCTTTAAACCTAAGAGAATCGTCAGAAGTTTAAAGTGAAAAGAAATTGGCGGTGATTGGGTTTCTGGCAGGCAGGAAAAGATTGACGAAGATTTGCATATTAGACATTAAAATAGCACTTCTGACATACACGAACCGTGTCCAGACCGCTGGAGGCAGCGACTTGAAAATTTCAGAACTTGTTCTACGAACCCTGGCCGACATTTTGGGATCTGTTTGGAGCGTCCGAGCCGCCTGGAAAACACCACGCATCGCTTGGAATGAGAGAGTACTATTCGTCCCGACTCTATCAGTTCAGAATGGACATGGGCAGTGTTGTAGACGACTGTGGAGCTGCGATTGAGCATAAAGTCCCAGGTTTCGGTGCCTCATTGCCAAAGCGGCTCCATTGTATGATTTTTTGTCTCAATATCGTCCTTACTACTTGTAGTTTATACCGTTGCCGTACGTTAATGTAGCCTCTTGCCATTTTCGAGACTTTCAACCCAGAACGCCGCCAAAGTGGGGTGGGGAGGGGTGGGGGCTGTAGCGGGGGGGGGGGTATCCTGACACTATCTTTAAACCTTAGATAATCGGAAGAAGTTGCAGTGAAAAGAAATCGGCGGTGAGTAGGTGTTTTGGCGGGAAACGATTAACAAAAATTTGCCAATTTGACATTAAAATTGCACTTCTCACAAACACGAACCGTGTCCAGACCGCCGAAGGCAGCGACTTCTAATTTTCAGAACTTGTTCTACACACCCTGGCCGACATTTTGGCATCTGTTGCAAGTGTCGAGACCGCGTGGAGAACACCACGCATCGCATGGAAAGTGAGAGTACTATTCGGCCCGACTCTATCAGTTCGGAATGGAATGGAATTGGGCACTATTGTAGACTATTGTAGAGCAGCGATTGAGCATAAAATCGGAGTTTTTTGTGCCAAATTACCTAACCGGCTCCAAGGTATGATCTTTCGTCTGTACATCGCCCAGATCGTCTGAAGTTTATACCGTTACCACATGTTGAAGTGGCCTTTTGTCATTTTCGCCACTTTCGACCCAGATTTGAGGGTACCTTCCTTCAGCGAAATCTAGCCATGCTCACAACCACGCCCTCTCCCCGTCGGCCCGGGTGCTTCTAAAGATAGAAAGGTCAATGGGGAGGGGCCCGTTAGCAAACAAACGGGGGCAGGTGTAGTTGGTGAAAAACAGCAGGGGGGGGGGGGGGGGGGTCACGTGTCCTAGGTAAAAGAAACAATAGGGGGCAGGTGTCCTAGGTAAAAAAAAATAGCAGGAAGGGGGTGGGGCAGATGTCCCCGCTAATTAATTTTAATAACAGGCAGGTGTTCATGGGGCAGGCCCACTGCTCGGTGTTCCAAATTTTCTATGGTACTTGGCCTTGACGGAAACAACACTTCAAGAAGAAACAATGGGAAACCTATTTGCAGTAAAGCTGCAAATATAAACATGATTTTAGGACCATTCCATAGCCAGTTTAAAGCCTACTGCGATATCAGCGTTTATTACTCTCGTCCTTTCACTGCAGTATTTCACCCGAGTCGAGTTCTGACGTCATGCAAGTTTGACGGACACGCTTTCAATTTTGTTATTGACAACAACATATTTATAATTTCGTGATTACTGATCAGAATTTTGAAAACGACACATGCAATCGCGAAAGAGTTTTCTGAAAAACACGATTCTGCAAAAGGTTTTAGTGAAATTTGATTATTTTTTTTTATTTTCAATTTCGATGGCTCTTGTCGAAAAGGTGTTAATCACTGATCGTCCCAAACGAGATCAAAGACTGACGCTGTATATTAATAACACACAGAGAATCTTCTAAGAATATACACGCGCAATCCTAAAATGAAATAAATCAAGTCTTGTTTCAGGTTTTACGAGAGAAATATGTCCAATTGTATCATTGAATCATGTTTAGGTATATGTGGGCGAGACATTTTCTACACGGACAAAATACAGACTAAATAAAATATTTGCCATAATTTTCCGCAGACGTATTTTTGTCTTTGCTTCTTGGGGAAATCCATGCTGATAATACAACGAAGGAGTGTTATCTAATGAGGTCAGAACCGTCAGGTGGTCGGGTCCGACACCGCACCTCGAAGTAGATTTAGTTGGGGTGTCGATTTTACAAGTAATGTAGGCAGCGTACACGGCATGGGCTGTCTGTCTTTAATCCTATAAACAGGGTTAAGGCTTGGTTTTTGAATACCCTTATTTATTTATTTATTTGTTTGTTTATTGGTGTTTAAGGTCACATACTTATGCACAATGGCTAATCGTAGTCGTGACAGTTTTATAGGTGGAGGAAGTACACAGAGAGAACCACCAAGCATCGACGAGCAACTGTCAGCTCCTCAACATTCTAACTCTGTTCAAGCTCCGCTCAAGCAGGGTTACAGAGGGTGAAGACATATGTACCATCGACGTGCAGTATGCCTTAGTACACGGCGTCATCATGCCCCCATGTCGGCAATCGGGCTAAAGTGCCTTGCCCAAGGACACAATGTGAGTCGTCCCGGACGGGGATCGAACTCGGGACCACTAGCATAGAAGTACAACAGTCTACCACTGAGCCACCACGCTCCCTTGAATACCCTTAACACTATCATACATTATCCCTCATGAATTCTGAGTCTGATAAAAGAGGTTATGTTTACCTATTACATACCCATTTGCTGTCCGAAAACAGCCGATTTTATCAAAATTTTGACGTTTAGCAGCCTGTAGCGGGATTAACAAACGACTAGCGGAATATTCTATCTATGCAATTTGTAAGACCTGCCAATGTCCAATTGTTCTTGAAAATTGCCAACAAGCAGTTAGCGAAATCCACAGAAAATGTAAATTTTAAGCTTTTAAGGGGTATCTCTCCTTATCCAGTCTAAAATAGGTTAAGTTTCATTCTTTTAAATACCCTTACTACTTACAAAACTGATCCTCTGTGAATTCTACGCGCAGTAAAAGAAGTTATATTTCTCTGTTACATATCCATTGGGTGCTCTTGGTGTCTGAAAACAATCCATTTTATCAACATTTTGATGTTTAGCAGCTCGTGGAGAGTTAACGAATGCTCAACGGAATATTTTGTCCATGTAACTTGTAATGTCACATGAAGACCCGTAAATGGCCATTTTTCTTGAAATCTACAAGATGTTTTTAAAGAAATCCAGGGAAAACATGAAATTTTAAGTCTTTGATGGGTACCGCTGTTTAACCAGCCCAAAACGGGTTAAGACCAGCCCTAAAAGGGTTAATGCTTGGTCTGATGAATTCCACTTCCAAAGAAGGAGGTTATGTTTATCTCGGAGGTACACATTGCGTGCAATGGATGCCCAAGGACAGTCCATTTTCTCAAAATTTCTATGCTTTGCAGCCTCTGGAGAGTTAACTAACGCTTACCGGAATATTTTGTCTATGTAACTTGTAATGTCACTCCAAGACCTGCAAATGGTCAATTTTTCTTGAATACTTACTAGATTTTTTGGAGAAATCCACAGAAAACTGGAATTTTAAGCTTTTAAGGGGTACATCTTAACCAGGCGAAAATGGGTTAAGACCTCGATTTTTTGAATACCCTTACTACTTACTAAATTTTTCTCTGTCAGTTTAGCATCCGGTAAAAGAAGTTATGTATCTCTGTGGCATTCCCATTTGTTGTTGTTGGCGTCCAAAAACAGACTATTTTTTCAAAATGTTGACATTTAGCAGCCCATGGAGGGTTAACAAATGCTTACTGGAATATTTTATCCATGCAACCGGTAATGTGACTCCAAGACCTATCAATGGCCATTTTCTGTTGAAAACTTACAAGATGTTTGTAACGAAATCCACGGAAAACATGATTTTTTTTTAGCTTTTGATGGGTATCGCTAATAACCACCCCAAAAGGGGTTAACGCTTGGGTTTTTGAATGCCCTTATTACTTACAAAAATGGTCCTCAGTGAATTCCACTTCCAACAAAGGAGATTATGTGTAACTCTCGGACATACATTGCGTGCTGTGTGTGTCCGAAAACAGCCCATTTCAACAAAATTATGATGCTTGGCATTCTGTAGAGGGTTAATAAACGCTCAGCGGAATATTTTGTCCATGCCACTTGTAATGTCATACAAAGACCTGCAAGTAGTCAATTTTTCTTGAAAACCTATGGAATGTATTTAGAGAAATCCACAGAAAATGGGAATTTTTAGATTTTAAGGGGTCTCTCTCTTTAATGGATTAAGACTTCGTTTTTTGAATACCCTTACTACTTACAAAAATGTTTCCCTATAGATTGTGCGCACGATAAAATAAATCACTTTTCTTTGTGGCGTAACCGTTGGGTGCCGTTGGCGTCCAAAAACAGCCCATTTTATCACAATTTTGACTTTTATCAGCCGTGGAGGGTTAACAAATGCTCACCGGAGTATTTTGTCCATGCAACTTCCATTGTCACATCAAGGCCTGGGAGTGACAATTTTTTCATGAAAATCTACAAGACGCGTTTAGAGAAATCCACGGAAAACCTGAATTTTTGAGCTTTTTGGGGGTATTGCTGTTTAACCAGCCCAAAACGGGTTAATGCTTGGTTTTTTGAACACCATTATTACTTACAAAAATGATCTCCGGTGAATTCCACTTCAAATAAAGGAAGTTATGTTTATCTCTGGTGTATCGTTTGGGTGCTCTGGGGGCCTGAAACCGGCCCATTTCATCAAAATTTCGATGTTTGGCAGCCTGTGGAGGGCTACCATATGCATCGCCTGATATGTCATGTGTATCAAAGGTCGTGGCACAGACAGGTCTATCAATGATGAAGGTTTAAAAAAAATCTACAAGACGTGTTTCGAGAAAGTGCCGATAAACCCCAATTTTGACAGTTTTTTGCCAATTCTGACGAAATAAGGGTTAAATCGAAAATTCCGCTTCGGTACATTTTTAGATTTTATGCCCCTCTATGCGTGTGCAAAATTTTGTGAAAATCGGTCCGAAAATGGCTTCGGAATCGTGCGGACAAAATGTGTGGAAAAAAAAACAAAAAAACAAAAAAAAAACCCCCCCCAAAAAAATAATAATAATCCGTAGAAAAACAATAGTCTTTTCCAGAGGGAAAAGCCTAATAATCCGTACAAAAACAATAGTCTTTTCCAGAGGGAAAAGCCTAATAATAATCCGTAGAAAAACACTAGTCTTTTCCAGAGGGAAAAGCCTAAAAAAAAAAAAAAAAAAATAATAATAATCCGTAGAAAAACAATAGTCTTTTCCAGAGGGAAAAGCCTAAAAAAAAAAAAAAATAATAATCCGTAGAAAAACAATAGACTTTTCCAGAGGGAAAAGCCTAATGATGGGGGTGTTTCTTGTGTTCATATTGAACGTATTGCCACTTGTGTTAACACCCATTAAATTCACATTAATTAGTCCTGGTGAAACATCACACTGTAAACATTTCTGCAGCCATCCTCAGAAAATGGTTTACAATAATGGGCAGATCTGGGAAGCGGACACTTGACGTCCAGCTATTGGTTGTAACTCAATTTATTTTAACCCTCTGCACACTGATGTCAAAATATCAAATTTAAAAAAAAAAAAAAAATTCCCATAATGCATTTGGGAATTTAACCAATTGTGTCTTGTTTGACAGAGCTCAATGAGCTCTGTCAAACAAGACTGAATTGGTTAAATTCAGAGGAACATTACAAGAAAAATTTATATTTTCTAATATTCATATTTTGATATCAGATTGCAGAGGGTTAATAAACTCCGAGGTCAGGGAACTGGTATTATCCGCAAACAGGACCGTAACTAACAGATTTTTTTCTCAACTACATTGCTCTCATTGAAAGGAGGTTGTTCCAATGAGTGGTCTCTTTTTTTCTGCGGTGACATATTCACGATGACCATGAAAAACGCAAACATTTAGTCCCTCGCCGAAGGAAATTCTCTCAGCGTGTGTTCGAAAACTCAGCTATGCCATTGTAAATAAAGTCAGCGCCCATTCTTGATTCTACCGCACGCGGTAAATTTGAAAAAGACATTCTGGCTGATTTCCATGTAGAGTAATATGTGGATTTAAGTGATGTAAAAATATGATGAACAGTTGAAAATATTAGTATTCTGTGTGTTCTATACTGTCTCCGTAGATCCCTGGGTTAACTAGCATTCGCTTTCAGGGCCTGTTGGAGGCCGAGTGGTGTACGTGGTTTAGATAGGCGGTTGGTGCTGAAGGTAATTCTCTCGGCATGGGTTCGAAACCCCGCTATGCCATTGTAAATTTACTCCCACAGGCATTCAATTTTTAGCTCAACTTTGACGAAGTCAAATTTGAGCTATTGTCATGGCCTGTCGTCCGTCTGTCCGTCCGTCCGTCTGGCCGTCTGTCCGTACGTCAACAATTGGCTATGGCTCGGGCTAGAGGTCGTATTTATGAACCGATCTTTACGAAACTTCTTGTGTACCTTTGTTATGACCCTGGGACGGGAACGAGTGTTTTTAGGTTTGGTCCGAAATTCAAGATGGCTGCCAGTGGCCATTTTGTACCGATGATGCAAAAATCAGTTTTTTGTACAGAACTTCTGTATGAAAGTTCTGATTTGAATAAAGTTTTGTATAAATGTTTAGTACCATGGGATACATCACATATAATACGGGTTTTTTTCTCGTGCGTAAATTATGCAAATTAGACTGACTTTGATTTATTTAGTGTTACTTTCAGAGCTGTAAGTGCCAAGCTGCTATGGCTCGGGCTAGAGGCCGTATTTATGAACCGATCTTTACGAAACTTCTTGGGTACCTTTGTTATGACCGTGGGACAAGAACGAGTGTTTTTGGGTGCGGTCCGAAATTCAAGATGGCTGCCAGCTGCCATTTTGTACCGATGATGCAGAAATCTGTTTTTTGTACAGAACTTCCAAATGAAAGCTCTGATTTGAATAATTTTCTGTATGAATGTTTAGTACCATGGGATACATCACATATAATACAGGTTTTTTTCTCGTACGTAAATTGTGCAAATTAGACTAATTTTGATGTTTTTTGGGGTTACTTTCAGCACTGTAAGTGCAAATGCCAATACGGCTCGGGCTAGAGGCCGTATTTATGAACCGATCTTTCCGAAACTTCTTGGGTACCTTTGGTATCACCGTGGGACGAGAACGAGTGTTTTGGGGTCCGGTCCGAAATTCAAGATGGCCGATGGCAGCCATTTTGTACAAAATTAGGTGCAATCAGATTTTTGCACAGAACTTCCATATGAAAGCCCTGATTTGAATAATTTTTTTGTGTGAATGTTTAGTACCATGGGATGCATCACATATGATACGGGTTTTTTTCTCGTGCAGAAATTATGCAAATTAGATGAACTTTGATTTTTTCAGTGCGACTTACACACAGTAAGTACACATGTCAATACGGCTTAGACTAGAGTCTGTATTTATGAACTGATCTTCACGAAATGTCTTGGGTACCTTTGTTATCACCTTGGGACGAGAACGAGTGTTTCTGGGTGCGATCTAAAATTCAAGATGGCTGCCAGTGGCCATTTTGTACCGAAATTAGGTCTAATCAGTTTTTTGTACACAACTTCTATACAGCTCAGACTAGAGGCCATATTTATGAACCAATCTTTACGAAACTTCTTGGGTACCTTTGTTATCACCGTGGGATGAGAGCGAGTGTTTTTGGGTGTGGTCCGAAATTCAAGATGGCCACCAGCAGCCATTTTGTACCAAAATTAGTGCAATCAGTCTTTTGTATAGAACTTCTGTATGAAAGTTCTGATTTTAATAAATTTTTGTATGAATGTTTAGTAACATGGAATACAATGTATCACATATTGTAAGGGTTTTTTTTCGTGCAGAAATTATGCAAATTAGATGAACTTTGATTTATTCAGTGCAACTTACACAATGTAAGCACACATGTCAATACGGCTCAGGGTAGAGGCTGTATTTATGAACCGATCTTCACAAAACTTCTTGGGTACCTTTGTTATCTCCTTGGGATGAGAATGAGTGTTTCTGGGTACGGTCCAAAATTCAAGATGGCTGCCAGTGGCCATTTTGTACCGAAATTAGGTCCAATCAGTTTTTTGTTACAAGTTCTATACAGCTCGTATTTATGAACTGATCTTCACAAAACTTCTTGAGTACTTTTGTTTTCACCTTGGAACAGGAACGAGTGTGTTTTGGGGTGCCTTTGTTATCACTGTGCTATGAGAACAAATATTTTGGGGTTCAGTCAGACCCACTCTGGGACTCAAAGATTTTTTCCAGTTCAGCATCTGACTGTCACCCACCTTTACAATACTTTACCTATACATTTGTTACAGGCAACGGTCAGTATTTATGTACAGACCGTTACAATACTTTATATGTACCTTTGTTATCAGGTCATTACCTAGATGTTTGTCATTGCTGTGTCACATACTATACATGTACATGTCTTTGTCTTGACAAGTTGAGCTACAGTGTCATTGACACTTTCATTTATGTTTTACTTGTCATTGAAGCCATTTTTCCAATGCCCAGTTTCCTGTAACTTTCTGTTCTGCATTCATCCACACAGTTATGCTTCTTTTTTTAAAAGTCACAATTTCCAATGTGGGATATAAATAGAAAATCCATATTGTGTGATTAATTGGTCAGTTTGTGATTGCGTGCGTGGGTTCCTAATGCTTTACAGTTTAATATCAGTACTTCTGATCGTCCTGTAATTCAACACTGAATGATTAAACATCTCGCAAATCTACTTAATGCTGTATTAATTATTATTCCTATGATAAGTATCTTACGGCGATTATCTATTACTTCCACTCACGCCATTGTTTTAAGGTGGGCAAGGAGGAACGTCAGAAGAGTGTTTTATTCATCGTGGTTCGGGATCACAGCCAAGGGCCGATACTGCAAAACATTTACAGTCGTATTTTTCAGGAGTGTATTTTCCATTTGTGGAAATAACCATTTGAAATGAACCATTAGCATTTTCAAAGATGTGGCAATTTGCCAACTGGCAAATTGCCACATCTTTTGAAATGCTAATGATTCATTTCCGGCATTTATATTCACTTGTAAAAAATCCAATTCTAGACTAGACTTTATGATTCTGGAGAATCATGGCTTTTCCCGATTAGATTCCATGATTTTTCTTGACCCCACAGTGTCTGATGAATTGTTTTTAACTGTCTCACTAAAGTTCCTTCATTGATGTTATGAGAAAGGTGAGTATAGTAGTCTCAAATGACTCGCTTTGGGTTTGATAAAAAAATGTTTAGGTAAAACCCATCATAATGGTAGAATGGGTTAATATCAATATCAATGTTTCCATATCAGTTTTGCGTCCCGTAAAAGAAGTTACGTTGCTCTGTGGCATTTCCATTTGATGTTGTTGGTGTCCAAAAACAGACTATTTCCTCAATTTTTTTTACATTTAGCAGCCCATGAAGGGTTAACAAATGCCTACCAGAATAATTGATCCATGCAACTGGTCATATGAAACCAAGACCTATCAACGGCCATTTTCTCTTGAAAAGAATAAAAAATGTTTGTAAAGAAATCCAGGGAAAACTATTTTTTAAGCTTTTGATGGGTATCCCTGTTAACCTCCCCAACAGGGGTTAACGCTTGGCTTTTTGAATACCTTTATTACTTACAAAAATGGTCCTCTGTGAATTCCACTTCAAACAAAGGAGATTATGTTTATCTCTCATGTATACATTAGGTGCTGTGCGTGTCTGAAAACAGTCCCATGTTAACAACATTATGATGCTTGGCAGCTTGTAGATGGTTAAAAAACGCTCACCGGAGTATTTTGTCCATGCAACTTGTAATGTCACATAAAGACCTACGAATAGTCAATTTGTCTTGAAACCCTACAAGTTACCGTTAGGAAAATTCACAGAAAATGGGAATTTAAAGCTTTCAAGGGATATCTCTCTTTAGCCTGCCCAAAATGGGTTAAGACGTCGACTTTTGAATACCCTTACTACTTACAAAAATGTTTCCGTATAAATTGTACGTGCGATAAAAGAAGGCACTTTTCTTTGTGGTGTACCCTTTGGGTGCTGTTGGTGTGCAAATACAGCCCATTTTATCGCAATTTTGACCTTCAGCAGCCCGGGGAGGTTTAACTAATGCTGACCGGAATATTTATACCCCCGCTTCGAAGAAGTGGGGGCTATATAGGAATCGCCCTGTACGTCCGTCCGTCCGTCCATACGTACGTCCGTACGTCAGTCTGTACGTCTTTCCGGACATGAAATTCTTGTGTGCGCAACTCCTCCTACATTTATCAGTCAATTTGGACAAAACTTTTCAGACATCATCACTACTAAGTGAACATGCGCATATTCCAAGATTTTTGATCTGCGACAATTTTAACCAGGTTATCTCCCTTTGACTTAGATTTATTATGTCTTTCCGTTCGAACAAATTCTTGTGTGCGCAACTCCTCCTACATTAATGAACCGATTTTGATGAAACCTTTCAAACATCATCTCTACTAAGTGAACATGTGCATATTCCAAACTTTTTGATCTGCGACAATTTTAACCAGGTTATCTCTCTTGAACTTTGATGATTTAATATGGGTTTCTGCATGAAATTCTTGTGTGCGCAACTCCTCCTACATTTATCAATCAATTTGGACGAAAGTTTACAGACATCATCACTACTAAGTGAACATGCGCATATTCCAAAATTTTTGAGCTGTGGCAATTTTAACTAGGTTATCTCCCTTTAACTTAGATTTATTATGGGTTTCTACATGAAATTCTTGTGCGTGCAACTCCTCCTACATTTATCAATCAATTTGGACAAAACTTTTCAGACACCATCACTACTAAGTGAACATGCGCATATTCCAAGATTTTTGATCTGCGACAATTTTAACCAGGTTATCTCCCTTTCACTTAGATTTATTATGTCTTTCCGTTCGAACAAATTCTTGTGTGCGCAACTCCTCCTACATTAATGAACCGATTTTGATGAAACCTTTCAAACATCATCTCTACTAAGTGAACATGTGCATATTCCAAACTTTTTGATCTGCGACAATTTTAACCAGGTTATCTCTCTTCAACTTTGATTTAATATGGGTTTCTGCATGAAATTCTTGTGTGCGCAACTCCTACATTTATCAATCAGTTTGGACGAAAGTTTACAGACATCATCACTACTAAGTAAACATGCGCATATTCCAAAATTTTTGAGCTGTGGCAATTTTAACTAGGTTGTCTCCCTTTAACTTAGATTTATTATGGGTTTCTACATGAAATTCTTGTGCGTGCAACTCCTCCTACATTTATCAATCAATTTTGACGAAACCTTTCAAACATTATCACAACTAAGTGAACATAAGCATATTCCCAAATTTTTGATCTGCGACAATTTTAACCAGGTTATCTCCCTTTAACTTGGATTTATTATGGGTTTTCAAATGGGATTCTTGTGTGTGCAACTCCTCCTATATTAATGAACCAATTTTGAATACATGTTGCACATTGTAAATGTGTTTTTCCAAATGTAAACCATATATGTGTGGGCTCTTTAAGTATTCAGTGCTGTTCTGTGGAAGGCCACATGCAAATACAAATTTCAACAACAAAAAATGATCTTTATGTATACATTTCCTTATGGCCTTCGCCTACATGATCAGAAGTGCATTCCTCTAAAAACCCAAAGCGGGGGTATTAATCACCTTCAGTGATAGTTCTAGTTTGTTCATGAGACTTGTAATGTCACACCAAGACCTGCAAATAGCCGATTTTTCTTGAAAACCTACAAGATGTTGTTAGAGAAATCCACAGAAAAGGGTATTTTAAGATTTTAATGGGTATCTCTCTTTAACCAGCCCAAAATGGGTTAAGACATCAAATTTTGAATACCCTTATCACTTTCAAAAATATTTTCCGATCAATTTTGCGTCTGATAAATGAAGGCCTCTTTCTCTGTGGTATATCTTTTAGGTGCTGTTGGTGTCTAAAAACAGCCCATTTTATCACAATTTTTACGTTTAGCAGCTCGGGGAGGGTTAACTAATGCTGACTGGAATATTTTATCCATGCAACTTGTTATGTCACACCAAGACCTGAGAGTGACCAATTTTTCTTGAAAATCTACAAGACTCGTTTAGAGAAATCCACGGAAAACATGAAGTTTTGAGCTTTTTTGGGGTATTGCTGTTTAACCAGCCCAAAACGGGTTAACACTTGGTTTTCTGAACACCCTTATTACTTACAAAAATGATCCTCGGTGAATTCCACTTCCAATAAAGGAAGTTATGTTTACCTTTCGGGTATCGTTTGGGTGCTGTGGGGGTCTGAAACCGGCCCATTTCATCAAAATTTCGATGTTTGGCAGCCTGTGGAGGGTTACCATATGCATCGCCTAATATGTCGTGTGTATCAAAGATTGTGTCATAGGCAGGTCTAGTAATGATGAATGTTTAAAAAAAATCCTAAAGACGTGTTTCGAGAAAGTGTCGATAAACCCCAATTTTGGCCGTTTTTTGCCAATTCTGGCGAAATAAGGGTTAAATCGAAAATTCCGCTTTGGTACATTTTTAGATTTATTGCCACTCTATGCGTGTGCCAAATTGTGTGAAAATCGGTTCGAAAATGGCTTCTGAATCGTACGGACAAAAATGTGTGGAAAAAAAAAAAAAAATAAAAAAATAATAATCCGTAGAAAAACAATAGTCTTTTCCAGAGGGAAAAGCCTAATTATAATCTGTGTGGTTAGTACACTTCTGAGTAACCGTATGACGTGAATGAAATGTATTGACACAAAACAGTGTCAAGCAAGCAAATAAACATCCTGCCAAAGGTGATTTCTTATCAACCTACTCACAATTGTTTACTACAGGCTTGCACTACAGTGGAAGTCCCTAACTCGGATAAAATACTCTCTATTTTTGTCTTTCCCAAGCAAGTTGGGAAAGAAAAGTGGTGCAAAAGCACCAATAAAAATAAGCCAAAACTGTGTCGAGTGCAACCGGCGCAGACCCAGTACGGGACGCTCTCTCCCAAGTACAACTCCACGACTTCCGTTGCCAGTGCGCATATACCGTCTCTAAAGACTCATTCTTTTTAAAATCTGCTTCGTGTTGAGATGTTTTTGCACGCTTATCAGTGTTCCACCAGCTCGATGTTTGATGATTCCTGATTCTTTATACCACAGTGTATCCTTTGTATTCTCAGGAACAGTGTTTTATATTCTCTTTTCTATTATATGTCCATAATGTATATTTATTTGCTCTCTCTCGAGTCGCGCGCGAATTTCGCGTGCCACGCGGTTCGGACTTAGATTTTTCACAATTATTGTTAATGCTTTTTTTGCAAAATTTTCTAATTGTGTTAGAGTTAGGTGTCAGCGGGGTATCACTCCTACAGTGTTTCTTCTTTCTTTTGAGAGTAGTCTTCCTGTTGTGTGGTTCCCGGTCGACCGTCTGGGGTCTTTGTTTCTGTCACCTTTCTCTCTTCTTTGGGGGTGTTCTGTTTTCTGATCTCACCTTCTCTGCTCCTCTCACCTCTATCATGCCCAGGACCATTCCTTGTGGGCAATGTCTGCTGCCAAAGCATGTGGACGATGTACATTCGTCTTGTTCCTCCTGTAATGGGTGTTCGGCCGAGCGGCCGTGTGGTGTCTGTGGAACATGGTCTTCCACCTTCTGGGCGTCAGTAAACCGTGTCGTTCGTTCTCGTGGCCGTGCCTCCCGCTCCCGCGGGAAAGGAGAACGTGGTCGTTCGGGGCCTCCCGAGCCGACTTTGTCTGGTGAGAGTTATTCCTCCTCCGTGGTGGATGTGCAGTCTTTTCCTGTGGTGGATACTGCGGGAGCCGTTGAGTGTTCTGGTGTCGAGATGCCTGGTTCCGGGACTACGGTCCCCCTCCAGTCGACATCTGAGGCTGTCACTAGGGTTGTGACTCCTCCTTCGGAGCCGAGCCGGTGTGCTCTCTCCACTTTTTCACCAGCCTCAACGACTCTCGACGTATCTACTACTGCTGCTGGTCCGTCTGCTTCGTTGTCTGTTTCAGCCGGCCTCGGCTTTTCGCTGCAGGACTGTCCGATACTGTAGACGTGGGATATCGGCCTCAGCCTTCCCTGACTTCAACTCAGCGAAGTCGGAAGGGGCTGCCGGCCGAGCCCATCGCTGTGGTCTCTTCGCCGTCGAGCACCACAGTTGTGTCTTTGGATTCGGATGTTCGTAGTGGAAACACTATGAACTCCGTGGCGTTTCCGTCTACTCACTCTGGTCATACGACCAGTTTTGGGGGACCAACGCCTTTTGTGCAGCCTGGACCTTCTGCCCCGCAGAAGTCCGCGGTGACTCTCATGAGTTCACGCAATATTGATCCTCGGGGTGCATCGTACCCCTATACACGTCTGCCTTCAGATGTTTCGGCTGCCGTCCGTCGTCCCGCGTCGGGTGTTTTGGAGGATCGTGACCCTTCGCTGGTTAAGAGGGTCAGAGGTGAAGCCACTTTGCCGGTTCGCTCCCCTGTCGAACCGGTCGGTACAGGCAGTGAGCTTAGGGAGGCCCTCTCCTTACTCACTCAGGTTCTTTCTAAGAGCCTTCCTGTTGCTTCCAGCGAGGCTATGGGTGGTTTCCAGGCGCCTCCTATGGCGCCGCCTCCCGGGATTGGAAACAGGCCGGTTTCCGATTCCTCTGGTGTCCCGACACCATGGGAGGCGTCGGCTGGTTTGCCCACGATGGGCTATGTGTCTTCCGACTCTGGGGAGGAGTCCGACATGCTTGAGGTCGAGGGCCAGCAGTCTTCGGACTTGGGGGCGGCTCTTAACTTTGTGTTTGGGTTTCTGCCTGAGCTCAAACCTGCTAACCAGGCGATCATCGGTCGCGCGCCAACAGCCTATGGAGCAACCTGCCTCTGGGCGCCTTCGACCGTGCCAGTCGGTACAGGTGGTTGAAGCTTTTTCAGCATTGGATGCCAAGCTGAATTCCAAGGCTTTGAAGACTTCGTTCTTCACCAGGGTTGACACCTTTTTGCCTCCTGTGCGTTATCGTTCCTACGATTCCGCCAATCCGTCAGTCTGCCAGGCTTTGACGGTTCTGGATCAGGACTCCACTTCCCTCGGGTTTTCCAAGCCCAAGTCTGCCGTCATTCCAATGACGACTCTGGAGTCCACGTTGGGCTTATCTAGAGAGATGCTTGGCATGCTTTCTCTCAGATCACGTCGTCTCAGCTTTGGCTGCTTAATCTGCCTCCAGATAAGTTTGACGAGGTACAGGCTCCTTTGCGTGTGCTGTCCAAGGCGCTTATGCACCTTACTCACATGCATGCCTGTAACACGGCTAATTTGGAATTAGTTCGAAGGGACGCTGTGCTGGACACAGGACGATCCCTTCCCGAGGAGCAGCGTGCTACTCTTCGATCTGCTTCTTTGGCAGGTCCGCAACTTTTCCATGGTTCCGTGTCGACGGTCCGGGATGACGTCCTACGTCATTCCAAAGATCAGCTGCTGTTTCGTCAGCTTGATCAGCCTTCTCGGGGAGGCAAGGGCCGTTCCAAGCCTAACAAGTACCCTTCTGCTTCCTCTGTGAAGCAAAAGGCTGGTCCTTCTGCCGCTGCCTCTACTTCTTACTCACGGGGTAAAGGTAGGGGTCGGCAGAATCGAGGGAAGTCTCAGGATTCTTCATTTAGCAGAGGAGGTGGTTTCTCCTCTCGCGGGCCTCGTCGGGGCTCGAAATGAAGGTCCTCACCTCGACTCGTCCCAGGTTGGAGGAAGGATAGCAGAGTTCGCAGACCATTGGACCACCATCACATCTGATCCATGGTTGTTAGATGTTGTTCGGTCCGGGCTGCGCATATCCTTCCGACGGCACCCCACTCTGTCAAGGGTGCCTCTTCCAACCACAGTTCCTTCAGACGTTTTACGTCGGGAACTTTTGTCCACGGAGATTGCCAATCTCCTGGCAAAGGGGGCGATCGAGGTCGTCAAGAACGTTCAGTCAGTGGGTTTCTATTCCCACCTGTTCTTGGTGCCGAAGAAGGACGGCCGACTCCGACCGGTTATCGATCTGAGTATCCTGAACCAGTCTATCATTGCTCCCAAGTTCAGCATGGAGACTTTCAGGTCGGTCCGCCAATCAATTCACCAGGGAGATTTCGCAGCCAGCATCGACCTGCGAGACGCTTACTTCCACGTTCCGATACATCGGACGTCACGGAAGTATCTCAGGTTCGCTTTTCTGGGGCGAGTTTACCAGTTCAAGGCCATGCCTTTCGGCCTCAACCTGGCTCCTTGGGCGTTCACCAGACTGATGTCGCATGTGATAGCGTTCCATCGCACACAGTCCAGGGTGACTACTTCGGCATATCTGGACGATATCCTCCAGAGGCATTCCAATGCTGCCTTACTGGAATCGGATGTCGCCAATCTGTTGAGCTTGCTCACGTCGCTAGGATTCAGCGTCAATGAGGAGAAGTCGGACCAGGTCCTTTCTCAGTCGTTTTGTCATCTGGGGATGTCTTTCCAAACCAAATTCAATTTGGTGGCTTTTCCCCAGGCCAAGGCTGTGATTCTCTCAGCTTTTGCTCTGACTCTGTCCCAGTCCAGATCCGCGACCGCTCGGAGTTTTCTCCGGCTGATCGGTCTCTGCGGTTCGGTGACGGATCTCATTCCTCTAGGTCGGCTCTGTGTCAGACCTCTCCAACACTTTCTGCTCAGTCGTTGGAGGCCGAATGTAGATTCTCTGGATCAGGTGCTTCCGTTTCCGGACTCTCTGTATCCTCACCTTCTTCCCTGGACAGATGTTCAGTGGATTACGCAGGGTGTTCCACTGGACTTACCCACGTCCGATCGCGTTCTGACGGCAGATGCCTGCGATCTCGGATGGGGTGCGACGTTGGATCCTCTCGGTCTTTTCCTACACGGGATGTGGGACCAGGATCAAGCAGCTCTACACATCAACCAGAAGGAGCTTCTTGCTCTTCTTCGGAGTTTCAGGCAGTGGATCCCTCACCTGTCGAATCGCCAGGTCCTTCTACTATCCGACAATTCGACAGTGGTTGCTTACATTCGGAACCAGGGCAGCACGCACTCGCTTCCGATGACCGAGTTAGCTCGGGATCTTCTACTGCTCGCTCAGGATGTTCACGCCGGAGTGGTTGTTCGTCACATTCCCGGTCGTCTGAACGTCCTAGCCGACTCCCTGTCCCGACAGGGCAGGGTTATTTCCACCGAGTGGATGCTTCACAGGGCAGTGTTCCAGTCGCTTTGCGATCTCTGGGGACGTCCCCACACTCTTTGCGACTCGTTGGAACCATCAGGTGGACACTTTCGTGTCCCCGTGTCCAGATCCTCTGGCTTTTGCCGTGGACGCTCTGTCACTCGATTGGAACGGTCTAGTCGGCTACCCCTTCCCGCCGGTTCCGATTCTTCCTCAGGTTCTTGCCAAAATTCGAACCTGCAGTTGTCGAATCATTCTGATCGCTCCCCTGTCGCCTCAGCGGGTGTGGATCAATCAGCTCCGCTCGCTGATGGCGGCGGTTCTGGCACGTCTCCCGTTACGTCGCGACCTTCTTTGTCAAGGTCGTCCGAGGAGGTTTCACGTCGACCCGACTTCGTTGTGCCTTCACGCATATCTTTTGTCAGGTCCTGTGTCCTCCGTAGAGGTTTTTTGAGACGAGCAGTGGAGTGCATTTCTTCTTCAAGGAGGCACTCCACTGGTTTAGCTTATGCTGCTAAATGGAAGGTCTTCTGTCGATGGTGTGCTGATCACTCTGTTGATTATGCCAATCCTTCGATTTCACAGATTGCGGAGTTTCTGGTATATCTGTTTGATTCTCGGGGTCTCCAGCCTGTTACCATCAAGGGTTACAGGTCTATGCTTTCAGAGACTTTTTCTTATGTGGGGAAGCGTCGTATCGGCACTAATCCTTACCTCTCCAAGCTTGTTTGACACTTTTCTTTGAAAAGGCCTCGGACTTTGCAGCTTACTCCACGATGGAATCTTTCGTGGGTGCTGCTTTGCTTGGGGGGGGGGGGGGGGGGGGGGGATGGGGCGCCGTTCGAACCTTTATCCCAGGTGGATATGCATTTTCTCACATATAAGACGGCTTTTCTGATGGCATTTGCTTCGGCCAGACGGGTTAGTGAGCTTCACGCCCTCTCGGTTGACCCGGCCTTTTTAAGGAGCTCTCCCAACAGTGTTACTTTTACCACTGATTGCTCCTTTTTGGCTAAGAATCAGTTACCAGTTACCAGATACTACCAGATACTACTCCTCCTCCTATCTGTATCAGGGCTCTTTCCTCTGTTGAGGGTACTCGCCCTTTGCTCTGTCCGGTCCGTGCTATTCGCATTTATCTTGATCGGACACGCTTCATACGGAAAGGCAGAAAACGTTTTTTTCTGTCTCTCATTCCGGGTCGACAGAAGATCTCTCCTCAATCCATTTCTCGATGGATTTGTCTTGCTATTCGTACGGCTTATAGTCGTTTAGCAGCTGGCGATTGTATTACCAATCGTATTTCTGCCCACGAGGTGCGGGCACTGTCTACCTCTTGGGCTTATTCTAACTCCGTCAAGTTGTCGGATGTTATGCAGGCAGCCTACTGGAGAAATGATTCTACTTTCTCCACCTTTTATTTGCGCCAGTTGCAGGAGCAGTCGGAGGACCTTTTTGCCCTGGGTCCTCTTTCTTCTGCTCAGGCTGTTGTCTGCCATAGCCATTAGGCTTCTTGAAGGTCAGTTTCAGCCTTGTGCTGTTACTGCCCTTTTTCTGTCTTGTGTGTCACACAGGCTCATATGTCTCTTTTCATTGTCCTTTACCAATGATTGCGACATTATGGTTGATAAGCCTCGGGACCTCTTCCTTCTACTTTACGGTTCCAGTGCACTAGGGTTATGTGGGGGTTGGTTATGCGATTCCCTCCAGCCTTTTGTCTATTCAGCCTGTAGTAAACAATTGTGAGTAGGTTGATAAGAAATCTAAATTTTATAGTAAATTTCCTTTCTTATTATACCTACCACAATTGTTTACATGGAGGCCCTCCCGTCTTCTATACAGGTAAAGAATCTTTCCTCCCCGCTGATCACATAACTCTAACGTTTACGGATTCAAAAAGAATGAGTCTTTAGAGACAGTATATGCGCACTGGCAACGGAAGTCGTGGAGTTGTACTTGGGAGAGAGCGTCCCGTACTGGGTCTGCGCCGGTTGCACTCGACCCAGTTTTGGCTTATTTTTATTGGTGCTTTTGCACCACTTTTCTTTCCCAACTTGCTTGGGAAAGACAAAAATAGAGTATTTTATCCGAGTTAGGGACTTCCACTGTAGTGCAAGCCTGTAGTAAACAATTGTGGTAGGTATAATAAGAAAGGAAATTTACTATAAAATTTAGATTTTTTCTTCAAAATACTGGCTTCATTCACTCAATTTAAGTTGAATCATGGTATAAATATAGAACACAACTCTAGTGGAGTATGAGGAACAGGAATCAATGACCCTTGTTGGTGTTTTTCCTGTATTTCATGTGCTGCTTGAGCACACATGGATAGAGAAAAACTCCCAACTCCAGTCGTTGATTCAAAAAACCCCACACTTCACCCTAATTGTGTTCTGTCTATGTACACAACTCATTCAGATTTCCAGCACAGCAATTGCTTACTTGCCATATTTTTGCTTTTGATGAAAAAAGCTGTGTGTGTGCAAGTGATCAGTAATCTTTAATGAGTTTTGATGGTTAGGCTATTATTATTATTTAAGACATTGTTTTGTAGACATTTTAATAGAACTGGATGGTTTTTAGCTCACCTGACATTCAGTCAGTAGAGCTATAGTGATCACTCACCTACTGTCGTCTGTGAACATGGTGGTTGCATCTTCTCCTCCCAAACTGCTGAACCAATTTAATTGATATTTGAGATAATAGTTTGTTATGACATCGCAATTTGATTTTGTTCAAATCAAGTTGCCTCGCCCCTTAGTAGGGCCATGCCAAAAAAAGTGTGCCTAAATCTTAAAAAATCTTCTCATGAACCAGCAGTAGCAGAGACTTGATATTAGGTGTGCAGCTTCCTTTTGAGGTGTACACTCAGATTTGATCAAGAGAAATTTGTGGGGCTATATTTGCCCCACCCAAAATTTCTATTTCTTATCAACCAACCTCAATTGTTTACTACAGGCTTGCACCTCAGTGGAAGAACCTAACTCGGATAAAATACTCTCTATTTTAATCTTTCCCAAGATTTGGGAAAGAAAAGTGGTGTAAAAACATCACAAAAAAATAAGCCAAAACTGGGTCGAACGCCATCGGCGCACACCCGGTATGGGACGCTCTTCCATAGTACAAATCCACAATTACCGTAAAACAGTGCACAATGTGTCAATTCGTCATTCGTTTGATTATCCGCACACATGGTGGATGTGTGCCATCTTGCTCAGTAACAGTGATATTTTAACTCGTCGATAATTGTTTTCCTGTGACTGGAATTATGGATCTGAAGATTGTATAATAACAGGACTGTGTTTTATATATTCTTGTTTATATTTTCAACCACATTCTCATTGTATATTATTTACTGTTCCGTTTTCGCGAATTCGACAGTGAATTTTTCGGTTGATGAATTAATTGTTTTTGGAGTTAGGTGTCAGTCAGGGACTGTCTGGACAGGATTTCTTCACTCTGTTGAGGGCTGAATTTCTGTTTTTTCGGTCCCTGTCGACTGTTTGGGTTCTGTCGTGTACCCACCGTTTTTTTTTCTGCCACCTTCTCTAGTCGTTGAGGGTGTTCTACTTTCTGTTTCTGTTGAGTTCACCTATTTTTTTTTCTTCTACTGCTCTCACCTCTGTTATTTCCAGTTCAGTTCCTTTAGGGCAATTCCTTTTGCCCTCGCCTTGGTGCGTTCTCATGGCCGTTTCTTCTGCACCCGCAGGTGGTGTGGAAGCCTCCCGACTCGACCACGTCTGGTGTGAGTTTACCCCCTCCGTGGGGGATGTGCAGCTCCTCCCGCTCCTGCGGGGGGTAGGGAATGCTGTCGTTTTGGGGTTGCCCGATTCGACCACATCTGGTGAGAATTGCTCCCCCTCCGTGGGGGATGTGCAGCTCCTCCCGCACCAGTGGGGGGGGGGGGGAATGCTGTTGTTTCGGGGCTTCCCGACTCGACCATGTCTGGTGAGAGTTATTCCCCTTCTGTGGGGAATGTGCAGTTTTTTACCGTGGTGGATACTGTGGGAGCTGTTGGATTTCTGATGAAGAGATGCCTGGTTCCAGGACTATGCGCCCTCTCCAGTCGACATCTGAGGCTGTCACTAGGGTTGTGACTCCTCCTTTGGAGGCCGAGCTTGGTGGCTCTCTCGCTTTTCCGCCAGTTCCAACACCTGCTGTTGTATCTGCTGCTACTGCTGTTCCGTCTACGTCATTGGGCACCGTTTTTAGCCAGCCATGGGGGCTTCCCGACTCGACCATGTCTGGTGAGAGTTATTCCCCTTCCGTGGGGAATGTGCAGTTTTTTACCGTGGTGGATACTGCGGGAGCTGTTGGATTTCTGGTGAAGAGATGCCTGGTTCCAGGACTATGCGCCCTCTCCAGTCGACATCTGAGGCTGTCACTAGGGTTGTGACTCCTCCTTTGGAGGCCGAGCTTGGTGGCTCTCTCGCTTTTCTGCCAGTTCCAACAGTTGCCGTTGTATCTGCTGCTACTGCTGTTCCGTCTACAACGTCATTGGGCACCGTTTTTAGCCAGCCTCGACTTATCCCTGCAAGGGTCTGCAGGGATGTCTGTAGTGTGGTGGGGTATCGGCCTCAGCCTTCCCCGACTTCAACTAGGCGAAGTCGGAAGGGGCTGCCGACTGAACCCCCTACTGTGTCCTCTCAGCCGTTGAGCACAGTAGTTTTATACCTGCAGTGGTCTGCTGCGGTGTGTGGGAGTGTAGACATGGGGGTATCGGCCTCAGCCTTCCCTGACTTCAACTTGGCGAAGTTGGAAGTGGCTGCCGGCCGGACCCTCAACTGTGGTCTCTGCACCGTCGAGCACCACAGTTGTGTTATTGGATTCGGATGTTCTTAGTGGGGACACTATGAACTCTGTGGCGTTTCCGTCCACTCATTCTGGCCACACGACCAGTTTTGGTGGACCAACGTCTTTTGTGCAGCCTGGACCTTCTGCCACGCAGAGGTCCGCGGTGACTCTCATGAGTTCCCGCTATGTTGATCCTCGGGGTGTGTCGTACCCCAAAACATGTCTGCCTTCAGACGTTTCGTCTGCTGCTCGTCGCCCCGCATTGGGTGTTTTGGAGGATCGTGACCCTTCGCTGGTTTAGAGGGTCAGAGGTGAAGCCACTTTGCCGGTTCGTTCCCCTGTCGAACTGGCCAGTAGGGGCAGTGAGCTTAGGGAGGCACTCTCTTTACTCACTCAGGTTCTGTCAAAGAGCCTTCCCGTTGCTTCCAGCGAGGCAGCGAGTGGTTTCCAGGTGCCCCCTATGGCACCGCCTCCCAGGATTGGAAACAGGCCGCTTTCTGATCCCCCTGGTGTTCCAACACCATGGGAGGCATCGGCTGGTTTGCCCACGATGGGCTATGTGTCTTCCGACTCAGGGGAAGAGTCAGACATGCTTGATGTCGAGAGCCAGCAGTCTTTGGACTTGGGGGCAGCTCTTGATTTTGTGTTTGGGTTCCTTCCGGATCTCAAACCATCAAACCAGCCGACAGTGTCAGCCAGGCCGTGATCATCGGTCGCGCACCAATGGAGCAACCTGCTTCTGGGCATCTTCGACCATGCCAGTCGGTACAGTTGGTTGAAGCATTTCCAGCCTTGGACTCTTAAGCTGAGTTCCAAGGCTATGAAGGCTCCGTTCTTCACCAGGGTTGACACCTTTTTGCCTCTGGTGCGTTATCGTTACTACGATTTCGCTAATCCGTCAGTCTGCCAGACTTTGACGGTTTTGGATCAGGACTCCCAATTCCCTCGGGCTTTCCAAGCCCAAGTCTGCCGTCATTCCGATGACGACTCTGGAGTCCATGTTGGGCTTATCGAAAGAGATGCTTGGTATGCTTTCTCTCTCAGATCACATCGTCTCAGCTTTAGATGCTTATCTGCCTCCAGATAAGTTTGACGAGGTACAGGCTCCTTTGTGTGTGCTGTCCAAGGCACTCATGCATCTTACACGCATGCCTGTAACACGGCTAATCTGGAATTAGTTCGGAGGAACTCTGTGCTGGACACAGGCTGATCCCTTCCTGAGGAGCAGGGCGCTACTCTTCGATCTGCTTCTTTGGCAGGTCCGCAACTTTTCTATGGTTCCGTGTCGACGGTCCGGAATGACGTCCTACGTCATTCCAAAGATCTGCTGCTGTTTCTTCTGCTTGATCAGCCTTCTAGGGGAGGCAGGGGCCGTTCCAAGCCCAACAAGTACTCTTCTGCTTCCTCTGCGAAGCAAAAGGCTGATCCTTCTGCCACCGCTTCTACTTCTTACTCCAGAGGTAAGGGTAAGCGTCGGCAGACTAGAGGGAAGTATCAGGATTCTTCATTCAGTTGAGGAGGTGATTTCTCCTCTCGCGGGCCTCGTCGGGGCTCAACATGAAGGTCCTCACCTCGACTCGTCCCAGGTTGGAGGAAGGATAGCAGAGCTTGCAGACCGTTGGGCCACCTTCACATCCGATCCTTGGGGGTTAGATGTTGTTCGGTCCGGGCTGCGAATATCCTTCCGACGGCACCCCACTCTGACCAGGGTGCCTCTTCCAACCACAGTTCCTTCAGACGTTTTACGTCGAGAACTTTTGTCCACGGAGATAGACAATCTCCTGACAAAGGGGGCGATCGAGGTCGTCAAGAACATTCAGTCAGTGGGGTTCTATTCCCGCCTGTTCTTGGTGCCGAAGAAGGACGGTCGACTCTGACCGGTTATCGATCTGAGTATCCTGAACCAGTCTATCATTGCTCCCAAGTTCAGCATGGAGACTTTCAGGTAGATCCACCGTTCAATTCACCAGGGAGATTTCGCTTCCAGCTTCGACCTGCGAGACGCTTACTTTCACGTTCAGATTCATCGGGCATCACGGAAGTATCTCAGGTTCGCTTTTCTGGGGCGAGTTTACCAGTTCAAGACCATGCCTTTCGGCCTCGACCGGGCTCCTTGGGCCTTCACCTGACTGATGTCGCATGTGATAGCTTTCCATCGCACACAGTCCAGGGTTTCTACTTCGGCATATCTGGTCGATATCCTCCAGAGGCATTCCAATGCTGCCTTACTGGAGTCGGATGTCGCCACTCTGTTGAGCTTGCTCACGTTGCTTGGATTCAGAGTCAACGAGGAGAGATCGCAACTGGTCCCTTCTCAGTCGTTTTGTCATCTGGGGATGGCTTTCCGCACCCAATTCAATTTGGTGGCAGTTCCCCAGGCCAAGGCTGTGGTTCTCTCAGCTTTTGCTCTGACTCTGTCCAAGTCCACATCTGCGATGGCACGTAGTATTCTCCGACTGATCGGTCTTTGCGGTTCGGTGACGGATCTCATTCCTCTAGGTCGGCTGCGTGTCATCAGACCTCTCCCAACACTTTCTGCTCAGTCGTTGGAGGCCGAATGTCGATTCTCTGGATCTGGTGCTTCAGTTACCAGATTCTCTTATCCTCACATTCTCCACTGGACGAATGTTCAGTGGATCACGCAGGGTGTCCTGTTGGACATACCCACGTCCGATCGCGTTCTGACGGCAGATGTCAGCGATCTCGGATGGGGTGCGGCGTTGGATCCTCTAGGTCTTTCCCTTCACAGAATGTGGGACCAGGATCGGGCATCTCTACACATCAGCCAGCAGAGCTTCTTGCTCTTCTTCTGAGTTTCAGGCAGTGGATCCCTCACCTGTCGAATTGTCAGGTCCTTCTGTTGTTCGACTATTCGACAGTGGTTGCTTACATTCGGGACCAGGGCAGCACACACTCGGTTCCAATGTACGAATTGGCTCGGGATCTTCTACTGCTTGCTCCGGATGTCAATGCTGGTGTGGTTGTTCGTCACATTTCCGGTCGTCTGTACATCCTAGCCGACTCCCTGTCCCAACGGGGCAGGTTCTTTTCCACCGAGTGGATGCTCCACATGGCGGGTTCCATCGATCTCTTTGCGGCTCGTTGGAACCATCAGGTGGACACTTTCGTGTCCCCATGTCCAGATGCTCTGGATTTCACCGTGGACGCTCTGGCCCCCCTTTGGGACGGTCTTGTCGGCTACGCCTTCCTGCCAGTTCCGATTCCGTCTCAGGTTCTCTCCCAGATATGAACCTGCAGTCGTTGAATCCTTTCGATCACACCCGTCTCCTCGGTGGGTGTGGGTCAATCTGCTCCGCTCTCTGTTTGCGGCGGTTCCGGCATGTCTCTCTCTACATCGTGACTTTCTTTGCCAAAGTCGCCCGAGTAGGTTTCAAGTTGACCCTACTTCATTGTGACTTGGCACTTGTCTTTTATCAGGTGCTGTCTCCTCCGTAGTGGTTTTTCGAGACACGCAGTGGAGTTGCTTTTCTTCTTCAAGGAGGCACTCACTCCACTGGTTTAGCCTCTGTGGCTAAGTGGAAGGTTCTTCTGTCGATGGTGTGCGATCACTCTGTTGCTTCTGTCACTCCTTTGATCAAACCGCTTGCGGAGTTTCTGGTTTATGTTTGTTTCAGGGGGTCTCCAGCAATGGGTACAAGTCCATGCTTCGGAGACCTTTTTCATATGTGGTACCTCATTGTTTCGACACTCATCCTTGCCTTTCCAAGCTTGTTCAGCTCTTTTCCTTGAAAAGGCCTAGGACTTTGCAGTTTACTCCAAGATGGTCGCTTTCTTGGGCGCTGCTCTGCTTGGGGGTAGGGGGCGTTCGCGCCTTTATCCTGGATGACTATGCGTTTTCTCACATGCCAGATCTCTCCTGCATCCATTTCTTGATGGATTTGTCTTGCTATTCGTGCAGCTTCCGCTCGTCTAGCTACTGGTGATTGTATTACCAATTGTTTTTTCTGCCACGAGGTGCGTGCATTGTCTTCCTCTTTTAATAACTCTGTCATGTTGTCGGATGACGGATGTTATACTGGCAGCCTACTGGAGAGATGCTACATTCTCCTTTTATCAACGACAGTTGCAGGAGCCGATAGAGGACCTTGGTCCTTTGGGGCCCTCTTTCTTCGGCTCAGGCTGTTATCTATCCCAGCCTTTCAGCTTTTTTCAGGGTCAATTCCAGCTCTGTGCTGTTACTGCCCTTTCTGTCTGTGCGTCGCACTTCACCATACGCCTCATCTTTCATTGTCTTTTCTAATGTTTGTGATGCTATGGTTTGATAGGCCTAGGGATCTCTTCCTCTGTCCACGGTTCCAGTGCTATTGAGTTATGTGTGGGTTGGTTATGAGATTCCCTCCATCCTTTTGTCTATTCAGCCTGTAGTAAACAATTGAGATAGGTTGATAAAACATATAAATTTTATAGTAAATTTCCTTTCTTATTATACCTACCGAAATTGTTTACATGGAGGCCTCCTGTCTTCTTATTCGGGTAAGAATCCTTCCTCCCCGCTGATCACATAACTCCTGTGTTGTTTGGAATCAAAAGAATGACGAATTGCTGCACTGCGCACTGTTTTACGGTAGTCATGGATTTGTACTATGGAAGACCGTCCCATACTGGGTGTGCGCCGATGGCGCTCGACCCAGTTTTGGCTTATTTTTTCGTGGTGTTTTTAGACCACTTTTCTTTCCCAAATCTTGGGAAAGATTAAAATAGAGAGTATTTTATCCGAGTTAGGTTCTTCCACTGTAGTGCAATCCTGTAGTAAACAATATCGGTAGGTATAATAAGAAAGGAAATTTACTATAAAATTTATATTTTCCAACCCGAGAGGCAGATTTGAACCAAATTTGATATGAGGGCTTATTGGGTCACAAATACTTAATTTATTCCCAAATTTTTTTTCCCGTCGCCCCATTGGAACTGCAGGAGCTAAAAGTAGAAAAAAATTAAAATGCCCATATCTCCAAAACTACACGGCACTGAGAATTCTTATTTGGTGTGAAGCTTCCTTAGGACCAACAGAATGCAGCATCCTTAGGGGGGGTGAGATTTAAGTTTGTTCAAACCAAGTCCCTGGGTTCATATTCAGGCTGAAAATTTGGGGTCCTGGTCCGGACTCAGAAATTTTTTACCAAAATCCGGAAATGAGGTTTTTTGTTGTTTTATGCGTTTCGGTCAATTTGGGGTCCTGGTGGGACTTAGAAAATTTTGGACCAAAATCCGGAAATGAGTTTTTTTGTTTTTATGTATTTTGGTCAATTTTAAGACAAAAAAATTTTTTAAAAATTTATCCTGAAAAAAAAAAAATTTGGGGTCTGGGTGGTACTTAGAAATTTTGGACCAAAATCCAGAAATGAGTTTTTTTGTTTTTATGCATTTTGGTCAGTTTTAAGACAAAAACAATAAAAAAAAATTTATCCTGAAAATGTGGGGTACGGGTGAGACTTAAAAAATTTGGGCAAAAATCCGGAAATCAGTTTTTTGGTTTTTTATGCGTTTTGGTCAATTTTAAGAAGAAGAAGAAAAAAAAATATTAGTCTGAAAATATTTTGTTTGGGACTTCGAAAATTTCCGGACAAAAATAAAAAAAAATCTTTTTTTTATGCGTTTATCTCAATTTTGGGACGTAAAAGTGCAGGAACTGAAAATAGAAGGAAAATTCTGTGTATTGTGTGGGCACAATCGCTTCATCTAGTTAGGCTTTTCGCTCTGGAAAAGACTATTGTTTTTCTACAGATTATTATTTATTTTTTTTTTTTTCCCACACATTTTTTCCGTACGATTCAGAAACCATTTTCGAACCGATTTTCACGAAATTTTGCACACGCATAGAGGGGCACAAAATCTAAAAATGTACCGAAGCGGAATTTTCAATTTAGCCCTTATTTCGTCAGAATTGGCAAAAAGCTGCCAACATTGGGGTTTATCGGCACTTTCTCGAAACACATCTTGTAGATTTTTTTTATACAATCATCATTGCTAGACCTGTCTGTGACACGCCCTTTGATACACACGACATATCAGACGATGCATATGGTAACCCTCCACAGACTGCCAAACATCAAAATTTTGATGAAATAGGCCTGTTTCAGGCCCCCACTGCACCCAAACAATACACGAGAGATAAACATAACTTCCTTTATTGGGAGTAGAATTCACCGAGGATCATTTTTGTCAGTAATAAGGGTGTTAAAAAAAAACAAGCGTTAACCCGTTTTGGGCTGGTTAAACAGCTATACCCCCATAAAGCTCAAAAATTCGTGTTTTCCGTAGATTTCTCTAAACGAGTCTTGTAGATTTTCAAGAAAAATTTGTCACTCCCAGGCCTTGGTGTGACAATAGAAGTTGCATGCACAAAATACTGCGATGAGCATTTGTTAACCCTCCACGGGCTGCTAAAAGTGAAAATTGTGATAAAATGGGCTGTTTTTGGACGCCAACAGCACCCAATGGGTACGCCACAAAGAAAAGTGCCATCTTTTCGAGCTCACAATCTATATGGAAACATTTTTGTAAGTAGTAAGGGTATTCAAAAGTCGAAGTCTTAACCCATTTTGGGTAGGCTAAAGAGAGAGACACCTTAAAATCTTAAAATTCCCATTTTCTGTGGATTTCTCTAAATACATCCTGTAGGTTTTCAAGAAAAATTGACTACTCGCAGGTCTTTGTGTGACATTATAAGTTGCATGGACAAAATATTCCGGTGAGCGTTTATTAACCCTCTACAGGCTGCCAAGCATCGTAATTTTGTTAAAATGGGCTGTTTTCAGACACGCACAGCACCCAACATGTACCTGAGAACTAAACGTCTCCTTTGTTGGAAGTAGAATTCACCGAGGACCATTTTTGTAAGTAATAAGGGTATTCAAAAAACCAAGCGTTAACCCATTTTGTGGTTGTTAATAGTGATACCCATCAAAGGCTTAAAAATTTATGTTTTCCCTGCATTTCTTTACAAACATTTGGTGGGGTTTTCAAGAGAAAATGGCCATTGATAGGTCATGGTGTCACATTACCAGTTGATTGGATAAATTATTCCATTAAGATTTGTTAACCCTCTATGGGCTGCTAAATGTCAAAATTTTTAAAAAAATAGTCTGTTTTTGAACAACAACAACATCAGATGGGAATGCAACAGAAAAACGTAACTTCTTTTACCGGACGCAAAACTGACAGGGAAACATTTTTGTAAGTAGTAAATGTATTCAAAAATCGAGGTCTTAACCCATTTTTGACTGGTTAAGGAGATATACCCCTTAAAAGCTTAAAATTCCAGTTTTCTGTGGATTTCTCAAAAAAGTTTTCAAGAACAATTGACCATTCTTAGGTCTTCGAGTGACATTACAAGTTGCATGAACAAAATGTTTCGTTTTGTTAACCCTCCAGAGGCTGCCAAGCATAGACATTTGGAGAAAATGGGCTGTTCTTGGGCAACCATAACACCAAATGTGTACCTACGAGATAAACATAACCTCCTTCATTGGAAGTGGAATTCACTGTCGATGATTTTTGTAAGTAATGAAGGTATTCACAATACCAAGCATTTACCCTTTAGAGCTAGTTACAGAGAGATAGCCCTCAAAAGGTTAAAAATTTGTGTTATCTGAGGATTTCTTTAAAAACATCCCGTAGATTTTCAAGGAAAAATGGCCATTCTCAGATCTTAGTGTGACATTATAAGTTGCATGTACAAAATATTCCTGTAAGCATTTGTCAACCCTATGCAGGTTCTCAAACATCAAAATGTTGATAAAATGGGCTGTGTTTGCGTACCCACAGCACTCGAAGTTGGGAGGAGAGATCAAAATAAGTGGAAGTAGAATTCACTGAGAATTATTTTTGGAAGTAATAAGAGTATTAAAAAAAACAACACTTAACCCGTTTTGGGCTGGATAAACAATGATACCCATCAAAAGCTTAAAATTCCTGTTCTCTCTGTATTTCTCTGAAAACATCTTGTAGATTTTAAAGAAAAAATGACCATTCACAGTTCTTGGTGTGACATTACAAGTTGCATGAATAAATATTCCTGTTAGCACTTGTTAACCCTCTACAAAATGTCAGACATCTATATTTTGGATACATTTGAGATAAAATGGACCATTTTTAAATTGACACAGCACTCAGTGGGTATGTGTCAAACAAACATAACTCCTTTTGTCGGTCATTGAATTGTTGGACGACAATATTGACATTAACCCACTCCACCGTTAATGATGGTTTTTACCTAACAATTTTTTATCAAACTGTGTCATTTGAGACTACTATCTTCACCTTTCTCATAACATCAATGAAGGAACTTCAGTGAGACAGTTAAAAACAATTAATCAGACATTGTAGGGTCATGAAAAATCATGGAATCTCATCGGGAAAAGCCATGATTCTCCAGAATCATAAAGTCTAGTTGGTATATGCTTTTCTTAGGAGGGGCGTATGCAGCTTATTCAAGTCAAGTCCCTGGTTTGACATTTAGACTACCATGTCAGGTGAGTGCCCTCAGGCCCCCTGGGGCCTCTTGTTCAGTTTTCTCGTTCCATTCTGGTTGTTGCAGCAAACCAGAAAACATACTACCATACTCAGCAAAAACTGACGTAACGGTTTTACTGTGTTTGTGCATAAACTGATTAAACTACTTTACTGTGAATGAAATGGACTAGTGGCCACTATGAACTCCAATCACTTAGTCTATCTGTCAAAGGAGGAAATACGACCTGCTCTCATTGTCACATTTCTCCCTTGTTGACTCGTACAGTTACGAGTCAATAAGGGTGAAAATGTGACACCGAGAACACAACATAGGCTTGATGAACTTTATTCATTTGTTACCCATTTTTATGATTTTTAGCTCAACTTTGATGTCGTCAAATTTGAGGTAATGTCATGGCCCGTCGTCCATCTCGCCGTCTGTCCATCCTTCAACAATTCAATACGGCTCGGGCTAGAGGCCATATTTATGAACCGATCTTTACAATACTTCTTGGGTACCTTTGTTATCACTGCGGGATGAGAACGAGTGATTTTGGGTGTGGTCCGAAATTCAAGATGGTCGTGGGTAGCCATTTTGTACCGAAATTAGTGCAATCAGTTTTTTAGCTCACCTGACTGAAAGTCAGGGTGAGCTATTCTGATCACTTTTTTGCCCATCGGCAGTCGTGAAGGTGGTGTTTGGGTCTTTTTCTCCCAAACCACTGGCCACATTTTAATGAAATTTCACATGAGTAGTGGTTATATAGGGGCATTTGGGTTTTTCTTCAAATTGCGTTTCTGCTCATATTGAGGAGGGGGTGGGGCCAAAATGCCTCGATTTATAAAAAATCTTCTCATGAACCAGCTGTAGCAGAGACTTGATGTTTGGTATACAGCTTCCTTTTGAGGTGTGAACTCAAGTTTGTTCAAGTGAAGTTCGAGGGGCAATATTTGTCTTCGTTACAGGAGGGACAAGAACTTTTACACTGCCCCAAATTTCTATTTTCCAAACCGAGAGGCCAATTTGAATCAAATTTGATATGAAGTCTTAATGGGTCATAAGTACTTGATTTATGCCCAAAACCTTTTTCAAAATACCCCTTGGGAACCCCAGGACCTAAAAATAGGAAAAATTTCAAACGCCCATATCTCCAAAACTACACGACTCTGAGAATTCTTATTTGGTGTGAAGCTTCCTTAGGACCAACAGAATGGAATTGTCAAAAAAAAATTGCTATATGTTTTATCATAGGGTACTTTTTCAGGACTTTGAAAAAGTGCTGAGCCAGCATTTTTTAACACTGTGGGTAATGGGAAAAACATTTAAAACTACTCTTCTCCCAAACCACTGTTCCAAAAGCTTTCAGATTTCACATACAACATCTTTGGAAGATTGTTTCACATATTTATTGAAATCAAATCCCTGGGTCCATATTTGGGCTCTCTATGGGAGCCCAAATGTTTAAATTAGTGCAGCATGAGGAATATTCTTTAAAAATCTTCTTCTTCAGATCCACCAATCAGAATTTTTGGTATTTGGTATGCAGCATCCTTAGGGGAGTGAGATTCACATTTGTTCAAACCAAGTCCCTGGGTTCATATTTGGGCTCCCTGTGGCAGCCCGAATTATAACTTAATTCAAAATGAGGAATTTTCTTTAAAAATCTTCTTGTCCAGATCCAGCAGTCGGAATGTTATGCTATTTGGTATACAGCATCCTTAGGGAGGTGTGATTCAAGTTTGTTCAAGCCAAGTCTCTGAGTTGATATTTGGGCTCCCTGTGGGAGACCGAATTGTAACTTAGTTCAGTATGAGAAACATTCTTTAAAAATCTTCTTCACATCCACCAGTAAGAATCTTTTGATATTTGGTATGCACCATCCTTAGGGGGGTGAGATTCACGTTTGTTCAAGCCAAGTCTCTGGGTTTATATTTGGGCTTCCTGTGGAGCCTGAATTATAACTTAGTTTAATATGAGGAATATTTGTAAAAAAAAAAAATTTCAGATCCACCGGTCAGAATGTTTTGATATTTGGTGTATGGTTTTCTTAATGGGGAAGATGCAAGTTTGTTTAAATCAGGACCCTCGGTTGATAGTTGTCAGTGTCAGGTGAGCACTCTCAGGCCCCTTGGGGCTTCTTGTTTGTACAGAACTTCTGTCTGAAAGTTCTGATTTGAATAAATTTTTGTTGAATGTTTAGTAACATGGAATACATCACATATAATACAGGTTTTTTTCTCATGCAGAAATGATGCAAATTAGATGAACTTTGATTTATTCAGTGCTACTTATGCACAGTTAGTACACATGTCAATACTGCTCGGGCTAGGGGCTGTATTTATGAACCGATATTCAAGAAACTTCTTGGGTACCTTTGTTATAACCTTACGACGAGAATGAGTGTTTTTGGGTGCGGTCCAAAATTCAAGATTGCTGCCAGCAGCCATTTTGTACCAAAATTAGGTACAATCAGTTTTTTGAACAGAACTTCTGTATGAAAGTTCTTATTTGAATAAATGTTTGATTGAATGTTTAGTAACATGAAATACATCACATATAATACAGGTATTTTCTTGTGCAGAAATTATGCAAATTAGATGAACTTTGATTTATTCAGTGCTACTTGTACATGTGCACATGTCAATACGGCTCAAGCTAGAGGCTGTATTTAAGAACCGATCTTCATGAAACTTCTTGGGTACCTTTGTTATCACCTTGGAATGAGAACAAGTGTTTTGGGGTGCGGTCCAAAATTCAAGATGGCTGCCGGTGGACATTTTGTACCGAAATTAGGTACAATCAGTTTTTTTGTACAGAACTTCTATATGAAGGTTCTGATTTGAATAAATGTTTGAATGAATGTTTAGTAACATGGAATACATCACATATAATACAGGTTTTTTTCTTGTGCAGAAATTATGCAAATTAGATGAACTTTGATTTATTTAGTGCTACTTATACACAGTAAGTGCACATGTCAATACGGCTCAGGCTAGAGGCTGTATTTAAGAACCGATCTTCATGAAACTTCTTGGATACCTTTGTTATCACCTTGGGACAAGAACATGTGTTTTGGGGTGCTGTCCAAAATTCAAGATGGCAGCCAGTGGCCATTTTATACCGAAATTAGGTGCAATCAGTTTTTTTGTACAGAACTTCTAGGACTATGTTTGTTATCATCATGGGATGTAACCAGTGCTTTCAAAATTCAAAATGCCTGTCGGCAGTCATATTTACAGGGATTGTGTGTATTTTTTTTTTTGTACGGAACCTGTAAAGAAGATTTTTTTGTCAGTAATGTTTTCTATAAATTTATTGGGTGCCTTTGTTATCACTGTAGTATGAGAACAAATATTTTTGGATTCAGTCAGACCCACTCGGGAACTCAAAAAGCGAGATAATTAAAAATCTTTTCCAAAAACACCAGACAAAATAATGTTTCTTGAATTCATCATCAACAGGATGTGTATATTCAGATGTGTTGAAGCCAAGTTCCTGCGTTAATATTTGGTGTTGTTTGGGGAGGGTAAACATTATTAGCACAACCCGATTTTCTATTTCCAATGAGAAAAATAATAAACATTATTAGCACAACCCGATTTTCTATTTCCAATGAGAAAAATAAAACCTACTCACCTGTGGGAACCCTATAAGCTAAAGATAAAAAATTCAAATACCTATTTTTTAAGAAGGACTGGACAAATATTTATTAATTAGGATGAATCAACCTTAGAAGGGTTTGAATCAAACTGGCCAAAACATTTGCTAACATTTGGCTTATGGTGCACCATATAAGGATCCCCATTGTAACATTAACCCCATGGAGATTTCTTTTTGTCTCCCGCTTTTTGAAAAAAATGGGAGATATTAAATTTGGGGTGTCCTTCCGTGTTTTTCGTTTCCAGACTGTAACTTTCCTTACAGTGACCAGATTTCGATGAAATTTGGGTAGTAGATCACTTTCATCAATTGTGAGTCCAAGTTCGAATATGGGCATAATTTTTGCATGAGAACAAAACCCGTTTTATATGTGATGTATTGCATGTTACTAAACATTCATACAAAAATTTATTCAAATCCGAACTTTCATATAGAAGTTCTGTACAAAAAACTGATTACACTCAATTTCGGAACAAAATGGCCGCTGGTGGCCATCTTGAATTTAGGACCAAACCCCAAAACACATATTCTGGTCTCACAATGATAACAAAGATACCCAAGAAGTTTCGTGAAGATCGGTTCATAAATACGGCTTTTAGTACAAGGTGCATTGATGCATTGGGCAGACAGACAGGCAGACGGACAGATTTTTGGTACAAAATTTTTCACATTCGAACTTGACCTAGGTATTGGTAAGTGCACACATTCCGTGTTTTTCGTTTCCAGACTCTAACTTTCCTTACAGTCATTCGATTTTGATGAAATTTGGTTAGTAGATCACTTTCATCAATTGTGGGTTCAAGTTCAAATATGGGCATTTAATTGGGTTGCTGAAATTTGATTGGCTGATGGTTTCCAGACTATAACTTTCCTTAAAATCAACCGATTTCGATGAAATTTCATATATGGATTACTTTTATCAATACCTAGGTCAAGTTCGAATGTGGAAAATTTTGTACCGAAAATCTGTCCGTCTGCCTGTCCGTCTGCCCCATGTGTCAACGCACCTCAGACTAAAAGCCGTATTTATGAACTGATCTTCACAAAACTTCTTGGGTATCTTTGTTATCATTGTGAGACCAGAATATGTGTTTTGGGGTTTGGTCCAAAATTCAAGATGGCTACCAGTGGCCATTTTGTTCTGAAATTGGGTACAATCAGTTTTTTGTACAGAAGTTCTATATGAAAGTTCGGATTTGAATAAATGTTTGTATGAATGTTTAGTAACATGCAATACATCACATATAATACAGGTTTTGTTCTCGTGCAAAAATTATGCAAATTGGGGAAACTTTGATTTATTCAGTGCTACTACTAATACACAGTAAGTGCACACCTTCCGTGTTTTTCGTTTCCAGACTCTAACTTTCCTTACAGTCAGTTGATTTTGATGAAATTTGGGTAGTAGATCACTTTCATCAATTGTGGGTCCAAGTTCGAACATGGGCATTTTCCGTGCATATTTAATTAGGTTGCTTAAATTTGATTGGCTGATGGTTTCCAGACTCTTAATTTTCCTTGGAGTCAACTGATTTCAATGAAATTTCATATATGGATTACTTTTCACATCAGTTTAATGTAATATGTCTTATCATACAGTCTTAATTTTTAGTGATTCTCACAGTTATACTCCACATCACTTTACTTGCTTTGACAGTGACCTCCGTGAAAATAAATCTGATAACCACTGTCTGAAGCACTGTCTGTTCTGTCTCTTCTAAATAACTTCCACTTGCAACTCAACTATATTCCACTGGATGCTTTAATTGCCCTTGAAACTGCTGCCCAGTGGGAGACATGCATTCACTGAATTTGCTGGTCTAGTTTAGCATCTATCTGTCACCCACCTTTACAATACTTTACCTGTACATTTGTTACAGGCTACAGTCAGTATTTATGTACAGACCTTTACAACACTTTACATGTACCTTTGTTATCAGATCATTACCTAGATGTGTGTCATTGCTGTGTCACATACTACACATGTCTTACACAAGTTGCGCTACATTGTCATTGACACTTTCATTTTCTGAATAAATAGGCTTGTCAACTGATCCCTAAAACCTTCAAGAATGATCAAAGGGAATTTAGACTGAACCCAATGGTTATACTTAAAGACAGGGCTTTTTGTAATGAGTAGTGTCATACAAACATTTGTGGGCTTTTGCCAAGTTAAGGAGCGAGAAGTTTTGTTTACCTTATGCGTTTAACACAGAGAAAGACTGAACCGAAACCGAAGTTTTTCCTGAAATTGAACCAAAACCAAATCTGAAAAATCTCTACATTTTAAATTGATTTTTATTTCCCACCAGGTTTATAGCAACAAAGATCAAGGCATTTTGTCTATTTGCAACACATTTCCACGAATTGACAGCATTGTCAGATGTTGTGCCTACAGTGAATAATCTGCATGTCACTGCACTTACTTCAGATGACACACTGACCTTATTGTACAGAGTTAAACCAGGTGAGATTATTAAAGTGTTATTTTATCAACTCATGAAAATTTTCAACATCACCCAAGAAGTTCAAGGTATACTAACAAAATTTTCCGATAGTCAAAATAGAGATCTTCTTTGTGATAATGTACAGTACATGGAAAGTACTACCCATTGAAGTCAAAATAAAGATCTTCTTTGTGATAATGTACAGTACATGGAAAGTAGTACCCATTTGAATGCAGGGAAGTAGTGTTTACTGTGGTGAACAAGTTCTGTTTTACTGGTAGAATAGATCCTGGTAACCATTGACTGAGGTGGAAATCCTCAAAAGTTGATAGCATAAGTTTAAGCGATTGTCTTAACTTGAAACAAACTTAACTCGATACTAGTGGGAGTGTAATGACTCAAACTTAAAACTTAACTCGATACTAGTGGGAGTGTGATGACTCAGTGGTTACAGCATTGGACTTCAAACTGAAAGGTCTACAGTTTGTTCCCTGCCAGGGGTAACTATGTTGTGTCCTCGAGCAAGGCACTTAATCCCATTTGCTCGTGTGTGTGTGTGTGGGGGGGGGGGGGGGGGGGGGGGTTGCTGTGTATTAAGGCATACTGTGCGCCAATGGCCCACTTGTCGTCAACCTAACCCTGATTGTATAGTATGTTGGGGAGTCTTGGCAGTTGCTCACTGTTGCTCAGTGATTCTCTCTGGGTACTCTGGCTTTCTCCACCTGTTAACCTGTCCGACATGAGGTGACCCTGGCTGTTGAAAGTGCCATTAAACCCCAATAAATAAATAACTCTATACTAGTTTTACAGTCATGATATAGGCACAGATGATGATTGTGGTCTTAACCCTTAGGTGCCTGCAGATATTTTTATACTATAACCAATGACCCAGACTTAGCTTAGCTGGTGCTAACCCAAAAATATCTAGGGCCAAACACAAATTTTGCCCCCCAATCTCCAAAAATTGCATGCAAAACCGAAAATTAGAAGTCCTATCTGGCCCTCCATACATTTTACCCTCCGCGCATGCACAGACGCCAGGAAGTCACCGAATCTGGCGCCAATAAAATTATTCTTTGTTTGGCCCTTGTCAGATAACAACAAACTGACATTTGTGCATTTAAATCTCAATTAATAGTAATGCCATACACAAATCAATGGTTAAATTGGTGGATCCAAGGACAGAACTGGATGAAGGAAGGAAGAAACGGTGGTTTGAAACGTTCAGAGCTGTAATTTTATAATATTTATTAAAGTTAGTTCATGTTCCCTAATTTTGGGACATGAGTCTGACGTTATCTCTAATTAATTATGATCTATCCACTGTTTATTTAGTATTCCTTCCCTGCCTTCCCTTGATCCCCCCAGTTAAGCTCCCAAGCTTTTTGGCTTGTTTTAATAAAAAAAAATTATAAAGTTTATTGGGAGTTTAACGTTTTATACAGAAGATTATTCTGTACATCCCTGAGTTACGTCCTCATCCTTAGGGTGTTTGGGCGTTTTGGTCATGCATGATACATCCAATGTATTGTTTTTTCTTCTGAGAAAGATCTTGCTTTACATTGGATAGTCTTGTTTCTGTTACTGACTTTGGGCTGCGTTGCCTGGGGTCTTGATTCCGGTGTTTTGTTTACATTACATTACTCTAGGTAGTTTCCGATTTTTGTTTAGGAACAACAGTTGTAAGTAACATTAAATATTCTGATAGTGTGGTAGTTAATTTTACACAGATTTTATAATCTTGTCCAACTTATGCTTTTTTGGGCCCATCGTATGGCAAATAGAGGAAACCTTTCCTTTATTTACTTGGTCGTTATAATGAGTTTAGTTGATGTACTACCACTAATTCTGCTCCATGTGTCAGATTTGATAATCTGAATGATGGGCGTCATGGTTTGTGTTAGGCGATTGGACATTATCGGTCCTATCGCGGCGAGGGAACTCGGCTGGTCCTCTCGTCAAAATGTCACTATAGTTTTTTAGTTTCTATTTATAGAGGAACAAGAACATGGTGTGGTTTCATGACGCCGTCTGGGAGTGTGCTGCCATCGTCGCAATTCAATGAAGAGCTAGTGGCAAAAGTGCTCAAGGAATTGTCCAAGTGCCTAGATCCTTAGTAGGATTGACGACCTTATCTCCAGCTAGCTCAACCGGCAGATCTCACTCGTATGTGGGTGATGTGATGCCGGGTATGTCTGTAGCGGTCAGGAAGAGGAATAAGGGTGTAGCGAGCACTATAAAGATACGAACATGCTCACCCTGCGACGACGGAAAAGAGGAGGCACGGAAAGGAGGACGTAGACAAGTTCTGAGGTATGCTCGCCCAGGTCTTCCGTGATCGCGAGCAAGAGAGAGGCCCTTCTCTCTTATAACAAGATCTGGGGTCAGAGGTTGTTGGTAGGAACTTGAGTCAGTTGGATCTTACCTCCACGGGACGGTCCTTCCATAGACTGCCGGGGTCGGCCAGTCTTATAGCTTCCTCTATGTTCGAAAAGCACACTCGACTGCACAAGTCCATTGTCGCCAGCTAGCTCGACCTGTGAAGTAGTTACTCAGGCCTCTGAGAACTGTGACGCCGGGTGTATACGATCCAGGCTAGGAGATGATATAGGGTGGAGCGAACAATATGATATGCAACTATGCTCACCCAGAGGCGACGGAAGGAGCAAACCGGCAAGTTCTGAGGTACGCTTGTCCAGGTCATCCAGGACCGCAAGCAAGAGAGAGGCCTCTCTCTCTTACAGCATCATCTGGGGACAGATGTTGTTGGTAGGAACTTGCGTCAGTCGGAGTATACGTCCTTGCCTTCTGTCTGGGACGTCCTGTCTAATAGGCAGCCGGGGTCGGCTAGTCATATGGTTTCCTCTACGTAATGGACAAAGTTATCTTTATATTGCACAGGGCTATAAAATCCGATGAGTGGTTTCAGTTCCCTGATGCCGGTGAAATGGTTAAGATTGAATACGAGAAAGACTGTGACTCCGGATGTGTCACATATGCATTGTATTCAGAGCTAGTGGAAAAGTGCTCTATGATTTTAGACAAGGGCTAGGCTTCAAAAGAGGTTTACGTCCCTTGTCTACAGCTAGCTCAACCGGCAGATCTCACTCGTATGTGGGTGATGTGATGCCGGGTATGTCTGTGGCGGTCGAGAGTGAATATGGGTGTTGCGAGCACTGTTTAATCGAATCATGCTCACCCAGTGTTGATGGAAGGAAGAAGACGGCAAGTTTTGAGGTACGCTCGTCCAGGTCTCTCTGGACCGCGAGTAAGAGGGAGACCCCTCTCTCTCTTTCAACAACATTTGGAGCTGGTTGTTGTTGGTAGGAACTTGCGTCAGTCAGAGCTTACAATACATAGCTATTGTCCAGTACGCTTAGTTCAATTCTTAGCTGGGGACGGCTACAGTTTTGCTTCTTTAGCGTCTACCAAGCACTCCCGACCGCACCTTGGCTAAGTGACTCAGGATTTCCAGTCTGCATCGTCAGAAGGGTCCATCTTTTGTGAAGAAAGTCGCACCATCTAGTAGCCAAGGAGATGAGGCTGCATTCATCAGGTCATCCACAGTAATAACTATATTGGACTCCCTGTCCTAGGAGCAGCCGGGGAACAGGCTATTCATGACCGCTGCTCCTCAGGCCTCTGTAACGGACTTGCTGTCAGAGTTGTGCAGCTAATCGCAGTATTCCTGCTAAGGCAGAAGCACTCAACATCAGTCTCAAATCTTGAGCTGTTGCATGGTGCTTATTTGGTCCAGTCACCTGCCTGTTCAGATGCTGGTGACTGTGATTCTAACTGATTTGAACGTATGATGGAAAGGATAACTTTCCTTTCTGGAACAACTCTTGGATGATATAGATACCATACATTATCATTTCCTTGAACTTGTTCCAGTGAATCAAAATGCTGCGAGCAATTATGAGAAACCGCTAGCGTAGTTGGACGCTGACTTCATGCGGATAAAGAGCAGGGTAATAAGATCTCTTTCCGGTTAAGTCTGCACGGGTGTCACTGTTCTTTGATTGTGTAGACGACACCATATTTAACTTCCTGCGGGAATAAGTAATTCGGTTTCTTATCTTCTTCATCTGTATTTTTAATCGTTTGTGATTGTTCACATACTTTTAAAAACAACACAGGAAGATGTGGAGAGTTCCTCTGCGTTGATTGAGCAGGCTAAGATCCTAGTGGTAGCCTTACCTTCATCATTTAGCTGTTCGCTCAGACACAATTGAGAAGATAATTTCTTTGTCAGAGTGAATTTAGTCTCATGGTCTTATGTATTTAATTTTAAGTACTGTGACGCATCGTCTATATGGAAAGGAATTTTGTGGTCGTTTGTACTTTTTAAAATTCTTTCCAGACCTAGTATATATATCTCGGTCTTAACTAATGTTAAGTGGGAGTTATTCTGATGTAACGAAGCCTTATGTCTTCATCTTTGCATCTGACTAGGTGGAAAACTTGCTATAGGTCGCTTTAGTCTTCCAACTCTAGTCTTTTGTGGTTAGAAGCATCAATTCTCGACTCTTTAAGTTGGGGTCTAATGGACCAACACCAGCAGAAGGAGTACGAGAGGTTGTCCTAGACTCAGATCGTATATAAGGACTCATAGCGAAGGTATAGGTATACCTAAGTCTTTGATGGTAAGCTTTCATTATTGTAGGATTAACTACAAGAAAGCATCTATACTCAACTCTTTAAGTTGGGGTCTAATTGACCACACCAACAGAAAGCGTAGGAGAGTTTTCCTAGACTTAATTCGCCTATAAGGGCTCAAAGCGAAGGTATAGGTATCTCGCCTATATATATTTGTTTAGGATTGTCTATACAGCCACTTGGATAGGGGTTTCTCGTCTGTCTGAGTTACTGATCAGACTCCCCTGAGCCGGTGGTTCGAGGCTCTTATAGAGCTCGGTCTGACCGATTTTGACTGGAAGTGGATAATTAGGTTATTTATGATTATCTTTCAGTCGAAAAGCGAACATTAGGCAATTGTAGTGGGTATTGTTCTTTAGATCACTTGTTTTGTGAACTAGATAATGTCTCATGGGAGTATGATAGGATACACATATCCCATTATTCATTTGGCTGGTTCATCTGTTGTTTCACAGAGCGAATTAGCCAGCTGTTTGGCTCGCTTTTTTTCTGTTATCTGATGCATTGACAGCGAAAGTTTTATGCGCCGGATGGAGTTGTGTGGAGAGGCTTGGAATGTTATTTCGATGGGTCGCTTACACACATGTCTACTCCAGTTATTAACTGGGGTGGTAGACATTTTTTGTTTTAGAGAATCTTTTAACATAAGGTCAAGTTTGGGCATATATTATGGTTTCTCAATTATCTCAGACGTGAGTTCATATGTTGAGTTACAATCCTGAGTCCGACGGTCTCTCTATGCAGGGATCTTGGAACCCTCGGTTATTGGAAATCACATATTCAATGGTGTCTCATTGATTACGTTACATCATTGAATTTTTTTTTTCCGTTAATGTATTTATAGATGCAGATCAGAGTTTATCAGAAGAGAAGTAATGCTTCTTTTGTCATTTTCCAATAGAAGGGACGTTTATGTTCATTCTATTGTTAAATAAGTCAGTTAACAATTCGTACTGCTTGGGTTATTTTATCTTCCAATTAGCAGTTAGTGCTTAAGATTTCCGTGCATAAGTAAGCGCTGGCTATATCTTGCGCTTATTCTAACTGTATAGCTATTACATGATCTTATGTAGGATCTCTTCAGGATAGTTAAGTTTTTGGCGCATGGGAATAATAGTTTCCATTATTTGTGTCACTAGTATAAGGCTTTTGAGCGCATACTACATTGACGCTCAGCCGTTTTCATGGGAATGAATGATAGGATATGTGTATCCTTCAGTTCATTTGTTCCTATTGATTTCATTGAGGTTATGGGGTCTGCTATTGAGCATTCGCCAGAAGCTTCCCCATGAGAGGGTTTTCTTCTTTAAGGGAAGTTTTATTCTGCACGTCATTTTCCGCTCTCAGTAGCATTACGGAGTATTTCAGACGTGAAAGAGCTTTATGGTCACTATATTATTGCTGTCTGCACCAGCAATGATTAAGTAATGTGGGTGAGGAGGTTTCGAATCCCCCCCCCCTCCCCCCAAACACACACACTCAAACTGTCGCGTATAAATATTTTAATACATACATACGCTATGCCTGGGTCGTGTTGGATGGCGCCCTCATAGGCATATATGCAGTTCTGTTGCATTTGCTTCCGGTATTTAATTTCTGATTTCTAATATACAGGCACTTATTTTATCATCATAATGGGCGCTATTTGAGCTCATAGGTTACGGCATAGCCATTTAGTTGTTTTTAGATGATTAATAGGCTGGATTTTTATGCACTCGTGCAATGTGTGATTACGCTATCTCTTTGGTGGACCTTGAAATTATTATATATTTCGAGGGCGGTCTGTGTTGGAGCCAGTTAATCATACCTACCTCCATTTCTAGATCCTGGTTTCTATTTTATCGGTTCTTAAATCGCATATTCTCACATGTTATAGTTGTAGATACCAAATAGTACATGTTGGATAGTGTTTTTATTACCGGATTAATATTACAGAGGCTTCCTGTGAATGATCTTGAAGCGTGTTTTCTCTGCAGTGATTGTTCATCGTATCCCACTTTTGTATGTATATGTTATATTTGATTTCTCACTGATTTCGTCGTACCTGTATATGGCGTCTGCAGTGCATATTTTGTAGCGGATTATGTTATTTACCAAAATCATCGCTATTGCCTTGGCTTGTGAAGTGGCGTTAAGCACCATTTATTATTCATGAATTAATTTTTTGAGTGCTGATCGATATTTATTTATATCGTTTCTGGGTTCTGCTTATTGATTCCAGAGCTCTCCCCTCTTTATTTTGAAGATATTTTCAAAAAAAAAGGGGGGGGGGGGGGTCATTTTGCCCACTTCTCTGCCTTATGAGGTATGTAACTATTGAGGAAGCTGTCTTGTCCGTACTATGTTCGGCGATCAGCTGAAGTATTATTGTGTGGCGTAGGTTTATGGGCAATTTTCTCTCATTCTCAGTATGCCATAATAATTTTTAGGGCCTAGTCCAGACTAGTCTCAAAAATTGTTTATTTGTTATATCCTAATTAACATGATTTTATGCTTAGATTTAGGATTTACATAATTGGGATCCATATTAGGTTATGTCTCTTCTATTATGGCATTAAGAGACATACATGTAAATTCTAATTTCTTCATCATCGATTGAAGGATTTGATCTATGTTGATCTACTATTTCGGAAGTTCTAGGCCCTCTACCTTTTTACAATTCAGCTAAGTCAGGGTCATTGGTTATAGTATAAAAATATGAAAAAATTTATAGTAATTTATATATTTTTTATACTTACCAATGACCCAGACGGGAATGGCCCTTCCATGAGTGGGCAGTACTGGGCACTCATACCTCCTTGCTGAATTATTATAATCTTTTTTCTACAAAGAATGATTTTATTGGCGCCAGATTCGGTGACTTCCTGGCGTCTGCGCATGCGCAGAGGGTAAAATGTATGGAGGGCCAGATAGGACTTCTAATTTTCGGTTTTGCATGCAAATTTTGGGGATTGGGGGGCAAAATTTGTGTTTGGCCCCAGATATTTTTGGGTTAGCACCAGCTAAGCTAAATCTGGGTCATTGGTAAGTATAAAAAATATATAAATTACTATAAATTTTTTCATTTTTATACATTTTTGCTCAATTTTGGTAGTCTATGTGTGTGCCTGTGCAGTTGTTTCTAGGCTTTGAATAAACAAACAAACAAACATGCAGAGTAGATTACCACTAAATAACTAAAACTTGGAAACTCAACTAGATGCTGAGTTTCCACGCAGACTCAATTAGACGCTGAGTTTCCACGCAGACTCAACTAAATGCTGAGTTTCCACGCAGACTCAACTAGATGCTGAGTTTCCACCCAGGTAATAACTCAGATTGTGTGAAATAAAATTAAAAATTCTAATTTTTAGCTCACCTGAGCGAAGCTCAAGGGGAGCTTAACTAATCACTTTCTGTCCGTCGTCCGGCGTCCGTCGTCGTCCGTCCGGCGTTAACTTTACATTATCGACTTCTCCTCCTAAACCACTAGCCCAATTTTATTCAAATGTTGGCTAAATGTTTATTACCTAATGCCAATTCAGATTTGTTCAAATGAAGTTGCCCCTCCTCCTGGGTGGTGCCACACCCCCAAGGGGCACCAAAATCTTTGTAAATCTTCTTCTCATGAACCAGCAGTAGCAGAGACTTGATATTTGGTGTGCAGCTTCCTTTTGAGGTGTAGACTCAGATTTGTTCAAGAGAAGTTCCGCCCAAAATTTCTATTTTCCAAACCGAGAGGCTGATTTGAACCAAATTTTATGTGAGGGCTTATTGGGTCATGAGTACTTGATTTATGAAAAAAAAAATTTTCCCGCAGCCCCGTGGGAACCGCAGGAGCTAAAAATAGAAAAAATTTAAAATGCCCATATCTCCAAAACTGCACGGCACTGAGAATTTTTATTTGGTGTGCAGCTTCCTTAGGACCAACAGAAAGGATTGGTAAAAAAAAATTGCCATCGGTTTTATCATAGGGTACAGTTTCGGGACTTTGAAAAAGTGCTGAGTCAGCACTTTTTAACACTGTAGGCAATGGGAAAAACATTAAAAAATCTTCTTCTCCAGATCCAGCAGGCAGAATCTTTTGATATTTGGTATGCAACATTGTAGGGTGGATCTGATTCAAGTTTGTTCAAATCGGCCCCCTGGGTTCATATTTGGGCTCAGTATAGGAGCCCGATTTCGAACTTAGTGCATTTCAGGCAAATTTCTTAAAAAATCTTCTTCTCCAGATCCAGCAGGCAGAATCTTTTGATATTTGGTATGCAACATTGTGGGGTGGATCTGATTCAAGTTTGTTCAAATCGGCCCCCTGGGTTTATATTTGGGTTCAGTATAGGAGCCCAAATTTGAACTTACTGCATTTCAGGCAAATTTCTTTGAAAATCTTCTTCTCCAGATCCAGCAGGCAGAATCTTTTGATATTTGGTATGCAACATTGTAGGGTGGATCTGATTCAAGTTTGTTCAAATCGGCTCCCTAGATTCATATTTGGGCTCACTATAGGAGCTCGAATTCGAATTTAGTGCATTTCAGGCAAATTTCTTCAAAAATCTTCTTCTCCAGATCCAGCAGGCAGAATCTTTTCATATTTGGTAAGCAACATTGTGGGGTGGATCTGATTCAAGATTGTTCAAATCGGCCCCCTGGGTTAATATTTGGGCTCAGTATAGGAGCCCGATTTCGAACTTAGTGCATTTCAGGCAAATTTCTTAAAAAATCTTCTTCTCCAGATCCAGCAGGCAGAATCTTTTGATATTTGGTATGCAACATTGTAGGGTGGATCTGATTCAAGTTTGTTCAAATCGGCCCCCTGGGTTCATATTTGGGCTCAGTATAGGAGCCCGATTTCGAACTTAGTGCATTTAGGCAAATTTCTTAAAAAATCTTCTTCTCCAGATCCAGAAGGCAGAATCTTTTGATATTTGGTATGCAACATTGTGGGGTGGATCTGATTCAAGTTTGTTCAAATCGGCTTCCTAGATTCATATTTGGGCTCACTATAGAAGCTCGAATTTGAACTTAGTGCATTTCATGCAAATTTCTTAAAAAATCTTCTTCTCCAGATCCAGCAGGCAGAATCTTTTCATATTTGGTAAGCAACATTGTGGGGTGGATCTGATTCAAGTTTGTTCAAATCGGCCCCCTGGGTTTATATTTGGGCTCAGTATAGGAGCCCAAATTTGAACTTAGTGCATTTCAAGCAAATTTATTAAAAAATCTTCTTCTCCAGATCCAGCAGGCAGAATCTTTTGATATTTGGTATGCAACATTGTGGGGTGGATCTGATTCAAGTTTGTTCAAATCGGCTTCCTAGATTCATATTTAGACTCACTATAGAAGCTCGAATTCGAACTTAGTGCATTTCAGGCAAATTTCTTAAAAAATCATCTTCTCCAGATCCAGCAGGCAGAATCTTTTGATATTTGGTATGCAACATTGCGGGGTGGATCTGATTCAAGTTTGTTCAAATCGGCCCCCTGGATTCATATTTGGGCTCACTATAGAAGCTCGAATTCAAACTTAGTGCATTTCGGGCAAATTTCTTCAAAAATCTTCTTCTCCAGATCCAGCAGGCAGAATCTTTTGATATTTGGTATGCAACATTGCGGGGTGGATCTGATTCAAGTTTGTTCAAATCGGCCCCCTGGATTCATATTTGGGCTTAATATAGAAGCCCGAATTCGCACTTAGTGCATTTCAGGCAAATTTCTTCAAAAATCTTCTTCTCCAGATCCAGCAGGCAGAATCTTTTGATATTTGGTATGCAACATTGCGGGGTGGATCTGATTCAAGTTTGTTCAAATCGGCCCCCTGGATTCATATTTGGGCTTAATATAGAAGCCCGAATTCGCACTTAGTGCATTTCGGGCAAATTTATTAAAAAATCTTCTTCTCCAGATCCAGCAGGCAGAATCTTTTGATATTTGGTATGCAACATTGCGGGGTGGATCTGATTCAAGTTTGTTCAAATCGGCCCCCTGGATTCATATTTGGGCTTAATATAGAAGCCCGAATTCGCACTTAGTGCATTTCAGGCAAATTTCTTAAAAAATCTTCTTCTCCAGATCCAGCTTCAGAATCTTTTCATATTTGGTAAGCAACATTGTGGGGTGGATCTGATTCAAGTTTGTTCAAATCGGCCCCCTGGGTTTATATTTGGGCTCCGTATAGGAGCCCAAATTTTAACTTAGTGCGTTTCAGGCATATTTCTTAAAAAATCTTCTTCTCCAGATCCAGCAGGCAGAATCTTTTGATATTTGGTATGCAGCATTGTAGGGTGGATCTGATTGTGATTCATGAACGTATTTATTTGTAAAGTTGATAGAATCTTAGACAAAATTTGCAGAAAAGATCTACTATAGAAGGGGTGGTATCCAGGGTGAACCGTTTACCCAAATCTAGCAGTACTAATGCATTATTCACACAAATCTTCGTTCAAATTTTATGACCCCTCATTGGAACACACGCATTCAGCTCATTCCAACAAAGGTCATATGCCATGTTTTCGAGACAAAGGAATAAAAATTTTAGTTATTCATGAAATTTTTAGGCAACTGTTGTCTGTTATTCACATTGCTTCATGAAATTTCAGTACTTTTAGAAGTTACCTCAGTAATCAAGGGTTAATTCCCCTTAATTAAATGTCGCCTCTAAAAAACAACCACTTTGCATATCTTACCTTTTTACCAGCATAACTGCCAAAACTTGTCAGCATTCTTCGCAAAAATCGCTATTCAAATTTTAATTTTTGTCTCTTAAACATACATGTACTTATCGCTTGTAAATACCCCATTGCAATGAGCTTTTTGAGCTCATTCCAATGAGAGGTCGCACACCATGCTTTTTGAGTCAAAAAAGCAATTTTTTTAGTTATTCCAGAATTTCGTACGTAAAACACAGCTTTATGACTTCACATTAAAATGAGCTCTCTAAGCTTGTTCCAATCAACATTCTCGCACTATGTCTTTCACACAAAAAATAAAATTTTCCATTTATTCAGGAATTTTGTTTGCAAGAACACTCTTACCCCCCCCCCCCCCCCCCCCCCCCCACAAACACACACACACAAACACACACACACACACACAAACACAGACACACACACACACACAAACACACACACACACACACAAACACAGACACACACATCTAAAAGTTCGTCTGCAAAAAAAACAGTTACTTCAATTTTTAAATGCATTATAGGAACAACTTGCCTAATCAAATTTAAATACTTTTGCATCATTCTGTATCTAGAACAAACCATTTACCATATCTTTACGCAAAATTCTCCAGCAATCATTCACAAAAAACACCATTATTTATATATTCACATTTCTGTCTCAAAAATATACCTGATCTTCCCATACCCCTATTGGAATAAGCTGTTTGAGCTTGTTCCAATGATGATAAAAAAAAATAAAATTTGTGAAAATTTTTGTTTTCTGCATGCAAATATATACATGTAGCACATGGAAGATATCCACAGTTGGGGAGAGATGTCCAAGGCTATCTCTTCACATTCCTTGTTTGTGCTTCATGCTAAACCAGTTTGTCTGCAGAGAATAAATTTGCTTTATTAAAAATCATTGGAGATTGGCCACACACCAATGATTTTAAATAAAACTAATTTTAGGTAACAAATGTTGAACTTCAAACAAAATCTATCACTCAACCAGTTAATGTTGATGAGGCATGACATGGTGAAGGTGACCTAAAATACTTCTTAGAGTCACTTTGTCAGGTGAGCGATTAAGGCCACGTGGGGCCTCTTGTTTTCTTAAACAGGGTCTGTATCGTTAGGAATTAAGTTTTAGAGTACCGCGGTACACACTCATTTGGATACCTGTTAATTAAATATATTTCAAACACAAAACAAATATGAGTTCCATGCCCTCTGTCAAACAAGATATAATAGAATAAATGCCTCAGTTTATCTCTAGAGTACAGGAAAGTGACCAAATCCTTGTTAATTGAATATTCCTGTTAGTTTTTCACTGGCAGAGTGGGCATTCAGTCAACAGGGTTTCTCTCCAAACACCTTTTTAGATTTTTTCAAGTTGAAAAATAGTAAAAGTAATTCTGAAAGTTTATTATTGTTGGTACAAAGGCTGAGATTAGAAATCCTGGATGCTACAGCTTCATTTCAGGATTTTTTTTATTAAACCAATATGGTGGGATGTAATGCACCAGTAGAAAGTGCTCAGGAGGCCCTTTCCAACTGTTGTATTATACCGCTGCATTTCCTCACTATTGTCATTGTAAAATAGAGCATGGTTCTAGAAGAGTTAACAAATTAATTCTATGGGCATTTACATTATATGTGTCTGACGTCTAGTAATCTAGGTTAATGAAAAATTGTTTGTCGAATTTTAGGTGATCAAAATGTTAAGTGCCCAACTCAAGCACCTACATGTTTTAGCCTAGAAGTCAGTTAGTTGGAACTTCGTGCTTCTTTACATTTTTCATGAAATAGAGACTTATTGTGTGGGTGAAAATTCTTTGCTTTCCATGGCTATGTGAATTCCTTGAAAGTTTTGAAATTTAGGAAATTCCTTGAATATTGGAACCTTCCTTGAAAACCCCCTGAAATGGGGATACAAAGCAGCCAGTGGTGTTTTATTTTGGCAATATTCAGCTTGCCTAACAGAGAACTGACTATTGCTGGAATGGATAATCTTCAACCCTTTACCTAACGAATCAGCTTGCTTAATTTTCAAATTGAGCATTTGAAAAAATATTACTTGAAAAAAAAATTTCAACAAAACCAAACCGTGTTACCCCACATTGTAATGAGCTCGTTGAGCTCGTACCAATGAGGGGACACATGATATGGTTTTGTTGAAATTTTTGGAAAAGTTTGTAAAATTAATTTTTAAAATAATAAATTTTGATGTGTGCGTTGGTTAAAGAGTTAATTGATTGTCTACTCAAAAGAGAATTGTGAATATGATTGTGATATGAACTTAAAATCGGAAATATTGACTACAGTCTCCCAGCTTAATTTGTACTTGCTCTTTTGTATGGCTTTCCTCTGTGGAAACCCTGATAAGTGGAGCATTGCTTGTTTACAGTGGTGTTCTACTGGTAAAATAGTACTTGGTATCAACCAATGCCTGGGGTGGAAGTCCTCTGAAGTGGGCAGCACGGGTATAAACAATTGACTAAACTTGACTTTGTACATGTTTTGTGGTCATGATAGAGCTATAGATGCTAAAAGTGACCTTAAATACCAATAAATATGCAAATTTGTAGCTCTTGGATGAAAGCTCCTCTGTTTTTGCTTGTGCAGGGTTTGTATGTGCCCTGGAAAACCTGGAAAGTCATGGAATTTTCATTTTTAAAATCAAGGCCTGGAAAAAGGTGGGGGTTATTGTACAGATTCATTAAAAATCAAGCTAAAATTAATGGAATTTCAGACTTAACTCCAAAGTGTGAAATTAAAATTTTGTTCAGTATTATGTACAAGTTGTTTGCTGTATCATTCAACTTCAATCACTTTTTTCTCCAACACAGCAGGTCTCCAACAGTCTTAGGGTGAACTTCTAATTTTACATTCAAAGTGCTTTGACAGTTGTATGTAGGCAGTCAAGACTTGCCAAGAAACAATGGCAATGTATACTATGAAAGTACAGCAAAAATGTATAAAAATCTCCATCCCCTTTAGGGTTAAAGCTGCATCATATAATCAAAAAGTCCTAAATGTAGGTTGACAACTGAAAACATAAAGGTCATGTAGCATGTCAATTTACCTGCTGTTAACCCATTACCCAATGGACACGATTTCAAAATTTATTAGCTCACTGAAGGGGGGGGGGGGCAGATTCAAGTTTGTACAAATAGGCCCCCTGGGTTCATATTTGGGCTCAGTATAGGAGCCCGAATTCAAACTTGGTGCATTTCAGGCAAATTTCTTTAAAAATCTTCTTCTCAAGATCCAGCAGGCAGAATCTTTTGATATTTGATATGCAACATTGTGGGGTGGATCTGATTCAAGTTTGTTCAAATCGGCCCCCTGGATTCACATTTGGGCTCAGTATAGAAGCCCGAATTTGAACTTAGTGCATTTCAGGCAAATTTCTTTAAAAATCTTCTTCTCAAGATCCAGCAGGCAGAATCTTTTGATATTGGGTATGCAGCATGCTTAAGAGGGTGAGATTCAAGTTTGTTCAAGCCAAGTCCATGGGTTCATATTTGGGCTCACTGTGGGAGCCCAAATTATAACTTAGTTCAAAATGAGGAATTTTCTTTAAAAATCTTCTTTTTCAGAGCCACCAGTCAGAATGCTTTTGATATTTGGTATGCAGCATCCTTAGGGGGGTAAGATTCAAGTTTGTTCAAGTCATGTCCCTAGGTCCATATTTGGGCTCACTGTGGGAGCTCAAATTGTAACTTGGTTCAAAATGAGGAATTTTCTTAAAAAATCTTCTTCAGATCCAGCAGTCGGAATGTTTTGATATTTGGTGTGCAGCATCCTTAGAGGGGTGGGGGGGGGGGGGGGGGGAGATTCAAGTTTGTTAAAGCCAAGTCCCTGGGTTCAAATTTGGAAGATTGTTGCACATGTTTATTGAAATCAAATCCCTGGGTCCATATTTGGGCTCTCCATGGGAGCCCAAATGTTTAAATTAGTTCAATATGAGGAATTTTCTTTAACAATCTTCTTGTCCAGATCCAGCAATCGGAATGTTATGATATTTGGTATACAGCATCCTTAGGGAGGTATGATTCAAGTTTGTTCAAGCCAAGTCTGTGAGTCGATATTTGGGCTGCGTGTTCAATATGAGGAATATTCTTTAAAAATCCTTTTTTTTTTTTTAGATCCACTGGTCAGAATCTTTGGATATTTTGTATAAGCTTTTCTTAGGAGGGGCAGATGCAACTTGTTGAAATCAATTCCCTGGGTTGATATTTAGTCTACCTTGTCAGGTGAGCGCCCTCAGGCCCCCTGGGGCCTCTTGTTTGTTCATTTTTGTTATAACATTTAACCACATTTTTTGTAATTATTATTTTCTCTGTGTTCGCTAGCGACTTTCGTGTACTGTGCGGTTCGGTTATTGGTTGACATTGTTAATTAATGCTATCCTTTTGGATATTATTTTTGGAGTTAGGTGTCAGTGGGGGGGAGCTGTTCTGGCAGGATTTCTTCCCTCTGTTGAGGGTGGATTTTCTGCTTTCTGGGTCCCTTGTGGCTGTCTGGGTTCTGTTGTGTTCCCACCGGGCCTTTATTTTCTGTCACCTTCCTCTTGTAGTTGGGGGGTGTTCCACTTCTTTTTTCTGTTGTGTTCACCTTTCATTCAACTTCTGTCACCTGTGCTATGTCCAGAACAGTTCCTTGTGGGGAATGCCTTTTGCCGAAGCATGTGGATGATTCTCAGGCTTCAAGTGCCACATGTAATGGGTGTTCTTCTGATCAACCCTGTGGGCTCTGTGGGTCTTAGTCATCCACCTTTTGGGCTTCCGTGAACCATGTGGTGCGTTCTCGTGGCCGTTCCTCCTGCACCCGCGGGAAAGGGGAACACTGTCATTCGGGGACTCCCGACTCGACCACGTCTGGTGAGAGTTCTACCCCCTCCACGGGGGATGTGCAGTCTTTTCCTGCAGTGGACACTGCAGGAGCTATTGAATTATCCGGTGAAGAGATGCTTGGTTCTGGGATAGTTGTCCCTCTCCAGTCGTCATCTGAGGCTGTCAATAGGGTTGTGACTCCTCCCTTGGAGCCGAGCTCGGTTGCTCTCTCTGCCTTTCAACAGCTTCCGACGTATCTGCTGCCACTGCTACTCTGTCTGCAACATCTGCGGTCATCGTTTCAGCTGACCTCTGCTTTTCCCTGCAGGGGTCTGCAAGGATGTCTGGTAATTTGGACTTGGGATATCAGCCTCAGCCTTCCTGACTTCCACTCGGTGAAGTCAGAAGGGGCTGTGGTCACCATGGACTCTGTTGCGTTTCCGTCCATGCACTCTGGTCCTTCGGCCAGTTTTGCAGGATCGATGCATTTTGTGCAGTCTGGACCTTCGGTCCCTCAGAGGTCTGCAGCGACTCTTCAGAGTTCCCTCACTTCAGATCCTCGGGGTTTTTTATACCCAAAAAAGCATCTGCATTCAGATATTTCAGCTGCCACCCGTTGCCCCGCATCAGTTGTTCTGGAGGATCATGACCCTTGGCTGGTTAAGAGGGTCAGGAGCGAAACCACTTTGCCAGGCTGTTCTCACGTGAAACATGCTGATATGGGCCGTGAGCTTTGGAAGACCCTCTCCTTGCTCATGCAGGTTCTTTCCAAGAGTCTTCCCATTGCCTCCTGCGAGGCTACTAGTGGCTTCCAAGACCCCCCCCCCCCCCCCTCCCCCCAGTGCTGCCCGGGATCCCACTTTCTAATCCCCCTGGTGTTCCTACACCATGGGAGGCATCGGCTGGTTTGCCCGTAATGGGCTATGTGTCTTCCGACTCGGAGGATGGGTCAGACACACCTGACGTCGAGAGCCAGCAGTCTTCTGATTTGGGGTTAGCTCTTGACTTTGTGGTCGAGTTCCTTCCAGAACTTCAACCGTCAGACCAGTTTACAGCCTGTGGAGCAACCTGCTTCTGGGCCCCTTCGACCGTATCAGTCTGTACAAGTGGTCGAAGCTTTTGCAGCATTGAACTCTAAGCTGAGTTCCAAGGCTATGAAGTCTTCATTCTTCACCAGGGCTGATACCTTTTGACCTCCAGTGCATTATCGTTCCTATGATCCGCCATTCCGTCGGTCTACCAAACTTTTGCGGTCTTGGATCAGGACTCCTCCCTCAAGCTTTCCAAGCCCAAGTCGGTCGTTTTTCCTGTGGCGACTCTGGAGTCCCTGTTGGGCTTATCGAGAGAGATGCTAGGCATGCTTTCTCTCTTGGATTACGTCGTCTTAGCCTTGGCTGCTTATCTGCCTCCAGATAAGTTTGACGACATACAGGCTCCTTTGCCACAGTCCGGGATGACATCCTGCATCACTCTAAAGATCAGATGCTGCTTCGCCAGCTTGATCAGCCTTCTGTCGGAGGCTGGGGCCGTTCTAAGCCTAACAAATGCCCTTCTGCTTCCTCTGTAAAGCCAAGGGCTGATCTTCCTGCCGCCACTTATTCTTACTTACATGGTAAGGGTAAGCTTCGGCAGACCAGAGTGAGGTCTCAGGATCCTTCCTCTAGCAGAGGAGGTGATTTCTCCTCTCACAGGCCTCGCCAGGGCTCAAAATGAAGGTCCTCACCTCGCTTCGTCCCAGGTTGGAGGAAGGATATCAGAGTTGGCAGACTATTGAGCCACAATCACATCCAATCCTTGGGTGTTGGATGTTGTTCGGTCTGGTCTGCGGATATCCTTTTGGAGGCACCCCACTCCTTCGAGAGTGCCTCTTCCAACCAAGTTCCTTCAGATGTTTCACTTTGGGAACTTTTGATCATGGAGATAGACAATCTCCTGTCAAAGGGGGCGACCGAGGTCAAGAACATTCATTAAGTGGGATTTTATTCCCACCTTTTCTTGGTGCCGAAGAAGGATGGCCGACTCCAACCGGTTATCGATCTGAGTATCCTGAACCAGTCTATCATTGCTCCGAAGTTCAGCATGGAGACTTTAAGGTCGGTTCTCCACTCCATTCACCAGGGAGATTGCGTTTCCAGCATCGACCTGCGAGATGCTTACTTTCATGTTCCGATTAATTGGATATCGTGAAAGTATCTCAGGTTCTTTTTTCTGGGGCGAATTTAACAGTTCAAGGCCATGCCTTTCGGCCTCAACCTGGCTCCTTGGGCCTTCACCTGACTGATGTCACATGTGATAGCCTTCCATCGCACACAGTCCAGGGTGACTACTTTGGTGTATCTGGGCGATATCCTCCAGAGGCACTCCAATGCTGCTTTTCTGGAGTCAGATGTCGACACACTGTTGGTCCCTTCTCAATTCGTTTTGTCATCTGGGGATGGACTTCCATACTCGGCTGAATACAGTGGCAGTTCTCCGGGCGAGGAATGTGATTCTCTTGGCTTTTGCCCTGACTCTGACCCAGTCCATGTCTGTGACAGCTCGGAGTATTCTCTGTCTGCTCGGTCTCTGCGGTTCGGTGACGGATCTCAATCCTCTAGGTCGGCTGCATGTCAGACCTCTCCAACACTTTCAGCTCAGTCGTTGGAGGCCGAATGTCAATACTCTGGATCTGGTGCTTCAGTTATGAGCATCTCTCCATCGTCACCTTCTTCCCTGGACAGATGTTCAGTGGATTATGCAGGGAGTTGCCCATGTCCGATCGTGTTCTGACGGCAGATGCCAGCGATCTTGGATGGGGCTCGATGTTGGATCCTCTAGGTCTTTCCCTTCATGGTGTATGGGTCCAGGATCAAGCAGTTCTTCACATCAACCAGAAGGAGCTTCTTGCTCTTCTTCTGAGTTTCCAGCAGTGGATCCCCCACCTTTCAAATCGCCAGGTCCTTCTGTGGTCCGACAATTCAACCGTGGTTGCTTACATTCGTAACCATTGTGGCATGCACATGTATGAATTGGCTCGGGATCTTCTGCTGCTAGCTCAGGATGTCAATGCCAGGGTGATGGTTCGTCACATTCCCGGTCGTCTGAACGTCCTAGCCAACTCCCTGTCCCGACGTTGCAGTGTCATTTCCACTGAGTGGATGCTTCACAGGGCAGTGTTCCAGACGCTTTGCGATCTCTGGGGCCATCCCCACATCGGTCTGTTTGCGACCTGTTGGAACCATCAGGTGGACACTTTCGTGTTCCCATGTCCAGATCCTCTGGCTTTCGCCGTGGATGCTCTCTCACTCGATTGGAATGGTCTAGTCGGCTATGCCTTACTGCCGGTTCTGATTCTGCCTTAGGTTCTAGCCAAGATATGAACCTGCAATTGTCAAATCATTCTGATCGCTCCCCTGTCGCCTCAGCAGGTGTGGATCAATCCGTTCCGCTCTCTGTTGGCAGTGATTCCGGCATGTCTCCCTCTACATCGTGACCTCTTTGCCAAGGTCACCTGAGGAGGTTTCACGTCGACCCGACTTCATTGTGCCTTCATGCATATCTTTTGTCAGGACCTGTCTCCTCCGTAGAGGTTTTTTAAGATGAGCAGTGGAGTGCATTTCTTCTTAAGGTGGCACTCCACTGGTTTAGCCTATGCGGCTAAGTGGAAGGTCTTCTGTCGATGGTGTGCTGATCACTCTGTTGATTATGCCGATCATTTGATGCAGAGTTTCTGGTATATCTGTTTGATTCTCAGGGTCTCCAACCTGTTACCATCCAAGGGTACTGGTCCATGCCTTCAGAGATCTTTTCATATGTGGGAAAATGTTGTATTGGCACTAATCCGTACCTCTCCAAGCTTATTTGGCACTTGCCTTTGAAATGGCCTAGGATTTTGCAGCTTACCCCAGGATGGAATCTTTCTTGGGTGCCTCTTTGCTTGGGGGGGGGGGGGGGGGGGGGGGGGCATTTGAACCATTATCTCAGATGGATATGCGTTTTCGTGCATACAAGACAGCTTTTCTAATTGCTTTTGCCTCAGACAGAAGGGTTAGTGAGCTTCACGCCCTCTCGGTTAATCCAGCCTTTTTCAGGAGCTCTGCCAACAGTGTTACTTTTACCACTGATTGCTGCTTTCTGGCCAACAATCAGATGCCAGAAACTACTCCACCTCCTATCTGTAGCAGGGCTCTTCCTTCTGCTGAGGTAATCGCTCTTTGCTCTGTCCGGTTCATGCAATTCACATTTTCTTAACTGGACGCAGTTCATTAGGAAAGGCAGGAAACAATTTTTTCTGTCTCTTATTCCTGATCGACAGCAGATTTCTCCTCATTCCAATACTCAATGGATTTGTCTTGCTATTCACTCGTCTAGCAACTGACTATTATATTACCAATCATATTTTTGCCCACGAGGTATGTGCCTTGTCTCCCTCCTGGGCTTATGCTAACTCTGTCAAGTTGTCAGATGTTATGCAGGCAGCCTACTGGAGGAATGCTTTTACTTTCTCCACCTTCTATCTGTGTCAGTTGCAGGAGCAGTCTGAGGACCTTTTTTCTTTGGGCCCTCTTTCTTCTCAGGCTGTTGTCTACCCCAGCCATTAGGCTTCTTGCAAGGTCAGTTCCAGCCATGTGCTTGGTCATAGGAATATGAGCCAGGGGGGCTGTGGGGGCAATTGCCCCCCCCCCCCCCCCCCCCTGGATTTGGGCAAACCAGCTTTAAAAATCTGGGCAGGGACGGGAGAGAGAGAAAAACTTCATGTATATTTGTATTCCATCCATGCAAATCAAAAGGTTTGCCCCCATCCCCTCATATTACAAAAGCCCCGAACGCCCATGACGACAACCACACCACACCATCAGACAAAGATGAAAATTTTACTTTCCTCTGAAAGTATCCTCGCCAAATGGTTTGACATGCACATGCAAGGGTCCCAGGAGTAGAATTTAATTCAATAGATATGTATTAAGAATTTTTCTGTTAAAAATAAAGCCATGTTCCCCTTCTGCAAATACCTGTCTGAGTACTTAGGAAGCCACGAAATTGCCCTCATTGCCACAAATGTTTCACAGTTTTACCGGGGACTTCATCCACCCCACCCGGACCCCCACCAATGGGAGGGGACCCCCTCTCCCATGCCTACCCCCATCTTGGATCTTCAGCTCTCGGGAGATGCCTTTGGCATCTCGTTTCCAATTTTTCGGGCAATTCTGTATTGACCCCCCAAAAAATTTCTACCTCGCGTACGCCTATGTGCTTGGTTACTGTCCTTTCTGTTTGTGTGTCACACAGAGCCATAAGCCTCATCTTTCATTGTCTTTTACTAATGTTTGTGATGCTATGGTTTTATAGGCCTAGGGAACTCTTCTCCTGTCCACGGTTCCAGCGCAGTCGGGTTATGTGGGGGTTGGTTATGTGATTCCTGCCTCCTATTGTCTATTCAGCCTGTTGTAAACAGTTGTAAGGTAGGTTGATAAGAAATTTAAATTTTAAAGTAAATTTCCTTTCTTATTAAACCTACTACAATTGTTTATGTGGAGGCCCTCTCGTCTTATTAGGTTAAGACTCCTTCCTCCCTGCTGATCACATAACTCCAATCTTGGCAGATTCAAAAGAATGAGTCATTGGTTACACATCTACGCACTGGTACCAGAAGGCGTGGATCTGTTCTAGGAGAAAAGCGTCCCCTACTGGGTGTGCGCTGGTAGTACTCGACCCAGTTTTGGCTTAATTTTTTCTTTTTTTGCACCACTTTTCTTTCCCAAATCGCTTGGGAAAGATCAAAATAGAGAGTATACTTCCAAGTTAGGGACTTACACTGTAATGCAAGCCTGTTGTAAACAATTGTGGTAGGTATAATAAGAAAGGTAATTTACTACAAAATTTAAATTTCCATCACAAAGGCTTGTCTGATTAACTCCTCCTACATTTTTATTGGATTTTTATGAAACTTGGTCTGAAGTATCAGTATCAGGTGTAGATGTGCATGTGGTCAGAAATTTTCGATGTGACAAATTTTGCGTGGTTATGACACTTTGTATAGCAAAATTTCTGTCACAAATGCTTGTCCGCTTAACTCCCCATGCATTTTTCATTGGATTTTTATGAAACTTGGTATGCAGTATGAATGTACATGTGCATATGGAAAGGAAGTTTTGATTCAAATAATTTTATCAGAGTTATAACCCTTTTGTCGACTTTGAATTTACCAAAATTGCAGGTTTTTGGAAGATATCTTCAGTTGTGATTAAAGAAATTAAATGATATTTGTTGAGTGACTTTATTGGGTATGAATACATGTCCAGGTCGATAATGAGATTATTCCTATCATAACATAAAAGTCAGCAGGGGATATGGATGTATTTAAGATGTTTTGTTATTATATAAATTTGTTTTATTACAAACTATTGGAGAGTACCTGTAGACACTCTCCAATAATTTGTAACACAACAAATTTTGATAAACAAATACAGAGCTCCAGAAATAATCTAGCCCTCACCCAGTTAATCCTTCCATCAGTGATTTCTGAATTTTACTTTTTGTTTAATTTCTGTTCATTCTTTACCTAACAGAGCTGGAAGACAACAATTGCAAAACATTTTTTTGACTGACTGAAAATTTATATTTTCTGCCTCAAAAACATATCTTATGACCCCCCTCATGGGTATCGAGCACATTTCTCAATGTCTGTATCATATAGCATCGAATACACACAACAACCATGCTATAAGGCCCCCACAAAGTAGATCTGTTTCTAAGGCCATTTTTTTTGTGAAATTGCATGTGGACGGGCATTTTTTTATTTTATTTTTAATTTTTCTCATTATTGATTTGCCATCAAAAGTTTATGTTCTTGGTTTGTTTTATGTCTAGGCCTCATAATCTGCAGAATAGCATGGATGGTGGAGTATTTTGCCCCTTGAGTGCAAGAAGGCTTTGCAATGCTAAAGCATTGCAAAGCCTTGTTGCACTCAGCGGACAAATTTATCAATTTTATTAACTTGAGGAAAATATCAGGCATAAACCATTCAATTTTTATTTTTTTAAGTTTGCATTGGTTATAAAAAGAGAGCATGCAACAGCCAAAATGACCATGCCGGAGGGCCTCAGAAACAGATTTTTAACTTTTTTTATGCCTAAATAAGTTTATTTGCTTTCATCTTACTCAGAAATGTGATTTTCTGCATGAAGATGACAAAATAGGAATCATAATGATAGCAGAGTCTTTGATATGTTTAGCGAGGAAGTGTCCCCATCAGTGTGAGACAACAACCTCCTGAAATCACTCACCAAATCATGAATGTTTTGTTGCCCTACAGTTCCAGAAACAGAATACCTCTCAAGCCTAAGCAAAGTATGCTGTGATGCTGGGGCCTCAGAAGAAACCAGTGGTACCTAACAGTTTTAAACCCTGACGACAGTCATGACTAAATTTTTTAATTTGACAATAAACCGAATGCATCAGTAGTTTATAACTCAATGGTTTTTTACTGAGTGAAATCAGGTAAAAAAAAAAACAGCTGTTGTTGGTGGTAATTATAGTGTAAACTGTACCTAAATTCACACTTATAACATATTTCATTCTTTTTTTCTCTGATGGTGATTCATTTATAGGTGTATGTGATCAGAGCTTTGGAATCCATGTTGCAGAATTGGCTCATTTTCCCAAGAATGTTATAGAGGTGGGTTTTAGTACAGTGAGGACTATTTAATGTTTACTAAACTTGAATTTTCTTAACCTGTCACTTTTTTGTGCCTTAATATAGTCGGGTTCACCCAGTTGAGCACTCGTAAATAAAATAACCCTATTGGTTGCTTATCATTGTAAGTCACCAAACTATTTACCATACCTTCAGTACAAATTTCCCCAGTTAATTGCATAAAGATTGCAGATTAAACTGTTAATTGCATTAACCCTTTACCTAATGAATCGGGGGTTTATTATGGATGTACTGATGCTGAAGAGGTCTATGAACATTGGGAGTTCAGTGAGTGGTTGTCAGAGTTTATTTCTTGAATCCTCAAAATAAAATATTGATTGGCTATTGAAAAAAACCCATTGACTTTGCAGTCAATTCTTTTGTCAATTAAACAAATGAATGAATGATGAACTGGTGATGTTCCAATGTCACAAGAATTTACAGACTGTACCAGTTCCCATGAACCCACTTCAGAAATGAACAAATGATTGATTAACAGGAATTTCGAAAAGCAAAAGCTTAACATGTTGAGTGCTAAATTATTTTTCAAAGGTCATTTGAAACATGATTATTTTTTTCTAAGATACCAAGCTACTGGCAAGAGTACCCATAGTTTAGCAAGATTTTGTTTATAAATAATTGTTTTGTTATAATTTATTGGAAAGTGATTGTTGACACTCTCTAGTAAATTAATTGTTACCAAACAAAGTCAAGATAAGCTATTGACATCACGTGTGGGGAAGTCTGTGAGTCAATTCACATTTTCTTTAGTACAGGCTACATCCCGTAGTTCTTGTCCGATCATATGCAGGTTCGAGGTCATGTCTAGATGAGAACATTCCCATTTGGTCGCAATCGGTCAACCGTGATGGCTATGCAGCCCGAAACCTGAAAACATTTAGCACAGTCTACAGGTTGTAATAATGAAGGGATTTCATTGTAACTTGTTAGGATGAGTCTGTATTATGTCTAGATGAGAACGTCCCCTTTTGGTCACAATGGGTCATTCGTGACGGCTACGCAGGCCCGAAACCCAAAAACCTTTAGCACAGTCTACAGGTCATATTTATGAAGGGATTTCATTTTGTAACTTGGTAGGATGACTCTGTATTGTGTCCCGATGAGAACTTCCTATTTTGGCTGGGTTCAGTCAACCATGACGGCCACAGGAGCATGTTACCTAGATTCCTTTAGCACAGTCTGCAGCTTGCATTTATGTAGGGATTTCATTGTAAATTGGTAGGATAACTCGGTATAATGTCTAGATGAGAACATCATTTTTTGGCCACGGTCAGTCAACTGTGATGGCCGCACAGGCACGTGACCTACATTTGTTTGGCACAGTCTGCAGTTCATATTTATGGAGCAATTTCATTGTAACTTGGAAGGATAACTCGGTATAATGTCTAGATGAGACTGGCCTATTTTGGTCACAATCGGTCAGCCATTACTGCTGCCTGGTCATGTGACCTAGATTCCTTTAGCACTATCTACAGGTTGTTAGCTCTCCGAAGGGAGCTTAACTTATCACTTGCCATCCGTCATCGTCCGTTGTGAACTTTACATTATCGATACTCCTCACAAACTACTGGATCAAATTGAACCAAATTTGGTGTGCATATTCCCTATCATATGACAATACAAACTTGTACAAATAAACTTGCCGCACCCACAGGGGGCAAGACAAGGGGCATAACTCTGATAGCACCCATGAATTTCTTTCCAAAATTCAAAAAAATCTTCTCCTTCAGATCCACCAGGCAGAATTCTTTCCTATTTGGTATACATTCTCTCTAGGGGGTCAGATTCAAGTTTGTTCACATCGGCCCCCTGGATTCATATTTGGGCTCACTAAAGAAGCCCGAATTCAAACTTAGTGCATTTCAGGCAAATTTCTTAAAAAATCTTCTTCTTCTCCACATCCAGCAGGCAGAATCTTTTGATATTTGGTATGCAACATTGTGGGATGGATCTGATTCAAGTTTGTTCAAATCGGCCCCCTGGATTCACATTTGGGCTCAGTATAGAAACCCGAATTTGAACTTAGTGCATTTCAGGCAAATTTCTTAAAAAATCTTCTTCTCCAGATCCAGCAGGCAGAATCTTTTGATATTTGGTATACAACATTGTGGGGTGGATCTGATTCAAGTTTGTTCAAATCGGCCCACCTGGATTCATATTTGGGCTCACTATAGAAGCCCAAATTCGAACTTAGTGCATTTCAGGCAAATTTCTTCAAAAATCTTCTTCTCCAGATCCAGCAGGCAGAATCTTTTGATATTTGGTATGCAACATTGTGGGGTGGATCGGTTTCAAGTTTGTTCAAATTGGCCCCCTGGGTTTATATTTGGGCTCAGTATAGGAGCCCAACTTTGAACTTAGTGCATTTCAGGCAATTTTTTTTTAAAAATCTTCTCAAGATCCAGCAGGCAGAATCTTTTGATATTGGGTATGCAGCATGCTTAGGGGGGTGAGATTCAAGTTTGTCCAAGAAAAGTCCCTGGGTTCATATTTGGGCTCACTGTGGTAGCCCGAATTATAACTTAGTTCAAAATGAGGAAATTTTTATACTGTATCAATGACCCAGACATAGTTGGTGCTAATTCTCAAAAATCTAGGGCCAAACACAAATTTTGCCCCCCAATCCCCAAAATTTGCATCTAAAACCGAAAATAACATGTCCTAAATGGTTCTCTATACTTTTCCTCCACTGCGCATGCGCAATGTCAAGGAGGTCTCGAAATTGGCGCCAATTATCATTCTTTGTTTGGCCCTTCATCAGTTCACATCTGACTGATATTTGTGCTTGTAAATCTCAGTTTAAATGATGCCAGACACATAAATATTAGAGAAATGGTGGATCTAAAGAGGAAATAGAAGGAGGAGAGGAAAAATTAGTGGCAGGAAATAATCAGGGCTGTAACTTAAAAATTTTTTATGAAATTATGTTTTGTTCCCTAATTTCAAGGCATGGGCCTATTGTTGTCATTCTTGCTATAAAGTTACACTGCTTGATCAGTGTTTCCTCTCTCCCTTTCCTTTAGTCACCCCTTGCTATTCTCCCATGCTTTTGGCATATTTTCTGTAATATTATTACTAAAATTTCTTGGGAGTTTTAGCTTGATAACAGAATGAATTCTGTTTTTTTCCCCATGCTTACGTCCTCACCCATGGGCGTTTAGACGTTGTGTTCTGCATCTACCATCTGATGTTCTGCAGTTTCTTCCCTGGAAGTCTCTGTTTTGCATCAGATAGTGTTGTAATTGGTAACTGATTTCGGGCCATGTTTATCAGTGCCTGGAGTCATGTTTCCGGTTTTTATACACTTCTTGTTTACATTGGCAACGGTTTCTGTTGAGAGTGATTTATTGTCTTTGTATTTGTTTAATCATAACAAGATACATTATTATTATACGTAAGTGTTGCAGTAATTTTTTTGAAATATTTAAAAAAAATTTGTCCACATTTAGGCTTTTTTGGGATCAATTGGGGCTCAACGTTACTTTCAGAAACTTGGGCTTTTCTGAAAAAATATTTTTTCAAAAAATTTTTTTGATTTCATTTATTTTTTGTATATGTTAATGGATCATGTTATTATGTATCTTTGTTTTCAGGGGTTGGTGCGAGTACTAGGACTGTTTGTGTTCTTTTCACAATGAAAGGATATTGTTCAAATTGTAATAAGAGGAAATCTTCCTCTGACTTTCATAATCATTGTATTAATTGTAGTCAGTGTACTCGCACTAACTCCTGCTCAGTGTGTGTCAATTGGGATGACAAACTTTGGAAACGTGTGTCACGGTATGTTGTTAGCGGGGATAAGGCCATTCTGGTCCTTTCTCTGCAGGGTCACTCTAGTTTTTCAATCTCTTTTTCAGAGGAACAAGAACAGGGTGATGTTTCCGTGATGTCTTCCAAAAGTGTGCCTCCGTCGTCACAGTTAAATGAAGAGCTAGCGGCAAAAGTTCTCATGGAAATACGTCAATTGCCTAAGAGGTCCCTAGTAGGATCGACGGCATTGGTGTCCGCTAGCTCGCCCGGTGTAGCGACCATTCATCGAATGGCTCGGCAGCCGGGTTCGTCCGTTGCGGTCCAGGAAGGAGATTTGGGTGATGCGAGCACTATAATAACACAAAGTGCACACCCAGTGACGACGGATCAGAGGATAGAACGGAGGAAGCCTATTAGTCCGGTTCCTAGCTCGTCCAGGTCCATCTGGGCTGCAAGCGAGAGAAGTCCCTCTCTCGTACAACAACATCTGGGACCAGATGTTGTGTTACAAAACGTTTCGCATTCGGAGCATACGTCCGCCACTCGGGATGCTCCGTTATATAAACAGTCCGGAGAGACTGTCAATATGGCTTCCTCATCCTCACGGCAGCGGACACGACCGCACCTTGGCTACGTGACCACGGATATCCAGCCAGCTTCGCCGATCAGGGATTCCACGGTGACCAGGTCACGCCATCCGGTAGCCAGGGACATGAGGCCTGTAGACTCCGGGCGTTCGTATAAAAGAAGTATGGAGGAGTCAACATCCAGGGAGCTTCCAGCGGCAAAGCAACGTAAGACCGCTGCTCCACAGGCCTCAGTGACGGACGTGCTATCACAAATAGCACAACTTATTGCAGCAGACTACAGAATCTCTGTCGGATCAGGAATTATCCGACGACGCTGGGTCGGTACGCTCCGCTGAAGCATTAGGTACAGACGACCAAGAACTTCATATGGTCCGACAGGATGGCGAAAGGGATTCAGAGGAGCTGGAGTTTTCCCTTCCGGAACAACATAAAGCTGCCGTAGATTTTATCCGGCATTATCTTCCCGAGGTTGTTGCGTCGGACCAGAATGCTGCGATGCCGGATAAGAGATTGATAGCATCACTGGATACAGAATTTTTTGATCGGTTTAGGGACATCGTCCCTGAGTTTCCGACACAGTCCAATAATGTCACAAGAACATTTGAACTATTCAATGACGCTATATATAAGCTTGCTACCAAAACGAGCAAGTATGGTTTCTTGTTCGCAAATACTCTACATCTGCCTTTCATCAATTCAAGGAACAAATTTGAAAAGGCGGGACAGGGCATACCGAGAGTTCCTCTGCGTCTAGATGACCAGACTGAAGACCTAGAATTGTCTATACTGTCGTCTATGTCAATTCCAACCACGACGTTGGAAACGACAATAATGTCTAATAGAGTTAACTTAGACGCTTTATCATATGCAGATCATCTTACTAAAGCGTTATCATTACGTCTTCAAGGGAAAGAATTCCAGGATATACAATCCTCCTCAAGAGTTCTTTCGAGGGCAATAGCTTATTCCACGTATAACTCAGCCCTTTCAGTGGCAAACCTGGAGCTGGTTAGACGTGACGCAGCCCTAGCTACATCCACGCGCATGGATGGTAAGGTGAAAAACTCTCTCAGAGTCGCTTCGGTCTCCGGAGAGCTTCTCTTCGACGGCAAGCTTTCAGCAATCTATGATCAGATAACTAAGAAAGCTTCGGATTCTCTGCCCTTCAAATCCGCTTCTAAAAAGTCGCATACAGCAGAAAAGAGTAAGACAGGCACTTCTGGGACAAGTACGCCCAAGGGAAGTTCCTATAGAAGTTCCTATGCATCCTCTAGGTCGTATTCTAGAGACTGTCAAGGCAGCGACTCACGTAGGGGACGTTATACTGGCCGAGATAACCGGTCAGACGTCCCTAGGTCGACGGGGCAAGGTGCGGGTCGTGGAGGACGTAGTTTCTCCTTCCGTAAGCCTCGCAGGTCCAGGAGGTGATGGTATGAACCTCTATCGTGTTCCAGTAGGCGGAAGATTGTCGAGTTTTATAAACAATTGGGCGTCAATTACGGACGACCCCTGCATTCGAGGGGTAATTTCGGAAGGACTAAGAATATCCTTCAAACGAAAGCCTCCATTAACTCGAAGTCCAAAATGGACTCAGCTTCCGTCAAATCCGCAGAAAAGAGACGCTCTTCTATCAGAAGTACAGTCTCTTCTGGAGAAGAACGCAGTAGAGGTCGTAGAAGACCAGGAATCACCAGGTTTCTACAGCCATCTGTTTCTGGTTCCGAAACCAGACGGCTCGTTCCGTCCAGTCATAGATTTGAGCTGGATAAACAAGCTGATCGTCGCTCGGAAGTTCTATATGGAGACAATTCGATTAGTCAGAGCGAGTATTCGGGTGAACGACTATGCTACAAGCATAGATCTCAAGGATGCGTACTTTCACGTCATGGTACATCCGACATTCAGAAAGTATCTACGCTTCGCAGTCCTAGGAGTTGTATATCAGTTCCGAGCGATGTGCTTCGGTTTGAACCTAGCGCCCTGGGCTTTCACTCGAATAATGAACTCGGTAATGATGCATTTCCGAGCTCATTCGTCTGCGGTAACGTCGGCCTACCTGGACGACATTCTTCAGAGGTACGGCAACGAGTTAACGCTTCAGAACGATGTGCAGAATCTGCTTTTATTACTCCGACGTCTCGGTTTTATAATAAATGAGGAGAAGTCGGATCTGGTGCCGTCCAAGTCATTCACCCACTTGGGAATGAGCTTCGAGACGCACAACAATCTCGTTCGTCTGCCGTTAACCAGAGCGAAATTAATCAATTGTTACGCTCGCTATTGTCTTCACTCAGACAAAGTCACAGCGAGAGAATTCATGAGACTGATAGGTCTGTGCGGAGCCGCTGCAGATCTCATTTCGATGGGGCGGTTACGCACTCGTCCTCTCCAAATTTTCTTGACTCAGAATTGGAGAGTAAAGATTCATTCGTTCGATATAGACGTTCTCTTGTCAAATCAAGTGAAACAAGAGATTCAGACTTGGGCAAACATTCAGTGGTTGACTCAGGGAGTTCCACTGCAGTTGCCGTATCCGAGTTTTATTATTATGACAGATACCAGTCAAACAGGTTGGGGTGCAACATTGATCCCAACGGATTCGAAGTGCCAGGGTCTTTGGGATCCGCAGTTTCTTGGCAAGCACATAAACATCAAAGAAATGATGTCAATTTGGCTTGCACTATGTCATTGGATGAACATTATTCAGAAAGCACATGTCCAAATCCTGTCCGACAATACGACAGTAGTAGCGTATATTCGGAACCAGGGAGGCACTCATTCCGTTCTGTTATTCAATTTAATGGAAAGAATCCTTCTGTTTGTACTAGAACACCAAGTTCTACTTTCGGTCCATCATATTCCGGGTCATCTGAATGTATTAGCAGACTCCCTTTCACGGAATGGTCGCTTGTTGCCATCAGAATGGACTCTCAACAAACAGGTATTCAATCAGATTTGCTACCAATGGGAGCGGCCAATGATAGACTTATTTGCGACACAGCTGAACAATCAGTTGCAGACGTATGTGTCATCATGTCCGGATCCTCGAACATATGCAGTAGACGCTCTATCTATCTCGTGGGACGGAATGATAGGATATGCGTATCCTCCAACGCCGTTGATTCAGCAGATATTGCTAAAGATAAAACAATCTCAATGCAAAATTCTGTTGGTAGCATCTCTGTCTCCACAGAGACCGTGGATAAATCTACTCAGGTGTCTGCTGTGGGACATACCGCGGAAGCTTCCTCCACGAGAGGATCTTCTTTCGCAGGAGAAATCGTGTCAACTACATCACAGCCCGCAAGGTCTCAACGTTCACGTATTTCCATTGTGCGGTCCTTCTTGCACGGCAAGCATTTTACAGGACGAGCAGTGAACGCAATTTCTAACTGGAGGAGGACCTCCTCTTTGCTAAACTATGCGGCTAAGTGGAAGGTCTTTTGTCATTGGTGTAGGGATCATTCTGTTGATATTTTTGATCCCTCCATTCCAGACATTGCAAACTTTCTAGTATACTTGTTTGATGAGATCAAACTGCAACAAATCTAAATTAGTTAGAAACTTCTCGATAAATAGACCTAGAACCCTTAGATTAATTCCTAAATGGAATTTAGCTTGGGTTCTTCTTAAACTAAAAGAAAAGCCATTTGAGCCTCTTGAGACAGTGGACTTCAAATTCTTATCTTATAAGACAGCATTTCTCTTAGCTTTCTCTTCTGCTAGAAGAGTCAGTGAGCTTCATGCACTATCTGTGGACGATTCTCACTATCGTAGTGTCGGGAACACTATTACCTTTACTACTAATGTTGGATTTTTGGCTAAGAATCAGGCTCCTAACAAATATCCAGAACCTATTGTTATTAAGGCCCTTCCGTCTTCAGACGGGCATAGGCCTTTACTCTGTCCAGTTAGAGCTTTATGTATTTATAAACAAGATCTCAGTTTATCAGAAAGGACGTAAAAGCTTCTTCTGTCTCTGATGCCTAATAGAAAGGACATTACGGTCCATTCTATTGCTAGATGGATTCAATTAACTATCTGTACTGCTTATGATAATCTATCTTTAACTCAGCAGTCTGTGCTTAAGATTTCGGCTCATGAAGTAAGAGCTCTTTCTACATCTTGGGCTTACGCAAATAGTGTTGCTATTACAGATTTAATGAAGGCTGCATATTGGTCTCAGCCATCCACATTCACAAATTTTTATCTCAGAAATATTGAGTCCATTTCTGGAGACCTGCATTGTTTAGGTCCGTTATCTGTTGCTCAGAATGTTGTCCACTAAACAGTTGCAACTATAGTTATGCAGGCTTTCTGTTCCAGCAGTGACTCTGTCCTGCTGCCCTCTTCGCTCTGGGCTATTTGACCCAGGGCAGGGGTAAGGGGGGGGGGGGGGTGGGAGGGTGTTCCCTTAGGTCACCTGCTTTTTTTGTGAAAAGCAAGGGGATACCTCCTCCGGAGTCAGTAATTCTGAGTCGGTACCGGGATGGGTTTAAAGTGTAAGCTAATGTTTAAATTCATTCATGTCATATTTTTAAAGTGTAGCTCGGTGTGAAGCATTTGTATATGTCACGTGTCAAACGGGCGTTAATATACAATCCTCGGACACTTTTAATGAGTATAAAGAGTCTCAGTCCTCTGTACTTGCTTTATTTATTGGCTTACTTTAAAAATAATTAGTATAAAGGGTTATACTGGATGTTTATAGAGAACATGGATGTTATTATGCTCAATTATGAAGGGTGTTGTGTCTTTCTAATTTGTCATAAATAAGAAAGATACATGTAAAGCCTAATCCTCCTTTTCTCCTCGAGGGGATAACTCTATTATATATAGTTGAGCTTATTGGATTTTCCTCTATGTCCTAGGCCCTCCAGCCTTTTTATGTGTACCCATACTATGTATGGTACACATAATGCCGGCATCCGGGGTGACCATCCATCGTTCGTCCATCCTTTGTCTGTCCGTCCATCCGTCCGTCTGTCCATCCGGCATCCGTATCCATTTCTTTGGCATTCGATAACTTGAAAATAATTGCTTGGATTGTCAAGTTACTTTATATTTGTGTTCAGGTTACTGATGTGGCGAGCTGTATAGTTTTTGGTGTAAATCGGATAATTTGATCCGGAGATATTAACCCTTTATCCATCAAATTGAAAATTCCTCCAATCCCTTTGGCATTCGATAACTTGAAAAATATTGTTTGGATTGTCTAGTTACTTTATATTTGTGTTCAGGTTACTGATTTGCCGAGCTGTATAGTTTTTGGTGTAAATCTGATGATTTGTTCCCGAGATATTAACCCTTTATCCTTCAAATTGAAAATTCCTCCAATCCCTTTGGCATTCGATAACTTGAAAAATATTGCTTGGATTGTCAAGTTACTTTATATTTGTGTTCAGGTTACTGATGTGCCGAGCTGTATAGTTTTTGGTGTAAATCTGTTATTTTGATCCTGAGATATTAACCCTTTATCCTTCAAATTGAAAATTTCTCCAATCCCTTTAGCATTCGATAACTTGAAAACTATTGCTTGGATTGTCAAGTTACTTTATATTTGTGTTCAGGTTACTGATGTGCCGAGCGGTATAGTTTTTGGTGTAAATCTGATAATTTAATCCTGAGATATTAACCCTTTATCCTTCAAATTGAAAATTCCTCCAATCCCTTTGGCATTCGATAACTTGAAAACTATTGCTTGGATTGTCAAGTTACTTTATATTTGTGTTCATGTTACTGATGTGCTGAGCGGTATAGTTTTCGGTGTAAATCTGATAATTTAATCCTGAGATATTAACCCTTTATCCTTCAAATTGAAAATTCCTCCAATCCCTTTGGCATTCGATAACTTGAAAACTATTGTTTGGATTGTCAAGTTACTTTATATTTGTGTTCAGGTTACTGATGTGCCAAGCTGTATAGTTTTTGGTGTAAATCTGATAATTTGATCCTGAGATATTAACCCTTTATCCTTCAAATTGAAAATTCCTCCAATCCCTTTGGCATTCGATAACTTGAAAAATATTACTTGGATTGTCAAGTTATTTTATATTTGTGTTCAGGTTACTGATGTGCCGAGCTGTATAGTTTTTGGTGTAAATCTGTTATTTTGATCCTGAGATATTAACCCTTTATCCTTCAAATTGAAAATTTCTCCAATCCCTTTGGCATTCGATAACTTGAAAACTATTGCTTGGATTGTCAAGTTACTTTATATTTGTGTTCATGTTACTGATGTGCTGAGCGGTATAGTTTTTGGTGTAAATCTGATAATTTAATCCTGAGATATTAACCCTTTAACCTTCAAATTGAAAATTCCTCCAATCCCTTTGGCATTCGATAACTTGAAAACTATTGCTTGGATTGTCAAGTTACTTTATATTTGTGTTCAGGTTACTGATGTGCCGAGCTGTATAGTTTTTGGTGTAAATCTGATAATTTAATCCTGAGATATTAACCCTTTATCCTTCAAATTGAAAATTCCTCCAATCCCTTTGGCATTCAATAACTTGAAAACTATTGCTTGGATTGTCAAGTTACTTTATATTTGTGTTCAGGTTACTGATGTGCCGAGCTGTATAGTTTTTGGTGTAAATCGGATAATTTGATCCTGAGATATTAACCTTTTATCCTTCAAATTGAAAATTCCTCCAATCCCTTTGGCATTCGATAACTTGAAAAATATTGCTTGGACTGTCTAGATACTTTGTATTTGTGTTCAGGTTACTGATGTGCCGAGCTGCATAGTTTTTGGTGTAAATCTGATGTTTTGATCCCAAGATATTAACCTTTTATCCTTCAAATTGAAAATTCCTCCAATCCCTTTGGCATGAGATAACTCAAAAAATATCAATCCAATTGTCATGTTACTTTATATATTTATTCAGGTTACTGATGTGCTGTGCTGTATAGTTTTTTTTTATGTAAATCTGATAATTTGATCCGGAGATATTAACCCTTTAGCCATCAAATTAGACACTCCTCCAATCCATTTCTATATGTACCCATACCTTGTATGGTGTACATAATGTCGGCATCTGTGGTGGCCCTCCGTCATACAGCTTTCTACTAGTTGCACATATAGGTACACATCTGACGATTTCATCGGCCTATTTTTTCTATTCAGCTATGTCTGGGTCATTGGTACAGTATAAAAATGTTAAAAAATTTATAGTAATTTATATATTTTTTATACTTACCAATGACCCAGATGGGGATGGCCTTCCCAGGAGGTGGGAACTCGTACCTCCCCGCTGAGTACATAGCGCTGACCAGGCACTGCTTGTAAGAATGATAATTGGCGCCAATTTCGAGACCTCCTTGACAATGCACATGCGCAGTGGAGGAAGAGTATGGAGGACCATTTAGGACATGTTATTTTCGGTATTGGATGCAAATTTTGGGGATTGGAGGGCAAAATTTGTGTTTGGCCCTAGATTTTTGAGAATTAGCACCAGCTATGTCTGGGTCGTTGGTATGTATAAAAAATATATAAATTACTATAAATTTTTTAACTTTTCTTTAAAAATCTTCTTCTTCACATCCAGCAGTCGGAATGTTTTGATATTTGGTATGCAGCATCCTTAGTGGGGTGAGATTCAAGTTTGTTCAAGCCATGTTCCTAGGTCCATATTTGGGCTCACTGCGGGAGCCCGAATGATAACTTAGATCCAGCAGTCAGAATGTTTTGATATTTGGTATGCAGCATCCTTAGGGGGGTGAGATTCAAGTTTGTTCAAGCCATGTCCCTAGGTCCATATTTGGGCTCACTGTGGAAGCTTGAACTGTAACTTAGTTCGAAATGAGGAATTGTCTTAAAAAATCTTCTTCAGCTCCAGCAGTTGGAATGTTTTGATATGTGGTGTGTAGCATCCTTAGGTGGGTGAGATTCAAGTTTGTTAAAGCCAAGTCCCTGGGTTCCTATTTGGGCTCACTGTGGGATCCCGAACGATAACTTAGTTCAAAATGAGGAATTTTCTTTAAAAATCTTCTTCAGATCCAGCAGATGAATGCTTTTGATATTTGGTATGCAGCATCCTTAGGGGGGTAAGATTCAAGTTTGTTTAAGCCATGTCCCAAGTTCCATAAAATTTGTCTCTCATGACTTCATTCCTTTGTAGTGTTGGATGAACCATGTCTAACTGAATGTAACCCCATAAAATTTCTTTGAACCACTTTGGCCAGTGAGCGATTAAGGCTCTTTGGGGCCTCTTGTTTTTATGAAAGGATTTCATTGTAACTTGATGGGATAACATGGTATGATATCCAGATGAGACTTCTATTTTGGTCATGATTAGTAAACTGTGACCGCTGGACCCTCACCTGACCTAGATTCCTTTAGCAAAGTCTACAAGTTATATTTATGAAAGGATTTCATTGTAACTTGGTAGGACCTGCGCCTCAGTTCTTTAGTACAGTCTACACCTCAAGTTATTCTTTTCGAAAACATAGCATGTAGGGAACAGAAATTAACATATTCTCAATTATCACAATTCTTGTCTTATTTCATAATCCTTTCATAAACATTGAACATTATCCTTTTCATCAAACACTAAACACAGTCATGTTAAGCTACAGTGTCACTGACACTTTCATTTTTAGCTCAACTTTGACGTAGGCAAATTTTTAGCTCAACTTTGATGTAGTCAAATTTGAGGTTTTGTCATGGCCTGCCTGTCCGTCCGTCCATCAACAATTCAATACGGCTTGGGCTAGAGGTCGTATTCAGCCCTTCTATTTCAGAAAAAATGTGTCGGCAAAAAAAATGTCGACGTAAAAATTATGCACCTCGGCAAAAACATAGCTACCTCGGCAATTTTTAAAATGGTGCCAATTACACTTATTTGTTCTAAATTCGCGACTAGTCCCTCGAAAATGGGAACGGAAACAATGTTGAATTTGAAATGAGCAATAACAAGGAGACATAATCTGCATGCACGGGCAGCACAGCAGTGTGGATATAATATCACAGATATCACATTGACACAATGTATTGTAGTTAACAATTACATAGTCTGTCGATAGTTTGTTGTTACATGAAGTTTTGTTTGCATCGAGTAAAGTGATATAATTTACTCACAGAACATTTCATAGAATACAACATGGGATTTTCCAAGTCTTGTGAAGTTACACGTGACGTCAATCATACTAATCTGGAAACAATACCAAATGCATTCGACGATGTCAGTTGGTATGGGTTGGAGGCTAGTCTGTATAAGTGTTCTGGCGTTGAACGTTCTATTTTCATTTGGGGAGGGGTGGGGGGGGGGGGGGGAATGAAATCACTGGTCACAGGAGTCTGAAATTCTCTCAGTATAGCTAAAATTCACTTTCAAACAATGTTTTTTCTTTGGAAGGGGATCACGTTGTTGGGAACGTAAATATAACGTTGAAAGTGAATTTTAGCTATACTGATAGAATTTCAGACTCCTGTGCAGTGGTAAAGCCAATTGTATTGATTTATTTGAAGAAGGAAACTCTTTAGTACTTTACATGGAAAATGTGTTTTATTTTCTTAATAAACGAAACATGTATTCTCCAATTGTAAATGACAAAAACTGCTGAATTAATAAAATGCACTCAATACCATGACGAATAGCTGGAATCCTGCATTGAGAATGAGAGCTATGCCCAACGATCGTGACGACTGACAGACTCCTGCAGCTAAAACTAAAAAGTTTATATTATGTCAAGTCTCTGGTTCTCAGACCTGTAGGATGGGTCGCATTTCACAACATTTTATATACTGAACTTACAGTGAAGTGCCAGCATCAAGTTGAGGTTTACAGGACAATGTAGTTCTGTGAAAACTCAACTTGATATTGGCAAGGTAATCAGTCGGATTCACTTTCACTAGTAGTATCACTACAACTGTCAGTCACCAGTTCCGACTCACAGTCACCAATGGTAAAATCTGAATAGTCGTCAGAATTTGATTGTGAACTTGTGCCAACATTGACAGGCATTTCTTGATCACCAGGAGAGGAACATGTAACGTCAGCGGTCAGATTTTTGGGGAGAAAAAGACCGTTTGTCTTCCGGCATTTACCTCCCTGTATTGACGTATGGCGTTTTCTTTTATAAGACTTATAGCCATCCGGGCATGGTGGCGCTTTACGGACATTTCCATCTGGATAGTATCCCAAAAACTTATCAACTACTTCACTGTACATTTGGGGATTGAACCCATCAAAATCATTACAGCGTAGCACCAGCATATGCTCAATATTTTGATTATTCAAGGAAAGACGCTCTTTTGACAAAATACATGCAAAGGAGCTAAAAACTCTTTCAACATCGGCGCTACTTATAGGCAGCACAATACAAATTTCTGGTATGTGGATAATGTTGGTTATTGCCAATTCAACCTGCGAAGGAAATAGCTGTTGCCAAGTTTGTTCCTTAGTTGAATTTTTAGCTCAACTTTGGCGAAGAAAAATTTGAGCTTATGCCATGGCCTGTCGTCCGTCTGTCCGTCAACAATTGGATACGGCTTGGGCTAGAGGCCGTATTTATGAACCGATCTTTACGAAACTTCTTGGGTACCTTTGTTATGACCGTGGGACGAGAACGAGTGTTTTGGGGTTTGGTCCAAAATTCAAGATGGCTGCCAGCTGCCATTTTGTACCGACGATGCAGAAATCTGTTTTTTGTACAGAACTTCCATATGAAAGCTATGATTTGAATAATTTTTTGTAGGAATGTTTAGTACCATGGGATACATCACATATAATACGGGTTTTTTTCTCGTGCGTAAATTATGCAAATTAGACTAACTTTGATGTTTTTTGGTGTTACTTTCAGCACTGTAAGTGCAAATGCCAATACGGCTCGGGCTAGAGGCCGTATTTATGAACCGATCTTTACGAAATTCCTTGGGTACCTTTGTTATCACCGTGGGACGAGAACGAGTGTTTTTGGGTCCGGTCCGAAATTCAAGATGGCCGATGGCAGCCATTTTGTACAAAATTAGGTGCAATCAGATTTTTGCACAGAACTTCCATATGAAAGCGCTGATTTGAATAATTTTTTGTGTGAATGTTTAGTACCATGGGATACATCACATATAATACGGGTTTTTTTCTCGTGCAGAAATTATGCAAATTAGATGAACTTTGATTTTTTCAGTGCTACTTACACACAGTAAGTACACATGTCAATACGGCTCGGGCTAGAGTCTGTATTTATGAACTGATCTTCACGAAATGTCTTGGGTACCTTTGTTATCACCGTGGGACAAGAACGAGTGTTTCTGGGTGCGGTCCAAAATTCAAGATGGCTGCCAGTGGCCATTTTGTACCGAAATTAAGTCTAATCATTTTTTTGTACACAACTTCTATATACGGCTCAGGCTAGAGGCCGTATTTATGGACCGATCTTTACGAAACTTCTTGGGTACCTTTGTTATCACCGTGGGATGAGAACGAGTGTTTTTGGGTGTGGTCCAAAATTCAAGATGGCCACCAGCAGCCATTTTGTACCAAAATTAGTGCAATCAGTCTTTTGTGCAGAACTTCTGTATGAAAGTTCTGATTTGAATATATTTTTGTATGAATGTTTAGTAACATGGAATACATCACATATAGTACGGGTTTTTTTCTCCTGCAGAAATTATGCAAATTAGATGAACATTGATTTATTCAGTGCTACTTCTACACTGTAAGTGCACATATCAATAAGGCTCGGGCTAGAGGCTGTATTTATAAACCGATCTTCACAAAACTTCTTGGGTACCTTTGTTATCTCCTTGGGACGAGAACGAGTGTTTCTGGGTGCAGTCCAGAATTCAAGATGGCTGCCAGTGGCCATTTTATACCGAAATTAGGTCCAATCAGTTTTTTGTCACAACTTCTACACAGCTCATATTTGTGAACTGATCTTCACGAAACTTCTTTGGTACCTTTGTTTTCACCTTGGGACAGGAATGAGTGTGTTTTGGGGTGCCTTTGTTATCACTGTGCTATGAGAACAAATATTTTGGGGTTCAGTCAGACCCACTCTGGGACTCAAAGATTTTTTCCAGTTCAGCATCTGACTGTCACCCACCTTTACAATACTTTACCTATACATTTGTTACAGGCAACGGTCAGTATTTGTGTACAGACCGTTACAATACTTTATATGTACCTTTGTTATCAGGTCATTACCTAGATGTTTGTCATTGGTGTGTCACTATACATATACATGTCTTTGTCTTGACAAGTTGAGCTACAGTGTCATTGACACTTTCATTAAGAAATGTTGTCACATGTGTGTAGAGGCGGCCAAACTCTTGGGACAGTTTACTTATGTCGCAGTTGTTAGCCTGTAATAATGCACCAAAATGTTTTTTTTTTAAATATCTACACTCTCAAGAATGATATCTATAGATTTAAAGGGATAACTTTTTGTATCCAAGAGTACTGAGGCAGCATGGAATATTGGACCTTCAGTGAATTCGGCAAACCTACTTCTAAGATTCTCCTCAACCGACTCGAGAATTTGTACAACACTTTTATGGACTTCAGCCAATGCACTGTCAAGACCCCCGGTCATGGAGTACCCGTGAAAATTTTGAGTTTTGTCACAGAGTTCATCCTCAGCTGCCCTATCAGCATCTGCTCTTGTCATACGAACAGGCAGGGCGGCATCATCGGGTTGTAAATAAGGCCACACTATTTTACTTAAGGTGGGAAATATATCATTTTTGTAAAAGCAGGCCTGTCCCATTTCCGTAACAACTGAAACTATTTTACGAAGCACTTCAGTAGAATGTTTCATGGCAGTAATTGCTTCTGGTGCCAGTAATGTCTGGCTTTCTAAAATCTGTGAAAAGGGGGCAATGTATGCCAAAATATCTTGCCTAACAGCAGCATACAAGAGAAGCTTAAGTTTCGACGCATTTTTCAGATGCCCCTGTAATACAGACTTACAGTCGGCCATAGATTTATTATATGGCGACTGTATATTTTGATGCAAGAAACCTAAGAATATTGGCAAGTTTCTCAAGTAGCTGCTAGTGGAGTCGGCCTGGTGAGAAACCCACCGCGAGCCACTCGGTCGCTTGTACTTGAGACCCTGCATTTCAAGAAGTGTGGCTTGTCTTCTAAATAAACGCCACTTTAAGTTTGCCCGCTTGAAAAGATAGTAAGTATTGCTTAGCACAGATTCAATATCTTTGTTCAATTTGGAATGTTTAAAAGCATCGTGAATTGCCAATTCGGCCTTGTGGTTGAAGCACCAGCTTTTATTAAGTGTGGCCCAAGATCTTCAGTTTCAAGTTTGTACAGGGCAGAATTGACAGATGCACCATCACTCCCGTTTCTTATTTGCCTGTCCTTGCGGTCAAATGTAAAGTTCTGTTTTTTTTATGCTGTTGTCTGGTATTGGTGTTTTCAGGCTCTTCTAAACTCATGACCTGGAAGTTAGGTTTACCGAGGTTACATGTTTTTATAACATACGCTTCCTTCTCCTCCATTGCTTTGGCCGAACTGGAACCATCATAGAAAATTGAAAAATATCTTCACACACCAGAATTGAGTGGATGGGTTATTTTGAGTGGCCCTAACATGTTGTGCAAGAAATGTTCCCATTATCGACACCACCTGGTTGGACATATAGCCAGATCCGAGATCTACTTTATGCACATCTTTTTCAAAGTTTGCTATAGCTTCATAGTCCTTGAATGATTTATTTTTCAGAATGATAAAATGTGCTAGTTGGAATTTTTTGATAAGCTGAGCACGATGGCCAAAATTATATTTACGCATGGTTTCATGCAAAGTATATTGGTGGTTACCACAACAATATTTTTATTTTCATCACTTGTGGACACAGCACCACTGGCACTGAATTGTCCTCCCTTTACGGTTGATATTGGCATTGCACGGATATGTGCAGAAGATTTAGAAATGTGATCCATGGCATTACACTTTTTGATCACATCTGTACCATTTATTGCACACTTTCGACACGATGCCACTGAATCCAGGCATTGCATGCTTGCTGCTCGCATCAGAATTTTGGTAAAAGTTCCTGCACATGGAACAGTAAATTTTGAGGACTGTTTCCCCATCATCCGCCAAGTCATATTTTATAGAGTCTATGCCCCAAGCATCAACAGTTTTTCTTTTCACCATATTTCAAAATGGATAGTTTACAACAATTTCGCGAATTATCTACATTAATTTGCAAACTTAATTGTTATTTGAAGCGTCCATTACACAAAATCTGTTATGTAATGTGATGTATTCATTACGTAATGGATTGTGTAATGACTGCAATCGTAATGAATGCATGAATGGAACAATGTGCTAACCAGTGCACTGCAGTGACGTAATATGACTTGCCAAAAAAGAACGTCGGAAATTTATTTGCCGAGGACATTTATTTTCACCTCGGCAAATACGTCTGCATTGCCGAATGCCGACGTGAATTAGAAGGGCTGCGTATTTATGAACCGATCTTTACAAAACTTCTTGGGTACCTTTGTTATCATCGTGGGACGAAAAATAGTGTTTTGGTGTGTCGTCCGAAATTCAAGATGGCTGCCAGTGGCCATTTTATACCGAAAGGTGCAATAAGTTTTTTGTACAGAACTTCTATGTGAAGGTTCTGATTGGAATCAATTTTTGTCTGAATGTCTAGTAACATGAAATACATCACATATAATATGTTTTTTTTCTCATGCATGAATTATGCAAATTAGATGAACTTTGATTTATTCAGTGCTACTTATACACAGTTAGTACACATGTCCATATGACTTGGGCTAGAGGCTCTTTTCATGAACTGATTTTCACGAAACTTCAATATAGGAGCCCGAATTTGAACTTAGTACATTTTAGGCAAATTTCTTTAAAAATCTTCTTCTCAAGATCCAACAGGCAGAATCTTTTGATATTGGGTTTGCAGAATGCATAGGGGAGGGGGGGGGGGGGGGGGTTCATATTTGGGCTCACTGTGGGAGCCTGAATGATAACTTAGTTCCAAATGAGGAATTTTCTTTAAAAATCTTCTTCTTCAGATCCAGCAGTCAGAATGCTTTTGATATTTGGTATGCAGCATCATTGGGGGGGGGGGGGGGGGGGGTAAGATTGAAGTTTGTTCAAGCCATGTCCCTAGGTCCATATTTGGGCTTAGTATAGGAGCTCGAATTGTAACTTAGTTCAAAATGAGGAATTTTCTTAAAAAATCTTTTCAGATCCAGAAGTCGGAATGTTTTGATATTTGGTGTGCAGCATCCTCAGGGGGGAAGGGGAGGGTTGGGGGGAGATTCAAGTTTGTTAAAGCCAAGTCCCTGGGTTCATATTTGGGCTCCCACCGAATTATAACTTAGTTCAATATGAGGAATATTCTTTAAAAATTGTTTTTTTTTTTTAGATCCACTGGTCAGAATCTTTGGATATTTGGTATAAGCTTTTCTTAGGAGGGGCAGATGCAACTTGTTGAAATCAAGTCCCTGGGTTGATATTTAGTCTACCTTGTCAGGTGAGCGCCCTCAGGCCCCCTGGGGCCTCTTGTTTTTGTACAGAACTTCTGTTTTTATTGATGACTTTTCCTTTGGATGGAGTTGATGAGTTTATTTTTAGCTCAACTTTGATGTAGTCAAATTTGAGGTTTTGTCATGGCCCGTCGTCCGTCTATCCATCTGAACATCTGTCCATCCATCAACACGACTCTGGCTACAGGCCGTATTTATCATCCAATCTTTATGAAACTTCTTGGGTACCTTTGTTATCACCATGGGATGAGAACGGGTGTTTTTGTGTGCGGTCCAAAATTCAAGATGGCCACATGTGGCCATTTTGTATCGAAAATAAGTGCAATCAGTTTTTTGTATAGAACTTCTATGTGAAAATTCTGATTTGAATAATTTTTGTATGATGTGTATATTGAAATGTGTTGAAGCCAAGTTCCTGTGTTAATATTTGGTGTTGTTTGGGGAGGGTAAACGTTATTAGCACAACCCGATTTTCTATTTCCAGTGAGAAAAATAAAACCTCCTCACCTGTGGGAACCCTATGTGCTAAAGATAAAAAATTCAAATACCTATATTTTAAGAAGGACTGGACAAATATTTATTAATTAGTATGAATCAACCTTAGAAGGGCTTGAATCACACAAGCCAAAACAGTTGCTAACATTTGGCTTATGGTGCACCATACAAGGATCCCCATTGTAACATTAACCCCATTGAGAGTTTTTTTCTAGTTCAGCATCTAACTGTCACCCACCTTTACAATACTTTACCTGTACATTTGTTACAGGCTACAGTCAGTATTTATGTACAGACCTTTACAATACTTTACATGTACCTTTGTTATCAGGTAATTACCTAGATGTGTTTCATTGCTGTGTCACATACTATTATGACCCCTCAATGGAACGATCTCATTGATAAGCTATGGGCTAATTGGGTCATAAGTACCTAATTTATGCTGATTTTTTTTTTTCCCGTAGCCCCATGGGAACCGCAGGAGCTAAAAATAGAAAAAAATTAAAACGCCCATATCTCCAAAACTGCACGGCACCGAGAATTTTTATTTGTTGTGAAGCTTCCTTAGGACCAACAGAAAGAATTGGTAAAAAAAAAAATTGCCATCGGTTTTATCATAGGGTACAGTTTCGGGACTTTGAAAAAGTGCTGAGTCAGCACTTTTTAACACTGTAGGCAATGGGAAAAACATTAAAAAATCTTCTTCTCCAGATCCAGCAGGCAGAATCTTTTGATATTTGGTATGCAATATTGTAGGGTGGATCTGATTCAAGTTTGTTCAAATTGGCCCCCTGGGTTCATATTTGGGCTCAGTATAGAAGCCCAATTCGAACTTGGTGCATTTCAGGCAAATTTCTTAAAAAATCTTCTCCAGATCCAGTAGGCAGAATCTTTTGATATTTGGTATGCAACATTGTGGGGTGGATCTGATTCAAGTTTGTTCAAATCGGCCCCCTGGGTTTATATTTGGGCTAAGTTTAGGAGCCCAAATTTGAACTTACTGCATTTCAGGCAAATTTCTTTGAAAATCTTCTTCTCAAGATCCAGCAGGCAGAATCTTTTGATATTTGGTATGCAACATTGGGGGGGGGGGGGGGGGGGGGGGGGAGGGGGGGGGATGGATCTGATTCAAGTTTGTTCAAATTAGCTCCCTGGGTTTATACTTGGGCTCAGTATAGGAGCCCAAATTTGAACTTAGTGCATTTCAGGCAAATTTCTTAAAAAATCTTCTTCTCCAGATCCAGCAGGCAGAATCTTTTGATATTTGGTATGCAACATTGTGGGGTGGATCTGATTCAATTTTGTTCAAATCGGCTCCCTAGATTCATATTTGGGCTCACTATAGAAGCTCGAATTCAAACTTAGTGCATTTCAGGCAAATTTCTTCAAAAATCTTCTTCTCCAGATCCTGCAGGCAGAATCTTTTGATATTTGGTATGCAACATTGTGGGGTGGATCTGATTCAAGTTTGTTCAAATTGGCCACCTGGATTCATATTTGGGCTCACTATAGAAGCCCAAATTCGAACTTAGTGCATTTCAAGCAAATTTCTTCAAAAATCTTCTCCTCCACCTGTAAAACTGTCACGGTCATGATTAGCCATTGTGCATAAATATGTGATATTTGCATGGAGCAACCTTAGGGGGCTGAGATTCAAGTTTGTTCAAGCCATGTCCCTAGGTCCATATTTGGGCTGATTGTGGGAGCTTGAATTGTAACTTGGTTCAAAATGAGGAATTTTCTTTAAAAATCTTCTTCTTCATATCCCGCACTCGGAATGTTTTGATATTTGGTGTGCAGAATCCTTAGGGGTGTGAGATTCAGGTTTGTTAAAGCCAAGTCCCCGGGTTCATATATGGGCTCCCTGTGGGAGCCCGAATTATGACTTAGTTCAATATGAGGAATATTCTTTAAAAATCTTTTTTTAGATCCACTGGTCAGAATATTTGGATATTTGGTATAAGCTTTTCTTAGGAGGAGCAGATGCAACTTGTTGAAATCAATTCTCTGGGTTGATATTTAGGCTACTATGTCAGGTGAGCGCCCTCAGGCCCCCTGGGGCCTCTTGTTTTGTATAAAGCTTACTTTTATCCAGTAGAATAGAATGGTTAAAAAAAAATCCCCATCGGTTTGATCACAAGGTACTTTTTTTCAGGACTTTGAAAAAGTGCTGAGTCAGCACTTTTTAACACTGCAGGCAATGGGAAAAACATTAAAAAATCTTCTTCTCCAGATCCAGCAGGCAGAATCTTTTGATATTTGGTACGCAACATTGTAGGGTGGATCTGATTCAAGTTTGTTCAAATCGGCCCCCCTGGGTTCATATTTGGGCTCAGTATAGGAGCCCGATTTCGAACTTAGTGCATTTCAGGCAAATTTCTTAAAAAATCTTATTTTCGAGATCCAGTAGGCAGAATCTTTTGATATTTGGTATGCAACATTGTGGGGTGGATCTGATTGAAGTTTGTTCAAATCGGCTCTCTGGATTCATATTTGGGCTCTCTATAGAAGCCCGAGTTCAAACTTAGTGCATTTCAGGCAAATTTCTTCAAAAATCTTCTTCTCCAGATCGAGCAGGCAGAATCTTTTGATATTTTGTGGGGTGGATCTTATTCAAGTTTGTTCAAATCAGCCCCCTGGGTTTATATTTGGGCTCAGTATAGAAGCTCGAATTCAAACTTAGTGCATTTCAGGCAAATTTCTTAAAAAATCTTCTCCAGATCCAGCAGGCAGAATCTTTTGATATTTGGTATGCAACATTGTGGGGTGGATCTGATTCAAGTTTGTTCAAATCGGAACCCTGGGTTTATATTTGGGCTCAGTATAAGAGCCCGATTTCGAACTTAGTGCATTTCAGGCAAATTTCTTAAAAAATCTTATTTTCGAGATCCAGTAGGCAGAATCTTTTGATATTTGGTATGCAACATTGTGGGGTGGATCTGATTGATGTTTGTTCAAATCGGCTCTCTGGATTCATATTTGGGCTCACTATAGAAGCCCGAATTCAAACTTAGTGCATTTTAGGCAAATTTCTTCAAAAATCTTCTTCTCCAGATCCAGCAGGCAGAATCTGTTGATATTTGGTATGCAACATTGTGGGGTGGATCTGATTGAAGTTTGTTCAAATCGGCTCTCTGGATTCATATTTGGGCTCACTATAGAAGCCCGAATTTGAACTTAGTGCATTTCAGGCAAATTTCTTCAAAAATCTTCTTCTCCAGATCGAGCAGGCAGAATCTTTTGATATTTAGCATGCAACATTGTGGCGTGGATCTGATTCAAGTTTGTTCAAATCGGCCCCCTGGGTTTATATTTGGGCTCAGTATAGAAGCTCGAATTCGAACTTAGTGCATTTCAGGCAAATTTCTTCAAAAATCTTCTCCAAATCCAGCAGGCAGAATCTTTTGATATTTGGTATGCAACATTGTAGGGTGGATCTGATTCAAGTTTGTTCAAATCGGCCCCCTGGGTTTATATTTGGGCTCAGTATAGAAGCTCGAATTCGAACTAAGTGCATTTCAGGCAAATTTCTTCAAAAATCTTCTTCTCCAGATCCTGCAGGCAGAATCTTTTGATATTTGGTATGCAACATTGTAAGGTGGATCTGATTCAAGTTTGTTCAAATCGGCCCCCCTGGGTTCATATTTGGGCTCAGTGTAGGAGCCCGATTTCGAACTTGGTGCATTTCAGGCAAATTTCTTAAAAAATCTTATTTTCCAGATCCAGTAGGCAGAATCTTTTGATATTTGGTATGCAACATTGTGGGGTGGATCTGGTTGAAGTTTGTTCAAATCGGCTCTCTGGATTCATATTTGGGCTCACTATAGAAGCCCGAATTCGAACTTAGTGCATTTCAGGCAAATTTCTTCAAAAATCTTCTTCTCCAGATCGAGCAGGCAGAATCTTTTGATATTTAGCATGCAACATTGTGGCATGGATCTGATTCAAGTTTGTTCAAATTGGCCCCCTGGGTTTATATTTGGGCTCAGTATAGAAGCTCGAATTCGAACTTAGTGCATTTCAGGCAAATTTCTTAAAAAATCTTCTTCTCCAGATCCAGCAGGCAGAATCTTTTGATATTTGGTATGCAACATTGTGGGGTGGATCTGATTCAAGTTTGTTCAAATCAGCTCCCTAGGTTTATATTTGGGCTCAGTATAGAAGCTCGAATTCGAACTTAGTGCATTTCAGGCAAATTTCTTCAAAAATCTTCTTCTCCAGATCCAGCAGGCAGAATCTTTTGATATTTGGTATGCAACATTGTGGGGTGGATCGGTTTCAAGTTTGTTCAAATCGGCCCCCTGGGTTTATATTTGGGCTCAGTATAGAAGCTCGAATTCGAACTTAGTGCATTTCAGGCAAATTTCTTAAAAAATCTTCTCCAGATCCAGCAGGCAGAATCTTTTGATATTTGGTATGCAACATTGTGGGGTGGATCTGATCCAAGTTTGTTCAAATCGGCCCCCTGGATTCATATTTGGGCTCACTATAGAATCCTGAATTCAAACTTAGTGCATTTCAGGCAAATTTCTTAAAAAATCTTCTTCTCCAGATTCAGCAGGCAGAATCTTTTGATATTTGGTATGCAACATTGTGGGGTGGATCTGATTCAAGTTTGTTCAAATCGGCTCCCTAGATTCATATTTGGGCTCACTATAGAAGCTCGAATTCGAACTTAGTGCATTTCAGGCAAATTTCTTTGAAAATCTTCTCAAGATCCAGCAGGCAGAATCTTTTGATATTGGGTATGCACCATGCTTAGGGGGGTGAGATTCAAGTTTGTTCAAGCCAAGTCCCTGGGTTCATATGGCTAAAAAAGTACCCATTTTTAATTATTAATTCATACCTTCTTCTCGGCTATGTTAGAACAAAAATAAAAATACAGGAAATTTAATATTTATGTGCAATAAAATATTGCAGATATGGATATCATTGGAACTGGCTCATTGAACCAGTTCCAATGACATCCATATTTGTCTGGTTTTATTAAGAAACTTACAAAGTACAAATTTTCTGTCAGTTTTTGCCAACAATGTAGGTTAAAGTATTAAGTACACCAAAATTCTTGGAAATAAATCTGTTTTCCGGGTGTATGGGAGTTTACACCAGTCTGGGAACTCATACACCCTTCGGCTTCACCTCAGGATGTATGAGTTCCCAAACCGGTGTAAGTTCCCATACACCTTGGAAAACACAAGGATAAGTAATATTATTCATCAAGTTACGAAAAACTCACCTCGACCAATCATATGAAAGCAAATCAGATATCATTCAAGAAAATTAAATTATATCTTTTTTGTTATTTGTCCAAGCCACAATAATTCAGACAAACAAAAAAATCAGTTTTCTCACTTCTATTGAGGCAAACGAAATGATTATTTGCCCAATTTGTACATGCCTGTAACTCGTATGAAATAATAGTGAAATCATTAAACATCACAAGTTAATTCCTAGCAAGTGTTTCAAGTCATGTGTTGTCTGCCTGTTGGGCAGACAACACATGTTTAGAAACAACTGCTTAGATTTTACGACTTTCACTGGTCACTATTATTCAACCTGCCAGTCCAAGAGTGTCTGTCTGCCTGTATTACATCAAGGGTAAGTAGATGCACATCCAGTTAACTAGATGTTAATTTCAGTGTAAAAACTCCATGTAGTGTTTTTGTGAAAATCTACTTTTCATTAAATGTACATACAAAATTCTTATAATTTAATTTTTGTAAATGATATCTATTTGGTTACATATGACTGGTCGAGGTAAGTTTTTCACAATTCGGTGAATATTTTTTTTCCTATTGTATGAATGTTTTTGCTTTGTCCTGCCCATTTGTCAAACAAAAAGTATGGGCACATCCAAACTGGCAGCCATTTTTGGTGGAAATTGCATGATATTAGTTTTCTGCCTAGAACTTCCAAACGACATTTTTGATTTCAATAATTGTTGGTATAGAGCTATAGCAGCATAAGATGAATAACATATGCAGTGTTTTTTCTTGTGCATAAAGTATGGAAATTAGAACTTAAGCTATTTTTTCAGCAATTTTTGTATAATGTTGGTGTGTCCTGTTACCACCTGTATCTGAGAGATGCTTTGATGCTTTTGTTTCAGATTTTCAGCAATGATCAAACATTATGTAAAATTGATGTGTGTCAATGTTTTTTTTAAATTAAAGATGGCCGACTGGTGACCATTTTTGTTGGAAATTGTGTGTAATTAGTTTTCTGCCTAGAACTTCTAAAAGACATTCCTGAGTTCAGTAATTTTTGGTATGGAAGCGTAACAGCATAAGATAATTAACATATCATACAGGGTTTTTTCTCAAGCAAATTATACAAATTAGACAAACTTTAGCCTTTTTTTTCAGTCATATGCATGTATATTATGTTGGTGTGTCCTGTTACCATCTGTTTATCAGAGCTCTACCCTTTGATGCATTTGTTTCAAATTTTCAGCAATGATCAGACATTCTGTAAAATTGATGCATGTCAATTTGAAAAAAAAAAAAATCAAAATGACCAACTCATGGCCATTTTTGTTGGAGATTGCATATAATTAGTTGTCTGCCTAGAACTTCTAAATGACATTTCCGATTTCTGTAATGTTTGGTATGGAGATGCAGTAGCACAAGTTAAATAAATTATAATACGTTTTTTTTCTAGTGCATAAATTATGCAAATTTGACAAACTTAAGCTTTTTTCAGTCATATTTGTGTGTATTATGTTGGTGTGTCCTGTTAACACCTGTATTTCAGGGACGCTTTGACACTTTTGTTAACTCACCCGACTGAAAGTCACTGGGAGCTATTGCCATTACTTGGCGTCTGTGAACTTTTGAAACTTGTCTTTTTTAAAACCACGGGGCCAAATTCAAACATATATGGCACAGACTATCTTTGGAGTATACCCTTTCTACTTTGTTCAGATGAAACTGCTGCCATCTTCCGGCTGTGGGGTTAATTCCCAAAAAGCCTAAAAATCTTGAAAAATCTTCTCATGAACCACCAGAGAGAATGCCTGATATTTGGTATGGAATTTCCTTTGGTGGTGAAGATTAAAGTTTGTTTAAGGGAAGTCTGTAGGTTAAAGTTTGAGCTTTGTGTTGGAACATGCCCATTTTGGACTCCACCCAAAATTTGTATTTCAAGAACCAAGGGGTTAATTTGAACCAAATTTGGCATGTAGTATAACTGGATCATAAGTACTTGATGGATGCCTGAAAAACATTTTTAGCTCACCAACTTATGGCATGGCTCGATCGGTCGGCATCAGCGTACGTGTCCAATAATGTTAAAGTTTCTGTTTAGGTCACTTATTCGCCCTATTTCCATATCCTGGCTTTTATAATGCTGCTATATGATGATTATTATCATTTTACGATGATTTAACCCCTCATACCCTACATTTTAGACATTTTTCCTGACATTTTTAGTTGCGTTTAGTTTTCTGTTCAGCTCAGAATTTCATGTTTAACTGTTTAGGTCAGCTGCTGTGCTCCTTCTCTTCCCATGGCACATATATTCATCATACATGTTCCTCAGTATCATTGTTCCATGATTAACCCCTCATACACTGCATTTTAAACATTTTTCTTGACATTTTTAGTTGCGTTTAGTTTTCTGTTTAGCTCGGAATTTCATGTTTAAGTTAGTGTTTAGGTCAGCTGCTGTACTCCTTCTCTTCCCATGGCACTTATATTCATTATACATGTTCCTCAGTGTCATTGTTCCATGATTAACCCCTCATACCCTGCATTTTAAACATTTTTCTTGACATTTTTAGCTGCGTTTAGTTTTCTGTTTAGCTTGGAATTTCATGTTTAACTAAGTGTTTAGGTCAGCTGCTGTGCTCCTTCTCTTCCCATGGCATTTATATTCATCATTCATGTTCATCAGTATCATTGTTTCATGATTAACCCCTCATACCCTGCATTTTAACATTTTTCTTGACATTTTTAGCTGCGTTTAGTTTTCTGTTTAGCTCGAAATTTCATGTTTAACTTAGTGTTAAGGACAGCTGCTGTGCTCCTTCTCTTCCCATGGCACTTATATTCATCATACATGTTCCTCAGTATCATTGTTCCATGATTAACCCCTCATATCCTGCATTTTAAACATTTTTCTTGACATTTTTACTTGCGTTAGTTTTCTGTTTAGCTCGTAATTTCATGTTTAACTTAGTGTTTAGGTCAGCTGCTGTGCTCCTTCTCTTCCCATGGCACTTATATTCATCATACATGTTCCTCAGTATCATTGTTCCATGATTAACCCCCTCATACCCTCCATTTTAAGCATTTTTCTTGACATTTTTAGTTGCGTTTAGTTTTCTGTTTAGCTCGGAATTTCATGTTTAACTTAGTGTTTAGGTCAGCTGCTGTGCTCCTTCTCTTCCCATGGCACTTATATTCATCATACATGTTCCTCAGTATCATTGTTCCATGATTAACCTCTCATACCCTGCATTTTAAACATTTTTCTTGACATTTTTAGTTGCGTTTAGTTTTCTGTTTAGCTCAGAATTTCATGTTTAAGTTAGTGTTTTTAGGTCAGCTGCTGTACTCCTTCTCTTCCCATGGCACTTATATTCATTATACATGTTCCTCAGTGTCATTGTTCCATGATTAACCCCTCATACCCTGCATTTTAAACATTTTTCTTGACATTTTTAGCTGCGTTTAGTTTTCTGTTTAGCTTGGAATTTCATGTTTAACTAAGTGTTTAGGTCAGCTGCTGTGCTCCTTCTCTTCCCATGGCATTTATATTCATCATTCATGTTCCTCAGTATCATTGTTTCATGATTAACCCCTCGTACCCTGCATTTTAACATTTTTCTTGACATTTTTAGTTGCGTTTAGTTTTCTGTTTAGCTCGGAATTTCATGTTTAACTTAGTGTTAAGGACAGCTGCTGTGCTCCTTCTCTTCCCATGGCACTTATATTCATCATACATGTTCCTCAGTATCATTGTTCTATGATTAACCCCTCATATCCTGCATTTTAAACATTTTTCTTGACATTTTTAGTTGTGTTAGTTTTCTGTTTAGCTCGGAATTTCATGTTTAACTTAGTGTTTAGGTCAGCTGCTGTTCTCCTTCTCTTCCCATGGCACTTATATTCATCATACATGTTCCTCAGTATCATTGTTCCATGATTAACCCCCTCATACCCTGCATTTTAAGCATTTTTCTTGACATTTTTAGTTGCGTTTAGCTTTCTGTTTAGCTCGGAATTTCATGTTTAACTTAGTGTTTAGGTCAGCTGCTGTGCTCCTTCTCTTCCCATGGCACTTATATTCATCATACATGTTCCTCAGTATCATTGTTCCATGATTAACCTCTCATACCCTGCATTTTAAACATTTTTCTTGACATTTTTAGTTGTGTTTAGTTTTCTGTTTAGCTCAGAATTTCATGTTTAACTAAGTGTTTAGGTCAGCTGCTGTGCTCCCTCTCTTCCCATGGCACTTATATTCATCATACATGTTCCTCAGTATCATTGTTCCATGATTAACCCCTCATACCCTGCATTTTAAACATTTTTCTTGACATTTTTAGTTGCGTTTAGTTTTCTGTTTAGCTCAGAATTTCATGTTTAACTTCGTGTTTATTTCAGTTTCTGTGTTTTACTTTTAAGAAGTTGTGTTTAGGTAAGCTTTGTCGCATGTTATGAGCCTGTTTGATACAGTTCTTGTGTTTGCCAAAGTTACTATCAAAGAGGAATGTTGGTGAGCTATAGGGCGTCGGCGTCCTTCTTGTTAACATCCCTGTGGGAACCCAGGAGCTAAAAATTCAGATTTCATTATTTCAAAAACTGCACTTACCAGAATATTGTTTTTGGTATGCAACTACCTTGGGACCAGTGGAATCAGGTTGACAAAAATAATTGCTATCGGTTTTATCGTGGGAGCTGTATGGTGATGCTCATTTTAACACTTTGGGCTATGGGAAAATGGCATCATTTTTCGTATACTCCATCAACTAATTTGAAACCAGTCTTTAAAACCACTAGGCCAAATTCATACAGATATGGCACAGACCATTTTTGCAGTGTACCGTTTCTACTTTGTTCAAATGAAGCTGCTGCCACATATGACCTGGGGTTAATGCCCTAAAAGCCTAAAAATCTTCTCATGAACCACCACAGAGAATGCTTCTGATATTTGGTATGGATCTTTCTTTGGTGGCGGAGATTAAAGGTTGTTCTATGCAAGTTGGTAGGTCAATATTTGGGCTCTCTGTGGGAGCATGCCCATTTTGGGCACCATCCAAAATTTGTATTTCAAGAACTGATGGACTGATTTGAACCAAATTTGGCATGCAGTTCAATTGAGTCATAAGTACTTGAGTGATGCCCAGAAAAAATTTGTGCAGACTTGTGGGAACTCCAGGGCTAAAAATTTTTTTTTTTTTTAAATTTAATGCTATATTTAAAAATCTGCATGGACCTGAATATCGCTTTTTGGTGTGCAGTTTCCTTAAGACCGGTGGAATCAGTTGGACCAAAGAAATTGCTATCATTAGCTCAACTTTGACGAAGTCAAATTTGAGCTATTGTCATGGCCCGTCGTCCGTCTGTCCGTCCATCCGTCTGTCTGTCCGTCTGTCCGTACGTCAACAATTGGCTATGGCTCGGGCTAGAGGTCGTGTTTATGAACCGATCTTTACGAAACTTCTTGTGTACCTTTGTTATGACCCTGGGACGGGAACGAGTGTTTTTAGGTGTGGTCCGAAATTCAAGATGGCTTCCAGCGGCCATTTTGTACCGATGATGCAAAAATCAGTTTTTTGTACAGAACTTCTGTATGAAAATTCTGATTTGAATAAAGTTTTGTATAAATGTTTAGTACCATGGGATACATCACATATAATACGGGTTTTTTTCTCGTGTGTAAATTATGCAAATTAGACTGACTTTGATTTATTTAGTGTTACTTTCAGAGCTGTAAGTGCCAAGCTGCTATGGCTCGGGCTAGAGGCCGTATTTATGAACCAATCTTTACGAAACTTCTTGGGTACCTTTGTTATGACCGTGGGATGAGAACGAGTGTTTTTGGGTGCAGTCCGAAATTCAAGATGGCTGCCAGCAGCCATTTTGTACCGACGATGCAGACATTTTTTTTTTGTACAGAACTTCCATATGAAAGCTCTGATTTGAATAAATTTTTGTATGAATGTTTAGTACCATGGGATACATTACATATAATACAGAGTTTTTCTCGTGAATAAATTATGCAAATTAGGGGTTCGGGTGGGACTTAGAAAATTTTGGACCAAAATCCGGAAATTAGTTTTTTGTTTTTTTATGCGTTTTGGTCAATTTTAAGACAAAAAAAAAAAAAATTTTTTTTACACTGAAAATTTGGGGTCCGGGTGGGACTTAGAAAATTTTGGACCAAAATCCGGAAATTAGTTTTTTGTGTTTTGATGCATTTTGGTCAATTTTAAGAAGAAGAAGAAAAAATTTTAGTCTGAAAATATTTTGTTTGGGACTGAAAATTTCCACACAAAAATAATAATCTACAATGATTGGTCTTAATCTGTAGTCCATTACAGTCACCTTGTAATTCTTTTATTATTGTTGACTGTGTCAAAACAAATACTAATTCCTGTCATATTCATTATTCAGTTGTCTTGGTCACAGCAAGTACTAATTCCTGTCATATCCAAGTTGAGCTACAGAGTCATTGACTCTTTCATTTTTGTCATGGGGCACCATATGGGGATGCCCATTTTAATACTATTGGCAATGGGAAATTGCTGAGTCTTCGTCCATCTTGTGATCCATCAACTAAGTATTCTTCTTCAGAACCATTGGGCTGAATCTAAACGAATTTGGAACAAAGCATCGTGGTGGAGTTTACTCTTCTGAGTTTTTCTCCCAAAAGTTGTTACTCCCCTTGGGGATGGGGGTTAATGCCTAAAAAGCCTAAAAATCTTCTTTTCATGAACTACCACAGAGAATGCTTTCATATTTGGTATAAAACTTCCTTTAGTGGTGAAGATTGAAATTTGTTCAAGGCAAGTTAGTAAGGTGGTAGGTGAATATTTGGGCTCTCTGTGGCATCATGCCCATTTTGGGTTCCACTCCACATTTCATTTTCATGAACCAATGGGCTGATATGAACCAAATTTGGCATGTAGTATAATTGGGTCACAACTACTTGGAACCCCAGGAGCTGAAAATAGAAAAAAAAAATTGCCCTTATTTAAAAAAAACTGCATGGACCAGAATATTGTTTTTTGGTATGAAGCTTCCTTAGGACCAGTGGAATCAGGTGGACCAAAACAATTGTTATCGATTTTGTCATGAGGTGGAATATATTCTGATTTTTTCCCAAAAGTTACTTAGCCCCTTGGGGTGGGGTTAATGCCCCATAAGCCTAAAATGCTTTGAAAATCATCTTCTCATAAGCTACACGCAATAATGCTTAGATTTCTGGTATGGAACTTACTTTAGTGATGAAGATTCAAGTTTTTTCAAAGAAATGCAGTAGGTCAAAATTTGGGCTCCCTGTGGGAGGTGCCCATTTTGGGCTCCACTTATAATTTCTATTTTCAAAACCAGGGGCTGATTTGAACCAAATTTGTAATGTAGTATAACTGGGTCATAAGTACTTGATTTATACCCCCAAAAATGGGCCGGGGGGGGGGGGGGGGGGGTTGTTTAGAGAGAACCACAGAAGTTGAAACAAAAAGAAATTTTGTACCGATTTCTTTTTGTAACTCTGCAGAACAGAGCTTTGTTTTTGCCTGAGAAGCTTTCCCAGAATCAGCAGAAGTGATTGGCCAAAAAAAAAAAATTGCCTTTGGGTGTGTCGTGGCAAATCAAAAAATTGTTCTTGCTGTCCATCACTTACTGACATACTCATCTCTTTTGACAACTTGAGTCAGATGAGCATTTTAGGCTTACTTGAGCCTCTGGTTTCAAATTTTTATCAATGATCAGACATTATGTAACATTGATGCACGTGAAAAAAAAATCAAGATGGCTGACTGGCAGCCATTTTTGTTGGAAATTCTGTTTTCTGCCAGGAACTTCTAAACAACATTTTTTATTTCAATAATGATTGGTATGGAGGTGTAGCAGCATAAGATAAATAACATAGCATACAGGTTTTGCAGTCATATTTGTACATGTTATGTTTGTGTGTTCTTTTACCACTTTATCTCTTAGACACTTCGAAGATGTTGTTTCTAATTTTTTCTAGTGATCAGACATTATACAAAATTGATGCTTGTAATTTTTTTAGATTTTGGTAAAAAAAAATTCAAAGGAATGTTCAGAAATTTGGTGACACGCTTATTGTTAGGGACTATTGTCTGATTGTGGGCAGTCGGCATTGCATCTGGCAAAATAGGTGGTTTTTTTTGGTTTTTTTAGCTCTCCTGAGTGAAGCTCGAGAGGAGCTTAGGTGATCATTTTCCATCTGTCATCTGTTGGCCTAGTGTGAACCTTACTTTATTGACTTCTCCTCATAAACAACATGGCCGAAAAAAACAAGGCTAAAATTTTTTAAAGTCTTCTTCAAATCTACAGAGCATCCTTTGGGGGGGGGGGGGGGGGGGATCAGATTCAAGTTTATTCAAATGAAATCCCTGGTGTCCAATTTTGGCTCGCTGTGGGAGGCCAAATTTTAACCTAAGTGTAATATGAGGAATATTTTTTTAAAATCTTCTTGAGACCCATCAGTCAAAATCTTTTGATATTTGGTATGTAGCATCCTTAGTGGGGTGGATGGTTCAAATCAACTCCCTGGGTTCATATTTAGACTCATTGTGGGAACCCAAATTTTAACTGTGTTCAGTATGAGGAAAATGTTTTTAAAGTCTTCTTCAGATCTAGAGAGCATCAATAGGGTGGGAATGAGGTCAGATTCAGTTTTGTTCAAATCCTGTCCCTGGGGTCATATTTGAGCTCCCTGTAGGAACTTGAACTTTTAACATGGTGCAGTACGAGGAATGTTCTTTAAAAATCTTCTTCAGATCTATCCGTTATAATCTTTTGACATTTGATATGCAGTATCCTAAATCAAGCCCCTAGGGTCATAGTTGAATATTGAGGAATATTTTTTAAAAGACCTCTTCTTGAGAATCACTCAACCAGAATCTTTTGATATTTGGTTACAGTATTGTTAGTGGAGTCATATTCAAGTTTGTTCATATCAAATCCCTGGGATCATATTTGCACTCCCATGGCAACCTAAATTTTAACTTGGTGCAATATGGGGAAATTCCTTAAATAATCTTCTTCAGATCTCCTATCAGAATTGTTTGATATTTGATATGCAACAACCTAAGGAGGTTCAGATGCCAGTTTGTTCAAATCAAGTCCCTTGGATCATATTCGGCCTCCCTGTGGATCTCAAATTTTAATTTAGTGCATTTTTAGCTCAACTTTGGCGAAGCCAAATTTGAGCTTTTGTCATGGCCCGTCGTCCGTATGTCAACAATTGGATACGGCTCAGGCTAGAGGCCGTATTTATGAACCGATCTTTACGAAACTTCTTGGGTACCTTTGTTATGACCGTGGGACGAGAACGAGTGTTTTGGGGTGCGGTCAGAAATTCAAGATGGCTGCCAGCCGTCATTTTGTACCGACGATGCAGAAATCTGTTTTTTGGACAGAACTTCCATATGAAAGCTCTGATTTGGATAATTTTTGTATGAATGTTTAGTACCATGGGATACATCACATATAATACGGGTTTTTTTCTCGTGCGTAAATTGTGCAAATTAGACTAATTTTGATGTTTTTTGGTGTTTCTTTCAGCACTGTAAGTGCAAATGCCAATACGGCTCGGGCTAGAGGCCGTATTTATGAACCAATCTTTACGAAACTTCTTGGGTACCTTTGGTATCACCGTGGGACGAGAACGAGTGTTTTTAGGTCCGGTCCGAAATTCAAGATGGCCGATGGCAGCCATTTTGTACAAAATTAGGTGCAATCAGATTTTTGCACAGAACTTCCATATGAAAGTGCTCATTTGAATAATTTTTTGTGTGAATGTTTAGTACCATGGGATACATCACATATAAGGCCACACAAAGTAGATCTTCTGTTTCTCAGGCCATTATTTGTGAAATTGCATGCGGGCGAGCGTTTTTTTAGCTCAACTTGACAAAGTCAAGCTGAGCTATTGCCATCACTTCTCGTCCGTCGGCGTACGTACGTACGTATGTACGTACGTACGTACGTTAGTACATTAGTATGTTAGTACGTTAGTACGTACGTCCACAATTTCCTTTGGCACACCTCACAGGTCGCATTTATGATCAGATTACTTTGAAACTTGGCATGCTTATTTGGGGAGACCTCTAGATGGATGCTATCGATTTTCTTCAATTTCTGTCAAAAAATGTTGCCATGGCCAACGTTCTTAGAACTTAGTTTAGTCAAACCACAATATTTCCCTTTGGCACACCCTACAGGGCACATTTATGATTTGATTGCTTTGAAACCTGGTATGCTTATTTAGGGTGACCTCTAGATAGGAGCTATCGATTTTCTTCAATTTCCGGCAAAAAGTGTTGCCACGGCCAACGTTTGTAGAACTTAGTTTAGTCAGACCTCAATATTTCCCTTTGGCACACCCTACAGGGCACATTTATGATCAGATTGCTTTGAAACCTGGTATGCTTATTTGGGGAGACCTCTAGATGGATGCTATCGATTTTCTTCAATTTCTGTCAAAAAATGTTGCCGCGGCCAACGTTCTTAGAACTTAGTTTAGTCAGAAGACTCAATATTTCCCTTTGGCACACCCTACAGGGTACATTTATGATCGGATTGCTTTGAAACCTGGCATGCTTGTTTGGGGTGACCTCTAGATGGGAGCTATCGATTTTCTTCAATTTCCGTCAAAAAATGTTGCCGTGGCCAACGTTCTTAGAACTTAGTTTAGTCAAACCACAATATTTCCCTTTGGCACACCCTACAGGGCACATTTATGATTTGATTGCTTTGAAACCTGGTATGCTTATTTAGGGTGACCTCTAGATGGGAGCTATCAATTTTCTTCAATTTCCGGCAAAAAATGTTGCCACGGCCAATGTTCGTAGAACTTAGTTTAGTCAGACCTCAATATTTTCCTTTGGCACACCCTACAGGGCACATTTATGATCAGATTGCTTTGAAACCTGGTATGCTTGTTTGGGGAGACCTCTAGATGGGTGCTATCGATTTTCTTCAATTTCTGTCAAAAAATGTTGCCGCGGCCAACGTTCTTAGAACTTAGTTTAGTCAGAAGACTCAATATTTCCCTTTGGCACACCCTACAGCGCACATTTATGATCGGATTGCTTTGAAACCTGGCATGCTTGTTTGGGGTGACCTCTAGATGGGAGCTATCGATTTTCTTCAATTTCCATCAAAAAAAAGTTGCCGCAGCCAACATTCTTAGAACTTAGTTTAGTCAGACCACAATATTTCCCTTTGGCTCACCCTACAGGGCACATTTATGATTAGATTGCTTTGAAACCTGGTATGCTTATTTACGGTGACCTCTAGATGGGAGCTATCGATTTTCTTCCATTTCCGTTAAAAAATGTTGCCACGGCCAACGTTCTTAGAATTTAGTCCAGTCAGACCCTAATATTTCCCTTTTATACACCCTACAGGGCACATTTATGATCGGATTGCTTTGAAACCTGGCATGCTTGTTTGGGGAGGCCTCTAGATGGGAGCTATCAATTTTCTTCGGTTTCTGTCAAAAAATGTTGCCACTGGCAAAAAAAATGACATTGGTACCAATGATCTTCAATTTTGCCATTTCATTTATAACTTACCAAGTTCAAGTTTGTCAAGTTGAGCTACAGTGTCATTGACACTTTCATTTTATTTTATTTTTTATTTCAGTAATTACTTCTTTGCCATCAAAAGTTCATGTTCTTGGTTCAAGTTTTAGGTCTCATAATCTACAGAATGGCATGGGTGGTGGTGTATTTCATCCCTTGCGTGCAAGAAGGCTTTGCAATGCTAAAGCATTGCAAAGCCTTCTTGCACTAAGGGACAAATTCATCAATTTTTTTAACTTGGGTAAAATATCAGACATAAACCATTTAATTTTTATTTTTTTTAAGTTTAAATTGGTTATAAAAAGAGAGCATGCGGCAGCCAAAAGGACCATGCGGGAGGGCCTGAGAAACAGAATTTTTATTTTTTTAGGCCTAATAGGGTTTTTTCCTCGTGCAGAAATTATGCAAATTAGATGAACTTTGATTTTTTCAGTGCGACTTACACACATTAAGTACACATGTCAATACGGCTCAGACTGTATTTATGAACTGATCTTCACGAAATGTCTTGGGTACCTTTATTATCACCTTGGGACGAGAACGAGTGTTTCTGGGTGCGGTCTAAAGTTCAAGATGGCTGCCAGTGGCCATATTGTACCGAAATTAGGTCTAATCAGATTTTGTACACAACTTCTATACGGCTCAGACTAGAGGCCATATTTATGAACCAATCTTTACGAAACTTCTTGGGTACCTTTGTTATCACCGTGGGATGAGAGCGAGTGTTTTTGGGTGTGGTCCGAAATTCAAAATGGCCACCAGCAGCCATTTTGTACCAAAATTAGTGCAATCAGTCTTTTGTATAGAACTTCTGTATGAAAAGTCTGATTTGAATAAATTTTTGTATGAATGTTTACTAACATGGAATACATCACATATTGTAAGGGGTTTTTTTTCGTGCAGAAATTATGTAAATTAGATGAACATTGATTTATTCAGTGCTACTTACACAATGTAAGCACACATGTCAGTACGGCTCAGGGTAGAGGCTGTATTTATGAACCGATCTTCACAAAACTTCTTGGGTACCTTTGTTATCACCTTGGGACGAGAATGAGTGTTTCTGGGTACGGTCCAAAATTCAAGCTGGTTGCCAGTGGCCATTTTGTACCAAAATAAGGTCCAATCAGTTTTTGTCACAAGTTCTATACAGCTCGTATTTATGAACTGATCTTCACAAAACTTCTTGGGTACCTTTGTTTTCACCTTGGGACAGGAACGAGTGTGTTTTGGGGTGTCTTTGTTATCACTGTGCTATGAGAACAAATATTTTGGAGTTTAGTCAGACCCACTGAGGGACTCAAAGATTTCTTTTCTAGTTTAGCATCTGACTGTCACCCACCTTTACAATACTTTATCTATACATTTGTTACAGGCAACGGTCAGTATTTATGTACAGACTGTTACAATACTTTATATGTACCTTTGTTATCAGGTCATTACCTAGATGTTTGTCATTGCTGTGTCACATACTATACATGTACATGTCTTTGTCTTTGTCTTGACAAGTTGAGCTACAGTGTCATTGACACTTTCATTTCAGTTTGCACAACAGAAGGCTGCAGAGCTTGAAGATTATCAGAGTATTAGTGTGGCTAACTGTGAAAGTACAAACGATGATGAACCTGCAGTGAAAAAGTTTAAATTAGAAAGAAAGGTGAGAAGTGTTCTTGTTTTCAGTCTATGATGTAACAAGTTCTGAAACTTTTCAATTCCAACATAATCAGGTGGCAGGTCTTATATCCGATTCTAAATACTTTGGACAGATTTCCTTCCAAAATATAGCTTTTAGCTTTGACACATTGTTGAGCCTGTTTTTCCAATTTGCTTGATCATGTGAGCAACTCCTTCTACAGGCCATAATCAGCTTAAAACAGTACCACATTAGTCAAAACCATTTTGCAAAAGAGGTGATGTAGCATTCGGATTTCTGAACCTTCTACTCTTCTCCATCATTCTCTCCCTCCTTCTTTCCATCCCTCCCTGCAGAGTCATATCTCCAGAACATTCAGAGGTATCATAACTCACAGGATGCTGACCCGTGTTTAAGCACAGGGGGTGTTTGCAGTGAAATGGGAGAAGATTGGGGGGTGGGCTTAAACATGGGGACTTGAGTCTACAACTGAGGTTTTTCTTCTTAGAACGATATTCGATATGAATGAATTTTGCTCCATTGACAATACAAGGATATGCAAAATTGACATTGTTTTTCAGTATCGTTTTGTCCAATAAAGGACACATTTACCACTGCAGGCATGTGCCACATGTTTGTTTTATTTTAAGGGATGAATTACATACTGGTAAATTAGTATATTTACTTTCAATAAAGGCATGCCTTTAATAAAATTTCATAAATTCATGTGTTGTTGTCTTTTTCTGTAAACCGGAAAAGCATACTGAACGTTGTTTCTTACAATTGGATCAATTGAAACTGAGGGTGAAACCAGGCCAATTTATCTCACCAGAGGAGGAAATAAAAGATAACAATGCAACTGATATTTTTTTTTTTTTTTTTTATTACCCAAAACAATGCCACTGCACACAATACAAGAAAATAATAAATAACAAACAGAATATACACAACAACAAAAAATCACTCAAAATAGCAGAGGCCAGCGCAGTGGTCAGTTGATGAATCGGGATACCAATATATTTACACCCACACTGGCCACAGTTCATTTCCACGGGTACTGTATTGTACTTTTTCGCAGGTTTGCTGCATTCCGCATTTTGAAATTGTGATAGATAGAAATAATACTATAGGAATTTACTATGGAAAGTGAAGCATCGGTCAATAATTTAGCGACCTACTGCAAGGCTATTCGTAACACACATTCTGTGAGATCCCACAGGGTATCGACATTGGTGCATGCTTACACAATTTTAAATTTAGCTACCTACTGCAAGGCTATTCATTCCAGTTGCCGATTATTGCGAGATTCATATTTTTGGGTGTAAGTATTTTTTATTCACTGAAAATGAAAAAAAAAATCAATTTGGACGGGATGTGATCAATGAGAATATTTTTTATTTTATTTTATCATATTGCTTGCATCACATCCAAATCATTTTTTTTTTATTTTTAAGGAACAGAAAATGCTCGACCCTCGAAAGGAATTTACTTTTGAAAGTGTGACACTTTCTATGGTCAATTTCTGGAGTCGACTAAATTTTAAATTGTGTAAACGTGCACCAATGACGATATTCTCTGGGATCCCACAGGGTATCGTCATTGGTGCATGCTTATACAATTTTAAATTTAGCAACCTACTGCAAGGCTATTCGTTCCAGCTTCCGATTATGGCGAGATGCATATTATGGGGTGCAAGTATTTTTTATTCACTGAAAATGAAAAAAAAAATCAATTTGGACATGCTGTGAGCAATGAGATAATTTTTTTTTATCGTATTACTTGCATCACATCCAGATCATTTTTTTTTTTTTCATTTTTAAGGAATAGAAAATACTCGACCCTCTATAGGAATTATGTCTCCCCTTCCCAGAAGGGAGACGTTGTTTTAGTGCATATTCTTCTTCTTCTCCTTCTTATACAAACTTTGTCCGGGGCATAACTTCTTTGTCTTTTGACCTAGACCTTAGATATTTGGCATGTGGATGTATCACCATGAGCCGATCGGTCGTGTACCATAGTGACCTTCATGTGACCTTGACCTTTGACCTTAAGGTCAGATTTATGTGCTTTTTAAGGAAAACTTTGTCCGGAGCATAACTTTTTTTCTTTTGACCTAGACCTTAGATATTTGGCATGTGGATGTATCCCCATGAGCTGGTGTGTTGTGTACCATAGTGACCTTCATGTGACCTTGACCTTTGACCCAAAGGTCAGATTTATGTGCTTTTTAAGGGAAACTTTGGGGCATAACTTTTTTGTCTTTTGACCTAGACCTTAGATATTTGGCATGTGGATGTATGCCCATGAGCTGGTGTGTGGCGTACCATAGTGACCTTCATGTGACCTTGACCTTTGACCTGAAGATCAGATTTATGTGCTTTTTAAGGGAAACTTTGTCCGGGCATAACTTTTTTGTCTTTTGACCTAGACCTTAGATATTTGATATGCTTGTCAATATTATTCATGTATATATAATTTGCAATGCATTAAATAGAAAGGAAGGGGAGACACATGTTTTAGTGTGCTAAAACAGTTTCTAGCTAACTTTTGAAAGTGTGATGGTAATTTTCTGGAGTACCTCAAGGTATTGTCCTTGGTGCATGCTTACACAATTTAAGCCCCCATCCCCGACTGGGATTCCGTTATATATGCACCTGCTGTCAGTCATTTGATGAAAAATAAGGTGGAGAAAAAATGTTTCTCCCTCTATATATAAATATATTTATATATGGAGAGAGGTATATTTTTTCTTGGTATTACTTTTCATCAAATGGCAGGTACCTGTGTTATCACACAATTTATTGCAAATTTCTTAGTGCCCTCATCCCTGTCTGTATGTACAAGAATGCAATTATTTTACAAAACCACCTCAGGTGTAAATGGGTCATCAAAACTGTCAAACTCTAGTTTTTCATCAGTCACCACCATCTTCCTGGAATAAGACACCACACTGGGAGTCACTCTCGGCACTTTCACTGGAAGACACAACCGGTAACTCATTGTCATTTGGAAAACTTCCAGTGTCAACACCACATTTTTTGATCCGAGCACCCATCGTATAGTCCTCACTGCCATCTAAATTATTACTTATGGCACATGGCAAGAATGCCTTAATTATTAAAATGTCATCAATTTGTTCCCAAGCCTTGCTTATCCAATTAATTACATGTTGTCTCGTCGGTTGAATATAATTTCCTCACTCATTTCTAGTGGCTTCCTTCTCAAACCACTCAGTCCATTGCTCATGGAGCTTACCCTTAAAAACCTGATTTACTTGTGTGTCCATTGGCTGATCAAGAGGGTACAACCACCTGGCACTAGAACGACATCTGTGTCCCTTTGTTCAAACAGTTCAGTGGTTTCTTTGGTGTAATGGGGTTTGCATGTGTCCAAAATCACAAGTCGGCGAACATCATCAGTGTTGCGACCACAAACTTTTCTCACCCAATGTTGCACTTTGTCTGATGTCATCCATCCATTCAGAGTTGCCGACACTTTAACATTTTTTGGCACAGACAAACTTGCCAACACTTTAGGGCCTAATACCCCCTTTTTTTCTTTGAAAATAACATAAGCTGGGAGTTTTTCACCATTTGCATGAGCAGCCAAAGCTACAGTACACCCTTTTTTGGCTGCACCAGTCTGCTATTCTCACACTCTTTTCACCCTTAAACGTGTTTGTATAACTTGGAGCACTATCAAAGCGGACCATAGTCTGGGCAATATTAACTATATTGTGAAACATATAGTCATTTTGGGTTCTCAGTTGTTTAATATTTGTTCTAAACAGTTCAATTTTATCCTTAAAATCAGTTGGGACTCTCTGAGAATCGTTAGTACCCTTCTGATGCCGATGCTATAACGTCGTTTCCATCTCTATAACCATCCTTGAAACCATTAATATGGAGCTTTCCAGCAAACTCCCTTGCTTTTGACTGAAGCATGAAGTTAGAGACAGGACGCCCTTCAACTCTTTGGTCACACAAGTACTGAAATGTTTACTCATTGACCTCATAAGACAGAGGCTCTTTTCCCTGGTGTGTTGATGTTTTCTGTAGGTCCTTTTCATAATAGTTCATCTGAAGTTTGTCGAAATCTCTGTCCCAAAGTCTAACTTTTTTTCTGTCTATGTTGAATTTCTTTGCTGTCTTCTGTGATTCCTTACATTCTTTCTATGCCATTCAATGACTTCAATTTAGTACTTATCGTGTAATGCGTACGAATGCCTGATTTATTGTTATTGGATTTCATAGCAAAACTGATTTGATTTAGTTACACCCTTGCCCAACTTATATATAATACAGGGGGAAAAGCCATACAAAGGTTTTCGGTAGACTCCAAGATACTTTAATTTGTGTGCAGCTGTGTTGTCAATACAACCAAGTGTGACTAATTATAATAAAAACAAAAAAAAAAAAAAACATAGTGATTTGTAATTTGTTGGTCAGATATGGATTCAAGCTCTCTTCAAACAACCACTTGAATTCACACAAACATAATTTATCACACAGACGCAAAAACAATCAGTTAGAAAAGACAATAATCACTAAACATGCAGGTTCACTCACAAACTGTCTCGATCATGGGCGTGTTTACGAACAATTGACAAATGACTGCATGTGACCTCGGACATTATTTGTGTTGATGTTTTGAAATGGAAAACAAAACAAGAAGGCCATTTTTGATCAGTAGAGATTGTGTTTTATTAAAATAAAACCACTTACCCCATCATTTCCATTTTCATGGCATCCACCAATCAGTTCACAAACGTCAAGAGAAAATACAAATCTGTACTATCTTCCAGGTAAATACAACCTGGTGCTACTCACCTATTTTCATTTTCAACTTACTGGTACCAGTAACTGGCAAACCATTGTGACCATTCACGTTTCCCAAACTTAGGGAGTGGGCTTAAACACAGGGAGGGCACCTTGTATCCGACTTACAGAAGTTTGAGGGTGGGCTTCGGCACGAGTATGGGCTTAAACACGGGTCAGTACAGTAAGTGTTATCCTTGTCTGTCCATTCATACGTACATTCCCGAATATGGTTTCCGGACAATAATTTTATTTTGACTGAACGAAATGAAACAAAATTTTATACATATCTTTATAACAACATAATACAGGTTGGGATTGATAGTGGGCTTGGTCCGATATTTTGGCAGTGTTATGGCCCCTTTTCCGACTTAGAAAACATGTTGATATTGATTTCCGTACGATAACTTTAGTTTGACTGAACAAAATGAAACACAATTTTATACATAGATTTATAACCACATAATACAGGTTGGGATTGATAGTGGGCTTGGGCCGATATTTGTGGCAGAGTTATGGCCCTTTTCCAACTTAGACATGTCGACATTGGTTACCGGATGGTAACTTGAGTTGTAGGTGTCCGATTTCAATCAAACTTAGAATAGACCTTACTGTAGTCAACATACCAGTTCGGTTTATTTTGAGTGTGGTGTGATTATTTTTATCTGAGTTATGCCCCTTTTTTGGACTTTGTTAACCACTAAATATAGCTTATCATAAAGCGGGGGCATTAATGTCCCATGGACACATTTGGTGGCCTGCTGTATTGATGCTATGGTTTAATGGAGATAAGGTAAGATATTTATTCATTCAATATTAACAAAGATAAATGACTGGAGACTCATGCTTGGCAGTGGGGGCAGGGGCATAGCCACCCTTGTCGTTGCACTTTTTTTTCATAATTTAAGGTATTTAGTTTTCATTGGATAAACTTGTGTTTCATGCAACTTTTCTTTTCAAATGTCTTGGAAAATATTAACATTCGTGAAATGCAGGTAACTGATTTTCACACTTGATCCTAACATAATTTAGGAATTTTTATGATTCTTAACCCTTTACCCAACTTAACGACCAAAACCGGCCAGCACTATTCTCAAAAATCGCCAGTTCATTTTTAGCCCGACTGTTTACAGTGAGGGCTATAGTAATGACTTTTGTCTGTCCGTCCATCCGTCCGTCCGTCTGTCCATCTATTAACTTTTAGAGTTTTGGTTAAAGTTTGTGGTTAAAGTTTTTTACTGAAGGTTCAAGTGGGTTTCTTTTTTAGCTCAACTTTGACGAAGTCAAATTTGAGCTATTGTCATGGCCCGTCGTCCATCTGTCCGTCCGTCTGTCCGTACGTCAACAATTGGCTACGGCTCGGGCTAGAGGTCGTATTTATGAACCGATCTTTACGAAACTTCTTGTGTACCTTTGTTATGACCCTGGGACGGGAACGAGTGTTTTTAGGTGTGGTCCGAAATTCAAGATGGCTGCCAGTGGCCATTTCGTACCGATGATGCAAATAACAGTTTTTTGTACAGAACTTCTGTATGAAAGTTCTGATTTGAATAAAGTTTTGTATAAATGTTTAGTACCATGGGATACATCACATATAATACGGGTTTTTTTCTCGTGTGTAAATTATGCAAATTAGACTGACTTTGATTTATTTAGTGTTACTTTCAGAGCTGTAAGTGCCAAGCTGCTATGGCTCGGGCTAGAGGCCGTATTTATGAACCGATCTTTACGAAACTTCTTGGGTACCTTTGTTATGACCGTGGGACGAGAATGAGTGTTTTTGGGTGCGGTCCGAAATTCAAGATGGCTGCCAGCTGCCATTTTGTACCGACGATGCAGAAATCTGTTTTTTGTACAGAACTTCCATATGAAAGCTCTGATTTGAATAATTTTTTGTATGAATGTTTAGTACCATGGGATACATCACATATAATACGGGTTTTTTTCTCGTACGTAAATTATGCAAATTAGACTAATTTTGATGTTTTTTTGGGTTACTTTCAGCACTGTAAGTGCAAATGCCAATACGGCTCGGGCTAGAGGCCGTATTTATGAACCGATCTTTACGAAACTTCTTGGGTACCTTTGGTATGACCGTGGGACGAGAACGAGTGTTTTTGGGTCCGGTCCGAAATTCAAGATGGCCCATGGCAGCCATTTTGTACAAAATTAGGTGCAATCAGATTTTTGCACAGAACTTCCATATGAAAGCCCTGATTTGAATAATTTTTTTGTGTGAATGTTTAGTACCATGGGATGCATCACATATAATACGGGTTTTTTTCTCGTGCAGAAATTATGCAAATTAGATGAACTTTGATTTTTTCAGTGCGACTTACACACAGTAAGTACACATGTCAATACGGCTCAGACTAGAGTCTGTATTTATGAACTGATCTTCACGAAATGTCTTGGGTACCTTTGTTATCACCTTGGGACGAGAACGAGTGTTTCTGGGTGCGGTCTAAAATTCAAGATGGCTGCCAGTGGCCATTTTGTACCGAAATTAGGTCTAATCAGTTTTTTGTACACAACTTCTATACAGCTCAGACTAGAGGCCATATTTATGAACCAATCTTTACGAAACTTCTTGGGTACCTTTGTTATCACCGTGGGATGAGAGCGAGTGTTTTTGGGTGTGGTCCGAAATTCAAGATGGCCACCAGCAGCCATTTTGTACCAAAATTAGTGCAATCAGTCTTTTGTATAGAACTTCTGCATGAAAGTTCTGATTTTAATAAATTTTTGTATGAATGTTTAGTAACATGGAATACATCACATATTGTAAGGGGTTTTTTTTTCGTGCAGAAATTATGCAAATTAGATGAACTTTGATTTATTCAGTGCTACTTACACAATGTAAGCACACATGTCAATACGGCTCAGGGTAGAGGCTGTATTTATGAACCGATCTTCACAAAACTTCTTGGGTACCTTTGTTATCTCCTTGGGATGAGAATGAGTGTTTCTGGGTACGGTCCAAAATTCAAGATGGCTGCCAGTGGCCATTTTGTACCGAAATTAGGTCCAATCAGTTTTTTGTCACAAGTTCTATACAGCTCGTATTTATGAACTGATCTTCACAAAACTTCTTGAGTACTTTTGTTTTCACTTTGGGACAGGAACGAGTGTGTTTTGGGGTGCCTTTGTTATCACTGTGCTATGAGAACAAATATTTTGGGGTTCAGTCAGACCCACTCTGGGACTCAAAGATTTTTCCAGTTCAGCATCTGACTGTCACCCACCTTTACAATACTTTACCTATATATTTGTTACAGGCAACGGTCAGTATTTATGTACAGACCGTTACAATACTTTATATGTACCTTTGTTATCAGGTCATTACCTAGATGTTTGTCATTGCTGTGTCACATACTATACATGTACATGTCTTTGTCTTGACAAGTTGAGCTACAGTGTCATTGACACTTTCATTTCTTTTTTTTTTTTTTCTTTTTTCTTTTCCTGTTTAGTTGACTTTTGGAGTTTTGGTTAAAGTTTGTGGTTAAAGTTTTTTATTCAACCTTCAAGTACAGAAGTACAGGCTATACCCGGTAGTTCTTGTCTGATCGTCACAAAATTTCATATGCAGGTTTTAGGTCATGTCTACTTGAGAACGTCTCCTTTTCGTCGTGATCGGTCAACCGGTATGGCTGACCGAGCCCAAAAACCATTGGCACAGTCTACAAGTCGTATTTATGAAGGGATTTCATTGCAACTTCATAGAATGCCTCTGTATAATGCCTATAATGCCAAGATGAGAACGTCCCCATTTGGGCATGATCTGTCAACCGTGATGGCTGCCCAAGCTCGAAATCCAAAAACTTTTAGGGCAGTCTGCAGGTCATGTTTAGTATGGACAGATTTCATTGTAACTTGATACGATGACTCCGTATGATGTCTACACGAGAATTTCCCCATTTGGGCGTGATCTATCAACCGTCACGACTGCCCGAGCCCAAAACCGGAAAACCTTTAGCACAGTCTACAGGTCATATTTATGGAGGGATTTCATTGTAACGTGATAGGTTGACTTCATATAATGTCTACATGAGAAAGTCCCCTTTTGGACTTGATTGGGTAAGTGTGACTGCTACAGGTTCCCGAAAACCTTCAGCACAGTCTACCGGTCATATTTATGAATGGATTTCCTTGTAACTTTGTTAGATCAATCCACATGATGCCCATATGAGAATGTCCCCTATTGGTTGCGATCATTCAGCCATGATGGCTGCCCAAGCCCGAAGCCCGAAAACCTTTAGCACAGTCTACATGTCATATTTATGAAGGGATTTCATTGTAACTTGATAGGTTGACTTCATATAATGTCTAGATGAGAACATCCCCTTTTGGGCAACTGTGGCGGCAATAGGGGCCCGAAGCCCGAAAACCTTTAGCACAGTCTACAGGTCATATTTATGGAGGGATTTCATTGTAACTTGATAGGTTGACTTCAAAAAATGTCTAGATGAGAACGTCCCCTTTTAGACAACTGTGATGGCAACAGAGGCCCAAAGCCCAAAAACCTTCAGAATATTCCACAGGCCAAAATTATAAAGGGATTTCATTGTAGCTTGGTAGGATGACTCCAAGTTTGTGGTTAAAAACCCAGACAAACACCACCACCCCCCCTCCCCCCCCCCCCCCCCCCCCCCCCCCCCCCCAATTAGGCTTTTTTTTCCTATTTTTCTCCAATATGCATTTTGAACTATTTACAGTCACTACATGTGGAACCTTTTTTAAAACTTATGTACCCCCCCCCCATCCCTCCCACCCCCACCCCTCGGGGGCCAATTGGGCACTTTTTTTTCTTTCATCAAAAATGCTGGTTTACAGTTTTGGTTAAAAATCCAGACAAACACCCCCCCACCCCCCACCCCACCCTCCCCCAAATTAGGCATTTTTTTTTTTTATTTCCTTTAATATGCATTTTGAACTATTTACAGTCACTACCTTTTTTTTCCTTTTGTCAAAAATGCTTTTTTACAGTTTTGGTAAAAGTTTGTGGTTAAAAATCCAGACAGAAGTTATCCCCCAACCCATCCCCCCCACCCCCCAATTAGGCATTTTTTTTCTTCTTTCCTCGAATATGCATTTTGCACTATTTACAGACACTCCATGCGAAACCTTTTTTTAAACTCACGTAACCCCACTCCCGGGGGGGGGGGGGGGGGGGGGGGGGGGGGGCAATTAGGCACTTTTTTTTCTTTCTTCACAAATGCTTTTTTAAAGTTAGTGGTTAAAAACCCAGACCCCCACCCCCATGGTGCCAGTTAGGTTTTTTTTTTTCACCCCCACTCTCCCCCACCCCTCACCCCCACCCCACCTCCTCCTCACCCAGGGCCATTCATGCAATATTTTTTCTTTGGTACAAAATGCATTTTTAGCCATGACTTTCATCCGTCCATCTGTCGGTCCATCCATCTGTCTGTAAACAATTGGTTTCCGACTGATAACTCCAGTTTGGATTATTTGATTTCAACCAAAGTTGATATGTGTATTTTCCAGCTAGTAATACAGGCCAGGTTTGAATATAAGTTCCAGAAATCCCCCCCCCCCCCCTCCCCCAATACACACACACACACAAACTTGTCACTTAGGCAATTATTCCCAAAATGCATTTTGAAGGATTGGGAGTTATTACATGCAAAAAAGAAAATTGACTCATATAGCCCAGCATTGCTTTATGTACTGCATCTTTAATCCTTTACCTAACACAAGTTGAAGCCAACAGTACAAATTATTTTTCTGAAACATCAGATTTTTTCATTTTTTACTTCTAACCATGGCTTATTAGTCCTTATTGCAACAAACTCATCAAGTTTGTTCCATTAATAGGTCATGAGGTATGTTTTGAAGTTGAGAAATGAAAAAATAAAATTTGAATAGCAAATTTTGTATATCACGAGTGCAGATATGGCAGATTCGTTAGGTAAACTGTTAACAAAAAATGGCTCTGACTATTTTGCATCTAAGCATTGCCATTCCTGGGACAGTCGGGCTGCATGCGTGACATCACTCTAGTTTATTATTTTTTTATTTTCTGTCTCAAACACAAAGGTTATGACCCCTCTTTGGAATGAGCTTATCAAGCTCGTTCCAATGAGGTGTCATAACCTATGTTTTTGAGACAAAAATGAAAAGAAATAGTTGTTCAAGAATTTTTTTTTTGCAAGTGTCGTCTGCTTTTCATGATAGGTAAAGGGTTAAAAGAAACAAAAAGGTAAAATTTCTTTTTCTGTTTCTGTCAGATAAAATTGTTTTTTTGTTTTCAAACCTCTAGAGCAACTTAACTTCAATGAAATGCAGGTAAAAAAAAAGGGTACAAGTTATGTTTTTGTAAATTTGAAATTGATTTCAACAACTGTTTATTATAATTCTTACCTGTATCAAAATATAAGTGGAGTTTGCTTTTCAAATTTGTTTCCTTTGTACTTCATTCTCCTTTGAATTACCAAAGCTCCTTTTTTATTATACCCCTACTTTCGAAGAAAATGGGGGTATGCTGGATTACATGTGTCAGTGCGTCCGTCCATCCATCTTAGCATCTGTGCGTCCGTGTGAGAGTCCATCCGAGAATATTGATAACTTAAGTAAATTATTATTTTTTATAATATTTGTTGGTCATAGGTATGCCCACACTAGTTATTTTTTTTATTATTACTTGTTCACTTAGAAATTGTGTCCGTCCGAGCCAAATTTTTTCTGTTCAGCCTATATCTCGGGTATTGAATGTTCTATTGCAATGAAATTTGCCATGAACACTGCTTATGGTATAGGCTTTAAAAAAAGGATTCAGTGATATTTTTCACATTCTCTTTTTTAGTGTTATCCCCCTTTTTAGCTCAACTTTGGCGAAGCTCAATTTGAGCTTATGCCATGGCAAGTTGTCCTTCGTCTGTCTGTCCGTCAACACGGCTCGGGCTAGAGGCCGTATTTATGAACCGATCATTACGAAACTTCTTGGGCACCTTTGTTATGACCGTGGGACAAAAACGAGTGTTTTGGGGTCCGATCCGAAATTCAAGTTGGCCGCTGGCAGCCATTTTGTATGAAAGTAGGTGTGATCAGATTTTTGCGCAGAACTTCCATATGAAAGCGCTGATTTGAATAATTTTTTGTATGAATGCTTAGTACCATGGGATACATCACATATAATACGGGTTTTTTTCTTGTGCGTAAATTATGCAAATTAGACTAATTTTGATGTTTTTTTGTGTTACTTTCAGCACTGTAAGTGCAAATGCCAATACGGCTCGGGCTAGAGGCCGTATTTATGAACCGATCTTCACGAAACTTCTTGGGTACCTTTGGTATCACCGTGGGACGAGAACGAGTGTTTTTGGATCCGGTCCGAAATTCAAGATGGCCGATGGCAGCCATTTTGTGCAAAATTAGGTGCAATCAGATTTTTGCACAGAACTTCCATATGAAAGCGCTGATTTGAATAATTTTTTGTGTGAATGTTTAGTACCATGGGATACATCACATATAATACAGGTTTTTTTATCGTGCAGAAATTATGCAAATTAGATGAACTTTGATTTTTTCAGTGCGACATACACACAATAAGTACACATGTCAATACGGCACAGGCTAGAGTCTGTATTTATGAACCGATCTTCACGAAACGTCTTGGGTACCTTTGTTATCACCTTGGGACGAGAACGAGTGTTTCTGGGTGCAGACTAAATTCAAGATGGCTGCCAGTGGCCATTTTGTACCGAAATTAGGTCTAATCAGTTTTTTGTACACAACTTCTATACGGCTCAGGCTAGAGGCCGTATTTATGAACCGATCTTTACGAAACTTCTTGGGTACCTTTGTTATCACCGTGGGATGAGAACGAGTGTTTTGGGGTGTGGTCCGAAATTCAAGATGGCCACCGGCAGACATTTTGTATCAAAATTAGTGCAGTCAGTCTTTTGTACAGAATTTTTGTATGAAAGTTCTGATTTGAATAAATTTTTGTATGAATGTTTAGTAACATGGAATACATCACATATTGTACGGGTTTTTTTCTCTTGCAGAAATTATGCAAATTAAATGAACTTTGATTTATTCAGTGCTACTTATACAATGTATGTGCACATGTCAATACGGCTCGGGCTAGAGGCTGTATTTATGAACCGATCTTCACAAAACTTCTTGGGTACCTTTGTTATCACCTTGGGTTGAGAATGAGTGTTTCTGGGTGCAGTCCAAAATTCAAGATGGCTGCCAGTGGCCATTTTGTACCGAAATTAGGTCCAATCAGTTTTTTGTCACAACTTCTATACATCTCGTATTTATGAACTGATCTTCACGAAACTTCTTGGATACCTTTGTTTTCACCTTAGGATAGGAACGAGTGTGTTTTGGGGTGCCTTTGTTATCACTGTGCTATGAGAACAAATATTTTGGGGTTCAGTCAGACCCACTCTGCGACTGAAAGATTTTTTTCTAGTTTAGCATCTGACTGTCACCCACCTTTACAATACTTTACTTATACATTTGTTACAGGCTATGGTCAGTATTTATGTACAGACCGTTACAATACTTTATATGTACCTTTGTTATCAGGTCATTACCTAGATGTTTGTCATTGCTGTGTCACATACTATATATGTGCATGTCTTGACAAGTTGAGCTACAGTGTCATTGATTGACACTTTCATTTGACTTAGAAATTGTAGGAAATGGACATCATTTGTCTGTTCAGCCTGTTTCTCAGGTATGGGTTATCGGATTTCAGTGAAATATGGCATGCAGTTTGCCTATGACAAAGACTTCTGCCTCATTGCATAAAACTTCCAAACACCAAACAATTTACCATACCTTTTGACTTAGAAATTGTTGGAAATTATTGAAAACTTTCGAAGAAAATGGTGGTGGGGGGGGGTGTATACTGGATTGGGGTTATCAGATTTCAGTGAAATATGGCATGCAGTTTGCTTATGACAAAGGCTTCTGCCTCATTGCAGAAAACTTTCAAACACCAAACAATTTACCATACCTTTTGATTTTGAAATTGTTGAAAACTTTCGAAGAAAATGGGGGGGGGGGGGGGTATACTGGATTGCGTCTGTCCATCTGTGCATCCGTCTGTCAGTCCATAGGAGAATATTCATAAATAATATTTGTTGGTCTTAGGTATGCCCACACTAGGCGGTACACCACGTGGGGGTAGGCACCGGACGAATCTTGTTTTCCAAGAAATTTGCAGTCACTGATTTTGTTTCAACCTTTATGAAATTATTTCCAAAGAATAATACATTCCATGTTCAGTTCTTACATTTACTGGAGCTGTTGAAGTTACATTTCTTTGAATAAAAAATAGTGCCTATATTTTGGTGCTTGCCATGGCTAATAATTTGCGGGCCCTTTTATCATTGAAACAAATATTTACATATGATAAATTGGATAATATATATTTTTTATTTCATTTTTCAGGAAGGTGAAGAAATTATCCAGACTTTTTTGAAGAAAGTGAAGGAAATTCCAGTGAATGACATGAGTGATGGCACATTTCTCACAGAAATTAACAAACTGAAAAGTGAAATTGAATCAAAAAACAACTCTTATGTTAAAAAGTTGTTGGGTCGAAAAACCTTTGTCAAATGATATCTTTAAAGAACTTTAGTTATTGTTGATTGTGATCACCACCAATGTGACCTTTTGGAGACATGACTCTCAGTATTTCTTGTTCTTTTCTTTTTGTTTTTCTAATGTCATTTGAGCATGCAGTTGTAGATAACTTCACAGTTTTATTGTAATGTGTTTGCTCTTATATGGTCTCCTGACACTTTCCACATTAGATTTGTTCTGATTTAAATCTTTAACTGGTTGAGTGCTAACATTTTTCTGGTCCATAAAATTGGTTCACATGTTCTTGCTTTGTTACAATTTATGGGAGAGTGCCTATGGGCACTCTCCAATAAATTGTTACAAGGCAAATCAGTACAGACTAAATAAGCTCATTTCAAAGATAATATGAAACACATCCACAGAGTATGAAGCCTTTATGCTGCAGCACCTGCAGTTCAAAATGAAGCCCAAATATGGGCTTTCTGCACTGTACCAGTTAACTGGTAGAGTGCTGGATGCTCATATTTGGGCTTTATTCTTAAGTGCAGGTACCATAAGTTAAAGGTTTCATAATCTGTGGATGTGCTTCATATTATCTTTGAAGTGAAACTATTTCATCTGTGTGGATGTACATGTGAACAAATTTTGATGACCAAAAATAATTTAGTACTCTACCTGACACTACATGGGGGTGAACTTGCAAAAAAAATGTTCTTGATAAAAACCTCTCAAAACAATTTTCTTGTTGCAATTTTTTTCTCAATTTCATGATGAGGGAGGGAGGCCTCTATTTTTTTTTTTTTTTTTTTTTTTGGTTAATCCGCAAAGTTGTCCGGAAAATAGTAAAATAGTAATTTAAGACCTTACACTGTTCTGTGGGAAAAAAATGTCTTTTCAGCAGTAAAAATTTCCCTGAATGTCAATTTAACCAACTGTATCTTTTTTGACAGATCTTCACCAGATGACTGGTAGAGTGCTGAATTATTTTTGGTCATCAAAATTTGTTCACATATCTTTGCCTTGTTACAATTTTTGGGAGAGTGCTATTTTCCCATAAATTGTAACAAAGCAAATCCTGACAGACTAAATAATTTCTCTTGAAAGGCGATATGAACAACATCCACAAAATATGAAGTCTTTAAGTTGTGGTATTGACACTGCAGAGTAAAGCCCAAATATAGGCTTCCAGCACTCTACCAGTTTATACTGTCCTGATGAGTTGCTTCTAGCACTGATCTACAGTTAACAGGATATATGTTAGGTACCCAAATTTGGATTCTACTGAATAATGCTGTCACAGCAACCAGAAAGCTTCATATTGTGTTGTTTTACTTCATATTGTAATGAAAGCAAAAAAATTTTGTTCATTTAATTTGTCTTCTCACAATTTTTTGGGAGAGTGCCACAGTGTCACTCAAATGAATTCTAACAGAACAAATCCATATAAACAAATTGTGATTACCAAAAATTAATTTATCTGTTATGGTCAGAGAACAGGAGAAGCGATTTGTTGAGAATATCGAAATGGTATGAGTTAATAGTTGGAATGAACCATATCATATTTGAGAACATAGCACAGCAAAATGTTGTTTCATATCATCTACAACACTGATATATCATTCCATGACTGCCAGAATCTGTTTTAATGCCCCTGATCTCTAATGACCACATGTCTGTCAATCTGTTGTCCATCTGTAAACCTTTGGTTTCCATCAATTAACTCGGAAACCCCTTTAATCATTCTCATCTCTTGATGATGTGTTGAGGGTAGGTAGTGGGAGTTCCTTTTGATTATTGTCTGGCTTTAATATTCAAGATGGCCACCTAGATTTTGGTTTCCATCATTTAACTTGAGAATGCCTGGACTGATCAGTCTCATCTAATGCTAAAAAATGTATAGTGGATGGATAGCAGAAGTTTTGTTTCAATAAATGTTGGCATACCACAGTAGCCATATTGAATTTGCCACAGCAGCCATATTGATATTGGTTTCTGCTAGCTGACTCAAAAATACCGTCACCAATCATTCTCATCTCCAGATGACATGTTGAGGGTGGGTAGTGGAGGATTCCTTTCCACAATTATTCAGATTAGAAATCCAATATGGCTGTCAAGGAATTCATCTTGATTTTGGTTTTTGTCAATTAACTCCAAAATGCCTTAACTGATCAGTCCCTTCTCATACTGATGTATTGAGGATGGGTTGTGGAAGGTTCCTGTTGGAATTTGTCAGGGTTCCATATTCAGTATTGCTGCCATGACGGCAGTATTGATTTTGCCATGGCTGCCATATTTATTTTGTTTTCCAACAGTTAACTCAGGGATGACTTGTCTGATCAGTCTCATCTCTTCATGGTGTGTTGAGGGTGGGTAGTCATAGGTTCCTTTTGATAATTGTGTATGCCACAGCTACCATCTTCATTTTTGTTACTGTCAACTAACTCAAGAATACCTTGACTCTCTTTGGTGATGTATTCAGAATGGGTAGTGTGAAGTTACATTCGACAATTGTCTGTATTCCATATTCCACAGCAGCCATATTGTTATTTTTATTGGATGGCTGCAGAAAATTGAATAATTTTTATATTCCCCATGTCAAATGGGCTTGCATGGAGATTAACAGAGTCAGACAGCTTGTTTATTTAGAATTGCAGATCTTTACGCCCTCTTGTTTTGTATAAGTTTAGATAGTTACTGACATGTCAGGGGTTTTTAGGCATACGCTATCCATGGCATTAAAAGGGGGGATATGCCACGCTTTCCATTGCTCTTGTCCTGAAGACTTGCAGAAGAACTGACCCATTTGTCATGATCAAATATTAACATTACTTCATCAGTTCATACAAGATACAGTTCATATTTATAAATTCTTGCCACAGAGTTCATTTCAAATATATAAGAGATATGTTTTACAATTCTAGTATGTTTATTGATATGCATCTTTTTTCACTAAATTGTTGAAATCTACATTCATCTCACATTGAAATTTATAAATTCTTGTAAAAAATTATCCATTCAGTATATTTTTATCAGATTTTTCAGTAAATGAGTACAAAACTACAGTTTCAGTTTATTATATAGAAGTTCTTTACAACTTGAATTGTGTCTCTTTGAAATCTGTGCAAAGTTTCAAATATTATTTTTATCATATGGCAGTGTAAACATGCATATTATGGTATGGCATTGTCCATTCATCTGCCACTTTTTGGTTTCTAGACAATAATTTGCATTAAAAATGTCACATCTAATCTGTATTTGGTATATGACCTTATCCACAGAAAATGCAGATCAATTTCGAATTTAACATTTCTTTGACATTCCTATTTTTGCTAAAGTCTCCACTAATATTTGGAATACTTGTCAATAAGTATACTTAAAATACTCCAGTGAGAAATTCCCAAAGACATTATTAAATTAAGACTTTACCTCTAAAAAGCTTTGGTGATATATTCACCTTTCCACCATCAAATGTTTTAAGGTGTTAGTTTGGCTGGTTCCTGCGTCATTATTAGCCCAGTTTGACTTTGTGCTATTACCGTCATTTCTCGTCTGTCAGCATACATACAGCCATATGTACTAACATATGTATGTACGTCCACAATTTCCATTTGGCACACTGCACAGGTTGCATTTATGATCAGTTTGCTTTGAAACTTGTTTGGGGTGACCTCTAGATGGGAGCTATCGATTTTCTTCCATTTCCATCAGAAAATGTTGCCATTGGCAACGACCTTTGAACTTAGTTTAGTTAGGCATCAATATTTCCATTTGGCACACCCTACAGATCGCTTTGAAACCTGGTATGTTTGTTTGGGGTGACCTCTAGATGGGAGCTATCGATTTTCTTCCATTTCCATTAAAAAAACGTTGCTATTGGCAATGACCTTTGAACTTAGTTCAGTCAAGCTTCAGTGTATTCCTTTTGCACACCCTACAGGGCACATTTATGATCGGATCGCTTTGAAACTTGGTATACTTGTTTGGGGTGACCTGTAGATGGGAGCTACCAATTTCCATCCATTTCCCTCAAAAAAGTAGCCATTGGCAATGACCTTTGATGAACTTGGTGCAGTTATGCATCAATATTTCTCTTTGGCACACCCTACATGGCACATTTATGGTCGCATCGCTTTGAAAATTGGTATGCTTGTGTGGGGTGACCTCTAGATGGGAGCTGTCGATTTTCTTCCATTTCTGTCAAAAAAAGTTGCCATTATCAACGACTTTTGTTGAACTTAGTGTGGTTATGCATCAGTATAGTCCCTTGGCATGCCCTACAGGGCACATTTATGATCAGATCATTTTGAAACTTGGTATGCTTGTTTGGGGTCACCTCTATATGGGAGCTATCGATTTTCTTCCATTTATGTACACAAGAGGCCCCAGGGGCCTGAGGACACTGACCTGACATGGTAGCCTAAATATCAGCCCAGGGAATTGATTTCAAGAAGTTGCAACTGCCCCTCCTAAGAAAAGCTTATACCAAATATCTAAAGATTCTGACCAGTGGATCTAAAAAACAAGATTTTTAAAGAATATCCCTCATATTGAACTAAGTAATAATTAGGGTTGCCACAGGGAGCCCAAATATGAACCCAGGGACTTGGCTTGAACAAACTTCAATCTCACCTCCAGTGGGATGCTGTATACCAAATATCAAAAGATGGTTGATGTGAAGAAGATTTTTTAAGAATATTCTTCATATTGAATCAAGTTATAATTCAGGCTCCCACAGGGAGCCCAAATATCAACCCAGGGACTTCGCTTGAACAAACTTGAATCTCACCCCCTAAGGATGCTGCATGCCAAATATGAAAACATTCCGACTGCTGAATCTGAAGAAGATGATTTTTAAAGAAAAATTCCTCATATTGAACTAAGTTATAATTCAGGCTCCCACAGAGAGCCCAAATATGAACCCAGGGGCTTGACTTTAACAAACTTGAATCAAACACCCCTAAGGATGCTGCACACCAAATATCAAAACATTCCGACTGCTGGATCTGGAGAAGAAGATTTTTTAAGAAAATTCCTCATTTTGAACTAAGTTACAATTCGAGCTCCTACAGTGAGCCCAAATATGAACCCAGGGACTTGGCTTCAACAAACTTGAATCTTACCTCTAAGCATGCTGCATACCAAATATCAAAAGAATCTGATTGGTTGATCTGAAGAAGAAGATTTTTAAAGAATATTCCTCGAATTTAAACATTTGGGCTCCTATAGAGAGCCCAAATATGGACCCAGGGATTTGATTTCAATAAACATGTGAAAAAATCTTCCAAAGATCTTATGTGTGAAATTTAAAAGCTTTTGGAGCAGTGGTTTGGGAGAAGAGTAGTCTTAAATGTTTTTCCCATTACCCACAGTGTTAAAAAAATGTTGACTCAGGACTTTTTCAAAAGTCCCCAAAAAGTACCCCATGATAAAACCGATAGCAATTTTTTTTAACCATTCCATTCTGTTGGTCCTAAGGAAGCTTCACACCAAATAAGAATTCTCAGTGCTGCGTAGTTTAGGAGATATGGGCGTTTTAATTTTTTTCTATTTTTAGCTCCCGTGGTTCCCATTGGGGTGACAGGAAAATATATTTGGGCACAAATTAAGTACTTATCACCCAATAAGCCCGCATATCAAATTTGATTTAAATCTGCCTCTCGGTTTGGAAAATAGAAATTTTGGGCGGGGCAAAAATTCTTGCCCCTCCCATAACAAAGGCAAATATAGCTTCTCAAACTTCTCTTGAACAAATCTGAGTCTACACCTCAAAAGGAAGCTGCACACCAAATATCAAGTCTCTGCTACTGCAGGTTCATGAGACAAAGATTTTTTTAAGATTTAAGCACATTTTTTGGGCGTGGCCCTACCAAGGGGCGAGGCAACTTGATTTGAACAAAATCAAATTGCGATGTCATAACAAACTATTATCTCAAATATCAATTAAATTGGTTCAGCGGTTTGGGAGGAGAAGACGCAAACACCATGTTCATGGACGATGAACAGTGAGTGATCACTTTAGCTCTCCTGACTGAAAGTCAGGTGAGCTAAAAAACATTGCCGTTAGCATCGACCTTGGATCTTACTGAAAGTCAGGTGAGCTAAAAAACATTGCTGTTAGCCTCGACCTTGGATCTTAGAGCAGTTGGACATCAGTATATTTTAATATTAAAACCAATGGCCGAGACTTAGCTGGTGCAACCTCAATGTTATTAAGGGCCAAACACAAATTTTGAACCCCCTGCACCCCCAAATTTGCATACAATACTGACAATTAAAAGTCCTATCTGGCCATCCATACTATTAATACTTGTGAATGCCCAGTACACAGGAAGAGAACGGAAATGGTGCCAACATCATTCTTCTGTTCGGCCCAAAGTCAGTAACAACTGAACTGACATTAAATTCTTATTTTAGCTTAACTTGACAAAGTCAAGATAAGCTATTGTCATCACGCGTGCGGAAGTCTGTTAGTCTGTGAATCTGTGAGTCCATGAGTTTGTTCACATTTTCCTTTAGCACAGTCTACACCCCGTAGTTCTTGTCTGATTGTCACAAAATTTCATATGCAGGTTTGGGTTCATGTCTAGATGAGAAAGCCCCCTTTTGGTCGTGATTGGTCAACTGGTATGGCTGCCCGAGCCAAAACCCCAAAACCATTAGCACAGTCTACAAGTCGTATTTATGAAGGGATTTCATTGTAACTTGGTAGAATGCCTCTGTATAATACCTAGATGAGAACGTCCCCTTTTGGTCATGATCTGGCAACCGTGATGGCTGCCCAAGTCCGAAACCCCAAAACTTTTAGCACAGTCTGAAGGTCATATTTAATATGGAGGGATTTCATCGTAACTTGGTAGGATGACTCCTTATGATGTCTAGATGAGAATTTCCCCATTTGGGCGTGATCTGCCAACCGTGAAGACTGCCCGAGCCCAAAACCTGAAAACCTTTAGTACAGTCTACAGGTCATATTTATTGAGGAATTTCATTGTAACTTGGTGGGTTGACTTCATATAATGTCTAGATGAGAATGTCCCCTTTTGGTTGCGATCATTCAACCATTATGGCTGCACGAACCCGAATACCTTTAGCACAGACTACAGGTCATATTTATGAAGGGATTTCATTGTAACCTGGTAGGTATGACTTCATATAACTTCTAGATGAGAACGTCCCCTTTTGGACATGATTGGGCAACTGGGACAGCAACAGGGGCCCGAAGCCTGAAAATCTTCAGAACAGTCTACAGGTCATAATTATGAAGGGATTTCATTGTAGTTTGGTAGAATGACTCCAAATAATGTCTAGATGAGAACGTTCTCTTTCAGTCGCGATTATTCAGCCTTGATGGCTGCCCAAGCCCAAAAACCTTCAGCATAGTCTATAGATCATATTTATGGAAGGATTTCATTGTAACTTGTTAGGTTGACTCCATATAATGCCTAGATGATGACATCCCTTTTTGCTCGTGGTTGGCCAACTGTGATGGCTACAGGTGCCTGAAGCCCGAAAATCTTGAGCACAGTCTAAAGGTCATATTTATGAAGGGATTTCATTGTAACTTCTTAGGATCACTCCAAATGATCTCCAGATGAGTATGTCCCCTTTTGGTTGTGATCATTCAACCATGATGGTTGCCTGAGCCCAAAGCCCGAAAATCTTTAGCACCATCTTCAGGTCATATTTAAGAAGGGATTTCATTGTAACTTGGTTGGTTGACTTCATACAATGTCTAAATGAGAACAGCCCCTTTTGGACATGATTGGGCAAAAACATAGCATACAGGGAACAGAAGTGAACATATTCCAAATTATCACAATTCTTGTCTTATTTCATGATCCTTTCATAAACATTGAACATTATCCTTTTCATCAAACACAACACACAAGTTAAGCTATAGTGTCATTGACACTTTCATTTTTAGCCCGTTTACAGTGAGTGCTATAGTCATGACTTTTGTCTGTCCGTCTGCTAACATTTAGAGTTTTGGTTAAAGTTTGTGGTTAAAGTTTTTTTTACTGAAGGTTCAAGTGGGTTTTTTTTCTTTTTTTTCCCATGTTTAGTTAACATTTGGAGTTTTGGTTAAAGTTTGTGGTTAAAGTTTTTTATTCAACTTTCAAGTACAGGCTACACCCCATAGTTCTTGTCTGATCGTCACAAAATTTCATATGCAGATTTTGGGTCATGTCTAGATGAGAACGTCCCCTTTTGGTCGTGATCGGTCAACCGGTATGGCTGCCTGAGCCCAAAACCTGAAAACCATTAGCACAGTCTACAGGTCGCATTTATGTAGGGATTTCATTGTAACTTGGTAGGATGCCTCTGTATAATGCCTAGATGAGAACATCCCCTTTTGGCCATGATCTGTCAACCGTGATGGCTGCCCAAGCCCAAAACCCAAAAATTTTTAGCACAGTCTGCAGGTCATGTTTAATATGGAGGGATTTCATTGTAACTGGTACGATGACTCCGTATGATGTCTAGATGAGAATTTCCTCATTTGGGCGTGATCTGACAACCGTGATGACTGCCTGAGCCCAAAATCCGAAAACCTTTAGCACAGTCTACAGGTCATATTTATGAAGGGATTTCATTGTAACTTAATAGGTTGACTTCATATAATGTCTAGATGAGAAAGTCCCCTTTTGGACGTGATTGGGCAACTGTGATGGCTACAGGGACCCGAAGCCCAAAAACCTTTAGCACAGTCTACAGGTCATATTTATGAAGGGATTTAATTGTAACTTGGTAGGATGACTCCAAATAATGTCTAGATGAGAACAGCCCATTTTGATCTCGATCATTTAGCCTTGATGGCTGCCCGAGCCCAAAAACCTTTAGGATAGTCAAAAGATCATATTTATGGAAGGATTTCATTGCAACTTGTTAGGTTGACTCCATTTGATGCCTAGATGATGACATCGTCTTTTGGTCGTGATCATTCAGCTATGATGGCTGCCCGAGCCCGAAGTCTGAAAACCTTTAGCACAGTCTTCAGGCCATATTTATGGAAGGATTTCATTGTAACTTGTTAGGTTGACTCCATATAATGCCTAGATAATGACATCCCCTTTTGTCATGATTGGTCAAATGTGACGGCTACAGGTGCCCGAAGCCCAAAAACCTTGAGAGCAATCTACAGGTCATATTTATGAAGGGATTTCATTGAACTTCGTAGGATCACTCCAGATGATGCCCAGATGAGAATGTGCCCTTTTGGTTGTGATCATTCAACCATGATGGCTGCCCGAGCCCGAAGGCTGAAAACCTTTAGCACAGTCTACAGGTCATATTTATGAAGGGATTTCATTGTAACTTGGTAGGTTGACTTCATATAATGTCTAGACGAGAACGTCCCTTTTAGGACATGATTGGACAACTGTGACCGCAACAGGGGCCCGAAGCCCAAAAACCTTTAGAACAGTCTACAGGTCATAATTATGAAGGGATTTCATTGGAAGGATGACACAAAATAATGTCTAGATGAGAACATTTTAGTTGCGAGCATTCAGCCTTGATGGCTGCCCGAGCCCAAAAACTTTTAGCATAGTCAAAAGGTCGTATTTATGGAAGGATTTCATTGTAACTTGTTTGGTTGACTCCATATAATGCCTAGATGATGTCATCACCTTTTGGTCGTGATTGGTCACCTGTGATGGCTACAGGCGCCTGAAGCCCGAAAATCTTGAGCACAGTCTACAGGTCATATTTATGAAGGGATTTCATTGTAACTTGATAGGATCACTCCAGATGATGCCCAGATGAAAATGTCCCCTTTTGGTTGCGATCATTCAGCTATGAATGCTGCCCGAGCCTGAAAACCTTTAGCACAGTCTTCAGGCCATATTTATGAAAGGATTTCATTGTAACTTGGTAGGTTGACTTCATATAATGTCTAGATGAAAACAGCCCCTATTGGACATGATTGGGCAAGTGTGATGGCTACAGGGGCCTGAAGTCCGAAAACCTATAGCACAGTCTACAGGTCATATTTATGAAAGGATTTCATTGTACCTTGGTAGGATGACTCCAAATAATGTCTTGATGAGAACGTCCCCTTTTGGTCGCGACCATTCAGCTTTGATGGCTGCCTGAGCCCAAAAACCTTTAGCATAGTCTATAAGTCATATTTATGGAAGGATTTCATTGTAACTTGTTAGGTTGACTCCATATAATGCCTAGATGATGACATCCCCTTTTGTCATGATTGGTCAAATGTGACCGCTACAGGGGCCCGAAGCTCAAAAACCTTAAGTACAGTCTACAGGTCATATTTATGAAGGGATTTCATTGTAACTTCGTAGGATCATTCCAGATGAGAATGTCTCCTTTTGGTTGTGCTCATTCAACCATGATAGCTGCCTGAGCCCAAAGCCTGAAAACCTATAGCACAGTCTACATGTCATATTTATGAAGGGATTTCACTGTAACTTGGTAGGTTGACTTCATATGTCTAGATGAAAACACCTCCTTTTGGATGCAATTGGACAACTGTGATACTATGGGGGCCTGAAGCCTGAAAACCTTAAACATGGTCATATTTATGAAGGGATTTCAATGTAACTTGGTAGGATGATTCCAATTAATGTCTAGATGAGAACGTCCCCTTTTGGTCAAGATCATTATACCCCCCGCAAACAAAGTTTGGGGGGGGGGGGGGGGGGGTATATAGGAATCGCCCTGTCCGTCCGTCTGTCCATCCTTGTAAGCGCAACTCCTCCTAAACTGTTTGAAGAATTTTCATGAAACTTTACACAATGGAAGAACTCCATATGAAGATGTGCATGAAGCAATATAATTCCGTTCTGACATTTCCAAGGGGAGATAATCTAACTTATACTGTCTGTCCATCCTTGTAAGCGCAACTCCTCCTAAACCGTTTGAAGAATTTTCATGAAACTTTACACAATGGAAGAACTCCATATGAAGATGTGCTTGAAGCAATATAATTCCGTTCTGACATTTCCAAGGGGAGATAATCTAACTTATACTGTCTGTCCATCCTTGTAAGCGCAACTTCTCCTAAACTGTTTGAAGAATTTTCATGAAACTTTACACAATGGAAGAAATCCATATGAAGATGTGCATGAAGCAATATAATTCCGTTCTGACATTTCCAAGGGGAGATAATCTAACTTATACAGTCTGTCCATCCTTGTAAGCGCAACTCCTAAACCATTTGAAGAATTTTCATGAAACTTTACACAATGGAAGAACTCCATATAATTCAAGGGGAGATAATCTAACTTATACATTTCAGGCGTGCGGGTATCACTTTCTCACAGTACCTCTAGTTTAGCTTTGATGGCTGTCCGGGCTCAAAACCCCAAAACCTTTAACATAATCTATAGATGATATTTATGGAAGGATTTCATTGTAACTTGTAACTTAACTCCATATAATGCCTAGATGATGACGTCTGCTTTTGGTTGTGTTTGGTCAACTGTGATTGTTCCAGGGCCCCGAAGCCCGAAAACCTTGAGCACAGTCTACAGGTCATATATATTAAGGGGTTTCATTGTAACTTCATAGAATCACTCCAGATTATGCCCAGATGACAACGCCCACTTTTGGTCACGATCATTAAACCATGATGGCTTCCCGAGCTTCCCAAGCCAAAAACTTTAGTACAGACTACAGTTCGTATTTGTGAAGGAATTTCATTGTAACTTAGTAGAATGACTCAGTATAATGTCGAGATGAGGACGTTCCCTTTTAGTTGCAATCGGTCTACCATCATGGCTACACAGGCCTGAAGCCTGAAAACTTTCAGCACAGTCTACAGGCCATATTTATGCAGGGATTTCAATGTAACTTGACAGGATGACTCATTTTGAAATAATTTCACTGTAACTTGGTAACTTTCATTGACATACGTTAACTGTGAGGTCATATTAACCCACCCCTCGGCTCTTTACCACGATGTACACCTCATATTACTTTTATTAAAAACATAGCAGACAGGGAACAGAAATTAACATATTCCCAGTTATCACAATTCTTGTCTTATTTCATAATCCTTTCATAAACATTGAACATTATCCTTTTCATCAAACACAACACACAGACAAGTTAAGCTAGTGTCATTGATACTTTCATTATCTCTTCCCACAAGGGAGGGATATAGCACAGAGCTCTCTCTGTCTGTCTGTCTATCTGTCAGTCCGTCCGTTCGTTCGTCAGTCCATCTGTCTGTCCGAACTTTCTTTATGCCATAACTTAAACAAAAGTTAACGGATTTCAATTCTTTTCAGTACATGTCTCTAGACCAAGTTTGATGACCACAATCATCCAATGAAAATTGTTGAAGTTATTGCCCTGCCCAGCCCCCGCCAATTAGGCATTTTTTTCTTCCTTTCCTCCAATATGCATTTTGAACTATTTACAGTCACTACATGAGTAACTTTTTTTTCAACTCACGTAACTACCCACCCCCCACCCCCCCCCCCCCCCCTCCCAGGGGCCAATTAGGTTTTTTCTTTCGTCAAAAATGCATTTTTACAGTTTTGCTTAAAAGTTTGTGGTTAAAAATCCAGACAAACACCACACACCCCCCTTTTGCCAATCAATTTCATTCTCCAAACACTCTGTTACAATGTCATTTCTTTTTTTTTCATTTCGGGCAAGGTCTACTGAAGCTGGTTTCAAATAATATTGGCATTCATTTAACCCTTTTCACAACACTTTTCAAACTTAGCTTCTCTAAATTTCAAATTGGGCTTCTATCACATACTTTATTACTTTTTATCACCCCCCCCCCCCCCCCCCCCCACAAGGGAGGAATGTAGCACAGAGCTCGCTCCGTCCATCTATCTGTCAGTCTGTCCATCCATCCATCAGTCCATCCGTCTATCCGAACTTTCTTTATGCCATAACTTAAACAAAAGTTAACAAATTTCAATTCTTTTCAGAACATATCTCTAGGTCCAACCAATGAAAATTGTTGAAGTTATTTGTATTTATAATATAATACCGGCCAGGTATGAATATAGGTTCCACAACTCCACCCCCCCCCCCCCCCCCCCCCCACACACACACACACACACACACACACGCACACACAAACACACGTCACTTAGGCAATTATTCCCAAAATGCATTTTGAAGGACTGGGAGTTATTACATGCAAAAAAGAAAATTGACTCCCATAACCCAACATTGCTTTATGTACTGCATCTTTAATCCTTTACCTAACACAAGTTGAAGCCAACATTACAAATTATTTTTCTGAAACATCAGATTTATGGCTTATTAGTCCTTATTAAGCTCATCAAGCTTGTTCCATTAATAGGTCATGAGGTATGTTTTGGAGTAGAGAAATGAAAAAATAAAATTTGAAGAGCAATTTTTGTATATCACATGTGCAGATATGGCAGATTTGTAAGGTAAACGGATAACAAAAAATGGCTCTAACTATTTTGTGTCTAAGCATTGCCATTCCTGGGACAGTCGGGCTGTATGCTTGACATCACTCTAGTTATGATAGTTGTCTGAGGCGTTTAGCCCTATTGATAACGCCATATTAACCTAGTGTGGTTAATAAGCATTCTTTCAAATGCCTATAGTCAACTCCTTTTCAGGATTATATTCCTGCTGCGGAACAGTTTTTGTCTCCCACTTTCATTTTTATCAAATCTAATGTTGTGGATTATATTTCCTCTTGATGATTGAACATTATGTCTATATGGTGTATTATTTGATGACATGGTGTACTGTCTTGATTTCAAGGGATATGTCGACGCTATTTCTGTGTGTATATTCCTTGCAATAGTGCTATGTTCATCACAAATGTTGTCCGTCCTTAGTGGCATTATGGAGTCGGTCAGACGTGAAGGAGCCGCCACATGGTTTCTATACTATTCTAGATAACTAACACTAAAGCGTTATGAGTCGCGCTGGGTTAGTGTCATTCTGCTTGCATGGGCTAACTAAAAGCTTTTTTAGCTGTATTACTCTTTATTGAGAGCAGCAGCAGCATAGCTTTGGGAATGTAGCGTGAAGTTTCTTTTTATACGCCCGTTTGAACGGGACGTATTATAGTATGGCGTTGTCCGTCCGTCTGTCCGTCCGTTTGGTTTCCGAACAATAACTTTAGTATTTGTTTTCCGATTGGCTCCAAAGTTGGTATGTGGTTTAATCACAACAAAATACAGGTCAAGTTCGAATATGGGGTCGGTCCGAACATTTTTCGCCTGAATTATGGCCCCAGTTGGACTTAGAATTCGTCAAATATTTGGTTTCCGGTTGATAACTTTAGTATTTGTTTTCCGATCGGCTCCAAATTTGGTATGTGGTTTAATCACAACAAAATACAGGTCAAGTTCGAATATGGGGTCGGTCCGAACATTTTTCGCCTGAATTATGGCCCCTGTTGGACTTAGAATTCGTCAAATATTTGGTTTCCGGATGATAACTTTAGTATTTGTTTTCCGATCGGCTCCAAATTTGGTATGTGGTTTAATCACAACAAAATACAGGTCAAGTTCGAATATGGGGTCGGTCTGAACAATTTTTGCCTGAATTATGGCCCCTGTTGGACTTAGAATTCGTCAAATATTTGCTTTCCAGATGATAACTTTAGTGTTTGTTTTCCGATTGGCTCCGAACTTGGTATGTGGTTTAATCACAACAAAATACAGGTCAAGTTCGAATATGGGGTCGGTCTGAACAATTTTTGCCTGAATTATGGCCCCTGTTGGACTTAGAATTCTTCGTCAAATATTTGGTTTCCGGATGATAACTTTAGTATTTGTTTTTCGATTGGCTTCAAACTTGTTAGTCTTTTTCTCAAATGACTGAAAAATTTAGTCATTTCACAAAATCACTGATTTCAAAGTCTGACCGTAACATATATATATATGCCAGTATAAATTTCTCGCACTCTAAAAAAATTGCAAATGTGTTAAAATGGTACAATTTGAACAGTTCAAGGGCGTATGATGCAATGCCCAGCGGTGCTCTTGTTCTTATAGCAAAAAAGGAATTTGTGACTGTCCCAACAAGCCTTAATATTACGGCGCCGGCCTTACTTATCTAGCGATTCAAGTATTGCGGGTGAGGGGGTTTCAATATGATATATTCGTTGAACAACCCCCCCCCTCTTCCTCCCCCCCCTACCAATATGTTAAGAGGCAATTACAGGGCACGACGTAGTGCTCTTCCTGTAAGCCCCGTATGCATTCTATTATATGCATGCCTTTCATTGCTCTGCGACTGGCGGGTGGGTTGTGGTCTTATGGCGGCATCAGGGGCCCAGCCACTCTAGTTGGTTTGCTTCCTGTGATTGATCGTTCATAAGTGATATATGAACATATGATACCTGAACAGTAACTGTTCTTGGGTTCCAAATTCTATCATGAATACATTCGGTTGGTAGTATTAGCTTTCATGTTCCTGTAGGGCAGGCATGTCGGTTATCTGGCCGACATTCTCCAAATGTTGCAATTAGTTTACTCTGAGTAGTTACACTCAGAGCTGTCTGCTTTTCTTACGACGTATGAGTCTCTTCCTCAGGTTAATCGCATTAACATTGTTTTAAGGTGGGATTCTGTTGATTGCGTGCATAATATGTATACATTATTAGGCAGACTTATTACGGAATGGATTTTCTTGATTCGAGCTCTGCATTACTATAGAGCTTATGAAAATTTGGGGCCTAGTTGGATCAGTTGTGGAGTTTCCAACAGACCGTCTATGCATACGTTTTCTATTTTTGACTTCATTATTCGAAGTGGTAAATTCTTTCTCCGAGCAATCATTGGTTTTAACGGATCTAGGGAACAGTGTATTATTGGGGACGGTCTGTGACAGGCTTTTTAATCGTATCCCGTTCCATATTCAAAATCCAGTTTTCAGCCGTAAAGTGGTACATGAGGCATATTCCTACACTCATATAATTGTACGGTTACAATTGGGTGGTTCATTATTGGAATTGTACACCTGAATGTGGTCGCCTGTGTGTTGGCTAAGAAACGTATAGTTCTATTAGATAAATTTCCATTAGGATTCATTTGGACAAGTTTAAGGTTGTACATATTTATATTACTGGATTTTGACCTATCTAGTATTCCGGATGCAGCATATGTTTTGAAGCTTGCGATTTTAATAACCGTGATCGCCATGATGTAGCTTTAGCTGCTGAGGTGGCATTAAGCACCAATAAATTAATAATATATTAATAATAATTAATAGCCGGGTGCCTTTTAGACGAATATATATATTATTCGGTACTGCTTTTTCACCGTTTCCAGACCATTCCCTTCTTTGTTTTGAAGATTACTTCTTAAAAAAAAGTGGGGGGGTGGGGGGGAGGAAGGGGGTGTTTCTCTTTACCTCTTCTGGCCTTTTAATAAATGTGTAACTGTGAGTTCAGCGTTTATCGTCTGTAGATTATTCTGATATTACTCTCACTCTCGGACACACTTTTCCTAATTTTAAGTGACTTATTCCAGACTAGCCTTAAAATTGGGGGCTTGTTACACCCATTTAGCGTAATTATTTATGCTAAGTAATAGGGAATTACTTGGATATTGCTTCTTATTTTGGTGGTATGTCTTCTATAATTGTGGTATAGCAAGACATATAGGTAATTCCTTAAAATTTTAATCTCCTTTTCACTTTGGGAGTTCCAATGCAGGCTAAGGAGCTGTATTTTGGTCTGCCAATTCTTTAAGTCCTAGGCCCTCCGCCTTTTTACGAATCAGCTAAGTCTGGGCCATTGGTTTTAGCATTAAAATATGATAAATTTAAAGTAATTTGAATATTTTTAATACTTACCAATGGTCCAGACAGGGATTGCCTTCCCATGAGTGGGCACTCATACTTCCCCACTGAGTTATCACTTCAGTAGGCACAACCAGGAAGAATGATGTTGGCGCCAATTCCAGTCTCTTCCTGGGTACTGCGCATGCGCAAGTACTAAAAGTATGGAGTGCCAGATAGGACTTTTAATTTTTAGCTCACCTGAGCGAAGCTCAGCGAGAGCTTTACTGATCGTGATCCGTCTGTCGTCCGTCGTCCATCGTCCGTCGTCCGTCCGGCGTTAACTTTACATTATCGACTTCTCCTCCTAAACCACTAGCCCAATTTTATTCAAATGTTGGCTAAATGTTTATTACCTAATGCCAATTCAGATTTGTTCAAATGAAGTTGCCCCTCCTCCTGGGTGGTGCCACGCCCCCAAGGGGCACCAAAATCTTGGTAAATCTTCTTCTCATGAACCAGCAGTAGCAGAGACTTGATATATGGTATGCACCTTCCTTTTGAGGTGTAGACTCAGATTTGTTCAAGAGAAGTTTGAGGGATAATATTTGGCGTCGTTATGGGAGGGGCAAAAATTTTGGCCCCGCCCCTAATTTCTATTTTCTGAACCGAGAAGCCGATTTCAACCAAATTTTACGTGAGGGCTTATTGGGTCATGAGTACTTGATTTATGTAAAAAAAAAATTTCCCGCAGCCCCGTGGGAACCGCAGGAGATAAAAATAGAAAAAAATTAAAACGCCCATATCTCCAAAACTGCACGGCACCGAGAATTTTTATTTGGTGTGAAGCTTCCTTAGGACCAACAGAAAGAATTGGTAAAAAAAAATTGCCATCGGTTTTATCATAGGGTACAGTTTCGGGACTTTGAAAAAGTGCTGAGTCAGCACTTTTTAACACTGTAGGCAATGGGAAAACATTAAAAAATCTTCTTCTCCAGATCCAGCAGGCAGGATCTTTAGATATTTGGTATGCAACATTGTAGGGTGGATCTGATTCAAGTTTGTTCAAATCGGCCCCCTGGGTTCATATTTGGGCTCAGTATAGGAGCCCGATTTTGAACTTAGTGCATTTCAGGCAAATTTCTTAAAAAATCTTCTTCTCCAGATCCAGCAGGCAGAATCTTTTGATATTTGGTATGCAACATTGTGGGGTGGATCTGATTCAAGTTTGTTCAAATCGGCCCCCTGGGTTTATATTTGGGCTCAGTATAGGAGCCCAAATTTGAACTTACTGCGTTTCAGGCAAATTTCTTTGAAAATCTTCTTCTCCAGATCCAGCAGGCAGAATCTTTTGATATTCGGTATGCAACATTGTGGGGTGGATCTGATTCAAGTTTGTTCAAATCGGCCCCTTGGGTTTATATTTGGGCTCAGTATAGGAGCCCAAATTTGAACTTACTGCATTTCAGGCAAATTTCTTTGAAAATCTTCTTCTCCAGATCCAGCAGGCAGAATCTTTTGATATTTGGTATGCAACATTGTGGGGTGGATCTGATTCTATTTTGTTCAAATCGGCTCCCTAGATTCATATTTGGGCTCACTATAGAAGCTCGAATTTGAACTTAGTGCATTTCAGGCAAATTTCTTCAAAAATCTTCTTCTCCAGATCCTGCAGGCAGAATCTTTTGATATTTGGTATGCAACATTGTGGGGTGGATCTGATTCCAATTTGTTCAAATCGGCCACCTGGATTCATATTTGGGCTCACTATAGAAGCCCAAATTCAAACTTAGTGCATTTCAGGCAAATTTCCCAAAAAATCTTCTCCAGATCCAGCAGGCAGAATCTTGTGATATTTGATATGCAACATTGTGGGGTGGATCTGATTCAAGTTTGTTCAAATTTGCCCCCTGGGTTTATATTTGGGCTCAGTATAGGAGCCCAAATTTGAACTTAGTGCATTTCAGGCAAATTTCTTTGAAAATCTTCTTCTCCAGATCCAGCAGGCAGAATCTTGTGATATTTGGTATGCAGCATCCTAAGGGGGTGAGATGCAAGTTTGTTCAAGCCATGTCCCTAGGTCCATATTTGGGCTCACTGTGGGAGCTTGAATTGTAACTTTGTTCGAAATGAGGAATTTTCTTAAAAAATCTTCTTCTTCAGATCCAGCAGTCGGAATGGTTTGATATGTGGTGAGTAGCATCCTTTTGGGGGGGGGGGGGGGGGGGATTCAAGTGTGTTGAAGCCAAGTCCATGGGTCTATATGTGGGCTCCCTGTGGGAGCCCAAATTATAACGTAGTAAATATGAGGAATTTTTCTTTAAAAATCTTCTTCTTCAGATTCAGCAGTTGGAATGTTTTGATATTTGGCATGGAGCAACCTTAGGGGGCTGAGATTCAAGTTTGTTCAAGCCGAGTCCCTTGGTTCATATTTGGGCTCACTATGGGAGCCTGAATGACAACTTAGTTCAAAATGAGGAATTTTCTTTAAAAATCTTCAGATCCAGCAGTCGGAATGCTTTTGATATTTTTTATGCAGCATCCTTAGGGGGGTAAGATTCAAGTTTGTTCAAGCCATGTCCCTAGGTCCATATTTGGGCTGATTGTGGGAGCTCGAATTGTAACTTGGTTCAAAATGAGGAATTTTCTTTAAAAATCATCTTCTTCAGACCCAGCAGTCGGAATGCTTCGATAATTGGTGTGCAGAATCCTTAGGGGTGTGAGTTTCAGGTTTGTTAAAGCCAAGTCCCTGGGTTCATATATGGGCTCCCTGTGGGAGCCCGAATTATGACTTAGTTCAATATGTGGAATATTCTTTAAAAATCTTTTTTTTAGATCCACTGGTCAGAATATTTGGTTTCAGCTTTTATTAGGAGGAGCAGATGCAACTTGTGGAAATCAATTCTCTGGGTTGATATTTAGGCTACCATGTCAGGTGAGCACCCTCAGGCCCCATGGGGCCTCTTGTTTTGAAAAGCTTCTACTCAGAAAGGACTTTGAAATGAAAACCAATGCAGAGAATAGTCAAAACCTTGATTCACAGATAGTGAGTAAACTTGTTTCTGTAAGACAAAGCAGAAAGAAACAAGAGGAATACCATATGCTACTATTAACTATGTAGGAAAGCTGGTCAGATGGCATCCATTTTTTGTATTGGTGTTACTGAAAATATTTTCTAATTATTAGTCCCCCCACGGTTTCACTTTTGTTGGAAATTGTAATTAGTTTTCTGCCTAGAACTTCTAAACAACATTTCCCATTTCAATAATTTTTGGTATGGAGGTGTAACAGCATAAGACAAATAACATATCATACAGGTTTTTTTTTCTCTTGCATAAGTTATGCAAATTAGACAAATTTTTTCTGTCATATTTGTATATATTGTATTGTGTTGTGTCCTGTTACAACCTGTATCTCAGACTCAGAGACGTTTTGACGCTCTCACAGCCGTGGAACGATGTTGCCTTACATTGTCGTCCATGAATACAGGTACAAGTAGCTAATGGGTGGTTGTCAAAATGAGGCACAACAACCGGATTGAGAATGTGCCAGATGTACTGATGACCATTGAGATTCCTATGTACAGTAATCATATCAAGTTTACAATCACGAGAGAGGCACCCCCGGATCATTACTGATTCTCCACCATAAGGAACAGTAGGTCTGCTGTTCCTGGGCATGTAAGCAGTATTTCTATACCTCCACACTCTCATGCGATCATCTGTAATGTGAAGCAGAAACATACTCTCGTCTGACCAATGGGCTCTCCTCCCATGTCCTGAGATTCCAGTGTTGTCTGCCATACACCACTCCAGACGTTGTCTTTGATGCCGATTAGACAGAGCTGGATGCTTGATGACCCTTCTGGACCTCATACCAGTGCTTTGAGACAGTTTTGGACAGTTCTGTTGTACAAATGCCTGTTGGGGAGCCAAAGGCATTTCAAAACCCTGCTTGAAACAAAGCTTTCATGCCTAATGAGGCGTGCCATCTTCCCGAGGAAAGATCTTTCAGGGTTGCCCAGGCCTTGGTTGTTCATTAACATCATTGGTTTGTTGATTTTTTTGGACAAGTCTGCTGATGACAGAATGACTATAGATAGCCAAGTTGCCTTCCAATAGCTTTGAATGACATGCCTGTTGTATGCATGCCAACGATTTGCCATCTTAGTTCCTATAATAATTGCCTCCTTGCCATGTCAACATTTACTGATAAAAGAAGTGACAAATTTTCTTGTTTTATACCCAGATATTGCATGTTGATGATAAGTGTTTTTTTTTTAACATTTGTGGGTAGCAAGCTTCATGTATACAAGGAGATGTGTTTGGGGTATCAACCAAAAACATCATGTTTCACGAGATGAAATGTACTGCAAGACATAGCAATCATTAAAACATAAGTAACAGTAACTTCATTGTCATGGAACATTTCATGGGGGTGTTTCATAAAGTTCCAGGTGTATAGTTATGATTTGATTCTAAACAATTTAGAATTGTTCAACAGCAGGCCATGACAAATCTAATGAGGCCCCAGGTGTCCCTTCTATAGGGCCTACTGATAGGATCCAACATTATTTCGAAATGCAAGGTCTACTTTGATAAATTTAAGAACAGAAGCCCATTCATAAAATGCATGACAAAAATGGCGATAGACAAAAGATTTGGCATACAAGTTCATGTTATTGCTGAGGGCAACCTGAAGATTTGCTTCGTAAAAAAAATAGTCAACAAACTTGTAGTGATCACTCACTGTCTGTCATCCGTCATCCATGAACATGATGTTTGCACCTACTCCTCCTAAACTGGTGAACCAATTTTAGTTAAATTTTAGGTGATTGCTTGTTCTGACATCACACTTTGATTTTTTTTCAAATCACCTTGCCTACACCCTAGGAAGAGGGGGCCTCCAAAATTTTTGAAAAATCTTCTCTTGAACCAGTGGGTACAATGACTTGATATTTGGTACGTAGCTTCCTTTTGAGGTGTAGAATAAAGTTTGTTCAAACGAAGTTCGTGGAGCAATATTTGCTTTTGTAATGGGAAGGGAAAGATTTTTGGCCCTGTGCAAAATTTCTATTTTCTGAACTGATGTTCCAATTTGAACTAAATTTGGTATGTGGTATTATTGAGTCATAAGAGCTAAAAATTTTAATATACTATTCAAAAAAGTAGGGGATATATGATAAAAGTGAGATATATGAAGAAATATATTTATATTTTCATCAAAAAGACAGTTGAGACATTGCACTGTGACATCTGGTGAATGATTTCAACGATAGTTGGGTGTCTGACATGCGCACATTCCATGCACTGAGCTGTAGAAGACATGGAGAGTCAGTCGGAGAATATATCGCATTCAGTCCAAGCCCTCAATACCTTTTAAATCCTCCTCGGTTTGTGAGACAAGTGCGGATCCGATGTGGCATACTCCTCACTAAATGTCAAATATCAGCTTGAATGATGTTATTCCTTTCTTCCAGCAGAGCAGCTGTGAGTTCCTGGACATTGGTAGTGGGCTGTTGGCGTTGTCGTACGTGCATGTCAAGCATATCCAAGACATGCTTGATTGGTGAAAGGTCAGGACTTAGTGCTGGCTAAGGCAGTGTAGTGATGTTCTGCTCCAAGAGGAACTCTGTAGTCGATTCATCTTGGAAAATGAATCGACAGTTGTGATGTCATGCTAATGGCACCACATGAGCTGCTAACATGTTGTCACAGCAGTACTGCCCTGTGAGACACCCTTGGATGACATGTAATGCTGTTCTGCTTGTCATGGTTATGCCTCCCCTCACCTCCACCACCAAAGCTATCGTGCTGCCTAATGGTTACATCATGGTATCGTTTGTTTTGCCCCCACCACACTGTTTTGCCTGTCGTAGAAGTCGAGAGTGAACCTCGATTCGCTGGAAAACATGACGCTGCTCCACCGACGATTGTCCCAGCGCTATCGTACTCCACACCAATTATGCCTTGCTGCGATGTGACGTTCAGTCAAACGTGGAATTATTCAAGGTCGTCGAGCGTACAAATTCTAGCTGTGAAGGCAATTTTGGATAGTATGACCACTGACTCGCACATCAGTCGCTCGGTGCAGCTGCTGTCTAATTTCTGAGGCACTTTGATGGCAGTTACGTAATGCTGTGGTTCAGATGAAACGATCCTGGTTAGCAGTTGTCACCTTTGGACGACCTGACCGACGTCTGTCGTCAACATTGCCTGTCTGACGGTAGCATGACTACAACCTGCTAATCACCAATTGAGTAACGTTGAGAATTTGAGCCACTGCAGTCTGTCTGTTGCCAGCTTCCAACATGCCACGTAAATGTTTGTCATGTGTCAGTCTTCACATACCTCAAAAGTTACATTTCGACCAGAAATTATTGATGAACGAGTTTATACCAAGAAAAGAATGATGAGACCTCTGAAAAAGCCTGTCCAGTACAAATGAAAATTTCAAAACGTACCCCACAGACATTAACCCAGCGCTCATGCAAAAAACCTGCACAAAGTTTTCGTGGGCTGGTGACATTCATGATCCACACTAAACTTGGTAACATATTGATGTGTCCAATCACACGTATCCAATACCATTTTCCGAAAATATCAACATAAGTTTGGATATCCTCTACTTTTTTTTGAATAGTGTATTTGCAAACGCTCATATTTCCCAAACCAATCGGAACAGAGAACACTTTATTTGGTATGAAGCAGGTCCAGTAGAATTGAATGGTAAAAAAAAATTTAATTGCCATTGGTTGTGTCATGGTGTTATGATGGTCAGATTCTTCAGATCCACTAGTCCGAATGCTTTCATATTTGGTATTCAACATCTCTAGGGGTGGGGGGGGGGGGGAGCTTCAAGATTGTTCAATTTCAAGTCCCTCGGTCAATATTTGGGCGAATTTTAACTTCGTGCAATATGAGGAAATTTCTTCAAAAATCTTCAGATCCACCAGTCACAATTACCAAAATGTAAGGAAATGATCAGATTATTTAACTAAATATCCCTATTGACTGAATGTTTTTCACCCGCGAAGTGGGTATTCCAAATAACAGGGTTCAATGTAGCTCACACTGACTTAGTTCATGTAGTTATAAACTTGTACAGTTCAAGACCTATTTTTGTCCCAATTTGCAATGAGTTCTTGGGAATGTGAAAATTTTGTGTCGACTGTTTCAGAATCTATCTTGCCCCCTACAGAAAAAAGTGGTCTCAGCCATAAATTTATAACAAGTGGATGTTTTTTTTTTTGTAACTTCCTTTCCACAAAACGGTGAAGGACAAAGGGAAGGTGTGCTGCATGACACAGCCAGGTCCATTTGGCTATCTGTTCATCCTTCTGTTTGTCCGTCTGTCCATTTGTAAAACTGTCTTTGTCATAACTCTATAATGCTAGGTGGATTTTCATCAGAACATCACATAAAGGCAAACGATGAAGGGATGGTGTGTTGTGCAGTTCCACTAGATTCAAATGACGAAGATGAAAACTTGAATCATGATATTTATTATAAACCCCCCCACTCCCCATCTCAGACCCTCCAACTTTGTTGTCACGAGGTGGGGGTATTATTTGTTCCACCATGTCTGTCTAGACACAATGCTTTTTGCATGCTGAGTCAAGAAATGTTTCATCTAGGAAGAGGAAATTCTTAATGGCTAAAGGGTACCTCCAGCTGATTTTTTTGATGGTCAAGATTACTATGTCTGCCATCTGTAGCCAATGTTTTCTTCACTCCAAGTCAAGATGTGTTTCACTTTTGAAGAGGAAATTACACATGAAGAGTCCTTATGGCACATGGATAACTCCAATTGTTTTTAAAGGTCATGGTCACCATGTCCATTCACCTGACTGTCAACCCAATGCTTTCTGCACTCTTAGTTGAGAAGTATTTCACCTAGGAAGATGAAATGCCATTTGTAGATGCCTTATGTGGTAATGATAACCCCTACTGACTTTGAAAATTAAAAGGTCATAATTAAGATCATTATCTGTCTTTCTGTTGACACAATGTTTTCTGTGCTCGTGAAAAAATGTTTCACCGAAGAACAGAAAATTACACTTTACATTTCTTATGGCATAAGGATAAACCCCTATTGGTTTTGAAGATCCAAACTCAAGGATAAGTTTACCATGTCTGTAAAAACAATGCTTTCTTTGTTGTAAGTTGTGAAGTGTTTCACCCTGGAAGAAGTTGCAACTGTACATTACTTGTGGTATATGTATAACCCCTGTTAATTTTGGAGGTCAAAGATCAAGGTAACCATGTCCATTCATCTGTCTGTAGAAAGTTGAGAAGCATTTCACCTAGGAAAATGAAATGACACATACAGGCATCTTATGGCATGCGATTAACCCCTACTCATTTCAAAGGTCAAGAATGATGTTATCTGTCTGAAGGGGAAATACTTTCTGCATTCTTATGCCAACAGATAATCCCGGTTAATTTTAAAGGTCAACAGTCAACAGTCAAGGGCATCATTTGCATTATTGAAAGTATTTGTTCTATTAAGATAGCTCCAGTTGATTTCTAAAGTTATCCTTACATCCCAGGTCATTTGCTATAGTCAATAACATCTGGAAGTTTAGTTTTTGAGCAACTTATTGAAGAAGTGCTGGGGGCGTGGTGGCTCAGTAGGTAGAGGTCCTTGGTTGGAATCCCACCTGCAGCAACTGCATTGTGTCCTTGGGCAAGACACTTTGCCAACGTGGGGGCACAGTGGCATTGTGTAGTAAGGCGTACTGCATGTTGATGGTACACTTGTCTTCAGCCAATGCTAACCCTGCTTGTATGGAGTTAGTATGTTGGGGAGCTGACAGTTGCTCTCCGGTTCTCTCCGGGTACTCCAGCTGCCTCCACCCGTAAAACTGTCATGGTCATGATTAGCTATTGTGCAGAAATATGTTACCTTAAACATCAATAAATAAATAAATTCAAAAAGTGTTAATATTTTGTTTCATAAAATAGGCACTTAGGGCATCTGCTTGGGGCATCAGTGGCTGGGTGATCACAGTTTATCTTTTTTTTAATTTTCACAGACTTTTTGAAGGTAACAGTAAATTTACTCCGGGTCTTTTATTAGCTCCGCTGACAAAGTCAGCAGAGCTTTTCTTATACTGATTCGTCCATCTGTCCGTCCATCCATCCGTCCGTCGTCAACATTTTATTTGTCCAAGCCATAATTTCTAAACCGCTGAATATTTTTCCACCAAACTTCATAACAATATGTATTATCAATAGACGGTGTGTCATCAATTATTCTGCGGTCTGTAAATCCACAGGGTAAAGGTCACAGGTCACAGGATCAAGAAAATCTTAAGATATTTTTGATATTTGTTTGTCCAAGCCATAATTTCTGAACCGCTGAATATTTTTCGGCTAAAGTTTGTAACAATATTAGTATTAGAAAACATGCCCATGCGATCAGTGGCCCTCAGCGGAGCTCTCTAGGCATGACAGGCCTCTTGTTTAACCCCCTGCTAGCTGCCCCTATACACTTAATTTCAGTACACCTAAATTTCTTTGAGCTGCAAAAAAAAAATTCCCGATATTAGTATTAGAAAACATGCCCAAGCGATCAGTGGCCCTCAGCGGAGCTCTCTAGGCATGACAGGCCTCTTGTTTAACCCCCTGCTAGCTGCCCCTATACACTTAATTTCAGTACACCTAAATTTCTTTGAGCTGCAAAAAAAAAATTCCCATAATACAAGGAATTTAACCAATTCATTCTTGACAGAACAAGCTTTGAAGAGCTCCTAGCAGGAGGGCACACATCTGTAACCATTACCTGCCTTTCCTTGGTAAGAGTATATATTCATAGAGGATAATGAAAGTTGTAGAGTGGGTAACAGAACCCTTTGGCCAGCAAGTGTGAGAGGACAAGAACTTAAATAATTAGCATTGCTAGTACTTAAATAATTAGCATTGCTGCAACCCATTGGCAACACTTTTCAGGTTCCCATCTTATGATCATGGATTTTCAATGTGTGATATGTTTTAGCCACTGGCTGGCTGTTGTGCAAACTTTCCAATTCAAGATAAAAATAAAAATGCAACTTGACATTCCACAAGGTTGCAAGTTAATATAACTTGCAGTTATAACAGATGTGTGACCACACACAATGAGAATAGAGAATATGCTCACCGATTGGAATAAACTCAGATATTGAAGATTTATTGCATACTTTGTAGTGAGGGCATGTTACTCATGGAGCTTTCTGTCTGTACATCAAGGACTACACCATGTGTCCAGATTAAACATTGCTGCACCATAAGTAATGTTTTCTTTGAGTTGAGCAAAATTAAAATGATACTCATATGTACATTTTGTATGTAACACAACAAAAAAATATGGCTTTAAACCATTGTATCTACAAAATGCTACAACAGAATATTTTTTTAAAATCTTTTTTGTTGGAGAGTATGTTTTGATGCAGACACTGTCAAAAAATGCACCAGTTTGAACAGTGTAGTTTGAGTTCTTATACTAAGCACTTTTGTTTCTCGATCCATTAAGGCATCTTTTAACAGGTTTGGGCTCAGGTGATAAATAGAATTTTCAACATGTCCCCCTGTTTAATTTCTGGAACTCGTCAAGTCCAGTTAATTTGGTATGAACCTAGCAATGGTCCACACCTAATTTACTAAACTCATTTCATAAATTAAATGCTTCAACACCAGGAACTGGGTATCAACTGAAAAAATAGTGATGTCTACTTTACCTTTAAAATTTCAATAAGATCTTGGCGACAAGAACGATTTAATTTTTGCTTAAGATTGTATCTTTAGTCTATTCTCTTACAAGGTCAAAATTATACAGAGTTTATCAACTACATTAACTGGTAGAGCGCTAAATTATTTTTGGTCAATGAAAGTTGTTCACATGATTTTGCACTCTTACAATTTATGGGAGAGTTTGTAAGGGGACTCTCCCATAAATTGTAACAAGGCAAATCCACACAGATGAAATAATTTCACTTCAAAGACAATATAAGTACAGCCACAGAACAGAGAGTGTTCAAGCTCTGTTACCTTTCTAACAGAGCCCAAACATGGGCTTTGAGCACTCTACCAGTTATCCAAGTTCTGCTCTACTGAATGGGATGCAGATGCAGTAGAGTTGTGAAATGACTACCTGAACTGTCTAGCTACACCAAGCTTGTTTTGATTTGGTCCTTTGAGGATAAAATATGGACCTGGCTGCAAAAATACTAAGGGTGAAAGTCTCCAAAAGCAATACTTTGGGGACTAGATAAACAAAAATCAGGCACGAGTCTTCGCTATCCATTTCATGATTTCCATCCTTTTTTAGCTCACCTGAGCGAAGCTCAAGGGGAGCTTTACTAATCACTTTCTGTCCGTCATTCGTCCGGCGTTAACTTTACATTATCGACTTCTTCTCACAAACTACTGGACCAAATTCAACAAAATTTGCTGTGCATGTTCCCTATCATATGTCAATTCAAATTTGTTCATTGCCACGCCCACAGGGGGCACCACAGGGGGCATAACTCTGATAGCACCCTAAATTTGTTTCCAAAATTAAAAAAAATCATCTTCTTCAGATCCACTGGGCCGAATTCTTTCATATTTGGTATACAACATTTCTAGGGGGGTCAGATTCAGATTTGTTCAAATCGAGTCCTTAGGTTAATATTTGGGCTCCCTATGGGAGCCCGAATTTTAACTTAGTGCAATATGAGGATTATTCTTTAAAAATCTTCTTCGGATCCACTGGTCAGAATCTTTTCATATTTGGTATACAACATCTCTAGGGGGGTCAGATTCAAGTTTGTTCAAATCGAGTCCCTGGGTTCATATTTGGGCTCCCTATGGGAGCCCAAATTTTAACTTGGTGCAATATGAGGATTATTCTTTAAAAATCTTCTTCTTCAGAACCACCAGCTAGGATTTTTTCATATTTGGTATACAACATCTCTAGGGGGCTCAGATTCAAGATTGTTCAAATCGAGTCCCTGGGTTCATATTTGGGCTCCCTATAGCCCAAATTTGAACTTTGTGCAATATGACGATTATTCTTTAAAAATCTTCATATCCACCAGTCAGAATTCTTCCATATTTGGTATACAACATCTCTAGGGGGGTCAGATTCAAGTTTGTTCAAATTGAGTCCCTGGGTTGATATTTTGGGCTCTCTATGGGAGCCCAAATTTTAACTTTGTGCAATATGAGGATTATTCTTTAAAAATCTTCTTCTTCAGATCCAACAGGCAGAATTCTTTCATATTTGGTATACAACATCTCTAGGGGGGTCAGATTCAAGATTGTTCAAATCGAGTCCCTGGGTTCATATTTGGGCTCCCTATGGGAGCCCAAATTTTAACTTGGTGCAATATGAGGATTATTCTTTAAAAATCTTCTTCTTAGATCCACCAGGTATAATTCTTTCATATTTGGTATACAACATCTCTGGGGGAGGGGGGGGGGGGGGCAGATTCAAACTTATTCAAATTCAAGTCCCTGGGTTGATATTTGGGCTGCCTATGGGAGCCCAAATTTTAACTTAGTGCAATTTGTGGATGGATCATTGTTTAAAAATCATCTTCTTCAGATCCACCAGGCAGAATTCTTTCATATTTGGTATGCAACATCTTTAGGGGGGTCAAATTCAAATGTGTTCAAATCGAGTCCCTGAGTTGATATTTGGGCTCTCTATGGGAGCCCGAATTTTAACTTGGTGCAATATGAGGATTATTCTTTAAAAATCTTCTTCTCCAGATCCACCAGGCAGAATTCTTTCATATTTGGTATACATCTCTAGTTTTTTTCAGTAAGCCCACATGTAGGCTCTATTGCATAAATTTATCTGCAGGCGAATGCAGTTTTCCAATGGTTGTGAGGTTAAAATAATTAAATATTGATTAAAAAGAAAACCTTTCATTTTCAAAAGTGTTGGGGGTGGGGGGTATAGGATCCGTTGATGTGCCCCCCTCTATTCGCCATGTTACCATCGGTGATTGTAAAAATGATTGGTGGTGTTGATTGAGAAGTGATCAGTCGAGATTATAGGGAAAAAAAATATATGTATGTATATATATAAAAGAGCCTTCTCCACCAGTGGTGTAGTACTGCTGTTTAACCCTGGCCATAGAAAAAATAGGCTATTTATCCGTGAAACAGTCAAAAGGCAATATCGTGGTTTGTGTATCTGCTCCCTAGAAGGGCAGCCAGTTCGATGATTCGATATTCTGATACACTTCTGTGTCAAATGGTTAAAGGAAAACTTACTCAAATGAGAGAAAACAATGAAATCATGTTTAAAATATTTCTTCCACAATAACGTTTGAAAGAACACGCCAGGAAACATGTCTGTTTTTCACGACAAAATTCCTGTGCATATCGACCCGTTTCATTAGTGCACTCTACGGGTCACATCCCACACCCGATCTTTTTCAGATTTCAACCACCTCGTATGATTTCTACACCACCGGTTGTGGGGTTCATTTCACACCCAACGTATACATTTATGAGTAAAAGTTAAGGCACGTTGGCAATCTTTCAAATACCGCTTGCGCTTCTGCTAATCCCTTAAACTTGAAAAGAATTGCTGGGTGGAAAATCCCTCCCATGGTGGTTTAGTGGTAACCTACGTCTCCCGTAATATCTAACAGGTGAATTCTAGTGACACGCATCGGCAATGGCCAATGCTATGAATGTTCTTCATGTCAGCAGAACGATTGTCTGGGGCGAACTTAATGAGGGCGATTTGTCCTCCAGTTAAAAGCATGTGATGAGCAACGACCTTGTTACCAATGGTATACATTGAGCTTGTAGGCCATGTTTTAAATTAGAATAAAGTTGAAAATTGTCGTGTTTTCTGTTGTTTTAGCACATCTTATTCAATTCCAGTGAATGAAAGCGAACAGGATATCAGTATACCACAAACTAAGATCCATACAGTAAGGGAGTACAAAAACCTGGGCTATTGAATTTAAGCCTTTATTCATTGATTCTTCAAGCAATAGTTGATAGGGTGGGGATGGGGGTGTCATAGACTGGGACTCACACCTCTATTCAGTGATAAGTGACACCTCACATAGCACAGTGTGAAAAAGCAGGGAAATTGCACATTTTGAGGCGATCAAGACTTGCTCTAAAAATTTATGGTGAAATGAACTTTTTTTTTAGCTCACCTGACTGAAAGTCAGGGGGGAGCTTGATCACTTTCTGTCCATCCGTCCGCCATCTGTCCGCCATCTGTCTGCTGTTAACTTTACATTATTGACTTCTCCTCATAAACCGCTGGACCAAATTGAACCAAATTTGATATGCATGTTCCTTATCATATGTCAATTCAAGTTTGTTCAAATAAAGTTGCCACGTCCACGCAAGGCTTTACTCTGATAGCACTCATAAATTGTTTTGCAAAATCCACTTGTCAGAACGCTTTCATATTTGGTATACAGCATCTCTGGGAAGGTCAGATTCAAGTTTGTTAAACTCGGGCCCCTGGGTTAATATTTGGGTTCTTTATTGGAGACCAAAGTTTAACTTAGCGCAATATCAGGAAATTTCTTTAAAAATCTTCTTCTTCAGATCCACCAGTCAGTATACAACATCTCTGAAGTGGGTCAGATTTGTTCGAAATGTGCCCCTGGTTTAATATTTGGGCTCTCTATTGGGGCCTGAAGTTTAACTTAGTGCAATATGAGGAAATTTATTTTAAAATCTACTTTAGATCTACCAGTCAGAAGAATGCTTTCATATTTAGTGTACAACATCTATAAGGGGCACAGATTCAAGTTTGTTGAAATCGAGTCCCTGGGTTTATATTTGGGCTCCATATGGGGGCCCGAATTTTAACTTAGTGCAATATGAGGGAATTTCTTTAAAAATCTTCTTCAGATCCACAAGTCTAAAATCTTTTAATATTTGTTATATAACATCTCTAGGTGGGTCAGTTCCAGGTTTGTTCAAATTGGGTCCCAGGGTAAATATTTGGGCTCCCTTCCCTGTTGAAACCCGAAATATGACTTAGTGCAGTATGAGGGAATTTCTTTGAAAATTTTGTAATGTTGATGAACCATGACTAACTGAATGCGACACCAAATACTTCTTTGAACCACTTTGTCAGGTGAGCGATTAAGGCCTCTTGTGGCCTCTTGTTTCTTATGTCTGCTCATTCTGCATATCGGTTCTTTTCCATGGTCTATTCTGCCAGTGCCAGTTCTGTGTTTTCTGTTACTTCCACTTTTCAATTTTTTCAGTTTTCCCACTGACATTTACCTAGGTTTTAAGAAACCGGTTACTATTGGTCCATTTCAGTGTGCTAGCCAATAAAATGGAGATTTAGAATTTCAGAAACAATCTGTTCACCTTTAGTGATTGTTTCTTCACCATTCAGTTGAATACAGAGGGAATAATGAACAGTATACAATTCGTGGATAGAAAGACCGACTTAATAAAAGAGATTGACAGAGGCATTAAAAATGCTTACAAATGGAACTGGCATCTGAAAACAGAGCAAGATGTCGTATTGTGACTTCATTCTAAAGTCAAAACAGCCTGGAAAAGCTACATTGTGGAGAGCACGGCCCAGGCATTGGTCAAAACATGTGCATCGAATAACCACAGAGTTACATAGAAATGTCACAGAAGCTTACAGATGCCGAACATCTCTCGACACTGGTCACTGAAGTCTGGAAAGATGTTTGTTTTTTTATAAGGTTAGTGCAAAAAAGTGACCTTATGCACCAATAAAAAAAAAATGCAAATAAAAAATCGAGGTTAGTTCAAGCTGATTGACGTGCCAGGAAACTGCTTAGATTGCAGGAAATTGCTTCATTTACCCTTCGGCTTCTGGGGGCTTTGCCAGAACCCCTGCCAAATGGCACTCGCTTTGCTCGCTTTACGATTCCAAACAATTTCCAGCTAATTTTGAGGTTGGTCACTCTCATGCCTGAAAAATGCTGATTGAATTAAATTTCAGCTAAGAAAAATGGTACAAAAACTCCAACAATGGTGACAGTTATTCAAAATCCTATTTTTCTGCCTTTCAACAAATGAGTTATATAAGACAGAGCACAACAAGGCTGGAGTACGGGAGACTGTAATCAATGACCCGAGGTGGAGTTTTTCTGGTATTTCATGTGCACCAAATGTATGCATGAAATACATGAAAAACTCCACCAAGGGTCGTTTGATTCCTGTAGCCCATACTCTATCAAAGTTGTGTTCTGTATTTATACCACAATTCAACTTGAATTAAGTGAATGAAACTGATATTTTTAAAGCAAAAGATCACATCCAGCAGTCTTAAAACGCAACTCAGATGTGTAATGTCCAATCAGATGTATTACATGAGGTTCTTATGCTTAATCCGGATTCAATGCATGGTGTATCTAGTACATTTCCCTGTCTGTATTGTATCACGTAATGTTGAATACACATAGCAATTGTGGTATAATGCCTGATAATCCCCCACCTCATCCAAGCATCTAAAGGATGTGCTGGATGTGGGAGATTCTTTGAATACAAGTCTGTAGGCTTGGAGGATGTAACACTGGCATATTGTCTCGCACGAGATAGTCATTCCACCTCATTTCAAAGAAACAAAAGAACAAAGGAGATGCACAGTATAAAGGCGATACTCAGGTGGGGAGAAGTGTCTTTTTAGAGCATACCATATTCAATGATAAAGGAGATGCTGCCAACTGAGGTGTGGCGAGAAAATACATCGTTGATATATGTTTGAAATAAAGAAACATAGGGTGGGTGTTACATCCTCCAAGCCTACAGGCTTGTATTCAAAGAATCTCCTGCATCCAGCACATCCTTTGGATGCTTGGATGAGGTGAGGGATTCTTTTTCATAAAGCCTTCTGGCTTTGTCGGACGTGACACTGGCATGATTTCAAAACCTTTAGCATTGAATATGGTTCATTGAAAACCCCATGATAAACATGAATAAGACTTGTAAAGTAGTATGGAGTTTTAATATCACTGATAAACAAGTGTGTTCAAGTTCCTCTCATCAGACATAACATGCCCTGTTATGGAAAAGAGTCTCCCTGAAATGTTCAAATTGTTGAAGAGTCATCATCAGTGTAAAGTCTGAGTTTATAAATCAAAAAATGTCAATTACTTTCAGGACTCCGCACCAGCAAGCAGCATGAATCAAGATAGAATAGATGTGGAAAGCATATCATGCTGCATATAGGTACCAACATTTCAGAAATAAAAGCGATGAAAAATGTTAACAAATCACCAATCTGCAGCCTTTAGTACCTGATGCAAAGAAAATCCTTTCACATTGCAGTAGAAGTTGCAGCCCCACTAGCGGAATGCACTTTGAAGGATTTTTTTATGCCAGCTTTATACAAGCAGCTGGAAACCCACCATGCAATAGAAGATGTTGTAACAGAATGTTTGAAAATAAATAAATTATCAGATTTTCTGATGCGTTGTGTTGTATAAATAAATGATCAGATTGTCTAATGTGTTGTGTTCTTTTTAAATATTATTGCAATGAGGAAAAGATGCAAAGTGTCTTATGATATTGAAATAATTTCACTGTAGCTAAAAAATGACCTGGTCAGGAGATTTTTTGTAATGTGGAAGTTGTAAAAATGACCTCATCAGTATGTACCTGTCTATCACTTAGCTTTCAAGAAACAAATGTCTGTGCTCTTTGGGGAGAGACTACAGCCATTAAACATGCCAATTTCTTGGTCAATATTTCTAGCTTCAGTTTTGGCAAAGGATATAATGTTGTGAGATAGGCTAGAGCCTGAGAAACAACCCATGTTGTTGTACATCGTGGTTTGGGCAGCTTACATTTGAAAAACCCTTCATAAATCTAGAAGTTAGCTGTGAAGAGGTAAATTCCGATCTACCAAGGGAGATAAGTGTCTGAATCAACATACTTCTATGGGTAATAACAACACTGCTGTAAGATTTTTATAACCTGAGATCAGATAAATCATTACAATCGGAACTTCAGTTGGCTGAAAGTGATTAATTTTGTGTCTAATACACCACATACGCTATTTTCACCATGCATGACCATATGGTTCAATGGTTGATTTCCGCCATGATGAGGTAGGTGTCTGGTAAACTTTTTCCGAAATACTCTCACACTGGCGGAATTGCCGGATACAGTACAGGCGATCAGTTTTTAATATTCAGCGGTAATTAAAGGTGCCAAAGGACGAAACATGTCTGAAACTGGGTTTACTAATAACTAGAGCTGGGCGGTATTTCGGTTCGGTTCATTTTTAAAAACCGAAACTGAACCGCCACCTTAACAAACAAGATGCCCCACGTGGCCTTAATCGCTCACCTGACAAAGTGACTCTAAGAAGTATTTTAGGTCACCTTCACCATGTCATGCCTCATCAACATTAACTGGTTGAGTGATAGATTTTGTTTGAAGTTCAACATTTGTTACCTAAAATTAGTTTTACTTAAAATCATTGGTGTGTGGCCAATCTCCAATGATTTTTAATAAAGCAAATTTATCTCTGCAGACAAACTGGTTTAGCATGAAGCACAAACAAGGAATGTGATGAGATAGCCTTGGACATCTCTCCCCAACTGTGGATATCTTCCATGTGCTACATGTATATATTTGCATGCAAGAAAACAAAAATTTTCACAAATTTTATTTTTTTTTATCATCATTGGAACAAGCTCAAACAGCTTATTCCAATAGGGGTATGGGAAGATCAGGTATATTTTTGAGACAGAAATGTGAATATATAAATAATGGTGTTTTTTTGTGAATGATGCTGGAGAATTTTGCGTAAAGATATGGTAAATGGTTTGTTCTAGATACAGAATGATGCAAAAGTATTTAAATTTGATTAGGCAAGTTGTTCCTATAATGCATTTAAAAATTGAAGTAACTGTTTTTTTGCTGACAAACTTTTAGATGTGTGTGTCTGTGTTTGTGTGTGTGTGTGTGTGTTTGTGTGTGTGTGTTTGTGGGGTGGGGGGGGGGGGGGGGGGTAAGAGTGTTCTTGCAAACAAAATTCCTGAATAAATGGAAAATTTTATTTTTTGTGTGAAAGACATAGTGCGTGAATGTTGATTGGAACAAGCTTAGAGAGCTCATTTTAATGTGAAGTCATAAAGCTGTGTTTTACGTACGAAATTCTGGAATAACTAAAAAAATTGCTTTTTTGACTCAAAAAGCATGGTGTGCGACCTCTCATTGGAATGAGCTCAAAAAGCTCATTCCAATGGGGTATTTACAAGCGATAAGTACATGTATGTTTAAGAGACAAAAATTAAAATTTGAATAGCGATTTTTGCGAAGAATGCTGACAAGTTTTGGCAGTTATGCTGGTAAAAAGGTAAGATATGCAAAGTGGTTGTTTTTTAGAGGCGACATTTAATTAAGGGGAATTAACCCTTGATTACTGAGGTAACTTCTAAAAGTACTGAAATTTCATGAAGCAATGTGAATAACAGACAACAGTTGCCTAAAAATTTCATGAATAACTAAAATTTTTATTCCTCTGTCTCGAAAACATGGCATATGACCTTTGTTGGAATGAGCTGAATGCGAGTGTTCCAATGAGGGGTCATAAAATTTGAACGAAGATTTGTGTGAATAATGCATTAGTACTGCTAGATTTGGGTAAACGGTTCACCCTGGATACCATCCCTTCTATAGTAGATCTTTTCTGCAAATTTTGTCTAAGATTCTATCAACTTTACAAATAAATACGTTCATGAATCACAATCAGATCCACCCTACAATGTTGCATACCAATATCAAAAGATTCTGCCTGCGGGATCTGGAGAAGAAGATTTTTTAAGAAATATGCCTGAAACGCACTAAGTTAAAATTTGGGCTCCTATACGGAGCCCAAATATAAACCCAGGGGGCCGATTTGAACAAACTTGAATCAGATCCACCCCACAATGTTGCTTACCAAATATGAAAAGATTCTGAAGCTGGATCTGGAGAAGAAGATTTTTTAAGAAATTTGCCTGAAATGCACTAAGTTCGAATTCGAGCTTCTATAGTGAGCCCAAATATGAAACTAGGAAGCCGATTTGAACAAACTTGAATCAGATCCACCCCACAATGTCGCATACCAAATATCAAAAGATTCTGCCTGCTGGATCTGGAGAAGAAGATTTTTTAATAAATTTGCCCGAAATGCACTAAGTGCGAATTCGGGCTTCTATATTAAGCCCAAATATGAATCCAGGGGGCCGATTTGAACAAACTTGAATCAGATCCACCCCACAATGTTGCATACCAAATATCAAACGATTCTGCCTGCTGGATCTGGAGAAGAAGATTTTTGAAGAAATTTGCCTGAAATGCACTAAGTGCGAATTCGGGCTTCTATATTAAGCCCAAATATGAATCCAGGGGGCCGATTTGAACAAACTTGAATCAGATCCACCCCGCAATGTTGCATACCAAATATCAAAAGATTCTGCCTGCTGGATCTGGAGAAGAAGATTTTTGAAGAAATTTGCCCGAAATGCACTAAGTTTGAATTCGAGCTTCTATAGTGAGCCCAAATATGAATCCAGGGGGCTGATTTGAACAAACTTGAATCAGATCCACCCCGCAATGTTGCATACCAAATATCAAAAGATTCTGCTTGCTGGATCTGGAGAAGATGATTTTTTAAGAAATTTGCCTGAAATGCACTAAGTTCGAATTCGAGCTTCTATAGTGAGCCCAAATATGAATCTAGGAAGCCGATTTGAACAAACTTGAATCAGATCCACCCCACAATGTTGCATACCAAATATCAAAAGATTCTGCCTGCTGGATCTGGAGAAGAAGATTTTTTAATAAATTTGCTTGAAATGCACTAAGTTCAAATTTGGGCTCCTATACTGAGCCCAAATATAAACCCAGGGGGCCGATTTGAACAAACTTGAATCAGATCCACCCCACAATGTTGCTTACCAAATATGAAAAGATTCTGCCTGCTGGATCTGGAGAAGAAGATTTTTTAAGAAATTTGCATGAAATGCACTAAGTTCAAATTCGAGCTTCTATAGTGAGCCCAAATATGAATCTAGGAAGCCGATTTGAACAAACTTGAATCAGATCCACCCCACAATGTTGCATACCAAATATCAAAAGATTCTGCCTTCTGGATCTGGAGAAGAAGATTTTTTAAGAAATTTGCCTAAATGCACTAAGTTCGAAATCGGGCTCCTATACTGAGCCCAAATATGAACCCAGGGGGCCGATTTGAACAAACTTGAATCAGATCCACCCTACAATGTTGCATACCAAATATCAAAAGATTCTGCCTGCTGGATCTGGAGAAGAAGATTTTTTAAGAAATTTGCCTGAAATGCACTAAGTTCGAAATCGGGCTCCTATACTGAGCCCAAATATTAACCCAGGGGACGATTTGAACAATCTTGAATCAGATCCACCCCACAATGTTGCTTACCAAATATGAAAAGATTCTGCCTGCTGGATCTGGAGAAGAAGATTTTTTAAGAAATTTGCCTGAAATGCACTAAGTTCGAATTCGGGCTTCTATAGTAAGCCCAAATATGTATCCAGGGGGCCGATTTGAACAAACTTGAATCAGATCTACCCCGCAACATTGCATACCAAATATCAAAAGATTCTGCCTGCTGGATCTGGAGAAGAAGATTTTTTAAGAAATTTGCCTGAAATGCACTAAGTTCGAATTCGGGCTTCTATAGTAAGCCCAAATATGTATCCAGGGGGCCGATTTGAACAAACTTGAATCAGATCTACCCTACAATGTTGCATACCAAATATCAAAAGATTCTGCCTGCTGGATCTGGAGAAGAAGATTTTCAAAGAAATTTGCCTGAAATGCAGTAAGTTCAAATTTGGGCTCCTATACTGAACCCAAATATAAACCCAGGGGGCCGATTTGAACAAACTTGAATCAGATCCACCCCACAATGTTGCATACCAAATATCAAAAGATTCTGCCTGCTGGATCTGGAGAAGAAGATTTTTTAAGAAATTTGCCTGAAATGCACTAAGTTCGAAATCGGGCTCCTATACTGAGCCCAAATATGAACCCAGGGGGCCGATTTGAACAAACTGGAATCAGATCCACCCTACAATGTTGCATACCAAATATCAAAAGATTCTGCCTGCTGGATCTGGAGAAGAAGATTTTTTAATGTTTTTCCCATTGCCTACAGTGTTAAAAAGTGCTGACTCAGCACTTTTTCAAAGTCCCGAAACTGTACCCTATGATAAAACCGATGGCAATTTTTTTTTACCAATCCTTTCTGTTGGTCCTAAGGAAGCTGCACACCAAATAAAAATTCTCAGTGCCGTGCAGTTTTGGAGATATGGGCGTTTTAAATTTTTTCTATTTTTAGCTCCTGCGGTTCCCACGGGGCTGCGGGAAAATTTTTTTTTGCATAAATCAAGTACTCATGACCCAATAAGCCCTCACATAAAATTTGGTTCAAATCAGCCTCTCGGTTTGGAAAATAGAAATTTTGGGCGGGGCAAAAAATTTTGCCCCTCTCATAACAACGTCAAGTATAGCCCCACAAACTTCTCTTGAACAAATCTGAGTCTACACCTCAAAAGGAAGCTGCACACCAAATATCAAGTCTCTGCTACTGCTGGTTCATGAGAAGAAGATTTACAAAGATTTTGGTGCCCCTTGGGGGTGTGGCACCACCCAGGAGGAGGGGCAACTTCATTTGAACAAATCTGAATTGGCATTAGGTAATAAACATTTAGCCAACATTTGAATAAAATTGGGCTAGTGGTTTAGGAGGAGAAGTCGATAATGTAAAGTTAACGCCGGACGGACGACGACGGACGACGGACAGAAAGTGATTAGTTAAGCTCCCCTTGAGCTTCGCTCAGGTGAGCTAAAAACCGAGACTTTCAGTTTCAACAAATTTCCCAGAATTGGTTAAGTTTATGACCACTCAATCACTTGCGTTCCGCACGCCAAAGGCTTAAATGTCAGGCAAAGGTAAATGCTGTGCCATTTATGCTTACTTCAGGAGGACTGACAACAAATCCCCCCTCTCCCCACAAATAGTGGTAGCAAATTTCTTGTATCTTAAACAATATCTACAGAACCACCAGCAGATGGAATATGAAAAATTAAGTCTTACATAAAAATCCACACATGCAATTCAAGAATCGTTAAGTAAATTTAATGAACCAGGCACAGCCCCATGCTCACTCATATTCGACCAAAGAGGTATTGTAAGTTACCTGACAATATATGGTGTAAAAGTATTATAAATGACCTTGGACCCAAAATCATCGGTGTACAGCATGTTGTAAATTAGATTGGAGGTAAACATAAAATTTATTGAGTTTTAAAACCTCAAAGTTCACATGGGAAAAATGACGAGTAAATTATGTTAATTAACCGACTACTGGCACGTTCTCTGAAGTCACATGCTTAGAGATAACGCTGCGCATTGGCAGTTATGTTTTTTGTCAACAATAAAATGGTTAAATTAAAATAGAACATATCCTGTTAAATGGATGGCAGGTAACTATTGAAAGTTTTTTTTTAAACTTATTGGGAATTGTTTGTATACTATTTGAACTTACTTTAAGGAATCGCACAGTACTGCAGGTCTGTCAGGTACACACGCTGCATTCCCAATACGAAGATGTTATAATCAACACATGTTTTCCTATGACCATGTGTATTTTGTAAACATAACAAATCCCAAGATGCAATATTGCAAACTTTCTTTCAAATCCTATTAAGCAGCCGTCTCCCTTCAAAAACATCAATCGCCTGTCTTGACTGAGATGAAATCAATGCAGGGATCAGACAAGAGGGCAAAATAAAGTTGGTAATATCTTTGCCTTGGCACCGCTCATTTCGCCCAGTTTCTATGTTTGGGCAAAATCAAAGTAAAAAACGAACCTCTACAATCTAAATTAGTAGAGATATTGTGAAAGCATTGGAGTGAGTGAGTTTCCAATAAAAGTGATTCGTATATCACGACTTACTTCAATAATAGTTATCAAAATCACAAGAAATATGATTTGTGTTCCTCTTATTCCACTGTCATTTGAAGCAGGAACCATCAAGAAACACAGGGGATGTCTATTTTCAAGCGATGTGATAATTACCAAAATAAGCACAACAACTGCATATTATCCACCAAAACCAGGGTGAGAGCTTAGCGACTCCATAAAAAATAAGGAAATGTTGATTTTGCTAAAATGTAGCTTTTCTTGTGAATTTCTGTATCTTGACAAGGCCCCAAATCTCACTGTCAGAACTATTTGCAAAGTCAGCAATTTCTTCATTTATGGCTGTGCCTAAATTGGTTTCATCATCAAAAAGTTTGAGAATTGCAAAGAAATCAGCATCATCATCATCATCATCGTTAGAACAAGCCCCATCAGACTGTGGTATATGTGTGTAATCATTATGAGCATCACCTTGAGAGAGCTCTGAATCAGATCCAAAAAGGTCAGGAAGATTGGGTTATAACAGATTTTGATACGGTAGTAGAACGATGATGTGATTTTTACTTTTTATGACACTTCTGTTTTTTCCTTTTTTAGGAGCACTGGACAGAACGTTTTTTAGGATCGGTCATTTTTGTACCACCGGTTACATTTGCTTACAAAAACACATCCGGGTCACACCATGATGTTGTTTATTGTACAGTTCGGCTACAACTATGTTGTAGTATAATGGGAGGGACCTCATCCTCTCCCTCACCGTGCCTAGGTGACGGAACTGCGTCCATATCAATGGTGCTCTGCAAATAATGCTGACAATATACTCTTCAAAACTGTGGTCATCGTTATCAGAAAAAAATCTGCAATGTATTACTGCATACAGACCAAGCAGGTGAGTGTGAAAAAACAACTGCAGTGGACCTGTCAAAATTCTCAAATTCAAACGATTTAGAATCGCTGATGCTACTTTCAGCTGAAACCGATTCATCTAAACTGGACGACGACATTATAGTGGAACGACTAGCTGCTCAAAACAAAAAGACTCTTCTCCCGACCTGAGTATTGCCTTTATAGTGTGCGTCTCCTTTGTTCTTTTGTTTCTTTGAAATGAGGTCGAATGACTATCTCATGCGAAACAATATGCCAGTGTTACATCCAACAAAGCCGGAGGACTTTATGGAAAAGAACTGTGGATAGGCTGCTATGTGAGAACATACTTTACAAATGTTTGTTCAGGTAGCTTTATTTTATTACTTCATTAATAAATCAAAAGTGACAACAGAGAAAATGTTAAAAATATCACAATAACTTATATATCACAGTTTTTTTATGAATGAATCCATATACATATTTTCTTGGAATTTATGAGTAAATGACCAGCTAACATCTTAAAAAATAAAATTAATTCAGAGAAAACTGAAATAGTTTCCTTTCTCAAAATCAAGTATCTCAACACATGTATAATAAATAAAAAAAACTATCAAGTGAGTGGGCACACCTTCCAAATTCAGAGCCTCCACAAAAAAAAACTGCCTGAGGGTGTTCACCTGACATGATAACCTCAATATCAACCCAGGGAACTGATTTGAACAAGTTGCATCTGCCCCTCCAAAGAAAAGCTTATACCAAATATCCAAAGATTCTGACCAGTGGATCTAAAAAAAAAAAACCAGATTTTAAAAGAATATTCCTCATATTGAACTAAGTAATAATTTGGGCTCCCACAGGGGGCCCAAATATGAACCCAGGGACTTGGCTTGAACAAACTTGAATCTCACCTCAGTAAGGATGCTGTATACCAAATATCTAAAGATTCTGACTGGTGGATGTGAAGATTTTTGAAGGGTATTCCTCATATTGAACTAAGTTATAATTCAGGCTCCCAGAGGAAGCCCAAATATCAACCCAGGGACTTGGCTTGAACAAACTTGAATCTCACCCCCTAAGGATGCTGCATCCCAAATATCAAAACATTCCGACTGGTGGATGTGAAGTAGAAGATTTTTAAAGAAAATTCCTCATTTTGAACCAAGTTATAATTTGGTACTCCCACAGTCAGCCCAAATATCAGCCCAGGGACTTGGCTGAACAAACTTCAATCTCACTCTCATAAGCAAGCTGCATACCAAATATCAAAAGATTCTGATTGGTGGATCTGAAGAAAAAGATTCTTAAAGAATATTCCTCATACTTCACTAATTTAAACATTTGGGCTCCCATAGAGAGACCAAATACGGACCCAGGGATTTGCTTTCAATAAACATGTGAAACAATCTTCCAAAGATGTTATATGTAAAATTTGAAAGCTTTTGGAGCAGTGGTTTCGGAGAAGAGTAGTCTTAAATGTTTTTCCCATTACCCACAGTTTAAACAAGAGGCCCCAAGGGGCTTGAGGGCGCTCACCTGACATGGTAGCCTAAATATCAACCCAGAGAATTGATTTCAACAAGTTGCATCCGCTCCTCCTAAGAAAAGCTTATACCAAATATCCAAAGATTCCCAAAGGGAGCCCATATATAAACCCAGGGACTTGGCTTTAACAAACTTGAATCTCACCCCCCTAAGGATGCTGCACACCAAATATCAAAACATTCCGACTGCTGGCTCTGAAGAAGAAGATTTTTAAAGAAAATTCCTCATTTTGAACTATGTTACAATTCGAGCTCCCACAGTGAGTCCAAATATGGACCTAGGGACATGGCTTGAACAAACTTAAATTTCACCCCCCTAAGGATGCTGCATACCAAATATCAAAACATTCCGACTGATGGATCTGGAGAAGATTTTTAAAGAAAATTCCTCATTTTGAACTAAGTTATCATTCAGGCTCCCACAGTGAGTCCAAATATGGACCTAGGGACATGGCTTGAACAAACTTAAATTTCACCCCCCTAAGGATGCTGCATACCAAATATCAAAACATTCCGACTGCTGGATCTGAAGAAGATTTTTAAAGAAAATTCCTCATTTTGAACTAAGTTATAATTCGGGCTACCACATTGAGCCCAAATATGAACCCAAGGACTTGGCTTGAACAAACTTGAATCTCATCTCCCTAAGCATGGTGCATATCCAATATCAAAAGATTCTGCCAGCTGGAGCTTGAGAAAAAGTCTTTCAAAGAAATTTGCCTGAAATGCACCAAGTTCAAATTTGGGCTCCTATACTGAGCCCAAATATAAACCCAGGGGGCTGATTTGAACAAACTTGAATCAGATCCACCACACAATGTTGCATACCAAATATCAAAAGATTCTGCCTGCTGGATCTGGAGAAGATTTTTTAAGAAATTTGCCTGAAATGCACTAAGTTCGAATTAGGCTTCTATAGTGAACACAAATATGAATCCAGGGGGCCGATTTGAACAAACTTGAATCAGATCCACCCCTTAATGTTGCATACCAAATATCAAAAGATTCTGCCAGCTGGATCTGGAGAAGATTTTTTAAGAAATTTGCCTGAAATACACTAAGTTCGAATTCGAGCTTCTATAGAGAACCCAAATATGAATCTAAGGAGCCGATTTGAACAAATTTCAATCAGATCCACCCCACAATGTTGCATACCAAATATCAAAAGATTCTGCCTGCTGGATCTGGAGAAGAATATTTTTTAAGAAATTTGCCTGAAATGCACTAAGTTCAAATTTGGGCTCCTATACTGAGCCCAAATATAAACCCAGGGGGGCCGATTTGAACAAACTTGAAGCAGATCCACCCCACAATGTTGCATACCAAATATCAAAAGATTCTGCCTGCTGGATCTGGAGAAGATTTTTAAAGAAATTTGCCTGAAATGCTCTAAGTTCAAATTCGAGCTTCTATAGTAAGCCCAAATATGAATCTAGGGAGCCGATTTGAACAAATTTGCATCAGATCCACCCCACAATGTTGCATACCAAATATCAAAAGATTCTGCAGGCTGGATCTGGAGAAGAAGATTTTTTTTAAGAAATTTGCCTGAAATGCACTAAGTTCAAATTTGGGCTCCTATACTGAGCCCAAATATAAACCCAGGGGGCCGATTTGAACAAACTTGAATCAGATCCACCCCACAATGTTGCTTACCAAATATGAAAATATTCTGCCTGCTGGATCTGGAGAAGAAGATTTTTAAGAAATTTGCCTGAAATGCACTAAGTTCGAATTCGAGCTTCTATAGTGAGCCCAAATATGAATCTAGGAAGCCGATTTGAACAAACTTGAATCAGATCCACCCACAATGTTGCATACCAAATATCAAAAGATTCTGCCTGCTGGATCTGGAGAAGATTTTTTAAGAAATATGCCTGAAATGCACTAAGTTCGAATTCGAGCTTCTATAGTGAGCCCAAATATGAATCCAGGGGGCCGATTTGAACAAACTTGAAACAGATCCACCCCACAATGTTGCATACCAAATATCAAAAGATTCTGCCTGCTGGATCTGGAGAAGATTTTTGAAGAAATTTGCCTGAAATGCACTAAGTTCGAATTCGAGCTTCTATAGAGAGCCCAAATATGAATCTAGGGAGCCGATTTGAACAAACTTGAATCAGATCCACCCCACAATGTTGCATACCAAATATCAAAAGATTCTGCCTGTTGGATCTGGAGAAGAAGATTTTTTAAGAAATTTGCCTGAAATGCACTAAGTTCGAAGAGCCAAAATATGAACCCAGGGGGCTGATTTGAACAAACTTGAATCAGATCCACCCTACAGTGTTGCATACCAAATATCAAAAGATTCTGCCTGCTGGATCTGGAGAAGATTTTTCAATGTTTTTCCCATTGCCTACAGTGTTAAAAAGTGCTGACTCAGCACTTTTTCAAAGTCCTGAAAAAAGTACCTTGTGATCAAACCGATAGGGATTTTTTTTAAACCATTCTATTCTACTGGATGAAAGTAAGCTTTATACAAAATAAGAATTCTCTCTGCCATTTAGTTTTGGAGATATGGCAGTTTTAAGGTTTTTTCTATTTTTAGCTCCCGAGGTTCCCACAGGGCAATGAGAAATTTTTTTTTTGCATCAATCAACTACTTATGACCCATTATCATCTCATATCAAATTTGGTTCAAATCGACCTCACGGTTCAGAAAATAGAAATTTTAGGCGTGGCCAAAATTTTTGCCCCTCCCATAACGAAGGCAAATAATGCCTGACAAACTTCTCTTGAACAAACCTGATTCTACACCTCAAAGGAAGCTGCATACCAAATATCAAGTCTCTGCTACTGCTGGTTCATGAGAGGAAGATTTTCAAAGATTTTGGTGCCCCTTGGGGGCGTGGCCCCACCCAGGAGGAGGGGCAACTTCATTTGAACAAATCTGAATTGACATTAGCTAATAAACATTTACCCAACATTTGAAAAATATTGGGCCAGTGGTTTCTTTGGAGAAGTTGGTTTTGTAAAGTTTACGCCGGACGGACGACGGATGGAAAGCGATTAGTAAAGCTCACCTTGAGCTTTGCTCAGGTGAGCTAAAAATGCTGACTCAGCACTTTTTCAAAGTCCCGAAAAAGTACCCTATGATAAAACCAATAGCATTTTTGGGGGGACCATTCCATTTTGTTGGTCCTAAGGAAGCTACACACTAAATAAAAATTCTCAGTGCCATGTAGTTTTGGAGATAGGGCATTTTAAATTTTTTCTATTTTTAGCTCCTGCTGTTCCCATGGGGCGACAGGAAAATTTTTTGGGAATAAATTAAACTACTTCTCACCCAATAAGCCCCATATCAAATTTGGTTCAAATCAGCCTCTCGGTTTGGAAAAAATAAATTTTGGGCGGGGCAATAATTCTTGCCCCTCCCATAACAAAGGCAAATATAGCTCCTCAAACTTCTCTCGAACAAAACTGAGTCTACACCTCAAAAGGAAGCTGCACACCAAATATCAAGTCTCTGCTACTGCTGGTTCATGAGAAGATTTTTTAAGATTTAAGCAGACCTTTTGGGCGTGGCCCTACTGAGGGGTGAGGCAACTTGATTTGAACAAAATCAAAATGCAATGTCATAACAAACTATTATATCAAATTTCAATTAAACTGGTTCAGCGGGTTTGGAGGAGAAGACGCAAAAATCATGTTCACTGACGATGGACGGTGAGTGATCACTATAGCTCCCCTGACTGAAAGTCAGGCAAGCTAAAAATGGCTAAAAATTTTGTGCTCAGAGATAAATAGACAATTTTTAATACACTACATCTATTTTATTTTATGTCTGGGACCCCTTTCACTAACCCCTCCTACCCAGATGCTCGGGGTGAAGCTTGTTTGGCAAACAGATAATGCATAACTGAGTTGTATATGATGAATATGGACCACCCAATGGGTGGCTAATTTATTGAACAAGATAAATGACTGCCCCAACCTTTGATGCCAGGGAAGGGGACATGCATAATAAAACAATAGTAGAAGTATGCCTAAGCCATTTGAAGAAAAAATGAATATATGTTTCTCAAAGTTGGCACACTCTCGGCCAGGCCTAGTTACATGTCCTAGACTTTTAAGCAAGGACTCTCCTAATCCACACAAAACCAGTACACTTAATGATAATTAGTGGACTGAACAAATAAAATAAAAAATTATTGTGCAACCTAAACAAAAGTGGGATATAAAATAATAAAAATGAAAGTGCCAATGACACTGTAGCTCAACTTGTGTAAGTCATGTACATGTATAGTATGTGACACAGCAATGAAACACATCTAGGTAATGACCTGATAACAAATGTACATATAAAGTATTGTAACGGTTTGTACATAAATGCTGACTGTAGCCTGTAACAAATCTATAGGTAAAGTATTGTAAAGGTGGGTGACAGTTAGATGCTAAACTAGAAAAGAAATCTTTGAGTCCCAGAGTGGGTTTGACTGAACCCAAAAATATTTGTTCTCATAGCACAGTGACAACAAAGGCACCCAAAAACACTCATTCCTGTCCCAAGGTGATAACAAAGGTACCCAAGAAGTTTCGTGAAGATCGGTTCATAAATACAGCCTCTAGCCCGAGCCGTATTGACATGTGCACTTACTGTGTATAAGTGGCACTGAATAAATCAAAGTTCATCTAATTTGCATAATTTCTGCACGAGAAGAAAAGCTGTATTATATGTGATGTATTCCATGTTACTAAACATTCATTCAAAAATTTATTCAAATCAGGACCTTCATACAGACGTTCTGTACAAAAAACTGATTGTACCTAATTTTGGTACAAAATGGTCGCCGGCAGCCATCTTGAATTTCCAACCACACCCAAAAACACTTGTTCTCATCCCAACGTGATAACAAAAGTACCCAAAAAGTTTCCTGAAGATCGGTTCATAAATACAGCCCCTAGCCCAAGCCGTATTGACATGTGCACTTACTGTGTATAAGTAGTACCGAATAAATCAAAGTCCATCTAATTTGCATAATGTCTGCACAAGAAAAAGACCGGTATTATATGTGATGTATTCCATGTTACTAAACATTCATACAAAAATTTATTCAAATCAGAACTTTCATACAGAAGTTCTGTACAAAAAACTGATTGCCCTAATTTTGGTACAAAATGGCTGCCGGAGGCCATCCTGAATTTTGGACTGCACCCCAAAACACTCGTACTCATCCCATGGTGATAACAAAAGTACCCAAGAAGTTTCGTAAAGATTGGATCATAAATACGGCCTCTAGCCCGAGCCATATTGGCATTTGCACTTACAGTGCTGAAAGTAACATTAAATAAATCAAAGTTAGTCTAATTTGCATAATTTACGCACAAGAAAAAACCTGTATTATATGTGATGTATCCCATGGTACTAAACATTCATACAAATAATTATTCAAATCAGAGCTTTCATATGAAAGTTCTGCGCAAAAATCTGATTGACCCTAATTTTGTACAAAATGGATGCCAGCGGCCATCCGGAATTTCAGACCGGACCCCAAAACACTCGTTCTCGTCCCCCAAAACACTCGTTCTCGTCAACACGGCTCGGGCTAGAGAACGAGTGTTTTGACCGGACCCCCAAAACACTTGTTCTCTAGCCCGAGCCGTGTTGACGGCGCGATGGACAGATGGACGGATGATGGGCCATGACAATACCTCAAATTTGGCTTCACCAAAGTTGAGCTAAAAATTATGTACAATACCGTCGACATCCAAAGAATTACCATATAAGTTACAGCCGCTTATGTTGGAATACTCCCGAGTCTATCACAAGTCCTGGCCACTGAATGCAAGGATGCTCGTACTGGGGTAAAAAGTCTGTGTCCTATCACCGAAAAGTGTGTCCATATCATACAGGAAAATTGTATGTACAACTTAAAGTCCTGCCGAGTAATGCAGGGACTTATACTATGATGTTCATCCATCATATGTTGAGCGATCGTGGGGCGGTGATGTCCATGCCGGCTTCAGTGAATTGTTGCCTGGATTTAATATGGTTAGAAACCTCCGAGTGTATGATCCATGGCAATGGTTCGAACACTTGAAGACTGCAAACTTGACTAGAAATAGGAGCCTTAATGTGAAGGGAAGAAAGCCAAAATATGGATTAAAAATATCAACCATGTAGGGGGTGTGAGGGGAAGGCGGAGGGGTTTTAAAATTCACTTGCTACTTCCACAGTTCCAAACTTGAAAGAAAATTGTTATTCCACCAATAGAAAGAAGAGAAGGAATTGTGGGATTGAAACCTAAAGACGAGTTATTTTTCCGATAGGTGCACCCCATCCCAGGTGAACAGAGGAGCAGGGTACTGATTGAAACAACAATTTCAAAACAACAAGTGGTCAGGACATACATATATTTTCAAGTAGAGCATTAATTGCCCTAATTTTGACTGGTGCAAGGGGTCGTGTTGGCAAAATTCGAAACATACCGCAATGGCTTTGATGCCGTAAGAACAGTGCAGCAGCGAAGCAAACTGGATCACCCGTAATGTGGTTTCGGCTGGGTCATCAGCGGAGGAAAGATCGTTACCACCCAAATTGAATACCCACAACCTCTGGCCAAGAGAGCCCTATTACTGTTAAACCTCATTCATATACCCCATCTATCATAAGGCCATCTATACCTGTAAACAGTGTATAAAACTGTGACCTAGCACCAAGGTTTTCATTGTGCAATAATAAAAAAGGAACAATACAACTTATGAAATCCAAGAAGGAATAATGGGTTCACAAAAACAAAAGTTTTAAAATTCACTTGCTGCTTCCGCAGTTCCAAACTTGAAAAGATTTCGGAAAAGTTGAACAAAGACATCCTTATTCCATCAATAGAAAGAAGAGAAGGAGTTGTGGGATTCAAAATTAAAGACAAAGAGATTATAGTTTGTTTCTTGAAAGTGGGAAGTGCCATTGTAAATGGCACCTATACGAGAGTTCCTTGAGATGATGACCTTATTAGAATTACATGTGGCTGCTGACCTTTATTGAAGTTATACGATTTCTAGATGTATATACAGGGTCAAAATGATCCAAGCTAAGTTAGCTGTAAGAAAGTGTCCCCCCACCCCCCCAACCCATAAAAGAATTTATGGACTGCCATAAATGTGCCTTTAAGGTCTTGTGCCATCTAAAATTGTGATAGAATTATATTATTGATAAATTAAAACTCACCAAAAATTGGGGTTTTTTTTATTTCCATCGAATTTTTCTAGCACAAGATATTAATAAATGTCTAAATGTTTATAAAAGTTACATAAGAAAACAAACTTCAGTAATGGAGTTACAAAAAACCTGAAAACATTCTTCATATGGAATGATGAAGAAATTAGATATTTCTGTATAACCATTTGGATGTGTGTCCATATGGGGGGGTGGGTGGGGGGAGGGTGTTTATATATTTCAGAACTACCACTGTGAACTGTGATGTTGACTGATCGAAACATGTTACCCACATTAGACTGGTAAAGAATGCTGTTAAAAACAGTCCCTCTAAAATGGATGCCATGACATTCATCCACATGTTTAATAGAAATATTTCAATTTTTTTCATCATTCCAATTGAAGAATGTTTTCAGAGTTTTGTGACTACATTATGACAGTGTGTTTTCTTGTACAACCATTACCATACTTCTGGGGAACATTTCAACATTTATTAACCATGTGCTGGACAAGTTTGATGGAAATCAAAAACATATTTTTGGGTGAGTTTAATTTTTTTTCTATAGTTTCTTACGTAATATTCTATCATAATTATAGATGCCACATGATTCATTATTTGAACAAAAAAAATTTATTACATTAGAAAGTGCCCATATATTTTTTTACATTAACAATATTTTCATACATTCTTGGTCATATCAGCATCACCTTAACTAGTTGAGTGCTAGAAGCCACTATTAGGACTTTAAACAAGGGGCCTGAGGGCGCTCACCTGACATGGTAGCCTAAATATCAACCCAGAGAATTGATTTCAACAAGTTGCATCAGCTCCTCCTAAGAAAAGCTAAAACCAAACATCCAAAGATTCTGACCAGTGGATCTAAAAAAATAAGAAGATTTTTAAAGAATATTCCTCATATTGAACTAAGTTATAATTTCGGGCTCCCACAGGGAGCCCATATATGAACCCAGGGACTTGGCTTTAACAAACTTAAATCTCACCCCACCCCCCCCCCCCACCCCCCCCCCCCCCCACAAGGATGCTGCACACCAAATATCAAAACATTCTGACTGCTGGATCTGAAGAAGATTTTTAAAGAAAATTCCTCATTTTGAACTAAGTTACAATTCAAGCTCCTACAGTGAGTCCAAATATGGACCTAGGGACATGGCTTGAACAAACTTTAATCCCTCCCCCCCCCCTCCCCCCCCCCCCCCCCCCCCCCCCCCAAGGATACTGCATATCAAATATCAAAACATTCCAACTGCTGGATCTGAAAAAGATTTTTAAAGAAAATTCCTCATTTTGAACTAAGTTATAATTCAGGCTACCACAGTGAGCCCAAATATGAACCCAGGGACTTGGCTTGAATAAACTTGAATCTTACCCCCCTAAGCATGGTGCATACCCAATATCAAAAGATTCTGCCTGTTGGATCTTGAGAAGAAGATTTTTTAAGAAATTTGCCTGAAATGCACTAAGTTCGAATTCGGGCTTCTATAGTGAGCCCAAATATGAATCCAGGGGGCAGATTTGAACAAACTTGAATCAGATCCACCCCACAATGTTGCATACCAAATATCAAAAGATTCTGCCTGCTGGATCTGGAGAAGAAGATTTTTTTAAGAAATTTGCCTGAAATGCACTAAGTTCGAATTCAAGCTTCTATACTGAGCCCACATATAAACCCAGGGAGCCGATTTGAACAAACTTGAATCAGATCCACCCCACAATGTTGCATACCAAATATCAAAAGATTCTGCCTGCTGGATCTGGAAAAGAAGATTTTTTAAGAAATTTGCTTGAAATGCACTAAGTTCGAAATCAGGCTCCTATACTGAGCCCAAATATGAACCCAGGGGGCCGATTTGAACAAACTTGAATCAGATCCACCCCTCAATGTTGTATACCAAATATCAAAAGATTCTGCCTGCTGGATCTGGGGAAGAAGATTTTTTAAGAAATTTGCCTGAAATGCACCAAGTTCGAATTCAAGCTTCTATACTGAGCCCACATATAAACCCAGGGAGCCAATTTGAACAAACTTGAATCAGATCCACCCCACAATGTTGCATACCAAATATCAAAAGATTCTGCCTGCTGGATCTGGAAAAGAAGATTTTTTAAGAAATTTGCCTGAAATGCACTAAGTTTGAAATCGGGCTCCTATACTGAGCCCAAATATGAACCCAGGGGGCCGATTTGAACAAACTTGAATCAGATCCACCCTACAATGTTGCATACCAAATATCAAAAGATTCTGTGTGCTGGATCTGGAGAAGAATATTTTTTAATCTTTTTCCCATTGCCTACAGTGTTAAAAAGTGCTGACTCAGCACTTTTTCAAAGTCCTGAAAAAAGTACCTTGTGATCAAACCGATAGGGAATTTTTTTTAACCATTCTATTCTACTGGATAAAAGTAAGCTTTATACAAAATAAGAATTCTCTGTGCCGTGTAGTTTTGGAGATATGGCAGTTTTAAGATTTTTCCTATTTTTAGCTCCCGAGGTTCCCACGGGGCAATGAGAAAATTTTTTTTTGCATCAATCAACTACTGATGACCCATTATCATCTCATATCAAATTTGGTTCAAATCGCTCTCACGGTTCTGAAAATAGAAATTTTAGGTGTGGCCAAAATTTTTGCCCCTCCCATAACGAAGGCAAATAATGCCCGACAAACTTCTCTTGAACAAACTTGATTCTAAACCTCAAAAGGACCCTGTATACCACATATCAAGTCTCTGCTACTGGTGGTTCATTAGAAGAAGATTTTCAAAAAATTTGGCCATTTTTTCCCCACACCTCTGCTCAATATGAGCCGAAACCTATTTTTGATAAAAATCAAAATGCCCCTATATAACCACTACTTACATGAAATTTAATCAAAATGTGGCCAGTGGTTTAGGAGAAAGAGGCTCAAACACCACCTTCACGCAGGACGACAGACGACGGACGAAGAGTGATAAGAAAAGCTCACCCTGACTTTCAGTCAGGTGAGCTAAAAAAATAAAGGTACTACAGCAAAAGACATTTTCCTTTCTTTTGTTTCACATTCAGTCAAACGCAAATAATATTTTATCACAAATTATTGAAGAGTGCCTGTGGGCAACAGGGTTGTATCCTTGGGCAAGACACTTCACCCCCATTGCGGCACGGTGGCATTGTGCACTAAGGCATAATTCATGTCGATGGTGCACTTGTCTTCAACCAATGCTAACCCTGCTTGTGTGGAGTTAGTATGTTAGGGAGCTGACAGTTGCTCGGTTGTTCTCTCCGAGTATTCCAGCTCCCTCCATCTGTAAAACTGTAGTGGTCATGATTAGCCATTGTGCAGAAATAGTGACCTTAAACACCAATAAATAAATAACTATATGCATTTGAAATTTGCAATAAAAAAATGAAAACATTCAGACAGTTTTCGAAATTGGCAAAATATAATATTTACAGAATAAATATTGGATTTTTTTCCACAATTTATTTCAAATTACCAGAACTCATTTGAACCAGTATTTCATCTGTAAATAGTATTTTATCACCTTGGGAGCTTGTACAAAAATACATACATTTACAGGAAATTGAATTTCAGCAGAAACTGACATCACTGACAACATTTTACACAAACTCCATAATCTCGAACTCATGTGTTTTCAGAATTTGTAAACAAAAAAAATGATAGTATTGGGCCTAAAAAAATTTAAAAATCTGTTTCTCAGGCCCTCCTGCATGGTCCTTTTGGCTGCCACATGCTCACTTTTTATAACCAATTTAAACTTAAAAAAAATAAAAATTAAATGGTTTAATGTCTGATATTTTACCCAAGATAAAAAATTTATGAATTTGTCCCTTGAGTGCAAGAAGGCATTGCAAAGTCTTCTTGCACTCAAGGGATGAAATACATCACCACCCATGCTATTCTGTAGATTATGAGGCCTAAAATTTGAACCAAGAACATGAACATTTGATGGCAAAAAAGTAATTACTGAAATAAAAAATAAAATGAAAGTGTCAATGACACTGTAGCTCAACTTGTCAAGACATGTACATGTATAGTATGTGACACAGCAATGACAAACATCTAGGTAATGACCTGATATAAAATGTACATATAAAGTATTGTAACTGTCTGTACATAAATACTGGCCGTAGCCTGTAACAAATGTATAGGTAAAGTATTGTAAAGGTGGGTGACAGTCAGATGCTAAATAGAAAAGAAATCTTGGAGTCCCAGAGTGGGTCTGACTGAACCCCAAAATATTTGTTCTCATAGCCCAGTGATAACAAAAGGCACCCCAAAACACACTCATTCCAGTCCAAAGGTGAAAACAAAGGTACCCAAGAAGTTTCGTGAAGATCAGTTCATAAATACAAGCTGTATAGAAGTTGTGACAAAAAACTGATTGGACTTAAATTTACAAAATGGCCACTGGCAGCCATCTTGAATTTTGGGCCGCACTCGCAAACACTTGTTCTCGTCCCAAGGTGATAACAAAGGTACCCAAGAAGTTTTGTGAAGATCGGTTGATGAATACAGCCTCTAGCCCGAGCCGTATTGACATGTGCACTTACAGTGTATAAGTAGCACTAAATAAATCAAAATTCATCCAATTTGCAGAATTTCTGCTCGACAAAAAAACCCCGTACTGTATGTGATGTATTCCATTTTACTAAACATTCCTACAAAAATATATTCAAATCAGAACTTTCATACAGAAGTTCTGTACAAAAGACTGATTGCACTAATTTTGGTACAAAATGGCTGCTGGTGGCCATCTTGAATTTCGGACCACACCCAAAAACACTCGTTCTCATCCCACGGTAATAACAAAGGTCCCCAAGAAGTTCTGAAAAGATTGGTTCATAAATACGGACTCTAGCCTGAGCCATACAGAAGTTGTGTACAAAAAACTGATTAGACCTAATTTTGGTACGAAATGGCCACTGGCAGCCATCTTGAATTTTGGACCGCTCTCAGAAACACTCGTTCTCATCCCAAGGTGATAACAGAGGTACCCAAGAAGTTTCGTGAAGATCGGTTGATAAATACAGCATCTAGCCCGAGCCGTATTGACATGTGCACTTACTGTGTGTAAGTAGCACTGAAAAAATCAAAGTTCATCTAATTTGCATAATTTCTGCACGAGAAAAAAACCTGTATCATATGTGATGTATCCTATGGTACTAAGGTTCCGCTCCACAGTTTCGCACTATTGCACAGGGGTGAAATTCTAAACAAAGGGCGTATGTTGAAACTAAGGCCATGTAAAATAGAGAAATATTTTTAGTATGAGATATATGATTACATTAGGCTTTTTGTTGGACAAGATATTTTGAAGTTTTGGTCCCAAAGTTGGAGTCTGATACATAGGGGTAAATTACCAGATGAATTATGGGAAACAGTGGCTTCGAAAAATTGGCTATTTTTTTAAATGTAATTTTTACACGGGTTTGTTACCAGACAGGTAACTAAATGAAAGTGTCAATGACACTGTAGCTGAACTTGTCAAGACAAAGACATGTACATGTATAGTATGTGACACAGCAATGACAAACATCTAGGTAATGACCTGATAACAAAGGTACATATAAAGTATTGTAACAGTCTGTACATAAACACTGACTGTTGTCTGTAACAAATGTATAGGTAAAGTATTGTAAAGGTGGGTGACAGTCAGATGCTAAACTAGAAAAGAAATCTTTGAGTCCCAGAGTGGGTCTGACTGAACCCCAAAATATTTGTTCTCATAGCACAGTGATAACAAAGGAACCCCACCCCAAAACACACTCATTCCTGTCCCAAGGTGAAAACAAAGGTACTCAAGAAGTTTCGTGAAGATCAGTTCACAAATATGAGCTGTGTAGAAGTTGTGACAAAAAAACTGATTGGACCTAATTTCGGTACAAAATGGCCACTGGCAGCCATCTTGAATTTTGGGCCGCACCCAGAAACACTCGTTCTCGTCCCAAGGTGATAACAAAGGTACCCAAGAAGTTTTTGTGAAGATCGGTTCATAAATACAGACTCTAGCCCGAGCCGTATTGACATGTGTACTTACTGTGTGTAAGTAGCACTGAAAAAATCAAAGTTCATCTAATTTGCATAATTTCTGCACGAGAAAAAAACCCGTACTATATGTGATGTATTCCATGTTACTAAACATTCATACAAAAATTTATTCAAATCAGAACTTTCATACAGAAGTTCTGTACAAAAGACTGATTGCACTAATTTTGGTACAAAATGGCTGCTGGTGGCCATCTTGAATTTCGGACCACACCCAAAAACACTCGTTCTCATCCCATAGTGATAATAAAGGTACCCAAGAAGTTTCGTAAAGATCGATTCATAAATACAGCCTCTAGCCTGAGCCGTATAGAAGTTGTGTACAAAAAACTGATAAGACATAATTTCGGTACAAAATGGCCACTGGCAGCCATCTTGAATTTTGGACCGCACCCAGAAACACTCGTTCTCGTCCCAAGGTGATAACAAAGGTACCCAAGACGTTTCGTGAAGATCGGTTCATAAATACAGACTCTAGCCCGAGCCGTATTGACATGTGTACTTACTGTGTGTAAGTAGCACTGAAAAAATCAAAGTTCATCTAATTTGCATAATTTCTGCACGAGAAAAAAACACGTATTATATATGATGTATCCCATGGTACTAAACATTCACACAAAAAATTATTCAAATCAGCACTTTCATATGGAAGTTCTGTGCAAAAATCTGATTGCACCAAATTTTGTACAAAATGGCTGACATCGGCCATCTTGAATTTCGGACCGGACCCAAAAACACTCGTTCTCGTCCCACGGTGATAACAAAGGTACCCAAGGAGTTTCGTAAAGATCGGTTCATAAATACGGCCTCTAGCCCAAGCTGTATTGGCATTTGCACTTACAGTGCTGAAAGTAACACCAAAAAACATCAAAGTTAGTCTAATTTGCATAATTTACGCACGAGAAAAAAACCCGTGTTATATGTGATGTATCCCATGGTACTAAACATTCATACAAAAAATTATTCAAATCAGAGCTTTCATATGGAAGTCCTGTACAAAAAACAGATTTCTGCATCGTCGGTACAAAATGGCGGCTGGCAGCCATCTTAAATTTCGGACTGCACCCAAAAACACTTGTTCTCGTCCCACGGTCATAACAAAGGCACCCAAGAAGTTTCGTAAAGATCGGTTCATAAATACGGCCTCTAGCCCGAGCCGTATCCAATTGTTGACGGACTGACGGACAACGGACGACGGGCCATGGCATAAGCTCAAATTTGGCTTCGCCAAAGTTGAGCTAATAAAAAACCGCTCGGCCGCATGCAATTTCACAAATAATGGCCTCAGAAACAGAAGATCTACTTTGTGTGGCCTTGAATAACTCTTTTAAAGAGTATCAAGGCAGGAGAAAATAGGATGTTACCACAAGTCTTCCAGTGGAATCGGGAATTAATAGATCTGATTAGAACCTGACAGAAAGAATAGCATTCCAAATTCCTTGAAATTTGATGCAACTGTCATTTTTCAGTGAAAATATCTTGAGCACATCACACAGAGAAAATTTCAGTTGCCTCCACTTAAGTGTGTATGGTAGGGGTGGGAGGGACAAAACATTTTCTGTGACTTCATTTATCTTGTGTTTAATTAAGAATGTGTACCCCTCTTCATGCCAACTGGAAATGTACAAGTACTTTTTTAGGCTAAAGTACACAGAACGCTAAGACATAACTAGAGCAGAATGACCAAAGAAAATGTAAGGGCAGAGGGCACATGATTCAGGGATTCTGGGCATGAAAGATGGGAATATTGCCATTTTTCAGGAAAAGTGGAAGAAGGGGAACGAGCCCCTGCCCCCCCCCCCCCCCCCCCATCCTAAAAAAATGTTTAAAAATCTCTGTCATGACTCCACCACTTCCCTTGTCTCTTAATAAAACAGGACCCCCATTTTAGTCAGACATTCCTCCAGTGATTGATAACTGTTCTCCCAGTTTGCCAGGTCAAAATTGTGTATTTGTCATTAGAGACTTTGAGTAAAACAAGGTAAAAATATTGACAACTCTTGAACCATGAACCAATTACAGATATGAAATAAAATCATTTAAAATTTTATCTTGGCAAAATTGTTGCATATAAGCAAATTGTATTTTTCAACTTGAACAACAGACTAGGCATTTTTGATGTTAGAAAAAAAAATTGTTTACTTGTGGAAGAAAATATCCCAAGTGAGCCAGAGACATTGTGTCTCAATCTGTTCTAGTGTGAACAGTTACTGTATTATTGGTATAAAGTTTGACCTTGCATAAATGCCAAGGATACAAGTTCTCTCACCTTTTACCAAATGAATCTGTTGTATCTGATCATATAATTTACAACTTGAGCAGATTAAAAAAAAAATGACTTCAAACAAATTAAAAAACAACATGTCATGTGACCCTTCGTGAGGGTTCATATGATATGGTTTTGTGGAAATTTTTTAAAAATTTGAAAAAAAATAAATAAAACAAATTTTGATATTGTGTGTTGGGTAAAGGGTTAATCTGGGAAATATAAATAAAAATGGCTGGCCAAATTTGACCTTGCATGTTAAGAAATGGCTATGGATACTGACACCAGTCTTTTAAAATGCTTAATATACAAAACAAAGCCAGAAAGCAAGAAAGAACACATGGATATACAGTTAGATCTGAAATTGCATCTAAAGTAAACAAAAAAATCAGTAAAACTGATGGATGCTCCCTGACAGTCCACTCAGTTCATAAGCAGGTTTGTAAAATTGTGGTCCCCCGCTATGGGAAATAATTTGGCGCATGTATTTACAATACAGGTACTAAGTCAGGTGGAAAATATGCAGCTAACTATTTTATAATGTTCAGGAGTGGCTATTGATTTCCATCGACTCACTGCTGAGATACTGCTGCAGACGGAAAAAAATCCTGAAAAATTGACAAAGTAATGACTGTAACTCATGTTAACTCTGGTGAAAATTATGCCGGCAACTTTTTTTATAACATGTGCAGGAGTGGCTTGTCATAAGGATCCCTCATATAAAATATCATGGAAATCCATCCTCTCACTGCCGAGATATCAGTGCAGATGGACAGATTCACAGACAGACAAAGCTGCGAATATATGCTCCCCTGAAATTTTTTGGGGCGTATTAAAAATACGGATAATAAATTAGTTTTTCTCTGAACTATTTTTGCAACAACAAAATGTCAACTTATTCCAGGAGTTTTATTCATTAACCTGATGATATGCTGATTCACAACACATTATTTGGAAAAGGTTTATTGAGACCTATCCAAAGAATGTCACATTACAGTAATCCCGCCAATTTTTTAAATATATTCTTTCATAATTTAACCTTGTTTTGCCTTTTTTCAGCCTCTGAATTGATTGAAATGAACGTGAAGTAAAGATGATGTACTGCTTATAACCTAACAGTAGTATTTCAGCATGAATCAAACATCAACTGTTCTTTGCTATGTACATGCATGCAAATAAAAATGCACAAAGTAATCTATATCTTGAAAATTACTTGCTGAACTTGTAAATTAGTGCCAAGTATATAGACTTATGTGTTATCCCCAGTTACATTTAGCTTTCCAGGTTCAATATCTGCTGAACCCAGCGTTTTAAGAGTTGGAAACATCTGAAATACTTTCATCCATATGTCATCAGCTCATTACGCCTTAGCATTCAGCAGCTGTAATTCACTAATCTTCTGGGCCAAAGCCAAATACTGAATCAATATCAAACCAATTTGACTCTTCTTTAGATTTCTTCTTCCTCTTTTCCTTTGGGGATGATTTGAAGAATTTGCCAGGACTTTTGAGTGGTGTTTTACGTACGTTTGCAGGTGGCTTAATATCCTGCAACATAAAAAAAAAAAATTGTTAGAACACTGACTAAAGATTTAAATCCTCCAATCTTTATTTGTTAACATTTACTGAGCGAGCTGTTTTGTGTTCTTAATGTCCTTTCTTAGTTTATAGCAGGGTACTGCAGACATCACATTGTGACCAAACTGTAATTCAAAAAGGAAAATTCTGATTACACTTTGAATGCATCCTTCACTTCATTGCTTTCACTGTGCAAGAGTAATAAAATGGGAAAAAGTCATGAAAAGAAGCGAAAAACTGAACAAACTACAGGAACTGTGAGCAAGCTCACAAAGTGATACCACCCGTGCCTGTCAGAACGGAATTCTTTGCTATGTACATGCATAATTTAACCTTGTTAAACTGTGAGCAAGCTCACAAAGTGATACCACCCGTGCCTGTCAGAACGGAATTATATTGCTACATGCACATCTTCATATGGAGTTCTTCCACTGTGTAAAGTTTCATGAAAATTCTTCAAACGGTTTAGGAGGAGTTGCTTATAAGGATGGACAGACAGATGGATGGACAGACAGGGTGATTCCTAGATACCCCCCAACTTTGTTTGCAGTGGGGGGGGGGGAGGGGGATGGGGGGGGGGTATAAATATAAACTTGGCTACCCCAGGTCCTAAAGAGCCTGTAATCGGCTTGCAATCGCACACTTGTAAGAACTACATATCCCTCAATTATTCTAATCAGAATCAAAGAATGGAGCTGGCTGCCATGCTCCTTCAACTGATCAAAACAAAATGAGGATTGTTTTCAGAGGACTTTCAATACATTATTTGTGCCATGTTTGGTTCACATTGACCAAGTAGTTTTAGAGAAATGGAAATTTAGGGTTTCAATAGGAATTATGTGATGCTATCAGGGCTAGACAGTTTTCAAATTCAATACTGATGTGCCACGATATCTTCCCCTCAACCCCCCCCCCCCCCCTGTAATCTTCTCCCCAGGGGATGATGTCCTAGCATATCTTCTCCCCCACCCTGGATATCTGCCCCCACCCCCACCAAATTAAAAATAAATAAAACTACCTGTTATAACATTATTTATTTTCATCACATTAACATTGAAAAAGTTGTTCAAACTCTTGAATACATACATTTATGCATTTCCTTGTAAGTTCATGTCAAAATATAATTATCTTCCCCTTCATCCATTCCCATAGCAACCATTTGAAAAAATAAATAGGTTTTATTTACTCTCTCACCCAACCACAACAAAGTCCAAAAAATGGTCATAAAGGTTGTATGAATGTCTACAAGACTTTGACAAGGTGGAGGGTGGGGGGGGGGGGGGGAGATATTCAGGCCTGGTTATCTTCCCCCACCCATGTCAAAATATAATATAGAAAACTTGGAAGAAACAACATTCTTCCAATCATATACTGTTAAATAACGAGAGCAGTGAATCAGAAATAGACAATCTTAGAACCTTGCAGCAATTTTTTGGACAAAAAATGGAAGAGGGTGGAGGAGATGTCCATGCCCGATTATCTCCCCCCTTACCAATTAAAAAACCATAGCAACCATTTGAAAAAATAAAGTGGTTTTATTTACACCCTCACCCAATCATAAGAAAGTCTGAACAATGGTTGTAAAGGTCATATGAATGTTTACAGGACTTTTACAAGATGACAGGGAGGGGGGGGGGGGGATAACTGTCACAATTTATAGATTATCTCAGGTGTAAATAATACTAAATATACCGTAAAATATGTTAAATTAAATGAAGCACCAATTGTCACAGTATGGGTAACTCTGCATTCAGTAATTCTGTGACGTGTTCCAAACGTAGACTTTATGAGAACGAAGCGTGTGAGAAACAACCGTTTAGAATCCCGTCACGAGTTATGTATAATGCCGACTTTACTAAGGCCGCGAAGAGGAGTCAGTAAATCATGTTGGTATCATTTAACAGTGATACGAATAGGATTTTGTAACATATTTTCCGATTTCTTTCGTGGCCAAACTGGATTATTGCATTGTTTAAAGAAAAAACTCACAATGATTATCAGAACCAAATCGACTCGAGAAAAGGGACATCTGCAAGTCGGAAACAAATCAAATCTTTTTTGAGATTTTGACAGGGTGAGGAGGAAGGTGAATTGTTTCGAAAATTCATTATGTGCTCCTGAGTAATTTTATACAAGGATTTAGCTGTTTAATATCAAATGTAATCAAATATTGTGAAATAATAGTAAAAGAAACAAAATTAGATGAAAACATTTAAAAATTCAGGTGAGGGAGAAGATATCCAGAGTGGGGGGAAGATATCCTAGGATATCCCCCCCCCCCCCCCCCCCCTTCATGGGGGAGAAGATATCTGGGGGGGGGATATCCTGCTGCTATCCCATGTTTAAGAAGTTTCATCGAAATCGGTTCATTAATGTAGGAGGAGTTGCACACTTAAGAATCTCATTTGAAGAGCCATAATAAATCTAAGTTCAGGGGTGATAACCTGATTAAAATTGCCAGAGGTGAAAAATTTTAAAACATGCACATGTTCACTTGCTAGTCATAATATCTGAGATATTTGATCAAAATTGGTTAAAAAATGTAGGAGTAGTTGTATGCACAAAAATCTCATGTACAAATCTATATTAAATCTTCTAAGTTGAAGAGAAGATAACCTAGTAAAAATAATCACAGATGGACAACATGGAAATATGCACATGTTCACTTATTAGTCACATTGTTTAAGAAGCTTCATCAAAATCAGTTCAATAATGTAGGAGTTGCACACACAAGAATCTAATTTGAAAATAAATAACAAGGGCAATGCAAAGCGTGGACGACTGCCCCCGACCCGCAGACATGTTTGAAGTAGTATTAAAGGGATTGTGGGACATGAAAATTTTCAAAAATTTCTAAGTTGAAAAAGTGAAAAAAGGCCCATAACTCTGGGAAAAATTATTGGACAGAACTCGTTACTTATGCATATCTATCGGCATACCAAAGGAGATCCAAATCTTACCAATGGTTTTGATATAACAATGCAAAACGCTTGGACAGATGGGCAGATGGCAGAGGGATGGACAGACAGACGGAGGTCTCCACTTAATACCCCTGAATCCTCCTTCGGAGGTTGAGGGCATAATAATTCTAAGTTCAGGGAAGGTAACCTGGTTAAAATTGTCACAACTGAAAAATTTTGGAATGTGCGCATGTTCACTTGCAAGTCATAATGTTTGAGAAGTTTCATTGAAATTGGTTCAATAATGTTGGAGGAGTTTCTTATGTACAGCCAGATTAAAATTTCTTGTAATCAACATCTGGGGCGATTATTATTTTCATAACACACATACACAAGCCTTGCATGAAGCGTGTGCAGCCTAAATAAACATTCTGACTACCTGCACATGCTGGGTGAAGTGGCGAAGAAAACATCCATCAACTGCTCCAAAAATTTTGTTCAAACTGTGTTTTCATTGGTAACTCTAATGGTTTTCATCTGCAGGTTTGTTCGTCTCATCAGGCTTATCCCCAAAATGTCCATACTAGCACTTTTGCATTTTGTTTTGAGCCTAGTAGTACATCCATATTAAGTTTAGTCATAAAGTGGTATAGCGTTACATGGAAATTGGGTGAGGATTATATAGGCAGTAATGTATTGACATTAATTAGTTTATTACTCAAATGAGGCTTTTTGGGTAGACGAAGTTTGTACTACAGTTTGTTGCAGTCACTTTTGGGGTTTCCTTTGTCGGGGCGAAATCAGTGATTTCAAATAGGTTCAGTCATTGTAACCATCTGTTACATTCCTGGTGTTTATTATGTTGACAAATGCACAAGCACATGAAGAACATCTAAGAAAACACTTCCTTCTGCCTTCACAGTTTGATGCAAACTGTGTTTTCATTGGTCGAAGAAAGATTGATTGACATGGATTTATAACAGAAGATGTCAGCCTGGGAGGAGTTTCAAGCAGTATTCATCTGTTTTCTATGATTGATATTTGGGGAATGACAGACATGATAGAATACAGTGACTGTTTTTTTCCCCAATAATATATCGACTTCAACTTCGATAATTTGTTACAATACCATTTCTCATGATACACCCCGGTACTTTTAAAACAATACCGGTATTTCTCCAATATCTTTCTCAATACTGGTAATAACCAGTTTACTGGTATACTGTACAGACCAAGATGCTATTGCCACCATGTTTGCCATCATATCGGTATTAAATTAGGATCATTGTTCGAGGGATTCCCAGTCCTCAATCCTATAAGTTTTCAAAAACATTTGGCCTTGTAGTTTCAGACTGGCAAATCAGAATAAAAAAAATCCCTCTAGCGGCCAAGTTTTTCATCCAACCGGAACAAAATGAGGATCGTTTGTAGAGAACCTTGAATATAACATTCCTGCCAAGTTTGGTTTATATTGGCCAAGTAGTTTCAGATGAGAAGATGAAAATGATAAATTTAAAGTAATTTGTATATTTTTAAAACTTAACAATGGCCCAGACTTAGCTGGTGCAACCTCAATATTATTAAGTGTCAATCACAAATTTTGCCACCCCCCCCCCCCTCCATCCCCCAAATTTGTATACAATATCGAAAAAGTCCTATCTGGCCCTCCATACTTTTAGAACTTGTGCATGTGCAGTACCCAGGAAGAGACTGGAATTGGCGCCAACATCATTCTTCCTAGTTGTGCCTACTAAAGTTATAACTCAGCGGGGAGGTATGAGTGCCCACTCATGGGAGGGCCATCCCCATCTGGGCCATTGGTAAGTATAAAAAATATACAAATTACTTTAAATTTATCATATTTTTATACTAAAACCAATGGCCCAGACTTAGCTGAATCATAAAAAGGCAGAGGGCCTAGGACTTAAAGGAATAGCAGACCAAAATTCGGCTCCTTAGCCTGCATTAGAACTCCCAAGGTGAAAAGGAGATTAAAATTTTAAGAAATTACATAAATGTCTCCCTATACAACAGTAGAGAAAACATACCACTGAAATAAGGAGCAATATCCAAGTAATTCCCTATTACTTAGCATAAATGATTATGCTAATTGGGTGTAACAAGCCCCTAATTTTAAGATTAGTCCGGAATAAGACACTTAAAATTAGGAAAGGCGTGTCCAGGAGTGAGAGACTAACACCCACAAACACATGCCATATATAATGTAACAAGCTGTACATAAGATCAGATTAATCTACAGATGATAACAGCTTCACTCATAGTTACACATTTACAAGGCCAGAAGAGGTAAAAAGAAATCCCCACTCCCCTCCCCTTTTTTTGAAGGAATAATCTTCAAAACAAAGAGGGAAGCGGCCTGGAATCAGTGAAAAAGCGGTACCGAATAATATATATATTTGTCTAAAAGGCTCCTAGCTATTAATTATTATTAATTTATTGGTGCTTAACGCCACATCCGCAGCTAAGGCTATATCGTGGCGATCCTGGCTACTAAAATCACAAGCTTCTAAACGTATGCTGCAACCGGAATACGTAGATAGGTCGAAAACCGGTGATATTAATATGTACAACCTTAAACTTGTACAACTGAATCCCAATGGAAAGTTATCTGATAGAACTTATATGCTTCCGAGCCAACCAACAGGCGACCACATTCAGGTGTACAATTAATTCCAATAATGAACCTTCAAATTGTAACTGTTCAATTCTATGAGAATAGGAATTCCATTTGTGTACTGCTTCCAGCTGAAGACTGGATTCAGAACATGGAACGGGATGCAATTAAAAAACCTGTCACAGACCATCCCCAAATAATTCATTGTTCCCTAGGTCTGTTAAAACCAATGACTGTTTGGAGAAAGAATATACCACTCCGAATAATGTTGCCAAAAATAGAGAATGTATGCATAGACGGCATGTTGGAAACTCCATAACTGATCCAATTAGCCATAAAATTCTCATAAGCTCTATACTTATGCAGAGCAAGAATTTAAGAGAATCTATTCAATAATATGTCTGCCTTATAACATCTACATATTATGCATGCAATCAACAGAATCCTGCCTGTACCCTCGTCTGAATACAGCTTGTATCAATGGCGTGACCGAGTGATACAAAATCTAACCAGGAAACTGAAGGAATAAAACGACGTAAATGTGATTAACCTGAGGAATAGACTCATACGTCGTAACAAAAACAGACAACTCTGAGCGAAACTTCTCAGAGTGGACTAAATGCCACATTCAGAGAATGTCGACCAGATAACCGACATGCCTGCCTCACAGGTACACGAAGGCTAGCAGTATCAACCGAATATATTTATGAAAGAATTCGGAATCTAAAAACAGATATTGTTCAGGAATCATGTGCTTGTATACAACTTATGAACGACCAACCACAGGAAGCAAATCCACTAAAGAGTGGATGTGCCTATGATGTCGCAGTTAGACCACAACCCACCCACCAATTGAAAGACATGCATATAATTGAATGCATTTGAGACTCACAGGAAGAGAACTACGTCCTGCCCTGTAATTGCCTCTTAACCCTTTATCTAACGAATGGCCTGCATCCATCCGCGTAATTTGCAAATTGAGCTGTTGAAAATAATAAATTTTTCAAAATATTTCAACAAAACCATATCATGTGACCTCTCACTGGAACGAGCCCATCGAGCTTGTTCCAATGAGGGTCATATGATATGGTTTTGTTGAAATTTTTTTGAAACATTTAAAAAAAATAGTAATTAAAATAATAAATTTTGATATTCTCTACGTTGGGTAAAGGGTTAACATATTGGGGGGGGGGGGCAGGGGGTTTGACAAATAGATCATATTGAACCCACCCACCCCCACCCCACCCCACCCTCACCCACATTACTTGAATCGCAGGATAAGTAAGGTGGGTGCAGTAATACTAAAGCTTGGAACAGTGACAAATTCCTTTTTCACTATAGGAAAAAGAAATTTCACACTACATTCCCAAAGCTATACTGCTGCTGCTATTCTCAAAAAAGAGTAATAAGCTAAAAAGCTTACAGTTTGTCAAAGCAAGGATAATCAAACTAACCCGGCGTGACTCGTAACGCTTTTGTGTTAGTTTTCTAGAATAGTATAAAAACCATAGGGCTCCCTCACATCTGACCGACTCCACAACGCCACTAAGGATGGAGAGGGACATGATGAACATGGCACTATTGCAAAGAATATACTCACTGAAACAGCATTTCGGGTGTAATTTCGCAACTTCAAAATGAAACGGACTCGGAGGTCTCATTTTATCACGGGAAGTGTTAAAACAAGCAAATTCAGTGAATTCATGTCTCCTGCTGGGCAGCAGTTTCAAAGGGAATTAATGCATCCAGTGGAATATAGTTGAGTTGTAAGTGGAAGTTATTTAGAACAGACAGAACAGACAGTGCTTCAGACAGTGGTTATCAGATTTATTTTCACGGAGGTCACTGTCAAAGCAAATAAAGTGATGTGGAGTATAACTGTGAGAATCACTAAAAATTAAGACTGTATGATAAGACATATTACATTAAACTGATGTGAAAAGTGTTAACCAACCTGTAAAGTTTGTGATTGGAAGTCAATGAAACCTTGGAAGTGATGTTCAGATAATATGGTGGTCTGTATATGGTACTGGGAGAGCCTGACTTTGTACAGTTGCAAAAGAAGTAAAGATGAAAACATATTCTGGTCTCACAATCATAACAAAGATACACAAGAAGTTTCGTGAAGATTGGTTCATAAATACGGCTTTTAGTCCGAGGTACGTTGATGCATGGGCAGACGGACAGATTTTTGGTACAAAATTTCCCACATTCGAAATTGACCTAGGTATTGATAAAAGTAATCCATATATGAAATTTCACTGAAATCGGTTGACTCTAAGGAAAGTTAGACTCTGGAAACCATCAGACAATCAAATTTAAGCAACCTAATTAAATATGCACGGAAAATGCCCATGTTCGAACTTGGACCCACAATTGATGAAAGTGATCTACTACCCAAATTTCATCGAAATCGACTGACTGTAAGGAAAGTTAGAGTCTGGAAACGAAAAACACGGAAGGTGTGCACTTACTGTGTATCAGTAGTAGCACTGAATAAATCAAAGTTTCCCTAATTTGCATAATTTTTGCACGATTACCCAAGCTCGGAACAAAATGGCCACTGGCGGCCATCTTGAATTTTTGACCAAACTCCAAAACACATATTCTGGTCTCACAATGATAACAAAGATACCCAAGAAGTTTCGTGAAGATTGGTTCATAAATACAGCTTTTAGTCCGAGGTGCGTTGACGCACAGGGAGACAACAGGCAGACGGACAGATTTTCGGTACAAAATTTCCCACATTCGAACTTGACCTAGATATTGATAAAAGTAATTCATATATGAAACTTCATCGAAATCAGTTGATTTTAAGGAAAGTTAGAGTCTGGAAACCATCAGCCAATCAAATTTCAGCAAACTAATTAAATATGCGCGGAAAATGCCCATATTCGAACTTGCACCTACAATTCATGAAAGTGATCTGCTACCCAAATTTCATCGAAATCTGGTCACTGAAAGAAAAGGTCACTGAAAGGAAGGTTAGAGTCTGGAAACAAAAAACACGGAAGGACAGAATTTAATATCTACCGTTTTTTTTCAAAAAGCAGGAGACAATTAACACACCTCAGCACATGAAATAAACTGACATTTTAAGTGATTGTGGTAATGGACTGGTTAAGTATCATTGTATTTTTCTTGGTGGGGAAAGCACAAATGACATGCTTTTGTTTATTGAAAACAATGTACCTTGCGTCGGTCTTGTATCAAACACTTGCATGTACACTACATTGAAGGCAAGATGCTATCATGACATCACCATGGGCAAACAGCCAATCACTTTAAGTACAAGTGTAAACCATCAGGGAATCCCTTGGAGTTTCCCCAAGAAAAAATTCCTGGTTTTAAATAGCAGGAATGCGATTGGTCGAATGTTCAATGTGACTGACTAAGCAACCTTTGTGTAATGCAGTACACGTGGTTGTGGCTTTTCACCTCCACATGTTTTTGACAAATTAGAGGTAAACAATGTTCTAGCGTTTTCGTAATAATGGTGATTGTCGAACAGTTTGGAATGAAAAGTAATAAAGAAAGGTTACATAGTCTGTGAGGTTAGACAGGGTGGTAAAAAAGGAAAGACCCAAATTTAAACCAACGGTAATCTGCACCAGTGAAGTAAATTCATTTCTTGTAAATCATGATAAACAAGTTGAAATTTGCATGCTGGAGTTAACAACATACAATTACCAATTCTGATTTAATTTGCCGATGACAGTTTTGAACATGGTACTGATTATATATATAAATCGGTATTCTTAAAAAACGCCCAGCACTATTTGTGTTGTTGTAAAAGTTGGTGTTTGTGTGGGTTTTTTCTGCTTCTTTATCAATTTCAATTTTTAAAAAAATCATTATGGTCGGGGCACAAAATTTGGGTCAGTCAGGTAACTGGAACCAAACCATTATTTTTTTTTGGCTCTAGCAAAAGCAGACTTTTGTTCAGATGGAACAAGATTCGAAAGAACTTATGAATAACAAGAGCTCGCGTATCGCTGAAGCAATACAATGTCCCCTACCAGACTAATGAGCATAAATAATTATACAAATGTTATAACCCAGATGTGATCAGCATGAATTTTAATGAAACGTTTCCAAAAAAGTCCGAAAAACTGATATTTTGGCGCTTTTCCATATTTCCAAGGGCCATAACTCACACAAGAATAATGCAATCAGCATGAAACTCAAACTTGATCTGTAAGTCATCGTTCTATACTAGGCTACCAAGAATGAAATCATTCGGTTGAAGCATTTCCAAAAAAAAAATCTGGAAAACTGAAGTGTGACTGACAGACTGACGGATGCACAGAGTGAAAATGAAACACTTGATCTGTAAGTCATCGTTCTATAGCAAGTTACCAAAAATAAAATCATTCCGTTGAAGCGGTTTCAAAAAAAAGTCTGGAAAACTGATATTTTGGCACTTTTTCATATTTCCAAGGGCCATAACTCACACAAGAATAGTGCAATCAGCATGAAACTCAAACCTGATCTGTAAGTCATCATTCTATAATAGGTTACCAAGAATGAAATCATTCGGTTGAAGCATTTTCAAAAAAAAAATCAGGAAAACTAAAGTGTGACCAACAGACTGACTGACGGATGGACAGAGTGCAAATGAAACTTGATCTGTAAGTCATCGTTCTATAGTAGGTTACCAAAAATGAAATCATTCCGTTGAAGCGTTTCCAAAAAAAAAGTCTGGAAAACTGATATTTTGGCGCTTTTTCATATTTCCAAGGGCCATAACTCACGCAAGAATAATGCAATCATGAAACTCAAACCTGATCTGTAAGTCACCGTTCTATAGTAGGTTACCAAAAATGAAATCATTCCGTTGAAGCGTTCCCCAAAAAAGTCTGGAAAACTGATATTTTGGCGCTTTTCTATATTTCCAAGGGCCATAACTCACACAGAAATAATGCAATCAGCATGAAATGCAAACTTGATCTGTAAGTCATTGTTCTATAGTAGTTTACCAAAAATGAAATCATTCCGTTGAAGCGTTTCCAAAAAAAGTTTGGAAAACTGATATTTTGGCACTTTTCCATATTTCAAAGGGCCATAACTCACACAAGAATAATGCAATCAGCATGAAACTCAAACTTGATCTGTAAGTAATCGTTCTATAGTAGGTTATCAAAAATAAAATCATTCGGTTGAAGCATTTCCAAAAAAAAGTTCAGAAAACTAAACTGACTGACAGACTGACGGACTGACAGACTGATGGATGGACAGAGTGCAAATCTATAGTCCCCTCCGGCGATGACAGTAGGGGACTAAAAATTCATAATCTTAATTCTTAATGTGCCGTTCCGTGAGGGATGAAGAATCAATCTCCGTAGCCCTCTCACCGTCTGAGTATTCCATCTGAAAAACATGGTCAACACCATCCGAATACAGGTTAATCCGACTTCAGTGGTGAAGATTGGGAACATCTCCATGGAACAGTATGACCATGCAAAATCGGACAGCTAGTCTGCAGTCTAACGTGCTTCATCGATGAAGCAGAGGAATAAGTCATAGCTGCAAATGGCCCTGGCTACAGTGTGGAAGGAGCGTCCCGGACCGCAAGCGTGAATGGGCGTCCCAACTCACTAAAGTTTCTTGAAGCGGAAAGTCGGCTCCGACTACTTACGGAATGGAGAGGGTTCTCCAGCTCACAGTCTGGCTCCAGACCTTGCCGAGCATTCTGTTTAGAAACTTGTAGGCTTCTACCCCTTAGCGTGCTTTTCCATGGAAGTAGAGGAAGCCATAACAACAGCCGCCCCAGCTGAAGTGTGGAAGGAGCATCCCGACTCGCACATTTTGGATGGGTGCTCCGACTCACTGAAGTTTCTCACGATGGAAAACAGTCGACCCCAATTGCTAACGGGATGGAGAACACTCTCCAACTCACCACCTGGCCCCAGATCTCGTCGAGTATACCATTGAGAAACTTGTAAGCTAATCCCCTTAGCGTGAGCTTCCATGTAAGAAGAAGCCATAACCACAACCGACTCCGACTGCAGTGTGGAAGGAACATTCTGATGTGTGTTCTGACGCATTATAGTTTCTCGCAATGGACACAGTCGACCCCGACTGCTAACGGGACAGAGAGGCTTCTCCAACTCATGGTCTGACCCCAGATCTCGCCTAGCATCCCGCAGAGAAACTTTCAGGCTTCTTCTCCTTTTGCCATCGTCGCTGGGTGAGCTTTATATTATGAGGTGCTCGCTCTACCCACGTTATACTACTCGACCGCAACGGACCTACCTGGCATCCCGGCTTCCATATAGGGACAACTGCTTCTCCAGTCGAGCTAGCTGCATGCAGAGGATTAAGCTTCTAACAGCCTTAATCCTGTGCAAATATCATGAGCATCTTGGCAGCTAGCTCTGTTTACTCATCAGAGCGGGGCTCATTAGAGTGCGACGACAGCAGCATGTAACGGACAGGTGTCAAAGTACCATCACCATATTCTTGTTCCTCTGAAAAAGAGACTGAAAGACTAATATTAGCCAGCGGTGAAAGCTCCTACATCGGAACTTCACTGCCCACCACACAGGTCGACACCCGTTTCCAACGTTCGCATCTCATAGTACAAGTATTGAAGGAGTGCTGCAACTACCGGCAAACAACAAGCATAAAACCGAGACTTGCCGGACTACACTAAGTACCAATTATTATAATAAATACAATAATAATGAAGCTTAAATGATAAGTTTGCTGCACTCCCAATAATATAGAATAAACATCGCAAGGATACATAACACAGATAATAACAAAAATTTTTGAAATAAATTAAAAAAAAAAAAATTTTTAAAACTTTGAATGAATCCTAAGTGCCCTAAGGGAACCTCATGAACCCAAGGGCATCCTGATAGAGCCTAAGTTTGGCCAAGCACTACCTAATTAAAGCTGAACTACCGAAATAAGATATAATATGTATCCTAATGGAAAAAACAATAATAGTTTTTAACTAACACTGAATTAATATGAATCCAAAAAGTTATTGAACAGACAACAATGTCAAGAGGTAAAAACGGAAACTAACCAACAACAGGCACAACAAAGGCCCAAAGTCAGTAACCGATCAACAACCACCTGACGCAAAGCTAGATCTTCATATGAAGAAAAAACAATGCATATGGTGGAAGATGCAAGAATACAAAACATCCTGAAAAGTAATGAACAGGACGTAAACATAGGGGATAAACGGAATACCTATTCCGTTTTACAAGTTAAACTCCCAAGAATTTAATAAAAAAAATTCTTCAATAAAAAATCCAAAAGAGCTTGGGAGTATAACAAGAGGGTTCAGGAGAGAGAAGGGAAGTAATACTAACAAAACAACAGTGGAGTCATTTTATAATGACAACGTTCAAAAGCATATCCCGAAATTGGGCAACATCAATAATTTTACATAAAACCAATTAGAATCAAAGAATGCCTTTGGCAGCCATGTTTTTCATCTAACGGGAACAAAATGAAGATCATTTTTAAAGGACCTCCCATAGACCATTCCTGCCAAGTTTGGTTCATATCGGCTTAGTAGTTCCAGAGAAGAAGATGAAAATGTGAAAAGTTTACAGACGACGATGGATGCCAAGTGATGGCAATAGCTCAAGGTGGGCCAGGTGAGCTAAAAACTAACAAATTATTCATTAATGCATTGCAGTGTGTTGATATGAGCCTTCAAGTAAGTTCTGATATAGTCAAGTTTTTCCCAACCTTTATTTTTTAACATCGAATGAGTGTGCCGTTTTATGCTTTCTCACTGTGAAAGACCATGAAATGGAAAAAAGAAATAAAAAGCTGAACAAAATATAAGTTTACAACTGTAAAAACTTTCAATTATGCATTATAGTGTACTGATATGAGCTCTTAAACAAATTCAAGATTATTTCATCTTTGCATATTTCTGGAATGAGCTTCAGGGACATTTTTTTTTTTTTTTTTAATTTGTTGATCTGAACTTCAACTTCCGTTTAATTTTAGATATTTATTTGGGAAGCTACATTGTGCATTTCAACTTAGGTGAATTCCAGAGTACCTTTTAGCAAAGCTTCTGATTTCTGTGTTGACATTTGGAATATTTTTCATTTGTTTTTTAGCTCACCGAAGGGAGCTTAACTTATCACTTGCTGTCCTTCGTCGTTCGTCGTGAACTTTACATTATCGACTTCTCCTCACATACTTGACCAAATTGAACCAAATTGTATGTGCATGTTTCTTATCATGTGTCAATTCAAGTTTGTACAAACTTGAACTATCACTGAAAGTGATTAATTCCCCCGCTTTGGGTTTTTAGAGGAATGCACTTCTGATCATGTAGGCGAAGGCCATAAGGAAATGTATACATAAAGATCATTTTTTGTTGTTGAAATTTGTATTTGCATGTGGCCTTCCACAGAACAGCACTGAATACTTAAAGAGCCCACACATATATGGTTTACATTTGGAAAAACACATTTACAATGTGCAACATGTATTCAAAATCGGTTCATTAATGTAGGAGAAGTTGCACACACAAGAATCCCATTTGAAAACCCATAATAAATCCAAATTAAAGGGAGATAACCTGGTTAAAATTGTCGCAGATCAAAAATGTTTAACCTAGTTAAAATTGCCACAGCTCAAAAATTTTGGAATATGCGCATGTTCACCTAGTAGTGATGATGTCTGTAAACTTTCGTCCAAATTGATTGATAAATGTAGGAGGAGTTGCGCACACAAGAATTTCATGCAGAAACCCATATTAAATCAAAGTTCAAGAGAGATAACCTGGTTAAAATTGTCGCAGATCAAAAAGTTTGGAATATGCACATGTTCACTTAGTAGAGATGATGTTTGAAAGGTTTCATCAAAATCGGTTCATTAATGTAGGAGGAGTTGCGCACACAAGAATTTGTTGGAACGGAAAGACATAATAAATCTAAGTCAAAGGGAGATAACCTGGTTAAAATTGTCGCAGATCAAAAATCTTGGAATATGCGCATGTTCACTTAGTAGTGATGATGTCTGAAAAGTTTTGTCCAAATTGATTGATAAATGTAGGAGGAGTTGCACGCACAAGAATTTCATGTAGAAACCCATAATAAATCTAAGTTAAAAGGAGATAACCTAGTTAAAATTACCACAGCTCAAAAATTTTGGAATATGCGCATGTTCACTTAGTAGTGATGATGTCTGTAAACTTTCGTCCAAATTGATTGATAAATGTAGGAGGAGTTGCGCACACAAGAATTTCATGCATAAACCCATATTAAATCAAAGTTCAAGAGAGATAACCTGGTTAGAATTGTCGCAGATCAAAAGTTTGGAATATGCACATGTTCTCTTAGTAGAGATGATGTTTGAAAGGTTTCATCAAAATCGGTTCATTAATGTAGGAGGAGTTGCACACACAAGAATTTGTTCGAACGGAAAGACATAATAAATCTAAGTCAAAGGGAGATAACCGGGTTAAAATTGTCACAGATCAAAAATCTTGGAATATGCGCATGTTCACTTAGTAGTGATGATGTCTGAAACGTTTTGTCCAAATTGATTGATAAATGTAGGAGGAGTTGCGCACACAAGAATTTCATGTAGAAACCCATATTAAATCAAAGTTCAAGAGAGATAACCTGGTTAAAATTGTCGCAGATTAAAAAGTTTGGAATATGCACATGTTCACTTAGTAGAGATGATGTTTGAAAGGTTTCATCAAAATCGGTTCATTAATGTAGGAGGAGTTGCGCACACAAGAATTTGTTCGGATGGAAAGACACAATAAATCTAAGTCAAAGGGAGATAACCTGGTTAAAATTGTCGCAGATCAAAAATCTTGGAATATGTGCATGTTCACTTAGTAGTGATGATGTCTGAAAAGTTTTGTCCAAATTGATTGATAAATGTAGGAGTTGTTGCGCACACAAGAATTTCATATAGAAACCCATATCAAATCAAAGTTCAAGAGAGATAACCTGGTTAAAATTGTCGCAGATCAAAAAGTTTGGAATATGCACATGTTCACTTAGTAGAGATGAAGGTTTCATCAAAATTGGTTCATTAATGTAGGAGGAGTTGCGCACACAAGAATTTGTTCGGACGGAAAGACGTACGGACGGATTTACGGACGTACAGGGCGATTCCTATATAGCCCCCACTTCTTTCGAAGCGGGGGTATAATAAACGTGTCACGCCCACAGGGGGGCACCAGAAGGGGCATAACTCTGATGGCACCCATAAATTTTTTCGAAAATTAAAAAAAATCTTCTTCTTCAGATCCACCAGTCAGAATCTTTTCATATTTGTTATACAACATCTCTAGGGGGTTCAGATTCAAGTTTGTTCAAATCGAGTCCCTGGGTTAAGATTTGGTCTCTCTATTGGAGCCCAAAGTTTAACTTGGTGCAATTTGAGGAAATTTCTTTAAAAATCTTCTTCTTCATATCCACCAGTCAGAATCCTTTCATGTTTGGTATACAACATCTATCAGGAGGTCAGATTCAAGTTTGTTCAAATCGAGTCGCTGGGTTAATATTTGGGCTCCCTATGGGTCCCCAAATTTTAACTTTGTGTAATGCGAATATTCTTTAAAAATCTTCTTCTTCAGATTCACCAGTCAGAATCCTCTCATATATGGAATACATCATTTCTGGGAGGGGGGGGGGGGGGAGGGGGGGGGAGGCAGATTCAAGTTTGTTCAATTCGAATTTGTCGGTTAATATTTGGGTTCCCTATGGGAGCTTGAATTTTATCTTAGTGCAATATGAGAAAATTTCTTTAAAAATCTTCTTCAGATCCACCAGTCAGAATCCTTTAACAATTGGTATACATCATCTTTAGGAGGGGTCAGATGATTCAAGTTTGGGTTGAAAAGTTTGGGTTTGGTTCGGACTTAGAAATTTTTTACCAAAATTTGAGAAAAAAAATTTGTTTTGGATTTTTTATGCATTTTGTTCAATTTTGAGACGAAACCCCACCCACCCCCCCACCTCCGCCCCCAAATTTTTAGTCTGAAAATTTGGGGTCCGGTTCAGACTCCGAAATTTTTGTCCAAAATTCGGAATTTTTTTACAAATTTTTTATGCGTTTTGTTCAATTTTGAGATAAAAAAACAAATTTTTAGCCTGAAAATTTTGGGTCTGGTTCAGACTTGAAAATTTTTGACCAAAATTTGGGGAAAAAATTTTGGTTTTTTATGCGTTTTATTCAATTTTGAGAAAATTTGGGGTCAGGTTTAGACTCTGAAATTTTGGACCAAAATTCTGACATTTTTGGGGGATTTTTATGCATTTTGTTCAATTTTGACATGGGAAAAAAAAAATTATAGTCTGAAAATTTTGGGTCCTGTTCCGACTTGTTTTTAAAATCTTCTTCTTCAGACCATGTAGTCAGAATGCTTTCATATTTGGTATACAACATCTCTAGGAGGGTTAGATTCAAGTTTGTTCAATCCTAGTCCATGGGCTGATATTTGGGCTCCCTATGTAAGTCGAAATTTTAACTTTGTACAATATAAGAAAATTTATTTAAAAATCTTCTTCAGATCCACCAGTCAGAATCCTTTCTTATTTGGAATACAACATCTCTTGGAGGGTAAGACTCAAGTTTGTTCAAACCTGGTCCCGAGGTTATCAATTTGGGCTACCTATGGGAGCCTGAATTTCAACTAAGTGCAATATGAGAAAATTTCTTTTAAAATCTTCTTCTTCAGATCCACCCATCACAGGACTCGAAAAGTACACCTGTCCACCTGTCACTGACAGTCAGAAATTTAGTGGAGACAGGTAAAAATAAATCATACCTGTCACATATGACAGGTCAGTTACTCTTTACCAAAGAAATCAGCCAAAACCACCTGCATAAAAAAAAATTAACATGCTATTTTTTTTTTTCATTTTTCTCTGGCAAACCATAGCTTATGACCCCTTATTGAAACAAGCTTATTGAGCTCATTGCAATGAGGGGTCATAAGCTATGGTTTGTAAGAAAAAAATGTTTTGTTTTTTTTCGCCTGCAACTAGTGTTGGATAAATGGTTAACCCTTTACCTAAAGCTAGTAGTATACGACACTCGTAAAAAAATTCTTGTATAAATAAATATTTTCATTTTTTGCTTCCAAAACATAGGTTATGACCCCTCATTGGAACGAGCAGGACGCACCCATTCCAATGATGGGTCATAACCTATGTTTTGGAACGAAAAAATGAAAATATAAGAAAAATTGCAGGGTGATTTTTGTGTGTTGCGCTGACCGGTTTTTCCTGTTATGTTAGGTAAAGGGTTAATAATCAGTGAATGATTTGATTCTAGAATCAACATTAGAGATAACAGTAATGTAAAAAATGTTGTTCATTGTTGAATGGTATAGCCCAACATACATGTAGTATACATTTTAAACACAACTTTTCACAGTATTGTACATGTATATACATGCCCATAAATTCACACGAGTTTCCAATGTTCAGGTGAAAATTTTAAGTGATAGGTAAGAATAAAATCCACCTGTCATGTGTGACAGGCAAAAATTTTGAAATATTTCAAGGCCTGACCCATCAGAATCCTTTCATATTTGGTATACAACATCTGAAGGTGGGTCAGATTCAAGTTTGTTCAAATCGGGACCCTGGGTTCATATTATGGCTCCCTACTTCAGCCTAAAGTTTAACTTAGTGCAATGTGAGGTGATTTCTTTGAAAACCTTCTTCATATCCACCAGTCAGAATTCTTTCCTATTTGGTATCTGACATCTCAAAGGGGATCAGATTCAAGTTTGTTCAATTTGAGTCCTTGGCTTAATATTTGGGCTCTATGGGCAGGGGTGGGGTGGGGTGGTGGGGGTTGGGGGTTCATGTTAGGTTCAGGTTTGTTCAAATCGATTCCTTAGTGTTTTTCCATAAAATTTGCCTCTCATGACTTCATTACATTTTAGTGTTGATGAACCATGTCTCACTGAATACTTCTTTGAACCACTTTGGGCAGTGAGCAATTAAGGCCCCTTGGGGGCCTCTTGTTTAATTTGTTGAATTTTCAGTGTTAAAGCTTTAACTGGCTGGGTGCAGGAAGCCACGATCGTGGCTCTCCTGTAAAGTGCAGGGAGCTACGATCGTGGCTTTCAGTAATGTGATTTTATTGACCCTTGTATTTACATATCAAACACAATTAATAGTGCCCGGTTTGAAACAGTTGGTGTATATAAGATTGACCACTGGTAAGTTCACCAAATTGTGCATGCGGAAATGACCAATGGTCTGTGTTAAGCTAAATTAAATGATTAATTTTTACATAATTTTTCATAAAAACGAAATGGGAAATCCCCAACTTGACCCAAGTTTGTTTGCTGTTGTCAAAAATTTTCGAATGGGGTGTTCTGTAAGAGATAGACATAATTTTACCCCCTTATCATCCGTAGTTAAATAAAACAATGCATTCTTGTGTGAATATCCCGTTTTGATGATTTAGTTGTCATTTTTAGCTCAACTTTGACGAAGTCAAATTTGAGCTATTGTCATGGTCGGGTCGTCCGTCTGTCCATCCATCTGTCTGTCCATCCGTCTGTCCGTACGTCAACAATTGGCTATGGCTTGGGCTAGAGGTCGTATTTATGAACCGATCTTTACGAAACTTCTTGTGTACCTTTGTTATGACCCTGGGATGGGAACGAGTTTTTTTAGGTGTGGTCCGAAATTCAAGATGGCTGCCAGCGGCCATTTTGTACCGATGATGCAAAAATCAGTTTTTTGTACAGAACTTCTGTATGAAAGTTCTGATTTGAATAAAGTTTTGTATAAATGTTTAGTACCATGGGATACATCACATATAATACGGGGTTTTTTTCTCGTGCGTAAATTATGCAAATTAGACTGACTTTGATTTATTTAGTGTTACTTTCAGAGCTGTAAGTGCCAAGCTCCTATGGCTCGGGCTAGAGGCCGTATTTATGAACCAATCTTTACGAAACTTCTTGGGTACCTTTGTTATGACCCTGGGACGGGAACGAGTGTTTTTGGGTGTGGTCCAAAATTCAAGATGGCTGCCAGTGGCCATTTTGTACCGATGATGCAAAAATCAGTTTTTTGTACAGAACTTCTGTATGAAAGTTCTGATTTGAATAAAGTTTTGTATAAATGTATAGTACAATAGGATACATCACATATAATACGGGCTTTTTTCTCGTGCGTAAATTATGCAAATTAGACTAACTTTGATTTATTTAGTGTTACTTTCAGAGCTGTAAGTGCCAAGCTGCTATGGCTCGGGCTAGAGGCTGTATTTATGAACCAATCTTTACGAAACTTCTTGGGTACCTTTGTTATGACCGTGGGACGAGAACGAGTGTTTTTGGGTGCAGTCCGAAATTCCAGATGGCTGCCAGCAGCCATTTTGTACCGACGATGCCGAAATCTGTTTTTTGTACAGAACTTCCATATGAAAGCTCTGATTTGAATAATTTTTTGTATGAATGTTTAGTACCATGGGATACATTACATATATTACAGGTTTTTTTCTTGTGCGTAAATTATGCAAATTAGGCTAACTTTGATTTATTTAGTGTTACTTTCAGCACTGTGAGTGCAAATCCCAATATGGCTCGGGCTAGAGGCCGTATTTATGAACCGATCTTCACGAAACTTCTTGGGTACCTTTGTTATCACTGTGGGACGAGAAGGAGTGTTTTTGGGTCCAGTCTGAAATTCAAGCTGGCCACTAGCAGCCATTTTGTTCAAAATTAAGTGCAATCAGATTTTTGCGCAGAACTTCCAAATGAAAGATCTGATTTGAATAAATTTTTGTATGAATGTTTAGTACCAATGGATACATTACATATAATACAGAGTTTTTCTCGTGAATAAATTATGCAAATTAGGGGTCCAGGTGGGACTTAGAAAATTTTGGACCAAAATCCGGAAATTAGTTTTTTGTGTTTTGATGCATTTTGGTCAATTTTAAGAAGAAGAAGAAAAAATTTTAGTCTGAAAATATTTTGTTTGGGACTGAAAATTTCCACACAAAAATAATAATCTACAATGATTGGTCTTAATCTGTAGTCCATTACAGTCACCTTGTAATTCTTTTATTATTGTTGACTGGGCCAAAACAAATACTAATTCCTGTCATATTCATTATTCAGTTGTCTTGGTCACAGCAAGTACAAATTCCTGTCATATCCAAGTTGAGCTACAGAGTCATTGACTCTTTCATTTTAATTGTAAACTCGGAGAATGAAAGTTGAAACGCACATGCAAATGTCTGTCCCAGATATTTTGGACTATTTTTAGAAGTAAATAACAAGACCAGTTTTGTCCATAAAAGTTGTTAAAATCAATAATTTCAGTAAATTTTATTGTTATCCGAATAAATATGACAGGAGGTGGATTATTTCATCAAAAACAAAACAGAAGGTCGAAATCTGAGTTAATTTATGCAGGAAATTTGCAATGGTGTCATTGCACTGTTCAAGTCTGTTGTACCTGTTTGGCATTCATTCACACATATTTATTCATGCATTAAAAATGTAGAATTGACATGTCCAACGGAGGACACAATAAAAGAAAGGATCCCCTCCCCCAATGCCGGGAACATTATGTAAGATATATTTTTATTTAATTGAAGCAAGCCAGCCGTCTTGCTTACAAATACAAATTGTGTCAAACATGTGTACTGGCATCCGAATCCAAGGTAAATTGTCAACAGTTCTTTTACACTGCCGTTCAGATATATCATTTAACAATATGTCGAGGTGCTCGTCCCCACCCCATTCCTCATACTTTCCTGGGTCTTGTGTATTTTGAAAGAGTGAATAACCCAAAGAAGGCCCTGTGAATACTTTCACTTGTTCTCAACGCACTTGGACGTTTTGCCCCTGGGAGTGGGACATTTCGGCCTCTTCTCTAGACGTTTTGGGTCACATACCGTGTGCCGTTCTTGTACAGTGCCTCCTCATATAAGTTGTAGGATAACCACAATAAAATTGTGTCGGGACTGTTGGCAAAAATAAGAGATAAGTTGATAACCCAAATTTTTTGCGGTTATCCAACATATTTGAGCAGAAACTGTGTGTGTATTTGCAGGTTAGCACATCTAGTGTACAGACAGGGTCACAACCTGTTATCCTACAACTTATTTGATTCATTCACATATTTTACCTGTAAGTTACCTGTCATAATATGACAAGTTATTATGCTAGTGTTATTTGTACTGGATATGTGCTAGGGCAGTATCTTGTGGGACTCCAATGAAAAAAAAAAAAAAATTATAATTTTTTTTTTATTCTTCATTTTTTACCTGGTTGCTAATTAGCTATCAGGAACACCTGTAACACACCTGTAATGCAACCATCTTCAAACAATAAAATGTGGCCTCTGCTTTTGGTAATAAAGTTTCAACTGTTTGTGGTAACATATATCCTGGCAGAACTTTTTCATAATGGTTACAATAATTTGCGATTATTTTTTCCATTTACCTCTTTGCTCATTTAGTACAGGTAATACCTGTTGTGGCATACCTCTGAAACAATGCACAGCAAACATTGTTGTTAGCTGTCATAGTATCATATGTCAATGGATACGTCTTGTAAGAGGTTTGTGAAATACTTCAAAACAAATTTTCTTTGAAAATTGACTTTTATGATGGTTCTTACCTGTTTGCTCGTTAATGATAATATACCTGTTATACACGTACTAGGCACCACAATCAACCAATAGGGTTACCTTTGATAAAAGGGTATGTTTTGGGAGTGGAAAGTAAACAACAACAAAGTCAAAAATCTTTATTTTCCCTCATGTTTTCAATTTTTACCATTTTCCTTGTTAATTAGTTACCTTTTTACCTGTGTTACCTGTAATTAATACAATATACTGTGAAATAAAAATGAAGCCTTGAAGAAAATTTAATTACCTTAAAAAGTATGTATACATGTTGATTGGTTTCAGCAAAAGAAAGGGTAAAAAGGTCAAGATACATGAATCATATATTATTTGTAAAACTTCTAAAAAAAAATATACCCGGTAAATATACACGTTTCAACTGCACAGTGTAAGAATTGTAGCACTCAACCAGTTAATGGATCCTGTGAATGGAAGAAACTTATGTCTGTGCCACATGTGTACAGATTCAACTTAGCTGAATGATGGTTGTGAAATCTGTAGAATTTTGGGTGAGGGGGTGGGCATAAGGGCAGTGGTTCTTGATTTTGAAAAAAAAATGTATTGTTGGACTTAATTTTTTAGGCTGAATTTTCAAGTAATGACACTTGTACAACAGTGACGAAAACTAGTGAGGGTGACATTAATTTGACCCTTCAGAATCAATTATGATTACAGTTACTGAAAGAGAGAAATTTAGACCCACTGATGAAAACTCAGGTGTGATTATGGTAGCCGGGTCGAAATGGTTTCGTGCGCCAAAGGCGTGCAGGGATGCTGTGGGGCAAGCCCCTTTCGACCCTCTATGACTGTTGAGATCAGGAAGCTGCATGCTCAGCAGATGTCTTAGGCTAGATGATCGGGAAGAGTGGTGGATTGTCTTAGTATTTGTGTAGGTCGTTCGTTGACTGAACCCTCGGGTGAGGATCAGAACGAGAGGGTATCCTCTCACAAAGGTGCTACCTCTTCCTGAGGTTGCTTGGTGTTTTTTTGGGCAAGTATAGTCAGCCACTTCGAAGATAGATCATGGAGCGATGGTGAGCTATCATTGGCAAGTATAATCTGTCTCAGGCTGTTTTAATCCATTTTTCTGGTTTTACAGTTGGATGTGTTTTTGGATAGATGACAACAATGGCCCCTTTCAGGGACCACCCATAGAAAGACCCGAACTTCCCTGGTTCGGAGGGCAGGCCTGCTTTGGAACCTATTTGGCTGGGTCAAAAATGCGCTGTACAGGCAGGAGGGGGGGGGGGGGGGGGTCCAAAAAATTCCGGACACAAGGCCTAAAATATTTTTTTCCACCTTTTGACCACCACCCACCCACCCACGTGCAAAAAAAATATTTTTTTCCTCTGACCACTTGGACACTCACCCCACCACCTATATTTTTTCAGTGTATCACCACAGTGGGTAATGAAAAATTATTGCACTGAGCTTCCAGTTGTCAATCCTTGCCTTAATTTGAATCCTAATCTACTGTCTAAACTAATTATGTACACATCAACCAGCATCAACAGAAGCATTTAGATTTCACTAAAGAAAATTGTTATTAACTCCTTTGTTATCAAGCACGCATTTATTTTTACTGGGAAAAATTTCATTGTTATTTTTCGTTGTGAGAAAACTTTCGAGGAACTGATTGATTCTTGAGTTGGAATTGGTGCTGAACCTAATATTACCCAGGATTGTTTCATCCTGATAACTGTTTTTTTTTCACATCTTTATGTTCTGGTGGTTCAAATACCTGATGACAGAACTTTCAGTTGAGCATTTGTAATTCATGCATTTCAATAATATGCCTATATACACTATGGCATAGTGTATACTGGCATATTATTGAAATGCATGAATTACAAATGCTCAACTGAAAGTTCTGGCCTCAATGCTCTCATAATAATTATCATTCATGTGTTAAGTTCCGAGACTGAAGAAACAGTTTAAATTTAGTGAAGAAGTTTTAATTTTAATGACCTGACTACAGGCTAAGTGTCTAGGCTTGAGGTTTCAGCCAATTGTCATTACTCAAAAGATAGTAGATAGCATAGGAAAGCTGAAAATCTGTCACCTTACACTCTTGTAAATCTCTCTGTCCGTCCTGGTCCGTCTCCGAAAAAATGTCAGCATTGATTTCTGCATATAACAGCATATAATGTAAGAATTAGACTATTTTTGTGAACATCAAATAGAGGATTAAAATAATCTTCTTTTGCTGCATAGTATTATTCTCAGCTACTCATCTATATACTCTGGCTCAGTCAGGGTCAGTTTTCAATTCAAATATTAACTGTAACTTTTGTTTCATGTTTTCACGAGATAGCCAGACAAACCCTCTGTGAAAACCCTGGTACTATCACTATGAGCTGGAATTAAGTAAGTGGGGTTTTATATCAAAGATGCACAGTGAGAATTTTCATTAGTTTCAGGTTACAAGAGCTCTACTCAGAGAAACTGGGCATTTAGATTATTTTCCGTAAATTTTTTACATTATTTTAGATGTTCTGCTAAACACATTGCTACTCATTGTAAAATCCAAATTATGCCGTGATGATTCAGCTATGAAAATTATGTTAACCATTCCCAAATTAAAATTCATAAATTTCCACTGATTGTTTTTAGTCAAACTGGAGTACACAATTCTTTAATGCATCTAATTTAATTTACAAAAAAGAGAACAAATCCCCTAATCAGCCTAGTGGGGCCTTATTCACTAACCCTACCTGACAAACACGTGCCTATTAGACTACTAAACAACAATATAGCCTTGTTATGTGAAAATAATTTGAAAAAAAAACCACCAGGAAAAAAATTGCAACTCCAGGAAGAAAGGTGTTTTGGCCCCCATCCGACCACCCACCCACCCCAGCCTTGTGTCCGGAATTTTTTGGAAGACAACCCCCCCCCCCCCTCCCCCCCCCTCCCCCCCCCCCCCCCCCGGTACAGGCGCTTAAAAAAGGGGTGAAAGCTGGGCACAGGACCAACGCTCGCCTCCCTGGAGGTGGGTGACCACTTCTAGGGAAGGAGCGGAGGATGTTCAGAGTCCATAGCGGTTGCTGTGTTCCATATCGGGTAGCCTTAGCTACTGAAAAGTTTTTCAAGGTAGTTTTTTATGTAACACTTTAATGAAAAGTATCCTGACGACTGGTTTTGGTGACCAATTTGGTATCTGCATTTGATATATTATACATAACATTTTTTTTATTTGACACTCAAAATTAAGCAGTCTTTATTGAACAGGTAACCATGTGACCCACATGTGGGATAGTGCTAATATACAAGTACACCACTTGTACAATACCATTTAGTAACAATACCACATTATTTCATATGTATAAATTTTCTATAACTTTGTCAAAACTGCCGTCATCTTCAGGATTTTACTCCCTTCAGAGCAGCCTTCATTTTTGACAAGTATCAATTCCAAAATAGGCTGCATCACAGGGCCATTACAATTATGTGTCATGCCAATTATTCAAAAGTTGGAGGCCAATTGTGCTTTCACAGTAATCCGCTATCCAACAACATGATGGTCTCTGGACGCAACATAATATAACAAGGGCAATACAAAACGTGGGCCACTGAATGCAAATTCAAAGTAGCCTTGATGTATTGTGGGAAAGAAAAACTTTCTAAGTGGAAAGAGTGAAAACAGAAACAATTTTCTAAGTTGAAGAAGGGCCATAACTCTGGGAGAAATTATTTGATGGAACCCATTCCTTGAACATATCCGTTCCCCCCATGCAGGTCTATCAGCTTAGCAAAGGAGATCCAAATCTGTGCAATAACTTTTACAATGCAAAACGTTTGTATTGATAGATGGACAGAGGGCTTCACTAGATACCCCCAAATCCTCCTTTGGAGGTCGGGGCATAAAAAAAAATATCAGCTTGTATCTTCCTGGGGTGGCAACAAGTGAAGATAGCTATGCCCATCCCATTACAGTTTATTATCAACTATATTTATTTTGTCCAAGAATTATTTCTGGTAACAGTGGCAAGTCCATGTGTATTGCGTAATTAAAAATCTGAAATGTTTTAAAACTCCCACTGGCAACAGATGGCGAGTTTGTGCTCATTTACTAAAAAGTTGAAATTTTGAATTTGTTTCTTTCTTGGGTGGCAACAAATGAAGATACGCACCTCACAATTGTTGATTTTATGCCAGAACTCCCTAACAGAGACAAGTTCATGTGCAATACATTTTTACAAACATGAGTCAGGAACATGCTATTATTAGAACTTCACTGGTAATAGATAGTGAGTCTCTACAATTCGCAAAGTTTTAGCTTGTCCCTTAACAGTCTCCCCCAACCCCCCACCTCACCGCTCCATCCGGCCTACAACTCCGCACTCACTGCACATAAAAACCACCCCTTAACCCTGCTCCACCTGATTTTATTATATTTCATCCCACATCTCTGGGTAATCAGACTGAATAGACCTCGGCAGATCAGGTGATGATCTGCTGCAGAAAAGTGATGTCACGTACAGAGAATTAAGATTTGAAGTTCAGTGCCCTCCGAATGACCCATAAATGTACAACGTTTTATAGAGAGCTACATAAGGAAGTGACTAGCACTGCTGGAAGAATTTGGATACTCCTTGAAGAAAGAGCAACAATTGATAAAATCCTATAGAATCTTGAAACTGTGTCGCTGAAATCTCAACAAAAGAAATAATTGTGCAGGAATTTTTTAATGCACACCAGAAAAACAATCAGTCACAAGTTGAGGCTATCAGCTTGAGGCAATGTTGCATTAAATAAAAATAAAACGGTTTGAAAAAAACAACGGTTTTCTTATAAATCAGATAACAAGAAATTTTAAGTAAAAAAATGGCAATAACTCTCAAAGAAATACTTTGTTTGCAATCCCTTTCATGATATTATCCCAAATATGTAGTACTTTAAATTTGGAAAAATATCTTAAATGGTTTTCTTCAAAATCTTATCATTACGTGTCTGCTCCATTTAAAATCCGTCTTCGTCAAACCCGGTGATCACTCTGTAATATTATATTCGGATCCACCACCCGCCTATCGAGGCTAATTATAGATTACCAGACTACAAACAGAATGCCGATGACATGCATCAACGGATAGCAACAAGTGGTGCAGCGATATAATATAGTTATGCAAATAAACTTCTGAACACAAACTCGACCAACAAACAGAAAAATATGTTTCAAAACACAACATTATTCCATTATGATGACGTTATTAGCTTCATTTTTTTTTTAACAAGAAATGTCTCATGAAGCTAGCATTTAATAGAGCGGATAAATACATTTCTTCCACTTTATACCCGACCAATGAAACTGAGGCCCGAACTATTTGGTAAAAAAGTTTTCTTTTCTTCTTTATTGTTTTTGTTCCCTGTTGTTTGATTGACTGTTGATGTATGCTGCCTCCCCCCCCCCCCCCCCCCCCCCCCCCCCCCCCCCCCCCGCAACAAAAAGTGGATCCCCCATGTTAACCCATCATGGGAGCATCAGGCAAGAAATTTTAATATCTAGATATTTATACTTGTAAGATGTATGAGGGTATCATCCCAGCAAGACGAATGGCTGAAATATCCCAACAAGACAAATCGCGACAGAATGAAAACTTCTTTTTTCATTAACTTTTGGGTAAATTCGAGATTTATAAAGTGTATAATTACGCTCTTTTGGGGTCGTTGTTTCAGTAGATGCTGAGCAGTTATTATTAATATTTTTATTTTTCATCTCTTGATTGCCCACATTCACTGTCTGACTTGAGCAAGAGTTTATTTCCGCAGTGAGTTCAATTGTTATATCCTTAAGTCTTACTTTGCCAGGCAACCATGTTGTGTTTTGGGGCAAGACACTTCATTCTCATTGCCCACGAGGGGGCACGGTGGCATTGTGTACTATGGCGTACTGCATGTCGAAGGTGCAGTTGTCTTCAACCAATGCTAACCATGCTTGTGTGGAGTTAGTATGTTGGGGAGCTGACAGTGGGTTGCCATTGCTCGGTGGTTCTCTTCGGGTACTCCAGCTTCCTCCAACCATAAAACTGTTGTGGTCATGATTCGCCATTGTACAGAAATATGTGACCTTAAACACCAAGAAATAACTTATTTAGTCAATATTTTGTGTTCACTAAATGAAGTACAAACTTTCAGTCACCTATTTTTATGAAAACTCACTTGTGACACTAAAAGAGCATTTTACAAGAAAAATATTGCCGACATAGTTGAAAAGACATGCTCGAAACAAGAGACTTCCATATAAATTCTGATACTGGCCCCAAAAGTTAAAACATTTCTGCTAAAATATTTTAATAGACGTCTTGTATATTCCTTGTCATAATTTCCATCCCTACGTTATTTACGCTTTATAAAATTGAGAGGATAATTCGCATTTCAAAACCAAACCTTACCACAACCTATCATTGATGAACGGAAAATTTTGCTCGCAATTTTATAAAGCATAAATAACATGCAAATATATAAAAAAAGAGGCTAAATTACTATATAATATGGTACAAGATGTAAACCCCTTTATGTTTTGTTATTCTATTGTTAATTTATTGACTTTTTCTACCTGGTTTATATTATCACAAGTAGGTTTTTTTATTGAAAAATAAAATTCCACTTCAAAATACCCTTCTCGTATTTATTTTTGACCAAAACCTCAATATAAATGAGCTATGCAGTCATTTTAATATTTTGATTAAATTTGTTTCGTTGGGATGACCAATTTCGACATTCGTCTTGTTGAGAATAAACCGTATGAGGGGGTGCACAATAGCAAATTTACATGTGAAATATTTCATAATTTATTCGGATTCTATTTGGTGGTAATGTGGCATAATTATTGATGGCTTTCACAACTTATAAATTATGGACACAAACGGACAAAGTCAAGGAAATTGAGTTGTTTTGGGGTTTTTTTTTTGTTCTCCTTGAATTTCAAAATTATTCCCAGTGGAAGGCAACGTGCCCCCTCCAACCACCTCTCGTTCTAGCCCCTATCTCGCTGCTACATGGCTCGGACGATGCTGTGCATCATATTCTGTACACCCCTGATGCAGATGCCAAAGGCATGAGCGATGATAGGTGGTTTGGGGTGGGGGAGGCCCCCACGAAAATTTGGAAATCAGTAATTAAATGGAGACTTCTAGCGGCTTTTGGGGTGAAAAATCACGTTATTTTTTGGCCATCAGAATAACGTTTTTAGCTGGGGAGAGGTGTGCCGATCACCTGATTGATCCAAAGCTGGTCATTATTGAATAAGAAAAACATAATTGTTTTCTGTTGAATTTATGATCTACTTGTGGTTATAATTATGATTAGGCTTAAATGATAAAAATAATTTGAAAATGTTGGTTACAGTCTCTTGTTTTTCCTCAACCATGTCATGTGCAGAGATGGTAAAACAGATGTTTGTTTGGAGGATAAAAGCACCTGTTGCTTTGTCGTGCCACCCAAATGTTATTTCACACCTTGTGCAAGTAGTGGTTAATTTAATCTACATGTACTTTAATTAATCCCTTCAATCATGATTAATTTAATTGCATAGCACTACAATCTAACAATTCAGTTAAATGATTTGTTACCAGAGAGAGAGCCAGAGAGACAGACAGACAGATTGTAATTAAGTTTATATCTGATTTGTTTTTGTTTAAATTATCACCGTGGTGACCCAGAAAAAGTTCCAGCACAGTCAATCAGGCTAATTAGTCTATTTTTAGCACAATTGTTACATAACAGCAATCAGCAATACTGGTGTCAGTTTTAAATGAGAGATACATGTAATGCGATGAGAAATAGGAAGGATAGACAAGTGTACAGACAGAACCCATTTCAACATCCCACCCCTTCCCCCTACATGGTGGGGATAATAATCAGAGATATAGTAATCACTAAATTTAGCATAAGTATTAACATTCACTGTAAAGTATTCGATGAACTCTACTCTTGAAGCTCTATCATTAAATTTTCAATGCACTTTATCAGAATTTCAAAGTCAACCTCTCCGGTCAAAAAGTGTTAATATTACACTTTTCAGACCAGTGTGAATCTGTGAAAATATGATACACGATTGGTTATGAAAAAATAAATTAAAAATAAAAACCAAGAACACATATGTAAGAATGTGGGATCAAAATGTAAGCACAATGATAAGATTGGTAAAACTTGTTAGGAATAATTACCTTCTCATTCTCTCTGGAGTGTAATGTGTCAGATTTATCTAAATATCGTTCTTTATATTTCATAATTTCATCTTCAATTGAGATTTCTTCTTTACTCTTTTTAACATCCTGTAAAAATATTTTTCAAGTTACTTGGTCTTCAGTAGAAATATTGTTTATAGATCAGAAATAATTCAAATCAATTCAGATTTATCAAAAACCTTTCAATTATTCAGAAACTCTGCTGTAATTACAAACAATCGAGCTAGTAGGAAGCCTTAAGAGTGCTTGATTACCAAGTAAATAAGTTCTGTTTTCATTATGTGTACAGTACCCATATGAGACTGGTCAATTAATACCCCAGTTATTGATGCTAAATTTAGATTAGTGCTGTCTATTTATAGAGGAACTATTTATGAGTGGGCGTGAACAATTAATTACTTACCTGCATTTACAACAGAGCAACAACAATAAGAACATTGGCTTTAATATATTTTATTTCATTCAAGTGTTTCAACTTTTAACAAGCGATAAACCAATAAAATGCTGTAGAAATAGCTTGCTGTGCTTTTCCGCAAATAACTGGAAAAGAATTCCTAGATATTTCGCTATAAAAATCAAAGTGCACATCGACTATTTAAATGTGCTTTGGGGACGAAATAGCCAGAAATTATTTTGCAATTAATCACCGAAGAGCACGGCAACTAACTTGCCGTACTTTGGAAAATGATTCCTAGATATTTCACTATAAAAATCAAAGTGCATATCAACCATCAAGTGAGTCGGGACAAAATAGCAAGAACGGACAGTGCGTTATTCAACCCCTCAAGGGCAATCTGTAGGTCAAACTACATACCCATGCCATGTTTGGCGAAAATCAGGCCTTAGAATTTAATTAACAGTGGGCTGTGTGTGTTTTTCTCCATAACGGTTTAAATCAAAAACACATAATATGGCACTGCTTTAAGAATGAATTGGCGGGTTGAATTTTGAAATAAATTTGCTAGAACTAGAAGAATGGTTTTAGCGCACAGAAGGCATGCAGGGGCGGTTTCGGTCAAGCCCTTTCGACCCATCTCTAACTGTCTCATATTTTTCCTTGTTATTTTTTGCCTTGAACCATGTCTGATCGTATTAGAGGAGGAAAAGGAAAAGAAAATCTTAGCGTCGTTTGTGTTTTTTGATCTTCTTCTTGAGAGGAGGAGGCTGCAATGGTGATAACACAGTTGCAGTAGGAGTTGTTGGAGTTGTTGCTGGTGAGGACTGCTGCTGTTTTGTTTCTTGTGTTGCCAGATGTGCTTGGAGGAGCCGTTTTGCTTCTTTGAATTTTTCACCCATTTCTTTGTCCTGTTGTTCCCTTTTGATCTTACGATGTTCGGCCTCTATTTGTGTTGTGTCCTCTGAGATATCCAGATCCAGACCCTTTGGTGCTGAAGGAAGAGGCGAGTGAGGATCGGGAAGTGGCGAGAGGGCGACTTCCAATTCCATCTCAGTCATCACAGGACTGTCCGCATCCAACAAGCTGAGGAACTGGAAGTCGGTTGGGTGAGTCTATGAGAGTGGGAGGGAAACTGGCAGCCTCCTCTGGCTCTTTCCTTTCCCCGTTCTTCTCTTTCTTCCTTTCCAAAAAGGCCTCCAGGCGTCAGGTGCACCTTCGCTAGGTGGACAGGCTCTACTTTTTTCTCTTTGGTCTCTTTCCAGGGCCTCCAGACTCCTTTAGGTGAGGACCAGTGTGAGAGGGGTTCCTCTCACGAAAGGTACTACCTCTACCCAATCGAGTAGGTGTCGTGTCTTCTACAACAAATTCCAAGCTCAGGTGGACTCTCTTACCTGTCTCCTGGACAGTCCAGTGACAGGGCAAGAGATGCCCTGAGCTGAGGTGGTTTTGACGAGTCTTTCTGGTAATTCCAGTGTTTCCATGATTGCTAATCAAGGCGACAAGGTGCTCACATTCTGAAGTCAGAGGTGCGAATGGTGCTCGGGAACCAATAAATTTGCCAGCTCGTTCGGGAGTATTTCTAACCAAATTGAAAGGTGTCAAAACTCATCGACAGCCAATAAGCTTCTGTTTTAATTGTTGGAGCATTTAATTGGCTACATATTAATTTCCTTACAGAAGTCACGACACCTACCACACACCTTGTATTTCATCATGATTGAACTTAACGTCACTTACCAAAAGACAGTTGCGATCATAGAAACAAAGGACTTCATAATTACAATCAAAACAACAAGAACTTGAAACAGAAGCTCAATGAACTCGCATTATTACTGTAAAAACTGTGTGTTGTCAATGGCTTGCAAAATTTACACAAAAGTTTACAAAGCTTGGTTTATTATTTAGAAAACTGTCAATGGCTTGAGAATAGAGAGCTAATTTTCCTTCTTTCTTTGCAATCAAGTCCATCGACTGCCTGCCAGTGATTTTTTGAACCCATCCTCATTTTTCCACTTCAGACGTCAAACAAAACATTATGGAGTAATGTCACATACTGAAAATTGGAACGAATGTAAATGAAAAAGTTGCTTTCAGTAAGATTTGAAATTTTAGATGCTTGTATTTGAGATTTTTGCCAGGGGTGGCGCAAAAGTCTGGGGATGAGATCAGGGGGCTACAGCCCCCCCCCCCCCCCCCTCCCCCATCGGGGAGATCCAACCCCACCTCCATCGAAGAATTTGGCCAGTTCGGCGGAGAGATCATATCATGTGGAGATCCCACAGATCTGCCATGTGTGACTCTCGGATCATCCTAAAAAGTTGTGATCTTCATAGTGGAGTGTTCAGTTTTGCATTGAATAGCACTAAGAGTTTGAAAAGTGACTATTTCAGAAAATTGTTGCGCTGAAATGCCTTTATTTTATTGACTTATTTTCAGATTTTCTCATAAAGGGCCGCACTACTGTCAGAGAGTGTAGCCACTACGACCCCACTACCATTGGAGATATTAGTTCCTCTATCAGAGATTTTCTGGCGCCACCACTGATTTTTGCGTGTAGCCAGCACATCAAAAATTTCAGTGTCTTGGCAGTGTAAGATTCAGTCATCCATACCACTCCTAAATGGTGAAGTAAATAGTACCCCCCCTTCCTCCCCATCCCCGAAACAAGGCAATTGGACCCCAGACTCCCATAAACCCACACGCACAAATAGTCCTATATCATTGATTGCCCATCTGCCCACAATCTTGGCCAGTTTTCCTTGCTAGTGCATGCAGGTGTTTCAATATATGGATTCCAAAGCGTCTTGGGCTGAAACATGCCAGGGCCACCACAAGCATTCCTTTTTCATTAATGTAGTTTATTTATGTTAATTCCACTCTCAACATGTACATTTTAACATTCCACTCTGAACTTAACTTTTAAAATCGTAAATCAGATTCCCTTCTTCCCCAACCCACAATTTATTCAAAATTCAGTACTGGTAACATGATTCTTCTCCGTCAATAGCTACAGTTAGGTAAAGACCGTCAGGGAATGTCCAGATATTGTGCTGGTCAAGTTATAATTTTTTCAACTCACAACCATGATTTCAGTACGGTATAATATTTATTTTTTCATACTTCCTCGAGTTTTGAATCGATTTGATGAACAACATTCGAAATAGCAATAACTTTTAATAACTGTTTCAAATATTGAACTATCATAATAATATTTCAAGTAAAAGAAATTTTCACTAACTGTGAAAAAATTTGATCTAATTAAGAGCCGGTGACTGAGAGATTAAAAGATAAACCGACTTCAGCCGAACATCCTATCACACAGTTTGACATATTCATGCGAGATTAAAAACATGATTCAAACTCCATAATTTTATAGTTTTTTCTGCCATATTAATGATTTTTATTATCAAAAAACATGTAAGGAGCATACGTATGCAATTTATACTTAAGTGCAACACCTAACAATCACTAAACAACAATGAACTGAAACTGTTTTTGGTGGAAGAATAAACATGATTACCGCACTTGCAAAAAACACAAGTCAATTATAGACAAACTGAAGTCACATGGTGCAGTTTTGAGATCAGACCTTGTAGAGTAATTAGTGGGGTCTCAATTTCTGGGTTCATATGGGCAGCGTACACGACATGTACTGGTATAATAGGACAATGTCTTTGGTGGGAGTCCAATCCATGCAAATGGATCAAGAGGATAATAATGATGGAGGCCTAAACAGTTAGAAAACAAGGGTTATGCATTGTTGATGTGAGTTTTTTTGCACCTCTAAAACTGTCATTATAAGAAAAGAAAATCCATTGATATTTGTTCAAGTTATTGCACAAATAAGCTGAAACCAGGCAAAATTAGCTAATTAAGGGCTATAACTCCACTCAGTATGGCCTTACTGTACCAGTTTTTGAACTCATTTAAGACACTGTCAAGAAAATCTCACATACCAAATATTGATCAAATCTATTGATATTTGTTCAAGTTATCACCTTGACAAGCTGAAAACAAGAAAAAATAAACTAATTGAGAAAGGGCCATAACTTCACTCAGTATGGCCAAACAACACCAGTTTTCAAACAAACTCATTCAAGACCTTGTTAAGAAAGACTTGCATGCCAAATATTAACAAAATCCATTTACATTTGTTAAAGTTATAACACTAATGAGCTAGAAGCAGGGCCATAACTGTGTTTAATATGGCCGAACCGTACCAGTTTTCAAACTCATTCAAGACATTCTTCAGAAAGTTTCAAATACCAAATATTGACCAAATTCATTGATATTTGTTCAAGCTTTCGCGCCAATGGGCTGAAAACAAGCAAAAATTAACTGAGGGCCATAACTACACTCAATATGCCAAACTGCACCAGTTTTCAAACTCATTCAAGACAGTGTTAAGAAAGTGTCACATACCAACTGAAAACAGGAAAAAGATAACTAATTAAGGGCCATAACTCCATTCAGTATGGATGAACCACACCAGTTTTGAAACTCATTAAAAACATTGTTAAGAAAGACTGAAATGCCAAATACTGACAAAATCCATTTACATTTGTTCAAGTTATCGTGCCAATGAGGTGGAAATAGGCAAAAATTAACTAATTAAGGGGCATACTATGTTCAGTATGGCCAAACCATACCAGTTTTCTAACTCATTCAAGACATTGTAAAGAAAGTTTCACGTACCAAATATTGACCAAAATCATTGATACTTGTTCAAGTTGTCGCACTAATGAGCTGAAAACAAGCAAAAATTAACTAATTGAGGGCCATAACTGCACTCAATATGGCCAAACTGCACCAGTTTTAAACTCATTGAAGACAGTGTTAAGAAAGTCTCACGTACCAACTACTGAACAAATTCACTGATTTGTTCATGTTATGCACTGACGAGCTAAAAACAGGGACAAAAATAACTAGGGCCATAACTCCATTCAGTATGGCTGAACCACACAAGTTTTCAACCTCATTCAAGACATTGTTAAGAAAGACTCACATGCCAAATACTGACAAAATCCATTTACATTTGTTCAAGTTATCGTGCTAATGAGGTGGAAACAGGCAAAAATTAACTAATTAAGGGCCATAACTATGTTCGGTATGACTGAACTGTACCAGTTTTCAAACTCATTCAAGACATTGTAAAGAAAGTTTCACATACCAAATACTGACCAAATTCATTGATATTTGTTCAAGTTGTCGCACTAATTAGCTGAAAACAAGCAAAAATTAACTAATTGAGGGCCATAAATCCATTCAGTATGGCGGAACCATACCAGTTTTCAAACTCATTCAACACAGCGTTAAGAAAGACTCACATACCAAATATTGACCAAATCCATTAAAATCTGTTCAAGTTATCGTGCTAATGAGATGAAAACAGGCAAAATTTAACAAATTAAGGGCTATAACTCCACTCAGTGCGGCCGAACCATACAAGTTATCAAACTCATTGAAAACATTGTTAAGGTCTCACATACCAAATAGTGACTGAATCCATGAATATTTGTTCAAGTTATCGCACAAACAAGCTGAAAAGAGGCAAAGATGAACTAAGAAAGGGCCATAACTTCTCCCAGTATGGCCAAATCCCACCAGTTTACAAACACGTTCAAGACATTGTTAAGAAAGTCTCACATACCAAATTTTGACCAAATCCATTGATATTTGTTTAAGTTATCATGCTAACAAGAAAGGTTATGGTTGCCTATTCACTGATCAACCACCAGCACACAGACTTCAAACTATAGAAAAGTGTGTGATAATGTCATTTGCAGTAGGGTGTCCAAGAAAAACAGACATCATATATCTCATGACAATAGTTCTACCTCCATCCCGAAAAAAGAAAATATGAACATCCATCTCCTCTCTTTGACTTTTCTTGTTCAGACTTTCATAAAAAAAATAAAACATATGATCCTGATGTTTATATTGATTTCAACAGCTGTTGTCTTTTTTTTTAAAAATCTGCTAAACGGAATACAGCTATGTAGGAATGCTTCTGTTCACCACATGCGAACTGCTGTACAATCCCACTGTCTGGAACCATTTGCTTGAGGAGTGTGCTCACATCAGATTTTGAATTGTATGAAATGTGTTGAGGAAGTGTATAAAGAGTCCACAAAGATTCTGCCTTCACTACATCAGCCTCAACAATATGTGAGATTATTTGAGAAGCTGCTGCTGTTTTTGTTGTCTTGGAACTTTCGGTCTTCATTTTAGATGTGTAGAATGAGTCTTTTGTACCAATATTTTCTCTTGCACGAATCACTTCTGTGTGCATTTGTTATTTCAAGTGATTAATGACAGGGTTCCCACAAGTCAAAATTAAGGCCATTCAAGGCCATTTCTCAACAATTTTCAACTTTTTTCAATTCCACAAAGATTAAAATTCAAGACTTTTTCAAGGCCCAATGATGTTAAATATACCATATCTTGAAACATGTTGAAATGTGAACATACATAATTCAAGTAATAGCACTGTTGGATCTGACAGTGTTCAGACTTCTAATTGAAACCGGCATACAAGTGTTGTCTTTAATGTGCCATTTTTGCTGAATGTGGGCATGCCTCGTGATATTTGTTGACTGACAGCAAATGACAGAGGGCTAGAGATATTGTTATGTTCACCTTTTGGTGAAGAGTAAAACAAAACATGTTATTTTTGCAACAGTCATTAAATTGACAATGACATAATAAACTAGAGATGGTTTGTTGCCCAGTATAACCCCACCGTGGCATACCGTCTAGTGTGGGTGACTGACTGAAAAGGGGAATTAATTTTTTCTAAGTTAAAAAAAAAATCCAATATAGCCGCCAGTCGGCCATCTTGCTCCTCATCATGTCGATCAAATTATATTGAGTTTCATGGAAATGCAGCAAAAACTGTAGAAGTAGTTCGCTCAAGTATTTTGCAAAATCCAATATGGCCACCAGTCGACCATCTTGAATGCGATCTGGAAAAAATTATGTCATGCACTTTCCCTCATCATGTTGATCATTTTTGTGAAGTTTCATGAAAATGAGACTAAAACTGTGGAAGTAGTTCGCTCCACAAGTTTACATGTGCAAGGGACCAACGACGACCGACCGACGGACAAGTTTACACTCCTATATACCCCCAAACTTCGTTTTGTGTTGGTATAATTATACACACAATAACACATTATTTACAGCAACCTTCTCCGTGTTCATTGTCTCCAGTTTGTACTAGAGTTTCACTTTCCAATACAAGTGATGTAACACGTAAAAGTTCAAAATAACTTACTGTTTATCTAGTTAAGTGTCCTTCAGAATGTGCATGGGTATCAATGCCATACTCTTTTCATTTCTTGTATATTTTGAGAAGGACAACATTTATTTGCCGGTGGTTTTGTCTCTTCATTCAGATTTGTTTACACTGTTTGCAAGTAATGCACATGTGCGCAAGTGACCCTGACATTAGTTGAATTGGATGTATTAAACAGCTGTAAAATGCCTTTCAACAATACGACTGTTTTCAGGAACGTATCTCATCCCCAAACTAATAACTCTTAGCTGATAACATATTATAATAAAATGGCTACTTGGTACTGATTATTTGCCAAAATAAATATAATGTTGCTCAAACAGATTATTTTAGTTCAATTATGTGTCATTTCTACTAATGCAAGTATATGTACTTGGGCCTTCTCGAAAAGAATTTTATTCAGAATCTTCAATCGAGGTTGAAAGAAAGCATCATATTTTTACTGACCTCTTGAGAAAGTTTAGTATGTTTGTCGGAACCAGCATGTGATCTCAATGCAGACTCGCTCATGACCAAGACATTAATTTTTTTTGGCAATGTTTGCAGTATGCAGAATGCTTATCTCCAGGCACGGGTACTAACCATGCACTGTAAGCTGGTGCTTTCAACCAGGCATCCTAGATGCTACATTTCCCCATGTTAGTAACTTGAAATTCCTCCAATAACACAAGATACGACCACAAAATAATAATATACATGTTTACCGTTAGCCTACAGTTTGAGTTTACTTTCAATTTGGTACCACAAAAAACAATAATCACACACGTCCTGCAACAAATTTTACCATTGATTTGAACAAACACATTGATCAAGTACCAACCTGCATTGACCAATCCCAGAGCTTGATTCATAATGGAACTGGAGCAACAGGCATCACTCAGAAAGGGCTATTCTTAGTAGGAACAGATTGCTGTAAACGCTGTTAAATTTGTGTAGATTATTTGTGTGCTATACAATGGATTAAAAAATTGTCCATTTTCAAGGATGTTCAAGTCTCCTCTTGAAAATTCAAGGACTTTCAAGGCCTTGGAAGGTCATTTTTTGAATTCAAGGCTATTCAAGGCTTTCAAGGTCCCGCGGGAACCCGCAATGAGTGCAGCTTTTCTCATGTTGGCAATATCAATAGTCTTCAAACCTAATATGCATCTAGATTTTTTACTTGACGAATATGTTGATACGCAGCCACTGAATTTGGCATCAGACATCCATTTATCCCAAAGAAAACACAGCATCTTGGGTAAATTTTGTAGACCTTGATTTTGGAAGTGGAAGCATTAATCCCTGTTCATTTTAATAATTAACCAGTGTGAAATAAGTTCTGAGTCATGAAATCACCGGTGTACTTAATAATAAACTGCATGGAATATGAGTATGCAGATGCCTCCTAATCGGGTCACAGGAAGGAGATCTGTAAATTTTTCCGGCACATTGTTTAAGCTATCTTTTTCTCACAATTCCATATCCATCCCAAATCATTTATTTCTCCACATTTTTTCCAGACCCAATATTAAAAAAATCCTATTTTTTACACTTTTTAAGGGAAAAGAAAATTATTTTTCCAATTTCATACTTTTTCCAGGATTCCATACCTGCGTGCGAACCCTGGGAATTTACACAAAGACATCAGGTTCATCCCAAGCATAATTCCTCAAATCATCTGCTTAAGTTATTTATGCCATGGATCAAGCAAGTAATGGACATGAAGATGAACTAATTGGGTGAACAGATGGCTGGTCAAGGTTCATACATAACAAGTACAATGCCATGGAATGGCAAATCCCCTGCCAACTAAGAAAAACAAGGGTAACAACTCTCAAAGAAATATTTGGACACAGACAATTTATTATTTGTCACCAAAAAGCTAAATACTAAATTTGGAAAAAAAATCTTTAATGTTGTTCTTTGAAATGTGTTGAGAAATGGTAATATGGTGACAAGAATTCTAAGTCAAACATGAGCTAAAACTTTTGAAAAAATACTTTAACACAGCTGGTTTGCAATCCCATTCATATCACAAAAAATCTGTATATTAAATTTGGAAAAACATGGTGGCCCCCTTTGTCAGGTCTTGTCTGCCTTAAGCAACCTCTAAAGGGGACCAAGTACTGATGTAATAACCAAATATGGAATAAATCCTGAAATTTAACAATTTGAACCAGTGCAATGATGGGCACTACTTATGTGACCTTGACTTTGGACCTACTGGCATGAAATGCATTCCCAATCACATACACCTTATCGGAAATCTGTGTATGATTTCATGGTTTTATACACAAAACGGAAAAAAAAAACAAAAATTGTATGGAAACCCCATGCCGATCTTCACCTTTTGACTCAAAATACAAATTCAATCATCGAAACATTATTGGCAATCTGTGTATGAAGTTGTAGTTTCATATACAAAAGGAAACTAAAGTTATTAAACAGAAATTGGAAATCTATTTATACAGGATTCTTACACTCAAAATACTGATATATTTGTGACGGACATTTAATGATAAAAAAGCCCTTGTAACTGTGTAATAAAAAAAAATCCTTTACACATGCACTTACCCCTACTCATACTGTACACCAAATTTAAAAAAAATCCAACAAGAAATGTAGGAGTTAAATGGACAAACATTTGACGATAAAAGGTACATAACTCTGGAAAACTCTGGGGAATCAAAAATTTCTTTCCACATGCACATCTAAGCTTTATCTTCAAACTTCACACCCAATCTCATAAAAATCTGGCGAGATGTAGAAGGAGTTAAATGGAAAAACATATGTGATGGATATTCATAAAAATATGGTAAGATGTAGGAGTTAAATGGAAAAACATATGTGATGGACATTCAATGGTAAAAAGGGACCTAACTATGGCAGAAAAAAACTGCAGAATAAAAATTTCCTTTCCATAAGCACATCGACACTTCATATTCACACTTAACACCAATTTTTATATCACACAAAAAAATGTAGGAGTTCAATTTTCAAACATTTGTTACAGACATTTAATGATAAAAAGGGATATAACTCTGGAAAAATGTGCAGAACTAAAAATTCCTTCTCACATGCATATCTAAACTTTATACATACACTTCACACCAAATTTTCTAAAAATTCAACAAGAGATGTAGGAGTTAGAGGGATAAATGTTTGTGACGAACATTTAACGATAAAAAAGTACATAACTCTGGTGAAAACTGCACAATCAAAATTCCTTTGCATAAATGTAAAATGGTGGCAAGATCACCAAGTCCCTATTTTATTCAAGCCGTTTGCTGATATAAAAAAATAGATATAACATTGTTTACAAGTTGCATGGAAAATCCCGTTTAGGAAGACCATTTCAAATTCTGTACATTTCTAAACTGCACTCGATCTCGTACATCATCCCCCACTTCGAAGTTGAATTACGCAATTAAATCAAAATGACTTGTGAGAACATACCTGTCAATAATTCCTAAAAATCATTCCAAACACATGTTGATATATCTCCATCCCCGAAAACACTGCGAATGAGCAGATTCCTTGTTTTATCATGGTAAAACACTGAATATATTCGATTCTAAATACGGTATTTCTTTCCAAATTTGTCTTGGAGTCTGCACAGTGCAATGTTCTCCTTGACCCGTTTTTGAAACTGCACAAGCAAAGCGTATCACTGTATTAACATCCAAATTGCACAAAATGTTGTATATTCTTCCTAAATATTAATCAAAATCATCTTTAAAATGCATTTGAGTGTAAATGCATACTTTAGTGCGTTGCTAAATGCCATGTATTTTGGGAACTCTGTGTTCCGTCAAAACGTCGGGTTGGAGATTAGGTGACGTAATCTAACAAAATTTCCAACAAAAATTGTTGGAAAATCCCAGCTATAAAAAGCCGATGCAGACGACGTTCGACGCTTTTCATGCCAGGTCATTCCTAGTGCAACAACAGAAAGTCTCATCGTTACTAGCAAATTGAAAGGTGCATAGAAAAGCCTTTGCATAATATGGGTTATTCCCAGTAACTGTGCAAAATTCACACCCCAGTTTAGTCAGCTGGCTTTACGGAAACTGAAAGGAACAATATTCCATTGAGTCAGGCTAAAGCAAGTCAAGGCCGCCCTTGTTCTTCCGGCTCTCAGAATGTAAACATTTAACCGGGATGTCCGAATCATGTATATACGATGAGTTAATTCTAAATTTTAAAATAATTATCTCACAGTAATTTAGTGGATAATTAAATGCTGGCACATTCCAATTTTAACCCTTTCAGTTTTTCAGTCGTTTAACATCGCATAAATTGTAAGACAATGGCTGCAATTTAGCTTTGTTAGTGACTCAAAGGTTTCATGGTTGATTGGCACCGACTCTGCTGTTTAACCCTAAGAGTTAAACTAAGACAGTTAAATTTTTATGTTAACCCCTCAATCCCGCAACACCTTCAACTCAATCATAAGCTGGTCATTCTAGTGTGTTCGATTAAGGTCACTGAACTATGTAATACATTTTAGAATAGAGACAGATGTCATGAAGTCAGTGAAATTGTCAGGAATACTGAATCTCAATTAAATGTGTGCAATTTTAACCCCTTTCTGGAATACAGTAGTTTGTTTTAGTGTGATTTAAAATATAGTTCGACACAGATATACCAGTTGTATCTAAACATTAATTTATACTATAGGTCTAAATTAAATAATATCTTTTGCTGGGAATTAACCCTTCTCAAACCAAAGTACGAAAACAGTTAATCCAGTTTGGTAAAATAACTTGAATTCCAGTCTATAAAATTACTAACCTATTTATTATTGAAAGTTAAAAAATTTATAGTAATTTATATATTTTTTATACTTACCAATCACCCAGACTTAGCTGTTGCTAACTCTAAAATAGTTAGGGCCAAACGCAAATTTTACCCCCCAATCCCCAAAATTTGCATCTAAAACCGAAAATTACATGTCCTATATGGTCCTCCATACTTTTACTCCACTGCGCATGCGCAGTGTCAAGGAGGTCTCGAAACTGCTGCCAAAAGTCATTCTTACAACCAGTTCCTGGTAAGCGTTATGTACGCAGCGGGGAGGCAAGAGTTCCCAACTCCTGGAAGGGCCATCCCCGTCTGGGTCATTGGTAAGTATAAAAAATATATAAATTACTATAAATTTTTAAACATTTTTATACTGTACCAATGACCCAGACTTCACTGAATAGTAAAAAGGTTGGAGGGCCTAGGACATAAGAAAAATCCAATAGACTCAATTGCCTATAACAAACCTATTCCCTCAATGAGAAAAGGAGAGATAGGTTAAATGTATCTTTCTTATTTGAATCAAAAAAGAAAGACACAACACCAATCTGTAATTGAGCACAATAACCTCAATGATCTCTAAAACATCTAGTATAACCCTTTATACTAATATTTTTGAAAGGAAAGCCAATAAATACAGGAGTCTAGCGAAATGAGACTCTATATACTCATTTAAAAGTGTTCAAAGAATGTATATTAACGCCCAATTAATCACGTGATATATACAGATACTTCACACCAATCAACACTTAAAAAATATTACACAGATGAGTAAACATAGGCTTTACCCTTTAAAATCATCTCGGAACTGACTCAGAATTACTGACTCCAAGGGAGGTATTCCCTTGCTTTACACTATAAAGCAGGTGACCCAAGGGAACACACCCCCCCCCCCCTCCCCTTGCCCTGGATCAAATACTCCAGAGCAAAGAGGGCAGCAGGACAGAGACACTGCCAGAACCGAAAGCCTATACACATATAGTTGCCACTGTTTAGTAGACGACATTCTGAGTAAAAAAATAACGGACCTAAACAATGTAGATCTGCAGAAAGGACTCAATATTCTCAGATACAAAATTGTGAAAATGGAGGGCTAAGACCAATATGCAGCCCTCATTAGAGATCTGTAATATCAACATTATTAGCTTAAGCCTATGATGTAGAAGAACTCTTACTTCATGAGCTTAAAACTAACGCATAGACTGCATAATGAAGATATAATCATTAGCAGAACTGATAGTAGATTGAATCCATCTGACCATAGAATGGACCGAAATGTGGAGGAAGCTTCCACGGCATGTCCCACAACAGACGCCTGAGTAAATTAATCCTCAGTCTTTGTGGATCTAGAGAAGCTACCAACAGAATTTGCATTGAAATAATTATATTGAGCAATATCTGTTAAATCAATGGAACTGGAAGATACGTATATCTTATTATTCCGTTTCACAAGATCGATAGAGCGTTTACTGCAAACGCCCAAAGATCCAAACATTGTGACACATATGTCTGCAACTGATTGTTGAGATGTGTCGCGAAAAAGTCGATCATTGGCCACTCTCCTTGGTAGCAATCTGATTGAATACTGGTTTGTTGAACGTTCATTCTGGTGGCAACAAACGGCCCCTCCGTGAAGGGAGTCAGCTAATACATTCAGACGACCCGGAATATGACGGACCAATAGAAGAACTTGATGTTCTAGTACCAACCGAAAGATTCCTTCCGTTAACATGAATAACAGGATGGAATGAGTGCATCCATAATTCCGAAAATACGCTAATACCGTCGAGTTGTCGGACAGAATTAGCATATGAGCATTCTGAATAACGTTCATCAATAACGTAGCGCAAGCCAAAATGACATCATTCTTGATGTTTGTGTGCTTGATAAGGAACTACGGAAACAAAAGACCCTGGCACTTCAAATCCGTTGTGTTTAATGAAACTACCCAAAGTGTTTGACTGACATCCGTCAAAACTGTAAAACTCGGATCCGGCAATTGCAGTGGAACTACTTGAGTTAAGCACTGAAAACTTGCCCAAGTCTGAATCTCTTATTCACTTGACAAGAAGATGTCCGTATCGAGCGAAATAATCTTCACCCTCCAATTCTGAATTAAAAGAAATTTGGAGAGGACAAATGCATAACCGCCCCAAAATCACGGCAGTTCCGCACAACGTATCAGTCACATGAGATCTCTCGCTGAGACCTTGTCTGAGCGAAGACAATAGCGAGTATAACAACTGATTAATTTCGCTCTGGTTAACGGCAGACGAACGAGAATGTTATGCGTCTCAAAGCTCATCCCCCGGTGGGTAAATGACTTGGACGAAACCAGATCCAACTTCTCCTCGTTTACTTATGAAACCGAGACGTCGGATCAATAGAAGCAGAATCTGCACATCGTTCTGCGCTCTGGTTAACGGCAGATGAACGAGAATGTTATGCGTCTCGAAGCTCATCCCCCGGTGGGTAAATGACTTGGACGAAACCAGATCCGACTTCTCCTCGTTTACTTATGAAATCAAGGCGTTGATCAATAGAAGCAGAATCTGCACATCGTTCTGAAGTGTTAACCTGTTGCCACACCTCTGAAGAATGTCGTCCAGGTAGGCCGACGTTACCGCAGACGAATGAGCTCGGAAATGAGTCATTACCGAGTTCGTTATTCGAGTGAAAGCCCAGGAACTAGATTCAGACCGAAACACATTGGTCGGTGCTGAAACACAATTCCTATGATAAAGAAGCAAAGATACTTTCTGATCGCCTGATGTACCATGACGTGAAAGTATGCAACTAGAACTCTATGCATGTAGCATAGTTGTACACCCGAATACTCGCTCTGACCGATCGGATGGGCTCCACATAGAAACTTGGAGCCACGATCAGCTTGTTATCCAGCTCAGAATATGAGTGGACGGAACGAGCCGTCTGGTTTTGGAACCAGAAAAGGATGGTTGTAGAAGCCTGGAAATTCCTGGATTTCTACGATCTCTATCACGATCATTCCAGAAGAGACTGGACTTCTGATGGAAGCGAGCGTCTATCCTACTGACTGACGGAAGCTGAGTCCAACTTGGACTCCGAGTTAACAGAGGATTTCGTTTGAGGAACAATTTAATCCTTCCGAAATCACCCCTTGAATCCAAGGGACGTCCGTAATCTAATCCCAAATCATTGAGAAACTTGACAGTCTTCCGCTCACTAGTACACGATAGAGGTTAAAACCATTACCTCCTGGTCCTGTGAGGCTTGCGGAAGGAGAAGCCATGTCCTCCACGGCCCGCACCTCGCCTCGTCGACCTAGGGGCGTCTGACCGGATGTCTCGGTCAGAATTACGGCCCCTATCTGAGTCGCTACCTTGACGGTCTCTAGAATAAGACCTAGAGGATGCATAGGAACCTCTATAGGACCTTTGCTTGGACGTATTCATCCCAAAAGTGCCTGTCCTACTCTTCTCTGCTGAATCCGACTATATGGAAGCGAATTTTAATAGCAGAGAGTCTAAAGCTTTCTTAGTTAACTGATAATAAACTGCGGAAAGCTTGCCGTCAAAGAAAACTCTCCGGAGACCGGAGTGACTCTGAGAGAGTTTTTCACCTATCTACACGCGTGGATGTAGCCAGGGCCGCGTCATGTCTAACCAACTCCATATTGCCACTAAAGGAAGGAGTTTTACGTGAGGCCCTTGAAAGAACTCTTAAGGAGGTTGTACATCCTAGAATTCTTTTTCCTTTGAGACGTAATGATAACGTTCTGGTAAGGTGATCTGCATACGATGATGCGTCTAAGCTGCCCCTGCTAGACGATATTGTTATTTCCAACATCGTGGTTAGAATTGACATAGACGACAGTAAAACAATACTAGTTCCTGACCTGGTTGTCTAGACGCAGAGAACTCTCAGAATGCCCTGTCCTGCCGTTTCAAAATATTCAATGAAATGATGAAAGGCAGATGAAGAGCATATTGCCGATAAGAAACCTGACCTGCCCATTTAGGTAGCAAGTTATATAAATATAGCGTCATTCAACAGATCAAATGTCCGTGAAACATATCTGGACTATGTCGGAAACTGAGGGATGATGTCCATAAACAGATTAAGAATTCTATATCCAGTGGCGCTATCCGTTTCTTATCCGGCAACGCAGCATTTTGGTCCAGAGGAACAACATCCGATGATAATGCCCGATGCACAGTTAAGTCTGGGTCATTGGTACAGTATAAAAATATCAGAATTGTTAAAACTATACAGTTAATTGAGATTCTATTGAAACTGGTTGCTCCAGAACAGAAATAGTGAATATAAAACTAGTAGGGTCTGCTAGGAAAGGAATATTACCACCCTGAGCTGGTCAGTCCTGCTAAGAGTATGAAGGTGCATATTGGTTATTCTCGTATATCAAACTGGTTCTACAAATTCCAGTCAATCAATCATTTCCCAATGAAACTGGTAATTCCAGTACTTGTAAATTATAATTGAACTGGTGATTCCAGTGAACTTCATCACATTATATTAAAATCCAATAATTAAGCTGGTGACTCCAGGAACTTAATTGGAATAAAAATTGAAACTGGTTAGTCCAGTTGAAGTATTTGTATGTTGTTGTCAACAACTTATTAAGGAAAAATCAATTGAAATTGTTGTACATACTTAAAAGGGAAAGAATTTATGGATAAAAATAAAAAAAATTAATTTACTGCTTCAAAAGTGTCATTCCAATTCCTTTCAGATTTCATCATCCTGTACGATATAATTGAATCTCTTGCTGCCACCCCTGCAAACCCAAGTCAGATACCCCATTATACTTTTGGTTTAGAGGGTTACACCAAATAGTACCTCCATACCGTTACATATGCAATCTACACTGCATACTCATTTTTCACATCAAATTTCGTAAAAAAACAACAAAAAATGTATGAGTGAAACAGACAAACATCTTTGAGTGTCATTTAATGATGAAAAGAGCCATAACTCTGGAAAAAAAATGCAGAAACAAAAATTCTTTTTCACATGCACATCTACATCTTCTGTTTTAATATTAAATTCCTTAGATGAATTAGCATGTGTATACAGGAAGTCTCTCCCAAGAAAACATTTAAAGAATAAACAGGAATCATTCATATACAGCATGAACTATTTAATCTACTTTGGCAGGAAACTAGTGAAAGCCATATTGTAAGCTTTGAATGGAGCCTCAGGCAGACAGGATTTTATTGTCTTGGTTTTTCAAAAATTGTGTAAGTTAGTTGTATCTTAGATCAATTGTTGTAAGATAAAAAAAATACTTATATGAGGCATAACAAGGAACATATTCCTTTGAAAACATTTGAAAGATAATAAGATCCACAGAATAAATAATATATGTGTACATGATCAGCAATAAGGATAATGTATTTGAAAGGGTATCTACAATTTGATTGGATATTGATTTGATTTTGAGTGTGATTGTTTGGTTCAATTTCAAGTCCAAATATAAATGTGCATGCATCTTGGAATGAGATCTAAATACTGGACTATTCTGGGTCATTCCAACATAACCTGGACTATTTCTGGTTATTCCAGCCATAGAATATTCCAGTTTTAGTTAAAACCTGTATTGTTTCAGGATGTTAGAGGCGCCATTCAACATCCTTGGATATTCAAGAATATTATGGAATATATGGTGGAATAATTTGTGGTCAGAAAACAGGGTAAGTAACTAAATTGATGAAATAAGGCAATTGCTAAGACTAATTTGAAACGATACATTTGCATTAAATATATTTATATTTACTGGTGTTTAAGGTCACATACTTATGCACAATGGCTAATCGTGACCGTGACAGGAAGCCGGAGTACCCGGAGAGAACCACCGAGCAACGACGAGCAGCTGTCAGCTCTCCAACATCGTAACTCTGAACTCTGCACCGCAGCACAGGCAGGGTTAGATTGGTTGAAGACATGCGCACCATCGACGTGCAGTACGCCTCAGTACACAGCGTCATCGTGCCCCCATGTAGGTAATCGGGGTGAAGTGTCTTGCCCAAGGACACAACGCGGTTGCCGCAGGTGGGATTCAAACCGAGGACCTCTCGGCTTGCAGCCTGCACCTCTACCAACTGAGCCACCACGCCCCCACATTTGCATTAAGTTCTTGTACGTATGACACAATTCTTGAACATGTCCAACTACTTTTTAAAAAAATGTGGAAGTTTTACTAATGCACAAAATAAAAATGATGTGTGTCAAGACTGTGGGAAGAAGAAATAAGATGAAAGTATTTCACCAGCAAGAGAAAACAAGTGACAACACACACCTTTCATACTCCTTCATCACATACAAATTAAAACAGTTCTAGTTTCTTTTGCATACACAGATAAAAATCTATGACACATCTATGGAATTTTGTTGAATTTAAAGATAACTATGTCCATCTTATTTTCTTGGTCCACGATATCAACATACTGGAATCAAGCTGTTTTGTTGCTTATGCAAATAGAATACCACCAAGCGATACATGCCAGAAAAAGCAAATAAGCCAGTGTTTGCATATACTGCTTTTACAGATTTTCTATCGGCATCATTTATCATACAAAATCATAATCTACAATATTTACTTTTGCTATACACAACAGCACCTGGAATAAAGTAGCACTGACTAACCCTGATAACAGAAATAATGAGAGCAAAGTCGAGGGTGGCATACACCCACGCCTGCCCTACCATGGATAGCATTACAGAAATGAAACATTTATTACTGGGGTGACGCTATAGGATGACAGATGACACATCTATGTAATTTTGTTGAATTTAGAGATAACTAAGTCCACCATTGGGGCATATATCATAAGAACTATTAAATGTCACCCTAGGGTGACATAAAAAGGTACTCCCACCTCTTCACCAAATGTGAGAGTGACCCGATTTGATAATTCTGTGAAAAAAATATTTTTCTTTAAACTTTATATATACTACTCAAAGTTTGCTAAGCACCAAGTATATCCAACTACCTGTTTTACGTTTTAGTTGAAATATTGTGATGAAAAGTGTGTATATTTTTTATTTAATTATATCTTTAATGATTTAAGTACAGAAATTAAGATTTTGTTTATGTTTGACATTATTTTTTGGCTTTTGAATACCATAACCATAGAAAATGGATATTACTGGTAAAAGAGGAAATTTTTCAATTTGCCAAAAAGTTGACAGAGCGAACTGGTATGGGTTCAATATCGACTATGAGACCCATTACTGTTAATTACAGCTTGACAATGCCTTCTCATGCTCCCAATCAGGTTCCTGGTGGTCCTTTGTGGGATGGTGTTCCATTCTTGGACCAGCATGGCACTAAGCTCCTGGTCACTTCTTGGCTTGACTGGACAGGCTGAAATTGCAAACTGCAACTCATTCCAGACATGTTTGATTGGATTGAGGTCAGGAGATCTTGCTGGCCAGTCTATACGCTCAATTCCCTCCCTCTGTCGGTACTCCCCATCAGTATGAGCAACATGAGGACTGGCATTATCGTCCATCAGACTGAATCTATCACCCACTGCTCCTGCATACAATCTGATGTGGACATCCAGGATCTCATCAATATACCACTGTTTAGTCAATGTACCATGTTCAAGGACACAGAGCTCTGTACGTCCATCCCTGCTGTTGCCGGCCCAGATCATGATTGACCCTCTACCATAGCGGTCATGCTCAGCAATGTTGGCGGCATAGAATCGCTCTCCTGGTCTTCTCCATACCCTAGAATGCCTATCTGTGTCTTCTAGGCAGTATCTTGACTCATCTGTAAAAAGGACAGGTCGCCAATCTTCACTGGTCCATCAAACGTGGTCCATGACCAATTCATATCATACATGGCAGTGGTTCTGGGACAGCGGAATGCAAATACATGGTCTTCTCGATCGGAGACCACCTTCGTGCAACCTTGCCTGGATAGTCTGCGTCAAAACATTTACCGCAGATGCATTCTGAAGGTCACAATGAAGCTGGGTTGCTGTGGCAAGGCGGTTCCTACGGGCCTAAATTATCAAACTGGTCTTCAGCTGCAGATGTTGCCCTGTCTTTGCCACTATCATGCCGTCTTACTGGTGTGCCATACTGCTGAAATCTTGCCCAGGCTCTGGTGATCACCGTATCGTGCACACCAAGGGATTCACCAACCTGACGATGGGTAGCCCCTTGCTCCACCATCCCTACAGCCGGCCACATTTCTGCTTCAGACAAATGTCTTCTTACATTTGCATTCGGCATATTCAAACATTAAATCACAAAGGTTTGTGTTGAAATGAGGCTTGAACACCCTACACGTGTAATGTACATGTAGACAGTACATGAAAACATCATGAAAATCAAGGGGTACATCATTTCCATGACTGTCAATAAAAGCCTGCTTGTCAAGAAAGCTAATGTAAACAATGGGGATCATCTCAATACATTCCTGAATCATATCCACTCAAAATATCGTAAATATGTCACAAGCACATTTCACAATGATGTGTCAAATATATGGTGCTTAGCAAAGTTTGAGTAGTATATGTTGCGTATCTGCAAGACATGTGTAACCATATCCTAAAGTTTCAACTCTCTACATTAGAAAATGTGGGAGGAGCTGATCAAACCATGAAGGTACCCTTAATTAAACAAGTTATTTATGATTGAATTTTGGGACATACAAAAATCAAAGATCTTAAAAAGCAATAACTCCTACAATAATACACTGCATAACATCTGCCTTGTACTGTGGGTAGACATCAATAGGATAGACTTGCACATCAAATATGAAGTCATTCCACTGAGTACTCTAGAAATTATTCATGAATTAATTTCAAGGCAGACAAATTCTAAGTCCATAAAGGGCAATGACTCTGGCAATAAAATCTCGCACAACACCTGCATTTCACTATGGGAATACAGCAATAGTGTGATAACGGGGCAATATAAGCAATAACATATGAAAGACATCGCGTAAATAAATAAATAAAGCAAATCTTCAGAGCTAAATCTATCATTCCAATGTCCAATAGTCTATACATAGTCTATACAAAAGAACCCTAAATTGGTGCAAGTGTGGACAGGTTTTGGAAACAAAGCATTTTCAAACTAATGAACGCAGCTTTATTGTTAATTCACAAATCGGGCTGATGGGTGGAAAGACAGGTTCTCAGTCAGTCTGGTCTTTTGACATACAACACGGATAAGAAATAATAAGCTGATAAAAGCATTTGTACTGGCACAAGTAGCTTTCACATATTCTTTGACTTGTGAAGAGAAGAAAAGTGTCAAGTCGCTTGACAAATCTGAACTAGGCTACAACTGGCTGGGTAGAGTAATCAGCTTTGATAACCCTACTCTTTAATTTTGGCTAGGAACTAACATCTCCTTTACTTCTTTTAGGTGAGTAAAATTATTTTACGTAACTTCCAAATTTTCTCGGTTAAAGTTAAAGCTTGCCTTTCGTAAATAGTTGCTATGTTTACAAACTTTATGGGAACTTTTCGGTATTACGGTATTTTATATGCATTCACCTTTTAGAAGTACATATTCAATTTGGAGTAAATAAGTAAGTGTAGTTTGTGCTAAACATATTTTCGGATTCAATGCTTTCTGAGTTCAACACATCTTGCCTGAGCATTTGCCATGCTAAAGAGATATGTGTTGGAAACAGCAAGCATGTCAGTATAAAATATTACAACTACGTCGCTTAAACAGTCATTACTGAGATATATACATTGGGGAATATTGCAATGTTCACGATGCATTTCAGTCAGACATTTATCCATAATTGTTCTATTGTTGCAATTTGCTACAGAATGTCCATGGACATTCTCTCGTAAATAGCAACAATACACTATTTGTGGATACGATGTGTTCCTCTAAGGGAAAAGATTGACACAGAGTATAAGTCCAAAACCAGCCTCGTTAATTCTGCTTTACAGATTATTTTGAACATTTCATTCTTGTCTTTTCCCTATGCATATAATAACATGGTCATTCTGTGATTATTCAAAGATGACAGATGGTCTGAATGAAAGTGACTTTGATTTAATGTAGCTTCGCAAAAATATTTATTTGTGCCTCCAGAAATATTTTGTATAGTAGCCTAGTGTGGCTTAATAATAATATTCACGTAGCGCGAATATTAATATGATTAATTGTTAAGGCGTGCGTCAACATGTGTGCTTAAATTGCCGTATACTGTGTGTCGAGTAGTCATTTCTGAATTGGCACTGGTGTGACTATTGGACCCACAACACAGGATGTTGCCTATATTGGCCGTTTTTCTAAAAATGTTCTTTTACGCGTGCTTATGAGACGAGGTTTTGGGTTTGGATAACATCAGCGCATGATTCATATTAATTATACTGTGTGACAAGTATGTGCCGAGAGTATTTACAGTAAAAGTGTATGTTATTTCTAAATGCAATAACAAATATGAAGTACCGTACGGGTGACATGTATATGGCATTTATGCCTGATGTTTAACGTTTATATTATTCTTTTGAACATGCAGTTTTTGGGTTAATGTGAAAATGTACATAACTATCATCAACTTCAATTTATTCCCGTCGCACCATTGTTATCCCTGAATTGTCAGTCTGCCAATTCAGAGATGGCAATTAAACATACAATAGTTGGTCATGCAAAGAGAATAGAAATGAACAGACAAGCCAGCTGTTGGTCACACCGTCCATCCCTATTCAACAACGCTTGTTGGCTATGGAAGAATGATTAGGCCACAGGAAAACTTTTCGGATTCATCAATTTGGTAACCAAAATGACTGATAATAAAACTACTGTATGTTTGTGTGACGTAATACATTTGGACGAGTCTGTTGCGAAAAGTATATTTCTTTTATTATAACTTTAAATAATTTATTGGTTAAATTTATATTGCATGGCTGTCGAACGGTCCACAGCTCTTGAGGAGTTGCCGACCTCGACAGAGTGCACTAAATACCACATCCGTGGGTTTGTGTGTTTGCAGATCATTCTTAATCTTTTTAATTGGTGTATGCGTGTGTTAGTGCGTCTGTGAGCAAATTATTTACAGTCAGGTACAATCAGTGTATATAGTATGTATTAGTTTATACAGTTGCCTCATAACTGCATGATTATATAAATTGTTTCTTCAAACTTGTTGGTCTTTCGGTTACTGAGTGTATATATATAATACAGTATGGATATATGTGAATGTTCATTGGTTCAAAATATATTGTGAATGTCAATATCAACCATTAATGTGTTACTGAAATAAAGATTCAAGTTTGTCTGATCCCAGGAACTAACATCTCCTTTACTTCTTTTAGCTAATCCCCCAACACACATGAAAAACAAGTTCCCATAATATGATACACTTGCATACCAAATATCAAGTCACTCAACCAAGTACTTTACAAGTTATTCATGATTCAATTTCGGGACGGATGGACAGACAGATTGATGGACGGACATTCTTAAAAATGGGAGTTGTGGGCCTAATTTTTTCTGGAAAAACTGATCATTTTAATTCATTCGGACAACAGTTAAAACCTCATTTTTTGGAGGGTGGGGGGTGGGGGAGTGTTATAGACATGGTTACATCCCCCAACATAATGCGTGATAGTAACTAGAGGTACTGTGAGCAAGCTCACAAAGTGATACCCCCTGTGCTTGAAATGTATAAGTTAGATTATCTCCCCTTGGAAATGTCAGAAAGGAATTATATTGCTTCATGCACATCTTCATATGGAGTTCTTCCATTGTGTAAAATTTCATGAAAATACTTTAAACGGTTTAGGAGGAGTTGCGCTTATAATGATGGACAGATGGACGGACAGACGGACGTTCCAACTATTTGGTTTTAAGGGCTACGAAAAAAACATTTTATATGTCCATCACCTTATTTTAGCCAGATCCCCGCCCCCTCCATCCTAGAACTTATATTTAACCCTAACCCCACCCCATCCACTCAAAAACCACACCCTAACCCTAACCCACCCTGACCCTAAAACCCCACCCCTGACCCTAACCCCCCTGGGATCTAACCCTCCCCAACCTCAAGATCTACTCTGGGGCTACCCCTAACCCAACCCAACCCAACCCTACCCCTGACCCTAACCCCACCCTAGCCAGACCAAAAGGATTAGGGGCTATAAAAACTAGAACCCCACCCCCTGGGTCCTAACCCACTCCAACATTTAGTCCTGCCCTGGGGCTACCCCTAACCCTAACCCCACCCCTCTCCTAACCCTAATACTACCCTAATTTTGACTAACCTCCTAAAAATAATAGCTCCTAAACAGGTTTAGTTGGCCCGGATGGACAGACGGATAGATGGACAGGGTGATTCCTACATACTCCCCCAAACTTTGTTTGTGGGGGGTATAACTAAAGATAACCCCAACCCTGAACTGATCCTAACCCTTAATATAAACTCCGAAAATTCTCCAATTACCTCATACGTCTCATATTTAAGACACTAAGCTCATAATATTTGCAATTAAGCTCATAATACGTCTTTAAACTCATAATGCCTGTCCGGACATAAAAAAAAAACAACTCGTAACTCCCGTATTATAGCATGGAGGGACAGATGGAAGGATGGACAAGGCGATTCCTACATACCCCTGCTGGGGGTACGTGTAATAATGTTTCTCCCCTTATGAGATGGTAAAAGAAAATGTGTATTATTATGATCTGCAAGTTACTTTCTTTCCACTGCTTTTAAAAAGCAGTAAAAAACAAGAGGTCCCAAGGGGCCTTAATCGCTCACCTGACAAAGTGGTTCAAAGAAGTATTTTGGGTCACATTCAGTTAGTCATGGTTCATCAACACTCTAGAGGAATGAAGCCATGAAATTATTCATAACTGTGGTGTCCATGTCAGATGATTATTATAATAGGTCCTTATGACTGCTTCCAATTCCATCAGCTGTAGACAAGCACTGCCAAACTTCCAAGGTTGTTATGTCACTGCAGTTTGAAAGGCAAATTTTGGGGCAAAAATAGTAAAGAATGGATCTGAACAAACTTGAACCTAACCCCTCCCCATAGAGAGCCCAATATTAAGCCAGGGACTCGAATTGAACAATTTTGAATCTGCCCCTCCTGCCCCCAGAGATGTTGCATATCAAATATTAAAATTTTTTTACTGTTAGATCTGATGAAGAATTTTCCTCATTATGCTATAAGTTAAATTTTTGGCTCCAATAGAGAGCCCAAATTTTAACGCAGGGACCTGATTCAAACAAACTTGAATATGACCCACCTAGAGATATTGTATACCAAATATGAAAGGATTCTGACTGGTGGATCTGAAGAAGATTTTGAAAGAAATTCCCTCATATTACACAAGATTTTGAAAGAAATTCCCTCATATTACACTAAGTTAAAATTCCAGCCCAAATATTAACCCAGGACTCGATTTGAACAAACCTGAATCTGAACCCACTCCCCACTCAAAAATGTTGTATACCTAGTATGAAAGGATTCTGATTGGTAGATCTGAAGGCGACTTTTAAAGAAATTTCCTCATATTGCACAAAGTTAAACTTTGGACTCCAATATAAATATTAACTCAGAGCCCCAATTTGATCAAATTTGAATCTGACACACCCCCCCCCCCCCCCCCCCTCCCCTAGAGATGTTACATACCAAATATCAAAACATTTTCACTGGTGGATCTGATGAAGAAGACTTTTAAAGAATATTCCTCATAAAGCACTAACTTAAAATTTGGACTCCCATAAAGAGCCCAAATATTAAGCCAGGGACTTGATTTGAACAAACTTGAATCTGACCCCCTCTAGAGATGTTACATTCCAAATATGAAAGGATTCCGACTGGTGGATCTGAAGAAGAAGATTTTTAAAGAAATTTCCTCATATTGCACTAAGTTAAGCTTTGGGCTCCAGTAGAGAGCACAAATATTAACCCAGGGACCTGATTTGAACAAACTTAAATGTGCCCCCCCCCCCCCCCCCCCCTCCCCTTAGAGATGCTGTATATCAGAAATGAAAGGATTCTGACTGGTGGATCTGAAGAAGATTTTTAAAGAAATTTCTTCCTCATATTGCACAAAGTTAAAATCCAGGTTCCCATAGGGAGTCCAGATATTAACCCAGGAACCCAATTTGAACAAACTAGAATCTGACCACCTTAGAGATGCTGTATACTAAATATGAAACGATACTGACAGGTGAATTTGAAGAAGATTTTTAAAGAAATTTCCTCATATTGCACTAAGTTAAAATTCAGGCTCCAATAGGGAGCCCAAATATTAACCCAGGGACCTGATTTGAACAAGCTGGAATCTGTATACTGAATATCAAAACATTCTGACTGGTGGATCTAAAAAGAAGATTTTAAAAGATTATTCCCCGTATTGCACTAGTTAAAATTCGGGCCCGCATAGAAAGCCCAACTATTAACTGAGGGATTTGTTTCGAATAAACTTGAATCTGACCCTCGGAACAATGATGTATACCAAATATTAAAAAATTCTTACTAGTGGTTCTGAAAAAGAAGAGTTTTAAAGCTTATTCCCCATACTGCCCTAAGTTAAGATTCAGGCACCTGTATTGAGACCAAATATAAACCTAGGAGCTTAATTGCTTAATTGTATCTGCCCCCCCCCCCCCCCCCAACCACCAGGAATCCCACTGATATTTGATCCCAGGAGTGTGTTTTGAGAAGATTCAGGCACCTGTATTGAGACCAAATATAAACCAAGGAGCTTAATTTGAACACACTTGTACCTGCCCCCCAACCACCCCTCCCCTTATGGATGCTGTATACCAAATATCAAAAGATTCTGATCAGTGGTTCTGAAGAAGAAAATTTTTTCAATGTACCCCTGACACAATCGGTGGCTATTTTTTTTTTCCATTCCACTCTACTGGTCCTAAAGATGCTTCGTAACAAATAACAGTTCTCTGTTCCCTGTGGTTTGGGAAATATGGGCGTTTCAAAATATTTATATTTTTAGCTCCTGGGGTTCCCATGGGGGACACAGGAAATTTTTGCATGAATCAAATACTGAAGACTCAGTAATATCACATACAAATATGTTTCAAAATGGCCCATTGGATCAGAAAATATAAATTTTGGGCAGAGTAAAAAATGTTGCCCCTCCCATTAGAAAGGCAAATATTGCTCCACAAACTTTGTTTGAACAAACATGATTCTATACCTCAAAAGAAAGCTCCATACCAAATATCCATCCAGTCACTGTACCCTCTGGTTTAGAAGAATTTTTTTTATTTTGGAGCATTTTACCCCACCCCCTCCCTATGGAGTGTGGCAACTTTATTTGAACCAACTTGAATTGACATATTATAAGGACCATGCACATCAAATTTGGTTCAATTTGGCCCAGTGGTTTCTGAGGAGAAGTCGATAATGTAAAGTTAATGATGGATGACAGATGCCGGACAGAAAGTGATGAGTAAAGTTCCCCTGAACTTTGCTCAGGTGAGCAAATAAATCTACATATACTGTTGAAATAATTTACCCCATCTTTTTCAGAAACAAGTCAGATAGCATATAACTCAGCACTGTTTGTTACAAGACAAGCTAACAGAAAAATACAAAACACAACAAATACCTCTCTGTGTTTCTTGATGTCAACTGGGGGACCCCTTTGTTTGCGATTAAGCAAAAGAGTCCCCTTCTGATTAACAGAATCAGAATCACTGATGTATGGTGAATATTTTACTCTTGGTGATGGTTTGATTAGTAAAGGAGTGGTGACAGCTGATCCATTGAAACTGTTATTCACATCTGCTATCTGGAATGAGAAAATAATTTCAGTAATACAGAGACAAAGAGTGTTTTAACAATAAAGAGCATTCTAAGATGATTCTGCAAATTATATAACTTAGGTGCAGAAGCATCTTTTATCTGGAATTGTAAAAAAAAAAAAAAAACAATTGCGCTCATATAAAAAATTTACACACTAAGATAAATGATGCCGAACTGATGTGGTTTGAAAGATTGTTCTCAATGATTTCAACCATTACTAACTATTTAAGAATGGAAGAATAGGGGTGGGGCTAACATCACTTAAAATGTCTCCAATGTATTTTTCCCTTATCCACAGTATAAAAATCAGGAATCCCACTGATATTTGATTCCAGGAGTGTGTTTTGAAAAAAAACGTGTCAATCATGATTATAAATATGTTGAAAATTGAATATGGAAGCCTTTGGAGTAGTGGTTTGGGAAGGATAATTTTTGTATTGTTTTCTTATTACCCACAGCAGGATGGGGGGGGGGGGGGGCACCAAAAATTTGCACAATGTGACATGGGAGTGGGTGGGTCTCTTGAGTGTGCCAAAAATGTGCATTTCCAATTTGTGCAATTTTTTTAATTTTTTAAAAATATAAAAATATATCAGTGTTTCAAACCTTAAAGATGATGTTGTACATCACACTCTTAGCATAAATACAACATCAGGAGGCTTTATATGTGAGAATATTGGGCTTAATCTGGGAAAATGTCACACCTTAGTAGGGGGTGGGTGTCTTGTTCGAAATGTAGAAAATGTGCAGACAATATTTTGGGAAAATTCTCTCTGATGCACTAAATTCAACCCAAGTTATTTATTTATTTATTAATTGATTTATTTATTTATTTATTGGTGTTTAACGACAATTTAACAACCAGGGTCATATCGTGTCGGTGACAGGTTTACGGGTGGAGGAAGCCAGAGTACCCGGAGAGAACCACCGAGCAATGACGAGCAGCTGTCAGCTCTTAAACATCATAACCCACGACTGTACTACACACTGCACAGCGGTACTGCGTACTACACAGCACAGACAGGGTTAGATTGGCCAAAGACATGTGCACCTCGGGGTGCAGTACGTCTCAGCGCACAGCGTCATCGTGCCTCCACATGGGCAATTGGGGTAAGTTTATTTTGGATTTTAATGGGAAAGTGGGGGGTGGGTGTCTGCGAACGGTAGTAGAAAATTTGCACGTAGTGGGTGGGTGGGTGTAAAAAGGAGCCGAATAAAAAATAGGACATCATGTCTTGCAAATTTTTAGTACCCCCCCCCCCCCCCCCTACCCACAGTGCTAAAATCTGGAGTTCCCATGACACCCTTAAATGTCTTCTCAATTGTTTCTTCATCATTACAAAAATATTATGTATCAAATGCGAAAGCATTGGAAGTTGTGCTTTTGTAGAATTTGTTTGTTGTGGTTTCTTTTCCAATTTGACATCAAAACGATGCAAGTTTGTACACAGTACAGTAATACAGAGATAAAAACAGAGATAATTTTCAGTCCGATGGAAAATGAGGGTTTATTCTACTATAAAGTGAAAAAGTTTTTTGCAGGACCAATATTGCCATGTACCAAGTGTGCTGCAGAGGACTACAATCAAAGCCTTCTGGGGTACACATTCATACACACCCTGATATGCACACAGAGTGTGTGCATAAATTCAACAAAGGTGTGTATATTCAAGTGTAAGTGTGTTTTGAAGTCTATTGTTGGGAGCTTCCTTGGAAAATGTGTTGACACTTGTTGGACCTAGGGAGGGAAATATATTTTACTGTTTCCCAGTATGGTTTTGTGGCTGTTTGTTTCTTTTGTGGGTACATGTGGAGCAAGAAAGGTTCTAGTTCTCAAACCCGTATCAGAAGTTCAGTAATAGTTTGGGGCTGTGGGATTGAAATCGAGAAGTATATAGTGAGGATTCATTGGGAAGGTAATACTACATTTTTCAGCAGTTCAGCCAAGTTTAAAAGAATGTGTTTTGACATGGTGCATTCAAAAAATAGTTGTAAAACTGTCTCCTTTGAGGAGAAACAAAAAGTACATCTTTCAGTTTTAGAAAGTTTAGTACATCTTTCAGTTTTACAAAGGTTACATTTGTAAAGTTTGGCATTAGAAAATAATGCTGATTTTAAATCGTAAGTTCTGTAAATAGGAATCATCTGTTGTTTTGAAGTGACCTTTGTATATAAATTTCCAGTTGACAGGGTGTATATTTAAGTTCAAGAGTTTATTCCATTTTGTTGAATTTCCTGGATGCTTTTCAATGAATTTTGTTTGAGATAACCTCAAGACTATTAGTTTTTTATTATCAATTCCCATGCCTTGGGAACAATGTTTTTTACTCCCTGGTAGACATTAAAGGTTGGCTGGGAGCCTGGGACAATATTTCCTCTGTGGTTGACAACAAAATATTATCCTAATAGGACCAGGACATCACAATATTTCTCCAAAAGCAATTTGTGTATTCCCCAATTTATATTAATCCTTCTTTTTTTTTTTTACTGGTATGTTGTGCACCGTACCAACAGATAAAATGATGTAACAAAAACTAAATAAGCTCTATCAAAAAAAGATTGAATGGTTAACTCCTAGTTGCATCATGGAAAATATTTGTAGGTTGAAATTTTTATATTCCAACATTGGTGTGGAGAAAAATGAGGAACTCCCATATGATCCCCAATAATAAGTCTGAACTGGGTTTTTTTTCAACTAACTTGATTATACTTCTCTGTAGGATGCTCCATATCCGATATCACCGATATCAATTACTTGTGGCATACAGTTTGAGATAAAAAGATTTTGTAAAGTTTTGTTCTCTTGTGAGCTTGTGTAGGTGCTCATAGGGGTTCCTTTTTTGCATCAGTCAAGAGCATATCCACACTCTTACTATATGTAAAATTTCGTTCAAATTAGCCAAAGACTTTTAAAAACATGATATCCGAATGGAGCCAACAATCTTGCTCCTCAAACTTCATTTGAACAAACTTCATTGTATAACTAAAAATAAAGCTCAATACTAAATATCAAATCATTCTATCTATCAAGTCATGATTAAACATGGAATTTTTTTCTACCACTATAACCTATGGGGAAGAGGTGAGGAAGAGAACATTGATTTTCTCAATATTAAAATGCTTCACCCTTATCATCAGTCAAATAAAATTTCAATGGAATCCATGTAGTCATTCTGGAGAAAAGAACTGTAACCACTAATATGACTGACAAACGACAGATGAAAAGTGATTGGGTTAGTTCACCTTGTCTTTCATAGAGGTGAGCTAAAAATCTGCTCATAATCTGGAGGTAAATCATGATAATTGAATGTGTGTCAAAATTTGCTCACAGATAAAATCTGATACCAAAAGTTGACTGAATCACTAATCAAACATGAAACTATTCAATACAAAATAAGAAAAAAGAATGTTAAAAACTAATAATAACAAAAGCATAAAATCCATTTTAGTATTTTCTTTCTTTCAAATTGTCCATTTTCAATACATTCAACATAAGTTTATTAAGATTTGTTCAACAAAGCCACTTTGTGTTTTTTGAGAAGAATTTTTGGAGGTAGGATGAAGTAAACACAAACCTCTACTTCCATTAGTTCTGAAGAAGATGAATCAGAGCCAGAATCTTCATCTTCTGAAGCAAAAGCAACCCTCCTCTTTTTAGACAATGAAGTAGAATCACGAAGTATGCTTTTCTGCATCTGTGGTGTTACAGCATTTGACAAAGGTGTCTTCAAGCACATCTTCTGAAATAATTTTAAAATAATTTATCAACACTTGTTTCTTATTTTTGTTTGAAAATTTAGACATAACATTCATTTTACAACACAATTCTATTTTTCTTTTACTTGCATATTTTAATTCACACTGCCCAATCAGTTTTCAGATTCTATAAGCAATCGGAGGATTCTCTTTTGCTGTTAATAAGTTATGTTGCAATCATGTCTTTTCACCCAGCAGATATGATTGCAGAGCAGATTTCTAGTCACCTGAGTAAAATGGAGGGGGTATGTATCAACCCCTTTGCATTTATCAATTAGCAGGGTTATCGAGTAAGGCTCTGTTCATCTGGGAGAGACATAAGTTATGTTTTAAGCAGAAAAATAGGCTGCACAAACCTAGAGGGGTCTGGTAGAATGTCTATCTTATGGACAGTCAGGTGGATTTTTAACTAATTTGTAGGCATAATTTTAGGAATTTGTTGGGCACCATGAATTGTTTTAAAATATGCACAATTTAGACGTCAGTCGGTAAGGTACACAACAAAAAAGTGGTTCAGCAGATTCTCTGTGGCCTGTATGGAGGGTTCTCAGAGGTTCTGTGCTAAATATTTCATTGTTTTGGGTATACTGTATGTGTCAGGCATTTTACGACAAAAATGCCTGTCACTGCGGTAGCGACAACTGGTGGAGAGAATTAAAATCTGTGGCGGACTGCTCAAACTAATAATCTATCACTGAAAACACAAGTGTTGAGGATTAGCACTTTTCTGGAAAATGGTAAAGTTTTAATGAATGGAAAATGCTTCCGTACGAGGGATCCGTCGTGACGTCAGGTGATTTGGATTAAATGCCAATAAACATGATACTCAAAGAAAGAACTGATTGTTTTGGTTGTAGCAAACATGTTATTATCATACATGCAACAACATACATGAGTGCATGCATTTAGTTTATCCTTCATGCGAGAAACTCATTCTGTTATTACTTTATTTTGACTATGACTGTTCAGCATTCGTCTTACAAAAAATAACTGTCATCTATCACATTTTTCAGTGGAGTTCAAGAGTAACCTCAGACTTCAAAAAAGAACTGACAACTGTTTTTTTTTTCCTCTGTTGATGTGTTTCTGCTATTTCATTGCCTCAGAACGTGCAATTCCCTGCCTTTTCACACTTTGTTAAACATGGTGTCATTTACCACTGAATAAAGGTTTGAGCCCGGTCAGTGACTCACCACCCTACCAGTTATCACTTGAAGAATCAATAAAAAATGGCTTAAATTTAATAGCATAGGTTTTGGACTTCCTCATTGCATGGATCTCAGTTTGTGGTATTTGTTCAAACAACAAAAACACAGCGGAATGAGTTTTAGGATTATTTGTCATTTAATTAACATTGTTTCCTGTCATCAGAATACATTTTCCTTTATCCATTTAACGCAGTAAGTGCATCCCTGTTACGAACGGTCTATGTTGATTTTGTAGGCTGTGTTTTGATTTCAAGTAAAGTTATAAATTGTGGTATTTAATAATATTATGGCACTTAAATAATCCTAAAACTCATTCCACTGTGTTTTCTGTCGTTTGAACAAATACCACAAACTGAGATCCACACATGAGGGAGTCCAAAACATTGGCTATTAAATTTAAGCCTTTATTCATTGATTCTTCAAGTGATAACTGGTAGGATGGTGAGTCACTGACCGGGCTCAAATCGTTATTCTGTAGTAAATGACACCCCATGTAACAAAGTGTGAAAAAGCAGGGAATGGCACTTTTTGAGGTGATGAAATAGCAAACACACATCAACAGAGGAAAAAAAAAACCCAAAATAGTCGTCAGTTATTTTTCAAAGTCGGAGTTCACTCTTGAACTGCATTGAAAATGTGATACGTGTTCGGGGAAGGATAAATAGGGTGATGCCTTGGCCCAATGTGAGCTAACCCTGTGTCTTCGAAAACAAGTGGAAGACCCTATACACCCCTGACTTCCTAAAATACCAAACATGCATAGGATTTTAAGAAAAAAAAATAAGATTTGTTTTGTTATTTTTTGTTAGACGTATGCCACACAGTCACAGTCAAAATAAAGTAACGACAGAATGATTTTCTCACAGGAGGGATAAAATAAACAGGTGTGCATTTATGTTGTTACATGTATGATAATAACATGTTTGCTATAACCAAAACAATCAATTCTTTCTTTGAGTGACATATTTATTGACATGAATTAAATTTAATCCCAATCAACCGAAGTCATGGCAAATCACTCATACAGAAGCATTTTCCATTCATTAAAACTTGACCATTTTCCCGAAAAGCGCTAATCCTCAACACTTGTGTTTGCAGTGATAGATTATTAGTTTGAGCGGTTCACATCGGCTTTTAATCCTCTCCACTCGTTGTCGCTGGCGCAGCAATGGGCATTTTTGCAGCAAAATGCCTGGCACGTACTGTATACCCAAAACCATACCGACTGACGTCTGAATTTTGCATATTTTAAAACAATTCACAGTGCCCAACTTAAATTGTTTTTATTCCCAATATATTTCGCTTCCAATCTATCACCTCAAATTCGTAAAATTATGCCTACAAATTGGTTAAAAATCCACCTGATTGACCATAAGATAGACATTCTACCAGACCCCTCTAGGTTTGTGCAGCCTATTTTCCTGCTTAAAACATAATTTACGTCTCCCCCAGATGAACTGACCCTTAGTTGATAACCCTGCTACTTGATAAATGGGGGACTAGAAATCTGCTCTGCGACCATATCTGTTGGGTGAAAAGATGCGATTTCAACATAGAAACTTACAAACAGCAACAGAAAATCTTTCAATTGCTCACAGAATCCGAGAACCGATTGGGCAGTGTGAAGATGAATTTACTGAAAAAAAAATTAATTAGCAGATTTACAAAGGCATAAAAATCTCCATTGTTGGGAACTAGAAATAGCAATGACAAGGATAAAATCTGTCCGAATAAGGCTATTTTATATATCCAGCAGCAGTACCAATAATAATCAGAAGTTTTGTTTAAACGGAACTTTAAATTCTTATACATATTAAAAACCATTAATTAAAAAACTATTGCACAAGGCTTCGAGCCATATGGCAGCTTATGGACGGGCCTGTCAACCTACAATGTGTATATTGGCTGAAGCAAAGGTCAAAATGCACCTTAAGGGTTGACTGGCTAGTCCATGAACAGCCATGTGGCTCACAACCTCGTGTTACATTTGTTATATTATACCAAAACTCCCGGCCACTGCCAGGAAAATATTGCTTTACCACAGATGTGTGTGTGCATTGTTACTGTTATTCCTATTTTGAAAAAATAAACCACTTATCATTAGCTGTCAAGTGTTATTTCTAAAAACAAATAACAATGAAGAACAGACCAAAATTAAACATTTCAAAGTTTTGAATAACTCTGATAACTTGTTTAATATTAAATACACAAAAGGGTAAGATTACATGGAGGTTTCCATTCGGGAGCAGCTGTCCCCTCAGTTTTTCAGCTGGACACAGTATTCCTTCTGGGTCTTTCTAACCTTTTCACAAAAATAGGCTTATGCCATCCAGAATGCTGATGGCATTCTCATGTATATTATAGTGTTCGGCCTTTTGTCACTTGACTGTAAGCCATATGGTAAAATCTGGACCAGAGACATTACAATATATTAAGATGGAAATGAAACAACCGAGGTGTAATATAAGAAAATATAAGTAGGTGCTTATTTTTTAACAAGAATAAAGTATAAGTGATGTAAACCATTCTTTAAAACTGAATATTGTTTGCTCACAATTATACCCTTTGCAAACACAGCAGTCTTTGATACCTGCACATATCATGTGACATAACCTCATAGAAGCAATATTATAACCTTGCTCCTCTCTAGAACAAAAGAATCTTTAGCCTGCACACTTTTACTCTATTTGTGCAAGAGGAAACTCTTTTGTCTCCACCACCCAATGCAGTCCAATCACTTTGGATTTTCTTTCTGATGTGAGGCTTGAATATTAGCACTCAGGCAAGAGAAAACAGTGCACATGTCCACTAAGCCACTTTCCTCTCAGAGTTTGACAATGACTAATTTGCTAAACAATCTGGACAATTAATTTCAAAAGGTATAAGAATCATCTTAGCAAGTGCTCTTGACCGCAGCAACTGTTCAACAAGAAAGGACATGGAAGGAAGTTACCCAAACTTCAGTTATAAAACAATTACTCTATTTTAGTTTGGAATTTCTTTTTTCGATACTCAGATAGTCTTTTCCTCATACTGCTTCAAACACAAGGTGGTAGTTTTTGTTTTTTTTCTGTTGGGGGGTGGGGGGGGGGAGGAGGTTGGGACAGAGGAGGAAATGAGGTGGGGGTGTTCTATTAATAAACAGTAAAATGGATGATGGGAAATGAAGGGCGAGAAAACATCACCAAAAGTTTACTCTCTGAAAAAGGCTTCATGGCGATTCCATTTTTGCAAAATCATATCAGTACAGGACGAAGGTCTGTTTTTAGTGCACATGACTGAAAGTCAGGATGAGCCATGGTGATCACTCTCTGTTCGGCCTCTCTGGACATGGTATTCATGACATCTCCTCCAAAACCAATTTTTGATTACTAATTGTTATGACAAAGCACTTTGATTTTGTTAAAATCCAGTTACTCCACCCCATTGGGAGGGGATGGGAAAAAAGCTCCCAAATTTAAAACAAGAGGCCCCAGGGGGCCTCAGGGTGCTCACCTGACATGGTAGCCTAAATATATCAACCCAGAGAATTGATTTCAACAAGTTGCATCTGCTCCTCCTAAGAAAAGCTTATTCCAAATATCCAAAGATTCTGACCAGTGGATCTAAAAAAAAAGATTTTTAAAGAATATTCCTCATATTGAACTAAGTTATAATTCGGGCTCCCACAGAGAGCCCATATATGAACCCAGGGACTTGGCTTTAACAAACTTGAATCTCACCCCCCTAAGGATGCTGCACACCAAATATCAAAACATTCTGACTGCTGGATCTGCAGAAGAAGATTTTTAAAGAAAATTTCTTATTCTGAACTAAGTTATAATTTGGGCTACCACAGTGAGCCCAAATATGAACCCAGGAACTTGGCTTGAACAAACTTGAATCCCCCCCCCCCCCCCCCTCCCCCAAGCATGGTGCATACCCAATATCAAAAGATTCTGCCTGCTGGATCTGGAGAAGAAGATTTTCAAAGAAATTTGCCTGAAATGCATTAAGTTCAAATTTGGGCTCCTATACTGAGCCCAAATATTAACCCAGGGGGCCAATTTGAACAAACTTGAATCAGATCCACCCCACAATGTTGCATACCAAATATCAAAAGATTCTGCCTGCTGGATCTGGAGAAGAAGATTTTTGAATAAATTTGCCTGAAATGCACTAAGTTCGAATTCGAGCTTCTATAGTGAGCCCAAATATGAATCTAGGGAGCTGATTTGAACAAACTTGAATCAGATCCACCCCACAATGTTGCATACCAAATATCAAAAGATTCTGCCTGCTGGATCTGGAGAAGAAGATTTTTAAGAAATTTGCCTGAAATGCACTAAGTTCGAAGAGCCCAAATATGAACCCAGGGGGCTGATTTGAACAAACTTGAATCAGATCCACCCTACAATGTTGCATACCAAATATCAAAAGATTCTGCCTGCTGGATCTGGAGAAGATTTTTCAATGTTTTTCCCATTGCCTACAGTGTTAAAAAGTGCTGACTCAGCACTTTTTCAAAGTCCTGAAAAAAGTACCTTGTGATCAAGCCGATAGGGATTTTTTTTAACCATTCTATTCTACTGGATAAAAGTAAGCTTTATACAAAATAAGAATTCTCTGTGCCTTGTAGTTTTGGAGATATGGCAGTTTTAAAGTTTTTCCTATTTTTAGCTCCCGAGGTTCCCGTGGGGCAATGAAAAAAAAATTTTTTGCATCACTCAACTACTTATGACCCATTATCATCTCATATCAAATTTGGTTCAAATCGACCTCACGGTTCTGAAAATAGAAATTTCTCTAGGCGTGGACCAAATTTTTGCCCCTCCCATAACGAAGGCAAATAATACCTGACAAACTTCTCTTGAACAAACTTGATTCTAAACTTCAAAAGGACTCTGTATATCACATATCAAGTCTCTGCTACTGGTGGTTCATTAGAAGACGATTTTCAAAAAATTTGGCCATTTTTTCCCCACCCCTTGCTCAATATGAGCCAAAACCTCGGAACACATTGGAACACAGGGGACGATTTTCAGCTATCGCTAGTGATTCAAATTGTAATTGCGTTGCACGATTTGTAGAAAATTCCAGTGAAATTTTGCTTCTGTTTAAAAATAGTCTGTCAACGATTTCCATTTCGCACATATCTGTGGAACAGATTTTCATTTTCTACATGATTTAGTGTTGCTGTTGATGGGGATTTCATAGAACAGGAATGTAATAATAACTCATCTTTGGAGAAAGGACTTGGTTAGGCCATAAAAAAGAAACTCTGTTTCTCGGGCCCGCGCACATGGTAATTTTTTATGCACATGCAACCTTTTTATGACACCAAAAAATCTTTAAAAAAAATTTGAGATATTGTGCTCATTTTGGTAAATCGATATCGATGTGTTGGTGAATTTTAAATTAACACACTTCAAGCTTTTTCTACATCATACTTTAATAAAGTGGATGGGTTTTAGCAAGATTCACGACAGAAAGTGTTTTATTTTGTAAAAGGTAAGTCATAATGACAGCAAGAAAGAAGGTGTCTTTCAGTCTGACAACAAACAGTCACAAAGGGGAATGGTCGATTCGCACCACGTTTGATTTGCACCAACCCTCATAAAGTCTGCAAAGTCAGGTGCTATGTTGAATGGAACACAGTCTCCTGGCATTTATTTTTAGTAACATTTGTATTGTAAATGGCCGTCATTGGGAATTTGTGTACTGTTATTTTAAATAAATGCATTTGAGATGCAGGATAATTGGATAACTAATAGTAACCATTGCTTGATATAAAGTAACAGTTATAGTTGAAAATAAATCGCATATATTAATCGCAGATAGGCAGGTATGCACATATAGGCACATATAGGCAGGAATTGGTTAATAAAAACACGCAAACATTCATTTTGTATTTCATTTTTCGATTTCCGAAAAATATGATTTATGGATGAACTGCCCATTCAAATGGGTTGTGATAATTTTGAATATAATGGGGAAAAATTGCAATTCACGATTTTATTAGGCAGGTTGTGAAAGGATTTTTTTTTTGGGGGGGGGGGGGGGTAAAATAAATCTGTGAAAGTTGGCACTTCAACATTTGATTTGGCCCACAGACGTTTCATCCCGAGGCGTTTCGTCCTGTGTTATAATTTTCACGTCTCACTGAAAAAACAAACATTCAAACCCCACTTAATTTATGACCCAACACCCCTACGGTGAATAACCAATATATTTACCAAATTTTGCGTGGTCCACCAGGCGTTTGGGTGGGGGTCAAATTACCACAAACAACCTCTTGGGGAGAAATAAAAAGAAAAAAAAGACCTCCCACCCCCCCCCCCCATGCTTTTTTTTGAAAAAATGGCCTGAAAAACAATCAACTTTGTATGGCCTTAAGATCATAAATTTTCATGAGGAAAAAACAACACACATTAATGCACATGAAATTACATAAAAGTAACCATCAGATTTTTTTTACTGAACTCTAGTCCAAAATTAATGCGATGGTCTACAATAAAGCGAACTAATGTATTTTAGAACAAAAATTAATAATCGTTATATAATGTTTATTTGGCACATGAGAGTATGTGGTACTCATATTTGCAATACCCATATTTGCCAAACTGTACAAAACTGAATACTGTTAGATATGAAGCATCCTTCGGACCACTAGAACTGAATGGTAAAAAAATTGCAAGTAGTTGTATCATAGTGTAGCATTGTAGGAATTGAACAAATGCTGAGTCAGCATATTTTCAAAAATTAAAAAAATCTTCTCCAGAACCACTAGACAGAATATTTTTATATTTGGTATACAGCAGCCTTGAGGGGGTGGGGGTGGTGTAAGGGAATGTTGTCAGATCCAAATTTGTGCTAATCAAGTCCCAGGGATATATTTAGGCTCCCTATGGGTGCCCAAATTTTAACTTAGTGTAATATGACAAATAATCTTTGGAAATCTTCAGATACATAGATCAAAATCTTTTGATATGTGGTATAGAGCGTTAGATGCCAGCTTATTCAAATCATAACCTTGGTTAATATTTGAGCTCCAAAAAAGGACAAATTTTAACCTCATAGAGTATGAGAAATTCAAATATTCTTCACAGATTCTATCCAGATCCACCCTGCTGATTCTTTTTATATTTGGTAATAGCCTTTGAAGTAGGGTCCATTGGGTGATTTTTTTTTCTCTACTTTTTATGGGGCTGGGTGGGGTTAAACTGAGGTTTGGAGTTTTGAGTGATATGGGGCAGGAAAAAAAAATTTTGGAACCAAAGTTTGAACACAAGGTTTGCTGTTGATCATCGAAACTGAAAAATAGATATTGTGAATTCCAGTACTGATATTACATTTAACCTTTCATCACTTAATTTGATCAATAAAAGCTGTGAGCGATTAAACTCACATATTTCTAATCAGTGTCATATCTAATAATGAGATTAATTTTACTGTGAAAAATTATTTATGTGGAAATTTTTTTCTTACTGTATTGATCTTTGGCACAATGATCCCAAAATAAATAGGGTTCTTCCTCTCATCAAGCTCAACCCACATACCAAGTTTGGTTTCAGTTGGCCAAGTGGAATTTTAGTTAGAGATAGGAAACCAACTCTACAGATGGACAGATTGATGAACAGACGGACAGTGCCATGGCTATATCCCCCAAAATTTGCTGCTGGGGATAAAATGCTGTGGGAATATTAACTCATAAATATGCAAAATGCTAAAGTATACAGCACATTCAGATGATACATATTTGTCTTTAGCTGTTGCTAACCATGCTCCTGTGGGTTAGTAAGTTGGAAATTCCAATAGGTACACATTGTCTTCTCCAGATACTCCTAATTCTTCCACCCATAAAACTGACCAACAAGATATGACCCCAGTTCTGTAAGGGGCATTAAACCCAAACAAACTAACAAGTAAACTATAAAATGCACATTGTTTCCCTTTCTCTGTCTGAAGTTAGTTTTCTTTTTAAAAAATTCTGGTTTTTAGCACACCTGACTGAAAGTCAGGATGAGCTATAGTGATCACTCAGCATTCGTCGTCCGTCCTCCATCATCAGTGAACATGGTGTTTGCACCTGCTCCTCCTAAACTGCTGAACAGATTTCAGTTAAATGTTAAGTGCTTACTTGTTCTCATATTTTGTTTTTGTTCAAATAAATTTGCTCAGCCCCATAGGGAGGGGTTGGGGAAAATACTCTAAAAATTTTTTTTAAATCTTCTTCTCATGAACCAGTGAGTACAATGACTTGATATTTGGGTATGAAGCTTCCTTTTGAGGAGCAGAATTAAGTTTGTTCAAATGAAGTTCGTGGACCAAATTTGCCTTTGTTATGGGAGGGGCAAGAATTTGGGGCCAGCCCAAAATTTATATTTTCTGAACCGATGGACTGATTTAAACCAAATTTGTTTGGTATGTGGTATTATTGTGTCATAAGTACTTATTCATGCAAGAAAAAAATTCCCTGTGTCACCGTGGGAACCCCAGGAGCTAAAAAAGAAATATTTTCAAATGCCCATATTCCCCAAACCACATGAAACAGAGAACTGTTTAGTATGAAGCATCTTTAGGACCAGTAGAATGGAATTGTAAAAACAAATTACTTCACTGTTATGAGGTTTAGGTTCAAGATTGTTCAAATCAAGTGCCTCGGCTAATATTTGGGCTTCAAATGGGGCCCTGAGTTTTAACTTAGTGCAATATGGGGGATAATCTTTAAAAATCTCTTATTCAGAACAGAATTTTTTTTATATTTGGTATACAACATCCTTAGGGAGGTTAGATCTCATTTTGTTCAAAACAAATCCCTGGGTTAATATTTGGACTCACTACAGGAGCCCAAATTTTAACTTGGTCCAATATGAGTAATAATCTTTAAAACTCTTCTCCACAAACACCAGTCAGAATCATTTAATATATGGCACGCAGAATCTTTACAGGAGTTAGATTCAATATGTTCACCTCAAGTCCATTGGCTGTTATTTGGGCTTCCCATGGAAGCCCAAATTTTAACTTAGTACAATATGAGGAATAATCTTTGAAATCTTCTTTTCCAGATCCACGAGTCAGAATCTTTTGAAATTTGGTATACAGCATCCTTAGGGAAGTCAGATCTAAGTTTGTTCAAATCAAGTCTTTTGGTTAATATTCAAGCTCCCTATTGGAACCCAAATATTAACTTTGTCCAATATGAGGAATAATCTTTAAAAATCCTCTCCAGAAACACCAGTCAGAATCATTTAATATATGGTAATCAGAATACTTACAGGGGTTGAATTCAGTTTGTTCATCTCAAGTCCCTGGGTTGATATTTGTGTTCCCGAATGTTGAGGCCTGTATGTTGACTTAGTCAAGTATGAGGAATAATCTTTAAAAATCTACTTCTTGAGATACAATCAGAATCTTTTGATATTTGTCATACAGCATCCTTAGAGGATTCAAATTCAATTTGTTCAAATCAAATCCCTGGGTTGATATTTGTGTTCCCTATGGGGAGGGAGGATTTTAACATAGTGCAAAATTGGTAATATTCTCAAAATCTGCTTCTCCAGAACCACCAGTCAGAATCTTTTGATATTTGGTATACAACAGCCTTCAAGTTTGTTCAGGTGAAGTCACTAGATTGATATTTGGACTTTAATGATTTTTGATTTATGTGGGCGTGGTGGAGACCCTGCAACACTTTCTTCTAGAATGCCCAAAATACCAGTCTAAAAGAATAAGATTCACTAGGAGCATAATGTAGAAGTGGGATGGGAGAATGAAGGACATGTGGTTAATGAGAGACTCAAAGGAGAGGGTTAATATGCTAACTGGAGAGATTGGGAAGAATGGGGCAAGGGATGTCATCAAGCAGTTCGTCTCCAAGTGTTGGGAGGAGAGAAGAAGCATGGGAAAAGGGAGGCAGTTGGAGTACAGGAGTCACCATGAGCTCCGTGGCGTTTCTGTCCACGCACTCTGGTCCCATGGCCAGAACCAACGCTTTTTGAGCAGCCTGGACCTTCTGTCCCGCAGAGGTCCATGGCGACTCTCCCGAGTTTCCGCTCTGTAGATCCTTGGGGTATGTCATACCCATATACACATCTGCCTTCAGATGTTTTGGCTGCAGCCCGTCGTCCCACGTCGGGTGTATTTGATCATCGTGACCCTTCGCTGGTTAAATGGGTTAGGAGTGAAGCCACTTTGCCTGTTCGTTCCCACGTCAAATCAATCAGTTAGCTTAGAGAGGCTCTCTCCTTGAGCCTTTTCCGTTGCTTCCAGCAAGACTACGAGTGGTTTCTGGGCACCCCCTGTGGCGCTGCCTCCCGGGATAGGAAACAGGCTGCTTTCTGATCCCCCTGGTGTGCCTACACCATGGGGCGTCAGCTGGTTTGCCCATGATGGGCTACGTGTCTTCCAACTCAGGGGATGAGTCCGACATACCTGACGTCGACAGCCAACAGTCTTCTGACTTGGGGGCAGCTCTTGACTTTGTGTTTGGGTTCCTTCCAGATCTCAAACCGTCAAACAGCCGACAGTGTCAGCCCGGCCGCGATCATCGGTCACGTGCCTACAGCCTGTGGAGCAACCTGCTTCTGGGCACCTTCGACCGTGCCTGTCGGTACAGGTGGTTGAAGTGTTTACAGCTTTGGACTCTAAGCTGAGTTCCAAGACTATGAAGATGTCGTTCTTCATCAGGGTTGACACTTTTTTGCCTCTGGTGCATTATCGTTCCTACGATTCCGCTAATTCGTCAGTCTGCCAGACTTTGACAGTCTTGGATCAGGACTCCAACTCCCAAGCCGGCCGTTTTTCATATGGAGACTCTGGAGTCCATGTTGGGCTTATCGAGAGAGATGCTGAAATGCTTTCTCTCTCCGATCACGTCATCTCTGCTTTGCTGTTTATCTGTCCCCAGGTAAGTTTGACGATTTACAGGCTCTTTTGTGTGTGCTGTCCAAGGCACTCATGCATCTTCTCACACGCTTGTCTGTAACATGGCTAACTTGGAATTAGTTCGCAAGGACGCTGTGCTGGACACAAACCGTTCCCTTCTTGAGGGGCAGTGCGCTGCTCTTCGATCTGCTTCTTTGGCGGTTCCATAACTATTCCCTGGTTCCGTGGCGACGGTCCGGGATGACTCCCTATGTCATTCCATAGATCAGCTGCTGCTTCATCAGCTTGATCAGCCTTGTTGGAGGCAGGGGCCGTCCACAGCCTAACAAGTACCCTTCTACTTCCTCTATGAAGCCAACGGCTGATCCTCCTGCGGCCGCTTCTGCTTACTCACAGGGTAAGGGTAGGCATTGGAAGTAGTCACTTCGATTCATCCCAGGTTGAGGCATCCAACTCAGTCGAGAGTGCCTTTTCCAACACAAGTCCTTTTCAATGTTACACGCTTGGAACTTTTGCTCACGGAGATAGGCAATCTCCTGTCAAAGGGGGCGATCGAGGTCATCAGGAACATTCATTCAGTAGGATTTTATTCCCACCTGTTCTTGTTGCCGAAGAAGGATGGCCGACTCTGACAGTTTATCAATCTGTGTATCCTGACCCAATCTATCATTGCTCAGTTCAGCATGGAGGCTTTCCGGTCAGTTCGCTGCTCCATTCACCAGGGAGTTTTTGCAGTTCAATTGTTCAAGGCCATGCCTTTTGGCCTCGACCTGGATCCTTGGGCCTTCACTCGCCTGATGTTGCATGTGTTAGTCTTACATCGCACACAGTCTAGGGTGTCTTCTTAGGCATATCTAGACGATATCCTCCAGAGGCATTCCAATGCTGCCTTTCTGGAGTCAGATGTCGACACACTGTTGAGCCTGTTCACGTCACTAGGGTTCAGAGTCAACGAGGAGAAGTCGGACCTGGTCCCTTCTCTATCATTTTGTCATCTAGGGATGGGCTTCCGTACTCAGTTGGATACAGTTGCGGTTTCCCGAGCAAGGGTTGCCCTGACTCTGTCCCAGTCCACGTCTGCAACAGCTCAGAGTCTTTCCCGGTCTCTGTGGTTCGGTGACGGATTTCATTCCTCTAGGTCGGCTGCATGTCAGACCTCTCCAACACTTTCTGCTCAGTCGTTGGAAGCCGAATGTCGATCCACTGGATCTGGTTCAGTTAGCGGAGTCTCTTCTTCACCTTCTCCCCTGATGGATGTTCAGTGGATTATGCAGAGAGTTCCGCTGGACTTTCCCACATCCAATCGTGTTCTGACGGCAGTCGCCAGCGATCTAGGATGGGGTGTGACGTTGAATCCTCTAGGTCTTTCCCTTCACGAGTCATGGGACCAGGATCCAGCAGCTCTTCACATCAACCAGAAGGAGCTTCTTGCTCTTCTTAAGAGTTTCCGGCAGTGGATCCCCCACCTTTCGAATTGCCAGGTCCTTCTGTTGTCCAACAATTTGATGGTGCTTGCTTACATTCGGAACCAGGGTGGTACGCACTATGTTCCCATGCACGAATTGGCTCGGGATCTTCTACTGCTCGCTTAGGATGTCAATGTCGGAGTGGTGGTTCGTCACATTCCGAGTCGTCTGAACGTCCTAGCTGACTCCCTGTCCCGACAGGGCAGGTTCTTTTCCACCGAGTGGATGATCTACATGGCGGTGTTCCAGTCGCTTTGCAATCTCAGGGGTCGTCCCCCACATCGATCTCTTTGCGACTCGTTGGAACCATCAGGTGGACACTTTCATGTCCCCGTGTCCAGATGTTCTGGCTTTTGCCGTGGATGCTCTGTCACTCCTTTGGAACTGTCTTGTCGCTACACCTTCCTGCCGGTTCCGATTCTGCCTCAGGTTCTAACCAAGTTACGAACCTGCAGTTGTCGAATCTTTTTGATCGCACCCCTGTCGCTTCAGTGGATGTGGATCAATCTGCTCTGCTCTCTGTTGGGGGTGGTTCCGGCACGTCTCCCTCTACGTCACGACCTTCTTTGTCAAGGTCACCAGCGGAGGTTTCACGTCGACCCAACTTCATTGTGCCTTTGCGCATATCTTTTGTCAGGTCCTGTCTCCTCTGTAGCATTTTTTTCGAGATGAGCAGTGGAGTTGCTTTTCTTCTTCAAGGAGGCACTCCACTGGTTTAGCCTATGCTGCTAAGTGGAAGGTCTTCTGTCGATGGTGTGCGGATCACTCTGTTGATTCTGTCAATCCTTTGATCACACAGATTGTGCAGTTTCGGGTATATCTGTTTGATTCTCGGGGTCTCCAGCCTGTTACCATCAAAGGGTACAGGTCCATGCTTCGGAGACCTTTTCGTACGTGGGACAGCACTGTAATGGCACTAATCCATACCTCTCCAAGCTTGATCGGCACTTTTCCTTGAAAAAGCCGAGGACTTTGCAGCTTACCTCAGACCTCTCCAATGCTTTCTGCTCAGTCGTTGGAGGCCGAATGTCGATCCTCTGGACCTGGGACTTCAGTTACCGGAGTCTCTTCATTGTCAGCTTCTCCCCTGGATGGATGTTCAGTGGATTATGCAGGGAGTTCCGTTGGACTTACTCACGTCCAATCGTGTTCTGACGGCAGTCGCCAGTGATCTCGGATGGGGCGAGACGTTGGATCCTCTAGGTCTTTCCCTTCACTGGTCATGGGACCAGGATCAAGCAGCTCTTCTCATCAACCAGGAGGAGCTTCTTGCTCTTGTTAAGAGTTTCCGGCAGTGGATCCCCCACCTTTCGAATTGCCAGGTCCTTCTGTTGTCCGACAATTCGACAGTGGTTGCTTACATTTGGAACCAGGGCGGCATGCACTCTGTTCCCATGTACGAATTGGCTTGGGATCTTCTACTGCTCGCTCAGGATGTCAATGCTGGAGTGGTGGTTCGTCACATTCCCAGTTGTCTGAACGTCTTAGCCGACTCTCTGTCCCAATGGGGCAGGGTCATTTCCACCAAAGGGATGCTCTCTTTGCGACTCGTTGGAACCATCAGGTGGACACTTTCATGTCTCCATGTCCAGAACTTCTGGCTTTAGCCGTGGACTCTCTGTCACTCGATTGAAATGGTCTTGCCGGCTACACCTTCTCGCCGGTTCCGATTCTACCTCAGGTTCTAACCAAGATACGAACCTGCAGTTGTCGAATCATTTTGATCGCTCCCTTGTCTCCTCAGTGGGTGTGGATCAATCTGCTCCGCTCTCTGTTGGTGGCGGTTCCGGCACGTCTCTACGTCACAACCTTCTTTGCCAAGGTCATCTGAGGAGGTTTCACGTCGACCCGACTTCATTTTGCCTTCACGCATATTTTTGTCAGGTCCTGTCTCCTCCGTAGAGTTTTTTTCGAGACGAGCAGTGGAATGCATTTCTTCTTCAAGGAGGCACTCCACTGGTTTAGAACTATACGGCTAAGTGGAAGGTCTTCTGTTGATGGTGTGCCGATCACTCTGTTGATTATGTCAATCCTTCAATTTCACAGATTGTGGAGTTTTCTGGTATATCTGTTTGATTCTCGGGGTCTCCAGCCTGTTACCATCAAAGGGTACAGGTCCATGCTTTCGGAGACCTTTTCGTATGTGGGACAGCGTCGTATCGGCACTAATCCATACCTCTCCAAGCTTGTTTGGCACTTTCCTTGAAAAGGCCTAGGACTTTGCAGCTTATCCCAAGATGGAATCTTTCTTGGATGCTGCTTTGGGGGGGGGGGGGGGGGGGGAGCAGGGCACCGTTCGAGCCTTTATCCCAGGTGGATATGCATTTTCTCACATACAAGATGGCTTTTCTGATGGCTTTTGCCTTAGCCAGACGGGTCAGTGAGCTTCACTCCCTCTCAGTTGACCCGGCCTTTTTCAGGAGCTCTCCCAACAGTGTTATGTTTACCACTAATTGCTCCTTTCTGGACAAGAATCAGATACCAGAAACTACTCCGCCTCCTATCAGTATCGGGGCTCTTCCTTCTGTTGAGGGTAAACACCTCTGTCTGCTTTTATGTCAATTGGACGCTGTTCGTTAGGAAGGGTAGGAACGATTTTTCTGTCTCTTATTCCTGGTCGACAGAAGATCTCTCTTCAATCCATTTCTCGATGGATTTGTCTTGCTATTCGTGCAGCTTACGTTCGTCTAGCAACTTGCGATGGTATTACCAATCGTATTTCTGCCGACGAGGTGCGTGCATTGTCTACCTCTTGGGGCTTATACTAACTCCGTCTAACAGGAGCAGGCAGTGGACCTTTGTAGATCGGGCCCTCTTTCTTCTACTCAGGCTGTTGTTTACCCCAGCCATTCGACTTCTTACAAGGTCAGTTCCAGCTCTGTGCTGTTACTCCCCTTTCTGTATGTGCGCCGCACAGAACCATACCCCTCATCTCTCATTGTCTTTTACTAATGTTTGTGATGCTATGGTTTTATAGGCCAAGGGACCTCTTCCTCTGCCCACGTTTCCAGTGCAATTGGGTTATGTGTGGGTTGGTTATGTGATTCCCTCCATCCAATTGTCTATTCATCCTGTAGTAAACAATTGTAAGGTAGGTTGATAAGAAATTTAAATTTTATAGTAAATTTCCTTTCTTGAAATTCCATAAGCTGAAACAACCTGCATGATTATTTCCATACGATGTTGGTTGATAATATCCTGTCATGCTTACAGCTTGCAAGCAGTGGTGTGGCTGATGGTGGGATGGAGTGTTTCCCCAAATGAACACAATCCCCCCTACCACCACCCCCCCCCCCCCCCCCCCACCAAAAAAAAAAAACAAAAAGCATTGGACAAAGAAATAGACCAGACCAAAGGCACCTGGTCCCAGACATTTAACGAAATAAAATGCTGAGAAAAAATATATCCCTTTCCTATACATCTATATTTAATATATAGGGAAGGATGTATTTTTTATGAGCTTTTTATTTCATCAAATGTCTGGGAGCATTTGCCTGTGACCAGATCCCATAATGACAAAGCTAGTCATATGAACATGTTGACATTTTCAATCAGCCACCAATTATGAATTTACATCACTGCCGCCTTGAACACCTTCACACAAATGACCAGGTTTTTAAAATCAATAAAAAATTCAGTACCATTCAAGTAAGTATTAAGTTAACCCACATGAAACAAATTTGAGTTGTAGCCAATAGTTTCTTATGATACCACTGTTCATATTCCTCATGCAGTTGTTTCTGTCACTGGTGTTGGAACAGGTATGCCCGGACTGTTTTGAGCAACAAATCTTTTTTTTATTACTGCCTGAACAAAGGAATTGTAAGATAGAACGGATTCTAAAATGGGATACCTCTCTGGGGTCAGTTTATATCCCATTTATGTTTTATACTGTTACAGTATAAAACCTTTAAACATGTGTCTTCAGGAAGTTTATGTCATTCATTTTCCCCACCTGCAAAATAAGACCATTCCTGATGCAAGGTTGCACGAGTTTGCTTCATTTTAAGGGCTATCAAAACAATTTCTCCTCTGGAAAGCCCCACCCCCCTCCATACGATTCCCCAGTGGCATAGATATAGGGGTGAGGGGTGCAACACCACCCCCATAGAAAAAAACGAGTTGTCAAAAATTACGTGTGCTTGTCACAAGTTTTGGTTCGGGTGGGGGCATAGTTTTATCCTATGCAGAATACTGCGGCTGTTGATATGCAAAAAAGCTTTGCTAGAAAAATTCACGTCCACCACCAGGAATAAAACATAAATTACGTCACCCTCAGATAAACTGAGCCTCTGTTGATAACCCTGCTACTTGATAAATGCAAAAGGTTGATACATACCACTCCATCTTACTCAGATGAGTAGAAATCTGCTCTGTGACCAAGATTCTATTTCAACATAGAAACAGCAACAGAAAATCCTCTCATTGCTCATAGAATTTGAGAAACCGGTTGCGCAGCAGTGCTTGGATTCTGAAAAATCTGCGAGGGCTAAAAGTAGCTCTCGCCAGACTGCTTTGCAGGGACGAAAATCTCTTACAGAGCAATTCCTATTTTACCTCAGTCTGGAACAATCTATTATCTCAGAGTAACATAAACTTGGAATTGTTCACTGGGAACTTACATTATAAGGAATAATTATTGTCTGTTAATTGATGAATTGTCAGTTTCTTATTTCAGAAAATTGAACAATCAATTGATACTGTATACCATGCAAAGGCCTACTCACGTCTTAACTGTTGTTTGTTCCCCATGAGTTGTTATCAAGGTCTTTCAGTCTCTTGCTGTGAAGACTTAATTTGAGTCGAGTGATGTGTTTCACGCACAGAACACATAGACTTATGTAACATACTCGCAGCCATCATCTATACTTGTCTCATAATTTATTAATCTGACCGTATTCCATTTTTAAAAGTTGAGAGTTTTACTCTATCTCCTTTAAACATGTCCATGCTAGCCCGGTCGTTTGAAACTTTTGAATGAGTGACAGGGCTGCATGGCATCTGGCGACTTCGAAGAGAATTACGTTAAACTCGAGTGGGTAATTGACCCAAATTCCCAATGCAAGCATGTGCAACTCGTGTCTGTCACTGTGAAGAGAAAATTATCAATTTCATTTATTACTTTCCTCTGCAGATTCATTTGGGATCAAAGGTGTCTTTGCATTTTGTTTCTCAACTTCAACTCTTCAATGGCCAGATTCATTGTAAAGGTAGTTTTACACTGTATGAGACATATTAGGAGCTATGCGATAATTATAAAATCATCAATATTGCTTTTCTGTTTCAGGTTTAGGCACCAATAATGTGTCTTCAGCTATAGGACACTAAACAACAAAAACATCCAATAACTTTACGGAGTCCAATGTGCCAGCTTAACTACAAAATCATTCATTATAAGTTTGATGCAACGATTTGCTGTATCAAATTATAATTAGTGATTTTATTTTTCAGCTTGCACATTGGTCTCATCTCGATCAGTTTACTATTCGCATTCCGATCAAATCTCATGGAACACATAAGCATGTGTGTGTGGCGGAGGGAGGGTGGAGGGTGGGGGGATGTGTTATAAGTACTGTAGGAAAAAATGTTGAGGGTTATGGCTCTGTTCAAATTATTGAGTTTAGATAACTTCAACAACTTCTATGTCCACGAGTATGAAAAACGTCAGCAGAAACAAGTTGGCACTAATAACAGCAGGCGTCTTTGATCATTGATGAAACACATCATACTGTTAAAGTTCTTGTCATATATTTATTTTGACATATACAATGACACACTCTTGAGGTCAACAAACCAATCAACCTGACTGTACTGTAAATTTAACCCTACACTATGCATTGTTGAACACACTTCTCCTTTTGGTTGTGACTACCTGATATCAGCTCTCACAATCAACTGTTTGTGCGCTCAACTAATTGACAAGTCTGACCTTTGAATGAACGAATGATGAATCGCCATGCCAGATAAGAATTTCAGGTCATTAGCCCATTCAGACCGGGAGATATTGGTCAATGAAATTTTTGGCATTTTTTTTCACTTTTGGTGGCCATTTTGGACTTATTGTGGATAAAATCTTCTTTTTTTTTGCATCTATGATAATGATACATTACATCCTTACTGTTCAGTCTGCTACAGGTGCTCTGATAATTCACAGTGCCGAGAGTGTAGGCCAAAATGTCTGATTTTCAGGCCTATTTTGAAAAGTTTAGCCAGAAAAAAATATTTTGGTAAACTTTTGTTACAAGTTGGTTTTGAAAAAAAGTATTAATGACAAATCTGTGAAAATTTCAGGTCACTGGCCCATTCAGACCAGGAGATATTGGTCAATGAAAATGTTGGCATTTTTTTTAGCTCAACTTGACAAAGTCAAGCTGAGCTATTGCCATCACTTCTCGTCCAGGCGAACTTAACATATGTACGTACGTATGGGCAGGCGTATGTATGTACATGCGTACGTATGTCCACAATTTCCTTTGGCACACCGCACAGGTCGCATTTATGATCAGATCGCTTTGAAACTTGATATGCTTGTTTAGGGTGACCTCTAGATGGGCTATCGATTTTCTTGCATTTCGGTCAAAAAATGTTGCCGCTGGCAATGTTCTTTGAACTCAGTTTAGTCAGACCTCAATATTTCCCCTTGGCACACCCTACAGGGCACATTTATCATCAGATTGCTTTGAAACCTGGTATGCTTGTTTGGGATGACCTCTAGATGGGAGCTATCGATTTTCTTCCATTTCCGTCAAAAAATGTTGCCGCTGGCAACAACCATTGAATTTGGTTTAGTCAGGCATCAATATATTCCTTTGGCATGCCCTACAGGGCACATTTATGATCAGATTGGTTTGAAACCTGGTATGCTTGTTTGGGGTCACCTCTAGATGGGAGCTATCGATTTGCTTCGATTTCTATCAAAAAATGTTGTAGCTGGCAACAACCTTCAATGAACTTAGTGCAGTTATGCATCAATATTTCCCTTTGGCACACCCTGCAGTGCACATTTTTGACAGCATCACTTTGAAACTTGGTATGCTTGTTTAGGGTGACCTCTAGATGAGCGCTATCGATTTTCTTCTATTTCCATCAAAAAATATTGCCACTGGCAACATTCTTAGAACTTAGTTTAGTCAGACCTCAATATTTCCCTTTGGCACACCCTGCAGGGCACATTTATGATCGGATTGCTTTGAAACCAGGCATGCTTGTTTGGGGTGACCTCTAGATAGGAGCTATCAATTTTCTTCCACTTCCATCAAAAAGTGATGCCACTGGCAACAACCTTTGAACTTAGTTTAGTCAGGCATCAATTTATTCCTTTGGTACGCCCTATAGGGCACATTTATGATCAGATCGGTTTGAAACTTGATAGACTTACTTGGGGTGACCTGTAGATGGGAGCCGCCAATTTTCTTCCATTTCTGTCAAAAAATATTGCTGTTGGCAAGTACCTTTGATGAACTTAGTGCAGTTTTGCATTAGTAGTTCCCTTCGGCACACCCTACAGTGCACATTTATGATCAGATCGCTTTGAAATCTGGTATGCTTGTTTCCATTTCCATCAAAAAATATTGTTGTTGGCAACGTTCTTCGAACTTAGTTAAGTCAGACCTCAATATATTCCTTTGACACGCCCTTCAGGGCACATTTATGATCAGATTGGTTTGAAACTTGGTATGCTTGTTTGGGGTTACCTCCAGATGGGAGCTATCGATTTTTTTTGATTTCCATCAAAAAATGTTGCCGCTTGCAACGACCTTCGAGGAACTTAGTGCAATTATGCATCAATAATTCCCTTTGGCACACCCTGCTGTGCACATTTTTGACCGGATCACTTTGAAACTTGGTTTGCTAGTTTGGGGTGACCTCAAGATGGGAGCTATCAATTTTCTTCCATTTCCATCAAAAAATGTAGCTGCTGGCAGCCTTCTTAGAACTTAGTTCAGTCAGACCTCAATATTTCCTTTTGTCACACCCTACAGGGCATATTTATGATTGGATTGCTTTGAAACCTGGCATCCTTGTTTGGGGTGACCTTTAGATGGAACCTATCGATTTTCTTTCATTTCCGTTCAAAAATGTTGCCACTGGCAATGTTCTTAGAACTTAGTTAAGTCAGACCTCAATATTTCACTTTGGCACACCCTACTGGACACATTTATGATCAGATTGCTTTGTAACCTGGCATGCTTGTTTGCTTCCATTTCCGTCAAAATATCTCGCCGCTGTCAATGACCTTTGAACTTAGTTTAGTCAGACCTCAATATTTTCCTTTGGCATTCCCAACAGGGCACATTTATGATCAGATCGCTTTAAAACTTGGTGTGCTTGTTTGGGGTGACCTCTAGATGGGAGCTACGGGAACAGGCATCAATATTTCCCTTTGACACACCCTGCAGGGCACATTTATGATTGAATCGCTTGGAAACTTGGTGTGCTTCTTTGGGTGGCCTCTAGATGGGAGCTATCGATTTTCTTCCATTTACGTCAAAAATAGTTGCTGTTGGCAATGACCTTTGATGAACTTAGTGAAGTTAAGCATCAATATTTCCCTTTGACACACCCTGCAGGGCACATTTATGATTGGATTGCTTGGATCTATATGGGAGCTGTCGATTTTCTTCCATTTGTGTCGAAAAATGTTGGCGTTGACCTTCAAACTTAGTTTAGTCAGACCTCAATATTTCCCTTTGACACACCCTTCAGGGCACATTTATGATTGGATCACTTTGAAACTTGGTATGTGAGTTCAGGGTGACCTCTAGATGTAAGTTACTGATTTTTTTTCATTTCCATATAAAATTTTTGTCATTATCACCAGCCTTTGAACTTACTGCATTTGTATTTCTTATCAACCTACCTAACAATTGTTTACTACAGGCTTGCACTACAGTGGAAGACCCTAACTCGGAAAATATACTGTCTATTTTGATCTTTCCCAAGTGATTTGGAAAAGAAAAGTGGTGCAAATGCACCAAGAAAAAAAATAAGCCATCAGCGCACACCCAGTAGGGGGACGCTCTTCTCTTGGTACAAATCCACAACTTCTAGAACCAGTGTGCAGACTGTCACTAATGAATCATTCTTTTTTCGTTTGCCATGTGGCAGGACGTCCATTTTGCATACAGAAACAGTGATGATTCAACTCGTTGATAATGGTTACCTGTGACTGGAATTATGGATCTGAGGATTGAATAATAAGAGGACTGTGTTTTATATATTCTCGTTATTATTTTCAACCACATTTTCATTGTATGTTATATATTTTCCATGCCACGCGCGACTTTCGCGTACCGTGTAGTTCGGACATAAAATTTTTCAGTTCAGAAATTTTATTATTATTATTGGAGTTAGGTGTCAATGGGGTACTGCATGGACAGAATTTCTCCTCTCTGTTGAGAGCACAATTTTCTGTTTTTTTTGGGGGGGGGGCCCTGTCGGCCATCTGGGTTCAGTTGTGTTCCCGCCAGTCTTTTTTCTGCCATCTTTCTCTCGTAGTTTAGGGTGTTCTACTTTCTATATCTGTTGAGTTCACCTTTTTCTTCTACTGCTTTCACCTCTGTTATGTCCAGTACAGTTCCTTTAGGGCAATGCCTTTTGCCCTAGCTTATGGTGCGTTCTCCTGTTCGTTCCTCCTGCACCCACGGGAGGGGGGGATTGGGGGAGCTACACTGTTGTTCGGGGCCTTCTGACACGACCACGTCTGGTGAGAGTTATACCCCCCACCATGGGGGGGATGTGCCGTTTTTAACTGTGGTGGATACTGCGGGAGCTGTTGAGTTGTCTGGTGAAGAGATGCCTGGTTCTGAGACTATGGTCCCTCTCCAGTCGACATCTGAGGCTGTCACTAGGGTTGTGACTCCTCCTTTGGAGGCCGAGCTCGGTTGCTCTCTCCCCTTTTCCACCAGTTTCAACAACTCCCGTCATATCTGCTTCTACTGCTGTTCCATCTGCAACGTCATCGGTCACCGTTTCAGCCGGCCTCGGCTTATCCCTGCAGGGGTCTGCAGCGATGTCTGGTAGTGTGGATGTGGGGTATCGGCCTCAGGCTTCCCTGACTTCAACACGGCAAAGTTGGAAGTGGCTGCCAACCGAACCCTCTGCTGTGGCCTCTCCGCCGTTGAGCACTGCAGTTTTATCCCTGCAGGGGTCTGCAGAGATGTCTGGTAGTGTAGACGTGGAGTATCGGCCTCAGCCTTCCCTGACTTCAACTTGGCAAAATGGGAAGGGGCTGCCAATTGAACCCTCTGCTGTGGCCTATCAGCCATTGAGCACAGCAGTTTTATCCCTCCAGGGATCTGCAGAGATGTCTGGTAGTGTAGACGTGGGGTATTGGCCTCAGCCTTCCCTGACTTCAACTGGGCGAAGTCAGAAGGGGCTACCGGCCGAACCCTCTGCTGTGGTCTCTCAGCCACCAAACACTGCAGTTTTCTCACTGAATTCAGATGTTCATGGTGGGGGCCACCATGAACTCTGTGGCGTTTCCGTCCCATGGCCAGTTTTGCGGGACCAAAGCCGTTTGTGCAGCCTGGACCTTCTGTCCCTCAGAGGTCCCTGGCGACTTTCCTGAGTTTCCACTCTGTAGCTCCTTGGGGTATGTCATACCCTTATACACATCTGCCTTCAGATGTTTCAGCTGCCACCCACTGCCCCGCATCAGGTGTATTTGAGGTATGTGACCCTCCGCTGGTTAAAAGGGTCAGGAGTGAAGCCACTTTGCCAGTTAGTTCCCATGCCGAACCGGCCGACACAGGCCTTGAGCTTAGGGAGGCCCTCTCCTTGCTCACTCAGGTTCTTTCCAAGAGCCTTCCCATTGCTACCAGCGAGGTTTCTAGTGGTTTCCAGGTGCCCCTCTCTGAAGCCGCCTCCCAGGATCAGAAGCCGGCCGCTTTCTGATCCCTCAGGTGTGCCTACACCATTGGAGGCATCAGCTTGTTTGCCCATGATGGGCTATGTGCCTTCTGACTCAGAGGATGAGTCTGACATACCTGACGTCAAGAGCCAACAGTCTTCTGCCTTGGGGGCAGCTCTTGACTTTGTGTTTGGGTTCCTTCCAGATCTCAAACCGTCAAACCAGCTGACAGTGTTAGCCAGGCCACGATCACTGGTCGCGCACCTGCAGCCTGTGGAGCAACCTGCTTCTGTGTGCCTTCGACCATGTCAGTCGGTACAGGTGGTTGAAGCGTTTTCAGCTTTGGACTCCAAGCTGAGTTCCAAGGCTATGAAGACTTCGCTCTTCACCAGGGTTGACACTTTTTTTTTGCCTCCAGTGCGTTTTCGTTCCTACGATTCTGCCAATCCATCAGTCCTGCCAGACATGGACGGTCTTGGATCAGGACTCCACCTCCCTCAGCCGTTATTCCTATGGCAACTTTGGAGTCCCTGTTGGGCTTATCGAGAGAGATGCTGGGCATGCTTTCTCTCTCGGATCACGTTGTCTCTGCTTTAGCTGCTTATCTGCCTCCAGATAAGTTTGACGACAAACAGGCTCCTTTGCGTGTGCTTTACAAGGCGCTCATGCACACGCATGCCTGTAACACAGCTAACTTGGAATTAGTTTGCAGGGACATTGATTTGGACACATGCCGTTCCGTTCCTGAGAGGCAGCATGCTGCTCTTCGATCTGCTTTTTCGGCGAGTCCGCAACTATTCCATGGTTTCGTGGCGACGGTCCTACGTCATTCCATAGATCATCTGCTGTTTCATCAGCTTGATCAGCCTTCTGTTGGAGGCAGGGTCCGTCCGAAGCCTAACATGCGCACTTCTGCTTCCTCTGCGAAGGCAAGGCCTGATCCTCCTGCCGCCGATTCTACTTACTCATGTCGGCAGTCATCACCTCAATTCATCCCAGGTTGAGACATCTAACTCTGTCAGGAGTGCCTCTGCCAACACAAGTTCCTTTCGATGTTACACGTCGGGAACTTTTGATCACAGAGATAGGCAATCTCCTGTCAAATGGGGCGATCAAGGTCGTCAAGAACATCATTCAGTGGGAATTTATTCCCACCTGTTCTTGGTGCCGAAGAAGGGCGGCCGACTCTGAACAGTTATCGATCTGAGTATCCTGAACCAGTCTATCATTGCTCCTAATTGGAGACTTTCAGGTTAATTCGCCGCTCCATTCACTAGGGAGTTTTCGCTTCCAGCATCGGCCTGCGAGATGCTTACTTTCACGTTCCGATTCATCGGACATCGCAAAAGTATCTCAGGTTCGCTTTCCTGGGGCGAGTTCACCAGGTCAAGGCCATGCCCTTCAGACTCAACCTGGCTCCTTGGGCCTTCACCCGATGATGTTGCATGTGCTAGCCTTACATCATGCACAGTCCAGGGTGACTACTTCGGCATATCTAGACGATATCCTCCAGAGGCATTCCAATGCTGCCTTTCTGGAATCAGATGTCGATACATGTTGAGCCTGCTCACGTCGCTTGGGTTCAGAGTCAACGAGGAGAAGTTGGATCTGGTCCCTTCTCAATTGTTTTGTCATCTAGGGATGGAGTTCCGTACTCATCTGAATCCGGTGGGGGTTTCCCGGGCAAGGGATGTGATTCTCTCAGCTTTAGCCCTGACTCAGTCCACGTCCGCGACAGCTCGGAATCTTCTCTGGCTGCTCGGTCTCTGCGGATCGGTGACGAATCACATTCCTCTAGGTCCGCTGCATGTCAGACCTCTCCAACGCTTTCTGCTCAGTCGTTGGAGGCCGAATGTCGATCCTCTGGACCTGGGGCTTCAGTTACCGGAGTCTCTTCATTGTCAGCTTCTCCCCTGGATGGATGTTCAGTGGATTATGCAGGGAGTTCCGTTGGACTTACTCACGTCCAATCGTGTTCTGACGGCAGTCGCCAGTGATCTCGGATGGGGCGAGACGTTGGATCCTCTAGGTCTTTCCCTTCACTGGTCATGGGACCAGGATCAAGCAGCTCTTCTCATCAACCAGGAGGAGCTTCTTGCTCTTGTTAAGAGTTTCCGGCAGTGGATCCCCCACCTTTCGAATTGCCAGGTCCTTCTGTTGTCCGACAATTCGACAGTGGTTGCTTACATTTGGAACCAGGGCGGCATGCACTCTGTTCCCATGTACGAATTGGCTTGGGATCTTCTACTGCTCGCTCAGGATGTCAATGCTGGAGTGGTGGTTCGTCACATTCCCAGTTGTCTGAACGTCTTAGCCGACTCTCTGTCCCGATGGGGCAGGGTCATTTCCACCAAAGGGATGCTCTCTTTGCGACTCGTTGGAACCATCAGGTGGACACTTTCATGTCTCCATGTCCAGAACTTCTGGCTTTAGCCGTGGACTCTCTGTCACTCGATTGGAATGGTCTTGCCGGCTACACCTTCCCGCCGGTTCCAATTCTACCTCAGGTTCTAACCAAGATACGAACCTGCAGTTGTCGAATCATTTTGATCGCTCCCTTGTCTCCTCAGTGGGTGTGGATCAATCTGCTCCGCTCTCTGTTGGTGGCGGTTCCGGCACGTCTCTACGTCACAACCTTCTTTGCCAAGGTCATCTGAGGAGGTTTCACATCGACCCGACTTCATTTTGCCTTCACGCATATTTTTGTCAGGTCCTGTCTCCTCCGTAGAGTTTTTTTCGAGACGAGCAGTGGAATGCATTTCTTCTTCAAGGAGGCACTCCACTGGTTTAGAACTATACGGCTAAGTGGAAGGTCTTCTGTTGATAGTGTGCCGATCACTCTGTTGATTATGTCAATCCTTCAATTTCACAGATTGTGGAGTTTTCTGGTATATCTGTTTGATTCTAGGGGTCTCCAGCCTGTTACCATCAAAGGGTACAGGTCCATGCTTTCGGAGACCTTTTCGTATGTGGGACAGCGTCGTATCGGCACTAATCCATACCTCTCCAAGCTTGTTTGGCACTTTCCTTGAAAAGGCCTAGGACTTTGCAGCTTATCCCAAGATGGAATCTTTCTTGGATGCTGCTTTGGGGTTGGGGGGTGGGGTGGGGGGGGGCATTCGAACCTTTACCCCAGGTGGATATGTGTTTTCTCACATGCAAGACGGCTTTTCTGATGGCTTTTGCCTCAGCCAGACAGGTTAGTGAGCTTCACGCCCTCTTGGTTGACCAGGCCTTTTTCAGGAGCTCTCACAATGGTGTTACATTTACCACAGATTGCTCCTTTCTGGCCAAGAATCCGATACCAGAAACGACTCCACCTCCTATCTGTATCAGGGCTCTTCCTTCTGTTGAGGGTAACTGCCCTTTGCTCTGTCCGGTTCGTGCAATTCGCATTTATCTCAATCGGATGCAGTTCATTAGGAAGGTTAGGAAACGATTTTTTCTTATTCCTGGTTGACATAAGATCTTTCCTCAATCCATTTCTCGATGGATGTGTCTTGCTATTCGTGCGGCTACGCTCATCTAGTGACTGGTGATTGTATTACCAATCGTATTTCTGCCCATGAGGTGCGTGCTTTGTCTACCTCTTGGGCTTATACTAACTCTGTCATATTGTCGGATGTTGGCAGCCTACTGGAGAAATGCTACTTTCTCCACCTATCTACGTCAGTTGCAGGAGCAGGCAGAAGACCTTTGTACTATGGGCCCTCTTTCTTCTGCTCAGGCTGTTGTCTACCCTAGCTATTCGGCTTCTTACAAGGTCAGTTCCAGCTCTGTGCTGTTACTGCCATTTCTGTCTGTGTGTCGCACAGAACCATACGCCTGATCTCTCATTGTCTTTTAATAATGTTTGTGATGCTATGGTTTGATGCTATGGTTTGATAGCCCTAGGGACCTCTTCCTCTGTCCACGGTTCCAGTGCAATTGGGTTATGTTTGGGTTGGTTATGTGATTCCCTCCAGCCTATTGTCTATTCAGCCTGTAGTAAACAATTGTAAGGTAGGTTGATAAGAAATTTAAATTTTATAGTAAATTTCCTTTCTTATTATAACCTACCGCATTGTTTACATGGAGGCCCTCCCATCTTCTTATTCGAGTAAGAATCCTTCCTCCCTGCTGATCACATAACTCCTATGTTGGCAGACTCAAAAGAATGATTCATTAGTGACTGCCTGCGCACTGGTTCCGGAAGTCGTGGATTTGTACTAAGAGAAGAGCGTCCCCTACTGGGTATGCCCTGATGGCGCTCAACCCAGTTTTGGCTTATTTTTTGCTTGGTGCTTTTGCACCACTTTTCTTTCCCAAATCACTTGGGAAAGATCAAAATAGAGAATATATTTTTCGAGTTAGGGTCTTCCACTGTAGTGCAAGCCTGTAGTAAACAATTGCGGTAAGTATAATAAGGAAGGAAATTTACTATAAAATTTGAATATTTATGAATTTCCTTAAAAAAGAGAAAAAAAACACTGCCACAAGCAATGACCTTTAAACTTAGTGCATTTGTGCTTTAACATCTTCCTTTGGCATGCCTCAGAGGGCACATTCATTATCAGGTTGTTTTGAAACTTTGTATGCTTTTGCAGGGTGACAAAGATATGAGCTATTGATTTTCTTTTTATTTCCAACAATCTTTGAATTTATTGTATTTGTGCATCAACATTCTTCTTTGACATGGCCTACAGGACACATTTATCTTAGGATTGTTTTTGAACTTGGTGTGCTCATTAGGCAGGACCTCCAGATAAGAGCTATTGATTAGCATTCATTCTGTGAAAAATGTTGCCGTTTACAATAACCTCTGAACTTACTGCATTTGTGTATCAACATTCTTCCTTTAGCCAGCCCTACAGTTTACATTTAAAAATGCATGGTTTACTCTGACATTGTACACACACAATGCTGTTATGTTTAAATTTCACCAAATAACACTGGTACCAATTATCTTCAATTTTGCCATTTCACTTATAATTTACTAAGTTCAAGTTTGTCAAGTTGAGCTACAGTGTCATTGACACATTCATTCACTTTTGGCGCCCATTTTGGACTCATTGTGGATAAAATTGAATTTTTTTTTTCATTTATGATAATGATAAATTACATTCTCATTATTCAGTCTGTTACAGGTGTTCTGCTAATACACAATGCCAAGATTGTAGGACAAAATGTCTGATTTTCAGGTGTTTTTTTGGATGTTTTAGAAAATTTGGGCAGGAAAAAAAACACTTTGTACACTTTTGTAACCATTTGCTTATGGAAAAATGTATTTATGACAAATCTGTAAAACTTTATGGTCATTAGCCCATTCAGGCCAGAAGGTATTGGTCAATGAAAGTTTGGGCATTTTTGGGGCGTTTTGGGAATTCAGAGTGCTTAGTCGAAGGTGAAAAGTTTAACAGAACTACAACTTATATAAGTCTATGATTGAGCAAAATGTAAAAAAAATCTGTAAGAGAGCCTTCGAGAAATCATCTCCTTCAAAGTGTTCGAAGAAGAAATAAAAAAATGAAAAAAAAAACAAATAATTTTTTTCGAGAAGAAAAATAAATGTCTTTTCCTTTCAGGAAAAGCCAAATAACTCTTACAAAATAAGCACTGCTTCATAACAATTTGATATCATCAACATATCAAGTTTATCATAAGGGCTCCAGAAGCCCAGTTGATACCTTCATCACAAAGCACAATTAGTGTTTGAACAGTAATTTGCCAAAACAACCAGGATAGAATAGGTACCTTCACTGTAAAATCAATGAATTTTGCTGGGGTGTGACCAACACAGTGGCATCATTATAAAATGCTGACTTCATTTTACTTGGCATCAAATCAAGTTTGTTAAAAAACAATTAAGAGAAGTTCCAAATACACGTTGTGGACCAAATAACAGTTGTACTTCTTATTATTAAAAGTTCTAAATAGTCAAAACACTCACAATAATATTAAAACACAAACAGTAGCACAACTGTATAACTACACAAAGTTCCAAATACATGTTGTGGACCAAATAACAGTTGTGCTTCTTATTATTAAAAGTTCTAAATAGTCAAAACAATCACAAAAATGTTATAACACAAACAGTAGCACAACTGGATAACTACACAAAGTTCCAAATACACGTTGTGGACCAAATAACAGTTGTGCTTCTTATTATTAAAAGTTCTAAATAGTCAAAACACTCACAATAATGTTATAACACAAACAGTAGCACAACTGCATAACTACACATTATCTGACCAAGTTCTTATCATCATTCTAGTACCGACTAAATATTAAACCAATCTAATTAAGAGATGAGACTAGTTGTGGATACAAATTCATTAAAGGCTGCTTGTCCAGTACTTAAAAAGTTGTAAAGGGCTGGAGCTGCATGTTCATAAATTATAAGTCCATACCATGGGGTTTATTCTACATGTCAAAATAATATCCTCAGTTCATAAATGGAGCAACATCTTCAGTCAAGGAGATTTGGAAATTAATGTGGACTCAAAGCTCCAACCTACCTCAAAGTCCTTGTCATTGTTCACCTCAGAATATCCAGCATGGAACTTTGGTGTATGCTTAATGTTTGGTGTGTGTCTACTGTATGACTTTAGAGGTGTCCTGTTCAGTTTGGAAGACAATTCTCTTTCATTCAGCTTTGGTGTGTTTTTAATGTTTGGAGTGTTCTGAGTGATGTGAGCCTGCAAGTCAGTCTTTTCTGAACATTGTTGCACTGGGCTGGTCTGTATTGATTTTTCATCCTTTGGTGGGGTCACCCGAAGTTCTGCCAAAGCATCATCTTGCTCTTTTTCCTAAAAATATAGCAGTCATAAATTACATTTCAAAGATTGGGTCACATGCTATTTAACTTTGCTGAATGTCATTACATGTACACTGCATTTAAACCCTGTGTTAGCCACACCCCATGACCACACCATACAAGTGGGGTCTGACGTTGTGGAAAGCCCAGAGATCAAACATAATGCTGCCAAACGAGGAATCCAGAGAACAGCTATCCATTCAGCCTCTTAATATCGTTACCCATGTAACTTTAAAGTAGCGAGACTGGCATTTTAATGTAAACAAGCATTTTATTGTAAAACGAAAAATGTAGAATACATTAGATACCTGTTTTATTACATAAAAATAGATTTTTTGCTCGAACCTGCCTCAGGTTTCACCATTTAACAGCTGTTTGAGAATATGCAACAATACATTGCAAAGGTTTCACTGCCTGTTTCTCAACTCAGTTTTCTTAATCTTTTCAACAAACAGATCAACAGTATTCTTCCTATGGACTGATCCAAATGTTTTGGGCCAATGTGATCTATATCATTATAAATGTGCTACCTTAATTTGACTCTTAAATTTACATTTTTTTGTGATTGACAACTTAATTTATGTAGATTTTTGAACCATTCATGCCCAGTTAAAAGGTTAAAAATGCCAGGAGAAAAAAAAATTATTTTGATGGTAAATTTAAAAAACTGAATTCCATAACTTTGAGTCTTAAACATTCTGAAATTTAATAAATTACAAGCACAAGCAAAGCTATAAGAAAATTATCTAAGCATAGAAGTTATACCTGGCCTAGCGATGAAAGCACATGTTCATGTTTATTGTGAAAAAAGAATACTGCATCCCTTGGTCACCGGGGTTCAGTTGAAATATAAATTTCCATCAGTATCTGAACAAAACAACCCATGGATAAAACCCCTATCTGGACATTCACCAATCTCAAATATATCAATTGCATTTTATTGTGCATCACTACACAGTGAATTAATTTTAAAAACAATAATTTAAAAAAACAAGGTAAAATGGCTATGGCTATGGTAAGAATAGCAAAACTATTTGTTAAAGGATAATATTCTGCCAGGTGCAGATAGCTAACCAATCCACTACTACAAATCAGTCATTAGATTCTTTATTTCCAATAGATTTACATGTAGCACCAGTAATTTCAGGTGTGGATGTGTGTGTTGGTAAAAGGCGGCAAAATAAAATGAACCCTTATTGAGTACTTAATCTAGCAACTTACAATAAATGAATGCGATAGAACGTGAAGAACAAAAGATATATGAAAACGATGTGACACTTATGGGTTTCCGTAGTTTTGTTTTACAACAAAGCGAGGTTATGTTTGTCCCGACACTTTTCGATTATGCGACCTTATAAATGACATAAGTGCAAATATTTATACGATTAAGTCTTGAAAGTTTGTATGAACTTACATTGTGGGCTTACAGGCTTTGAAGAATCTATTTATATTAATTTTCTAGGTTTTGAGCAGAGCACATTTTCAAAAAACAACAGCGTAAGAAAGGCAAAAGTAAAGGGCGAATAACTCAAAATGTTACTCTAACGAGAAAAACGGTAATACTAAATGATGAATAAGACATCCAACAGCACACTCCCCATCTGATATCTACTTGATGTCACTAATGACTAAATTAAACATTTACAAAAGGGAAAATTGGTTTCTCACATACCATCGCACTGAGGTGAAAGGGCTCACTGCAAGTGTCTGTAAAAGACCTAGTACATTCAATAGAGAAAACCTGCCAACTGTTCATAAATTTACACACCAAACTGCTAATCCAAAAGCAACACCATTTCAGTAATGGGGCGGGTGTATGTAACACTGTTTTCGTCTTTGTGTATGCGCACACTGGCTTTGCGCACTTTGCCATCGTCACTCTCAATAGCATCTACTATAACTCCAAGGGGCCAATCTGTTCTTGGAGTATTTTTGTAACTTTAAAGCACAACATCTCCAGCTTTCAGATTTTGGCATGCTGAACACCACTTGCGCCGTGTTTGGAGGCAATGTAAATAATCGTCTCTCCATCGTTTCCAAAAAAAAATTGGATAAAATCGGAACGTGTTTCCATTGCGCACGATACATGTCTTTCAACTCCAAAGTGTCAGAATATACTGGTAAGTATTCCACTTTACCGGTTAGCAGAATTGAAGGACTTAGAATCATTGGTGATTCTGGATCTGATGATATTTGAGCGATGGGTCTAGAATTTATGATGGCGCACACCTCTGCCATAAAAGTTGTTAAACAGTCATGAGTTAATGTTTTTGCTGTAGAGTTTAGCATCATTGAGTCCAGTATTCTACGAGTAATGCCTATCATTCATTCCCACGCTCCACCCATGTGAGAAAAATGAGGTGCATTAAAAATCCATGTAGCACCAGAATCAAGCAAAAAGTGTTTTAGTGGCCTACTTTCCACATTGACAGAATTAACTTTCAGATCATCCACTGTGCCTATAAAGTTTGTACTCCTGTCAGATCGAAAAAGTTTCACTGGGCTCTAATCGATAACAATCGCTGAAGCGCGTTTATAAAACAAGAGCTTAAGAGTACCTCCACAACTTCAATGTGCACTGTTGTCGTTGTCAAACAGATAATAAGTATTGCCCAAAGATTGTTCTGAGCAACACCTCCCCTAGTCTTGTGCGTAACAACATGCCAGGGCCCGAAGGTGTCCACACCTACAGATGTAAAAGGTGGCCCTGGTGTGAGTCTGTCACTAGGTAGATCAACCATCTTTTGGTGTTCTAGCTTCCCGCAAAGTTTTCTACATGTGACACACTCGTGGATGAATGACGAAATCACACTTTTTGCGCCACTCACCCAATAACCACTTTTACGCAGTGCACCTTCAGTAAAGTGTCTACCCTGATGTTTGACAGATTCATGACAGTGATGGATTAAGTGTCGAAATATGATTACCCATAGGAAGAATGATAGGGTTTATTTCTCCAGTTGATAAAGTATCTTTGATTTTGTTTAATCTGCCACCAGTTCAACTTCAATTAAATTGCACTCAACTCACCAGCATTGCCAAGTCAGAATGGACATCGATTTCGTTATTGTCCATTGGTTAATGGTAAAACGAAAACAAAAAAAAAACATTTCCAGTTTCCTTTATTTACTGCACATGTCATTCTACATCCCAATTCATCCAGCAAACGAAACCAAAAGTACAATGCTAATTTAATCAGAACAAACAGATAGACCAACTGTGATTGGCCAGACGTTAGTGAAAGCATCTGCTACAGCCAACCGAATTGCCTGTACCAAATAATTTCACCTTGTTTCCCTTTCTTCAAAGATTTGTGTACAAGCAAGAAATTTTATTGTTGGTGTTTTTGCTGTTTGTCTTTTATGAATTGGTTACATTTTCCAGATCCCAACGGTGACTCTATCAATGTTACAGTCTATTGAAGTATTCAGAGTAGTCAGCAAGTAGCAATCTAAATATCATGATTAGCTGTGTTTAAACACATCTGTCCCAAACATGCATAGTTGTGAACCTTTGGGGAATTTTGCGAGTGTGATTTGCACTCGCAACACAATTTGCGAGTGCACTTTTTTGCACCCGTAAAATTTACTCACACGAAGGACTGACAAGTATAATTTTACCACAAGATCGACCGTTAAAGCCTTCGGCACACAGTTTTGTACACTTGGAAGCAACAATTTCTGAATCATTGATCGAACTCTCCCCGCCATCAGGAGACATGGGTTTATCGTGATGCATTGCAGTACAGTGAAACATACTGCCACACTCTTCACACTTTATGCTACTTTGACAATTTTGCGACACATCTTTTGTTGAGGCACAACACTTAAAACATATGTTTCTGTCTTTAAGAAATTTCTTACGTTTGTCGAAAGACTTAGTTTTGAAACCATGACACATGTTCAAAGAATGGTTAGCCTTGTGAAGTGGGCACCTCCCAATTAAATCACTATTTTCCTGATCACATAGGTCTTCCTACTTAAAATTGCATGGGTACCAGGTGAAGGTCTAGTGTTATACCTACTAGTATGTGTATCTTTCTTACCAAATGGGTTCACTGGGCTGAACATTCATATGAAAAGGCGGGATCATTTTTCACTGAACTTATTTCCTTTATAAACTTCACAAAGAAGGAGAAAGGGGGAAATGAAACGTTTTTGTGCACTTTATACTTTGACGCATGTGATGTCCACTTTTCCTGAATTCCATAAGGAAGTTTATTTCCTGAATTCCATAAGGAAGTTTAAGTCTATTCTGGTATTATCCCAGATGATGAATCATAATATGATAAGAGTGTAGAGTACTGACTATTCTCTTTTAAGACTCAATCTCTGTAAGAATGTCTAGGAATTCATATAACTTTTGCTGATCCTTTTTGGTGATCTTGGGAAAATTGTTGAGTTTAACTTTCAAGGCCGACTCGACCATTTCTGGTCTGCCATAACGTTCATCTAAATGTTCCCGAATTCTTTGTCGGCCCCAAATTGGGTCGTTTATATTTGGAGCACGAATACTAAATGCAAACTTTGATGATTCCGGACCAAGCCACTTTACTAACAAGTCTGGTTCCTCGAATGGTGTTACTTTAAGCTCTCTCACTATTCCTTGGAAACTTGCTTTCCAAGTGATGAACATTTCCGGGCTGTCATTAAAATTTGTGAAACATGAAAGCAATAAGTCCTTCTTCAAAAGAAATGTTGTGAAATCGAAACTGAATCACTTTTACAAGTAGGAACATTTTGCTCCTGTGCAGACCGCCCGATTCTGTTAAATCGAATCAAACACCATATTATGTGTGGACAACCTATTTTTTGACAGTTCAATCAAGTTCAGTGTGAAACTGGGAAAAAACTATATTTAAAAAAAAAGTTAGTAAGGCCACACAAAGTTGACTGTCTGTTTCTCAGGCTATTTTTTTTCAAAAAAGCATGCAGGCGGGCGGGTTTTTTTAATTTTTTATTTTTCCCCAGAGGCTTTTATAGAACATTTTCTTTATGTTTCAGGGTCTCAAATATACAGAATACTGTAAAAATAGTGTTAGATATAAAGCTGTACATATCAGAATAATGGTCTGACAGTATGACTAATAAAAAATGCACATGTATATTTTAAATAGAAGCTGTATTTTTATTTCAAATAAAACAAATCAACAAAAAAAAACATATCTTGTTTCACTTAATATGCTTTTTACCATCTAAGGTAATCACCAGTGATGATACTCACATATTTCAATGGCCTCAACTCTGATATCAAAATCCCCCACCTGGCAACCATAGATATCAAATAAGGGCTGAGAAGTTGGAGGTTCAGTACCGGTAGTTCTGTCATAATTATCAAATCAATACAAAATTGGAAATACTTTCCAAACTCCTCTGCCACGTCACTCAAGGTTGCTTTAAGAAATACACGTTGGAATTTATCAGTCTCTCAACTTTTGCCCACAAAACATTCCATGTGTAACGAACTGTGCTCCACAAGACCAGGTTTCAATTCCACATGCCCCACCTGTCCCGTGCACAAACCCTGAAACAGTTCGTTGAGTGTGTCGTTTGGATTAAAGTCGTCCACAATGCACTAATCTAACACAACAGTCAGAGCCAACTTCATTTGAACAGAAATAAGACAGGGTATTTTCTTTCTTTTCTTGATTTACAAGAAGTAAAGCATTCAAACTGATATGATTATTATTAAAAGAAACAACAGTGTGAAAATATAAATTTTGAAACATCAAATGGCTGTCAACCTTGACCTGCACATTCACGTTTCCAAGCAACTCAATGCTGAAATTGTTGAGTAAAAAACACAACCTGGAAACGAAAGTTTGTCAAAACCGATCAATCGCCCCAACCAAGTTCACCCCTGAGAATATATTATTACCAAAACAGTCGACTGGCACCACCTCCAAAATCAATTTGCACCATGCTGAAGTCGATTCACACCATCTCAAAAGTTGAATTGCACCATTTTATGGGATGGTGTGAAGCGACTCTGGGGTTGGTGCGAATCGACCATTCCCCTTTGTGGCTGTTTATTGTCAGTCTGAAACAGTGAAAGACACTGTCGTTCTGGCTGTCGTTATGACTTACCTCTTGCAGAATAAAACATTTTCTGTCTTGAATATTGCTAAAATCCACCTACTTTAATAACGTATGATGAAGAATAAGCTTGGAATGTGTTAATTTAGATTTTGTTAACGCAAGCGTTCGGTACTATCGATTTCACAATATCTTGATTTTTTGGGGTCATAAAAAGGTTGCCTGCGCACCAAAAATGAGCATGTGCGTGGGCCTGAGAAACAGAGGTTCTTTTTTTATGGCCTAAAGAGACATCTAAACTAAAATAAGAAACTGCATGCGGGGAAACTCCACTAGTGAGTGTACGCGTCATAATTAACCTATGTCATCCATCATCTCAGTCAACGTATTGAAGACAAATTAATAACCCTTTCAATAGAGTCATGCAAACCAAAAATGTAATAAATTTGTCACAAACTCCCAATAAAAATCGACTGAGGATACAGAAGTTACAACTCACAAAGTCTACTGAACTTGCACAGGTGAAGATGATTGCAATAGTTTTTTCAGTAAATTAAACCTGTGACAATAATCTTTTAATAAGACAATCATGACAGGGGTATTACTGACCAGTGACATAATTGAACTACTACTTGTTACTGTTTAAAGCTTCTTTTGTTCACAGACTCTCAGCAGCCTACTGTTAACTTCAAATTAATAGTCAAACAGGATCACATGGCAATATGAATAATCTGACTCTCCATTCATTTAACAGAGACAATTAGCTTTTAGACCGCTCTCTCAGTTTATAATCTTGGGATAAACTTCAGAAAAAATCAACAGTGGAGGTGGGGAGGGGCGATGAAAGTCATGAGAGTGTGGTCATTTATTATTTCTTGTCTATTTATTTATTTTTTTTTTTTTTTATTTATTTATTTATTTATTTTTGTGGGAGGGGGATTTCCACGTCACTGGTTGTGACAACTAACTCTTTTAACATTTCTGGATAAAATCTTAGGCGCCACCATTGAAAGACGGCAAACAAATAATTGTTGCCGTCCACCCCCAGCCCCCCTTCCCACACACACACAGTGATTTAAAGGTAATCAAACTAAAATGCACATGATGAGCAACAACTTTGATACGTAAGGTCTACGTTGATCTTGCAGACTGTGTTTTGACTTTAAATTAAGTTAAAACAATTTCATTGGTTGGTAATAATTAATGGGCAGGATTACGGGCATGTCAGTGTGTCGAAAACAGAATAGCACTCCGCGGATTAAAATGACGTATTATTGACACTTTTTCGACACGTAGGCCTGTCAAATTAATAATTTTCTTATGGGTATGCATTTTCGAACAAAATAGTTTTCTTTTGATTGATTCAAATCTTGCCTGTTCGACATTTAGTTCACAAGGTGTGATTTTTTTGTCTGCAGTACTGATAGCGTAGTAAACTGGTTACACTTGGTATTTTCCCAGTGCTATAGATAGTAACGCAAACCGGGTTTGTCACCCCCAGTTTTGCACTAGAAATCAGGGGTGAAGGAAACCGGGTCTTTAATGGACTGTACACATAATGGTGTAGAAACGCTCGTTTGACACGTGACATATACAAATGCTTCAGAGTGAGCTACATTTTAAAAACAGTACCTAAATGAAACATAGTTATTACTTCACTCCGAGCTACACATTAAAATGACCCAGCACCGATGCTGGTCTACTGTCTCTGGAGGAGGTATTCCCTTGCTTTTCACTATAAAGCCAGATAACATAAGGAAAAAAACGTGCCCCCCCCCCCCCCCCCCCCCACTCCCCTTGTTCTGAAAGACAATTCCTCAGAACAAAGAGGGCAGCGGAACAGCGTCAGTGCTCGAACAGACTGCCTAAGACATCTTCTAGATGTAAGATTAATGGACAACATTCTGAGCAACAGAAAGAGGACCTAAAGCTCTAAGGTCACTGGAGATAGACTCTAAATTTCTAAGGTAAAACTTGGTAAATGAAGAGGGCTGTGTCCAGTAGGCAGCCTTCATAAGATCAGTAGTGGCTGTACTGTTAGAATAAGCCCAAGAAGCCGACAGTGCTCTAGCCTCATGTGCTGAAATCTTGTTGACAGAACGTTGATCTGAAGATAGGCTTTCATAGGCAATACGTAATGCCAGCTGAATCCATCTAGCAATAGAACGAACAGATATATCCTTTCTGTCAGGGATCGGGGAAAGAAAGAATATTTTTCTTCCCTTTTTAATAAAACTCGATCGATTGTTTATAAATGCACATTGCTCTAACTGGACACAGCAAAGGTCTTCGGTTGTCCGAGGATGGTACAGCCTTAAAGATAATAGGCTCCGGCCGCTTATCCAGAATCTGATTCTTAGCCAAGAATCCCACTTCTGTAGTGAGGGTAACAATATTACCCACACTACGGTAATGGAAATCATCAACAGATAATGCATGAAGTTCAATCACTCTTCTGGCAGATGCAAAGGATAAGAGAAACGCCGTTTTATAGGTCAAGAATTTGCACTCTACATCATCTAACGGCTCAAACAGAGCTTCTTGAAGCTTCAATAGAACCCAAACCAAATTCCATTTAGGAATTAATCTGAGGGTTCAAGGTCTATTAATAGAGAAATTTCTAACTAGCATGGATAAAGAAGAATCTGATCCGATAGCCAAGTTATCACGATGAGCATAAGTGTCTGATAACATAACATGGACCTATAGCCCTTAATTGTGACGGGCTGCAAGTTTAATACATCAAACAAGTAGACCAGGAAACTGACAATCTGAGGAATGGACGGATCGTAAATGTCTACAGACTGGTCCATACACCAACATAAGAAAACCCTCCACTTCGCTGCATAATTCAACAAAGGGGAGGCACTCCTACAGTTAGAAATTGTACCCACTGCTCATCCTGTAAAATGTTTTCCGTGCAAGAATGACCGCACAATGGAAATACATGAAGGTTGAGACCTTCCGGGTACAGTGCGCTGGACTTCCCCTGATATAGAAGGTCCTTTTGAGGAGGAAGCTTCCAGGGAATGTCCCATAACAGACACCTGAGAGGACTGATCCAAGGTTTCTGTGATGACAGAGGAGCTACTATCAGGATTTTGTAGTGAGACTGTTTGATTTTTAACAGAATTTGCTGAATGAACGGAACAGGGGGATATGCATATCCTATTATTCCATCCCATGAGATCGATAGAGTGTCTACTGCGTACGCTCGATGATCTGGGCCTGGCGACACGAATGTCGGTAATTGATTGTTCAGGTGTGTCGCAAAAAGATCTATCATGGGATGTTCCCACTGGTAGCAGATCTGACTGAATACTCGCTTGTTGAGAGTCCACTCCGATGGTAACAGGTGACCTTTTCGAGAGAGCAAGTCTACTAGTATGTTCAGACGACCTGGTATATGATGGACTGAGAGATGAACGTGATGATTCAGAGCGAATAAGAGAATCTTCTCTTTTAATTCGCATGACGGAATCGAATGAGTGCCTCCCTGGTTCCTGAGATAAGCCACTACTGTCGAGTTGTCCGACAGAATCTGAACATGGACATTCGCTATTTGAACAATCCAATGTTGTAGTGCTTGCCAGATAGACATCATCTCCTTGATGTTTATGTGCTTCTCTAGGAACCGAGGAGCCCAAAGACCCTGACACTTCAAGTCTGCGGGACTTAGGGATGCACCTCTCTCATCCGTCATAATCCTGAAGCCCGGATCTGGCTGCTGAAGCGGAACTCCCTGAGTTAACCACTGGAGAACCGCCCAAATCTGAACATTTTGTTTTACTAGGTCTGTTAAAACAATCTGGGTTTCAAGTGAATGCGTCTTCAAACTCCAGTTCTGAGTAAAGAAAATCTGGAGGGGACGCGTGTGCAGGTGACCCATCGGAATAAGATCCGCAGCCGCTCCGCATATCCCCATCAGTCGCATAAACTCCCTCGCAGTCACTGCGGGAGTTTAGACAAAAGCAAGCATAACAACTGACTAATTTCACTCTGGGTAACGGCAGACGAACCAGATTGTTGTGAGTATCGAAGCTCATTCCCAAGTGAATGAAGGACTTGGTCGGAGCTAGATCCGACTTTTTCTCGTTTACTATGAAATCGAGACGTCAGAACAACTGAAGCAGAATCTGTACATTGTTCTGAAGAATAATACTGTGACCATATCTCTGAAGAATGTTGTCCAAGTAAGCTGACATTACCACAGCCGATTGAGCTCGGCAGTAAGATATTACTGAGTTCATTATTTGAGTGAAAGCCCAAGGAGCCAGGTTCAGACCAAAGCACATTGCTCTGAACTGATAAACCTCTCCTTGCTCAGCAAAACGCAGGAACTTTCTGAATGCCGGATGTACCAGGACATGAAAATACGCATCCTTTAGATCTATGCTTGCCACATAGTCATCCACTCAAATGCTCGCTCTTACCGACTGAATGGTTTCCATATAGAATTTTGGAGCTATAATCAATTTGTTTATCCAGCTCAAGTCTATTACTGGTCGGAACGAGCCATCTGGCTTCGGTTCGAGAAACAGGTGACGTTAAAAACCTGGAGAATTTTGATTCTCGACGACCTCTATTGCTTTCTTTGATAGGAGAGCCTGTACCTCTGGCAGGAGAGACTCCCTTTTTTAAGAATTCAGCGGAAGAATTGTCCAACATGGACATCTTGTAAGTGGGGGCTTCACTCGGAATGATAGCCGAGACTACATTTCTCACCCACTGATCTTCGGTAATTTCCATCCAGTTTTTCGCGAAGTCTGATAACCTTCCACCAACTGGAAAGCAACAGCGGTCTAGACCATCACCAGTATGACTTGCGAGGCTTGCAGGAGGAGAAACTACATCTTCCCCGTGAAGAACTTAATCCCACTGGCCCAGGGGTATCTGACTTATAGTCTTGCTAAGACTTGTGCCCCTTTCCTGAGTTGCTACATTGACGACCTCCGAAAGTAACTGTAAGAGGGTCTGTTAGACCCTCGCAAGGAGCTCCCTTTCGTTGACTGGGAACTGGAACAACCTCGCCTACTCCGGCCAGCTGGTGCATGTTGTTGAGACGCTGATCTCAGTAGCAGCGCACTGGAAGCTTTTTTCGGTAGCTTGTTCATAGACTAAGGAAAGCTTGTCAAACAGTGTGTGTCCGGAGACCGGAGTGACTCGGAGAGAGCTTTTGACCCTGTCATCGATAATTGATGACGACGCAAGGGCTGCATCATGTCTAACCATCTCCAAATTTCCCACTGAAAGGGCAGAGTGGTATATGGCATACATGACTGCCATGGAAAGAACTCTTAGCGAGGAACTAACATCCTCGAATTCCGTTCCATTTAGGCGCTGTGCCAGAGCCCCGGTGACATGATCGGCGTAGGACATAGCATACAGAATCGCTCTATTAGATGAAATAGAAGATTCCATCACATCCGAGCATAAATTGAATGATGTAGGCAAGGATATATCCAAATCCGCAGCCTGCTCATCCAGACGCAGAGGAGCTCTCTGAACATCTTCTCCAACCGTTTTACAATAACATGATCCAGGAAGCGGTATACTGATTAAAGATGCAGATAAGAAACCGCCTTTCTTATTCGAACTTGCTAAGTTGAATATGGCATTATTAATGTGGCCGAAGGCCTCCGACACCTTCCAAAATTGTACCGGGAAGGAAAGAACATCATCTTTCCTTCGCACGACATCTCTGTCTAGAGATGACAGTGGTTTCTGCCTAGGAGACACAGCTTGCTGATCAGGTGGAACAAGGTCAGGATAGTGTTGATGAATGAAATTCATTGCAACCATGTGCTGTTCCCAAAGGGAAGAGTAATCTTCCTCCTTCTCACTTTCACCATCTGACTGATTCAGCTAAGAATTTCGGTCAACAGCATCTGAATATACAGATAACCAGACCGACTCAGCACCATCTGACAGCTCACCACCAGAGTCTGCGGAAGGCTGAGCTTGCACTTGCTGGGAAGCTGCGATGAGCTTTGCAATTTGTGACAGCAAGTCTGTTACAGAGGCTTGAGGAGCAGCAGTCTTCTGTTTTTTCGCCACTTGCTGCTCCTGGGACAGAGATCTGGATGTAGATCTCTTCTCTGAATGTCCCAATGAATAAAGCCTTGGATCACCAGCAACAGGATGGCCTGACTTCACGGGTGAAGACTGGGTACGTTTTCACGCGGCTGCCTGGATATCCAAAGTCGGGTAGCTAGTGTGCAGCCGTGTGTGCTTATTGGAACCAGAGGTAGAAGCCGTAACACTAACCGACCCGGCTGCAGTTTAGATGGAGCATCCCGAATGGCGAGTGTGGTTATTAGCTCCAACTCAGGCAAGTTTCTCAAAACAACATTTGGCCCCAAATGCTGCTGGGTTAGAGAAGGCTCTCCCACTCGTTGTCTATCAGACCTCGCCGAGCTTCCCGAAGAGAAACTTGCAGGCTTCTTCCCTTTTGCCATCATCGCTGGGTGAGCTTTTTGAGGTGCTCGCTCTACCCAATTCTACACTTCCTTCGACTGCAATGGACTTACCCGGTGTTACGGCTCCCACTGTCGGGTCGGTCGCTTCACCGGTCGACCTGGCTGCTGGAATAAGAGGTCTTATTCCTTGTTTAATATTTAGGAGAATCTTAGCAGCCAGTTCTGTTTGCTCATCACAGCGTGAAGACAGCAGCACACTTTGGATGGGCGTCGCAATACCATCACTATATTCTTGTTCCTCTGAAAAACTTGAATTATCCTGCGGTGACAACTTCGGCATTAGAACTTCCCCACCGACGACGTACCGCGACACCTGTCTCCAACATCTGTCATCCCAATGTACACATGTAGGACAAGACTCTGTAGAGTGCATCGACTACAGGCATGACAACAAGCATGTAAATCCGAGGAAGACTTCCTCGCCTTGCATTTAGAGCAATAAGCTTTCATAATTAATTACAATCCAAAACAGAGTCGATAGCACTCCAACAAATTCAACACCAAAAATACATGATAAGGATACATAAAAATAGAAATCAAATTAATTTTGAAACAATTATAACAAAAATTTTGGAATTTTTTTTTAAAATGCCTAAGTTCCCAAAGGGAACATCATATTTTGTTTATATAAATTTGTTTTATTACAAATTACTGGAGGTTTCTTGTAGGCACTCTCCAATAATTTGAAATAGAACAAATTTTGAATAACACATTCAGACCACCAAAAATAATCTAGCCCTCAACCAGTTAAGTTCTTGATTAAAGCTCCAACATATTCCTGTAACTCCAAAATAGGTGTTGGGGTAATGACGGAGCCAGGCATTAATGTCACTTTCCAAGCCTGTAAAACAATGGATTTGTATCACCTGACCACTGTGTGTTGCCTGAAGAACTTGAATTAGGGCTGTATTTAATACATCGTGAGACATCTGATCCCCTTCAGACCCACTAACATGCAACACCAAGGCTTATTTTTGGGCGCAAGATCTAAAAGTTCTCTGAAAATCCTGTCCATTTCACCAATCTCAGCTGGACCCTTGACATATGTTCTGTCCAGCCCTATTTCACCAAAAGCGGTATTAAACATGGGGAGAATTTAATAGATTGGTCAACTGCTGTTTAGTTCTCTCATTCAGGAGATGGTAGTTAGGGCGTGACAACCAATGACAAGTGGCTTGTCCATTGGAAGCTGATCCGTCAGATACTCCTCAGGATCACAAAGTACATGAACAGCAGCATATAACTGAACAGGTACTTGTGGTCTGACATGCTGTTGCATCTGCTCCAACACATCAGCCAGGTCAATATCCAGAAGATGGAAGTTGTTCCAGATCCTGTTGAGATGATAATGGAAGTCATTGGCTTGTGGAAGGACTCTAATTGGTTCAGTGGCTTAATTGTCACACACCCCTTAGATTTCTTCGGGTTAACTTCTCTGAACGTTGTGATATTAGCATCTACCACTCATTTTGGTTGGGCATTTTGGTTGGGCATTTCTGAGGACTTAAAATCTTTTATAAATGTTCTGTGATAATTAACTAAACCACAAAAACTTTCCACCTCTCGGGTGTTTTTTTTGGACAAACCAATTTTTTCCTTGGTCTCATCATTAACCTCTGTGCCATTTTCACTGACTATTCGCCCAAGGAATTCAATTTTATGATGGCAAAATTCACATTTTTTTAGGTTTTAGTTTAAAGCAATACTGACAAAATCTCTGAAGTACATTCTTGAGATTTTCAAGGTGATTTTTAAAAGAGTATCCACCAAAAACTACATAATCAAGATAACAAAGAGCTGTAGTCCAAGTAAGGCCCTGCAGAACTAAATTTATCACTCTAGACCAGGTATATGGACTTCCAGAGACCAAATGGCATTTTAAGAAATTCCCAGCTTCCATGTTTTGTTCTAAATGAAGTCTTGTGTCTATCTTCATTTATTACATTCACCTGATGATAGGCGCTCATGCAATCAGCCTTTTCAAACCATAAGTTTACTGATAACCAATCCAAGCTCTCATCAATCTGAGGCACGGATATACTTCATTTTTTGCATTGGTCTTCCGATAATATATGCACCACCTCAATGATTTATCTCTTTTTTATGAACTAACACTGGGGGCAATGCCCACTCACTTAAACTGGGCAGGATAACCTCAGCTCCTAATAACTTTTGAAGGTGGGCCTCTTCCTCATCTGCAAAACATAGTGGAGGTAGGTCTCATGAGCTGGCAAATTGGTTGATGGTCTGTGGTGTTAATTGAATGCTCAATTTCTTTAAAATTTCCCATATCAAATTCATTTTTGGCAAACACATCTTCATACTCTGTCAGAAGTGCTGCCAATTGTTTAGTCTGTGTTTCGTTCAAATTCTTAGAAGAATGAAGAAACAGATCAGCTACATGGTCTGGAACTGTATTTGCACAGTTCATTTTGACTGTTTCATTACTTGCCTTTCTATTTGGTAGTGCAGTATTCACTTTAGCAATACTAGGATTACTAACATTCATATTTTTAATAAATTGCTGATGAGGTATGTTTTCTAACACTGTTTCAACCTCATATGCATGTCCAATTGATTGATTATGTAAAGTGATATTGTGATTATTTATATTTATGAGACAAATTTGAGGTTCATGTTGATTTGTATAAACAGAACGTAGTAAACCTAAAAGAGGTAGTGTCTCAGTAGGTTCAGCAATAAAATTTGTAAGCAATTTAGTCGGTATCAGAATTGCACACATTAGGGAAATGGTGTTCACTTTATGTTGAAAATGGTTTCTAGAGTAATTTTTGATGAGGAATCTGATGGTGCAGTCAGAAAATTGAAAAAAGTGCCCAAATTAGGGTTTTAGGAACCTGAACCCCAATTTGGAGGTTTTGGTATATTATGGCTTATAATTCTCATATATATGGCAATTCTCAAAACATTTGATGTGGTTTATGTATTCCTGGCGTCTTCTGCATAGTTTGGTTACAATAACATCATGGTTTCATTTTTAAGGGCTTCAGCTGAACCCCAAATAGGGGTTATGGACCATATGGCCCACACAATATGGCTGTATCTAGAGTATTTGCTTTAAATTTATTTAGGTTGATTGCTAATCGCAATATCATGTAATTTAAATTGCTATGGGTGTTACTGTATATTTTCAACCATATTTCAATCTTCTAGGGGGCTCCTAGGGTTATTGGGGCAGGGCTTGAATGTTGCACATATTACTTATGAAAAATACCATCTTACACTAGGTCCTTATCTGCATATTTGAATGACATATGTCAACATATGATGTAAGCCACTGCTATTAGGTGAAATAAACAGTTTGAATGATATTTGAAACCTATAAGTTCAGTTATCTATGTTGGGGCTCCCCACGGGAGCTTGAAATTTGAAGAAAAAACTCAATCTCAACTGCTTTTTTGCCACAAACAAGCATGAAATGGCTTTCAGTTCACAAAAACTTGTGTTACATTTTTGTACTGAGACCACTCATGAGAACTCACTACAAAAATATGGAAATAATTCCATTAAGAGTGGTTTAGAGGCAGTAAAATGAGAGAAAATTATCGAAAAATTTGAAGAAAAAACTAAATTTCAACCAGTTTTTTGTTGTCGATGTTCATAAAATGGTCTTTATTCCTTGAACATTTGTGTAATAATTGAGTGGTGATGCCATGCATGAGAATCAAATACAAACATACAGAAAAAACTGGATTAATATCGATATAGAGGCAGAAAAACAAGAGCAAATTGTCGTGAATTTCCAGAAAAAACTTAATTTTGACTAATTGAGTGGTGATGCTATGCATGAGAATCAAATACAAACATACAGAAAAAACTGGATTAATATCGATATAGAGGCAGAAAAACAAGAGCAAATTGTCGTGAATTTCAAGAAAAAACTCAATTTTGACTAGATTTTGTTGGCAACAAACATAAAATGGTATTTATTCCTTGTAAACTTTTGTTATATTCATGAAATGAGGCCATTCCTTTTCCAATTTCGCCTGTTTGTCCTCCTTAATAAGCATGCACTGACAGAGTCCTGTCATGGCTGACCTCGTTTCAAAGTAATAAGAAAAAACGTGCTGAGTGAGCTGCTGAGCGAGGGTATAAAAGTTATAGGTAATAATGACAAGTCATCTATCATTTTTGAGCTGAACTCGTGTCTTGTTGATTCTGTCACTTATTTTCTTATACTGTCTGCAGACTGTTGATCATGATGATATATTTCACTTTCTTGTTAATACGGTATTTAGTAGAACTGCGTTATACAAAAATTGTCACACTGCGGTGCAATGTCATCATCGGACAATCACAGTGAGGGAATGGGGGTCTACGGCTCCCTATTCTCTTGACAAATATTATTCTTCATTTATTTGCCTCTTGAGACCAAAATAAGTTTGTAGGCTGGGTTCGATTTGGCCCATCATCCTATTACACATGATTCTGAAACTGGCATCAAGCCTGCAGAATGTTTAGTCACAAAACCTGCGGGTCAATGTCACGGTGTTTGTAAACACACAACTAAATACCAAGATCGCTAAGCAGAAAGGGAAAGATCCTGTAAAGTGGAAGGGCAAATCCTCAAAATGCAGTGGTGCAGTTCTAAAAACAAAAAAGTCATCAAAACTTTTGAATGAAGACACTAGAATTATTTTAAAAGGAAAAAAGGGTTTTCCACGATCACTGGCTATATTGTCAGTATATCTTCTCTGTTAAAAGTTATGACTTCAAAACAAATGCTACAATTGAGACTGATATGAGCCTTGCCAGAACTCTTGCAAATTCATAACCTGCAGGTCAAAGTGAAGATACGCACAACCCCATGTGATCTTGAATCGAATCTCTCTTTATTGATTCACTGTCCCAGCTTAGGGCATCTACATTTGAAATCTCCCCGTTGAGGCGTCTTTTTTGCAGTCCATGCTGAAGGACAAATACAGAGTTCATTGTGCTTACCAGAAAAGCCTATTACTACTCAACTGTGTTCATCTTTCCAAACGACTCAAGTCTATGAATGAATGGAAGTTCTTACTTCCTCTTACAGGAATACATCCAATCGAATGTACCGAGGCTCTTGGGGCAACCCCAACTGGCTAAGTGGTAATTTCCTCGGAAACGAGGAAACTTCACGCCTTGGATGAAACAGAACACCTTTCCCAGGAACAGCTACCAGGGAAAGTAACTAAGTCAACCTTCTGGTTCTCTCAAATTTTTTTCTGGATTTATGGAAACAGCTTACCTCAGATCAGTGGGTGTTGGACACTATTCAGGGTTATAGAATATCATTTACCACACCCCCTTTCCAACTCAGTCTGCCTTGCATTATTCCATTCTCTCACACTGAGTCTGAAATCTACTGCATCAAGGTGCACTCATTATTCAATACAGGTGTCATTTTGGTGTCCACAACCAGAAGAATCTAATTTCCTTTCTACTAGTTTTTTGCGCCGAACGAAAAATGGGACATATCGAGTAGTCTTCGGCATCTGGATAAAATTCATCTCTTATGAAAAATTCAAACTTGGACCACAAGATTTATGTTTTAGAATTTATTCAACCACAAATGTTTTTTGCATCCATTGCTCTGAGAGACGCTTATTTCAGTACACCAACCTATCAAAAGCAGCCACAGGTATTTTAAGTTTTTTCTGGACTGGGACACAATATGAGTTTACGTGTCTCCCATTTGGGTTTTCCTCGATACCCCTAGTGTTCACGAAAGTTTTAAAACCGATTTTTGTCTACTTCAGAAAACAGGGAATTTTCTGCTCGTCGTATCTCGACGATTCTCTTATTCGCAATCATGACAAATCTTTGTGCCAACGGGACACTCAGTACCTTGTATCCACATTACTGTCTCCTACAAAAAACAAACAAACATCAATTCTTCTACCATCCTAAATGATTACTGATCTCGGGTTCCAGATCGATTCTAGGACATTCAAAGTTTTTTGGAGGCACCTAAAATAGCAATCATCAAAATGGGAATCCATGATTTTCTCAGTTACAACAATAAGCCAGAGTTATTGGCCTCTGTGTGTCAACATTCAGAGCCTTCAGGCTTGGCCCATTACATGTACATTCTTTAGAAAAAAGTTAAAGTCACAGCCTAAAATGGCACGGATAACCATCACCGAGTGGTCAAACTATCACCAAATTCAACAAAGGAACTTCTTTGGTGGATTATGCACATTTCTACCCACCATGATAAACTGATGCGTCTGCCTCCTATTGATTTTTTATTTGGAAACTGATGCCTCATCAGGTTGGGGGGGGGGGGGGGGGGTAATTTGGCCAGTCTGAGACTAATGGTCAATGGTATCCACATGAATCCACATTTCACATAAATAAACATGAATTACTGGCAATTTTCTTTGGCTCAAAAAGTCTCTGTTTTGACGCTTATCACAGTCATATTTGTATTAACTCTGACAATACTTCCACAATTCATTACCTCCACTAACATAGTGGTACATTCATTCTATTTTTCAGTATTACTAAGGACATTTTGTATTAGTGGGATAACAAACACATCCTATTATCAGCAACACATATTCCAGGTAAAACGAACAGGTCGATCGCCTGCTCAGGAATTTTAATATATCTTTAGCATGGCAATTGAACACTAAAGCGTTTGCGTAACTCACAACTGTCTTTTGTCAGCCCGACATTGATCTATTTGCCATAAGACTTGATGCACAACTTTCCAAATTTGTTTTTTGACGGCCTGATCCTGATGCAATATTTTGTGACGTTTTCTGCTTGAAATGGCATTCTTTCAGTCCTTATATTTTTTGTCCTTTTAGTTTGATCGCCAGGTGCTTAATGCAAATTCCCTGAGACGAGGCAAGGAGGGCCATAATCATTGCCATTTTGGCCAACACAACCCTGGTCTCCACTCTTGCTGAAATGTCTAGCATTAACACCAGTTCTGATTTCCTCCCACAAAAATCTGCCACGGCTACCAAATAGCTCCAAAACACACACGTTGACAAGATGGTGGAGTTTAGCCACCTGCAATGTATCAGGAGTTTCCTCTGTGGTTACGGTTTTTTCAAATACAGCAGCCTCACATATCTCAGCCTCCTGGAGGCAAAGTACCGACAATATGACCATGCTTGACGAAGATGGGTCCTTTGTTGTCGTCAATACCAGAAAAATATTACACAACCTTCTGTATTAGATTTCATAGAATACTTGACTGACTTGACCAGTTCTGGCCATTCCTATTCTGTTTAAATACTTATACGGCCTTGCTTGTATAGGCTCTGTGGTTATTGGATTGTAATCTTCGTGATTCTCCTTTAGTATCATGGTTTATGAAGGTGGCGTTTAATACCAGCCCACAACTTCCACGATATACATTTTTGGGGGGATGCTTCTCGGGTTTTACAATAATTATCTACTCTACACCCTCTCGACACCTTGAATCTGAAAGCTCTTACAGAAGGGCTTGTATGTCTTATTGCTATGTTTCATCTGCTCGTGTTGAGACACTTGTGGTATTAGATGTCAATCTCTTGACTTTTCAGGACCATTCAGCTGTTTTCTTGTATTAATTCACTCCTTCATACTATCGGAATTAAAAGACATCAACCGCCAGTAAAACTGAGAAAAATTTCACAATTCACCCTTGTGTGTCTCTTCTGTTCTGAAACATTATCTAAAAAGAACAAAACCAATCAGAAAACATTCTCCACTTTCATAGAAGTCTTATAATAAGACATTCACATCTGTTTCCAATGTCATCATATCAAGGTGGACATGCAGGGTCTGGAACTGATGTTCACCAATTTAAGACTCATAGCACCAGGGAAGCTGTGTCTTCTGCCGTTTTTCAGTTATGGGTTTCTGTTGGCGCTCCTCACAAACTTTTTAGTATCCTTATAGCAGACCCGTTCGATGAGAGGTTTTGTCACAGTTTACTGTTGAAGGAGACAACATTTTTGATATTTTGTTATTCTCTCAATGTACAACGGTATCATGATTACATTTTCTAGTCTGTACCATTGAAGTCAGTTATTTGCTTTGAACAGTGCATGCTTATTAAGGACAAACAGGCAAAATTGGAAAAGGAATGCCCCAGCTCATCCGAACGAATGTGTCAGGATGAGCGGCATTCTTTTCAATGAAGCCTGTGTAGGCCTTAGTAATAAGCATCCCATCCCAGGTGGGGGTGCATTCTTCCCTCCCATTGCTTGTTACTACGGCTACTGACTTCCGGCTACTGACTTCAATTACTTTGGGAACTGATGACTTGTCATTATTACCTGTGACTTTTATACCCGCGCTCAGCAGCTCACTCAGCATGTTTTTCTTATTACTTTGAAATGAGGTCAGCCATGACAGGACTCTGTCAGTGCACGCTTATTACTACGGCATACACAGGCTTCATTGGAAAGAATGCCGCTCATCCTGACACATTCGTTCGGATGAGCTGGGGCATTTTTGAGGATACACTAGAAAACATATTGGTTCATATTTGGGCTCAATACAGGAGTCCGAATTTTTAACTTAGGGCAATATGGGGAATGATCTTTAAAAATCTTCTTCTGATCTTCCAGTCAGAATGCTTTCATATTTGGTATGCAACATCTCTAGTGGGTTGAGATTCAAGTTTGTTCAAATGGAGTGCATAGGTTAATATTTGAGCTCTGTGTGGTAAACTAGTGCAATATGAGGAATTTCTTTAAAAATCATCTTCTTTAGATCCATCCAAAGAACTAGATGGAATTTCCAACTACTCATGTCTTGCCCTCTGAATTTCCAACTGCAGGAAGTTTTGGCCAGGATTGGTGGGGGGGGGGGGGGTGACACACGCCCGTCGCCATGTCCCTGGTCGTGTATGTAACTGTTCTATGCATGTCTGCTATTATATGTTTCTGAAGAGAAACTTAAATAAGCTGTCTCCTCATGAGAACCCTGGGAAGTGAAGCAGTGCTTGTTTACTTTGGTAAACAAGCTAAGTTTTACAGGTAAAAGAGGACCCAGTCAACAATGCCTGGGGTGAAAGTCCTCTAAAATGGGCATCATGGGTATAACGATTGACTGGACTTGACTTTATCTCCATGTTGCAGTCATAATTAGCCACTATGTAGAAGTATGTGACCTTAAGCACCAATACATAAATCAATAAGCTGCCATAACTTGTCCTGACAAGAATGTTTGACGAAAAGATAATAAGACAGCTATAAAAGTAGGAATTTAGGGAAGCAGTTCTATAACTTTGGATGAATAGACCAGTTTTTAATGAATCCTACAGATGACAGTGAGAGCAAGGTGGGGAACATGAGTTATTCAAACTTACAGTACAGTCGCCATGGGAGGGCACTTTTCCACACGTCCACAGTGGAAAACCGTGGGCAAATTACCTTTCAACTGCCCACAGAGATGTCTGTGGACAGAGATTTTTCCATAACGTGGGCATGCTACCTACTTGCCCACAGAATTAATAACTAACATGGTAATTCCCGTGGAGTCCACATGATCTGACTTTTTATTACGCTACTATAATATTTATGTTATGTAATTTTTCTACACGATAGCAATAAGAAAAAAAATCTGAAATCTGTTAACTCTGTAAACATCGGAACGAGGTCAAAATATCAGACTAGTTTCTGTTCTGCCCTGTCATGACAAATTCCCAGGATAATCCAACTGACGAAAATGCAGAAACTAAAACGCTTGTGGACCATGTGATATTTATCTACTCATCTGTTTGCCATTTGTTAACCCTTTACCTAAGGCTAGGAGTGGACGACACTCATGACAAAAATTCTTGTGTAACTAAAAATTTTCATGTTTTGCTTCCAAAACATAGGTTATGACCCTCTTTGGAACGAGCGTGATGCACTCGTTTGAATGAGGGGTTATAACCTATGTTTTGGAAGCAAAAAATGAAAATATAAAATAGATTGAATGGCGATTTTTATGTCTAGTGATGCCCGGTTTTGGCCGTTATGTTAGGTAAAGGGTTAAATAAAAAGAAGAGATATTTCCACCAATTATGAATTTATCGTCACCAATTAAGGCCTTTCCAGTTCCCCCTCACGGCGTCATTTTTATCTTTTGCTTCCGCAAAGTTCTGGTTCATTTTCGCGACAGCTACCGACTGTCTTCGAAATTCGAATCAAGAGTTGAGAGTATAATTTCAGAAAAACAACTTCTACCCCAATCATTGGTTACTGGGTCATAATCCATTAGGAAAGCAGGGCTTGTTTACAACAATGAACAAGCACTGCTTCACTCCCGGGATCCCCATGGGTGTCGGTCCATTACAGGTGGGGGAAACACCTCTCGAGTATTCGCTTACCAATGAGTGATATTCTTTTTAACCCTACCCCCGTCGATATCATTAAAAGTTAGCCCCAGTGGTCTGCGTCAGACAAGATAGATTCATTAGTCTCGTGAACACAAGTCGTTTGAAGTTTTTAAACCTTTCAAACGCTGCTGTATATAGTATACACATCACACTAGCTTCTGTAAAACTACTTCAGAAGGATTATAACAGGTCATAAATCATAAACACAAGAGCACCATTAATTGCCGATCAACATAAGTCAGTCAAGTTAATTAATTTAATCATTGATGAATAACAAACAATCTTGCAGAAAATAACAACCAAGAGAATAAAAATGTTTGGTTTATATGTTTTCATTCTTTCACTTTAACAATTAAAAATATACAAACTGATTTATAGAGGTTCCGGGACGAGAAGGCCCAATAATCAGTTAACATTTTACTCAATTAAAGAGAAGTGACACCTCCCTTCCCCCCCTCCCCCTCCCACCCCCCCCCTCCCCCTGAAAATTAACTCAAATGAGGCCACCACAGAATGTCAATAAAATCATGCAAATAGGGATGTCATGATGGGAACCGACTGATCAGGCCAGTCCCACCGATACCTATATTTCCGTGGTTTCATTGAGATATACCCATTCAAAGTTTCCGAAAATATAAAAATAAATTTATGGTAAAAATCCTTCATCCCACCGATTCGCCCCTCTGTGTAATTTTTAACTTTGGTTATTTTGCCTCATTTGAATACAGATATTTTCACATTCCATCCTTTCCGTCCACATTGTATTCACTTGCGTTTCACAGTTTTCTATGTGTCTTATTATATTTACAAGTCTACAAATCAAGAAGCTCACACTCAAAACTCATAATCTAAAACACAGTCCATAGCCTCTGCTATAGGAGGCACCTGCAGTCATTTTTTTTTCTTCAGAGGCCGCCTCAAACCTTCATTTATCGCTTCAATCACTTCCTTGCACATCTGGGGATGTCTATGCTCAGGGAAAAACTTAATAAGCTCTACTTGCTGCTTACTTCCCCCGAACAGGTGGCTTTCCAGTTGCACTTTTTAGTGAATAATTACTAAGTAATTTATCGTTAGGGTCAGGGTAAAAAAAAAACAAATTAATTTGACGATGCGTTTTTATTGTACGCTGAACTATCAGGATTACTCCGAAATTATCCACTAAAAAGTGTGACTTTAATATTGCACTTTTTATTGAATAATTCCAAAGTAATTTATCGATAGGGTCAGGTTAAAAAAAAAAACGAAATTAATTTGACGATGCATTTTTATTGTATGATAAACTATCAGATTTACTCCAAAATTATCCACTAAAAAGTGCGACTTTCATATTAAACTTTTTAGTGAATAATTCCGAAGTAATTTATCAATAGGATCAGGTTAAAAAAAAACAAAATTAATTTGACAATCCATTTTGACTGCATGCTGAACTATCAGAATTACTCCGAAATTCTGTTACACATAAAACTCACAGTCATTCGGGATGAAATTGCATCGTCACCGATAGGGGGCGCGCCAATCTCTATTAAAAGAGGTGAAAATGAGTGCTATGCACGAATGATTTTATGATCAGTTATTGTTGCCTGAGTATAAAAGGCTGGTTCATGATGAACAGAATGTCTTTTGTCATCGAGAGCACGCCAGAGTTACTTCAGTTAAATTTCTAGTTCGTTTTGTAATGTCAGATCTTCAGAATGATTTCGATTCTGCTCCGGACAAAAGTCTATCTGCAGACTCACTCGACAGGCATCATGACTCCTCTGATCGGGAAGAATTAGCCAGTGTTAATTCAAATCCTAAAGATCCTTTAAACCTGAATGATGACGTTCTTAACATTTTTGCCTCGGATGCAGAAGATAGTTTTTCTGGCTATGTACAAGATGGTTCGACATTTCATACAACTTCGAGGAAAAATCCTTATGTATCAAAATCAAAAGTAGCGTCTAAAATTATCGTTCCTGCAGTTGTGCACTCTTCATTTGACAATCGGAAGAAGAATTCTGCTTCTCTTTCCTCCCAGAAGCGTTCTCTTTCCCATGACAACGGGAAAAAATCTAAAGCAAAGAAATCCAAAGTCCACCGTGACAAAGTCACTTCGGACATATCTGGGGTAGGAAATAATGATATTCTCGCAACACTCCTCGATTCTGTGAATCATATTAATAATAGACTCAATATAATTGAAAATAAGAGCGCAAACTCGAAAAGTCACCCAATTTCGACTTATTCAAAGTCATCCAAGTCTAAGACTTCTCAAGAAAAATTAGCTTCAGGGGAAACTGATGAGGGTTTCGACAAACCACACACAGTTACAAAAGAATCGCTTCAGAGACAATCTCTGGGTCCTAATCTCATAGTCACGGTTGACAATGAAAATTCTGACCTCAATGAAACTGAGGAAAGTCATGACGTTCCTGGTAAATCCAACCCTCAGCAGTCCTGCGCACATGCCGATGAGCTTTTTGACAATAGCATTGCAGACATTTCTGATTTGTTAGATGAAGATGATTTTGTTATTCCTTCAATTTCCCAAGTTTCCTCGTACAAACTTGGCCCAAACATCAGCGATAAGTTTGCTTCTTTCATGTCAAATACTTGCACTACACCATCTGATAAAGGTCATATTGACAAATTACTTGAGAATAACCTTATTTCAGGAAATGCTGAGAAATGTTATCCTCCAAAAGTTAACCCCGGGATTTGGGCTCAAATCCATAGCAGTCAATTTCGCACAAGAGATTGCACATTACAAAAAATTCAACGTCTTTCAGCCTCAGCAATCAGCTGCACTTTAAAGGCTACTGAAGAGCTCAGAAAGAAAAACCCAGATCTAAACATTGTTAGGAAAGCTCTTGTTGATAACCTGACACTTTCTGGTAATGCCTTGTTTGAGTCATCCATGTTTAGACGCAACTTACTCAGACCAATCATGCACACATCCTTCAAGGGAATTTTTTCTACCGATAATCCAGTCTCAAATTTTTTATTTGGAGAGGATATATGCAAAAAGATTAAAGAGCTTGGCGATGTGCAACGAACGTCAAACAAAAATTTCAAAGATTCTTTCACTGGTTGCAAGCCTTTTTTAGGGCAAAGCCGAAAACCACAATTTCAGAAACGGCACAATTACCAAAATTATCAGAATCACAACAACAGCTACCAAAACAGGCAACCAAAAAAGAATTGGAATCCAAAACGCTTCGACAAACACCAACCTTCAGACAAGTAAAGGTGATTAGCTATCCTTCAGCTGCCTCCCTCAAATATTTTCTGTCAAATTGGAAATTTATTACTTCGGACTCATGGGTTCTGAATAATGTCTGTGGTCATAAACTGAAATTTATTTCCAGGCCCTTTCAAACTTAAAGCACCCAACCGTTTGCCATTTACCTCCTGTGAAAAATCTATTATTCAACAAGAAATTGATGAAATGATTAAAAAGGGGGCTATTGTTTCCTGTTCTCACTCCCCTGGGGAATTTATTTCCAATTTATTCCTCCGGGAAAAGAAAACCGGTGGTTTTCGGCCTATCATTAATCTGAAAAAACTCAATTTTTTTTATTGAATATCATCATTTCAAACAAGAGACTCTTGATGTTGTCTTGAAATCTTTGGAGGAAAATGAATGTTTCACTTCACTTGATCTGAAAGATGCTTATTTCAGTGTCCGTATTCATGAACATGACAGAAAATATTTGAGGTTCCTCTGGAATAATACCTTATATGAGTTTCGCTGTCTCCCTTTTGGTTTGGCGTCAGCACCAAGGATTTTCACAAAATTGATGAAACCGATTTTTTCATTTGTCCGATCTAGAGGTGTAAAGTTTTTCTTTTATATTGACGACTCCCTCATTTGTCACAAGTCTCCGGAGACTTGCAGGGAAAATACCATGTTCTTAAAGACTATGTTTGAAAGACTAGGGTTTAATATCAACCTTGGAAAATCATGCCTCACACCCACTCAAAAAATCCAATATCTTGGGTTTATTATAGATTCTGAAAAATTCATAATTTTTCTTTCAGAAGAAAAAATTATCTCTGATTCTAAAAAACTACTCTTAGGCCCGGTTACTCTCAGAACTTTAGCTCGGGTAATAGGCCTTTATACTTCAGCTTTAAAAGCAATCAATTTGGGAGAATTATTTTATCGGTTTTTGGATAAAGAAAAAACTGAGGAGCTTCAAGTCTCACAAGGTAACTTTGATGCTGAAATTCTTCTGTCTTTAGCAGCCAGGGAAGAGGTTATCTGGTGGACTAAGAATATTAAAATAAAGAATGGAAAAGATTGTCAGCCAAAAGATATATCTCTATATTTGATGCCTCACATCTTGGATGGGGTGCATCACTTGAAAACAATTATGCCAATGGCAGATGGTCCTCTTCAGAATCTCCTTTGCATATTAATTTGTTGGAGCTTAAGGCAATCTTCTTAGGTCTCCGAAGTTTATGTCACAATTTTTCTTCAATTCATATATGTGTTAGAAGTGATAATTCCACAGCAGTAGCTTATATCAATAATAGGGGAGGCCCTGTTATGAATTTGTTTCTTGTTACTAAGGAAATTTTTCTTTGGTGTTTTGACAGGGAAATCCAACTTTCAGCTGTTCACCTCCCAGGGAAAAAAAATATTGTTGTTGACAAATTATCTAGACAATTCAGTGATAATACAGAATGGATGATTGACTCAGAAATATTTCAAACTTTATGTGAACAATTGGAAATTTCTCCTTGTATCGATCTCTTTGCTTCCAGATTGAATTGTCAATTAAAAGATTATGTTTCTTGGCATTATGATCCTTATGCAAAATTTGTTGATGCTTTTACTATAAATTGGGGAAACCTAATTCCATATATTTTCCCTCCTTTCAGTTTGCTCATGAAGATCATTATGAAAATAAAGGAAGACAAAGTAAGGTTGGCTCTTCTCATAATTCCCGTCTGGAGTACACAACCATGGTATCTTCTACTGCTCGAAATTCTCAGTCATTACCCTATTTTCCTTCCAAAAACAGAATATCTTCTCAGACTACCACACAGCGACTGCATTCATCCCCTTGCAGGGAAACTCCAACTTGCCGGATGTCTTGTCTCTGGAATCAATTCCTATCAGGAGGCATTTCAAAATCAGCTGCCAACCTCATCATACATTCATGGAAACCAGCCACTCAAAAAACATATAATTATGCCTGGGGGAAATGGATTGTTTGGTGTAAGGAAAGGAAGGTTAATCCACTTTACCCATCTGCAACACATTTAGTTAATTATCTAGCCTTCCTTGATCATTCAGGAAAATCTTACAGTGTGATTAATTCTCACCGATCAATGTTAAATCAAACTCTTAGCTTATTATCAAATATTAGCTTTTAAGATTCCAAATTAGTTAACAGAACTGTAAAAGGAATTTTCAACAAACACCCTCCAAAGCCTCGTTATTCAACACTTTGGGATGTCTCTACGTTACTCCAATATCTAGAATCGCTTTATCCTCATGGAACGCTGTCCTTAAAATTATTGACCAAGAAATTGGCAGCCCTTATTGCTTTATGCACTGCTCAAAGAGCTCAAACGCTTGCAGCTCTTGATATAAAAAATATTTGAATCACAAACTCAGAAGTTATTTTTCTTATTACTGATCATCTCAAAACAACCAAACCGTCACGTCATAAAAATTCAATAAATCTTTATAAATATGAAAAGGAACCTTTATGTGTCCTTGCTGTTCTTTCTGAATATCTCCATAGAACTAAAGACAAAAGGAAAAGTTCAAAATTGTTTATTTCTTTCAAAACCTTTTCTGCAATTTGCACCAGCACCCTCTCTAGATGGATTTGTGATATTCTCAAAAATGCTGGCATCGACATTTCAGTTTACAAGGCTCACTCAGTGAGAGGTTCATCTACCTCAGCCGCCATTCATGCTGGAATCTCACTAAATAACGTTCTGTCCACAGCAAATTGGACTTCTGCTGAAACATTTTATAAATTTTATTTTAGATCAGATATTCCATTAGCTAACCCTGACAAAACGTTTGCTAACGCTGTATTAAAAAATATTCCATAAATTTTATTTGTCAGTTGGCATCATCTTTAAACTATGCAATTTCATCCCGAATGACTGTGAGTTTTATGTGTAACAGAATTCCCCCCCCCCCCCTCATCCAAGATATGAGCAGGATGAGGGGAATTCTGTGAAGCATAAAACGAACATGTCAGAGGGATGCCTTCCCCCCAGGCTTGGGTCGCAAGAACCCACCCATTTTTTCATACTGCCAACCTCCAATAGCTTTTAAATCAACATTCTGTTCATCATGAACCAGCCTTTTATACTCGGGCAACAATAACTGATCATAAAATCATTCGTGCATAGCACTCATTTTCACCTCTTTTAATAGAGATTGGCGTGCCCCCTATCGGTGACGACGCAATTTCATCCCTCTGACATGTTCGTTTTATGCTTCACAGAATTCCCCTCGTCCTGCTCATCCAAGATGCTTGGATGAGGGAGGGGGGGAATTATCCACTAAAAGGAGCGACTTTCATATTGCACGTTTTATGCACATTTTTTTCAAAGCACTTGTTCACAATTGACATGGGTTTGTCACTGTATGTCTTGTTTTCACAGTGTGGGTTGTGCTATTCACTTTTCAAATTGAGAAAATGTGACGCAATTTTGACAAGTTATCAATTTTTTCCTTTTTGTAAATACAAAAATGACCATATACCTGTGCTTGCAAATTGAAATGATAAAGAAATAATTATTTTTAAACAGAGTCCAATTCTATCAAGACATGTTAAAAATTACCTTCAGTTACATTTATGTGGGCAGACGTGTTTCAGATTAATTAGGTGGACACTGTCATCCGGCATTGTCATCGTTCAGTAATCTTTTCCACAGAAGTCTACAGGCTTTTGCCCACAAAACTACATGCCTCCAGAAATTGGTATCAAACTGATTTCTGTGGAAAACCAGTGGGCGCCCAATGTGGACATGTGGAAAAGTGACCGCCCACGGCGACTGTACTGTAATAACTGCATAAAATAAATTGTACTGAAGACATAAGTGAAATTACTCCTCACCTTTGAAGGAGTTCTCCTATATGTTTTCCAATGTGGCCTCATTTCATGAATATAACAGAAGTTTACAAGGAATAAAGACCATTTTATGTTTGTTGCCAACAAAATCTAGCCGAAATAGAGTTTTTTCTTGAAATTAACAACAATTTGCTCTTGTTTTACTGCCTCTATATCGATATCAATCCAGTTTTTTCTATATGTTTGTATTATTCGATTCTCATATATGGTCTCACCACTCAATTATTACACTAATGAACGAGGAATAAAGACCATTTTATGATCGTCAAAAATAAAAAAACTGGTCGATATTGAGGGTTTTTTCAAATTTTTTGTTAATTTTCTCTCATTTTACTGCCTCTAAACCACTCTTAATGAGGTTTTTGACATATTTTTGTAGTAAGTTCTCATGAGTGGTCTCAGTACTAAAATGTAACACAAGTTTATGTGAATTGAAAGCCATTTCATGCTTGTTTGTGGCAAAAAAGCAGTTAAGATTGAGTTTTTTCTTCAAATTTTGTGCTCCCGTGGGGAGCCCCAACATAGATAACTGAACTTATAGGTTTCAAATATCATTCAAACTATTTATTCCACCTAATAAAAGTGGCTTACATCATATTCTGTTGACATATGTCATTCAAATATGCAGATAAGGGCCTAGTGTAAGATGGTATTTTTCATAAGTAATATGTGTAACATTCAAACCCCGCCTCCATAACACTAGGAGCCTCTTACAAGACAGAAATATGGTTAAAACAATGTAGTAACACCAATAGCAATTTAATTTTCATGATATTGCAAGAACCAATGTACATAAATAAATTTAAAGCTATAATACTATAGATACAACAATATTGTGTGGACCATATGGTCCATAACCCCTATTTGGGGTTCAGCTGAGGCCCTTAATGATCAAATCGTGATGTTATTGTAACCAAACTATGCCGAAGACCCCAATAACACATAAACCATATCAAATGTTTTGAGAATTGCCATTTATATGAGAATAATAAGCCATAAAATACCAAAACCCCCAAATTGGGGTTCAGGCCCCTAAAACTCTAATTTAGGCACCTTTTTTCAATTTTCTGACCGCACTATCAGATTCCTCATCAAAATTACTCTAGAAACCATTTTCAACATAAAGTGAACACCATTTCCTTAAAGTGCACATTTCTGAGACCAACTAATTTGTCGAAATCAACTGCATATGTTTTGCAATCTGCAATCGCTAATTCTATCTAAATTGCTGAAGATTTAACACGACAAACAATTAAATTTTCCTCGTAATGTTACAAATTGTCTGATTTATTTTCCATGAGATCTTTTGTTGAGGCTGAAGGGGTGAAACCAGACCTTGAGTTTCGTCCCCTTCTTGTTTGTCTGAGCTTCAAAATGAACTTTTGTGTCCTTTATTTTTAACATTTCTAACATTTCTCGAAAGGCACTGGGACTTAAAATGACCAAAGCCCTGACAAAGGAAACACTGTACTGTTTCCAAGTTAGGGGATGGGGATCTAGATCGTGTTTTTTCACTTGACCCTCCAATACCTGTTGAGTCAGAGGGAATTTCATTTTGGGCAAAGTATTCAGCTTTTCAAAAAGTTGCTGAAACTTCAGGTCAAAGCTCTTTGCCTTAGCTTCTAAAGCAAATGTTTTTGATTTCAGATACTGATAATCATTTCCCGATCCAGTTTTATTTGGTGAACCACCCCATTGGGGTGATTTATTCCAATTAGACAATCAAGTTTTAGTATTGTATTCATTTTTCCCACAATATCCAGAATCTTCCTGATCAACACTCCTAACTTCTCGAATGTGGGTTGGACTTACATTACTGTTCGTATCTGACATTACTTGACGAGATGTGTCACCATGCACAGCTACTTTGTTAAACTGATGCCTCTTTAACATTTGTACTACCTCTTCCATACTGGTAGGGTGACAATTAATTACATGTTCAGCTGCACTGACATCAGTACAACCATGACAAAACCTAAATAAGGCCTGTTGGGTAATGAACTGTGACGGACAATCTCTAAATGCATGGGCAGCCAGTGAAAGAATAGTTTCTGCCCAGTCTTCAAGGGATTTGCCTACTTTTTGTTTAGCATTCTGAAACTCCAATTGTGTTGTTCCTGGAGTGCTATGATCTCCAAAACAGGCTTCTGATTGTTCCATTTATTCTTCTATTGTCATGTTCAAATTCCTTTCACACCACAATGAATAAACGGCACTACCTTTGCCACTGAGGCATAAGCACGAGATATTTTTCTGTTCCTCGGGAGTCCATTGCTCCATAACAGCATATCTCTTAAATTCTGTTTCAAATGCCTTCCACAACTCAGTACCATCAAACCTGTGACCTTTTGGCACATATAATCTTCGCTTATTATCATAGCAAGCATGTTGACCCTCCCATATCGGAGGAAAAGGTCTTTGGTCCACATACTGTTGGCATTGTGGTACTTGCAATCCTTTCCATACTAGTTGCATTTGAGTGAGTGGTCATTCGCTCATATCCTGTTGGTCAAATGGTACCTGCGATCCCCCTGTACTGGTTGGTTTTGTGGGAGTGGCCTTTGACCCAAATACTATTGGTATTGTGTTACTGGCAATTCCTCCTGTACTGGTTGGAATTGCGGGAGTGGCTTATGACCCACATACTGTTGGTCTTGAGGCACTTGTAATCCCTCCCGTACTGGGTGGATTGGTGGGAGTGGTTGTTGATCCACATTCAGTTGTTCTTGTGGTATTTGCAAGCCCTCTCGTATTGGTTGGGAAGATGGTTCAGGCAGTGGCTGCTCTGATGGATGATAGTGGTGTGTGAATTGGCCTTGCCCTACTAGTGGAGCTTGTCTTACACGCAATTCTGACATTCGAAAAACCAGTCGATTACTTTCAATGTATGGTATGAACTCACCTTGCCGTATCAGTAAGGTCTGTTCAGGAAAAGTGGACTGATCAATATTGTATGCATGTTTTATTCGAGCATGAACTTGATTTAATAAGATTTGCTGACCTTGGCTATTTGTCAGCTGACTTTTGTAATCAACTTGACTAGCTCTTATCATAATTTTCTTAATTTACTGATGCCGGTGGCCCACTACAGTGGTACTAAATTCATATAATTATACTGAGGCTGTACATTAGGTATACTCAAAGGTGCTGGATATCCATACACCCCTTTTTGATAAACCTCATTATTAATTTGTGACAGCCTGTTATATGTTGAACATGTTTGGTGATGTCCCATTGAACAATCAATTGCCTGGGGATGCAGTGGATTTCCACATGCACTCTCTTGTGACACGAATAAGGATTGATTCCCAAGAATTTAAGAATTTTGCATATTAAGTTCTATCACAGGATTGGGGGACACAGGATTCTCCAATGCTCCCTGAAATGTCTTACATTGTTCAGAGACTTGAACTTGTTGCCTACCACTGGACTATATTTGAGAAGCACATGGGCAGATGTAATCTGGATGGACCTCAAAAACTTGAGAGGGGTACATCACAGTTTCAATTGGTGTTGAATACTTTTGGTAATTCTCGGCCATTCTAGAACTTTGGCAATTACATTTGTTAGGTTGGAACCCCTCGGTTGCTCCGTAAGGATCTACCACATCATCATTTAAGAAGACTAGTGCAGTACACTTTCAACTTCGTCTCAACTGGCTAACTTGAACTGGTTGGCATCTTTGGGTTACTTCATAAGAATTAATCAGATCTCTATTCATTTCATGAGTAACCACTTCACTCATTCGAGTATCCTTAGTGGTTTGGTTAGAACCTAATTGGAAAGGTAAATTGTTTTGTGAATGATCATATTGATTGTGAGATGTTAAACTGGCACCCCGAGGACCACAAACATCAGCATTATCTTGCATTCTGGCATTATTTGGTCCAGATAAAGGAGCTCTATTTGGCACACATTGGAACACACTAAGATATGAAATACTGGGTTTGGGTAACCCTTGCCCAGAAATATTTCTAACATTCAAATTATAATTACAGGTAGAAGCACTTGGATTATTTCCTGTTGGATATAAATTTTCACATAAATTCATAATGTTACCAGTTACTGCAGAAGTTGTGTAAATAACTGCATTTCCATAAGTGAATGACCCATGACAGTCAATGTACAATTTGGCTGACATGAAAAACTATATGTATTTCTGATTTGAGAGCATGGATGTGCAGCATTGTTTGGGAAGCTTTCTACATTTCTACAGCTTGAGTAAATGCTATTTTTCCTATTTATTTGATCGATCACTGCGGTACTATTTAAAACACCATCCCTGTCACCTACTGTGACAGAGCATGAAGGGTGGGGGCATTTTCTGTTCTGATTTGTAATTTGTACCTACATTATGATTGATTACACCACCTTGGATTCCTTCAGTGACCTGATGTTGCTGACCTGACCCATAAGCGCTACATTTATTATTCTGCGGTCTTATTTAGTTTAACACCTCTCATATTCAGTGAAACTGGTTGTGCATCAGTGAGGTCATTCCTATTTACCGGTACAGGTTTTTGTGATGACATCGGCTGAATAGGTTGAAATTTATCAGGCTGAAACCCAATTACCTCTGAATTATCCTTTGGAGTGGATATTCGATAATTAACTCCTGTGTGTTATCAGTCATCCAAAACCATCGGCCCTGCATGATGATTGATTTGCCCTGGTAGTGCAGTATTTGCAATGCCATGATGAGATACTGATGGCACATCCAATGGAGTACTGCTACTAAAATTTCTGTTACCATCAAACAAAGTCGATACCTCAGAATGCTACAACTTTTGCCTAACATGTGGGTTCTGAGCAAGGGTAATACCCTGAATTTGCAACTCCATTTCAGTATTTTTTATCCTCTGTAATAACTCTTCACCTTCCTGCTTATATTTTAAGAATTTTTTAACCAAATACTCTCGGTTTGGGGAAAATTCACCAGCTTGAGATGGATTCTGATATCCTTCCTCCACCCCTATTGCCTTAAACTGATTACAGGCAATTACTTCTGAATTGCTTGTATTATTTGGTGAAGGCCGAACCATATTTTCATTCATCAGTTGAGTCGGAGAATATGGATACTCTGCATTCCACTGACTATTGTGAAAAACATTAGATTGGGTATTTGACATCAAGCTTTCTTGTTCTCTACCAGTTTCCCCACTTTGTGATATAATATAACTTTTTTGAATTGATACTAAATTTCACCCTCAGATTGAGGTGATATGGGTGTGGGAAGGGAACTGCCTAAAGACTGGTGATAACCCAGTATATGAACCACTTTCCTTTGTTTACTTTACAGAATACTATCTTCAGTTACAGGTTCTGTGCAATGAGACCTGTTGATAGTGGGTGGTGGAGTTAACTCCTAGGTAGGAACTTGGCTGCAGTGTACAAAATTTTCAGCACCTGAAACACTGTTACCTGTACTTAATTTTTCAACAACAGTATTATCAATCAAATGGGGATTACTTGGATGACTAAAATCTATAACATTCCACTGATCCCATGTTTTTCTGAAATAAGTGATTGTCACAAAGTTCCCTCGGGTTAATACTCGTAAAACTTCAAAGAGCACCAAGCCAATGAATTAAATTTCCAAAAAATCAATAAATTCCAAAATATTTATTTATTTTGTAACACAGGCACCTACCTATTATTCAAAACAACAATTAATGGGGTTATAAATCAATACCCTAAGTGGATGTCCAAGATTCACAATCACAATGGACGACATGCCATCATAAACCTTTTCTTGTTCTTTGAAAAACTGCGTCACCAAAAATTGAAAAATTGGAGGTGTAATAAGGCTATTTTTCAATAAAACATATTGCTTTTTGACTAGACTCACCTAGTACTAATATTATAAGCTTGTTGTGAATATTTGTTGAACTCTTGATCAGATAGCCCAGATAATTAACTATCGTGGCTCTCCTGTAAAGCGCGGGGAGCGACGATCGTGGCTTTCGGTAATGTGATTTTATTGACCCTTGTCTTGTATTTACATATAAATCACAATTAATAGTGCCCGGTTTGAAATGGTTGGTGTTTATAAGATTGACCACTGGTAAGTTCACCAAATTGCACATGTGGATATGACCAATGGTCTGTGTTAAGCTAAATTAAATGAGTAATTTTAACGTAATTTTTCATAAAAACGAAATGGGAAATCCCCAACTTGATCCAAGTTTGTTTGCTGTTGTCAAAAATTTTTCGAATGGGGTGTTCTGTAAGAGACAGAAATAATTTTACCACCTTGTCAGTTTTAATACATCCGTAGTTAAATAAAACAATGCATTCTTGTGTGAATATCCCGTTTTGATGATTTAGTTGTCATTTTTTTAATTGTAAACTCCGAGAATGAATGTCTGTCCCGGATATTTTGGACTATTTTTAGCAGTAAATAACAAGACAAGTTTTGTCCATAAAAGTTTTTAAAATCAATAATTTTAGCAAATTTTATTGTTAACCGAATAAATATGATAGAGGGTGGATTATTTCATCAACAAGACCAAAACCGGGTCTGGACCTGCGTTGCTGCATGCAATTGAATCGGCAAACAGGAAGTGGATGCATGGCAGATCTGAAAATTGCATACACGATACAACTGATCATTATCAGGCTCCAGATGAAATATAAAATCAATCCCTTGCATAGAAGCCAAGAAGAGTTTGACAAAAAATTTCAATGTTCAGTGGGTACAGTAAAATTTCAAAGTACCGGCAAACAGGAAGTGGCTGCACGGCAGATCTGAAAATTGCTTACATGATACAACTCATCATTATGAAGCATCAGACCAAATATAAAATCAATCCCTTGCATAGAAGCCGAGAAAAGTTTGACGAAAAATTTCAATGTTCAGTGGGTACAGTAAAATTTCAAAAGTATCGGCAAACAGGAAGTGGCTGCACGGCAGATCTGAAAATTACTTACACGATACAACTCATCATTATGAAGCAGCAGACCAAATATAAAATCAATCCCTTGCATAGAAGCCGAGAAAACCTTGACGGAAAATTTCAATGTTCAGTGGGTACAGTAAAATTTCAAAGTATCGGCAAACAGGAATTGGTTGCACGGTAGATCTAAAAATTGCTTACACGATACAACTCATCATTATGAAGCAGCAGACCAAATATAAAATCATTCCCTTTCATAGAAGCCAAGAAAACTTTGACGGAAAAAGTGTTTCGGATGGACTGACGGACGGACTGACGGACGGACGGACTGACAGACGGACTGACGGACGGAGTCAAGCGGTTACAAGACCTGCTCTGCCACTGGCGACGCAGGTAAAAACAATACAGAATTTGAGAATTATCCAGACAGAAGTGAAGGTCGAAATCGGAGTTAATTTATGCAGGAAATTTGCAATGGCGTCATTGCACTGTTCAAGTCTGTTTTGCCTGTTTGGCATTCATTCACGCATATTTATTCATGCATTAAAAATGTAGAATTGACATGTCCAACGGAGAACACAATAAAAGAAAGGACCCCCTCTCCCAATGCCAGCAACATTATGTAAGATATATTTTTATTTAATTGAAGCGAGCCAGCCGTCTTGTTTACAAATACAATACAAATTGAGTCAAACACACGCCATCAGAATCCAAGGTCAATTGTCAACAGTTCTTTTACACTGCCATTCAGATATATATTATTTAAAAATATGTTGAGATGCTCGTCCCCCACCCCCATCCCTCATACTTTCCTGGGTCTTGTGTATTTTGAAAGAGTGAATAACCCAACAAAGGCCCTGTGAATACTTACACTTGTTCTCAAGGCACTTGGACATTTCGCCCCTGGGAGTGTGACGTTTCGGCCTCAACTCTAGACGTTTTGGGTCACATACCATGTGCCGTTCTTATACAGTACCTCCTCATATAAGTTGTAGGATAACCACAATAAAATTGTGTCGGAACTGTTGGCAAAAATAAGAGATAAGTTGATAACCCAATTTTTTTGTGGTTATCCAATATATTTGAGGAGGAACTGTGTGTGTATCTGCAGGTTAGCACATGCAGTGTGCAGACAGGGTCACAACCTGTTATCCTACAACTTATTTGATTCATTCACATATTTTACCTGTAATTTACCTGTCATAATATGACAAGTTATTATGCTAGTGTTATTTATACAGGATATGTGCTAGGGCGGTATCTTGTGGGACTCCAATAAAAAAAAAAAAATTATAATTTTTTTTTTTCATTTTTACCTGGTTGCTAATTTGCAATGGTGTCATTGCACTGTTCAAGTCTGTTGTACCTGTTTGGCATTCATTCACACATATTTATTCATGCATTAAAAATGTAGAATTGACATGTCCAACGGAGGACACAATAAAAGAAAGGATCCCCTCCCCCAATGCCGGGAACATTATGTAAGATATATTTTTATTTAATTGAAGCAAGCCAGCCGTCTTGCTTACAAATACAAATTGTGTCAAACATGTGTACTGGCATCCGAATCCAAGGTAAATTGTCAACAGTTCTTTTACACTGCCGTTCAGATATATCATTTAACAATATGTCGAGGTGCTCGTCCCCACCCCATTCCTCATACTTTCCTGGGTCTTGTGTATTTTGAAAGAGTGAATAACCCAAAGAAGGCCCTGTGAATACTTTCACTTGTTCTCAATGCACTTGGACGTTTTGCCCCTGGGAGTGGGACGTTTCGGCCTCTTCTCTAGACGTTTTGGGTCACATACCGTGTGCCGTTCTTGTACAGTGCCTCCTCATATAAGTTGTAGGATAACCACAATAAAATTGTGTCGGGACTGTTGGCAAAAATAAGAGATAAGTTGATAACCCAAATTTTTTGCGGTTATCCAACATATTTGAGCAGAAACTGTGTGTGTATTTGCAGGTTAGCACATCTAGTGTACAGACAGGGTCACAACCTGTTATCCTACAACTTATTTGATTCATTCACATATTTTACCTGTAATTTACCTGTCATAATATGACAAGTTATTATGCTAGTGTTATTTATACAGGATATGTGCTAGGGTGGTATCTTGTGGGACTCCGATAAAAAAAAAAAAAATTATAATTTTTTTTTTTCATTTTTACCTGGTTGCTAATTAGCTATCTGGAACACCTGTAACACACCTGTAATGCGACCATCTTCAAACAATAAAATGTGGCCTCTGCCTTTAGTAATGAAGTTTCAACTGTTTGTGTTAACATATATCCTGGTAAAACTTTTCCATAATGGTTACAATAATTTGCGATTATTTTTTCCATTTACCTGTTTGCTCATTTAGTACAGGTAATACCTGCTGTGGCATACCTCTGAAACAATGCACAGCAAACATTGTTGTTAGCTGTCATAGTAACATATGTCAATGGATACGTTTTGTAAGAGGCTTGTGAAAAACTTCAAAACAAATTTTCTTTAAAAATTGACTTTTATCATGGTTCTTACCTGTTTGCTCATTAATGAAAATATTCCTGTTATACACCTACTATGCACTACAATCAACCAATAGGGTTACCTTTGATAAAAGGGTATGTTTTAGGAGTGGAAAGAAAACAACAACAAAGTCGAAAATCTTTATTTTCCCTTATGTTTTCAATTTTTACCATTTTTCTTGTTAATTAGTTACCTTTTTACCTGTGTTACCTGTAATTAATACAATATACGGTAAAATAAATGAAAGTGTCAATGACACTGTAGCTTAACTTGTGTGTTGTGTTTGATGAAAAGGATAATGTTCAATGTTTATAAAAGGATTATGAAATAAGACAAGAATTGTGATAATTGGGAATATGTTCATTTCTGTTCCCTGTATGCTATGTTTATGATAAAAATAATATGAGGTGTACACTGTACTAAAGATCTGAGGGGTGGGTTAATATGACCTCACAGTTAATATATGTGGCCGTCACAGTTAACATATATCAACAAAATTACAATGAAATTATTCCAAAATGAGTCATCCTATCAAGTTACATTAAAATCCCTTCATAAATATGGCCTGTATACTGTGCTAAAGGTTTTCGGGCTTCGGGTCCCTGTAGCCGTCAGTTTCCCAATTGCGTCCAAAGGGGACGTTCTCATCTAGACATTATATGAAGTCAACCTACCAAGTTACAATGAAATCCCTCCATAAATACAGCCTGTAGACTGTGCTAAAGGTTTTCGGGCTTCAGGCAGCCATCAAGGCTGAATGATCGTGACCAAAAGGGGACGTTCTCATCTGGACACTATTTGGAGTCATCCTACCAAGCTACAATAAAATCTCTTCATAATTATGACCTGTAGACTGTTCTAAAGGTTTTCGGGCTTTGGGCCCCTGAAGCCGTCACAGTTGCCCACTCGTGTCCAAAAGGGGACTTCTCATCTCGACATTATATGAAGTCAACCTACCAAGTTACAATGAAATCCCTGCATAAATATGACCTTAGACTGTGCTAAAGGTTTTCGGGCTTCGGGCTCGGGCAGCCATCATGGTTGAATGATCGCAACCAAAGGGGACAATCTCATATGGGCATCATCTGGAGTGATCCTGCGAAGTTACAATGAAATCCCTTCATAAATATGACCTGTAGACTGTGTTCAAGGTTTTCGGGCTTCGGCACCTGTAGCCATCACAGTTGACCAATCACGACCAAAAGGGGATGTCATCATCTAGGCATTATATGGAGTCAACCTAACAATGTTACAATGAAATCCTTCTATAAATATAAACTTTTGCATATGCTAAAGGTTTTTGGGCTCGGGCACCCATCAAGGCTGAATGATCACAGCCAAAATGGCACGTTCTCATCTTGACCTTATTTGGAGTCAACCTACCAAGTTACAATGAAATCCCTTCATAAATATGACCTGTAGACAGTGCTAAAGGTTTTTGGGCTTCGGGCACCTTTAGCCGTCAAAGTTGCCCAAACATGTCCAAAAGGGGACGTTCTCATCTAGGCATTATATGAAGTCAACCTACCAAGTTACAATGAAATCCCTTCACAAATATGACTTGTAGACTGTGCTTAAGGTTTTCGGGCTTTGGGTTCGGGCAGCCATCATGGTTGAATAATCGCAACCAAAGGGGACAATCTCATCTGGGCATCATCTGGAATGATCCTATGAAGTTACAATGAAATCCCTTCATAAATATGGCCTGTAGACTGTGCTCAAGGTTTTGGGGCTTCGGGCACTTGTAGCCAACACAGCTGACCAATTACGACCAAAAGGGGATGTCATCATCTAGGCATTATATGGAGTCAACCTAATAGGTTACAATGAAATCCTTTCATAAATATGACCTTTTACCTATGCTAAAGGTTTTTGGGCTCGGGCACCCATCAAGGCTGAATGATCGCGATCAAAAGGGGACGTTCTCATCTAGACATTATTTGGAGTCATCCTACCAAGTTACAATGAAATCCCCTCATAAATATGACCTGTAGACTGTGCTAAAGGTTTTCGGGCTTCGGGCACCTTTAGCTGTCACAGTTGCCCAATCATGTCCAAAAGGGGACGTTCTCACCTAGACATTATATGAAGTTAACCTACCAAGTTACAATGAAATCCCTTCATAAATATGACCTGTAGACTGTGCTAAAGGTTTTCGGGCTTTGGGCTCGGGCAGCCATCACGGGTGAATGATCGCACGTTCTCATCTAGACATTATATGAAGTTAACCTACCAAGTTACAATGAAATCCCTTCATAAATATGACCTGTAGACTGTGCTAAAGGTTTTCGGGCTTTGGGCTTGGGCAGCCATCATGGTTGAATGATCGCAACCATAGGGGACAATCTCATCTGAGCATCATCTGGAGTGATCCTAAGAAGTTACAATGAAATCCCTTCATAAATATGACCTGTAGACTGTGCTCAAGGTTTTCGGGCTTCGGGCACTTGTAGCCATCACAACTGACCAATCACGACCGAAAGGGGATGTCATCATCTAGGCATTATATGGAGTCAACATAACAGGTTACAATGAAATCCTTCCATAAATATGACCTTTTGCCTATGCTAAAGGTTTTTGGGCTCGGGCACCCATCAAGGCTGCATGATCGCGATCAAAATGGGACGTTCTCATCTAGACATTATTTGGAGTCATCCTGCCAAGTTACAATGAAATCATTTCATAAATATGACCTCTAGACTGTGCTAAATGTTTTCGGGCTTTGGGCTCCTGTAGCCGTCACAGTTGCCCAATCACGTCCAAAGGGGGACTTTCTCATCTAGACATTGTATGAAGTCAACCCACCAAGTTACAATGAAATTCCTCAATAAATATGACCTGTAGACTGTGCTAAAGGTTTTCGGGTTTTGGGCTCGGGCAGTCGTCACGGTTGGCAGATCATGCCCAAATGGGGAAATTCGCATCTAGACATCATAAGGAGTCATCCTACCAAGATACAATGAAATCCCTCCACATTAAACATGACCTGCAGACTGTGCTAAAAGTTTTTGGGTTTCGGGCTTGGGCAGCCATCACGGTTGATAGATCATGCCCAAAAGGGGACGTTCTCGTCTAGGCACTATACAGAGGCATCCTACCAAGTTACAATGAAATCCCTTCATAAATACGACCTGTAGACTGTGCTAATGGTTTTCGGGTTTTGGGCTCGGGCAGCCATACCGGTTGCCCGATCGCGACCAAAAGGGGACGTTCTCATCTAGACATGACCCCAAACCTGCATATAAAATTTCGTGACGATCAGACAAGAACTGCGGGGTGTAGCCCGTGCTAAAGGAAATGTGAACAGACGTCACAGACTAACAGACTTCCGCACGCGTGATGGCAATAGCTTATCTTGACTATGTCAAGTTAAGCTAAAAATGAAGCCTTGAAGAAAATTTAACTACCTTAAAAAATATGTATACATGTTGATGGGTTTCATCAAAAGAAAGGGTAAAAATGTCAAGATATATGAATCATACATCATTTGTAAAACTTCTGAAAAAAAACTATACACGTTTCAACTGCACAGTCTAACAATTGTAGCGCTCAACCAGTTAATATCTTCTATACTTGAAGTACGCCGATAGAGGGAGACTGGTCCAAGTGAGACTATTCTGTCATTGATCATCGTGAGTGTATCGGCTATTTCTGGGACAATACAAATCGGACATACTTAATAAAACCAATTTCACAACATACTGACCTCAAACCCAATCACAGACATTTTACAAAAGATCTATGTATGAAGTTATACTTCTGCGCACAAATATGCACAAATATCAAATATATCTTTACAGTAACAGTGGCCTTTAACCCACTGACCCCAAATGCAATTCCAATCACTGACACTTTGTAGGTAATCTGTGTGTGCAAAACGAAACTAAAGTTATTGCACTGAAACAAAAAAAAATATTTGCATAATAGTGACCTTGACAGTGGTCATACAGATCCCAAATGCAATCCCAATCATCACCCCATCATGGGCAACCTATGTCTGAAATATGAGCATTGTGCAATGTAGAATACAAAATTTATTGTTACGAAATGGCAAACACACACAAAGTGATTACTATATACCCCACTTTGTAAAGGCAAGGGCGGACATTTAAGGTAAAATGTTGCAGTTCGAAAACAAATGGTTGTTTGAAACAGATGGAAATCAAATAAAAACTTAAATTTTACCTGAATCTTATAGTAACCACTTTCGCAAAAGGCTGTGGATAAATAAAAACAGCCTTTTTAAAGAGTAAGTGCAGCCTAGAAGCAAAGAAAGAGTTTTATGGTAATGAAAATTTTGAATGATGCAAGTTATATGAACGGTGCAGTCAGTTCTCATATTAATAAATTCATCAATTCTTGGTCTGAGTTAACCTCTAGTTTATTCCTCTCATTGACAAAGTCATGAATTCCAATGCTGAGAACTCATAGCTAAACACCCAGGGGACTATTATTCAAACAAGGACAATAATTTGGTACAGCCAACAGATGCTCCCCGAATGCCAAGGGTGGCTCTATCGCCCCATCCCCAACCCCCCACTGCTAAGCATGAGTTTCTGGTCATTAGTCTTTGTTGATATTGAATTAATAAATATCTTATCTCCATTAAACCATACAGCAGGCCACCAAATGTGTCCATGGGACACTAATGCCCCCGCTTTATGAAAAACTATATTTTGGTGGTTAACAAAGTCCAAAAGGGGCCATAACTCAGATATAAATTATCACACCACACTCAAAATCAAACCAGTTGGGTATATTGTCTATAGTACGCTATATTCCAAGTTTCATTGAAATTGGACACCTATAATCAAGTTACCATCTGGAAAACAATATCAACATGTCTTCTAAGTCGGAAAATGGTCAGAACTCTGCCAAAAAAATGTTGGACCATACCCATTATCAATCCCAACCTGTGTTATGTGATTATAAACCATTGTATAAAATTTTGTTTCATTTCGTTCACACTAAAGTTATCGTCCAGAAACCATTTGTTTCGGGCATACAGATGGACAGAGACAGCCAGACAGGGCGGTGACTATATGCTCCACCCAAATCTTTTTGGGGGGGAGCATAATAAAATGATATGGGAGGATTATTAGCAAACCCTTTTGAGATATAAATAAATTATATATTTATATGAAAATGAAATGGTAGGCCTTTCTCAGTATCTTAATGCCAAATATATTGTCAAGATTCTAGGCAATTTGAAAAACAAAGGCAAGTAACTCTCAAAATTACTCAGTAAAGCTGATTTGCAAAAACATATTTAAGATACTTACATCAAAAAGTTAAATGAACAATATGAAATTGTCTCTGTGTCTGATAACAACAAATTAACAAAACTTATAAATCAAAGTGTATGCTGATTCTATTTGATTAGCTCTATCTGTGACCTTGACCTTTGGAGATTGATCTTGATGTTTATACGTGACACACTGTCTAGTGGTGGTGTACATGTTATATACAAGTTTCATCTTGATATCTAACTCCAGTAAAAATTTATGGACTGGACTCAAAAAAGTTAATGTGCCTGCTGATTCCATCTTTCGACCTCTATCTGTGATAACCTTAGGAGTTTGGTTTTGAAGTTGATACATGGCACACGGCATGATGGTGAAACACACATTATAAAAGTTTTGTCTTGATACTCAAGGTTATGGAGTTGGCATGAAAAATATCTGGTTTTTTACTTCTGTGACCTTGACCTTGGAAGTTTATATGCAATACACCATCTAGTGATACATGTAGTACATGTAGTACATATAGTGTCATCTTGATCTCACATTCCACTTAAAAGTTATGAAGCAGATAAGAAAAGGTTCATGTGCATGACCATTCCTTCTTTTAACCTCTTAGAGACCTTTACCTTGGGAGTCTTGTTTTGAAGGCTACACATGTCACAGTTTCCAGTGATAGTGCACAAGTTATATATGCATGTTCATATCTCATAAAAATGTCATGGACTGGTCCCAGAAAAGTCAATGTGCATGTAGATTTTGTCTTCCGACCCGTCAATGTGCATGTCTTTTGGCCTCTATCTGTGACCTTGACCATAGAAGCTCAGTCTTGAAATGTATACGTGAGATGGCCATCCAGTGTGGGTACCCAGGCCATATAAGTTTTATCTTCATATCTCATTCCAATAAAAAGTTATGGGCCGGACATTAAAAATTTAATGAGCTTGCTGATTCCTTCTTTTAACCTATATATGTGATCTTCACTTTGTGATCCAGGTCATTTTGATCTTTTATTCCACTAACAAGTTATAATGGAGACACAAAAAAATTAATGAGTGTGCAGATAAAATTGTTTTCATTTTTATCTGTGACCTTGATTTTAGGAGCTTGGTTTTGAAGTCTATATGCAACATTTGGTTGTGGTGCACAAGTTATATGTCATCTTGATATCTCACTCCACTGAAAAGTTATAGACCAGACACAAAAACATATAAAAAACAAATAAACTTCCATTAAATAGCTTAATTCATGATGAATTTACAAAAATTGATTACAACAGTGTATAGTCATATGTTTAAGAACAAAATATACTTTTAGCATTATGAATGGAACATTTTGAACTGCAGCTCAATCAGAACAATTGTGCAACTACATATAGAATGCTTTACCTTTGTTTCAAATTCATTCTTCATAAATTCTATTTGTTTCTGTAAGCTTTCCACCTCTTTTGCAAGGTTTTCCTGTCAAATAAATTTTGCATCTTCCATTATTTATTTATTTATTGGTGTTTAAGGTGACATATTTCTGCACAATGGCTAAAATGGGTATAAAGTCAAGTCCAGCCAATTGTTTATACCCATGTTGCCCATTTTAGAGGACTTCCAATCCAGGTATTGTAACCGGATCCTATTTACCAGTAAAACAGTGCTTGCTTATCACAGTAAACAAGCACTGCTTCACCTCCTGGGGTTCCCACTGGGGCATCTTCCTTTATACAATATGACATGCTACTTCAAAAATCATTCCATTTTCTATTTGAAATTGGAAAATTGATTACAGAAGTAAATATTTAATTTACAGCTTACCGAGACAAGTATCAACACTCCTTGCTGAAAAAAGTTTTTGTAAACACTATAATGTCAGCTGTTTTGAGCAAGATGTGATTGATCCAAATATTCCCTAAAAAATAGATTCGTCACACTATAAACTGTGAACAACTGAGAGAAAAAAAAAATGAAACATTATTTTGGATTGTTATCATTAAATATAAAGAATGCTATTTTATTATATTAATAAATCATTCTACGTACTTACTTTATTTGATGTTATTTATATTTTATTAACTACATTGCATAGCGGTAAAGATGAACACAAATTATTTGTTCTGAGTATATAGAGTGTTCCACAATACCGTGAACAATGATAGTTTGAAATTTATTATAAAAGAACCTGCGAGTTTTGTCCACACATAAAACAACATATTGTAAACAAACAATTCCTATCACCATCTATTTGGGAATTGGACTGGCAAGTCAGAGACTTGACTGGTTGAAAATGTTTTTTGGATAGATTTTTTTATCGTGCAATTTTATGAATTTTTGTACATATTTCTTTTATTTCTCTATATATTGAGGGCATTTTATTCACCCTATATAATTTTATTTCTCTGCATATACAGGGTATTTCATTCACAATGTAAGGTTCATCATCAGGCACAAGATGAACCTAGGTCACAGAAGAGGGTATAAAAAGATGTTGAACCCAGCTGACTCAACATGGTCCTCTTCAGGACCAAATAACAGTCATTGGTGATGTCTACCAACCCTTGCATTGAACACTGTATTTAGATTAACAATGCTTCTGTCCTGAGGGCCATTCACTGTAGAATACACAAAATGAACAGGTTTTCCAATAACTGACCTGACAGAGAGATCGAACAAATTTTTCTTTTGGACTTTTTTCTGTGATGTATGTCAATGATATGTTGGTGTGATTCTGTTTATTTGTTTACTGCAACAAATATGAAATACTATTGTTTCTGCATGATAGAAGTTCATAAATAACAGATTTTAAATTGTTATATTTAATACTACATTTTCATTTTATTGTAAAGTCATCCAACGAAATGGTGGACATAACTCGCGGATCCTGTTCATAATAAATTTTAAACCATCATTGTTCTCTGTATTGTGGAAACCCCTTTTTACCGAGAACAACAAAAATGTGAAGAACATATCAAATTTCAAAGTTCAATCTCAAAGATCTACTCAGATAGGCGTTTTAACAGAAAAAAAGACCTCTAAAATACATCATAAATAACAGCCATTCAACCATCTTGAATGTGTGGTCAAAAAAGTACCTCTGGAATACAATATAAGTGACTAACATTCAACTACTTTGAACTCAATGACCAAAAACATTGATATTATCCTCTTGTCATATGTGAACAATTTGAAAATTCCAAAGTTCAATCTCAATGCACCTATAAGCCATAAATTTTAACAAAAACGTGCCTCTGAAGTGCAAAAAAAATAGCCATGATTTGGCTGTCTTGGACTTTTTGTCCAAAAGAATCAATAAGCATTATACTCTTGCTATGTTTGAACAATGTTTTGTATTTCAGTCTCACAACATCTCTGAACTATTGAGTTTTAATGGAAATACTACCTATAAAATATATAAAAAAAATGGCTGACATTCAGCCATCTTGAATTTTCTGTCCACAAACATTTCTATGCATCATCTTCTTGTTATGCCTGAACAATGAACAAAAGTTCAATCTCAAATCCTCTCTGAGCCACAAGCTTTACCAGACAAAAGTGCCTCTAAAATACAACAAACATGTCCAAAAGAAAATAACATTCTCCATCCTTTTAATATGTCTACAATTATTATAAGTGCCAATCGACTAGTTGCCAATAACAAACAATTAGTCAATAATCAAACTGGTTACCCTACAATTTAACAGTTATAGTTATACTGTATTCAGTGCACATGTTTCATGCAATATTGTATTCAGTGCATATGTAACAGTATGGTATTATGATAGTTAGAACTGATTTATCACCCTCAATAAACAATTTTTATGGAAAGTACTGGTAACTCAATATTTCTAACTGTAAATAACACTTGTGATGCATATCGTTTTTCAAATAAAAACCAAGTGAGTGGGGGTTTACAAGAAATACACCCCCTCCTTTGCCACTCAGCCATCTGAAGAGCGTGGGTTCACAAGAAATACACCCCCCTCCTTTGCCGTTCAGCCATCTGAAGGTGTTTTAATTAACCCTTTACCCAATGAAATGGACAAAGCCATCCAGCATTATTATACAAAAATCATCATTCAATTTTAAATTTTATTAGGCTTTTCCCTCTGGAAAGAACTATTGTTGTTCTACGGATTATTTTTTTATTTTTTTTTGTTGGGGGGGGGGGGGGGGGAAGGGGGGGAGGATTTTCCACACATTTTGTCCGTAAATTTCGGAAGCCATTTTCAAACCGAATTTCACAAAATTTTTTAGTGGGACACAAAATCTAAAAATGTACCAAAAAGCGGAATTTTCGATTTAACCCTTAACACACCAGAATTGGCAAAAAAATGTCAAAATTAGGATTTGTAGCACTTTCCTGAAACACGTCTTGTAGATTTTTTTTAAACGTTCATCATTGCTAGACCTGTCTGTGACACGACCATTCATATACAAGAGATATTAGGCAATGCATATGTTAACCCTCCACAGGCTGCCAAACATCGAAAGTTTGATGAAATGGGCTGTATTCGGGCCCCCACATCACCCAAACAATACACAAGAGATAAAGATAACTTCATTTATTGGAAGTGGGATCCACCGTGGATCATTTTTGTAAGTAATAAGGGTATTCAAAAAACAAAGCATTAACCCGTTTTGAGCTGGTTAACTGCAATACACCTCAAAAGCTCAAAAATTCATGTTTTCTGTGATTTCTCTAAAAGAGTCTTGTAGATTTTCAAGAAAAATTGGCAAGGCGCAGGCCTTGGTTTTGACAATACAAGTTGCATGGACAAAATACTCTGGTGAGCATTTGTTAACCCTCCATGGTATGCTAAAAGTCAAAGATAAAATGGGCTGTTTTTGGACATCAACAGCACCCTAAGGGTACGCCACAAAGAAAAGTGCTTTCTTTTATCGAGCGCAAAATTTATATGGAAACATTTTTGTAAGTAGTAAGGGTATTCAAAGTCGAAGTCTTAACCCATTTTGGACAGGCTAAAGAGAGATACCCCTTAAAAGCTTAAAATGACCATTTTCTACAGTTTTCTATGAATTTCTCTTTCGCAGGTCTTTGTGTGACATTACAAGTTGCATGGACAAAATATTTCGGTGAGCGTTTATTAACCCTCTACATTCTGCCAAGCATCGGAATTTTGTTGAAATGGGCTGTTTTCAGGCACGCACAGCACTCACTGAATACCCGAGAGATAAATATAATCTCCTTTGTTGAAAGTGGAATTCACCGAGGACCATTTTTGTAAGTAATAAGGGTATTCAAACAAGAGGCCCCAAGGGGCCTGAGGGCGCTCACCTGACATGGTAGCCTAAAAATCAACCCAGAGAATTGATTTCAACAAGTTGCACCTTCTCCTCCTAAGAAAAGCTTATACCAAATATCCAAAGATTCTGACCAGTGGATCTAAAAAAAAAAAGATTTTTAAAGAATATTCCTCATATTGAACTAAGTTATAATTCGGGCTCCCACAGGGAGCCCATATATGAATCCAGGGACTTGGCTTTAACAGACTTGAATCTCCCCCCCCCCCCCCCCCCCCCCCCCCCCCCAAGGATGCTGCACACCAAATATCAAAACATACCGACTGCTGGATCTGAAGAAGAAAATTTTTAAAGAAAATTTCTCATTTTGAACTAAGTTACAATTCAAGCTCCCACAGTGAGTCCAAATATGGACCTAGGAACATGGCTTGAACAAAGTTGAATCCCCCCCCCTCCCTCCCCCCCCATCCCCCCCCCCCCCCCCCCCCTAGGGATGCTGCATATCAAATATCAAAACATTCCAACTGCTGGATCTGAAGAAGATTTTTTAAAGAAAATTCCTCATTTTGAACTAAGTTATAATTCGGGCTACCATAGTGAGCCCAAATATGAACCAAGGGACTTGGCTTGAACAAACTTGAATCTCACCCCCCCCTAAGCATGGTGCATACCCAATATCAAAAGATTCTGCCTGCTGGATCTTGAGAAGAAGATTTCTGCCTGAAATGCACTAAGTTCGAATTTGGGCTTCTATAGTGAGCCCAAATATGAATCTAGGGGGCTGATTTGAACAAACTTGAATCAGATCCACCCCACAATGTTGCATAGCAAATATCAAAAGATTCTGCATGCTGAATCTGGAGAAGAAGATTTTTTAAGAAATTTGCCTGAAATGCACTAAGATCGAATTCGGGCTTCTATAGTGAGTCCAAATATGAATCCAGGGGGTCGATTTGAACAAACTTGAATCAGACCCACCCCACAATGTTGCATACCAAATATCAAAAGATTCTGCCAGCTGGATCTGGAGAAGAAGATTTTTTAAGAAATTTGCCTGAAATGCACTAAGTTCGAATTCGAGCTTCTATAGTGAGCCCAAATATGAATCCAGGGGGCCGATTTGAACAAACTTGAATCAGATCCACCCCACAATGTTGCATACCAAATATCAAAAGATTCTGTCTGCTGGATCTGGAGAAGAAGATTTTTTAAGAAATTTGCCTGAAATGCACTAAGTTCGAATTCGAGCTTCTATAGTAAGCCCAAATATGAATCCAGGGAGCCGATCTGAACAAACTTGAATCAGATCCACCCCACAATGTTGCATACCAAATATCAAAAGATTCTGCCTGCTGGATCTGGAGAAGAAGATTTTTTAAGAAATTTGCCTGAAATGCAGCAAGTTCGAATTCAGGCTTCTATAGTGAGCCCAAATATGAATCAAGGGGGCCGATTTGAACAAACATGAATCAGATCCACCCCACAATGTTGCATGCCAAATATCAAAAGATTCTGCCTGCTCGATCTGGAGAAGAAGATTTTTTAAGAAATTTGCCTGAAATGCAATAAGTTCGATTTCGGGCTTCTATAGTGAGCCCAAATATGAATCCAGGGAGCCGATTTGAACAAACTTCAATCAGATCCACCACACAATGTTGCATACCAAATATCAAAAGATTCTGCCTATTGGATCAGGAGAAGAAGATTTTTGAAGAAATTTGCCTGAAATGCAGCAAGTTCGAATTCAGGCTTCTATAGTGAGCCCAAATATGAATCAAGGGGGCCGATTTGAACAAACTTGAATCAGATCCACCCCACAATGTTGCATGCCAAATATCAAAAGATTCTGCCTGCTCGATCTGGAGAAGAAGATTTTTTAAGAAATTTGCCTGAAATGCAATAAGTTTGATTTCGGGCTTCTATAGTGAGCCCAAATATGAATCCAGGGAGCCGATTTGAACAAACTTCAATCAGATCCACCACACAATGTTGCATACCAAATATCAAAAGATTCTGCCTGCTGGATCTGGAGAAGAAGATTTTTAAAGAATTTTGCCTGAAATGCACTAAGTTCGAAATCGGGCTCCTATACTGAGCCCAAATATGAACCCAGGGGGCCGATTTGAACAAACTTGAATCAGATCCACCCCACAATGTTGCATACCAAATATCAAAAGATTCTGCCTGCTGAATCTGGAGAAGAAGATTTTTTAGGAAATTTACCTGAAATGCACTAAGTTCGAATTCAGGCTTCTATAGTGAGTCCAAATATGAATCCAGGGGGCCGATTTGAACAAACTTGAATCAGATCCACCCCACAATGTTGCATACCAAATATCAAAAGATTCTGCCTGCTGGATCTGGAGAAGATTTTTTAAGAAATTTGCCTGAAATGCACTAAGTTCGAATTCGAGCTTCTATACTGAGCCCAAATATAAACCCAGGGGGCCGATTTGAACAAACTTGAATTAGATCCACCCCACATGTTGCATACCAAATATCAAAAGATTCTGCCAGCTGGATCTGGGGAAGAAGATTTTTGAAGAAATTTGCCTTAAATGCACTAAGTTCGAATTCGAGCTTCTATAGTGAGCCCACATATGAATCCAGGGGGCCGATTTGACCAAACTTGAATCAGATCCACCCCACAATGTTGCATACCAAATATCAAAAGATTCTGCCTGCTGGATCTGGAGAAGAAGATTTTTGAAGAAATTTGCCTGAATGCACTAAGTTCGAATTCGAGCTTCTATACTGAGCCCAAATATAAACCCAGGGGGCCGATTTGAACAAACTTGAATCAGATCCACCCCACAATGTTGCATACCAAATATCAAAAGATTCTGCCTGTTGGATCTGGAGAAGAAGATTTTTTAAGAAATTTGCCTGAAATGCACTAAGTTCGAATTCGAGCTTCTATAGTAAGCCCAAATATGAATCCAGGGAGCCAATCTGAACAAACTTGAATCAGATCCACCCCACAATGTTGCATACCAAATATCAAAAGATTCTGCCTGCTGGATCTGGAGAAGAAGATTTTTTAAGAAATTTGCCTGAAATGCAGCAAGTTCGAATTCAGGCTTCTATAGTGAGCCCAAATATGAATCAAGGGGGCCGATTTGAACAAACATGAATCAGATCCACCCCACAATGTTGCATACCAAATATCAAAAGATTCTGTCTGCTGGATCTGGAGAAGAAGATTTTTTAAGAAATTTGCCTGAAATGCACTAAGTTCGAATTCGAGCTTCTATAGTAAATGCACTAAGTTCAAAATCGGGCTCCTATACTGGGCCCAAATATGAACCCAGGGGGCCAATTTGAACAAACTTGAATCAGATCCACCCTACAATGTTGCATACCAAATATCAAAAGATTCTGCCTGCTGGATCTGGAGAAGATTTTTTAATCTTTTTCCCACTGCCTACAGTGTTAAAAAGTGCTGACTCAGCACTTTTTCAAAGTCCTGAAAAAAGTACCTTGTGATCAAACCGATAGGGATTTTTTTTAACCATTCTATTCTACTGGATAAAAGTAAGCTTTATATAAAATAAGAATTCTCTGTGTCGTGTAGTTTTGGAGATATGGCAGTTTTAAGGTTTTTCCTATTTTTAGCTCCCGAGGTTCCCACGGGGCAATGAGAAAATTTGTTTTTGCATCAATCAACTACTTATGATCCATTATCATCTCATATCAAATTTGGTTCAAATCGACCTGACGGTTCTGAAAATAGAAATTTTAGGCGTGGCCAAAATTTTTGCCCCTCCCATAACGAAGACAAATAATGCCCGACAAACTTCTCTTGAACAAACTTGATTCTAAACCTCAAAAGGACTCTGTATACCACATATCAAGTCTCTGCTACTAGTGGTTCATTAGAAGAAGATTTTCAAAAAATTTGGCCATTTTTTCCCCACACCTCTGCTCAATATGAGCCGAAACCTATTTTGGATAAAAATCAAAATGCCCCTATATAACCACTACTTACATGAAATTTAATTAAAATGTGGCCAGTGGTTTAGGAGAAAGAGGCTCAAACACCACCTTCAAGCAGGACGACGGACGGATGGACGGACGACGGACGAAGAGTGATAAGAAAAGCTCACCCTGACTTTCAGTCAGGTGAGCTAAAAACCAAGTGTTAACCCCTTTTGGGGTGGTTAATAGTGATACCCATCAAAAGCTTAAAAAATTCAAGTTTTACTTGGATTTCTTTACAAACATCTTGTTGGTTTTCAAGAGAAAATGGCCATTGATAGGTCTTGGTGTCACATTACCAGTTGCATGGATGAAATATTGCGGTAAGCATTTGTTAACCCTTCATGGGCTACTAAATATTAAAATTTTGAAAAACTAGTCTGTTTTTGGACACCAACAACATCAAATGGGGACACCATAGACAAACATAACTTCTTTTACCGGATGCAAAACTGATAGGGAAAATTTTTTGAAAGTAGTAAGGGTATTCAAAAATCTAGGTCTTAACCCATTTTTGACTGGTTTAGGAGATATACCCCTTAAAAGCTTAAAATTCCCATTTTGTGTGGATTTCTCAAAAAAATCTATTAAGTTTTCAACAAAAATTGACCATTAGCAGGTCTTGGAGTGACATTACAAGTTGCATGGACAAAATATTCCGGTAAGCATTTGTTAACTCACCAGAGGATCCCAAGCATAGACATTTTGAGAAAATGGTTGGTTTTTGGACACCCATAACACCCAATGTGTACCTGTGAGATAAACATAACCTCCTTCATTGGAAGTGGCATTCACCGCGGATCATTTTTGCAAGTAATGAAGGTTTTCACAAAACCAAGCATTAACCCATTTAGGGCCGGTTACAGATTGATACCCCTCAAAATGTGAAAAATTCATGTTATATGACAATTTCTCTAAAAGCGTAGATTTTCAAGAAAAATCAGCCATTCTCAGACCTTAGTGTGACATTACAAGTTGCATGTACTAAATATTCCAGTAAGCATTTGTTAACCTTATGCAGGTACTCAAACATCAAAATTTTGATAAAATGGTCTGTGTTTGTGTACCCACAGCATCCAAAATTAAGAGGAGAGATCAACATAAGTGGAAGTAGAATTCACTGAGAATTATTTTTGTAAGTAATAAGGGTATTCAAAAAACAACCCTCAACCCGTTTTGAGCTGGATAAACAATGATACCGTCATCAAAAGCTTAAAATTTATGTTCTCCCTGGTTTTCTCTGAAAAGATAGATTTTTAAGAAAAACTGCCATTCGCAGTTCTTGGTGTGACATTACAAGTTGCATGGAAAAATATTCCTGTTAACACTTGTTAACCCTCTACAAGCTGCCAGACATCAATATTTTGAATACAGTTGAGAAAAAATGGACCATTTTCAAATAGCTACAGCACTCAGTGGGTATGTGTCAAACAAACATAACTCATTTTGTCGGTCATTAACTTGTCGGACAACGATACTGATATTAACTCTCGCCCCCATTAATGATGGTTCTTACCTAAACATTTTTTTATCAAACTGTGTCATTTGAGACTACTATACCCACCTTTCTCAGACCATCAATAAAGGAACTTCAGTGAGACAGTTAAGAACTATTCATCAGGCACTCTAGGGTCATGAAAAATCATGGAATCTCATCTGGAAAAGCCATGATTCTCCAGAATCATAAAGTCTAGTTATGTTTTCAATTTTTGTCTCAAAAACAAGCTTATGACCCTCATTGGAACGAGCTAATTGAGCTCACTCCAATGAGGGGTCATAAGCTATGTTTTTTTGACAAACATTTTTTTTGTTAGTTACTCAAGAATTGATTTTCTAAGTGACATCTGCTATCCGCATTGGGTGAAGGGATAGCAGACTTTGTCAGTAGTATGAAGAGTAGGAATATGTTACCTATATTTCCGTGTACCAGTTTAGCGAAGATAAACCCTCACTGAGTGGTGAATCTTTGGTGATTATCTGTGATCAGTGTAGCTCAGATAAAATCATGCTGACTGATTTGGATAATTTTCGTGGACATATTTTAGTTTAAACAATATTTATTCAGTGAAAGTGCTATATGTAACAGGATTTATCACCAAGAGAACTACAGATCCCAAGAGCAATCCCAATCATCATCGCATTACAAGCAGCCTACCTGTAAAGTATGAGAACTGTGCGACCAATGGTACAGAAGTTATTGCCTGGAAACGAGTGAGACGGACAGATGGCCGAGCAGACGAATGGAAGATGAATTGACCTTTGACATATTGACCCCAAATGCAATCCCAATGATCAACACCTCAAATGCAATCACAATATGAAGTTATAGTGAAAACTAAAGTTATTGCAAGGAAACCAAAAATTTATTTATAGTAACAGTGACCTTGACCTTTGACCAATTGATCCCAACGATCGACAACTCAAATGCAACCACAGTATGAAGTTATAGCTTCATACACAAAAGAAAACTAAAGTTATTACACGGAAACCCAAAATTCTGTTTATAGTAACAGTGACCTTGACCTTTGACCTATTGACCCCAAGTGCAATCCCAACGATCGACATCTCAAATGCAACCACAATATGAAGTTATAGCTTCGTACACAAAAGAACACTAAAGTTATTGCGCGGAAACCAAAAATTCTATTTATAGTAACAGTGACCTTGACCTTTGACCTACTGACCCCAAGTGCAATCCCAACAATTAATATCTCAAATGCAACGACAATATGAAGCTATAGCGTCGTACACAAAAGAAAAATCAAGTCATTGCACGGAAACCAAAAATTCTATTTATAGTAACAGTGACCTTGACCTATGACCTATTGACCCCAAGTGCAATCCCAATGATCGACATCTCAAATGCAACCACAATATGAAGTTATAGCTTTGTATACAAAAGAAAACTAAAGTTATTGCATGGAAACCAAAAATTATATTTATAGTAACAGTGACCTTGACCTTTGACCTACAAATCCTAAAAGTAATCCCAATCATCATCCCATTACAACCAGCCTACCTGTGAAGTATGACTACTATGCAACCAATGGTACAAAAGTTATTGCCAGGAAACAAGCATGACGGACGGCCAGACAAACGGATAAACGAACAGATGGACGGACAAACAGACGGATGAAAGGATGAATGGACAAAGTGATTACTATATACACCCCTTTTATAAAAGGGGGTATAATGATTACTATATACCCCTCCCCCACCCCCCCCCCCACCCCCCACACCCTTTTATAATAAAATAGAGACTTAAAAAATTCTCAAATCACAGATTGTAAAAACAATATGCACTCAAAATACTCATGGGATTCATATTGGGGTTTTAGCAAGTTCACTCATTAGTTCTGCGAGTGTTGTGGGCTCATATTATTTCCATGATCTGTCTGACAGTGGTTTGGGAATGAATATGGCTGGCTCCTTGTAATGAATTAATTTTTTTTTAAATACACAGATAATTTGAGGTAACACATAACCAGGACTGGTTATACTGCACATCACATGATGCAAAGTGGATGATTCCTACTGCTTAGTAGAGAAATATAAATTTTATAGTAAATTTCCATTCTTATTATACCTACCGCAATTGTTTACTACAGGCTTGCATTACAGTGGAAGAACCTAACTCGGATAAAATACTCTCTATTTTAATCTTTCCCAAGAGATTTGGGAAAGAAAAGTGGTGTAAAAACACCACAAAAAAATATGCCAAAACTGGGTCAAGCACCATTGGCGCACACCCAGTATGGGACGCTCTTTCATAGTACAAATCCACGACTACCGTAAAACAGTGCGCAGTGCGTCAATTCATCATTCTTTTGATTCCAACAACACAGGAGTTATGTGATCAGCGGGGAGGAAGGATTCTTACCTGAATAAGAAGACGGGAGAGCCTCCATGTAAACAATTGCGGTAGGTATAATAAGAAAGGAAATTTACTATAAAATTTATATTTCTTATCAACTTACCTCAATTGTTTACTACAGGCTGAATAGACAAAAGGATGGAGGGAATCACATAACCAACCCACACATAACTCAATAGCACTGGAACCAAGGACAGAGGAAGAGATCCCTAGGCCTATCAAACCATAGCATCACAAACATTAGAAAAGACAATGAAAGATGAGGCGTATGGTGAAGTGCGACGCACAGACAGAAAGGGCAGTAACAGCACAGAGCTGGAACTCACCCTGAAAAAGCTGAAAGGCTGGGATAGACAACAGCCTGAGCCGAAGAAAGAGGGCCCCAAGGACCAAGGGCCTCTATCGGCTCCTGCAACTGTCGCAGATAAAAGGAGAATGTAGCATTTCTCCAGTAGGCTGCCAGTATAACACCCGTCATCCGACAACATGACAGGGTTATTAAAAGAGGAAGACAATACATGCACCTCGTGGCAGAAAAAACAATTGGTAATACAATCACCAGTAGCTAGACGAGCGGAAGCTGCACGAATAGCAAGACAAATCCATCGAGAAATGGATGAAGGAGAGATCTGGCATGTGAGAAAATGCATATTCATCCAGGATAAAGGCGTGAACGCCCCCACCCCCAAGCAGAGCAGCACCCAAGAAAGCGACCATCTTGGAGTAAACTGCAAAGTCCTAGGCCTTTTCAAGGAAAAGAGCTGAACAAGCTTGGAGTGGCAAGGATGAGTGTCGAAACAATGCGGTATCACATATGAAAAAAGGTCTCCGAAGCATGGACTTGTACCCATTGCTGGAGACCCCAGAAACAAACATAAACCAGAAACTCCGCAAGTGATGTGATCGAAGGAGTGACAGAAGCAACAGAGTGATCGCACACCATCGACAGAAGAACCTTCCACCTAGCCACAGAGGCTAAACCAGTGGAGTGAATGCCTCCTTGAAGAAGAAAAGCAACTCCACTGCGTGTCTCGAAAAACCACTACGGGAGGAGACGGGACCCGATAAAAGACATGTGCAAAGGCACAATATAGAGTCGGGTCAACTTGAAACCTCCTCGGGCGACTTTGGCAAAGAAAGTCGCGATGTAGAGGGAGACATGCCGGAACCGCCGCTAACAGAGGGCGGAGCAGATTGATCCACACCCACCGAGGTGATGGGTGTGATCGAAAGGATTCGACGACTGCAGGTTCATATCTGGGAGAGAACCTGAGGCGGAATCGGAACCGGCAGGAAGGAGTAGCCAACAAGACTGTCCCAAAGGAGGGCCAGAGCGTCCATGGCGAAAGCCAGAGCATCTGGACACGGGGACACGAAAGTGTCCACTTGATGATTCCAACGAGCCGCAAAGAGATCGATGGAACCCGCCATGTGGAGCATCCACTCGGTGGAAAAGAACCTGCCCTGGTCCCGAATGTAAGCAACCACTGTCGAATTGTCGAATAACAGAAGGACCTGATGATTCGACAGGTGAGGGATCCACTGCCTGAAACTCAGAAGAGCAAGAAGCTCTGCTGGCTGATGTGTAGAGATGCCCAATCCTGGTCCCACATCCCGTGAAGGGAAAGACCTAGAGGATCCAACGTCGCACCCCATCCGAGATCGCTGACATCTGCCGTCAGAACGCGATCGGATGTGGGTAAGTCCAACAGGACACCCTGCGTGATCCACTGAACATTCGTCCAGTGGAGAAGGTGAGGATAAGAGAATCTGGTAACTGAAGCACCAGGTCCAGAGAATCGACATTCGGCCTCCAACGACTGAGCAGAAAGTGCTGGAGAGGTCTGACACGCAGCCGACCTAGAGGAATGAGATCCTTCACAGAACCGCAGAGACCGATCAGCCGGAGAATACTCCGTGCCATCGCGGATGTGGACTGGGACAGAGAGCAAAAGCTGAGAGAATCGCAGCCTTGGCCTGGGAAACCGCCACCAAATTGAATTGGGGGCGGAAAGCCATTCCCAGATGACAAAACGACTGAGAAGGGACCAGTTCCGACCTCCATTCGTTGAGTCTGAATCCAAGCGATGTGAGCAAGCTCGACAGAGTGGTGACATCCGACTCCAGTAAGGCAGCATTGGAATGCCTCTGGAGGATATCGTCCAGATATGCCGAAGTAGTCACCCTGGACTGTGTGCGATGGAAAGCTATCACATGCGACATCAGTCAGGCGAAGGCACAAGGAGCCAGGTTGAGGCTGAAAGGCATGGCCTTGAACTGGTAAACTCGCCCCAGAAAAGCGAACCTGAGATACTTCTGTGATGCCTGATGAATCGGAACGTGAAAGGAAGCATCTTGCAGGTAGAAGCTGAAAGCAAAATCTCCCTGGTGAATTGAACGGCGGACTGACCTGAAAGTCTCCATGCTGAACTTGGGAGCAATGATAGACTGGTTCAGGATACTCAGATTGATAACCAGTCGGAGTCGGCCGTCCTTCTTCGGCACCAAGAACAGGCGGGAATAGAACCCCACTGACTGAATGTTCTTGACGACCTCTATCGCCCCCTTTGTCAGGAGATTTTCTATCTCCATGGACAAAAGTTCACAATGTAAAACATCTGAAGGAACTGTGGTTGGAAGAGGCACCCTGGACAGAGTGGGGTGCCTTCAGAAGGATATTCGCAGCCCGGACCAAACAACATCTAACACCCAAGGATCGGATGTGATGGTGGCCCAACGGTCTGCGAACTCTGCTATCCTTCCTCCAACCTGGGACGAGTCAAGTGAGGACCTTCATTTCGAGCCCCGACGAGGCCCACGAGAGGAGAAACCACCTCCTCAACTGAATGAAGAATCCTGATACTTCCCTCTAGTCTGCCGACGCTTACCCTTACCCTTGAGTAAGAAGTAGAGGCGGTGGCAGAAGGATCAGCCTTTTGCTTCGCAGAGGAAGCAGAAGGGTACTTGTTAGGCTTGGAACAGCCCATGCCTCCCCTAGAAGGCTGATCAAGTTGAAGAAACAGCAGCTGATCTTTGGAATGACATAGGACGTCATCCTGGACCGTCGACACTGAACCATGGAAAAGTTGCAGACCTGCCAAAGAAGCAGATCGAAGAGTAGCTCGTTGCTCCTCAGGAAGGGATCGGCCTGTGTCCAGCACAGAGTCCCTTTCGAACTAATTCCAGATTAGCCGTGTTACAGGCATGCGTGTGAGTAAGATGCATGAGCACCTTGGACAGCACACACAAAGGAGCCTGTACCTCGTCAAACTTATCTGGAGGCAGATAAGCAGCTAAAGCTGAGACGACGTGATCTGAGAGAGAAAGCATACCAAGCATCTTTCTCGATAAGCCCAACATGGGCTCCAGAGTCGTCATCGGAATGACGGCAGACTTGGGCTTGGAAAGCCCGAGGGAATTGGAGTCCTGATCCAAAACCGTCAAAGTCTGGCAGACTGACGGATTGGCGGAATTGTAGTAATGATAACGCGCCAGAGGTAAAAAGGTGTCAACCCTGGTGAAGAACGGAGCCTTCATAGCCTTGGAACTCAGCTTAGAGTCCAAGGCTGAAAATGCTTCAACCAACTGTACCGACTGGCACGGTCGAAGACGCCCAGAAGCAGGTTGCTCCATAGGCTGTTGACGAGCGACCGATGATCGCGGCCTGGCTGACACTGTCGGGTGGTTTGATGGTTTGAGATCCGGAAGGAACCCAAACACAAAATCAAGTCCGAAGACTGCTGGCTCTCGACATCAAGCATGTCTGACTCTTCCCCTGAGTCGGAAGACACATAGCCCATCGTAGGCAAACCAGCCGATGCCTCCCATGGTGTCGGAACACCAGGGGGATCAGAAAGTGGCCTGTTTCCAATCCCGGGAGGCGGCGCCATAGGGGGTGCCTGGAAACCACTTGCTGCCTCGCTGGAAGCAACGGGAAGGCTCTTTGACAGAACCTGAGTAAGGAGAGGGCCTCCCTAAGCTCACTGCCCGTACTGGCCGGTTAAACAGGGGAGCGAACTGGCAAAAAGTGGCTTCACCTCTGACCCTCTTAACCAGTGAAGGGTCACAATCCTCCAAAACACCCGACGCGGGACGACGAGAGGCAGCCGAAACGTCTGAAGGCAGACGTGTATAGGGGTACAACACACCCTGAGGATCAACATAGCAGGAACTCATGAGAGTCACCGTGGATCTCTGCGGGGCAGAAGGTCCAGGCTGCACAAAAGATGTTGGTCCCCCAAAACTGGTCGTGTGGACAGAATGAGTGGACGGAAACGCCACGGAGTTCATAGTGTCCCCACTAAGAACATCCGAATCCAATAACACAACTGTGGTGCTCGACGGCGCAGAGACCACAGTAGAGGGTCCGGCCGGCAGCCACTTCCAACTTCACCGAGTTGAAGTCAGGGAAGGCTGAGGCTGATACCCCCACGTCTACACTCCCAGACACCGCAGCAGACCACTGCAGGTATAAAACAACTGTGCTCAATGGCTGAGAGGACAGTTCAGTAGGGGGTTCAGTCAGCAGCCACTTCCGACTTCGCCGAGTTGAAGTCGGGGAAGGCTGAGGCCAATACCCCACAACCATACTACAGACATCCCTGCAGACCCTTGCAGGGATAAGCCGAGGCCGGCTAAAAACAGTGCCCAATGACGTTGTAGACGGAACACCAGTAGCAGCAGATATGACGGGAGCTGTTGGAACTGGCGGGAAAGCAGAGAGAGCCACCTAGCTCGGCCTCCAAAGGAGGAGTCGCAACCCTAGTGACAGCCTCAGATGTCGACTGGAGAGGGCGCATAGTCCTGCAACCAGGCATCTCTTCACCAGAAATCCAACAGCTCCTGCAGTATCCACTACGGTAAAAAACTGCACATTCCCCACTGAAGGGGAATAACTCTCACCAGACATGGTCGAGTCGGGAAGCCCCGGAACGACAGCGTTTCCCACCCCCCGCTGGTGCGGGAGGAGCTGCACATCACCCACAGAGGAGGAGCAATTCTCACCAGACGTGGTCGAGTTGGGCGACCCCAAAACGACAGTGTCCCCCATCTCCCGCGGGAGCGGGAGGAGCTGCACACCCCCCACAGAGGGGGTAAAACTCACACCAGACGTGGTCGAGTCGGGAGGTTCCCGAAACGACAGTGCTCCACACACCCGCGGGTGCGGAAGAAACGGCCACGAGAACGCACCAAGGCGGGGGCAAAAGAAATTGCCCTAAAGGAACCGAACTGGAAATAACAGAGGTGAGAGCAGTAGAAGAAAAAGGTGAGCTCAACAGAAACAGAAAGTAGAAGAACACCCTCAACTACGAGAGAAGGTGGCAGAAATAAAACCGGTGGGTACACGACAGAACCCAGACGGTCGACAGGGACCGAAAAAACAGAAATTCAGCCCTCAACAGAGTGAAGAAATCCTGTCCAGACAGTTCCTGATTGACACCTAACTCCAATAACAATTAAATTCATCAACCGAAAAATTCATAATAATATACAATGAGAATGTGGTTGAAAATATAAACAAGAATATATAAAACACAGTCCTGTTATTATACGATCTTCAGATCCATAATTCCAGTCACAGGAAAACCATTATCGACGAGTTAAAATATCACTGTTATGGAGCAAGATGGCACACATCCACCACGTGTGCGGATAATCACAAGAATGACAAATTGACGCACTGTGCACTGTTTTACGGTAGCCGTGGATTTGTACTATGGAAGAGCATCCCGTACTGAGTGTGCGCTGATGACGCTCGGCCCAGTTTTGGCGTATTTTTTCCTGGTGTTCTTACACCACTTTTCTTTCCTAAATCTCTTGGGAAAGATTAAAATAGAGAGTATTTTATCCGAGTTAGGTTCTTCCACTGTAGTGCAAGCCTGTAGTAAACAACTGAGGTAGGTTGATAAGAAACAAAAGTCCCCGGGGGGGCCTGAGGGCGCTCACCTGACATGGTAGCCTAAATATCAACCCAGAGAATTGATTTCAAGTTGCATCTGCTCCTCCTAAGAAAAGCCTCCTACCAAATATCATAAGATTCTGACCAGTGGATCTAAAAAAAAGGATTTTTAAAGAATATTCCTCATATTGAACTAAGTTATAATTCGGGCTCTTACAGAGAACCCATATATGAACCCAGGGACTTGGCTTTAACAAACTTGAATCTCACCCCCCAAAGGATGCTGCACACCAAATATAAAAACATTCCGACTGCTGGATCTGAAGAAGAAGATTTTTAAAGAAAATTCCTCATTCTGAACTAAGTTACAATTCAAGCTCCCACAATGAGCCCAAATATGGACCTAGGGACATGGCTTGAACAAACTTGAATCTCACCCCCCTAAGGATGCTGCATACCAAATATCAAAACATTCCGACTGCTGGATCTGAAGAGGACATGGCTTGAACAAACTTGAATCTTACCCCCTAAGGATGCTGCATAAAAAATATCAAAAGCATTCATCTGCTGGATCTGAAGAAGATTTTTAAAGAAAATTCCTCATTTTGAACTAAGTTGTCATTCAGGCTCCCATAGTGATCCCAAATGTGAACCAAGGGACTTGGCTTGAACAAACTTGAATCTCAGCCCCCTAAGATTGCTGCATGCCAAATATCAAAACATTCCGACTGCTGAATCTGAAGAAGATGATTTTTAAGAAAAATTCCTCATATTGACTAAGTTATAATTCGGGCTCCCACAGGGAGCCCAAATAATCCAGGGACTTGCCTTTAACAAACTTGAATCTCCCCCCTAAGGATGCTACACACCACATATCAAAACATTCCGACTGCTGGATCTGAAAAAGAAGATTTTTTAAGAAAATTCCTCATTTCGAACTAAGTTACAATTCAAGCTCCCACAGTGAGCCCAAATATGGACTTAGGGACATGGCTTGAACAAACTTGAATCTCATCTCCCTAAGGATGCTGCATACCAAATATCAAAACATTCCGACTGCTGGATCTGAAAAAGAAGATTTTTAAAGAAAATTCCTCATTTCGAACTAAGTTACAGTTCAAGCTCCCACAGTGAGCTCAGATATGGACCTGGGGACATGGCTTGAACAAACTTGAATCTCACACCTCTAAGGATGCTGCATACCAAATATCAAAACATTCCGACTGCTGGATCTGAAGAAGATTTTTAAAGAAAATTCCTCATTTTGAACCAAGTTATAATTCGGGCTCCCACAGTGAGCCCAACTATGAACCCAGGGACTTGGCTTGAACAAAATTGAATCTTACCCCCCTAGCATGGTGCATACCCAATATCAAAAGATTCTGCCTGCTGGATCTTGAGAAGAAGATTTTCAAAGAAATTTGACTGAAATGCACTAAGTTCAAATTTGGGCACCCATGCTGAGCCCAAATATGAACCCAGGGGGGCTGGTTTGAACAAACTTGAATCAGATCCACCCCACAATGTTGCATACCAAATATCAAAAGATTCTGCCTGCTGGATCTGGAGAAGAAGATTTTTTAAGAAATTTGCCTGAAACTGCACTAAGTTCGAATTCAGGCTTCTATAGTGAGCCCAAATATGAATCCAGGAGGCCGATTTGAACAAACTTGAATCAGATCCACCCCACAATGTCGCATACCAAATATCAAAAGATTCTGCCTGCTGGATCTGGAGAAGAAGATTTTTAAAGAAATTTGCCTGAAATGCACTAAGTTCCAATTCGAGCTTCTATAGTGAGCCCAAATATGAACCCAGGGGGCCGATTTGAACAAACTTAAATCAGATCCACCCCACAATGTTGCATAACAAATATCAAAAGATTCTGCCTGCTGGATCTGGAGAAGAAGATTTTTAAAGAAATTTGCCTGAAATGCACTAAGTTCCAATTCGAGCTTCTATAGTGAGTCCAAATATGAATCCAGGGGGCCGATTTGAACAAACTTGAATCAGATCCACCCCACAATGTTGCATACCAAATATCAAAAGATTCTGCCTGCTGGATCTGGAGAAGAAGATTTTTTAAGAAATTTGCCTCAAATTTTCTAAATTCGAATTCGGGCTTCTATAGTGAACCCAAATATGAACCCAGGGACTCAATTTGAACAAACTTGAATCTGACCCCCCTAGAGATGTTGTATACCAAATATGAAAGAATTCCGCCTGGCGGATCAGAAGAAGAAGATTTTTTTTTATTTTGGAAAGAAGTTCATGGGTGCTATCAGAGTTATGCCCCCCGTGGTGCCCCCTGTGGGCGTGGCAACTTTATTTGAACAAACTTGAATTGACATATAATAGGGAACATGCACAGCAAATTTTGTTGAATTTGGTCCAGTAGTTTGTGAGAAGTCGATAATGTAAAGTTTACGACGGACGGACGGCCGGACGGACGGACAGACAGACAGAAGGTGATTAGTAAAGCTCCCCTTGAGCTTCGGTCAGGTGAGCTAAAAATACACAACAACTTTATATTTATTCTGGGTTCCTGTTTTGACAATAAGATCAAACTATGTCTGATGGAACCAAACATTTTACACCTGAGTGGCTGTTCAATTTTCCAAAGTACTGACCATATTAAAGCCACATTACCTACTTTGACAGGGGGCTAATCCCTCTCAATGACGTTTTGAAATACATAGCTAGCAAGTGAATAAACATGAAAAGGATAGGATTTACATTACAAGTCCTTGAAGATAAAATATATTTTGATGAAGGCAAAAATCAATGATTAAGCATGTATTAATGAGAGTTCATACACCTTTTCTACTAAGAACTTCTATAACTTTTTCAAAACTTATCAAGAAGTTTAGAGAACAATTTTCCAAAACGCCCAGTTGAAAAAATTCCTAAACATTTCCATACTTAATAATTGTAGATAAATCATATATCAACCTTTGCAAAATATAATATTAGAATCAAAGGCTATGACTCAATATTAGAGTCATGGATTGTGACATCATACTACAACAAGTCAGTGACTGAACTGAAATACTGATGAAAGACAATTTGTGAGTATAGAATACAAAATCTCAAGTCATCGCCTGAGAGATGAAACATATGTGAGAGCCTGAAAAAGTGCTAGGATTTCTATATAAGCCCCATGGTAAGAACTAAACCCTCAACAGTGCATGCACCACTCATACTCTCCCCTAGGAAACGGTTCAAATTTCTGAGACAGTTGATCTGGAAAGCTGTTGATACTAGACAAATTTTTTTCATAAAATGACCAATTCACACCTGGCCCGTCCATTCTGATTTGGAGAAGTTATCTTATATTCAAGTTATTTTCACTGAGTATATCCTCAAAGTGTGGTGTGACAATGTCATTTGTAGTAGCGAGTCCAAGAAAAGCAGACGTCAGATATCTAATGACAACAGTTCTATCTTCCTCCTGAAAAGAGCAAATATGAACACTCATCTGCTTATTTGACTTTTCTTGTTCAAAACTGTTGGTCCTGACATTTTTATCGATTTCAACAGCTGTTTTTAGAAATAATCTTCTAAACAGAATACTGCTAAGTAGGACCTTTTCCATTCATCACATGCGAATTGCTGGCCAATGTCACAGTCTGGAAGCATTTGCTTGCCCACAAAGATTCTGTCCTCAGTACATCTACCTTGATAACATTTGAAATTGTTTGAGAAGCTGCTGCCATTTTTTTTGTCACAGAACTCTTGGTTTTCATTTAAGATGTGTAGAATGAGTCTATTGTAAGACAAAAACATAAAAAGATCCATTATTGTAACTAATAACATAAAATGACAAAGCCACATCATAATATTGCCTGCTCCTCTCAAGATGTGTGTAAAAACATCTTCAAAACAAAACAGTCCAGGACAGGAAGAGTGTGATATGTCAGGCCTTGTATTTTAGGGTGAGTGTTCAATTGCTCACACCTAAAACTAGAGTGAAAAATATCTAAGGTGAGTGGTATACAGCTCACCTCAATTCTGAAATCCTGACCCTAATCAGAGCTTGCAAGCCTCAGATATTAGTTGTCTCTTGGTGCAATGACTTTAATGAAATGTAGCTTAACTTGTGTGTTGTGTTTGATGAAAAAGATAATGTTCAATGTTTATGAAAGGATTATGAAATAAGACAAGAATTGTGATAATTGGGAATATGTTCATTTCTGTTCCCTGTATGCTATGTTTATGATAAAAATAATGAGGTGTACACTGTACTAAAGAGCTGAGGGGTGGGTTAATATGACCTCACAGTTAATGTATGTGGCCCTCACTGTTAACGTATATCAACAAAAGTTACCAAGTTACAGTGCAATTATTCCAAAACGAGTCATCCTATCAAGTTATATTAAAATTCTTTCATAAATATGGCCTGTAGACTGTGCTAAAGGTTTTCGGGCTTCGGGCCCCTGCAGCCGTCAGTTTCCCAATTGCGTCCAAAGGGAATGTTCTCATCTAGACATTATATGAAGTCAACCTACCAAGTTACAATGAAATCCAATCATAAATATGACCTGTAGACTGTGCTAAAGGTTTTCGGGCTTCGGGCTCGGGCAGCCATCATGGTTGAATGATCGCAACCAAAGGGGACAATCTCATCTGGGTATCATCTGGAGTGATCCTACGAAGTTACAATGAAATCCCTTCATAAATATGACCTGTAGACTGTGCTCACGGTTTTCGGGCACTTGCAGCCATCACAGCTGACCAATCACGACCAAAAGGGGATGTCATCATATAGACATTATATGGAGTCAACCTAATAGGTTACAATGAAATCCTTCCATAAATATGACCTTTTACCTATGCTAAAGGTTTTTGGGCTCGGGCATCCATCAAGGCTGAATGATCGCGATCAAAATGGGACGTTCTCATCTAGACATTATGTGGAGTCATCCTACCAAGTTACAATGAAATCCCCTCATAAATATGACCTGTAGACTGTGCTAAAGGTTTTCGGGCTTCGGGCACCATTAGCCGTCACAGTTGCCCAATCATGTCCAAAAGGGGACGTTCTCATCTAGACATTATATGAAGTTAACCTACCAAGTTACAATGAAATCCCTTCATAAATATGACCTGTAGACTGTGCTAAAGGTTTTTCGAGCTTCGGGCTCGGGCAGCCATCATGGCTGAATGATCGCAACCATAGGGGACAATTTCATCAGGGTATCATCTGGAGTGATCCTAAGAAGTTACAATGAAATCCCTTCATAAATATGACCTGTAGACTGTGCTCAAGGTTTTCGGGCTTCGGGCACTTGTAGCCATCACAACTGACCAATCACGACCAAAAAGGGATGTCATCATCTAGGCATTATATGGAGTCAACCTAACAGGTTACAATGAAATCCTTCCATAAATATGATCTTTTGCCTATGCTAAAGGTTTTTGGGCTTGGGCACCCATCAAGGCTGCATGATCACGATCAAAATGGGACGTTCTCATCCAGACATTATTTGGAGTCATCCTACCAAGTTGCAATGAAATCCCTTCATAAATATGACCTCTAGACTGTGCTAAAGGTTTTCGGGTTTCGGGCCCCTGTAGCCGTCACAGTTGCCCAATCACGTCCAAAAGGGGACTTTCTCATCTAGACGTTGTATGAAGTCAACCCACCAAGTTACAATGAAATTCCTCAATAAATATGACCTGTAGATTGTGCCTAAGGTTTTCGGGTTTTGGGCTCGGGCAGTCGTCACGGTTGGCAGATCATGCCCAAATGGGGAAATTCTCATCTAGACATCATAAGGAGTCATCCTACCAAGTTACAATGAAATCCTTCCACATTAAACATGACCTGCAGACTATGCTAAAAGTTTTTGGGTTTCGGGCTTGGGCAGCCATCACAGTTGATAGATCATGCCCAAAAGGGGACATTCTCATCTAGGCATCCTACCAAGTTACAATGAAATCCCTTCATAAATACGACCTGTAGACTGTGCTAATGGTTTTCGGGTTTCGGGCTCAGGCAGCCATACCGGTTGCCCGATCGCGACCAAAAGGGGACGTTCTCATCTAGACATGACCCCAAACCTGCATATGAAATTTCGTGACGATCAGACAAGAACTGCGGGGTGTAGCCCGTGCTAAAGGAAAATGTGAACAGACATCACAGACTCACAGACTTCCGCACATGGAATGGCAATAGCTTGTCTTGACTTGTCAAGTTAAGCTAAAAATCACTCATGTTGAGGAAAATTTTGAGTATGAGGTGTGCAATAAATCAAACACACATTTCTTTCTGAAAGTACTGCATGTAATGCAATGCAAAAAATCAGTCAAAGTAAGATCAATGCAGTTTCAAATCTCATAAATACCAGTTATGTCATACAAGTTAACAACAATCAAATCTTACTATTCTGACAATATTTTGGAATGCAGTAAACAAACTTCTGAGTTTCCAAATAAAAATGTATTGTCATTCCATCGGTCATTCTAAATAAAGAAGAGTATTAAAAATAAGACCATCTAATGACTTTCCTATCTCCCCTTGACTTTTCTGCCTGTAACATGCATAAAATGAGCATTTTACTGATACTGCAAGTTGGTATAGCTTATTTTTCATATAGGACAGAATAGAATTGTTTTCATTTGATAATTTAATTTCTACATATGATGGAATAGCTTCCACATTTTAGCTCCAGACACCAAATTTCAGCTTGACATCTCTGAAAATGAAAAAATTTATAGTAATTTATATATTTTTTCTACTTGCCAATCACCCAGACTTAGCTGGTGCTAACTCCTAAAAATTCAGGACCAAACACAAATTTTGCCCCTCCCCCCCACCCCCCCAATCTCCGAAATTTGGATCAATGATCAAATGGTATGAGTTCCTAACTCATGGGAGGGCCATCCCTGTCTGGGTCATTGGTAAGTATAAAAAAATATATAAATTACTATAAATTTTTTCATATTTTAATACTATACCAATGACCCAGACTTAGCTGAATAGAAAAAAAGGCTGGAGGGCCTAGGACATAAAGGAAAATCCAATAGGCTCAATTACATAAAAACAGAATTATCCCCTCAAGGAGAAAAGGAGAAACAGGATTTACATATATCCTTCTTGTTTATACAAAAAAAAAAAAGAAAGACATATTACCAATCCGTAATTGAGCACAATAACATCAATGATCTCTATTAACATCCAGTATAACCCTTTATACTAATTTTTTTAAAGGAAAGCCAATAAATAAAGATAGTCCAGAGAATGAGACTCTTTATATTCATTTAAAAGTGTCCGAGGATTGTATATTAACGCTCGTATGACATGTGACATATACAAATGCTTCACACTGAGCTACACTTTAAAAATATTACATAAATGAGATAAACATTAGCTTTACACTTTAAAACCATCCCAGCACCGACTCGGAATTACCAACTCCAGAGGAGGTATTCCCTTGCCTGCTTTTCACTATAAAGCAGGTGATATAAGGGAATACCATTCCCCCCCCCCCCCCCCATTCCCCTTGCTCTGGGTCAATCATCCCAGAATGAAGGGGGCAGCAGGACAGAGTCACTGCTGGAACAGAAAGCCTGCATAACTATAGTTGCAACTGTTTAGTGGACAACATTCTGAGCAACAGATAAACAATGCAGGTCACCAGAAATAGACTCAATATTTCTAAGGTAAAAATTTGTGAACGTAGAAGGCTGAGACCAGTATGCAGCCTTCATCAAATTGGTAATAGCAATACTATTAGCATAAGCCCAAGATGTAGACAGTGCTCTCACTTCATGTGCTGAAATCTTAAGCACAGATTGCTGAGTAGAAGATAATTTTTCATAAGCAGTACGAATAGTTAATTGAATCCACCTTGAAGTAGAATGGACCGTGATGTCCCTTCTATTAGGCAGCAGAGACAGAAATGTTTTCGTTCCGGTCTGATAAACACAGATTTACGTTTGTAAATAAGCATAGCTCTAACTGGACACAGCAATGGCCTATGGCCGTCTGAGGTCGGAAGAGCCTTAATAACAACAGGCTCAGGGTACTTATTAGGGGTACTTTTTAGGAGCCTGATTCTTAGCCAAAAATCCAACATTGGTAGTCAAAGTAATAGTATTACCAACACTACGATAGTGAGAATCATCAACAGATAGAGCATGAAGATCACTAACTCTTCTAGCAGAAGAGAACGCTAAGAGAAAAGCTGTCTTATAAGATAAGTATTTGAAGTCTACAGTGTCAAGGGGTTCAAATGGCACTTCTTTTAGCTTCAGAAGAACCAAAGTTAAATTCCACTTAGGAATTAACCTAAGGGTTCTAGGTCTATTTATCGAAAAGTTTTTAACTAACTTAGAAAAAGAGACATTAGATCCAATTTGTAAGCTATCATGATGAGCATAAGTATCCGATAGCATAGACCTATAACCCTTAATAGTTATTGGCTGCAGTTTGATCTCGTCAAACAAGTAGACCAAAAATTAGCAATGTCTGGAATGTAGGGATCATAAATATCAACAGAATGATCCCTACACCACCGTGAGAAAACCTTCCACTTAGCAGCATAATTTAGTGAAGAGGAGGTCCTCCTACAGTTAGAAATTGCATCCACTGCTCATCCTGTAAATGCTTGCCATGCAAGAAGGACCGCACAACGGAAATACCTGAAGGTTGATACCTTGCGGGTTGTGATGCAGTGTGCACGATTTCTGCTGCAAAAGAAGATCCTCCTGTGGAGGAAGCTTCCGCGGCATGTCCCACAACAGACACCTGAGTCGATATATCCATGGTCTCTGGGGTGACAGAGATGCTACCAACAGACTCTTGCAGTGAGATTGCTTATTTAGCAATATCTGCTGAATCAACGGAGCTGGAGGATACGCGTATCCTATCATTCCATCCCAAGAGAACGAGAGGGCGTCTACTGCAAATGCTCGAGGATCTGGGCATGGTGACACATACGTCTGCAACTGATTATTGAGATGTGTCGCAAATAAGTCTATCATAGGACGCTCCCATTGGTAGCAAATCTGATTGAAAACACGTTTGTTGAGAGTCCATTTTGACGGCAACATACAACCTTTCCAAGAAAGGGAGTCTGCTAGAACGTTCAGACAACCCGGAACATGACGGACCGACAGGAGAACTTGATGCTCTAGGACAAACAGAAGGATTTATTCCATTAAGCGGAACAACGGAATGGAATGAGTGCCTCCCTAGTTCCGAATATACGCTACCACTGTCGAATTGTCGGACAGAATTTGAAGATGTGAATTCTGAATAATGTTCATCCAACGACGTAGCAAGCCAAATTGACATCATCTCTTTGATGTTTATGTGCTTGTTTAGGAACTGTGGATCTCAAAGACCCTGGCACCTCAAATTTGTTGGGCTCAAAGTTGCGCCCCAACCTGTTTGACTGGCATCCGTCATAATCGTAAAACTCGGATCCGGCAATTGCAGTGGAACTGCCCGAGTTAACCACTGAATTTCTGCCCAAGTCTGAATCTCTTGTTTCACTTGATCCGACAAGACGATGTTCGTTTCGAGCGAATGAACCTTCATACTCCAATTCTGAGTCAAAAATATTTGGAGAGGCCGAGTGCGTAGCCACCCCATCGGAATAAGATCCGTCGCGGCTCCGCACAAACCAAATCTATCAGTCGCATGAATTCTCTCGCTGTTACTACATCTGAGTGAAGACAAAAGGGAGCGCAACAACTGATTAATTCGCTCTGGTTAACGGCAGATGAACAAAATTGTTGTGCATCTCAAAGCTCATTCCCTGGTGGGTGAATGACTTGGACGGCACGAGATCCGACTTCTTTTCGTATACTATGAAACCGAGACGTCGGAGCAGCTGAAGCAGACTCTGAACATCATTCTGAAGTGTTAACTCGTTGCCGTACCTCTGAAGAATGACATCCAGGTAGGCCGACGTACCACAGACGAATGAGCTCGGAAATGAGTCATTATCAAGTTCATTATTCGAGTGAAAGCCCAGATTGCTAGATTCAGACCAAACCACATAGCTCGGAACTGAAAAACGACCCCTAGGACAGCAAAGCAAAGATACTTTCTGAACGCCGGATGTACCATGACGTGAAAGTACGCATACTTTGAGATCTATGCTTGCAGCATAATCGTTCACTCAAATGCTCGCTCTGACCGATCGGATGGTTTCCATATAAAATTTTGGAGCCACGACCAGCTTGTTTATCCAGCTCAGGTCTAAGACTGGAAGAAACGAGCCGTCTGGTTTTGGAACCAGGAACAGATGACTGTAGAAACCTGGAGATTCCTGGTTTTACGACCTGTATCCCATTCTTCTACAGAAGAGATTGGACTTCTGATAGAAGCAAATCTGTTTTCTGAAGATTTGCCGGAAGCTGAGTCCAACGTGGAGGTCGAGTTAACGGAGTTTTCCTAGAAGAACCGTTTTAGACCTTTGGAAATAACCCACTACATCCATGGTTCGTCCGTAATTGACAACCAATTGGATGAGAATCTTGACAGCCTTCCATCCACTGGAATGCAATAGAGGTTTAGGCCATCACCTCCTGGACCTGCAAGGCTTGTGGGAGGAGAAACTACGTCCTCCTTGACCTGCACCTCACCCAGTCGACCTAGGGGCGTCTGACCGGTTGTCTCGGCCAGCATACGACCCCTACCTGATTTGCTACTCTAACGGTCTCTGGAGTAAAACATAGAGGCTTTCTTAGATCCTCTATAGGAACTTTCCTTGGACGTACTCAGCCCAGAAGTGCCTGCCTTACTCCCCTCTGCTGATTCCGACTTTCGCGAAGTGGAATTAAAAGGCAGAGAGTCCGAAGCTTTCCAAGTAATCTGTTGATAGATTGAGAAGCTCTCTGGAGACCGGAGCGATTCGAAGAGAGTTTTTCACCTTACTATCCACTCTTGTGGATGCAGCCAGGGCAGCATCACGTCAAAGTAACTCCAGATTGCCACTGATAGGGCGGAATTATACGTGGAATATGCTATGGCCCTCGAAAGAACTCTCAAGGTTAAGTTTGAACATCCTGGAATTCTTTTCCATCGAGACGTAGTGATAATGCTCTGGTAAGGTGATCTGCGTAAGATAAAGCGTCTAAACTGATTGTTAGACGAGTTTGTCATCTCCAACATACTGGAAAGAAACAACATAGACACTGGCAACAACAACTTCAAGTCATCTGCCTGGCCGTCTAAATGCAGAGGAACTCTCGGCATGCCCTGTCCCCGCCGTCTCAATTCTATTTCTATAATAGATGAAAGGCAGCTGTAGAGCAAGTGATGATAAGAAACCGGATTGCCAGTCTTAGAGGCTAGCTTGAATATAGCATCAATAAGAAGATCAAATGTCCGTGTGACATTTCTGGACTGGGTCGGACACTCAGGCGCAATGTCCCTATTCCGGCCGAAAAAATCTGTGTCCAGTGACACTATCGGTCACTTATCTATCAGGTAACGGAGCACCTTGGTCCGGAGGAACAACTTCTGGAAGGTGTTGCCAGATGAAATCTATGGCCACCTTATGTTGTTCGGAAAGGGAAAATGCCAGCTCCGCTTTCCCTTTCACCATCCGTCTAGACCACAAGAATCTTGGTCGTCCCTTACTACTCTGCAGGGGAGCGAACCAACCCAGCTTCCTCAGACAGATCCTGTTCTGAAAAGTTTCTGACGGCGCTGGGATGCTGCGATTAATTGCGCTATCAGTGATAGCAAGTCCGTCACGGAGGCCTGTGAAGTCACGGTCTTACGTAAATTAGCTGCTGGAAGCTCCTGGGATGTTAATTCCTGCATACTTCTTATGTGAATGTCCCGACTGGAAAGCCCTCGTGTCCTTGGCTAGCAGATGGCGTGACCTGGTCGACGTGGCTATCTGAATGTTTTCTATAGCTGCTTGCAGCAGTCAAAGTATGACAAATTTTGTTCTATATGTTATTATTAAAAGTTTAACCCTTGGCAGATTTGAGACTTCCCATAAGGGTACTGTCAGAATAATTGTTATTTTCGCCAACGTTCTAGTACATGCACCTTCTCAGCACTGGGGCCATATTGTCTCAAAACCTTTTCCATGAGAGGATTGGGCCTTCATCCAAGAACAATTTTGCTGTTATATATTTTATTCAAAGTTTTAACCTTCACCCAGTTTTCGGGCCTTGAATTTGAGTGCCCTAAAATTCTTCATAAAATTGGCTAATTTGGGGCTCACTTTTCTTCCATTTTCGAAAGGAATATCGAAAAATGATTTACATCGTATTTACAATTGCCTACCGAGCATATTTGCTGTTGTAAGTTTGGTTGTAAAGTTTAACCATATGCTCATTCTGTTTGCATAAATATAGGTGCAGTTTTCAGAATTTGGTAAGTTTAAGTGACGATTTACTCCATTCCTAATTGATTGAGCGCTGAACGTTTTCTATGGCTGTATGCAGCAGTCATAGTATTACAACTTTTGTTTTATATGTCATTATTAAAAGTTTAAACGTTGGCAGATTTGAGACTGCCCATATGGGTATGGTCGGAATAATTTTAATTTTCATAAAAGCACTGAATATTGATAAGCATGCTGTGGTAGTTTGGAATAGAATATCCGAAAATGCTTTCGAAATTCGGATTCACAGTTCAATTCCAAGAATATTTCCTGATATAAGGTTGCTGTAAAGTTTAACGCAATCCCTGTCTCAGATGCATAATGGTAGATGCCGTCGAAAAAAACGAATTTTTTCAGAGTTTTGTAGGTTTAAGTGACAATTTACTCCATTCCTAATTCATTGAGCGCTGAATGTTTTCTATGCCTGCATGCAGCAAGCATAGCATGACAACTTCTGTTTTATACGTCATTATCAAAAGTTTAACCCTTGGCATATTTAGGAGTTCCCATGTGGATATAGTTGGAACTAGAACTATCACTGAAGGTGATTAATACCCCCGCTTTGGGTTTTTAGAGGAATGCACTTCTGATCATGTAGGCGAAGGCCATAAGGAAATGTATACATAAAGATCATTTTTTGTTGTTGAAATTTGTATTTGCATGTGGCCTTCCACAGAACAGCACTGAATACTTAAAGAGCCCACAGATATATGGTTTACATTTGGAAAAACACATTTACAATGTGCAACATGTAATCAAAATCGGTTCATTAATGTAGGAGGAGTTGCGCACACAAGAATTTGTTCGAACGGAAAGACATAATAAATCTAAGTCAAAGGGAGATAACCTGGTTAAAATTGTCGTAGATCAAAAATCTTGGAATATGCGCATGTTCACTTAGTATTGATAATGTGAGAAAAGTTTTGTCCAAATTGATTGATAAATGTAGGAGGAGTTGCACGCACAAGAATTTCATGTAGAAACCCATAATAAATCTAAGTTAAAGGGAGATAACCTAGTTAGAAGTGCCACAGCTCAAAAATTTTGGAATATGCGCATGTTCACTTAGTAGTGATGATGTCTGTAAACTTTCGTCCAAATTGATTGATAAATGTAGGAGGAGTTGCGCACACAAGAATTTCATGCAGAAACCCATATTAAATCAAAGTTCAAGAGAGATAACCTGGTTAAAATTGTCGCAGATCAAAAAGTTTGGAATATGCACATGTTCACTTAGTAGAGATGATGTTTGAAAGGTTTCATCAAAATCGGTTCATTAATGTGGGAGGAGTTGCGCACACAAGAATTTGTTCGAACGGAAAGACATAATAAATCTAAGTCAAAGGGAGATAACCTGGTTAAAATTGTCGCAGATCAAAAATCTTGGAATATGCGCATGTTCACTTAGTAGTGATGATGTCTGAAAAGTTTTGTCCAAATTGACTGATAAATGTAGGAGGAGTTGCGCGCACAAGAATTTCATGTAGAAACCCATAATAAATCTAAGTTAAAGGGAGATAACCTAGTTAAAATTGCCACAGCTCAAAAATTTTGGAATATGCGCATGTTCACTTAGTAGTGATGATGTCTGTAAACTTTCGTCCAAATTGATTGATAAATGTAGGAGGAGTTGCGCACACAAGAATTTCATGCAGAAACCCATATTAAATCAAAGTTCAAGAGAGATAACCTAGTTAAAATTGTCGCAGATCAAAAAGTTTGGAATATGCACATGTTCACTTAGTAGAGATGATGTTTGAAAGGTTTCATCAAAATCGGTTCATTAATGTAGGAGGAGTTGACCACAGAAGAATTTGTTCGAACGGAAAGACATAATAAATCTAAGTCAAAGGGAGATAACCTGGTTAAAATTGTCGCAGATCAAAAATCTTGGAATATGCGCATGTTCACTTAGTAGTGATGATGTCTGAAAAGTTTTGTCCAAATTGATTGATAAATGTAGGAGGAGTTGCGCACACAAGAATTTCATGTAGAAACCCATATTAAATCAAAGTTCAAGAGAGATAACCTGGTTAAAATTGTCGCAGATTAAAAAGTTTGGAATATGCACATGTTCACTTAGTAGAGATGATGTTTGAAAGGTTTCATCAAAATCGGTTCATTAATGTAGGAGGAGTTGCGCACACAAGAATTTGTTCGGATAGAAAGACACAATAAATCTAAGTCAAAGGGAGATAGCCTGGTTAAAATTGTCGCAGATCAAAAATCTTGGAATATGCGCATGTTCACTTAGTAGTGATGATGTCTGAAAAGTTTTGTCCAAATTGATTGATAAATGTAGGAGGAGTTGCGCACACAAGAATTTCATGTCCGGAAAGACGTACGGACGGACGTACGGACGGACGGACGGACGTACGGACGTACAGGGCGATTCCTATATAGCCCCCACTTCTTCGAAGCGGGGGTATAATAATTGTTATTTTCGTAAAATCAATCCCTGAATATATTGGTAACCGTGCAGTGGCCTTTCAGTGGTGCTACATGAAGCCGCAAATAGTTAAGGTTGAAAAGTTCATCAAATAGACAAATATAATACCTAACTCAGCCGGTGACAGGTAAATAATGAATGGAAAAGTCGTTGAGTTGAGAATGAAGTAGGGACGAATTGTGCCCTCGGTTTCCACCTGATTCACGGCATTTCCATGCGGTGTCGGCACTTGACAAAGATACTAAACTGTCGGGCAGGGGCAGTAGGAAACATTCTGAGAATTTCAAGTTGCTGCCTTGCATGATCGGGACATAATTGGAATATATCCAACATTGTATCTGTCGGATATATTCCAATTATGTGAATTTATGTCCCGATCACTTCACCCCGACTGTCCGCATGGAGGCATTATGACGCCGTGTACTAAGGCATACTGCACGTAAATGGTGTGCATGTCTTCAACCAATCTAACCCTGCCTGTGCTACAGTGCGGAGGCACTATGTTGGGGAGCTGGCAGCTGCTCGTCATTGCTCGGTGGTTCTCTCTGGGTACTCCGGCTTCCTCCACCCATACAACTGTCACCGACAGAATATGACCTTGGCTTTTAATGTGTCGTTAAAACTTAATAAATAAATAAATAAATAAATAAATAAATAAATAAATAAATAAATAAATAAATAAATAAATAAATAATTCCAGTACCAGTTTTGCTCGTACAAATATTAGTACCGCCAGACAAAATTCATTTTCTGATTAATTTCATACTTTTCTGTACTCACCTTCCCTGAGTAAGATTGGTATACCTTTTCAATCTCAGATTTAACCCTCAAGCACAATGAGAGTGAGAATAAGTGAACCATTTGGAAATACCCAAATTATCCAACTTTGGTTGTTCTCTACTATCATGTTGGAATGGGTTAATTTGAGACACTTTGCTTTGCTATTTCCAGAGATGTTTAATCAATAAATCCGGCTTTAGTTATGTTCCGGGACTTAATGAAGCATGTGCTTTGGCCACTTAAAAATGGCACTGTCTGCAAAAAATAACTTTGAGTGAATTCTCACTTGTCCAAAAACAAAAAGGAAAGAGCTCTTTGAGATTTCCATAACTGCTTTCAAAAATCAATGGGGAACAAATTTTGTGTTATATGTTTTGGTGTTCCGTGTTATCCAACACCAGTTTGGCTGTACAAATATGAATACCGCCAGGAAAGAAAGCACATTTTCTCAGTGTTAGACTGTTTGACTTCTATGATAGAGGTCCCGAGTTTGATCCCTATCTGGGATGACCCACGTAATGTCCTTGGGCAAGGCACTTTATCCCGGTTGCCAACATGGGGGCACAATGATGCCATGTACTAAGGCGTGCACATGTCTTCAACCGCTGGTACCCTGCTTCAGCAGAGCTTGAACATAATTAGAATGTTGAGCTGACAGTTGCTCGTCGGTGCTCGGTGGTTCTCTCTGGGTCCTCCGACTTCCCCCCACCCGTAAAACTGACACGGTCACGATTAGCCATTGTGGATAAGTATGTGACCATAAACACCAATAAATAAATACCGTCAGGGAAACCCTCTGTGAAATAATAGCAAAGTAGTAATGTAATGCAAGAAATATTAACAAGCTGTTCAACATCCCTTTAATCAACTCATTTTGACTTGAACTGTACCCATCAATGTGTATACTAGCTCTCTAGATGGTTTAAACCATATCAAATAAACAACTAATTTGTGTGTGACAGTAACTCATATTACATGTATTTCATTGTATCTGAAATAGATATGTTGGAAAAATTTTGAAATCATGGAGTAGGAAGCTTTCCCTCGTTTGTTGATAAATCCCACACATTCACAAACAGATAGAATGATAGAGAATAAATTAATTATTGATATTTAAGGTCACTTTCAGCATCTACAGCTATATCATGACCATAATATAGGTATTTATTCAAGTCCAGGTATTCATTGCGTATAGGTCTATTTTTCAGGGGGGGGGGGGGGGGGGATGAACGCTTTTAGCCCGAAAAAGTTGAATTTCAGGACGAAATGCCAAATGTGGGTATGGGAGGGAGGGGGTCTCCCTCCCATTGAGTACCTGGAGAGAACCACTGAGCAATGGCAAGCGACTCAGAGTCCCCATCACAAAAGCAGGGTTAGCATTGGTTGAAGACAAGTGCACCCTCACAGTACCCTCTAACACATCGCCATCATGCCCCCCCCCCCCCACCCCCCCTCCAACGTGGGAAATTCATCTCTACCTTCTCAGCCACCGTGCCCCCGTAATATGCAGGAATAGAGCTCTTTATGTGTACTTGTGTGGTTATAAATGAATAATATTAATGTGGATACGGTTCCACTGAATCAACTTGTACAGTATAATGGTCAGTTTACTTGCTACTTCTAAGTGATGAGATAGGAAAACAACATTTCGTGTGGAAAACCAAAATGTTTTGTGGTCATTTCTGGCAACTAAATTGTCTGAAATTTTCTGGCATATCAGCTGAAAAATCGGCTCCTTCCTGACTCAGGGGTGGGTTGGGGCACAGTCTTTCATGAAACCCCGGCCTGTACGCCCATAATTCATATGTACTAATTTTTTCCAAAGCAGAAAGGACATCGCTTGTTTTGCTTTCTATGAAAATATTCTGTAATTATTGAAGAGCAAATTTTGTGTTAAATGTTTTGGTGTCCTGCTGTATCTCAAATATCTGTTTTGGCTGCATAAAAACTAGTAGCATCACAAAAACTTTGATTTCTACTAAATTTTCTGTTTTCAAAACTGATCGATAGTTTTGTGTACAATACAGTTTGCCTTTTCACATTAAAAAGTTGGGAAAGCCCGTAATTTGTCCAACAAATTACAATTCTCTAGTTTTAACGGAGATTTATAAGCACAAATATCAGAGAGATGTTACTAATTTTAGAGCCAAACAAAGAATGAGGATTTTGGCTCCAATTTCAGACTTCCCTGACACTGAGCATGCTCAGTGGATAAAAGTATGGAGGACCACATAGGACATATATTTTTTGGATTTTGATGCAAATTTTGGGGATGGGGGGGGGGGGGGGGGGGCAAAATTTGTGTTTGGCCCTAGAATTTTAAGAGTTAGCAGCCTAAGTCTGGGTCATTGGTAGAGTATAAAAATATTAATTAAGGCCCCATAACTCTGTACGAAAAATCAGACTGGGCCAGTTTTCAAACTTGCTTGAGATATTATTACAAAAGACCTACATGGAAAATATTAGTAAAATCAGAGAAAGTTTATTCAAGCTATTGAGCTAACAAGCTCAAAATGTGTAAAAATTTACTAATTAAGGTCCATAACTCTGTAACGAAAAAAAGGGCCGACCAGTTTTCGAACTTGCTCTAGATTTTATTGCAAAAGAGCTGTATGGTAAATATTAGTCAAATCGGAGAATGTTTGTTCAAGTTATTGTGCTAACAAGCTCAAAATTCATAAAATATTGACTAAGGCCCACAACTCTGTAACAAAAAATCAGACTGGGCCAGTTTTCGAACTTGCTTGAGATATTATTGCAAAAGACCTGTATGGCAAATATTAGTCAAATCAGAGAACGTTTGTTTAAGTTAATGAGCTAACAGTGCGAGGATGCCTGGATGCCCGCTCAGATGTCAGACGCACACCAACTATCGCCAAACTACAGGTCTTGGTTGTTCAATAAAATGGACACTAATTTCATGCGGAAAAAAAACTGCAGAATTGAAAATTCCTTTCCAAATGCACATTTACACTTCATACCAGACATGTTAACTCTCCCGGAATGCCCGGGAAAATCCTGGAATTTCAGTGTAGTTCCCGGCCTCCCAGATGGGAATCAGTTTTGGACCAAAAATCCCGGAAAACAACAGTCAAATATTTCATTCATGTTGTAACTTATGAAAAATGTTTGGAGTCAAATCACATGCATTTCAAACTCTGGTAAAAACTCACAAAGCAGTAAAATATGGATTTAAGTTAAATTTATTTAAGAAAAGGATATTTTATGATATATATTTCAACTGTGTTCATGTTTTCTGGGGGTTTTCTTCAGAGATTCGTGATCAATGTGCGAGTGTCGAAGTGAAAATAGGTGACTTACTTTCAAAGAATTGAAAACTCCACCTTCATTTAAATGCAGTTTTTGAAAATTAAAATATATGAAAAGGAATTAAATAATATTTATTTATTTATTCCTCCATAGAATAGCTTTAATTTCATCCCTTTTCCAAAATCAAAACATAAACGACAACTATTTAGCACAGCTTAAAAGTAGGTTAAAGTCGCTTAGGATGCCGAAAAAATTATGACAGCATATTTAAACACAATGGACTTTTTTTTCTAACACCACATTTATTCTGTTGTGCTGACTACAAGAAATGTTAACTGTTGGCCATCTGTAACCAGAAAATTTCGAATGGAATTTAAAAAATGCTTCAATGGTGAAAAAAAAAATTGTGTAGGCACAAGCGTCCCACATGCATGAAGTTTGATAAAGATACTTTCTGAGTACTAATGTTCTTGAAGTAACTGAACATCAGGACATCTTTTCCTGTTAACATTCCAGACTTGGGAAATTATTTGATAACCACAGGTGGAGGTGCTCTGTGGGACAGTGTGGGTGGGTGGTGGTGTGGAGGGGGGGGGGGAGCTCATGAAGAAGAGGATCCTGGGGGGGGGGGGGGGGTTTAAATCAGCAGGTATTTTATGATTTTTTAACATAGCATAAATGCATCAGCATAGTTGACAACTAGTTCTGGATATAACTGGTGTTAATAGTGGTCCATGAGCTGAAAATTCACAAGTTTTTTCTTTTATTTTGCCCCCATGCGAACTTTCCCTGAAATCCATCCCACTTCCCTGAAAATCACCCTCAGGTTCCCTGAAAAATTATTCTGGAGATTAACATGTCTGCTTCATACTCATACTTCAAACCAAATTTTGTAAAAATTGAAAAGAAATGTAGGAGGAGTTAAACAGAAACCGAAAAACAATTATAAGGCCTAAAAAATTAAAACTCTCTTTCTTAAGCCCTCTGCTCTCTTTTTATAACGAATCAAAACTTCAAAAAATCAAAATCAAATGGTTATGTCTGATATTTTACACAAGTTAATAAAATTGGCCCTTGAGTGTAACAAGGCTTTAGCATTGCAAAGCCTTCTTGCACTCAAGGGACGTAATACACCACCACCCATGCTATACTGTAGATTATGGCACCTAAAACATAAAACAAACCAAGAACATGAAATTTTTAATGGCAAAGAAATAATTACAAAAATAAAAAATAAAATAAAAAAACACCCGCCTGCATGCAATTTTTACAAAAAAATGGCCCTGAGAAACAGAAGATCTACTTTGTGAGGCCTAATTGACATTTAACAATATAAAGTGCCAGAACTCTGGAAAACTCTAAGCAATCAAAATTCCTCTTCCACACCCATCTACACTTCATACTCATACTTCTCACCAAAATGGACAGGACAAACATTTGTGATGGACATTTAATAATAATTCTACGTGCACATCTACACTTAAAACTCATTCTTCACTCCAAATTTCAGAAAAAATCAGATAAGAAATGTAGGAGGAGATAAACAGATAAACATTTGTGATGGACAGTCAAAGATGAAAAGGGCCATCACTCCTTTAGGACAAAAATTGCAGACATAATGTGGTATTTTTTTGTTTTTCAGACTCTGAGACCAATCTACCCCTACTTGCAAATTTTTTTCCACAATTTTCTGTACACCCACCTCTCCCAGAAACTAAATTCTAATCTCCAAAAAATTCACAGAGTACAGAAATTGTTGGATTTTCAAAATAACAACCAACCCCAGGCACAAAGAATAATTGCGAAATAAAACTATTGTTTGTGGAGTTGCATAATCTGACAGATGGATGGAATAATGAGCGTACAGAAGGATGCATGTAATCCAGTATATCCCCAATCTCTTTGACCATTCAGCCTAGAATACTAGATGCAAAGTGATGGAAGCCATCACTGTGGGCCCCACACATGAAACAGTTTGAAGTTTGAACAGTATACAGTACAGTAAAACCTTCCTTGAAAGACCGCCTGTTTTGATAGGCCAGTGAAATTATGTACCAAATAGTTGTTTTGGGTTCCAGGTTCCAGGGTATTTAGATCATTATTATATAAAAGAGATATTTATAATGAAAAGTCTTGTTTTTCAGTCAGATTTCCAACAACAGCAGTCTGTATGATAGATTAGGAGTTAATATGTGAAATTTCCAAGTTCAATGGCAATCACCCTTCGATAAACGAAAGAATCGGAATGAAATTAAAACTTGATGTAGAGGTACCAATCAGGAAGCTACATACAAACAGGTATTTCAATATTCCCATCCATAACTGAAAAAGTGTGGAAAACGTGTTTTAACTATCTAATTTCCAAGTTCAAGCGCAATAACTCTGTAACTGCATTAAAAACTGACATTACGTGTACGCCTCCCTGTAAAACACTGCCAAGCGACTCCCCACTAACTGCTCTATGAGGTGGGGTATCAAAACGCAACCACGTGACTTCAATAAGCTGTACTATCGGTTATAAATAGCACAAAGTGTTTCCCAGGTGTTGTGACAAGGTTATGCTTCCGACCCAAAATAGGACCTCCAAACATCATTTCTCTGCAAAACGGTCGTTGATAATTAGGGAAAAAAGAGCATCGCTCCCAAACTACACAAATAAAAATAAAATTGTTAAAATTTATTTCGAAATATTTTACAAAATGACTTTTGAGGGCAGTTCCGATCTCGCATGAATATTTGTGAAGACCTTCTCACTACTTTTTGTGGATGTTGGTGTTTCTTTGATCCCATAATTTTTGGATACCAATTAGCACATTTTTCCAACCAGTCGGGCAAATACTATTTTTAATATCATAGGGAAATTTTAAAAACGGGTTTCGCTTCGAATATATTGAGTAAAAATCTGTGCGATTTTGTCCTTGAAGTTTTACAATCCCACTATTATTAGCGAAGTTACGCCAAAAATGGAAATAATAAAAAAATCTCATTTGTAACAGGTTGAAGAACCTTTCAAAAGAGTCATTCAAATACACACCTTTTTATTCTGCAGTGGTGGACATATTCTGGGCAATGAAAAAGAACTTTACACAATTTGGTAGCGTTTCCTGGTATTCGCATGAAGGGACAGCTGACGTCGACTTAACAGGTTGAGAACAACGTAGTTTCGTTACCCACTATACGGGCCAAATTGCCAGAGTTATTAGACCACAGATGTCTGGAAACCTGATCTAAATCACCCCTACCTCAAAACACCTCATTCTTATATGCACTCCCCCCCCCACCCTGAAATATATAATACACAGATCTGTGTGTTATTTATTTTGGCAGTCTGTGTGTGTGGGGGTGGGGTGGGGCATGTGGGGCGGGGGCATATATAAGAGGTGGTGGTGTGATATTAATCTGGGCAAAATAATTCCCAGACTAATTTCAGATGTGGAACCAATTTGATAACAAACCACGGATGCATCTACATATCAGTTCCCGGATGTTAGATGGAGCTTTGCTGAAATCGTCTATTGTGATTGAATAACACATGGGGTGAGAAATCTGAGTCAAATCCTCTCCAACACAGTTTCATCCAGCATGCGGTTCAACCCATTGTTCAGGTGAACAGAATATTCTTTTACATTGAACCATGCAGGGCCTTTGAAACACTGTGGATGACCAAGACTGCAATTGTGGATATCCTGAAACCCATTAACGGTACATGGAGAGAAATTCTAAACAGAACACTAACAGAGTGGAATTTTCACACATATATCGTCTTGAAGCATTTCATTGAATGAGTCTCCTTTGAGCATCAACCTACAGTCCATCTGCAGAAATATGTTGTGTTTTGTGTCCCTTTTCCACCGAAGCTGAGAGCATATTTTGTGAGTGAAAACCTCACTCCTCGAGTGTTTTAGCAGAGACCCTTCTGTACGTGGCGAGATGGGACGGGATGTGTCTGAATGTATCTGAGATCAGTTAAAAAATATAAATTGGCACAATTTGGGAGAGTTTTCAGTTTCCCGTCTGAACTCAGCAAAATTATAAGAAACATGTACATATATTTTATATTTCGTTAAAAAACGCTGTGTATAGCTTGAGGTTTGTTGCTTTGGACCACTGAGAAAAGTAGACCCAGGTTGTTGTAATATAACTGAATATAACACACACTTAACATGGTCAATTATTGAGTTCTCGTGGCAGCAATAAAATTTGGTAGCAATAACATTTCCTAATCCGAACGAATCCTTTAATTACCCTTCCAAAGATGTAAAACAAAAGCTGACAATAGCTACTGATTGTTTCTGAAACAGTCTCTGATCGCAATGAAAACACTGACTAATGACAAAAGATAAAGCATAAATTACTCCTATGAAGTTTATCCTTTTGAGATTCCAACAACAGAAACTGGTTAAACTGAATTACAATTATGTATATCTATATACTTTTATATTTGCACTGCGACTTGTAAAGAAAATTTTGTTTCTAACATTCGACCTACCGTTTAACAACTTATTAGCACTACGATAAATATTGAAATTATTTTGAATCTATTGTAGGAAAAGACAACACAATGAGGAAAATTTAATTTCTAACATTTGGCCTGTCACTTAAGTTAACTGTGCACATGTATATTAGCACAATGAAAAAGCCCTGGGCCGATTTAATACATGGACCGACTAGGGGTATACCTCAGTTGCTGACTTTATTTTTGGCCGACTTCTTCCATGGGCAACTTCATTTGGGGGCGACTTCCCACCATTTAACTCTTTGTAGACTTTATACCACAACAATTTTTTTTTTTTTGCGACAATTTATTGGAAAACATCCAGCGGTGTTTTGAACAGATAGTTGCAAAAAATGAGAAAAAAAGATAATTTCTACAGCCCCGTGTCTTGCAGCACACTGAGAGACCATGTGTGTCGAGTGTTGTTTTCTTAATACTGAATAGCTGTCTTTTCCACCTAAGATCGCCGTCGTACATGTGCCAAGTCGACGTCCAGTAAGAGCAGGCTTCGACACCCTTATAGTTTAAAGGCCCCCCACCACCACATGTCGGGGATCACATGTCACCCATTGCAGAGATAGGCCTATTGACACCACCTCTAGTTCCACAGAAAGTTAAAAGTTATTTTTCGGCATAATTATGTTGTTGCCGGAACGCAATTTAATTTGAGTCCATTCAAAAATGGAAACCGGACATTGCAAATAAAATCATAAAATTATTTTCGACAGTATTAACATGGGCAGATCATAAGCGGTAATAACTGAAAAAGAAGACGATGATGCGATCAATTGTATCTCGATTTGTTATCAGTCTTTTTTGTGTTGATGATGTAAATATGCGTTGAATATTTTTAGTCGATAACTTGAAATAACATTTGATAAACTGGAGAATTGTAATTTGTTGGACAAATTACAGGCTTTCCCAACTTTCCAATGTGAAAATGCAGACTACATATAGCAAAGCAAAGTGTTTGAAATTAACCATTTCCAAATGGTAGACAAAAAGCATCCAAAGTTGGCTAATTTTTGGCATTCTCTCACAGTTCTCTTAATCACGCCCTAATTTTGTGCTTAGGGGTTAAATCTTGAGATTAAAAAGTAAACAGTAACTTTCACTGTTGCATCTATCCATGCCAAAATAATTGCTACAACAACCTTGCAATTAGAGGAAATGAGTACAGATGTTTGCAAAATTCATTGAAAATATTTTTTTTTCTAACAGTATTATTCTTTACATAACCAAAGCTTATGTTGTGGTTAGCTCCAAAGCATAACTTACAGCAGAGGATTTGTTCATTAGGCATCTCTACCTTATAGCAAAAAACAAAAGTGTTTAGAATTAACCCTTTCCAAAATGACAGGAAGATGCAACCACAGTTAGCTAATTTGGGTATTTTCAGATGGTTCTCTTACCCTCATTTGCTTGAGGGTTAAAGATGAGATTAAAAACTAAACAGTAACATTCTTCTGCAAGTATTGTTGCATCTATGCATACAAAAATTATTGTTACAACAACCTCGCAATTATGAAAAATTTGCCCTTGAAGTTGGTAAATCTTGAAGATAAAATGATATATTCATATCATTTGTGGCCAATAGGGGTTAATTTTGAAATATTTGTCTGGTGATTTTAGTGTATAATATTATGCTCTTAATGTGTGAACATCAATCACAGACTGAGTGTCTGAAAAGAGTGATGGACTAATCTTGAATCTTGCTATTTGAATGAACATGTTCAAGTTGAGGGTACTCCAATTCATGGCCTGACAACTGGGTGAGGGTTAAAACTTGGAATAAAACAAATAACAGCAAAATTGTTCTTGGATAACAGTTAGATAATTGCCAAAAATGAAAAGTGGACAGAAATCGCGCATGGGTTATGGCGAAAAGGCGGTAATTCGGCTTATTTGACATTAAAATTGAACAGACAGCAGTGTCGCTCATACGCCCACTGCATCTAGACCAGTGAAGGCAGATACACAAAATCTTCAGAAGTTGTTCTACTAACCTTGCTAGAAAGGACAGTATCTTTGTCGAGAGGTGTGATTGCATGGGAACAACGTGGATCACGTGGAAACCATGGGGACGATTCGTCCGTACTCTATTCCCAATGCAATGTCGTTTCCATTCACTATTTACCTATCACCGGTCGAGTTTGGCATTATTTCTGTCTATTTGATGAACTGTTCAGCTTTAAATATTCGCACATTCATATGGGACAGAAAGTTTTGAGTTAAACTGCTTATTTTAGACCATCCCGGTAGAAACTGACAACTCGATCGGGTGAAGAAAAGGCTGTCATCTGGCTAATTTGACATTAAAATTAAACAGATACAATGTCGGATATATGCCAATTATGTCCCGACCATGCAAGGCAGCAACTTGAAATTCTCAGAATGTTTTCTACTGTCACTGCCTGACAGTTTAGCATCTTTGTCAAGCGCCGAGACTGCGTGGAAATACCGTGGATCAGGTGGAAACCGAGAGCACGATTCGACCCTACTTTATTCTCAGTTTACCTGTCACCGGCTGAGTTAGGCATTATATCTATTTGATGAACTTTTCAACCTTAACTATTTGCAGCTTCATATAGCACCACCGAAAGGCCACTGCACGGTTACCAATATATTCAGGGATTGATTTTACGAAAAATAACAATTATTCTGACTATACCCACATGGGAACTCCTAAATATGCCAAGGGTTAAACTTTTGATAATAACGTATAAAACAGAAGTTGTCATGCTATGCTTGCTGCAGGCAGGCTTAGAAAACATTCAGCGTTCAATGAATTAGGAATGGAGTAAATTGTCACTTAAACCTATGGAATTCTGAAAAAATCTGATTTTTTTTTGACGGCACCAATCTTTATGCATCTGAGACAGGGATGGCGTAGAACTTTTCGGCAACCTTATAACAGAAAATATTCTTGGAACTGAACTGTGAATCCGAATTTTGAAAGCATTTTCAGATATTCTATTCCAAACTACCACTGCATGCTTATCAATATTCAGTGACTTTATGAAAATATCAGTTATTCCATATGGGCAATCTCGAATCTGCCAACAGTTAAATTTTTAATAATGACATATAAAACAAAAGTTGTCATACTGTGACTGCTGCAAACAGCCATAGAAAACGTTCAGTGCTCAATCAATTAGGAATGGAGTAAATCGACACGTAAACTTACCAGATTCTGAAAAACGATATTTTTTTTTGACTGCACCTATCTTTATGCAAACAGAACGAGCATAGGGTTAAACTTTACAACCAAACTTACAACAGCAAATATGCTCAGTAGGCATTTGTAAATACGAACATATAAATCATTTTTCAATATTCCTTTCAAAAATGGAAGAAAAGTGAGCTCCAAATTAGCCAATTTTATGAAGAATTTTAGGGCACTCAAATTCAAGGCCCGAAAACTGGGTGAAGGTTAAAACTTTGAATAAAATATATAGCAGCAAAATTGTTCTTGGATGAAGGCCCAATCCTCTCATGGAAACGGTTTTGAGACAATATGGATCCAGTGCTGTGAAAGTGCATGTAAACATTGGCAAAAATAACAATTATTCCGACAGTACCCTTATGGGAAGTCTCAAATCTGCCAAGGGTTAAACTTTTAATAATAACATATAGAACAAAATTTGTCATACTTTGATTGCTGCAAGCAGCTATAGAAAACATTCAGCGCTGAAGCAATTAAAAATGGAGTAAATCGCCACCTAAACTTACCGAATTCTGAAAAATTGGAGTTTTTTTGGACGGTACCTACTTTTATGCAACCAGAATGGGATAGGGTTAAACTTTACAACCAAACTTACAACTGCAAATATGCTCGGTAGTCAATTGTGAATATGTACATGAAAAGTTTTTGAAATTAACCCCTTTCCAAAATGACAGAAAAAGCAATCAAAGATGGCTAATTTTGGAATTTTCAAACGGTACTCTTATCCTCGCCCTCATTGTGCTTGAGGGTTAAATGTGACATTAAAAAGTAAACAGTTACTTTCTTCCGCAATCATTGCTGCATCTATCGAAGCCAATAATTGTTACAACAACCTTGTTATTAGAGAAATTTGCCCTTGAAGTTGGTCAATTTTGAAGAAAAAATCTATATTCATGTCATTTTTGGCCAGTGGGGGTTAATGTTGAAAGAATTGAGTGGTGATTGTGGTGTAACATATAATGCTGTAAATGTGTGGAAAATTTGAGCTAAATAACTGTAAACAATTTTGAGACATTCGAAACATGGTGAAATTTTGAAGGTTTTGGCAGAATATTTTGAAAATATGCGTTTTTACAGATATGACGATAGCGCTTTTCACTAGATTTTATGACATTACATAAGTGTGCCAAATTTGGTCAAAATCGTACAGCTTGTTTTCGAGCAGTTCAACAGACAAAATTTAGGGAGGAAAAAAAAAAAAAAAAAAATAGAGAGAAGAAAAATTTTGAAAAAGAAGAATAACAAGAGTCTTTCCCAAACTGGGTTTGGGAAAAGCCTAATAAAAGTTGTCACAAAGGTTATAAACAACATCTCAAAAGTGTTATGCTTTATCAGACCAGTGCTGGAAAACCCCATTAATTAGCTCCGCCCACTCACAAAAAGTTAATCTATAAATAGACACATAGATCTTAATTGAACCGGATTAACAGTGACTGCATTATGTAATCATATGTAACAACTGGGATAATCTGGAAGACTACTTTTACAGGGACTGTACACGTAATGGAGAGAAGGGAGCAAAAACAGAACTCCATCTGTAATTTGCCTCAAGGACAGAAACCCTATCGAAATTTCCAAGTTCAAGGACAATAACTCTGTAATAAACAAAGCGAGTGAAATGGAATTGAAACTTGATCTTGATCTGTAAGTACCCACCAGGAAGCTACAGACAAAAAATCATTTCAACATTTCTATCGATAGCTGAAACTAGAGTGATGTCACGCATGCAGCCCGACTGTCCCAGGAATGGCAATGCTTAGACGCAAAATGGTCGGAGCCATTTTTTGTTAACAGTTTACCTAACGAATCTGCCATATCTGCACTCGCGATATACAAAATTTGCTATTCAAATTTTATTTTTTCATTTCTCTTCTTCAAAACATACCTCATGACCTATTAATGGAACAAACTTGATGAGCTTGTTCCAATAAGGAGTAATAAGCCATGGTTAGAAGTAAATAAAAAATGAAAAAATCTGATGTTTCAGAAAAATAATTTGTACTGTTGGCTTTAGCTTGTGTTAGGTAAAGGATTAAAGATGCAATACATAAAGCAATGTTGGGCTATATGAGTCAATTTTCTTTTTTGCATGCAATAACTCCCAATCCTTCAAAATGCATTTTGGGAATAACTGCCTAAGTGACACGTTTGTTTGTGTGTGTGTGTTTGTGTGTGTGTGTGTGTGTGGGGTGGGGGATGGGGGGGGGGGGGGAGGGGGGGGTTGTGGAACCTATAGTGAAACCTGGCCTGTATTACTAGCTGGAAAATAGTTGGTTGAAATCAAATAATCCAAACTGGAGGTATCAGTCGGAAACCAATTGTTTACAGACAGATGGATGGACCGACAGATGGACAGACGAAAGTCATGACTATAGCCCTGACTATAAACAGTCAGGCTAAAAATGCATTTTGTACCAAAGAAAAAATATTGCATGAATGGCCCTGGGTGAGGAGGAGGTGGGGTGGGGGTGAGGGGTGAGAGAGAGTGGGGATGTGTTTGGGGAGTCCATTTTTTTTCCACATGTGGTCAGTCTAAATCCTTCAGAATGCATTTTGAGCAGAGAAAAAAAAATACATAACTGGCTCCAGGGGGAGGGGGGGTTACGCGAGTTTAAAATAAAAAAAGGTTTGCATATAGTGACTGTAAATAGTTCAAAATGCATATTCAAGGGGAAAAAAAAATGCCTAATTGGGGGGGGGGGGGGGGGGGGATAATTTCTGTCTGGATTTTTAACCACAAACTTTAACCAAAACTGTAAAAAAAACATTTTTGACAAAAGAAAAAAAAAGGTTCTGCATGTAGTGACTGTAAATGGTTCAAAATGCTTATTGGAGGAAATATAAAAAAAAAGCCTAATTGGTGGGGGGGTGGGGGTGAGGAAATCCCTTCATAATTATGGCCTGTGGAATTTTCTAAAGGTTTTTGGGCTTCGGGCCTCTGTTGCCGTCACAGTTGCCCAAAAGGGGACGTTCTCATCTAGACATTATATGAAGTCAACCTATCAAGTTACAATGAAATCCCTCCATAAATATGACCTGTAGACTGTGCTAAAGGTTTTTGGGCTTCGGGCCCCTGTTGCCATCACAGTTGCCCAAAAGGGGACCTTCTCATCTAGACATTATATGAAGTCAACCTATCAAGTTACAATGAAATCCCTCCGTAAATATGACGTGTAGACTGTGCTAAAGGTTTTTGGGCTTCGGGCTCGGGCAGCCATCATGGTTGAATGATCGCAACCAAAAGGGGACATTCTCATCTGGGCATCATCTGGATTGATCCTACAAAGTTACAATGAAATCCCTTCATAAATATGACCTGTGGACTGGGCTGAAGGCTTTCAGGCTTCGGGCACCTGTAGCCATCACAGTTGCCCAATCACGTCCAAAAGGGGACTTTCTCATAAAGACATTATATGAAGTCAATCCATCTAGTTACAATGAAATCCCTCCATAAATATGACCTGCAGACTGTGCTAAAGGTTTTCGGATTTTGGGCTTGGGCAGTCGTGACGGCTGATAGATCATGCCAAAATGGGGAAATTCTCATGCAGACATCATATGGAGTCATGGTATCAAGTTACAATGAAATCCATCCATATTAAACATGACCTGCAGACTGTGCTAAAAGTTTTTGGGTTTCGGGCTTGAGCAGCCATCACGGTTGACAGATCATGCCCAAACAGGGACGTTCTCATATAGGCATTATGCAGAGGCATTCTATGAAGTTGCAATGAAATCCCTTCATAAATACAACCTGTAGACTGTGCTAATGGTTTTCAGGTTTGGGGCACGGGCAGCCATACCGGTTGACTGATCACAACCAAAAGGGGATGTTCTCATGTAGACATGACCTAAAACCGGCATATGAAATTTTGTGACGATCAAACAAGAACTACCGGGTATAGCCTGTACTTGAAGGTTGAATAAAAAACTTTAACCACAAACTTTAACCAAAACTCCAAATGTCAACTAAACAGGAAAAAAAACCAAAAAACACTTGAACCTTCAGTAAAAAACATTAACCACAAACTTTAACCAAAACTCTAAATGTTAACAGATGGACAGACGGATGGACGGACGGACAAAAGTCATCATTACTATAGCCCTCACTGTAAATAGTCTGGCTAAAAAGTACAGAAAACCTGTTTTAACTCTCGAATTCCTAAGTTCAAGGGCAATAATTCTGTAATAAGCCAACTGAGTGGAATTGAACTGAAGCTTGATCTGTAAGTGCCCACCAGGAAGCTACATACAAATGAAAGTGTCAATGACATGGTACCTCAAATTAACAAACTTGAACTTGTTAAGTTATAAGTGAAATGGCAAAATTGAAGATCACTGGTTCCAATGATATTTGGTTCAATGTGAACATACTAGCAATTTGTGCGCACAACGTTAGAGCAAGCTATGCATTTGTAAATGTAAACTGTAGGACTAGCTAAAGGAATGTTTTTTTGATGAACTTGAACCAAGTTTCAAAGAATCCATTCATTGATGGAAATGGAAGAAAATCGTTAGTTCCCATCTAGAGGTCACCTCAAACAAGCATACAAAGTTCTGAAGTGATCAGATCATAAATGTGTCCTGCAGGATGTGCCAAAGGGAAATATTGATGCATTTATTTATTTATTTATTTATTTATTTATTTATTTATTTATTTATTTATTTATTTATTTATTATTTATTGGTGGTTAAGGTCAAATATTTATGCACAATGACTAAACATGACCGTGACAGTTTTACGGGTGGAGGAAGCCGGAGTACCCAAAGAGAACCACTGAGCAGCGGCGAGCAACTGTTAGCTCCCCAATATACTAACTCCACACAAGCAGGGTTGGCATTGGTTGAAGACAAGTGCACCATCGACGTGCAGTATGCCTTAGTGCCCACATGGGCAATGGAGATGAAGTGTCTTGCCCAAGGACACAACACGGTTGCCGCAGGTGGGATTCGAACCGAAAATATTGACGCATAACTGCACTAAATCCATCAAAGGTCATTGCCAACAGCAACATTTTTTGATGGAAATGGAAGAAAATCGAATTGCCCTAAACAAGCATACCAAGTTTCAAAGTGATCTGATTATAAATGTGCCCTGTAGGGCATGCCAAAGGAATATATTGATGCCTGACTAAACTAAGTTCAAAGGTTGTTGCCATCGGCAACATTTTTTGACAGAAATGGAAGAAAATTGATAACTTCCATCTAGAGGCCACCCCAAACAAGCAAACAAGGGATCAAAGCAATCCACGAGGGATCAAAGCAATCCAATCACTAAATGTGCCAAAGGATTATATGGATGCCTGGCTAGACCGAGTTCAAAGGTTGTTGCCAATGCCAACATTTTTAGATGGAAATGGAAGAAATTGATAGCTCCCATTTGGAGCTCACCCCAAACAAGCATACCAGGTTTCAAAGTGATCCAATTATAAATGTGCCAAGTTCATCAAAGGTCATTGCCAAAAGCAATGTTTTTGAAGGAAAATAGAAGAAAATCGATAGCACACATCTATGAGTCAACCCGAAACAAGCATACCATGTTTCAAAGTGATCCGATCATAAATGTACCCTGCAGGGTGACCCTGTGCCAAAGGGAAATATTGATGCATAACTGCACTAAGTTCATCAAAGGTCATTGCCAACGGCAACATTTTTCGACAGAAATGGAAGAAACTCAATAGCTCCTATCTAGAAGTCACCAAGCCCTTCTAATTCACGTCAGCATTCGGCAATGCCAACGTATTTGTCGAGGTGAAAATAAATATCCTCGGAAAAAAAAATTGCAGACATTTTTTTGGCATATCATATTACATCACTGCAGTGTACTGGTTAGCACATTGTTCCTTTCATGCATTCATTACGATTGCATTCATTACACAATCCATTACGTAATGAATACATAACAAATTTTGTGTAATGGACGCTTCAAATAACAATTAAGTTTGCAAATTAATGTAGATAATTCAAGAAATTGTTGTAAACTATCCATTTTGAAATATGGTGAAAAGAAAAACTGTTGACGCTTGGGGCACAGACTCTATAAAATATGACTTGGCGGATGATGGGGAAACAGTCCCCAAAATTTACTTTCCACGTGCAGGAACTTTTCCCAAACTTCCGATGCGAGCAGCAAGCATGCATTGCCCACATTCAATGGCGTTGTGTCGAAGGTGTCCGATAAGCTGATAAATGGTACAGATGTGATCAAAACGTGTAATGCCATAGATCACATTTCTAAATCTTCTGCACATCGCCGTGCAATGCCAATATCAAGCGTAAAGGGTGGAGTAATCAGTGCCAGTGGTGCTGTATCCACAAGTGATGAAAATAAAAACAATTGTAGTGGTAACCGCCAATATACTTTGCATGAAACCATGCGTAAATATAATTTTGGCCATTGTGCTCAGCTTATCAAAAAATTCCAACTAGCACATTTTATCATTCTGATAAAATAAACCATTCAAGGACTATGAAGCTATAGCAAACTTTGAAAAAGATGTACATGAAGTAGATCTCAGATCTGGCTATATGTCCAGCCAGGTGGTGCCGGTAATGGGAACATTTCTTGCACAACACGTTAGGGGCACTCAAATAACCCATCCACTCAATTCTGGTGTGCAAAGATATTTTTCAATTTCTTATGATGGTTCAAGTTCGGACAAAACAATGGAGGAGAAGGATACGTATGTCATAAAAAACATCTAACCTTGGTAAACCTAACTTCCAGGTCATGAGTTCAGAAGCGCCTGAAAACACCAACACCACTGGCTTAAAAGCCGCTCTAGACAACAGCATAAAAAACAGAACTTTACATTTGACCGCAAGGACAGGCAAATAGGAAACGGGAGTGATGGTGCATCTGTCAATCCAGCCCTATACAAACTTGAAACTGAAGAACTCGGGCCACACTTAATAAAAGGCTGGTGCGCCAACCACAAGGCCAAATTGGCAATTCACGATGCTTTTAAATATTCCAAATTGAACAAAGATATTGAATCTGTGCTAAGCAATACTTACTATCTATTCAAGCGGGCAAACTTAAAGTGGCGTTTATTTAGAAGACAAGCCACACTTCTTGAAATGAAGGGTCTCAAGTACAAGCGACTGAGTGGCTCGGCTCGCGGTGGGTTTCTCACTAGGTCGACTCCACTAGTAGCTACTAGAGAAACTTGCCAATATTCTTAGGTTTCTTGCATCAAAATATACACTTGCCCTATAATAAATCTATGGCCAACTGTAAGTCTATATTACAGGGGCATCTAAAAAATGCATCAAAACTTAAGCTAATCTTGTATGATACTGCTAGGCAAGATATTTTGGCATGCATTGCCCCCTTTTCACAGATTTTAGAAAGCCTGAAATTACTGGCCCCAGAAGCAATTACTGCCATGAAACATTCTACTGAAGTGCTTCGTAAAATAGTTTCAGTCGTTACGGAAATGGGACAGGCCTGCTTTTACAAAAATGATATATTTCCCACCTTAAGTAAAATAGTGTGGCCTTATTTACAACCCGATGATGCTGCCCTGCCTGTTCGTATGACAAGAGCATATGCTGATAGGGCAGCTGAGGATGAACTCTGTGTTAAAACTCAAAATTTTCACGGGTACTCCATGACCGGGGGTCTTGACAGTGCATTGGCTGAAGTCCATAAAAGTGTTGTAGAAATTCTCGAGTCGGTTGAGGAGAATCTTAGAAGTAGGTTTGCTGAATTCACTGAAGGTCCAGTATTCCATGCTGCCTCAGTACTCTTGGATACAAAAAGTTATCCCTTTAAATCTATGGATATCATTCTTGAGAGTGTAGATATTTAAAAAAAAACATTTTGGTGCATTATTACAGGCTAACAACTGCGACATAAGTAAACTGTCCCAAGAGTTTGGCTGCCGCTACACACATGTGACAACATTTCTTAAAAAAATCAACTAATGAACAAACTTGGCAACAGCTATTTCCCTTGCAGGTTGAAATGGCAATAACCAACGTTATCCACATACCAGAAATTTGTATCGTGCTGCATATAAGTAGCGCCGATGTTGAAAGAGTTTTCAGCTCCTTTGCACGTATTTTGTCAAAAGAGCATCTTTCCTTGAATAATCAAAATATTGAGCATATGATTTTGATGGGTTCAATCCCCAAATGTACAATGAAGTAGTTGATAAGTTTTCGGGATACTATCCAGATGGAAATGTCCATAAAGCGCCACCACGCCAGGATGGCTATAAGTCTTATAAAAGAAAAAGCCATACGTCAATACAGGGAGGTAAATGCCAGAAGACAAATTGTCTTTTTCTCCCCGAAAATCTGACTGCTGGCGCTACACGTTCCTCTCCTGGAGATCAAGAAATGCCTGTCAATGTTGGCACAAGCTCACAATCAAATTCTGACGACGATTCAGATTTCAGTTGGTGACTGTGAGTCAGAACTGGAGACTGACAGTTGTAGTGATAATACTAGTGAAAGTGAAATTAAGATCAAAGGTCCTTGCCAATGGCAACATTTTTTGATGAAAATGGAAGAAAATCAACAGCTCCCATCTAGATGCACTGCAAACAAGCATACCAAGTTTCAAAGCGATCCAATCATACATGTGCCCTGAAGAGTGTGTCACAGGGAAATATTGATCCATAACTGAACTAAGTTCATCAAAGTTCATTGCCAACGGCAATGTTTTTTGATGGAAATGGAAGAAAGTCGATAGCTCCTATCTAGAGGTCACCCTAATCAAGCATACCAGGTTTCAAAGCAATCCGATCATAAATGTGCCCTGCAGAGTGTGCCAAAAGGAAATATTGATACATAACTGCACTAAGTTCATCAAAGGTCATTGCCAATGGCAATGTTTTTTTATAGAAATGGAAAAAAATTTATAGCTCCCATCTAGATTCCACCCCAAACAAGCACACTAGGTATCAAAGTGATCTGATCATAAATGCGCCCTGTAGGGTGTGCCAAAAGAAATATTGATGCCCAACTAAACTTAGTTCAAAGGTTGCTGCCAACGCCAATGCTTTGGGACGGAAATGGTAGAAAAATGAGAGCTCCCATCAAGAGGTTACCCCAAGCATACTAGGTTTCAAAGCAATCCAATCATAAATGTGCCAAAGGGAAAAACTGATGCATTACTGCACAAAGTTCATCAATGATGATGGATGTAGATTACAACTGCTGGACCACTCTGATTTAGAACTGGGATATGGAGACTAAGGCCATAAGAAAAAAAAGATACTCCACAATTGTTTCACATATTATTTTGGTTATCACACTGACAGATACTTTTGAGACATTGCAGGCTGCTGAGATATAGCAGTAATCACAAAGATCAGACCATCTTCACTGATATCACTTTTCCCTTTTTGAAGTGATAGGTACCAGGCATGAACACACATTTTCTTGAATGCATTGGAATGTGTGACAAGACACAAGTTCTTAGAATACATTTACACATGCTGATACATGATTTGTTGTTCATGTTCTATAAAGTAATACATGTTTTGAGACCACTGTGACCTTGTACCATTTGGTTGTTTTACCCTGTAATGAACCTGTTATGAAAGACCATCTGTTTTGAGAGACCACTCTTGCCTGGCAAAACAGGTGGTCTCTCTCAAGACAGGTTTCACTATATTGGAGATTAGGAAATCGATTTTATTTGGCTGATGTTAAGCACACCTTTACTAATATTATCACATGGTGAAATGACTAAAATCCCCAAAATGGTTTTATTCCTGTTTATTCCTATCTTTTTTTGTTGCATTAAATAATATAAAATGTAACCCAATTATCTATCATATAGTCTGAGAAGACAACTGTGTCCTTGTACAAAAAAATGATAAAAATATTGAGGACATTTTGGATGAGATGGCAAAGCAGGGTCAATGTCACAAGTGAACATAGGTGATTAAGTCACCAGGAATGGTGCGATTTAGTTTTCTTAACGTTCTGTAATTGTCAGGCTGGGTTTTAATGAGACTAAAGGCAAAAGACCTAAAAAAATTTATTATTTGCATGTTAATTTTCAAAAGAATTTGCATCAATACTAGTTTCAGAAGAATTCAGCCAGATTTTACATCAAATCCCAATGATTTTTACTAGGCATTGGTACTGATTTATATTCTAAGCTTATTTGGAACTTAAACTTAGTCATAAATATGAAAGAGGAAAAAAATTACATGATCTAATTAAATTCATTTTAACTCTGGAAAAAATTGTGGAAACATAAATTCCTTTTCACGATACATATCTTCACTACATTCTTCACACTGAATAACCTTAAAAAAAGAGATGTAGGAGGAGTTTAACGTACAAACATTTGTGACGGACATTTAAAAATAAAAAGGCACATAACTCTAGAAAAACAGCAGAATAAAAAATTCCTTTCCACATGCACACCTCTCTACAACACAAACAAATGAATAAGCATATACCTTCATCTCATTTTCGAATTCCAGTTTACTTTCTACTTCTTTGGCATCATTCTGCAAAGCTCTTATTGTTGTTTCAAGTGCATCAATCTGAAATGGTTTGAAGGTTAACTGCCTTGCAAAACTGCACATCATAGCTCAACAGTTTTGTCTACATGTTTCATATATAACCATGTAAACAAAATGCTATGTTCAATACTTAAATTTTAAGTAACTGCATATTTTCATAATATTTTCATAATACCATTAACAAAGTTTAGACAACAAAAAGTACATATTTCAATTGTGACCCTGAATACAAATATGCCCTTGATTCAGGTACAAACTGTTTTACTACACATCACTGTAACTAATAATTAGTCTGTGAAACACACAGACTATTGGTTTTGTGTGGCTTTTTTTCTTCTTCTTCTCTTGGTCTTCTGTAAGCTTCCTTGTCCGCACAATAACTCGATTCAAATCTTCCAATCTTGCATTTTGGCATACTGACACACAGCCAGGAGTACTTGGCCTTCCCTGTTTTTCAGGTTCCTGGGACATTAAAAGTGGGTCATGCTCATATCTCAAGCATGGTATGACTTATGGATCTGGGATCAACAAATGAGTTGAAACTTGATGGAGGTTCAAAATATGGGTCACTCAGGGATGATTGAGTCCATTTTTCATAATTGTTGGAAATGGCATTTTATTACCCCTAATGCATTCCCAAAGTTCATGCATGTACTTCTATACCAAGAAAAAGTGAGTGGGCTGCGGAGAAAACAATTTTGAAAGTGAGTATACTCATATCTCGTGGATAGTATGACTTATAGACCTGGGACCAATACCAAATGAGTAGAAACTCAATGGAAGTTCAAAATATAGGTCAAGGTCACTGAGGTCACCAGGTGGTCAATGAGTACATTTTTCAGAATTGCTGGAAATTGCATTTTATTACCCCTATTGCGTTCATATAGGTACTTCAGCATTAACAAAAAGTGAGTGGACTGCAGAGCAAACAATTTTAAAGGTAGGTCACACTCATATCTTGTGGATAGTATGACTTATGGACCTGGGACCAATACTTAATGAATCAAAACTCAATGGAAGTTCAAGATATTGGTCAAGATCACAGAGGTCACCCATGGGTCAATGAGTGCATTTTTCGGTATTGCTGGAAATCACATTTTATGACCTGTTAATGCATTCCAGAAGTTCATACATGTATTTTTGCATTCAAAAAGTGAGTGTGGAAGGCCAAATATTTTGAAAGTAGGTCACACTCATATCTCAAGCATGGCATGACATATGACCCAACACCATATGAGTTCCAGGTTCAAAATATGGGTTAAGGTCACTGAGATCACCAAGGGGTCATTAAGCACATGTTTCATGAATTGTTGGAAATCACATTTTATGACACTCCCCCACCCCCCTTCCCAATGCATTTCTGCTGTTCATATGCATTTTTGCACTCAAAAAAGTGTGTGGGGTCCAAACATTTTGAAAGTGGGAAACAGTCATATCTCAAGCATGCCATATGGACCTGGGATCAACACAAAATGATTCGAAATTCAATGGAGGTTCAAAATAAGTTAGTGATGTCACCCATGGGTCATCAGGTGCAGTTTCAGAATTGTTAGAAATCACATTTTATTCCCCCCCCTCCCTCCCCACCAATGCATTCCCGAAGATCACACATGTATTTTCACACTCAAAAAGTGGGTGGGGGTCAAACATTTGAAAATGGGCTACATGCCTATTTCAACCATGGTATGACTATGGGCCTGGTTCCAACACCAAATGAGTCAAAAATCAAGGGAAGTTCAACATACGAGTCAAGGTCACTGAAGCCATCCAGGGGTCATTCTGTGCATTTTTTAGAATTGTTGGAAATCACAGATTATGATCCTCTAATGCATTACTGAATCTCTTTCATGTATTTCATTACTTAACAAGGATTTAGCATCACTGATGAGGGGGTTGGGTTTTTTTTCAACCTGTAAGGATTGTCATTACAAGAAAATCAAATCCATTGACATTTTTTCAAGTTATCGCACTGACGAGCAGAAAACAGGCAAAAAATAACTAAATAAAGGCCATAACTCTGCTCAGTATGGCCAAAGCGTACCAGTTTTAGAACTCATTCAAGGCATTACTAAGAAAGTCTCTCATACCAAATATTGACCAAATCCATTGATATTTGTTCAAGTTAATATTGTAAAGAGCTGAAAACATGGAAAAACTAACTAATTAAAGGTCATGACTGAACTCGGTATGGCCAAAGTGTATTAGTTTTCAAACTCATTCATGACTAACAAAGTCTCACAAACCAAATACTGACCAAATCTACTGATATCTGTTCAAGTTATCACATTAACAAGCTGAAAAAAGTACAAAAATTAACTACTTAACTGGTAGAGTGCTAAATTATTTTTGGTCCTTAAAATTTCTCTGTGCATCTCTGCCTTGTTACAAGTTATGGGAGAGTGCCAATAGGCACTCTCCCATAAATTGTAACAAAGCAAATCCTTAAAGGTAAAATCATATCATTTCATGGATAACATGAAGCACATCCACAGAACATAAAGCCTTTAAATTGTGGTACCGGCACTTTAGAAAAAGCCTAAATATGGGCTTCCAGCACTCTACCAGTTAAGGGGCATAACTCTGATCAGTATGGCCAAACTAAACCAGTTTTCAAACTCGAGCAAAACATTGTTATGAAAGCCTCACATACCAAATATTGACAAAATCCATCAATATTTGTTCAAGTTATTGCACTAATAAGCAGAAGACAGGCAAAAATTAACTAATTTATAAGGGCCAACACTCTACTCAGTATGACCAAACTGCACTGGTTTTCAAACTCATTCACGACATTGTTAAGAAAGTCTCACATACCAAACACTGACCAAATCCGTTGATATTTGTTCAAGTTATCACGATAACGAGCTAAAACAGGCAAAAATTGACTAATTAAAGACCACAACTCTACTCAGTATGGCCAAAGCGCACAGGTTTTCAAACTCATTCACAACTTCATTAAGAAAGTCTCACATACCAGATAGTGACCAAATCCGTTGATATTTAAATTATCATGATAACGAGCTGAAAACAGGCAAAAATTAACTAATTAAAGCCATAACTCCGCTCAGTATGGCTAAAGCACACAGGTTTTCAAACTCATTCATGACTTCATTAAGAAAGTCTCACCAGATATTGACCAAATCCGTTGAGATTTAAATTCTCACGATAACAAGCTGAAAACAGGCAAAAATTAACTAATTAAAGGCCATAACTCCACTCAGTATGGCTAAAGCGGACCAGTTTTCAAACTCATTCAAAACATTGTTAAGAAAGTTTCACATACAAGATAATGACCAAATCCAATTGATATTTGTTGAAGGTATCGTGCTAACAAGAAAAGTGATGTATGCTCACCATCTGTCTGCCTGCCCACAACCCACCCACCAGAGAACCCCCCCCCCCCCCCCCCACCCACTGAATTCATCAAACCATTGGTCCAGTTTTTGCAAAACCTCAACCAGTGAAATGGGAAAAAATTTTGATATGAGAAGTGACCTGTAGAATGTGCTGAATGAACTGTGACTTTTCTAAATTCAAAATCCAAGAAGGCCAGTGGTGGCCATATTTGCCATTAAAATTTGAAACATTTTGTAGAGGTCATCAGAATCATAGGAAATTTGAAAATGATTGGATGAGAGATGCGGTCTGTATGATGTGCTATAGAAATTGTAGACAATTTAACAGTACAATTTGAGATGGCTGCTGGTGGCCATGTTTTTTAACGAAATTAAAAAAGCAAAACATGATAGCTCCCATCTAGACATCACCCTAAAGCCACATAAGTGAGATGAAAAAGATAAAGTGAGAGATGTACTCCATTGGGTGTGTGTGCAAAAGGTATTGTTGACAATTTATATGCCAAATCCAAGATGGATTGGATGCTGGAGGAAACATTTAAAAAAAAAAACAAAAACAAGAAGTGCGCATTGGAGATGCAGTGTCGAGTTGCGGTGGTAATCGGAGGGTGTTGCATGTCCACAACCCAGTAATCAATCATATCCCAGTTTTCAAATCTGGAACCTCTGTTCCGAGTTTATATGTCAAATCCAAGATGGTTGTCCGGGACCAATGTTTCAATGAAATTTTGGAAAAAATTGATACATCCTATCAAGACATCACACCAAAGCTACATATAAAATTTGAAATTGATCAGGTGAGACATGCCGCCTGTACGGTGTGTTAAAGGAATTGTGGATGAACAGTGGTACAGACGTACCCATCCCAATAGCTCATACTTCACACTGTCAAGCTAAACCAGAGGCTCAAATGAGAGAGCCTAAAACGCTCACCTGGCTCAAGTTGTCAAAAGAGATGAGAGTGCCAGCCAGGTATCAGTAAGTGGTCAGCAGCAAGAGCAATTTTTTTATTTGCTATGACACAACCAAAGGCAACTTTTTTGCCCATCCAAAATGGATATGTCCCCACAGAGAGCCCAGATATATTGACCTATCAACTTCCCTTGAACAAACTTTAATCTTCTACACCAAAGGATATTCCATACCAAATATCAAAGCATTCCCTCTGGTGGTTCATGAGAAGATTTTAAAAGGTTTTTAAGCTTTTGGGGCATAAACCAGAACCCAAATATGGCAGCTGCTTCATTTAAACACCAGAGGCTCAAGAGAGCCTAAAACGCTCACCTGGCTCAAGTTGTCAAAAGAGATGAGTGTATCAGTAAGTGATAAGCAGCAAGAGCAATTTTTTTTATTTGCTACGACACAACCAAAAGGCAACTTTTTTGGCCATTCATTTCTCTTGGTCCTAGCAAAACTTTCTAGCAAGCTCTGTTCTGTGAATTTTTGTTTTGTTTTCAACTATTGTGGTTCTCCCTAACTAACCCTCCCCCCTCCCCCCCACCCCCCACCCCCCCCCCCACAAAAATAAAAAAAATCTGGCATAAATACTCATGTCCCAGTTATATACTACATGACAAATATGGTTCGCATCTGCCCACTGAAGCTGAAAATAGAAATATTGAGTGTACCCCAAAATTTGAGAGCCCAAATTTTGACTTACTGAGTTTCTTTGAAAAAAAGTGAATCTGCATCATTAAAGTAAGTTCCAAACAAGAAATCTAAGCATTATTCCAAGTGGTTTATAAAAAGAGGATTTTAAAAGCATATTAGGCTTATGGAGCATTACCCCACTCTAAACGATATAGTAATTTGGAGGGAAATATGGAAGAGTAAATTCCACACGCCTGAAGACGGTAGCAGCTTCATTTGAACAAAGGAGAAAAGGTTTACTCCAAAGATGGTCTGTGCCATAAATGAATGAATTTGGCCCAGTAGTTTTAAAGAATAAGAAAGATTTCAAACTAGAGAAACAGAATTTTACTGCCAACAGTAAATTCAAGTGTGTGGGAAAATGGTTATAGCATTAAAAATAAACAAAACAGAAAAAGAATTTATGGAGGCTTATTTTGGGGGGTAAAATATTTTTATAGAAATCAGAAATAGGTTTTCATTAACAGTATTACATGAAATAAAATGTTTGGAACCCACATTGAAGCCTTTAGATGGGTTAAACTAGAGGTACTGTGAGCAAGCTCACAAAGTGATACCCCCCGCGCCTGTCAGAATGGAATTATATTGCTTCATGCACATCTTCACATGGAGTTCTTCCATTGTGTAACGTTTCATGAAAATTCTTCAAACGGTTTAGGAGGAGTTGTGCTTATAAGGATGGACAGACGGACAGACAGAGGGATGGATGGACAGGGTGATTCCTATATACGCCCCCAAACTTTGTTTGCAGGGGGGTATAATTAAAGATCTTCATACAGGAATTAGAGAAATCTTTTCCAAGAAACCAGAAAAAACATATATGTGCACAGCACTGAAAAGGTTTGATCAAGACATCAATAAAATCTTTGAAAACCATACTGAAGTTCTGAGAGGGTTAAATTAAAGACATCCATACAGGAATCAGATAAATGTTTCCAAGAAACCAGAAAAAATATATATATACTTGCACAGATTTGAAAAGGTTCAACATAAAATAAAATCTTTGGAAAACACACTGAAGTCATGAGAGGGTTAAATTAAAGATATTCACACAGGAATTAGAGAAATTTTTCCAAGGAACCAGAAAAAAACATGTGCACAGCAATGAAAGTGTTTGATCATGGCATCAATAAAATGTTTGGAACCCACATTGTAGTCTGGAGAGGGTTAAATTAAAGATATGCATACAGGAATCAGATAAATGTTTCCAAGAAACCCGAAAAAAACATATGTGCACACCAGTGAAAAAGTTCATCATGAAATAAAATCTTTGGAAAAACACACTGAAGTCATGAGAGGGTTATATTAAAGATATTCATTCACAAATCAGATCAATTTATTTTCCAAGAAACCGTATACAGCATTGTAAAGGTTTGTTCATGGCATCAATGAAATCTTTGGAACCCACATTGCAGTCCTGAGAGGGTTAAATTAAAGACATGCATACAGGAATCGGATAAATGTTTCCAGAATTTAAAGGGTTAAGCATGAAATAAAATCTTTGGAAAGCACACTAAAGTCATCTTTGGAACCCACACTGCAGTCTTGAGAGGGTTAAATTAAAGATATGCATACACAAATAAATAGATAAATGTTTCCAAGAAACATATATGTGCACAGTAGTGAAAGGGTTATCATGAAATAAAATCTTTGGAAAACACACTGAGGTCATGAGAGGGTTAAATTAAAGACATTCATACAAGAATCAGATAAATTTTTTTTCCGAGGAACCATGTACAGCATTGAAAGGGTTTGTTCATGGAATCAATAAAATCTTTGGAACCCACATTGCAGTCTTGAGAGGGTTAAATTAAAGACATGCATACAGGAATCAGATGTTTCCAGAATTTAAAGGGTTAAGCATGAAATAAAATCTTTGGAAAACACACCAGTCATTTTTGTAACCCACACTGCAGTCTTGCAGGGGGGGGGGGGGAGGGGTAAATTAAAGGCATGCATACAGGAATCAGATAAATGTTTCCAAGAAACCAGAAAAAATACATATATGCACAGAAGTGGAAAGTTCACCGTGAAATAAAATCTTTGGAAAAAAGACACTGAAGTCATGAGAGGGTTAAATTAAAGATATTCTTACAGAAATCAGATCAATTTATTTTCCAAAGAACCGTATACAGCATTGAAAGGGTTTGTTCATGGCATCAATGAAATCTTTGGAACCCACATTGCAGTCTTGAGAAGGTTAAATTAAAGACATGCATACAGGAATCAGATAAATGTTTCCAGAATTTAAGGGGTTCAGCATGAAATAAAATCTTTGGAAAACACACTATTTAAAGTCATTTTTGGAACCCACATTGCAGTCTTGAGAGGGTTAAATTAAAGATATGCATACAGGAATCAGATAAATGTTTCCATGAGACCAGAAAAAAAACATATATGCACAGCAGTGAGAGTTCATCATGAAATAAAATCTTTGGAAAAAACACACTGAAGTCATGACAGGGTTAAATTAAAGATATTCATGCAGGAATCAGATCAATTTATTTTCCAAGGAACCATATACAGCATTGAAAGGGTTTGTTCATGACATCAATAAAATCTTTGGAACCCACACTGCAGGATTGAGAGGGTTAAATTAAAGACAGGCATACAAGAATCAGATGCTTCCAGAATTGAAAGGGTTCATATTCAACATGAAATATTATCTTAGCAAAACAAACTGTGAAGTTCACAAAATTTTCAGATTATAACAACAAGATAAGCTAGCAGTATTGTTGATTTAAGAACAAAATGTTATTCTAGCTGTCAATTGAGGTTCTCAGTGAACATTTTCCTCCAGGATAAACTACTGCAAAAATGCTGACTCATCATTTTTTCAATACCCTCCACCGGCACCCTGATTGAACCGGTGGCAATTATTTTTAACCAATCCCTTCTTCCGGTCCTAAGGATGCTTCATACCAAATAACAGTTCTCTGTTCCTTGTGGTTTGGGATATATGGGCTTTTGAATTTTTTTGTTTTTAGCCCCTAGGGTTGCCACAGGGTCGGAAAATTTGTGGGGGGTGGGGGGAGGGGGGAGGGTTGGGGGAGGCATCAGTCAATTACTTTGGATCCACTTATACTACATGCCAAATTTGGTTGAAATTGGCCCACTGGTTCTTGAATTAGAAATTTTGGGCACAGCCCAAAATGAATATGCCCCCACAGAGAGCCCAGATATTGACGTATCAACTTCCCTTGAACAAACTTTAATCTTCTACATCAAAGGATGTTCCATACCAAATATCAAGGCATTCCCTCTGGTGGTTCATGAGAAGATTTTTAAAGGTTTTTAAGCTTTTGGGGCAAATCCAGAGTCTGAATATGGCAGCTGCTTCATTTAAACAAAATAGAAAGGGTATACTCTATAGATGGTCTGTGCAATATATGTTTGAATTTGGCGTAGTGGTTGTGAAGAAGATGTCAAGTTCGCAAAAAGTTAATGGATGACGGACGATGGATGCCAAGTGATGGCAATAGTTCACACTGACTTGCAGTCAGGTGAGCTAAAAAAGTGGGCAGAGCCAAAATATCCATTTATGATTTCTTTATAGAAATTGTTGAATGCTGTGCACAGAAGTTATTTCGGGTTTCTTGAAAAATTTTATCTGATTCCTGTATAAAAATCTTTAACTGCTGTTTACAAAAACCCAAGATATTTTACTCCCAAAAATAAGTCTCCATACATTCTCTTTTAATAGTTTATTTATGATGTTTTCACAATTTTCACACACTCAAATTTACATGTTGTTATAACAATATTTGTGAAACATTCGTTGTCAAGTAAGAGATATTCAACAGTGCATATTGATATTCCTATGGCTTTTAATATGGATATTTATTTTTGGTATAACTGGAGTTTAAAATAATTAGTTGAAAATGTCCCAAGTTCCGTTCAGATGGTTTATCTGCAGCTCTAGCTTGAAGTCTGTTACATGTATTTTCAAGCATATAATACAAGTAACAAATCTGTTTTATTAAGCCATATAACAAGTTTGAGATAATACGAGAGATTGTAGAAATTATTCTTCTCAACTGATAAGGAATTATTTCAACACAACGGAAAGAAATGGCATATTTTGTCCTTTATATACTATTCAAACTGATGTGATATTTTTGGAAAATGGTATTGGATGGCGTTATTGGACACATCAATATGTTACCAAGTTTAGTGTGGATCATGAATGTTACTGGCCCACAAAAACTTCATGCAGGTTTTTCACACGAGCTCTGCGTTAATGTCTGTGGGGTACATTTTGAAATTTTCATTTGTACTGCACAGGCTTTTTCAGAGGTCTCATCGTTCTTTTCTTGGTATAAGCTCGTTCATCAATAGTAACTTGAGGTATGCGAAGACTGACACATGACAAATGTTTACGTGCCGTTGACAGACAGCAGTGGCTCATATTCTCAATGTTACTCAAATGGTGATTAGCAGGTTGTGGTCACGCTACCATCAGATAGGCAACGTTGATGACAAATGTCGGTCAGGTCATCTAAGGGCGGCAACTGCTAACCAGGACCGTTTCATCCGAACCACAGCATTATGTAACCACCATCAAAGTGCCTCAGAAATTGGACAGCAGCTGCACTGAGCAACAGATGTGCGAGTCAGTGGCCAGACTATCTGAAATCGCCAACACAGCTGGCATCTGTAAGCTGGATGACCTCGATTAATTCCACGTTTGACTAAATGTCACATCAGAGCAAGGCGTAATTGGTGTGGAACACGACAGCGCTGGGACAATTGTCGGTGGAGCAACGTCATGTTTTCCACTGAATCGAGGGTCACTCTCGACTTCCACGACAGATGAAACAGTGTGGAGGCGGCAGAATGAAAGAGGCCATGACATAACTGTTAGGCAGAACAATCGTTTTGGTGGTGGATCAGTTATGGTGTGAGGAGGCATAACCATGACAAGCAGAACAGCATTACATGTCATCCAAGGGCGTGTAACAGGGCATTACTACCATGACATGTTAGCAGCTCATGTGGTGACATTTGCACAATGTCACAACCATCGATTCATTTTCCAAGATGACAATGCAAGTGCACACAGCAAGTATCAGGATTTCAAACGTCAACGGAACCGAAAAATCGGTACCGTGGTTTAAGAGGCACGGAACCCACCGGTAACGAAATTTAGGTACCGTCTGTGAGCAGTTATGGGAACCTTTTTCCGAATCGAGGAAATTTTATATCATTCGTAGCTTCTTAGGTTTCAGGCCCGTTTCCCTCCTAGACTATACTGCCTGTGTATATTGATATACTTGCAAGCTGTATGCGAAAAGGTTTTGAGACGTTTTGGCCCACTATAACAGTCCAGAGTGAAGGGACACGATACTCGACAGATAATAGAGGTTATTATTGGGATGTTGATTTTTTATGTATATATTTATTCTTTTAAATATTAAAATGTCAGTAAACCTGCGGCATGATACCTTTGTTCAAAAAACTGATTTTCAGTTTTCAACATATATTGAACACAGGCGCTTGTTATTTTATCATATTTAAAACATAAAGTATTCTCAGACACACTTGACTTGTGATAATGTCACTGATAAAAAAAAAACGTCGCCCATGTTTACAGAACAAGCCAATCACATTTACTTCAGCAAAAGAGTCCCGCACTTTACTCATTCCGAGAATGTTATTGGTTGAAATGTCCAACGGGTGCAAACAGTACACACGTGTTTTTCCCACTTCAACTTGTTTCTGTATTTGATGTAAACAGCAATTCATTGCTATTACAATGGTGATTGTTAACCAACGAGCAGCTCATATGAGCATTTCTTTCAAAAACAAATGTTTCAATGTCTTTAGACAGGCTGGTTCACGGTAACGATATTTCGGTTCCGTCATTTTGTGGGCACGGTACCGAATCACTACTGGTAACGATCGTTACCGTGAAATCCTGACACTTGCACAGGGCCCATGTCGCTACAGAGTTCCTTCAGGAGCAGAATATCAATACACTGCCTTGGCCAGCACTAAGTTCAGACATTTCACCAATCGAGCACGTCTGGGATATACTTGGCAGGTGCCTACAACAAAGCCAACAGCCCACTACCAATGTACCAAGAACTTGCAGCTGCACTGCATGAAGAATGGAATAATATCAGGCAAGCTGATACTGGACGTTTGGTGAGGAGTATTCCACATCGGATCCGTGCTTGTCTCGCGAACCAAGGAGGATTTACAAGGTATTGAGGTCTTGGAATGAATGTGGTAAATTCTCTGACTGACCATCCATGTCTTCTACAGCTCAGTGCGTGGAATGTGTGCTTGTCAGACACCAGATGTCACAGTGCAATGCCTCAACTGTCTTTTTGTTGAAAATATAAGTATATTTCTTCCTATATCTCATTTTTATCAAATATACCCTACTTTTTTTTAATACTATATATGTTAACCTTGAGTAAGTGTACAATAAAGGACACTTACTGTCAACATAACCATGCCAAAACTCACAGCACATTGTCTTTTTCCAAAATAAATGACATATTTTTTAAAGATTATTTCAATGAAAGTTCTTATGCTTCAATGAGTTCTGACAAACATGTGCAATGCATTGTAATAGTAAATAAACTATTCAAGATATGCCAGATTGAGAATTTCTATCAAGTACAAACTAGGTCCTCATAATCACTTTTAAAAATAGGCTTTTTGAAACAGAACACGGCAATGTCTGAGATTTTTAAAACAAAAATACCCTCCAACCCCAATAATATCATGTGATGCAAATCACTGCTCGCCTTCAGGGAGGCTTCATTCAAAGCTTCATATTGAAATGGAATTGCTGTAAATTCCACCACAAGATTCAGAAGTATGCTGGAATTGTGGAAGCTGTGGCTGTTTTTTCCCAGTGTGCCAAAAAATGCAGTCATTTGCAGACAGACATAGATTGCCGCCCAGGTCAACTTTAGGTGTGCTGCCCTATTTCCATGCATTTCAAGCATTTTTAGTTGGTTGGATTTCATTGCTATATTGATATATTTTACAACCCCCATGAGATGCTGGTCAAGGCAGTGACCTCCTTATTGAGTGCCACTAAAAGCAGTGTTTATGGTGTTTATAATGCTTTGATGTAGGAAAATCAGTAGAACTTGCATTCTGAGGATGCAATGTAACTTTTTACTGTTATTTCATGGTAGAAGGAAGGTGAAGAATTCCTCCTCATGGTTACCTATATAACTTGTGACTTTATATGGTCTTTATCAAGTCTGAAGCAACATGGAAGCACATAGCATGGTAACAGTCTGCTCCACAGTTTTGCAGACATTTCCCAAAATAGCATGCCATACATTCTCTTCAAATGCAAATATTGCCAAACTTTGTTTCCAAACAAACAACATGTATTACATTTTCTAAATCCACCAAAAACAGACAACACCATCTGACAAAGAATAAATTAACAAACTTTATGTGGGAAGAAAAATCCACTGTCAATTGAAAGGCTTTGTTCAAGAAAACAGCATAAGAAAAAAGCTGAAAGCAGCCATTTTCAGCCATGGAGAAGCCTTAAAAGTAGAATTTTGCCACTGCTCCCATCTTCCTACCCTTGATCATATCATCCCGTTTTGGAAATGTGAAGAAAAATTATATGTTTCCATCTCTTTTTTAGCTATATGCCACAGAACAAATCCATGCAAAAATTACATTTAAATCTGGGGTCTATCCTTAGCTGAATACACAAAAACCATAAATCTCTATTTTCAACCAGTAAAGAGATGACAAACTGCTTTTTGGGGTAGTCTTCTTCTGATTTGTACACCCCCACCCTCACTACCTTGCCCTGAGCTACTGGTGATACAATATTGATTTTTACAACAGAGACTATTCAGTACAATAACAGTTAAACAGAATACAATAGCAGTTAAACAGAATAATAAGAGAAATCTGTCACGCCTACTTTTGTCATAACTGACAAGTTTTATCATAGTTCCCACCATTGTAATAAAAATCACCAGGTTTTGTCATAGCTCCCACTTTTGTAATAAAAGTTTTTTTGTAATGAAAAGAGGCAATATTTTTTTTAGGACAAAACCAGTGACCTAATTCATGACAAAACCTGGCAATGTTTATTACAAAAGTGGGAGCTTTGACAAAATCTGGTGATTTTTGTTAGAAAAGTGGGAGCTATGACAAAACTTGTTGGTTATGTCAAAAGTGGGCGTAACAGAAATAAGCAATAATGACCATTGATATCATGGGGGTTGGTGGATGCTCTTGATATTTAGAGGCAAACAGCTTTACGGCCTGATGACATACAAACATGGAACCAATGACCAAACTGACAATATATGCAGGATGAGTACAATTTTATAGTGATCTAAACAATCAAATAGCTAAAAAAAAGCCGATAATTATATTTCATGAATACAATGCTCAGCATTTATGAAATAAGATACTATATCCTGGTGTGTTTTCAAAACTTGACGCAAATACAAAAAGTTACAAAATTAGGCTACACCAACAAACTTCACAGACAGTCTACTTATTAGTTCTCCAGTTGAGCTGACAAACCATTTGCTGTCTGCAACCTAACACTCACAAATCCAATTAAACCAGATATAATAATAACCTTTTGAAAAATGGTGTATGTGCAACTCAAACAACAAATAAAGAACTTTCTGGTTCAAGAATTAACACCTCAGCAATATGTACTAAAGGGTTCGCTCCAAATTTTGCAGACATTTCTAAAAATGACATGCCATACACCCTCTCCAAATGCAAATATTGTCAAACTTAGTGATCTAGCCCACAACATGTATTACATTTTCTAAATCCACCAAATACAGACAACACCATCTGACAATGTATAAGTTTACAAACTTTATGTGGGAGGAAAAATCCACTGTCAAACAAAAGGATTTGTCCTAGAAAACTGCATTAAGAAAGCTGAAACCAGCTAATTCAGCCACCAAGAAGCCTTAAAAGCAGAATTTTGCCACTACCCCTATCTTCCTTCGCCTGGAGGATATCATCCCCTGTTTTGAAAATGAGAGAAAAAAAAATCCATTTCTTTTTTAGCGACATGCCTTGGAACAACTCTGTGCGAAAATAACATCTAAAAATGTCATACTTTCCAAAGCCACTGTTTCCCATAATTCCTATGTTAATTTACCCCTATCCATCAGGCTCAAACTCAGTGATCAAAAATTTAATTAAATTCTGTCATTCAACAAACAGCCTAATCCTATCATATATCCAATGCTGAAAATATGTCTTCAATTTATAAGGAATTAGTTTCAGTACATGTCAAAAGTTTAGAATTTTACCCCTGTGTAATAGTCTGAAACTGTGGAACAGGACCTAAACAGACCAATTTGACAATATTTTCAGTTTAAGAATGATGAAAATTTATAAGAGGTATGAAAGGATGGAAAGTTTTGTAATGTGAGAAGGAGAGTTTGAAAACTAAAAGCTTCTAGCATGAGAAGAAAGAACCCTTTTCATGTGGAAAAATCTTCTTCCCCTAATGAAAATCATGGTTCTACTAAATATCTGGATCCAAGACAGAGTGATGGTACCTTTGAACAGGAGCTTGAAACAAGTGGCAACTGTACAGTGATACAGATGTGAACAAACTTGGATTGCCATGCAATAGGGAACATATCTACCACATCTGATTAAATCTATTTTATAAAAGAAACAAATTTGTCTGAATTTCTGAAGGTTTTGTGAGTTATCTCCTCTCTGTAAGCCTGGAAGATGGCATGACATACATACTTGATGCTCTAACATTTGGGGTAATGCTAGTAACCAAGTCACATCAGAATAAGAAAAAAACATTAACAAACAAGAGGCCCCAAGGAGCCTTAATCGCTCACCGGCCAAAGTGGTTCAAAGAAGTATTTGGGGTCACATTCAGTTAGACATGGTTCATCAACACTACAAAGGAATGAAATTATGAGAGACAAATTTTATGGAACTAGGGACATGGCTTGAACAAACTTGAATCTTACCCCCCTAAGGATGTTGCATACCAAATATCAAAAGCATTCATCTGCTGGATCTGAAGAAGATTTTTAAAGAAAATTCCTCATTTTGAACTAAGTTATCATTCGGGCTCCTACAGTGAGCCTAAATATGAACCTAGGGACTTGGCTTGAACAAACTTAAATCTCACCCCCTAAGGATGCTGCATGCCAAATATCAAAACATTTCGACTGCTAAATCTGAAGAAGATTTTTAAAGAAAAATTCCTCATATTGACTGAGTTATAATTCGGGCTCCCACAGGGAGCCCAAATATGGACCCAGGGACTTGGCTTTAACAACTTTGAATCTCACCCCCCTAAGGATGCTACACATCACATATCAAAACATTCCGACTGCGGGATCTGAAGAAGAAGATTTTTTAAGAAAATTCCTCATTTCGAACTAAGTTACAATTCAAGCTCCCACAGTGAGCCCAAATATGGACATCAGGACATGGCTTGAACAAAATTGAATTTCACCCCCCTAAGGATGCTGCATACCAAATATTAAAACATTCTGACTGCTAGATCTGAAGAAGAAGATTTTTAAAGAAAATTCCTTATTTTGAACTAAGTTATCATTCGGGCTCCCACAGTGAGCCCAAATAAGGACCTAGGGATATGGCTTGAACAAGCTTGAATCTCACCCCCCTAAGGATGCTGCATATCAAATATCAAAACATTCTGACTGCTAGATCTGAAGAAGAAGATTTTTAAAGAAAATTCCTCATTTTGAACTAAGTTATCATTCGGGTTCCCATAGTGAGCCCAAATATGGACCTAGGGACGTGGCTTGAACAAACTTGAATCTCACCCCCCTAAGGATGCTGCATACCAAATATCAAAACATTCCAACTGCTGGATCTGAAGAAGGAGATTTTTCAAGAAAATTCCTCATTTTGAACTAAGTTATAATTCAAGCTACCACAGTGAGCCCAAATATGAACCCAGGGACTTGGCTTGAACAAACTTGAATCTTCCCCCCCCCCCCCCCCCCCCACCCCCTAATCATGCTGCATACCCAATATCAAAAGATTCTGCCTGCTGGATCTTGAGAAGAAGATTTTTAAAGAAATTTGCCTGAAATGCACTAAGTTCAAATTTGGGCTCCTATACTGAGCCCAAATATGAACCCAGCGGGCCGATTTGAACAAAAATGAATCCGATATACATGTTACATACCAAATATCAAAAGATTCTGTCTGCTGGATCTATAGGAGAAGATTTTTTAAGAAATTTGCCTCAAATGCACTAAGTTCGAATTCGAGCTTCTATAGTGAGCCCAAATATGAATCCAGGGGGCCGATTTGAAGAAACTGGAATCAGATCCACCCCACAATGTTGCATACCAAATATAAAAAGATTCGGCCTGATGGATCTGGAGGAGAAGATTTTTTAAGAAATTTGCCTGAAATGCACTAAGTTCGAATTCAAGCTTCTATACTGAGCCCAAATGTGAATCCAGGGGGCCGATTTGAACAAACTTGAATCAGATCCACCCCACAATGTTGCATACCAAATATCAAAAGATTCTGCCTGCTGGATCTTGAGAAGATTTTTAAAGAAATTTACCTGAAATGCACTAAGTTTGAATTCAGGCTCCTGTAATGAGCCCAAATATGAACCCAGGGGGCCGATTTGTAAAAACTTGAATTAGATCCACCCCACAATGTTGCATACCAAATATCAAAAGATTCTGCCTGCTGGATCTTGAGAAGAAGATTTTTAAAGAAATTTACCTGAAATGCACTAAGTTTGAATTCAGGCTCCTGTACTGAGCCCAAATATGAACCCAGGGGGCCGATTTGTAAAAACTTGAATCAGATCCACCCCACAATGTTGCATACCAAATATCAAAAGATTCTGCCTGCTGGATCTTGAGAAGAAGATTTTAAAAGAAATTTACCTGAAATGCACTAAGTTTGAACACTGGCTCCTGTACTGAGCCCAAATATGAACCCAGGGGGCCGATTTGTAAAAACTTGAATCAGATCCACCCCACAATGTTGCATACCAAATATCAAAAGATTCTGCCTGCTGGATCTTGAGAAGAAGATTTTTAAAGAAATTTACCTGAAATGCACTAAGTTTGAACTCTGGCTCCTGTACTGAGCCCAAATATGAACCCAAGGGGCCGATTTGTAAAAACTTGAATCAGATCCACCCCACAATGTTGCATACCAAACATCAAAAGATTCTGCCTGCTGGATCTTGAGAAGAAGATTTTTAAAGAAATTTACCTGAAATGCACTAAGTTTGAACTCTGGCTCCTGTACTGAGCCCAAATATGAACCCAGGGGGCCGATTTGTAAAAACTTGAATCAGATCCACCCCACAATGTTGCATACCAAATATCAAAAGATTCTGCCTGCTGGATCTTGAGAAGAAGATTTTTAAAGAAATTTACCTGAAATGCACTAAGTTTGAACTCTGGCTCCTGTACTGAGCCCAAATATGAACCCAGGTGGCCGATTTGTAAAAACTTGAATCACATCCACCCCACAATGTTGCATACCAAATATCAAAAGATTCTGCCTGCTCGATCTGGAGAAGAAGATTTTTTTTAAGAAATTTGCCTGAAATGCACTAAGTTCAAATTCGGGCTTCTATACTGAGCCCAAATATAAACCCAGTGGGCCAATTTGTACAAACTTGAATCAGATCCACCCCACAATGTTGCATATCAAATATTAAAAGATTCTGCCTGCTGGATCTGCAGAAGAAGATTTTTCAAATTCGGACTTTTATAGTGAGCCCAAATATGAACCAAGGGGCCGATTTGAACAAACTTGAAGAATCTGCCCCCCTCCCCTCCCCCCCACACCCTAGAGATGATGTATACCAAATAGGAAAGAATTCTGCCTGGTGGATCTGAAGAAGAAGATTTTTTTGAATTTTGGAAAGAAATTCATGGGTGCTATCAGAGTTATGCTCCTTGTGGTGCCCCCTGTGAGTGCAGCAAGTTTATTTGTATAAGTTTGAATTGACATATGATGGGGAACATGCACACCAAATTTGGTTCAATTGGATCCAGTTGTTTGGGAGTAGTAGTCGATAATGTAAAGTTCACGACGGACGACGACGACGGACGGCAAGTGATAAGTTAAGCTCCCTTCAGTGAGCTAAAAACAGCTTTTGCATTTGGGAGCCCAAAGGCAACTTTTGGGCCTGCAAAACAAGCTCAAATCTGAACACTGAAACTGGACTTGGAACAAACTTGAATGTATGTGGCTTAAACGTACTACTTTCCAAAAATGTAACACTTTCTGCACAATGACAGATTGTATGAATTTCACAAGAAGTGCAAGTTTTTTCCAAGTTATCTTCCCTCTGGGAACCCAAAATCAAGCATGATACACATATTTGATGCAGTAACCTCAATATAACTAATTAAGTCACATAAAAAAAAAAAAAAAAGAATAAATGCCAACAATTAAAACTTTGGAATTTTGGAGCCCAAAGGCAACATATGGGCTCCCAAATGAACCCATGTATGGATGCAGAAACATGACTTGAACAAACATTAATGTATATGAGTTTTAAAAGCTGCTTTGCAAAAATCAACACTTTCTGTGCAGTGGTTCCGAAAAAACAAAAACCTTTGCATTTTGGCCCTCAAATGCAACTTTTGGTCTCCTAAATAGGAATGCAACAACTTGGCTTGTACAAACTTGATTGTATATGACTAAAAAGCTTCTCTCTGTAAAAAATCAGCACTTTCTTTACAATGGTTCTGAAGATAAGTTTTAGTTTTTTTTTCAGTTATCTCCCCTTTTTCTGGCCCTTAAAGTTGTGGCACGGATCAATTTGGGCAAAAATCAATTGTTAGGCTGCAGGGAAAATATGTCCTAACTTTTGTTAAGCCCACACAAAATTAAATAATTGATTTTCAGACAATTTTTTTTTTTAAACGAATGAGGGAGGATGGTTTTTAGTTTTATTTTTTATTCCTGATGGAATGGTCGCCGATGCCTAAAATCCGGTTGTGAGAGACTAAAATTAAATACCAGAGCTTCCATGTCGATTTCACTAATAGTGTTTTTTGTAACAGTGATCAAACAACACAAAATCAATATAGAACAACTAAAATGGAGATAAAAAATAATAAGGAGTTTTTTAACAGGTTAAGTGCTGGAAGCCACAATCAGGCCTTTCAAAAAGTGAGGGTACCAGTGCAAAAGCCATGTTTTCCTTACCCATGTTTTGTATTCAGTCAAACGTAAATAATAGTTTGTTTATACAAATTTGTTCCATTGCAAATTATTGGAGAGTGTCTGTTGGCACTCTCCAATAATCTGTAACAAAACAATTTTTGATGAAAAAATTCTAGCTCTCAACCAGTTAAATATTTTATTTTGTACATACATATGAGAATCATGTTGCATTTTGTGAAGAAAATAATACTGTATCAATGTATACGACATATTGTATCACAAATAACAATGTGATACTGCTAAATAAATATGACGAACGCGGGCAGAAAAAATGAAAATTAATTTTTTTTAGCCTTAATCTGGCCCAGTAATAAAGTATGTATCCTGTAACATGAGGTGACGTGACATGTTGATATGCGTAACAGGGATGATTCCAATCATTACAGAAGTAGGCATATCAGGGGTATAAAAAAAATGTTGAACTAAAATATTCAGTGATTTTTATTTTCCATTTTTCATCAATCTAAGATGTGTGATTAATTTTGGAAAGAAACAAGAGGTCCCAAGGGGCCTTAATCGCACACCTGACAAAGTGGGGTCACATTCAGTTAGTTATGGTTCATCAACACTACATTGGAATGAAGTCATGAAATTATTCATAACTTTGGGGTCCATAAACAATCTTGAACTTAACCTCCCCCTCCCTGCACCCCCCCCCCCCCCCTTAGAGGGCCTAAATAGTAATATTAAGCCAGAGACTTGAATTGAACAAATATGAATCTGATACTCCTACAGATCTTATATACCAAATATGAAAGCATTCTGACTGGTGGATCTGAAGAAGATTTTTTTATAGAAATATCATCACATTGCACTAAGCTAAATAAAATTCAGGCTCCAATTGAGAGCCCAAATATTAACCCAGCAACCCAAATTGACCAAACTTCAATCTGACCTCCCTTGAGATGTTGTATGTCAAATATGAAAATATTCTCATTTGTGGATCTGAAGAAGATTTTTTTCAAGAAATTTCCTCATGTTGAACTAAGTTAAAATTCGTTCTCCCATAGGGAGCTCAAATATTAACCAATGGATCCGATTTCAACAAACTCAATCTGACCCCTCTGGAGATGTTGTATACCAAGATTCTAATTGATGGTTCTGGAAAAGATTTTTTTTTCAAATATATGGGTACTATAAGAATTATGTCCCTTGTGCTGCCCTCTGTATGCATGACAACTTTATTTGAACAAACTTGAATTGATATAAGATGAGGAACATGCACACCAGATTTGGTTCAATTTGGTCCAGTAGTTTCTGGTTGTAAAGTTAATGCCGGACGGATGGATGGATGGATGGATGTTCAGCAACGGCCGAAAAGTGATCTGTGAAGCTCCCCATGAGCTTTGCTCAGGTGAGCTAAAAACAATGTGTTATCATTTGGCATGGGCCTGTATGCCTTTACAAAATAAAATGAAATCTTAAAAATATGTACAAAATAAACATCGAAAAATATTACATTTCTACTGTATTCCACTTTTAGCATTTCTTCATGTTCTTTCGATTTTCTTCTAATATCATCTGCCATCTTCTCAAATTTATCCACCTGAAAAATAGTGAAGATGTGTTTTGTCAGTTTTATCTATGAACAGCAGTAACCTGTTATCTAATAAATCGGTGAAGTGTTGAATCTGGAAATTCATATCGAAAGTACAATCCACTGCGAATGTCTTCATATATAAAATTGCTTTATTTCATAGACACTAAAAAGGCTGTGATCAACGTGGAAAATAAAGAAGATAGTTAATACTTCAAATGGGCTGTCATATCTGCCTTATATCCCATAGCGAAGAACACAAACAGAGTATCAAAATATGTCAAAACTTCTAAGAATTTAAATTGGTTGGGAATACATTTTCCGACTCAACTATGCAATATTGATCATTTTAAAAATCAAAATCCTACAATCACTGTCAACATTTTGGGATATGATGATTTGAAAAAAATACATATTTCCTCGGAGGATAAGTCACAGAAAAAAAAATGCGAGAAGAACATTTATTTATTATTAATTTCAAATGATGATAATCAACATTATTGTTAGATCAAAAACATGAGTCGATTATTGTCAGCACAGACTACTAAATGTCATGGAGAGAATTTTTCTGTTTTGACTGTTTGAATTCCTTCCATAGCAAAGAATTGCTCGAACGTCACGAGGAGTATTGCAATTCAAATCAATGCATTGCCATCGACATGCCCAAACCTCAAACTTACATTAAATTCATACATCACAACAAAAGACTGAGAGTGCCCATTGTGGTGTATGCCAATTTTGAATGTTTCACGGTGAAAATGAGTTCATGTCAGTCCGACGATCAGCAGAGTTACATCGAAAAATATCAGAAGCACACGCCATCTGGTTATTGTTTTTATTTTACATAAAATGTTCTTTCGATGATCAATATTCTTTGGGTCCATACACATGCACGAAACAGTCTGACGATGATGATGTGGCTCGAAACTTCTTGGAAGATTTGGAATCTTAAATCAAACAAATATACAAGCAATTTAAAATTCCTGTAAAGATGATCATCACAAAGGAGCAAATGAAAGACTATAAGAGCACCACTGAATGCCACATCTGTAAAGAATCGTTCACCGAAACTTTGGCACCTGAATACAAGAAAGTGAGAGATCACGATAACTACACGGGTAAATTTTGAGGTGCCATGAACAGTAGTTGCAATTTAAAATATCGAGATGCCAATCTGTCAGGTTATAACAGTCATCTGTTCGTGAAGAGCCTCAGTAGTGTAAGCGAAGGATATATAAACTACATCACGAAGAGCGATGAACAATACATATCTTTTGCGAAATGGATAGTCGTAGACAAAAAGAAAAAAATAGAGGGAGAAATGTCAGCAGTCAGAAGAGAAATATGTTTCATAGATCGTTTCAAATTCATGTCGACCAGTCTCGAAAAATTAGTTGGTAATTTAGGAAAGGAGAAATTTGAGATCACAACTGAACACTTTAAAAAGAACATTAATTGGAGAGCGTATTGAGGAAAGGAGTCTATCCCTACGATTACATGTACGGTTTGTATAGATCTGATGAGTCGAAGCTACATTCCAAAGATCATTTTTATTCGAAATTATACAATGCTGACATTTCCGACTTCAATTATGGACAAGCTCAAAAATGTGGGAAATATTCAACATGAAATCCATGAGAGATTATCACGATCTCTATCTGAAAACCGACGTCCTTCTCTTGGCAGACATGTTCAAAAATTTTCGAGACATGTGTTGGAGACGTTATGGTCCAGAAGTCCTTGAATTTTCCCATTACCTTTTTATTCACATCCAAAGGAATGTTAGATTCGTGATCGCTGGGATAATTGCTCATGTTGGACCATGCATTGACATCCAGAGATATCTCAATAAAAAAAAAATAAATAAAAAATCCTCGGTCTCTATCCCATAAGCCAGACTATCCGTGTCGGTAAACAACAGTTTGGCTTTCGAATCATATTTCTTCTTGATGTATTTGTAATGAAATCTGGCTTGGTATTACATGGCTCTTGGCTTGGGCTGGGATGCACTGTTGAAGATGACTGAAATTCACTTGGAATTATTATCTGACGTGGACATGTTGCTTATGTTCGATAAGGGTGTAAGAGGTCGAGTGTCATATCTCACAGATACGCGAAAGCGAATAATTCCTACATGGAAGAGGAATTCGATGCACTAGAACCGAGTAAATACATAACATATCTAGATGCTAATAATTTATATGGTTGGGTCATGAGTCATCTGTTACCGATGGGAAATTTCAAATGGGTTGAGAATCGCAGAGAGATTGGAGACATTATCCGTCTTCTGGAGGTGGATTTAAATTATCCGGAAGCCTTACACGATTGGCACAACAATTATCTTTTAGCCCCCGAACTAAAGAAAGTAGTCGATGATAAACTCATTTCAAATTTAAATGACAAACGTAAATACGAAGTCTACTGTGAAAATCTGAAACTTTACATAAATTTTGGCATGACAATAATCAACATCCATCGCATCATCCGATTTGATGAAGAACCTTGGATGAAGAAGTAAAAAGATCTTAACACTAATTTGAGAATGCAGACTATGACCGAATTCGAGAAAGATTTTTTCAAACTCATGAATAATTGTCTACGGAAAATCGATGGAAAACATCAGAAAAAGGACTGACATTCGTCTGATGATGACGGTTAGTCAGGCTAGAAAATACGTTTCGAAACCAAGCTATAAACATTGAACTATCTTTCATGAAAATCTAGTGGCTGTTCACATGACACAAATGAGTCTGACATTCGACAAACCGATTTATTTGGGAACGTGCATCTTAGACATCAGCAAACAGTTGTTGTATTGATTTCATTACGAATACATCAAGAAGAAACATGATTTGAAAGCCAAACTGTTGTTTACCGACACGGATAGTCTGGCTTATGGGATAGAGACCGAGGATTTTTATTAAGATATATCTCCAGATGTCAATGTGTGGTTCGACATGAGTATTTATCCCAGTGATCACGAATCTAACATTCCTTTGGGTATGAATAAAAAGGTGATGGGAAAATTCAAGGACAAGGTGGGAGGAAGACAGATCACAAAATTTGTGGGTTTAAAAGCAAAACTGTATGCTTACCACTTAAGATGGGGAAGCAGTTAAGAAAAGTAAAGGTGTCAAAAGAAAACGTGAATAATGACATCACATTCGAAGAATATAAAAAATATCTGTTAAAAAATGGAGATGTCTACAAGACGATAAACACAATTCAATACAACAAGTACGTTCTCTGCACAGAAATAATCAATAAAATTGCTTTATCAGCTTAGGACGATAAGAGACTGGTGCAATCAGCTGGAATAAGAACATTAGCTCATAGTCATTCCATAAAATCGATCACACCTCAAAATCAAGAAGCAGTGGATGATTACACGACATGACAGATTGATAAAGATATAAAAAATCTAGAAGATAAGACATAAGAAATATAAATGAGGCAATTAATAGCCAAGAAAAGTAAATAAATAATAAAAATTCAAATTAAATTAAACTATAAAAATAAATTGGAAAATGGAAAATACGAACATATCGGTAGAAGGTGTCATCTTTCCTAACAAACCTCTGTCTAACATCGATCTGTTGGATGCAGTTAAAGCATTGAAAATAAAACATTTTTCGCGTTTTTTTTTTTCCAGAGATGCATTGGCCAGAAAACTGCGAGATGGTTACAAATGCAGAATCTTGAACCTGGACAATTTTTTGGGTGAGGGCACACATTGGGTGGCGTGGTTCAAGAACCTGAGAAGAACTTATTATTTTGACAGTTACTAGAGATGGGCGGTTTTCAAATTTCATGTCTGTTCCGGTTTCAGTTTCAGTCAAAGAGTCGGGTATTCGGTTTCAGTTTTCACTGTACAAACATAACAATATATTGCACTTGCATATAAGAAAATGTATTTAGTGCCAGTCAGTGTCACAGGGACTCCCTTTCCAGGGCAACACACCTGTATAATATACCAGTATTCTGATTTCCTGAGCACAATGTATTTGCATAAATTATCTCAAGAGTTTCAAGTTTGAGAAATATGATTTTTGCCTTGAGTCTCTTGCAGAATTAGTCCCCCACCCACCCGTCCAAAAATACCTGTGCTTAGGGTAACCCAGCACACCCTAAAACATGCCGACCATAAACATTTTATCAAGTAAAAGTCGCTCATATAGATCACTGTAACCCTAAATTTACATCCAACATCAACTGTGATTTTGACGCTGTCTTTGGAGTTCAAGCTTTCAAAATTATGTGTAGAAATAAATACATTTGTTATTATAAATGTGGAACAAGTGACAATTTCCAGTTCTGCAAAGGAAACTGCATTTGATAAACAGATAAACGTTTAAAACACGATGTGCAAGAAGTAATTCTGTCACCTATTTTCGTGGGAAATGCCACGCTCAAATGCTATACCAATTAGTGCAGCTGTTCTGAAAAAAGGGGTATCTCGACACTGATGTTTGAAAACAAGGTTAACTTTAGGTTGTTTCTCTCCTTATTCCTGAGAAGTGAAGACCTGATTAGAGTTTTCCAACACTGAAATTGAAAAACGTGATGACCAGTTTTCTGTAATTGTTTCGGTTCTGGTTTAAACCGAAACCAAACCGAATTTTCGGTTAACCGCCCATCTCTAACAGTTACGGAATCTCATCACCCAAAGAGTTGACAGATTATTTAAAATCGTTGATTTATTACAATACCGAACATGTGCAATCTCGCAATCAAGTGTTTTGTAGACACTTGTGTCTCTACATTTTCAAGAGATGGTCTTCGAAACATTATTTTCAAGACATTCTCAATGTTTTACATTGAGAGAGAGAAAATATTTTTTATATAAAGAATAGAAAATAAAAAAAAAATAAAAATAAAATAATAAAAATAAATTAGGTAGAACAAGAGATGATAAATTTGGAAGAACTGATGATGATGAAATTGTGAAAAAAAAAGAGAAAGATTGAAGATGATGGCAGAGTGTCTGTTACATATCTGAATGATCATTTCGTGAGTAGATACTGTTACATTAATGAAACAGACTATAATGTGCCTTGTACATACAATATAGAAACAGACTATAGGAATGTACAGGAAGTTGGTTTGGTGTAATGGCTGAAAGTGAGATGTTGGAAGATACATGGCTTGAGGTCCAAAACACATATTTAGGAGTTTGGTGAACAATCAGTTACGACAACTGTAAGTTTTCAGATACAAACCCTGAAAGGAACTGCTAAAATTAGATAGAACTCAGCGATGCTGCTACTAAAAAGCATGCAGATCAGGCAGTTGCGGATTCTGAGCACCGGATGAGGGATAATTACCTGGATTAAAATATGACCGATGATCTAGACTTAAAATCTAAATGATTGGTGAATGCGGCAGATCCTGTGGATTCGAGTGATGCTGCCACCAAACAATATATAGATATCGTGGAATGAAAGATCGTCGATACTTTGAATCAGAGAAATGAAATGAAAACCGATCCAAATGTCAGATTGAATAAGATCATCAATCTGGCACAAATCGGTGATGAGGATACCGAATCGATCACAGTCAATAAAGGCTACATGGATTCTACTCTCACCAAAATTTCAAACCTATCTCAAAGAGCGTGTGAACATCTCTATCTCAACAAACGATCGGGAGGAACGATGGACTCCGGCATCAACATGAACAATAACAAATTATTCAGTCTTGAGTACAATCTGGAATATGATTTGAGCACAGTCAGCAGAAAATATGTGAATGACACTAAAGTTGAGAAAACTGGTGATGTGATGGAAGGCAATCTGGACATAAGTGGTAATCGAATCATGAATCTACCTGATCCTGAGTTGATGACGGATGCCTGCACTATGATTTGAGTCATGGAAAAAATAAAATCTGCGAGACAGTTGATAACTATGTGGGCTGAGGAAATGGTGCATTGGATTCTGGTGAATCTTAATGGTCCTTTGGAAATGGATTGCTACAATGTCAGGTAGGACATCCTATGCTAATAGGTAGACTCATCACTCAAATGAGTCTGACTGCTAGCGACTCGAAAAATAGAGCTGTCATCATTTGGTGGTAAATGGTATAGAAAATGATAGATATAAAGCCGAAAAGAAGACGAGTGAATATTGCAATACAAGCAAATTCGAAACACCTTTGAGAGTTGAAGCGGAAGACAGAATTAATTTCAAGACGAAGATGACTAATCTCGAAGCTATTTCTTCTATAGTATCTGTGTTGATCAAATGCGATCCTTTGAATGCATAAAAAAATAAACTGTCTAAGAACACGTGTGAAATACTTGAAGGGAAGAAAAAAATAAGGGAGTTTGAGAACTTTATTAAATTCCCAAACGTTCTTTTTTATGTTTAAATCATTTTGAATTTTTTTTTATGTTATTTTAAGTTTTTTTGAAGTTATTTTAATTTTTTTAAAGTTATTTTGGATATTTTTAAAAGTTTTTTGAAGTTATTTTTAACTTTTTTTGAGATTTTTTGAAGTTTTTTTGTTATTTTAAGTTGTTTTTTTTAAGTCTTTTTTTTGAAGTTATTGAATGACAGACATTTTATTTCCATCCGATTGGAATGTCAACACTGTCGGATATGACAACTGTGAACGCTTCAGTTTGTCTAGGTACATTCCTATCGAATAGCATCTTGATGATGATGTCCAGAACGGTGTTCTTGAGTTTCCCGCTCTGTTTGCTGACGTCGAACATGAATAGGGGATAGCGTGTCTTGTATTTGGTGGATGTAACATTTGGATTGCTTATCAATTCATCCATGTGATGATATTTCGATCTGAATCTGCGGAATCACCGTACCTCCTAGAAAAATTGTTCTTCTCAAATGAGGCATTGTAATCTATGGCCAGATATCTCATGGAATTGAGAAACACCTGCAGGTTTCTCAAGCTGCAATGATCAAATAGAGATGGATTCTTTTCTTGAGATCCAATCTTGTCCGTCTGAAATCACACTATGATGAAACACAGTTTCTCCAAAGAAGATTTCACAGACAAACTTGAATCAAACTGAGCCGACGGCAGAATGTTTGCAACGTCGCACTGTCTCATTCTAAAGCCAACAGGTAATCTGGTTTCTGATTTGATGATCTTGAAGAGTTTCATTCTTTGTTCGTCATTCAGTAGTACACTTGGCATGAACCACAACATATTGTTTAGACTTTGCCCAGATCTGTTGCAGTAACTCTCAAAATGATATCGTTAATTTTACGAACTAGTGTGAGACTGTGTTTTAATCAGTAGACGATTTTGTAATCTTGAGCAAATCCAAAGATGTGTTTCAGAGGAATCCAAACAAGAACATTCCTTTAGGCAAAGATGCTTGAACGGTGTGTTTAAATCTCATGTCAGCACCTACATTCATGGTAGTTGCATCAGAGGTAGTGTATTTCATCCACAGTTGATTCAGTCCTTTAGATTTGGAAAGATCGTCTGGATATTTTAAAAGTCCCAACATCATGGTTGCCTGACTGGGATGAAACATGGTTTCTATCTCTTGACCCAAGAGTTTATATGATATACCGTTGAAAAGATGCATCATGTTGTTATGAGCTAATGTGATGATGTCATCATCAGCGTAATCGCTACCATCCTTTTTTCATCAATCATCCTTTTATCTGGAGATAACTTTCACACAGATGGAGAAAGAGATCTTGTGTTTCAATATTGAGTATTATCTCTCTTTCATCTTTGAGACTAGTTCCAGTCACAGGTAAATATTCGTGCACTTCATACTCTTGAATACTTTCGTCTCTTATTATACCTTTCGTTATGTCTAATATGTTTCACTTTTCGTTTTTTTATTTCACTCTAATTTTTGTTTAATTAATTTATTTTATTTATTTTTTTTTTCATGTCTTACTTATATATATGCAATAAAAAAAAATCCAGCAAGAGGATCACAGATCCAGAAGTCGAGTTTTGACATTAAATTCTGAAGATATAAGCTATTTGTAGCAACAGTGACCTTGACCTTGAGGCGCGAGACTCTGAAATCGATAGGTGTCTTCCTTTCCTATAGGGTAACCTCTGGTGTAAGTTTGGTAAAGGTGCGTCAAATAGAACTAAAGTTTTTGCCCCAAAACCAATTTGTCACAAAATATTCTATTCAGAGTGACACTGACCTTGACCTTGGAGGCCCCAGACTCCAAAAGCAATAGGTGTCTTCCCTTCCTATAGGGTAACCTGTGGTATAAGTTTGGTGAAGATACACAGAATAGAACTAAAGTTATTGCCCGGAAACCAATTTGTCACAAAATATTCTAATTATAGTAACAGTGACCTTGACCTTGGAGTCCCAGACTCCGAAATCAATAGGTGTCTTCCCTTCCTATAGGGTAACCTCTGGTATAAGTTTGGTAAGTTTGGTAAAGGTGCTTCAAATAGAACTAAAGTTTATTGCCCGGAAACCAATTTGTCACAAAATATTCAATTTATAGTAACAGTGACCTTGACCTTGGAGTCCCAGACTCCGAAATCAATAGGTCTCTTCCCTTCAAATAAGGTAACCTCTGGTATAAGTTTGGTAAAGGTGCGTCAAATAGAAATAAAGTTATTTCCCGGAAACCAATTTGTCACAAAATATTCTATTGATAGCAACAGAGACTTTGACCTTGGAGTCGCAGACTCCGAAATCGATAGGTGTCTTCCCTTCCTATTGGGTAACCTGTGGTATAAGTTTGGTGTGAAGATACACAGAATAGAACTAAAGTTATTGCCCGGAAACCAATTTGTCACAAAACATTCTATTTATAGTAACAGTGACCTTGACCTTGGAGTCACAGACTCCGAAATCAATAGGTGTCTTTCCTTCCTATAGGGTAACCTCTGGTATAAGTTTGGTAAAGGTGCATCAAATAGAACTAAAGTTATTGCCCGGAAACCAATTGTCATAAAATATTCTATTTATAGTAACATTGACTTTGTCCTTGGAGTCCCAGACTCAAAAATCAATAGGTGTCTTCCCTTCCTGTAGGGTAACCACTGGTATAAGTTTGGTAAAGGTGCATCAAATAGAACAAAAGTTATTGCCCGGAAACCAATTTGTCACAAAATATTCTATTTATAGTAACAGTGACCTTGTCCTTGGGGCGCGAGACTCTGAAATCGATAGGTGTCTTCCTTTCCTATAGGGTAACCTCTGGTATAATTTTGATAAGGGTGCATCAAATAGAACTAAAGTTATTTCCCGGAAACCAATTGTTTACGCCCGCCACCCGCCAGTCACTTCATCAAACTATAAGTCGAGTTTGACTTCATCAAAACTCGACTAAAAAAATGTTCCCCTCCTGGTTTTTTTTTTTAAAAGTTGCCTTTTGCAATTGCTGTTCATAAAACTTTCCCTTCATTTCTTCAGCGTCTAAAGCTTCTAACTCATAAGTGATGAGATCGGTGTAGAACAATCAAACCACCACAAAAATTTCTTCTGTCCATCTAGGCGTATAACCTTTTTCAAAATGTTTTTTCCACTCGTAAATTCTCACTTGATCACCCACGTCAAATTTTGGTCGTTTTGTTGCTGCCATCATCAATAGGTAGAGATTTGCATAGACATCCTTTTCGTTTCGAGGATCGCTAGCTGCCAAGGGCATCGTGTTGATGGAACTGTGGTGTCTATTGTCATAGTCATCAACTAAATCATGTAAGACATTCAAGTATTTCTTAATCAAGTTGAAATAGCTGTGCATTTTCTACGTTATGGTTCTATTCCATCATTCGACCACGCTCACCTTCTCCCTCATTTTCAATAGATGTCCACGAGTCGATGAACATGAACACTGTAGAATTCTCTACCTTTATCCACCCTTAATTTCTCAGGTTTTTCCAAAGAATTGGTGAAGATATTTTCCAAAACTTCAGCCACACTCGTTCCCGATTTATTTTTCAATGCTCTCATCCATCCGTATTTCAAAAACACATCTATGACCGTCAAAAGATATTTCACACCTTTGTTGTCTAGACAGCAATTGCATGTCCACCAGATCGGCAGCCTACACCTGATCCAATCCTTTGACGAATACTCTCCTCTTTCAAAATCTGTGCACTATGGGCTTGTGCAGTTCGTTCTCTATTCCATTAGTGGATTTTTTTTTTGTCTTATTTCCCATGCCGAATCGACGTTTCATGCCAATCAGTTTACCGACTAGAGAACGTTCAAATTTCTCCCTCATTGAGGGATTGACTATATTTTTCAAATCTGTCACATGTTCTTGTCGCACACATCATTTGATGGGTTTGCTCATTTTGACGTCAGATCTTTATTCAATCTCTTGTTCAATTTCGTGCCCGGTCCTGTAAAACTGATGTCCTGGCAGATGCGTTTGTTGATGAGTCTGTTGACCGTTCCTCCTCCACCTCTTTTGATGAATTGAGTTTTGGTTGTACCTCACACTTTACAAGTGCCGCAAAGCATCTGCCTATTATTTTTAGTTTGCACTTTTCCCAAGTTATTCGTATTCATAGACTTCTTACAATTCATGCAATACATTTTGTTTCGTTAATTTTTTGTTTTTTTTCAATTTTTTTTTTATTACTTTCTTATTTTTCTTTGTTCTTTATTATTTTCCAAGAGTTTACAAAATGATTCCCAGGCTTCTTCGCAACCTTTTTCTATCAGATTATGTTTCATCTCCTCTTTAAGATTCGGACGAGATTTTTTACTCATACCTTTTTTCGACGCCTCGAATTTATCCCTTTCCACGTGAATGAAGCGATATTCCCCATCAGAAATCCTCCATCTTTCAGAAAAGTGTATATCATTTCACTTATGGAAATGATTTTCATGTCAGCCAACACTTTGATATTTACGTGTTTCTCGGCCTTCAACGATAATTTTTTATTCACTAATTTTCCAACCATGCTCAAGAATCCTGTTGCAAGACCAATGCACTCTATTGCCAACACAGCTGGAATGGTAGCCACGGTCGATAAAAGACCCACTCCAGCAGCACCCAAACCCATGAATATGGAGATGAGAGTCAGATCCAGACCGTCCACCAATTTAGTCATTTGCGCATACTTCTTGTTGAGCGCTTGACGTCTATCTCTTTCCATCGCTAAATAATGTTGAATTGTGTTGTCCCTATCTTCCGAAAGGAGGTGCCGTCAGAAATACAGTCGCCGGTAGGTTGGGATACAGATTGCCACTTCATAATTCCATTTTTACATTTTTTATTTTAATCATTTATTTTTTTTTATTACTTCCTATCTTATTTAATATATAAAAAAATTATAATATTATGTTATTTTTTTATCTCATCACAAAACAATATCTCACAATACCATACTGAGAATGGGCACGTTTTTAAAAGACGAATTCGGACCAAATAATAGTCCTCGGATGTCGATAATTTTTTTCCTCTCTTTAGATAGAGATCTTCTCGGCAGACTTGAAATATGCCCCTACCTTTCGCATGTTTCAGATACAATCCTCTACCATCCGATTTTCACAAATCCTCCTCGCTTCAGAAACATTCCACTTCCCACTATTTTCTGTGCACCAGAACTGGCCAATCAGAGCTTCTATACCCAAAGCTGGCAACACGGTTTGGGTGAGAATGGGTAATGCCTTGGTGGTCAATCCCACCAACAATCCTAAGAAACCACCTTTCATTTTCAAATTATATCTCAATTGCACGGGACTCAGTTTCACGGTCAATCCTCTTCAATTACAATGCGCTTTGGCTATTTTATTAATTTGTGTTTTGGTCGCAGAGATTTTGTCGCATCCATTGCTCAAGTCTTGATGACTTAATTTCAGTCTCAGAGCTTCTCCTCGGTTTTCTAATGCTCTGCAAAGTTTGTCTTTCTGACCTACAGATATATTACGTTTTGTATTATGTATCTCATCATTACTTGTTTTTTTTAATTTTAATTTTATTTTTTTTTTTATTTAATTCATTACTTGTCTTTTTTTTTAATTTTAATTTTATTTTTTTTTTATTTAATTTTTTTTTTTACTTCCTATTATATGTATAAATTAATTTAATTCTTTTTAAAAAACAAAATTTGTTAATTTAATTAATTTTCCTATTCTGCGAAAAAAATATATATATTTTTTTTGTTTTGTTTGTTTAATAAACTATTTGACAGATTTTGATTTCTTAAATTTCTCTTATGTGAAATCACATCGTCACACATTCACCGCTAAGATCTAACAGCTCTCCATTTTGTTCTGTTAATTCAGTGTTAATTCTGTTAATGTATGAGTTATCACAGGCAAATAGACAAGATTTCGAGGTTGTTCTATGATCTTGCAGCCCGGCAAAACGTCCGGAAAAAACGAGTAGATCGTGAGCTGTGTGCCACCATTCACGTAGCTTACAGAAATCGCACCCACCTTCACCAAAATGCTGTTGCAGAATGTCCACCACATTTTCTGATGTCGCATGTCATTTATACATGTTTCGATCAAATCCCAACATCTTTCCAAAGGTGTAATCTCCTCTAAAATCCACTTGATAACCCTCTCTCATGTTCAATATCATTTGCAGAGTGCTGATGTTGGCAGTTATGTTGATAGTAGTTCTGTCTTGTCTGTAGATCTTCATCTTAGTCTGAATGAGTTTGTTCAAATCGACTATGTTGTAACTGCCTTTGGGAATGTGAAACATGAACCAAACCATTAAATTTGAATATCTGAACGTGTATTATTTTTTTCCATGATGTTGGGAAACGAATAGTATGTCTCCAGATTTACAAGAGCCCTCTCATACTTTTTATCCCTCTTCAATTTGATCAGTGGATTGAATTTCGTCATGAATCAAGTCTTGTCATCACTCACAACGATCGAAAAAGAATCTTTTGAAGTCATATTTGGAATTAAAAAAAAGAACCTCTGTTTCTCAGGCCCGCGCGCATGGTAATTTTTGGTGCACATGCAACCTTTTTATGACACAAAAAAATCTTTAAAAAAAAATTTGAGATATTGTGCTCATTTCGGTAAATCGATATTGATGCGTTTGCAAATTTTAAATTAAAACACTTCAAGCTTTTTCTATATCATACTTTAATAAAGTGGGTGGGTTTTAGCAATATTCACGACAGAAAGTGTTTTATTCTGTAAAAGGTAAGTCATAATGACAGCAAGAAGGAAGGTGTCTTTCAGTCCGACAACAGTCACAAAGGGGAATGGTCGATTCGCACCACGTTTGATTTGCACCAACCCTCAGAGGGTCTGCAAAGTCAGGTGCCATGTTGAATGGAACACAGTCTCCTGGCATTTATTTTTAGTAACATTTGTATTGTAAATGGCCGTCATTGGGAATTTGTGTACTGTTATTTGAAACTGTTACGAGTTTTCCAGTTAATTTAAATAAATGCATTTGAGATGCAGGATAATTGGATAACTAATAGTAACCGTTGCTTGATTTAAAAGTAAAAGTCATAGTTGAAAATAAATCGCATATAGGCAGGTATGTGCGGTCGAATTGGTTAATAAAAACACGCAAATATTCGTTTTGTATTTCATTTTCAGATTTCCGAAAAATATGATTTATGGATGAACTGCCCATTCAAATGGGTTGTGATAATTTTGAATATAATGGGGAAAAATTGCGATTCATGATTTTGTTAGGCAGGTTGTGAAAGGATTTTTTTTTTTTGGTAAAATAAATCTGTGAAAGTTGGCACTTTGACATTTGATTTGTCCCAGAGACGTTTCATCCCGAGGCGTTTCACCCACAAGGCGTTTTGTCCTGTGTCATAATTTTCACATTTCACTGAAAAAACAAACATTCAAACCCCACTTCATTTATGACCCAACACCCCTACGGTGAATAACCAATATATCTGCGAAATTTTCCGTGGTCCACCAGGCATTTGGGTCGGGTCGAATTACCACAAACAACCTCTCGGGGAGAAAATAAAAAGAAAAAAAAAAGACCGCCAGCCCGCATGCTTTTGGGGAAAAAATGGCCTGAGAAACAATCAACTTTGTATGGCCTTATCGGTTGTTCTTTTCGTGTTCTCGACTATCCTTTCTAATAAATTTAGTTTTGTATTCTCGCAACATTTCTAAAAAATATGTTTTAATAATGGTATATTTTATTTTATTTATTGTTTTTTTTTACTTTCCACTTAATATGATTTTTTTTTTCTTCTCATTTATTAATTAGAATCATCTGGAATATAAAATCGTCGAATACCTTCCTATATTTTCCATAAAATTTACTACTCGTCAGATCGATGACCGCAAAATTATAAGGTGTGCCATCCAACACCAACTTACAAAATCTCTTGAATTCTTTTTTGCTCATGTCATCGGCCACATGATCGTTGTAAATGAGATTGAGATTTTTGAAATCTTGATGAAACAGACACAGTAAATTTGCATTCTTCCTTATGGTCTGTCTTGGCAATCTGAAATAATTTTGAGATAGATAAAAACAGTCCACGTTGCTGTGAAGTCCTCGAACATAGTAAGATTCGCACAGATTCTGTTTCTCCAACATCAAGTCATCGATTATCATGAGATTTCTGTGCATGGAATTCAAGTCTCAAGGATCTGGCATGTCATTCGCATTTTCATAATATCGATATTCCACATTGGACGTTTTATCATTTCCGAGTTTTCCCAATGTTTCTTGCAAGATCGTTGCGAGCAACAGATCACATTTTTCGAATTCGGCTCAGTTATCAAAGATTCTCATTATAAAGTCCTTCGGCAAGTTTGTGCTCAGAGCTTTTTGCAATAATTTGTATATGGATTGAAAGAGACTCTTGCCAAGCATGAACTGAACAATCCATCGTAATCCAACCACTACGGTCGCAACAACAGATTCATCAACAGATTCGTCTTTCCACAATTCGATTTTCCCACTATCAATCCTCTTATGCTTTGAGGAAAGAGTTTGTGATTCAACCTCTCAGTGTTTGGTGCATTCCACGATAAATCTTTAATTTCCATTCTCTTTGCATATTTTTTCCAAGTCATTTTTTTTTTTACTTTTATTTTAAAACTAATTTTTCTATATTTTTATCTTATAAAAAAAAATTATTCTTTATTTTCTTTTTCCAATTTATATTTCTTTCAATCCAGATCGACTATTCAACGTCTTAGCAAGTTCCTGAATCGGCGTAACACTAGAAGCCTTAAAACTTACATGTTTCATATTCACTAGAATCTCTTCCGATTTTGATAATAATTTCAATCGCGTAGCCGGTCTTATCAACTTCTGAATTAAATCGGCACTCCTCTTGCCATCATCAAATCCAGCAAACCCGACCCGCTGTAGATGTAAGATCTCATAAATCCTCCGTTCTTTATCACTAGCATATTTGTTTCTTTCCTCTCAATTCGTTTTTAATTGAATAATAATTATTTTGTAATTTAATTTTTTTTTTTTCACTTCCTATATTTTATTTACTATTATTTTTTTTATATTTCCCCTTTCAACACATTCATGATCAATTTATAAGTTTCTCTATTCAACACCTTCTGTCGCAACAATTCATCACATATGCTCACCAACTCATTTGTCACATTACCAGCTTCTCAACTTGCCATCAAGAGATCTAATCTCTCCAGCAGGGCATTGGAATCGCAAGGAATGATGGTGGTGGTCATCATTCACTGTTCGGTGACCAATTTGATGAATGCTTTATTCGCATCCCATATGGGTTTCACCCGTTCTTCTACTTTGAAGTTCTGCTTGCTTTTGGTCTCGTTTCGCTGGAATCGTTATTTTTTCTCCTGACATTCATACAAACCAGGAGATCGCCATATCTTTTGTAATCCTCTTCCTCATATTCATCAGGTTTAGCCAACACAAGCAGATTCCACAATCCTCTAGTACTTTCGTATTCTTGATCTTCGATGATCAGATGATAATTGTCGGTAATTTCCACTTTTTTGTCATCTATACAGAGATTACCATCGTCTCCCTTGTGCAAGCCAAAGACAGGGTCCGCACTCAATGGATTTGTCTTATTATATAAATTTGCATAATCTTTGGGTTCTATATTCCTGGCATCTACCGTCGGATTGTGCTCACTGTAACCGCCGATAGTCCACTCACAGAATTTGTCTCAATTCTATCTCTCTCAGAGGGACTCGGTGGAAGATACTGAACAGAAGGAGGATGTGGGTATGCAGGAGATGGCATATAAGGAGGTTGACTAATGCGTGTGTAAGTCAGAACGTAAGGTCTGTAATCAGGTGTCCTGCTTTTTCTCTCAAGGGTTTCAATTCTTTGATGATTTCTCTTTTCATTTCTTCCTGAGTTTCTGTCACAGGTTTGAACAACTTGCTCGTGTCTCATTTCATCTTGATCTTTCCCACGTGTTTAGCCATATTGCTATATCAAATATTCCTCTTCAGTTCTAGAGATTGACAAACCTTCTCATCTCTCAACTTAGGATCTTTGATCTTTAAAAATGACATGCTTCTATTTTTAATAATTATAATTTTTTTAATTTATATTACATTTTATTATTAGTTTTTTAATTATTTTTTGTTGTTGTTTCCTTCTACTTAATAATACATCGAAGAAAAAAAAAGCCAACACACAATACATTATAAATATATTCACAGACAGACAAACATACAAATCTGCAAATGACTGATTTGGAGACACAAAATTCTCGCACCTCCGAGAGATCTCTGTCAAATCGATCTATTCGAGCAAGAAACACTGTAAAACACAAACAAAAAATCACATGTTTTTTACCATTTTGAAGATTGAATATCTTTCGCATGCGAGACATCACTGCCAAATTGACTAAATCTGTTGATGATACACTTGAAAACATAGACGGAAAATTACATGTTTTGACATTTTGACTCACAATTTGAAATAAGAGATTTTTTGGCGAAATCAATTAATTCAAGTGAGAAAACACTTAAAGAAAACACGGTTGGGTTCTGTCTTCAATTTCATCTTGGATTTGTTTATCTTCACTGTCATTTCGGGTAAAAATGCAGTGATTTCTCAGACTAAGTCTGAACTGTATGACCTTGACATTGTTCTAAGATGATCTAACATTTATTTTTGCTCCGAGTAAACTCTTAAAAAGCTCACTCCAAGTTGCGTATCGCCTCATGGAATATGCTGGCTCAGTCTCTAGTGAGCCAGTATTTTTTCTCGAGAAAAATAACCCGAAAATTGTGAGAAGCCTAAAGGCTTCCCGAGGAAGCCTCCACTGAGCCAGAATGCTTAATTATACTCTACTGGCGTAAATTGCTTTACAATGTATAAACTGAAAATAGAGGATAAAAGCCAACTTTCACCAAATATGGTCTCAACATTACTGTAGCTATTTCAAATACATGCCATTCTGAAGTTAATTTGAGCAAGATTAGCTCAGTTAGTTAGTTTCTCACTATTTTATGGCTTGTTAAGAAATTTATCGGAAAGTATCGTAGAAACTGTGATACCTAGTATTTTTATATCATTTCTATTCTGATAGATAATGGGTTTACTGTAAGGAGATCGTCAATTAGGCCATTCTTAATGGTAGAGTGCTGAATTATTTTTGGTCATCAAATTTTGTACACATCTTTGCCTTTTTACAATTTATGGGAGAGTGGGCACTCTCCCATAAATTGTAACACAGCACACCCTCACAGACTAAATAATATCACTTCAAAGATAATAAAAAGCACAGCCACTATATGACCTTTCAAGTTGTGGTACCTGTACTTAAGGATACAGTCCAAATCTGGGCTTCCAGCACTCTACCAGTTAATAGATGTTTCTTTGTTTTACACCAAATCTTGCTTCTGATAGACAGATGCAAAATGAGCTAATTATTAATTATTAACCCTTTACCCAATTCACATATAAAAATTTATTAATTTAATTTTTTTTTTTAATTTTAAAAAAATGTTTCATCATACCCATATCATGTGATCTCAACAAGTTCATTCCAATGAGGGTGTCATTTGATATGGTTTTGCTGAAATTTTTTCAAAAAATTATTTTCAACTGCTCAATGTGCAAATTATGTGGGCAGATGTGGCTGATTCATTAGGTAGAGTTAACTATCTGCAGGCAAGTATCCATGCCCATCATCTATATCTAAAATACTATGGTTTCAAATGCACCATTACTTTCAATTTAGGCACTCTCATAAGCCAGAATGCGAAGTATATATACAGTTCTACTACATTAGCCTAAATTTGGACCCCATGAGACCATAAAATAATTTCTCGACGTGGTATGTCCAATTGAGGATGTAACATACAAAAAAATTATTTTACAGCCTTATGATCCACATTTTTATCAAAATTTTGCATGTAGTCAGATCAGTACTTTTTAACATAGCCAAGTGTCCTTCACATCCACAGGCATCCATCTGACATTCAAGTTTACTCAGTGGCATTCAGAACAGTTTTCAACACCTTTGTTAAAATCTGCCCAGTGGTTATATATGAAACACTGTATCATAACTGCGTCATAATCCAAAAAAAACAAGGGCTATGCAAAGCGTGAGCCACTGCCCCCAACGCATAGGCATGTCTGAAATAGTCTTAAAGGTATTGGGGGACAGAAAAATCTTCTAAGTTGAAAGAATGATAAAGGATTGTAACTCTGAAAAAATTATTGGACAGAACATGTTCGTTGTGCACATCCATTCTTCCAAGTGGACCTATCGGCACACCAAAGGAGATCCAAATCCAACCGATGGCTTTGAAATTACAATGCAAAATGTTTGTAAAGGACAGACGGATGGAGGCCCCGAATCCTCCTTTGGAGGTCAGGGGCATAACTAGAGGTGTGACTGTCCCTGAATGGGCCTATCAATACCCCCCACTGCAATGATTGGCATACCACTAAAGCAATAGTTATAATATGGACACCACAGTACTGAAATGCACATCCAGATTAAAACTGGAGATGTGCAGTTTCCTCATTTTCTTACCATGCTCAAAAATTTGGAAACACTTGACAGGTGAAGATGTGTAAACATGCAATTTCTAACATGCTGGACAAAATTTAGACCAAGCAGCAAATTATTCTAAGTCAAAAAGGGGCACAAATGTGACAGAAACCGTCCGACTGGAACTATAATCGTAGGTGCACAGGTTCCCATGGTGGTAACATACATACCAAGTTTTGACATGATTGGCCTATAAATATCAGAGAAAATCTCCAGACAAAATTTAGACCTAGTAGCAAATTATTCTAAGTTGAAAAGGGACACAACTATGGTGAAAATAGTCTGTTCAGAACTAAAATCACAGGTGCACAGGATCCCATGGTGGTGATCATGCATACCAAGTTCAATATGACATTGAAGAAAATCTCCAGACAAACATGTCTAGGATGGACAGACAGATGAATAGAGGGACAAGATGATCCCAGTATACCTCTAACCCCACTCCTCCCCACCCCATCCCCCACCCCCCTCAACTCATTGCAGGGGTGTATAACTAAAATGCACAATTACTTGATGTCTGCAATGAATGTATGCGACGGAAGTAAAACAAAGCATTAATTAACCCTCTGCACACTATTGTCAAAATATCAAAATCTTACTCCTTATATACTGTTGGCAGATTTTCCTGCCCAGGATAAGATTTCTCTTGCCACAGGAATAAGTATAATTTGGACAAATTTAATCCAATTTTTCCCCTGAAAATTGAAGGGATTTTTTCACCAACGATCACTTGAGTTAAATTTAGATGAATTTTTCATCAAATCTAGTCTACACAGCAGCCATGACTAGATTTGTTGAAAAATATCTTGAAAATACTTAACGGGTTAAGAATTAAAGTTGCATTTTTTCCCAAAATGCAATTAGAAATTTAACCAACTGAATCTTGTTTGACAGAGGTCATTGAGCTCTGTCAAATAAGATTGAATTGGTTAAATTCCTAGTTGCATTTTGGGGAAAAGCCGGAATTTGAAACTTCAGAATTTTGACATCAGAGTGCAGAGGGTTAAGAGGCCTTAGATTAGCAAATAAATTGTAGCTTAAAATATAACTCCACTGACATTACACGTAATTTAATTCATCTTACATCCACTTTTTTAAAAATAAGTGAATAGATACACATTGAAGGGAAAGAGAAAAATAAATTACAAATGTTAGATATGTGCATTTAGTTTGTAGTATTATTATCACTCATAAAGGTAAAACAGATCAAGAAACCACAACATGGAATGGAATCTGATTTCTTAAAAATGATTTCGACTGTAAAAGAATATTAAACTATACAATAATAATATGTTGGAAACATGATTGTTTGGAATGCCAAAAATTGGCCGATGTAATCGTCAGATGTGTACCCATACGCACAACTAGTAGAAAGCTGTATGACGAAGGGCCATCCTGGATGCCGACATTATGTACACAACACATGGTATGGGTACATGTAGAAGTGGATTGGAGGAGTGCCTAATTTGATGGATAAAGGGTTAATATCTCTGGATCAAATTATTAGATTTACATAAAAAAATATACAGCACAGCATATCAGTAACCTGAATACATATATAAAGTAACCTGATAATCGGATTAATATTTATTGACTTATCGCATGCGAAGAAATGGATTGGAGGAGTTCTCAATTTGAAGAATAAAGGGTTAATATCACAGGATCAAACTAGAGGTACTGTGAGCAAGCTCACAAAGTGATACTCCCCGCGCCTGTCTGAACGGAATTATATTGCTTCATGCACATCTTCATATGGAGTTCTTACATTGTGTAAAGTTTCATGAAAATTCTTCAAACAGTTTAGGAGGAGTGGCGCTTATAAGGATGGACAGATGGACAGACGGACAGACAGATGGACAGGGTGATTCCTATATACCCCCCCCCCACCCCAAACTTTGTTTGTGGGGGGTATAATTATCAGATTTACACCAAAAACTATACAGCTCGGCACATCAGTAACCTGAATACATATATGAAGTAACATAACAAACGGATTGATATTTTTTGAGTTATCTCAAGCACATCAGTAATCTGAACACAAATATAAAGTAACTTGACAATCCAAGCAATATTTTTCAAGTTATCGAATGCCAAAGGGATTGGAGGAATTTTCAATTTGAAGGATAAAGGGTTAATATCTCAGGATCAAAATAACAGATTTACACCAAACACTATACAGCTCGGCACATCAGAAACCTGAACACAAATATAAAGTAACTTGACAATCCAAGCAATATTTTTCAAGTTATCTCATGCCAAAGGGATTGGAGGAATTTTCAATTTGAAGGATAAAGGGTTAATATCTTAAGATCAAATTATCAGATTTACACCAAAAACTATACAGCTCGGCACATCAGTAACCTGAACACAAATATAAAGTAACTTGACAATCCAAGCAATATTTTTCAAGTTATCGAATGCCAAAGGGATTGGAGGAATTTTCAATTTGAAGGATAAATGTTAATATCTAAGAATCAAAATAACAGATTTACACCAAAAACTATACAGCTCGGCACATCAGTAACCTGAACACAAATATAAAGTAACTTGACAATCCAAGCAAAATTTTTCAAGTTATCGAATGCCAATGGGATTGGAGGAATTTTCAATTTGAAGGATAAAGGGTTAATATCTTAAGATCAAATTATCAGATTTACACCAAAAACTATACAGCTCGGCACATCAGTAACCTGAATACATATATGAAGTAACATAACAAACGGATTGATATTTTTTGAGTTATCTCATGCACATCAGTAATCTGAACACAAATATAAAGTAACTTGACAATCCAAGCAATATTTTTCAAGTTATCGAATGCCAAAGGGATTGGAGGAATTTTCAATTTGAAGGATAAAGGGTTAATATCTTAAGATCAAATTATCAGATTTACACCAAAAACTATACAGCTCGGCACATCAGTAACCTGAACACAAATATAAAGTAACTTGACAATCCAAGCAATATTTTTCAAGTTATCGAATGCCAAAGGGATTGGAGGAATTTTCAATTTGAAGGATAAATGTTAATATCTAAGAATCAAAATAACAGATTTACACCAAAAACTATACAGCTCGGCACATCAGTAACCTGAACACAAATATAAAGTAACTTGACAATCCAAGCAAAATTTTTCAAGTTATCGAATGCCAATGGGATTGGAGGAATTTTCAATTTGAAGGATAAAGGGTTAATATCTTAAGATCAAATTATCAGATTTACACCAAAAACTATACAGCTCGGCACATCAGTAACCTGAACACAAATATAAAGTAACTTGACAATCCAAGCAATATTTTTCAAGTTATTAAATGCCAAAGGGATTGGAGGAATTTTCAATTTGAAGGATAAAGGATTCATATCTCAGGATCAAAATAACAGATTTACACCAAAAACTATACAGCTCGGTACATCAGTAACCTGAACCCAAATATAAAGTAACTTGACAATCCAAGCAATATTTTTCAAGTTATCGAATGCCAATGGGATTGGAGGAATTTTCAATTTGAAGGATAAAGGGTTAATATTTTAAGATCAAATTATCAGATTTACACCAAAAACTATACAGCTCGGCACATCAGTAACCTGAACACAAATATAAAGTAACTTGACAATCCAAGAAATATTTTTCAAGTTATTAAATGCCAAAGGGATTGGAGGAATTTTTCAATTTGAAGGATAAAGGATTCATATCTCAGGATCAAAATACCAGATTTACACCAAAAACTATACAGCTCGGTACATCAGTAACCTGAACACAAATATAAAGTAACTTGACAATCCAAGCAATATTTTTCCAGTTATCAAATGCCAAAGGGATTGGAGGAATTTTCAATTTGAAGGATAAAGGGTTAATATCTCAGGATCAAAATAACAGATTTACACCAAACACTATACAGCTCGGCACATCAGAAACCTGAACACAAATATAAAGTAACTTGACAATCCAAGCAATATTTTTCAAGTTATCGAATGCCAATGGGATTGGAGGAATTTTCAATTTGAAGGATAAATGTTAATATCTTAAGATCAAATTATCAGATTTACACCAAAAACTATACAGCTCGGCACATCAGTAACCTGAACACAAATATAAAGTAACTTGACAATCCAAGCAAAATTTTTCAAGTTATCGAATGCCAATGGGATTGGAGGAATTTTCAATTTGAAGGATAAAGGGTTAATATCTTAAGATCAAATTATCAGATTTACACCAAAAACTATACAGCTCGGCACATCAGTAACCTGAACACAAATATAAAGTAACTTGACAATCCAAGCAATATTTTTCAAGTTATCAAATGCCAAAGGGATTGGAGGAATTTTCAATTTGAAGGATAAAGGATTCATATCTCAGGATCAAAATAACAGATTTACACCAAAAACTATACAGCTCGGTACATCAGTAACCTGAACCCAAATATAAAGTAACTTGACAATCCAAGCAATATTTTTCAAGTTATCGAATGCCAATGGGATTGGAGGAATTTTCAATTTGAAGGATAAAGGGTTAATATCTTAAGATCAAATTATCAGATTTACACCAAAAACTATACAGCTCGGCACATCAGTAACCTGAACACAAATATAAAGTAACTTGACAATCCAAGCAATATTTTTCAAGTTATTAAATGCCAAAGGGATTGGAGGAATTTTTCAATTTGAAGGATAAAGGATTCATATCTCAGGATCAAAATAACAGATTTACACCAAAAACTATACAGCTCGGTACATCAGTAACCTGAACACAAATATAAAGTAACTTGACAATCCAAGCAATATTTTTCCAGTTATCAAATGCCAAAGGGATTGGAGGAATTTTCAATTTGAAGGATAAAGGGTTAATATCTCAGGATTAAATTATCAGATTTATACCAAAAACTATACAGCTCGGCACATCAGTAACCTGAACACAAATATAAAGTAACTTGACAATCCAAGCAATATTTTTCAAGTTATCGACTGCCAAAGGGATTTGAGGAATTTTCAATTTGAAGGATAAAGGGTTAATATCTCAGGATCAAAATAACAGATTTACACCAAAAACTATACAGCTCGGCAAATCAGTAACCTGAACACAAAATATCATGTAACAAGACAATCCAAGCAATATTTTTCAAGTTATCGAATGCCAATGGGATTAATTTTCAATTTGAAGGATAAAGGATTAATATCTCAGGATCAAATTATCCGATTTACACCAAAAACTATACAGCTCGGCACATCAGTAACCTGAACACAACTACAAAGTAATTTGACAATCCAAGCAATATTTTTCAAGTTATCGAATGCTAAAGGGATTTGAGGAATTTTCAATTTGAAGGATAAAGGGTTAATATCTCAGGATCAAAATAACAGATTTACACCAAAAACTATACAGCTCGGAACATCAGTAACCTGAAGATATATGTAAAGTAACATGACAATTGGACTGATATTTTTTGAGTTATCTCATGCCAAAGGGATTGGAAGAATTCTTAATTTGAAGGATAAAGAGATAATATCTCAGGATCAAATTATCAGATTTACGCCAAAAACTATACAGCTCGGCACATCAGTAACCTGAATACAAATATAAAGTAACTTGACAGTCCAAGCAATATTTTTCAAGTTATCGAATGCTAAAGAAATGGATATGGATGCCGGATGGACAAACGGACAGACAGATGGATGGACAAAGGATGGACGAACGACAGATGGCCACCCCGGATGCCGGCATTATGTGTACCATACATAGTATGGGTACACATAAAAAAGCAAAATGTACTAATAAAATGGACGGAACACATGCCACACCACACATATTATGAACATGTACAGGCATTTAACTTGAGAGGAGAATTTCTCCAGTTTCCCCCATCATGCTTTCTACACTCCACCTTGGGCAATCTATCGATGCATTTATTCTGTCTAGTTCATACTGTATTCATTTGCCTCTGCATTACCTTTCATCCCAAATCATAGAAATTATCTTGTACCATTGGCCGGTAGATTGCCAGATCTTTGAAAATGCTAATGATTTATTCAAACCGTTTATAGTGATAGACAGAAAATACAATTCACGAAAATACAATTGTAAAAGCTTTATAGTATTGGTCTCAGGCATTGGTTCCAAGTCCTACTTTACAAGTAAAGCAGAAATGTTTACTACAGTAAACATGCACAGCTCCACTTCCTGGGCTTTCCACAGGGAAAGTGCTTCAATGTGAGAACATATGCAAGTTTATTACGGTGCTATTTGTTTATTGGTGTTTAAGGTTACTTTATATCATGACCACAACATGAGTATGAAGTCAGGTTTAGCCAATTGTTGATACTTGTGCTTGGGGGACTTCCATCCCAGGCATTTGTTACCAAGCACCAAGGTGCCATTAAGAGTTCTCATATCCAAAATGAAATTGGTAAAATGTGGACAAAGAAAAATTAGAATCCATTTAGACAGTTATGATCTGAAAGCTTCGAAAATTTTACTTTTATTCCAACTACCACATTACACTGAATTGCAAGAAGCAATATTATAATATGAAACAAATTACAATAATACTGTTACCAAACTTTGGATATATATTGTGTACCCCAAATCACCAGTTAGCATTCATTTGGAGTATCTAGTACCCATACTTTGCCTGTGTTCTCTTTCTACTTTCAGTCTTGGTTTAGTATGACCCTTAATGGAATGCCAATAAAGCGGAACTCCTGTACCATCGACAGTAATTACCTTAAATTACTGTTATAATCACAATTCTTGTTCTTCACACCAAATCAATCTTCGCAATGTTTTTTGACTCCATTTTGGCAAGTTAGATATCGGTGTTACATTTCTTGTGAAACTTTCATGACATTTCCAAACTGATAGGAAAAATATTCCCATTTTTCTAAGCCTTTCAGGCCTCGAAATATATTTTTCAATTTCAATGACTTTTCCAGGTTTCAAAGACCTGAACAAACCCTGTCAGCTCAAGTTATATTTCCTGAGGATGCCTGCAAAATGAATTTCCTACAACAATGATTCAGCCGAGGAAAAGAAAAGACAAATGATTTAGCCAGTATGTTCTTTTAAAAAAAAGTTGGATAAAAAAACTAAGCAGAAATGAATAGGTTTCCATACTCTATTGAACATCAAGGGAATGTCAGTTGGGTTTATTCCAGTTTGTCCCACTTCCTGAGTTTAACACATACCGATTGCTCTTCCAGTTTCTTAGACTTTGCTTTACCCTTAAGGGCCTGGACAAATTTCTTGAACACCTGCTTGACCACAACCTGTGCATTGCCAGTAGTTAAAAAAGTGACTTCTAGTCAAGTGTTGGCTGCTCATTCAGGCAGCCAAGCCTTGACTAGAAACCACTGCCAAGGTAATATGTCTATTTCCAGCAGGATCTCCTCATCACTGCACATTAAGGGTACCTGTTCTGAGGACGTAAAAGTCGGAAATGGGCCTTTAACCCTTAAAGGCCTATTTCCAACTTTTACGACCTCAAAACAGGTGCCCTTAACATGCCATCATGAGGAGATCCTGTTGACAACAGGCAGATTAGGTAGGCAGTGGTTTCTAGTCAAGTCTTGGCTGCCTGTTGAGGCAGCCAAGGCTTTACTAGAAATCACTGCTAAGCCACTGGATGAAAAGAGGCTGTGGACTGGTGGGAATTAAGGACACTTGTCTAGGTCCTTTAGGGTTAAGGGTTAAGACAACATGTTATAGTTGCTGTCATAATTTGGACACTACTCACCTTTGATTCAGTTGGTTGCATAAATATAGTTATATCATTTCAATTTATATTTTATCAAACTTTCGTGCCACTATCCTATAAATAATGTGATATTAACAGATATGCCACACAGGACTGCTCCCAAACCACTGTTTCTTCAGATTCATCTTGAAGCCAATGGTATTCTCCACGGAAAGGATAAATGACAGAAATATTGACTGCATTATATCTTTATTTCATCCCTTCAGTGCATCAGGGCATTCCAGATGGCACCTTGATGCACACACAGGGAATTTGTGGAAAAGCAGCAACATTTCATATTTTATGTGTGAACTTAATTTTTTTATTAATCAGACATGCAATTTTCAATGTAAAATTGTATAATATGTTCAGCTTGTTTATTTCAAAATTTAATCAAATAATTAAGTGATCCATTGACCCTTTCATCCCAGTGTGCATAAATGTTTGCGTGAAAAGAAAATTGGTAGCAGACGATATAAAGAACAAAAAATTTGAATCGAGGCTCGGTAATAATTTAATCCAACAGCTTGACAGAATTTCTTGCATTTGAGGCAATTTCTCTCAATTTTATCAAGAGGGAGGGAGGGAGGCTTTGTTTTTCATTTAAACAAGTCTGAGGCGAAGCTCGGTAATAATTTAATCCAACAGCTCAACAGAATTTCTTGTTTTTCAGGAGATTTTCTATCAATTTTATCATGAGGGAGGGAGGCTTTTTTTTCATCTTCCTTTTTTTTGTTGATCTACAATCCTAAATATAGATTACTGATTTATTGGTGTTTAAGGTAACATATTTTGGTACAATGGTTAACCATAACTGCAACATGAATATAAAGTAAAGTCCAGCCAATCGTTTTTACCCATGTTGTCAATTTTTTATGACTTCCACCCCAGGCATTGGTGAACGGGTCCTATTTTACTATTAAAACAGAGTTTGTTTACCACAGTGAACAAGTACTACTTCACTTCCTGTGGGTTCCCATAGGGACCCTAAAAACTGATGGAATTTTAAATTTACCTCCTTTCACTAATCTGTGAACAAGAGCACCGCCAGGCATGGCTAAATAAGTCGAAAAAGAGGTGTAACTCATGTAAAAACAAGAGGCCCCATGGAGCATTAATCGCTCACCGGGCAAAGTGGTTCAATGAAGTATTTGGGGTCACATTCAGTTAGACATGGTTCATCAACACAACAAAGGAATGAAGTCATGAGAGGCAAATTTTATGGAACAAGGAACATGGCTTAAACAAATTTGAATCTTACCCCCCTAAGGATGCTGCATACCAAATATCAAAAGCATTCATCTGCTGGATCTGAAGAAGAAGATTTTTAAAGAAAATTCCTCATTTTGAACTAAGTTATCATTCAGGCTCCCACAGTGAGCCCAAATAGGAACCCAGGGACTTGGCTTTAACAAACTTGAATCTCACCCACCTAAGGATGCTACACACCACATATCAAAACATTCCGACTGCTGGATCTGAAGAAGATTTTTTAAGACAATTCCTCATTTCGAACTAAGTTACAATTCAAGGTTCTGCAGTGAGCCCAAACATGGACCTAGGGACATGGCTTTTACAAACTTGAATCTCCCCCCCCCACCCCCTAAGGATGCTGCATACCAAATATCAAAACATTCTGACTGCTGGATCTGAAGAAGAAGATTTTTTAAAGAAAATTCCTCATTTTGAACTAAGTTATCATTTGGGCCCCCACAGTGTTCCCAAAGATGGACCTAGGAACATGGCTTGAACAAATTTGAATCTCACTCCCCTAAGAATGCTGCATACCAAATATCAAAACATTCCAACTGCTGGATCTGAAGAAGAAGATTTTTAATGAAAATTCATCATTTTGAACTAAGTTATAATTCGAGCTACCACAGTGAGCTCAAGTATGAACCCAGGGACTTTTCTTGAACAAACTTGAATCTCACCCCCCTAAGCATGCTGCATACCCAATATCAAAAGATTCTGCATGCTGGATCTTGAGAAGAAGATTTTTAAAGAAATTTGCCTGAAATGCACTAAGTTCAAATTTGGGCTCCTATACTGAGCTGAAATATGAACCCAGGGGGCCGATTTGAACAAACTTGAATTAGATCCACCCGACAATGTTGCATACCAAATATCAAAAGATTCTGCCTGCTGGATCTGGAGAAGAAGATTTTTTAAGAAATTTGCCCGAAATGCACTAAGTTTGAATTCGAGCTTCCATAGTGAGCTCAAATATGAATCCAGGGGGGCCAATTTAAACAAACTTGAATCAGATCCACCCCACAATGTTGCATACCAAATATCAAAAGATTCTGCCTGCTGGATTTGGAGAAGATTTTTTAAGACATTTGTCTGAAATACACTAAGTTCGAATTCAGGCTTCTATACTGAGCCCAAATGTGAATCCAGGGGACCGATTTGAACAAACTTGAATCAGATCCATCCCACAATGTTGCATACCAAATATCAAAAGATTCTGCCTGCTGGATCTGGAGAAGAAGATTTTTTAAGAAATTTGCCTGAAATGCACTAAGTTCAAATTTGGGCTTCTATAGTGAGCCCAAATATGAATCCAGGGGGCCAATTTGAACAAACTTCAATCTGATCCCCCTAGAGATTATGTATACCAAATAGGAAAGAATTCTGCCAAGTGAATCTGAAGAAGAAGATTTTTTTGAATTTTGGAAAGAAATTCATGGATGCTATCAGAGTTATGCCCCTTGTGGTGCCCCCTGTGAGTGCGGCAAGTTTATTTCTATAAGTTGGAATTGTCATATGATAGGGGACATGCACACCAAATTTTGTTCAATTTGATCCAGTAGTTTGTGAGGAGTAGTCGATAATGTAAAGTTCACGATGGACGACGACAGATGACAAATGATAAGTTAAGCTCCCTTCGGTGAGCTAATAATTGGATGGAGCCCATATTCTAACCTGGTCAGTATTACTAGCTTGGCAATACACTTACCAACTTTGGTTGAGATCAGATAATCAAAACTGGAGTTATCAGTTAGAAACCAAAAATGTAGATAAACATTCAAATTCCAAGTCAAAAAAAGGGTCATAACTCATTTTCAAAAAAGAGGCCCCATGGGGCTTGAGGTGCTCACCTGACAATAGTTGTTTAAAGAAGTATTTCATTAGCATCTATAGCTAGTTAACACAACAGAGGAATGAAGTTATTTAATTATTTATAACTTTGTTTTCCATACAGATGATTTTTTTCTTGTACTGGGATGCTACCACAGAAATAATGCCACAATTTCCAGTGAAGCAAAACTTGGAAGTCCAAATATCAACCTAGGAACTTCACTTGAACAACTTTGAGTCTGAGCCCTTCCCTTCCACAACCAGGATACTGTATATCAAATGTGAAAGCATTCTGACTGGGGGATCTGAAGGAGAAGATTTTGGAAGAAATTTCCTCGTATTGCATTAAGTTGAAATTCAGGCTTCCACAGGGGGCCCAAATTTTAACCCGAGGACCTGATTTGAACAAACTTGAATCCCCCCCCACTAGAGATGTTGTATATCAAATACAAAAGCATTCTGACAGGTGGATCTGGATCTGGAGAAGGTGAGTTAGTTTTAAAGAAATTCCCTCATATTGCACTAAGTTCAAATTCAGGCTCCTATAAAAAGCTCGAATATTAACACAGGGACTCAACTTGAACAAACTTGAATCTGACCCTTCGAGAGATGTTGTATACCAAATATGAAAACATTCTAAGAGATGGTTCTGGAGAAGACTTTTAAAGAAATTTCCTCATATTGCACCAAGTTCAAATTTAGGCTACCATAGGGAGCCCAAATATTAACCCAGGGACCTGATTTTAACAAACTTGAGATGTATACCACCTAGAGATGTTATATACCATATATGAAAGGATTCTAACTGGTGGATCTAAAGAAGAAGATTTTTAAAAAATGTCCTTATAGTGCACTAAGTTAAAATTTGGGCTACCATAGGGAGCCCAAATATTAACTTAGGGATCCGATTTGAACAAACTTGAATCCCCCCCCCCCCCCCCCCCACCCCTCCCCACTCTCCAGAGATGTTGTATACCAAATGTGAAATCTGACTGGTGGATTGAAGAAGATTTTTAAAGAGATGGTTCTGGAGAAGACTTTTAAAGAAATTCCCTCATATTGCACCAAGTTCAAATTTGGGCTACCATAGGGAACTCAAATATTAACCCATGAACCCGATTTGAACAAAGCTTGAATCTGACCCCCATAAAGATGTTACACACCAAATCTGAAAGCATTCTGACTGGTGGATCTGAAGAAGAAGATTTTTAAAGATCATTCCCCATATTGCCCGTTTTAAAAATTCTGGTCTCCTGTATTGCTCAAGCCAATTATAAACCAAGGGGCTTCATTTTAACACACTTGTATCTGACCCCTCTATGGATGCTCTATACCAAATATTAAAAGATTCTGATCAGTGGTTGTGGAGAAAATTGTTTTTTTTTAAATTTCTTATCAACCTACCTTACAATTATTTACAACAGGCTTGCACTGCAGTGGAAGTCCCTAACTCGGAAAAATACTCTCTATTTTCTTCTTTCCTAAGCGATTTGGGAAAGAAAAGTGGTGCAAAAGCACCAAGAAAAAATAAGCCAAAACTGGGTCGAGTGTCACCTGGCGCACACCCAGTAGGGGACACTCTTCTCCATGTATTAATCCATGGCTTCTGAAACCAGTGTGCAGATGTACAATCAACGTGCCATTCTACTTTTTTCCGCCATGCTCCATGGAGGTGGATCGTCTCGCTCTTCAACAGTGATACCTTTTGAGTCGATGTTAACGATAATTCCTGTTCTGTTTTGTGGATTCATAGCTGTTTCTTCATTATCCAGATATACAGGGCCGTGTTTTTATATATTCTCTTGATTATTCACTGCATTTTTCATGATGAATCTCTATACCAATTTTGCATACCGTGCCATTTTGGTCTTTTGTTCATTAATGCTAACCACTGGGTTCTGCTTTTAACTGAGTTAGGTGTCTGCTGGAGGAGGTTGTGGCAGCTTTTCTCCCTTCTGTTGAGGGTAGAATTTTTGCCAGTTCCCTTTTGGCTGATGGGGTACTTTTCTGTTCCCGTCGGGCCTTTGTTTCCTGCCACCTTACTCTGGTAGCTGCGAGTGTCCTTGGGTTCACCTTCCCATCTACATTGCTCTCACCAGATATGCCTAGGACGATACCTTGCAGGCCATTTCATTGTCTTAGCATGTTGAAGTTTCCCATTATTCATGCTCCACTTTATTTGGGTGTTCTATTGAAAGACCCTGTGGGCTGGGTGGTCTTCCCCCTTTTGGGCTTCTGTCCCATGTAGTTCGCGCACGTGAAGTTTTCCTCCTGCACACGCGGGAAGAGGAACGCAGTCGTTTGGGGCTGCTGACTTTCTGGTGAAGAGATACCTGGTTCCGGGACAACTGTCCCCCTCCAGTCGACATCTGAGGCTGTCACTAGGGTTGTGACTCCTCTTTTGGAGCCGAGCTCGGTTGCTCTCTCCGCCTTTGTCAACAGCTACTGATGTATCCTCTCCTGCTGCTACTCCGTCGGTGATGTCATCGGTCTCCATTTCAGACGGCCTCAGCTTATCCCAGCAGGGGTCTCCAAGGATTTCTGCTTCTTGGACGATATCGGCCTCAACCTTCCCTGGCTTCAATTCAGCAAAGTCGGAAATGGTTGCCGGCCGATCTCTCTGCTGTGGTCTCTCTGCCATCAACCCCAGCAGGGTTTGATTTGGATTCAGATGTCCATGGTGGGGTCAACATTGACTCTGTTGTGCTTCCGTCCACGCATTCTGGTCCTTTGGCCAGTTTTGCGGGATCGGCGCATTTTGGGCAGCCTGGACCTTCTGTCCCTTAGAGGTCTGCAGCGATTTGCCTGTGTTTCTGCACTTCAGATCCTCTGGGTATTTCATACCCTTATAAGCGTCTGTATTCAGATGTTTCAGCTGCCACCCGTCGCCCCGCTTCGGGTGTTCTAGGGGATCATGACCCTTCGCTGGTTTAGAGGGGCAGATGCGAAGCCACTTTGCCGGGCCATTCCCACGTCATACCCGCAGATATGGGTTGTGAGCTTAGGGAGACTCCCTCCTTGCTTACGCAGGTTTTTACCAAGAGCCTTCCCGTTGCCTCCAGTGAGGCATCTAGCGGCTTCCAAGCACCCTCCATGGCGCCACCTCCTGGGATTGGAAGCCGGGTGCTGCCTTCTGATCCCCCTGGTGTTCCTACACCATGGGAGGAATCAGCTGGTATGCCCGACATGGGTTATGTGACTTCCGCCTCAGGCGATAGGTCAGACACACCTGATGTTGAGAGCCATCAGTCTTCTGATTTGGGGGAGGCGCTTGACTTTTTGTTTGAATTCCTTCAAAATGTCAGACCAGCTGGAGGTTTCAGCCAGGCCATGATCATCGGTCGCTTGCCTACAGCCTGTGGAGCACCCTGCTTCTGGGTGCCTTCGACCGTACCAGTCGATACAAGTGGTCAAAGTTTTTGCAGCATTGAACTCAAAGCTGAGTTCGAAAGCTTTGAAGACTTCGTTTTTCACTAGGCTGATACCTTTTTGCCCCTGCGTGTTAACGTTCCTACGATTCTGCCAATCCATTGGGCTGCAAGACTTTGACGGTCTTGGATCAGGACTCCACGCCAAGTCGGCCGTTATTCCTATGGCGACTTTAGAGTCCATGTTGGGCTTATCCAGAGAAATGCTAGGCATGCTTTCTCTCTTGGATCAGTTTGCCGGGACGCTGTGTTGGAGACAAGCCGTTCCCTCTTGAAGGGCAGGGCACTGCTCTTCGATCCGCTTCTCTGGTGGGTCTGCGACTATTCCATAATTCCATGGCGATGGTCTGGGATGATGTCCTGCGTCATTCTAAAGATCAGCTGCTACTTTGCCAGCTTGATCCGCCTTCTGTTGGAGGCCGGGGCCATTCCAAGCCTAACAAGCGCCCTTCTGCTTCCTCTGTGAAGTGTAGGGCTGATCCTCCTGACGCTGCTTGTTCCTCTTACTCACGTGGTAAGGGTAAGCATCGGCAGTCCTGAGGGAGGTCTTGGGACCCTTCATCTAGCAGAGGAGGTGGTTTCTGCTCTCACGGGCCTTGCAGGGGCTCGAAATGAAGGTCCTCATCTCCATTCGTCCCAGGTTGGAGGAGGGATATTCTAGTTTGCAGACCGATGGGCCACAATCACATCCAATCCTTGGGTGTTAGATGTTTGGTCCAGTCTGCAGATATCTTTTCTGAGGCATCCCACTCTGACGAGTGTGCCTCTTCTAACTCAAGTTCCTTTCGACGTTTCACGTCGGGAACTTTTGATCAGGGAGATGGACTTTCTCCTGTCAAAGGGGGTGATTGAGGTCACCAAGAACATTCAATGCAGTGGGATTTTATTCCCGCCTGTTCTTGGTGCCGGAGAAGGATGGCCGACTCCGACCGGTTATCAATCTGAGTATCCTGAACCAGTCTCCCATTGCTCCCAAGTTCAGCATGGAAACTTTCAGGTTGGTTCGCTGCTCCATTCACCAGGGAGATTTTGCCCAACATCGACCTGCGAGACGCTTACTTTCACGTTCCGATTCATCGGACATTGTGAAAGTATCTCAGGTTTGCTTTTCTGGTGCAAATTTACCAGATCAAGGCCATACCTTACAGCCTCCACCTGGCTCCTTGGGTCTTCGTCCGACTGATATCACATGTGATAGCCTTCCATCACACTCAGTCCAGGGTGACTACTTCGGCATATCTGGACGATATCCTCTAGAGGCATTCCAATGCTTCTCTTCTGGAGTTAGATGTTGACACACTTGAGCCTGCTCACGTCGCTAGGGTTCAGAGTCAACAAAGAGAAGTCAGACCTGGTCTCTTCTAAGTCGTTTTGTCACCTGGGGATGGACTTCCATACTCATCTAAATACGGTGGCAGTTCCCCAGGCGAGGGCTGTGATTCTCGCGGCTTTCACCCTGACTCTGACCCAGTCCACGTCCGTGACAGCTCGGAGTATTCTCCGGCTGCTCGATCTCTGTGGTTTGGTGATGGATCTCATTCCTCTAGGTCGGCTGCATGTCTGACCTCTTCAACACTTTCTCAGTTGTTGGAGGCCGAATGTCGATCCTCTGGATCTGGTGCTTCAGTTACCAACATCTCTTCATGGTCACCTTCTTCCCTGAACGGATGTTCAGTGGATTCTGCAGGGAGTTCCGTTGGACTTGCCCATGTCCGATCGTGTTCTGATGGCTGATGCTAGCGATCTTGGATTGTGCGCGACATTGGATCCTCTGGTCTTTCCCTTCACGGTGTATGGGACCAGGATCATGCAGCTCTTCACATCACCCAGAAGGAGCTTCTTGCTTTTCTTCTGCGTTTCCGACAGTGGATCCCCCATCATTCGAATCGCCAGGTCCTTCTGTTGTCCAACAATTTGACAGTGGTTGCTTACATTTGGAATCTGGGCGGCACGCACTTGGTTCCCATGTACGATTGGCTCGGGATCTTCTACTGCTCGCTCAGAATGTCAACGCTTGGGTGGTGGTTCATCACATTCCCAGTTGTCTGAATGTCCTCGCCGACTCCCTGTCCTGACGGGGCAGGTTCATTTCCACCGAGTGAACGCTTCACAGAGCAGTGTTCCAGTCGCTTTGCGATCTCTGGGGTCGTCCCCAGGTCAATCGTTTTTCGACCCACTGGAACCCTCACGTGTACACATTCATGTCCCTGTGTCTAGATCCTCTGGCTTTTGCTGTGGATGCTCTGTCACTCAAATGGAACAATCTAGTCAACTACACCTTCCCGCCGGTTCCGATTCTGCCTCAGGTTCTAGCCAAGATACGAACCTGCAGTTGTCGTATCCTTCTGATCGCTCTCCTATCACCTCAGTGGGTGTGGATCCATACAGCTCCACTGTCTGTTGGTGGCAGTTCCCGGAGAGTCTCCCTCTACATCACGACCTTCTTTGCCTGGTCACCTGATGAGGTTTCATGTCGATCTGACTTCATTGTGCCTTCAAGCATATCTTCTGTCTGGTCCTATCTCCTTCGTATAGGTTTTCGAGACGAGCAGTGGAGTGCTTTTCTTCTTCAAGGCGGCACTCCACTGGTTTAGCCTAGGCGGTTAAATGAAAGGTTTTCTGTTGATGGCGTGCTAATCATTCTGTTGATTATGCTGATCCTTCGATAACATAGATTGCAGAGTTTCTGGTATATCTGTTTGATTCTTGGGGTCTCCAACCTGTTACCATCTTGGGGTCTCCAACCTGTTACCATCTAAGGGTACACGTCCATGCTTTCGGAGACCTCTTCATTTGTGGGAAAGCGTTGTATCGATACTACTACATACATCCCTCTCCAAGCTTATTCGGCACTTTTCTTTGAGTTTGCAGCTTACCACAAGATGGCATTTTTCTTGGGTGTTGCTTTGCTTGGGGGGGGGGGGGGGGGGATGGGGTGCCATTCGAACCTTTATCCCAGGTGGATATGCTTTTTCTCACATACTAGACAGCTTTGTCTGATGGCTTTTGCCTCAGCCAGATGGGTTAGTGAACTTCACGCCCTCTCTGTTGAATCGGCCTTTTCAGGAGCTCCGCCAACAGTGTTACTTTATCACTGATTACTCCTTTCTGGCCAAGAATCAGATGCCAGAAACTGCTCAACCTCCAATCTGTATCAGGGCTCTTCCTTCTGCAGAGGGTACTCACCCTTTGCTCTGTTCGGTTCGTGCAATATTCCGATTTACCTCAACCGGATGTTGTTCATTAGGAAAGACGGGAACAGATATATTTCTGTCTCTTATCCCTGGTCGACAAAAGATCTCTCCTCAATCCATTAAAAGATGGATTTGTCTTGCTCTTCGTGTATCATCCGACATCCACTCATCTAGCGACTGACGATTGTATTACCAATCGTTTTTCTTCCCACAAGGTGCGTGCATTGTCTACCTCCTGGGTTCATGCTAACTCTGTCTGTGGTTGGATGTTATGCAGGCAGACTACTGAAGAAATTTAAATTTTATAGTAAATTTCCTTTCTTATTATACCTACTGCAATTGTTTACTACAGGCTTGCACTACAGTGGAAGGACCCTAACTCGGAACTTATACTCTCTATTTTGATCTTTCCCAAGAGATTTGGGAAAGAAAAGTGGTGCAAAAGCACCAAGAAAAAATAAGCCAAAACTGGGTCGAGCGCCATCGGCGCACCCCCAGTAGGGGATGCTCTTCTCTTAGTACAATGCCACGACTTCCAGAACCAGTGCGCAAGGCAGTCACCACTGAATCATTCCTTTGAGTCCGCCAACATAGGAGTTATGAGATCAGCAGGGAGGAAGGATTCTTACCCAAATAAGAAGATGGGAGGGCCTCCATGTAAACAATTGTGGTAGGTATAATAAGAAAGGAAATTTACTATAAAATTTAAATTTCTTGTCAACCTACCTTACGATTGTTTACCACAGGCTGAATATACAATAGGATGGAGGGAATCACATAACCAACCCACACATAACCCAACTGCACTGGAACCGTGGACAGAGGAAGAGGTGCCTAGGCCTATCAAACCATAGCATCACAAACATTAGAAAAGACAATAAGAGATTAGGCATATGGTTCTGAGCGATGCACAGACAGAAAGGGCAGTAACAGCACAGAGCTGGAACTGACCTTGTAAGAAGCCGAATGGCTGGGGTAGACAACAGCCTGAGCAGAAGAAAGAGGGCCCATAGTAAAAGGTCCTCTGGCTGCCCCTGCAACTGTCACAGATAAATGGAGAAAGTAGCATTTCTCCAGTAGGCTGCCACCATAACATCCGACATGACAGAGTTAGTATAAGCCCAAGAGGTGGACAGAAATACGATTGGTAATACAATTGCCAGTCACAAGACGAAAGTAAGCTGCACGAATAGCAAGACAAATCCATCGAGAAATGGATTGAGGAGAGATCTTCTGTCGACTAGGAATAAGAGACAGAAAAAAATCATTCCTACCCTTCCTAATGAACAGGGTCCGATTGAGATAAAAGCGAATTGCATGAACCGGACAGAGCAAAGGGTGTTTACCCTCAACAGAAGGAAGAGTCCCGATACAGATAGGAGGCAGAGTAGTTTCTGGTATCTGATTCTTGGCCAGAAAGGAGCAATCAGTGGTAAACATAAGACTGTTGGGAGAGCTCCTGAAAAAGGCTGGGTCAACTGAGAGGGCGTGAAGCTCACTGACCTGTCTCGTTGAGGCAAAAGCCATCAGAAAAGCCATCTTGTATGTGAGAAAACGCATATCCACCTGGGATAATGGCTCAAACGGCACCCCTCCCTCCCTCCCCCCCCCCCCCCCCAAGCAAAACAGCTCCCAAGAAAGATTCCATCTTGGGGTAAGCTGCAAAGTCCTAGGCCTTTTCAAGAAAAAGTGCTGAACAAGCATGGAGAGGTATGGATTAGTGCCGATACGACGCTGTCCCACATACGAAAAGGTCTCCGAAGCATGGGCCTGTACCCTTTGATGGTAACAGACTGGAGACCCCGAGAATCAAACAGATATACCAGAAACTCCGCAATCTGTGATCGAAGGATTGGCATAAACAACAGAGTGATCCACACACCATCGACAGAAGACCTTCCACTTAGCCGCATAGGCCAAACCAGTGGAGTGCCTCCTTGAAGAAGAAAAGTAACTCCACTGCTCGTCTCAAAAAACCTCTACGGAAGAGATAGGACCAGACAAAAAGTTATGCGCGAAGGCACAATGAAGTCAGGTCGACGTGAAACCTCCTCGGGTGACCTTGGCAAAAAGGTCGCGATGTAGAGGGAGACGTGCAGAAACCATCGCCAACAGAGAGCGCAGCAGATTGATCCACACCCACTGAGGCAACAGGGGAGTAGAGGCTGGTGGTTGTGATTTTTTCACTTCGATTTCGGTTTTTTGGGGGGGTGAAGACCCAGGTTTCAGTTTTGGTTTTTTTCTACTTTATGCATTCCCAACTAATTTTGGGAATTTGGAAGTGGAGAATCAGTGAACTCATGTTCAAGTATGAAGTGATAGTCTAAGAATGTTTTTTCCAGGTGAACCTGAATTCATTCAGGTTGTTCATAATTCAAAATTGTTATTGCAGGGTATCAGAAAATCAAATTTAAGCACCTTTAGGCCTCTGACCATGATTTTCAAGGACTGTTATAAGCTTGATGAGATTCGGAGACAGGAAAATTTTAACACTGTCACCAATGCAAATCATTTACAGTACTGTAACCATTACTTCATAGGTTTCTATCAGGGGTCAGTCTGGCAGCTGATTTTAGCGGGAAGTGACTTCTCCCTCCAGAGACTTTAGGGAGAAGTCAGGGGCCAGGAGGGAGAAGTCAGTGGACATCAGGGAGAAGACAGAAAAAAACAAAATGTATATGACATTGTGACAAAATAAATGTACATATAGAGGACACAATTGTGGAGAAAAAAATAAAAAAAAGTTATACAAACATACATACACACATAAAACTAAGTCATGTAGGTTAAAATCTTCCCCCCTCCCCTACAAAAAAATTGCGTCGTTCATGCTTTCTGAATACCCTAACTCTTTCCCAAACAGTGATGACTAGGGTTACCATGCAGTTGATTTTGTATTTGCCTCAGTGCAGTGGATTTGAAATTTAGCATCACCCAAGGTGAGAGTTTCTTCTCTGAAATAGAAGGTATATTCTTTTTAAAAAAATATTTAAAGTATTAAAAATAAATTTCAAGTTCACATTAGAAGCTGGGTCATTAATGGTTTCTGAATGTCCTAATTGAATTGAAGAGTGTAGTTAAAAAAGTTTTCAACATCCTTCATAAATTAAGCGTCATTAACAATTTTAATTAATTTATTTCTAAGGTAAATAACAAAATATTTCAGTTGTCTCCCTTACCTGCTGCGCTGCGTGATAATACACTGTTCAGAAAAATGACAATTTCTGCCAACCATCTAACATTGACACGTGCAATTGGTGCTATGAGGCCTGCCATTCTTATCCATCCTAATATGTGGGATTTCTATCGTAGCCTTATCACATTTAACCCCTTTCCAACACAAGTTTTCAAAGAAAAACTTTCAATGCAAATTGCAGGGCGAATTTCAATGCAACCAATTTTTCAGTGGAACAGAGCGTAACCGTTAGAACTTTCGACATTTTTTATGGATGAAACTGTCTCCTGCACATTTTTGGGGTTTTGAAATGGTGGTTAACTTTAATAAATTCTAATTAACTTGATGCATGTCTTGTGTGATTCGTTGTTTTTGCTGACACTTTTGTTTTTAAATAGCACTTCGATCAGAGCGTATACAAAACGTATCTCCATGTGCTTAAATTGTGCTCTTAATAAATATATACATGCAAAGTATGTATGTCCCACGCAGGGACAAAATTTTTATTTTGGGTCATTTTAATTATCGTACCCGGGACTCAGATCTTCAGTCACCATTTTAACTCAAGAAAACTTGTAACTCTCACATGGTGCATGCGGTTGGTTACCAAGTTCTACTTTCGTTTCTGTAATCAGTAGATATGCGTTTGTGGAGCTTGGTGCATTCACACACCACCTCCCCCCCCCCTCCCCCCAACACATGAGCGTGGATGATATGGGTAGGTTCTAAGAAATAACACATGCGTTTTCAAATTGGATTGACCCTTGTTCCAGGATACATAGATTATGCGTTGTATTAATGATTAAATAAAAAAAAACGTAACGTCGGTTGTATGACTGCAATTTCGGTGCAACTCGCGGGTTTTTTTTTCACAACCGAAACCGAGTTGTGGCCTCGGTTTACCGCCAGTCTCTACAGAGGAGAGATCAAAATGATTCGACAACTGCAGGTTCATCTCTTGGTTAGAACCTGAGGCCGAATCTGAACCGGAAGAAAAGCGTAGACGACAAGACCGTTCCAATGGAGTGACAGAGCTTCCATGACAAAAGCCAGAGCATCTGGACATGGGGACATGAAAGTGTGCACCCGACGAGTCGCAAAAAGATTGATGTGGGGACGACCCTAGAGATTGCAAAGTGACTGGAACACTGCCATGTGCAGCATCCACTCGGTGGAAATGAACCTGCCCCGTCGGGACAGGGAGTCGGTTAGGACGTTCAGATGACCGGGAATGTGATGAACCACCACTCCGACATTGACATCCTGAGCGAGCAGTAGAAGATCCCGAACCAAAACGTACATGGGAACAGAGTGCGTGCCGCCCTGGTTCCGAATGTAAGCAACCACTGTCGAATTGTCGGACAACAGAAGAACCTGGCGATTCGAAAGGTGGGGGAAGACTCTGAGCTGTTGCAGACGTGGACTGGGACAGAGTCAGGGCAAAGGCTTAGAGAATCACAGCCCTTGCCCGGGAAACCGCCACCGTATTCAGCTGAGTACGGAGACCCATCCCTAGATAACAAAACGACGGAGAAGGGACCAGGTCCGACTTCTCCTTGTTGACTCTGAACCCTAGTGACGTGAGCAGACTCAACAGTGTGTCGACATCCGACTCCGGAAAGGCAGCATTGGAATGCCTCTGGAGGATATTCTAGATATGCCAAAGAAGACACCCTGGACTGTGTGCGATGTAAGGATAACACATGCAACATCAGGTGGGTGAAGGCCCAAGGATCCAGGTGAAGGCCGAAGGGCATGGCCTTGAACTGGTAAAACTCACCCCAGAAAAGCAAACCTGAGATACTTTCGCAATCGGAATGTGAATAAGCGTCTCGCAGGTCGATGCTGGAAGCGAAAACTCCCTGGTGAATGGAGCTGCGAACCGACCTGAAAGCCTCCATGCTGAACTTACGAGCAATGATAGACTGGTTGAGGATACTCAGATCGATAACCGGTCGGAGTCGCCCGTCCTTCTTTGGCACCAAGAACAGGCGGGAATAAAATCCCACTGAATTAATGTTCTTGATGACCTCGATCGCTCCCTTTGACAGGAGATTGCCTATCTCCATGAGCAAACGTTCCCCACGTGTAACGTTGAAAGGGACTTGCGTTGGAAGAGGCACTCTCGACTGAGTTGGATGCCTCAACCTGGGATGAATCGAGGTGACTACTGCCGGCGCCTACCCTTACCCTGTGAGTAAGTAGAAGCGGCGGCAGGAGGATCAGCCCCTAGATTCGCAGAGGAAGCAGAAGGGTACTTGTTAGGCTTTGGACGGCCCCTGCCTCCAACAGAAGGCTGATCAAGCTGACGAAGCAGCAGCTGATCTATGGAATGACATAGGGAGTCATCCCGGATCGTCGCCATGGAACCATGGAATAGCTGCGGACCCGCTGAAGAAGCAGATCGAAAAGCAGTGCGCTGCCCCTCAGGAAGGGAACAGCTTGTGTCCAGCACAGCATCCCTGCGAACTAATTCCAAGTTAGTCGTGTTACAGGCATGCATGTGAGTAAGATGCATGAGCGCCTTGGACAGCACACACATGAGCTTGTACATCGTCGTCAAACTTATCTGGGGGCAGATAAGCAGCAAAGCAGAGAAGACGTGATCTGAGAAAGAAAGCACGTCCAGCATCTCTCTCGATAAGCCCAACACAGACTCCAGAGTCTCCATATGAATAACGGCCGACTTGGGAGTTGGAGTCCTGATCCAAGACTGTCAAAGTCTGGCAGACTGACAGATTGGTGGAATCGTATGAACGATTATGTGCCGGAGGCAAAAAAGTGTCAACCCTGGTGAAGAACAACATCTTCACAGTCTTGGAACTCTGTAAACGCTTCAACCACCTGTACGGATAGGCACGGTCGAAGGTGCCCAGAAGCAGGTTGCTGGCCGGGCTGACACTGTTGGCTGGTTTGACAGTTTTGAGATCTGGAAGGAACCCAAACACAAAGTCAAGAGCTCCCCCCAAGTCAGAAGACTGTTGGCTCTCGATGTCCGGTATGTCGGACTCATCCCCTGAGTCGGAAGACACATAGCCAATCATGGGCAAACCAGCCGACACCTCCCATGGTGTAGGCACACCCGGGGGATCAGAAAACGGCCTGTTTCCAAGCCGGGAGGCGGTGCCACAGGGGGCACCCTGAAACCACTCGTGGCCTTGCTGAAAGCAATGGAAAAGTCTCTTGGACAGTGAGCAAGGAGAGGGTTTCTCTAAGCTCACAGACTGTGTCGGCCGGTTTGACATGGGAATGAACCGGCAAAGTGGCTTCACTCCTGACCAATTTAACCAGCGAAGGGTCATGATCCTCAAATACACCTGACATGGAGCGACAGGCTGCAGCCGAAACATCTGAAGGTAGATGTTATAGGGGTATGACATATCCTGAGGATCTACAGAGCAGAAACTCAGGAGAGTCGCCGCGGACCTCCAAGGGACAGAAAGTCCAGGCTGCACAAAAGGCATTGGTCCTGCAAAACTGGCCATGGGACCAGAGTGCATGGACGGAAATGCCATGAAGCTCATGGTGGCTCCACCATGAACATCCGAATCTAATGAAAAAAAACTAGGGTGCTCGACGGCTGAGAGACCACAGTAGAGGGTTCAGCCAGCAGCCCCTTCCGACTTTGCTGAGTTGAAGTCAGGGAAGGCTGATGCCGATACCCCATGTCTACACTACCAGACATCTCTGCAGACCCCTGCAGGGATAAAACTGCTGCGCTCAACAGCTGAGAGGCCACAGCAGGCGGTTCGGTTGGCAGTCACTTCCGACTTCGCTGAGTTAAGTCAGGGAAGGCTGAGGCCGATACCCCACGTCTACACTATCAGACATCCCTGCAGACCCCTGCTGGGATAAAACTGCTGTGCTCAACGGTGGAGAGGCCACAGCACGAGTTCGGTTGGCAGCCACTTCCAACTTCACCGAGTTGAAGTCAGGGAAGGCTGAGGCCGATACCCCACATCCACACTACCAGACATCGCAGGGATAAACCGAGGCTGGCTGAAACGGTGACCGATGACGTTTCAGACAGAACAGCAGTAGCAGCAGATACGACGGGAGCTGTTGAAACTGGTGGAAAAGGGGAGAGAGCAACCGAGCTCAGCCTCCAAAGGAGGAGTCACAACCCTAGTGACAGCGTCAGATGTCGACTGGAGAGGGACCATAGTCCTGGAACCAGACATCTTTTCACCAGACAACTCAACAGCTCCCACAGTATCCACCACGGTTAAAAACTGCACATCCCCCACGGAGGGGATATAACTCTCACCTGACGTGGTCGTGTCAGGAGGCCCCCGAAAGGACAGCATTCCCCCCTCCCCCATGGGAGGAACTGCCACGAGAATGCACCATAAGCAAGGGCAAAAGGCATTGCCCTAAAGGAACTGTACTGGACATAACAGAGGTGAGAGCAGTAGAAGAAAAAGGTGAACTTAACAGATATAGAAAGTAGAAGAACACCCCCAACTACGAAAGAAAGGTGGCAGAAAAAATACCAGCGGGAACACAACTGAACCCAAACGGCTGACAGGGACCCCAAAAAACAGAAATTCTGCCCTCAACAGAGTGGAGAAATCCTGTCCATACAGTCCCCTATTGAGACCTAACTCCAATAATAATAAAATTTATTAACTGACAAATTTTATGTCCGAACCGCATTGTACGCGAAAATCGCGTGCGACACGGAAAATATATAAAATACAATGAATGTGGTTGAAAATAATAACGAGAATATACAAAACACAGTCCTGTTATTATACGATCCTCAGATCCATAATTCCAGTCACAGGAAACCATTATCAATGAGTTGAATCAGCACTGTTTTTGTATGCGAAAAATGGACATCCTATCACATGGACAGACGAAAAAAAGAATGATTCATTGGTGACTGCCTTGCGCACTGGTTCCGGAAGTCATGGAATTGTACTAAGAGAAGAGCGTCCCGTATTGGGTGTGCACCGATGGCGCTCGACCCAGTTTTGGCTTATTTTTTCTTGGTGCTTTTGCACAACTTTTCTTTCCCAAATCTCTTGGGAAAGATCAAAATAGAGTATATTTTCCGAGTTAGGGTCTTCCACTGCAGTGCAAGCCTGTAGTAAACAATTGTAAGGTAGGTTAATAAGAAATGCTTCGACTTTCTCCACCCATCTGCATCAACTGCAGGAGCAGTCTGAGGACCTTTTCTCATCAACCCTACCCATTAGGGTTCTTGCAAGGTCAGTTCCAGCCCTGTTTTTGGTACTGTCCTTTCTGTGTGTCACACAGGCCCATACACCTCATCTCCCATTGTCATTTACTAACGTTTGTGATGCTATTGGTTTATAGGCCTAGGGAATTCTTCTGTCCACAGTTCCAGCACAGTCGGGTTATGTTGGGGTTGTTTATGTGATTCCCTCCTTCTGTTGTCCATTCTGCCTGTTGTAAACAATTGTAAGGTAGATTGATAAGAAATTTAAATTTTATAGTAAATTTCCTTTCTTATTATACCTACTGCAATTGTTTACATGGAGGCCCTCCGGTCTTCTTTTTCAGGTAAGAATCCTTCCTCCCTGCTAATCACATAACTTCAATGTTGGCGGATTCAAAAGAAGGGCACGTTGACTATACGTCTGCGCACTGGTTCCAGAAGCTGTGGATCAGTACGTGGAGAAGAGTGTCCCCTACTGGGTGTGCGCCAGTCACACTCGACCCAGTTTTGGCTTATTTTTTGGGGGGTGTTTTTGCACCACTTTTCTTTCCCAAATCTCTTGGGAAAGAAGAAAATAGAGAGTATTTTTCCGAGTTAGGGACTTCCGCTGTAGTGTAAGCCTGTTGTAAACAACTGCGGTAGGTATAATAAGAAAGAAAATTCACTATAAAATTTAAATTTTTGCAAATATGCTTACTCAGAAATATGCTTACTCAGCATTTTTTTCATCTCCCCCCCCCACCCCATACAACACCCTGACACAACTGAGGGCAATTTTCTTTTACCATTCAATTCTATTGGCCCTAAGGACGTTACATACCAAATAACAGTTCTCTGTTCCGTATGGTTCGGGAAATATGGGCATTTGAAAATATTTCTATTTTTAGCTCCTGGGGTTTCCATGGGAACAGGAAATCTTTTTTTGCATGAATCAAGTATTTATGACTCAACAGTACCCCATATCAAACAGGTTCTAATCGGACCATCGGTTAACGAAGGTCGATGGATGATGGACAACGGTGAGTGATTACTATAGACCATTTGACTGAAGAATATTTTTCAAAAAATTTCAACAAAACCATATCATGTGGCCCTCATCGCAATGAGCTTGCTGTGTATTTTTTAAAAGTGCAAAAAGTATATTTTGGACCAAGGTATGGCTACAAATTTGCCAATCTAATTAAAAGCCATGGGAATAGATGTCATCTTCGTCTGTTGTTTTGTTTTGATGCAAAAATATAATTAAATAAGAAAGATGAAGGATGAAGTCCCAAACTGGCACCAAAATCAGTAGATAGGATGTTTTGTCCATATCCATTAACTGGTATTCTTCAGACTCCCTCTTTCTTCAGCCCCTCCCTCCCCAAACCAAAGTGTTGCTTGAAAAAATCACATTATTGGATTTTTAGTAGGTTGGCTGTGTTGTGTCTGGATGTAGTTATCGTCAGAACCTAAAATCTTGAAAATTCTATGAAAATAAAGGGCAATGACTCCATAACAGAATATCTGAAAATTGAATTAGATTGGCATTTTGTACAGATAAGGCCATATACTAAATATGGGTTGGCTGTGTCAAGTCTGACTGACGTTATCATCAGAAAACTTAAAATCATGGAAATTCTAAAATAATGAGCAATAATTTCACAAGAGAATGCAACACGTACATATTCAAACATGATCTGCATTTTCTGCATGAAAGGTTGAATACTAAATATGATTGGCTATGTCATGTACAGCTGGAAATTGGAGTCAATGAGGATCAATAACTCACAAATGAAATGTCAGACCAATCTCAAATTTGAACTTGGATCTGCATTTTCTCTGAATAAGGTCCTATACTGAATATGGATTTCTATTTATTTATTTATTTATTGGTGTTTAAGGTCACATACTTATGCACAATGGCTAATCGTGACCGTGACAGTTTTATGGGTGGAAGAAGCCGGAGTACCCGGAGAGAACCACCGAGCAACGACGAGCAGCTGTCAGCTCTCCAACATCGTAACTCTGAACTCTGCAGCACAGGCAGGGTTAGATTGGTTGATGACATGCGCACCATCGACGTGCAGTACACCTCAGTACACAGCGTCATCGTGACCCCATGTAGGCAATCGGGGTGAAGTGTCTTGCCCAAGGACACAACGCGGATGCCGCAGGTGGGATTCGAACCGAGGACCTCAACGGCTTGCAGCCTGCACCTCTACCAACTGAGCCACCGTGCCCCGTCTGAATATGGATGGGCAATATCAAGTTTGGCTTCAGTTATCATCTGGATACTTAAAAACCTGGAGATTCCATGAAAACAAGTGCAATGCCATTGTATGGCCAATCCCCTGCCACTCAAGCCCAATAAGGACAAAAACTTAAAATGAAATACTTACATACAGCTCGTTCACAGTCCCCTTCATGATACTATCAATAAACAAGAGGTGCACATTGGAGATACAGGTGCTGAGTTGTGGTGGCAATCGGAGAGTGTTGCATTTTCAGAATTCATAAAAATTATTTAATTAAGGCCCATAACTCTGTAATTTGGAATTTGGAAAAATCAGGCCAGGCCAGTTTTTGAACTCGCTGGAGATATTATTGCAAAAGATCTGTATGGCAAATATTAGTAAAATCAGAGAACATTTGTTCAAGTTATTGTGCTAACGAGCTCAAAATTTGTAAACTCTACGGGCCAGTTTTCATACTCGCTTGAGATATTATTGCAAAGGCCTTGTATGGCAAATATCAGTCAAATCGGAGAACGTTTGTTCAAGTTATTGCACTAACAATGTGAGGACACCCAGACACCCACCCGGTCGCACACCAACCATCACCAACACAACTCAACCAAAAAGCTATATATTAAATTAGGGAAAAAAATCATGAAGACTTTTTTGAAATGGACGTCAATAAATGGTAATGCGATTACGAGTAATTTGAAGTCCCACAAGGGCAATAACTCTCAAAGAAATACTTGGACACAGCTGGTTTGCAATCCTTTCCCTGATATTATCACCAAAAAGCTTAAGAATTAATACAATTTGTATTAATGGAAATTTAAGCTGAAACAAGAATATCTTTCACTAATTAAACTAATCTCATATGGTTTCCATGTATACCAGGCTAGGTGCAAGTAGCTGAGTTGATTGATACCATGTATAGCCTCAAGAGCTATTTCGATGTTTAACTGAGTTCTGTATAGATATTCTAATGTTAATACTGGGCTTTCCTTGGTTGTTGAATTTTACCATTTGTTGTCTCCAAGCTGACTCAGTCTTGCAGGCTGCAGAATGGTATTTTTCTGCAGATCTGAACAAACCTTCCATTGTAATGTGTTACTGGTGACACTCCAGAGTTGTGGCATGGGTATTCCAGCTAAACGTTTTCAGGAAAACTACAAGGAGGTACGACTAAATATGGAAATGGGAATTGCAAAACTTGCTTGTATATACCAAGTCCCAGCTGGACCAAATCAGTCTTGCTCATTTTTTTGAAATGCACAGACATTCTGTTCAGTCTGTTAAGTAACCACCCACCAGCCCCGGCCAATCTCCCATCCTTGTTTCCTTCTTGCCCTTTCTACCTTGTCTGCATTTTATGTTTCTTTTGGGTGCTTTATGTTTTTGTTTTTGACATACCTCACTGTGGTTTGGTTTGCTGCATGGTCTAGCTGGCGGTTGCGATGCTGAAAATACTTTGTGTTCTCAGCATCGTCTCCCCAATTTATTTCAGTTACCTGGGCTGTAATACTAATCTTCACTCATGGTGGACTTTCCAACTAGGTACTAGTTCAATAACATGCCTTTGTGTGACACTGCAGTCTTCATACCTCAGTCACACCTAATGATACCACCACATTGTGGTGCTCTCCTAATTCTACGCTGTATTGTGAAGCAGACCGAATCACCTCAAAGGGTCAAAATGTTTGAATGTGTATACATGTACAGTTCATTTAAATAAATAGAAGAAAAAATATAATTCATACTACTGTGTAGTTTACTGCTTAAATATATGTTAAATTTGGAAAAAAATCCTGAACAGTTTTCTTTAAAATGTGATGATATTAACCCTTTACACAACGAATCGCCCATATCCGCCCACGTAAAATGCAAATTCAGCAGTTGAAGAAATATTATTTTTCGAAAAATTTCAACAAAAACCATATCATGTGACCCCTCTTTGGAACGAGCTCATTCCAAAGAGGGGTCACATGATATGGTTTTCTTGAAATTTTTTGAAAACATTTTAAAAATGATATTTAAAATAATAAATTTTGAAGTCGTCTGTGTTGGGTAAAGGGTTAAATGGTAATGGACAATAATAAATTCTGAGTCCAACAAGGGCAAAGACACTTGAAGAAATACTTGAACATGGCTGGTTTGCAATCCCATTTATAATATCACCAAACACAGTGCTTTAGAGTCTAAGGTGTGCAATTGCACCTGCACATCTATCACACATCACACTCAATCACAAGGAGTGTGAAAATTACTGTGCCTCAACCCTTCCAACTCGCACCTCTGTACATTGGTGTGATGGTTGATCACTCTGCCAATAAAATGACTACTCATCAAATGTCATTATTCATGGCTCCTGATTCATAAAATTTGAAAAACGTGACCAGACTTCAACTGCTGAACCCCCCAGTAACTGTCCCCCACCGCAAGTCACCCACATACACATGGAGACACTTTAGAAGAGCCAATATATTGGATCAATATGTTGAAATGCCCAGCAATTCTCACAATGGAACAGTTACACAGCTTTTAAGAATACAATGGTATAAGATGAATTTACAGAAACATTCCTTCTCTTCACATTTCTATCACCTTAATCACCTAATATAAGGTCCACCTACCAAATATGGATTCGATGTGACAATTATAACACAAATTATCATCCGGAAACTAAAAAGTGAACGGATGGATGGTCAACATATTTCATAATACGCCAATCAGACATGCGTAAACAAATAACTTGCATATCCTGGGCCAACTAGGGGAATTCTATACCCCTAGGATAAATTCTGTTACAGGGCTCTGGCCAATTCATAGCCTCTAGCTCATGAAGTCCATGTCTGGAGAGATGAGTGGGGAAAGTATTCTTGAGAGGGAATATCTGGGGACATGATGAACATCTGTGACTTTTGCAGTTCAAATTCATAAGAATTTCCTGGAAGATCACATTCTCAGAACTTTTCTGAATTTGGAATGCAAAAGTCATCACTTTCTCAAATCCCTGTGCTAAATGAGTGAAATTATATCAGATGACAGATTGAACATCTCTGGTAGGGCTTTGAATATTGTTTGTGGATGACAGGTGGCTTTTACTCCAATTAAATGGACAACTTGAGTTGCAAACGCTAGTTCTGGTCCAGACTTGGACCCCCAAATTTGTCCAAAAGGTTATTACCCCAGCTTCCCCACCCTCTTACTGGCCCTGCACATATCCTTCATTAATTTAACCCATTTTCTCATCAGTTTGGATAATATTTTTTAACATCCTCCAAGTGAAAAAGTCAACTCAGTAGTGTGGAGCATATGTGTTATGTACAACACAACACCCAGTTTGATTGTTGACACTGGAGTGCATGGTATACCATTTGTTTTCACAATTTGTAAATCTAGAAAGCATCCTTTCAGATACATAACTTGAGACATATGCTAAAGTAACATTATTTTTATGATACTGATGTACACAGAATCCAACAATACAGTGACAGTAGTTTCAATGCAGCTATCATTATGATGACTTTTTAACCCTTTACCCAACGAATCGCCCGCATCCGCCCGCGTAATATGCAAATTCTGCAGTTGAAAAAATATTATTTTTCAAAAAATTTCAACAAAACCATATCATGTGACCCCTCATTGGAACGAGCTCAGAGCTCGTTTCAACGAGGGGTCACATGATATGGTTTTGTTGAAATTTTATGAAAAATTTAAAAAAATGATATTTAAAATAATAGATTTTGATATCGTCTGCGTTGGGTAAAGGGTTAAAATATTAACAACATGTCCATCATTTCACAATCTGATTTTTAAAAATGACACATGCAACTGCCATACCATTTGCGTGAATTTACAATCCCCAAACAAATTTGACCGAAATGTTTTGAGTATTGTATAAATAATTTCCGAGCCTGGCGATGACAGTGTGTTAATTGTGCTTTCACTAAAAAGGAATGAAAGTGAACAACAAATTTCATAACTGTCCATCTCTAATTTGAAAGAACTCTTAAATTTCACCTCTGATGTCTTCATAAGCTTGTTTTTCTCTTTCAATTTTTCAATTTCCTTTTCCTTTTGTGATACTATTTTCTGATTTTCTTGTTTATATCTTTCTAAGGTAGATGTCATCTCTGCTATTTGTTGCTCACAGATCATCACAGACTGATTTTTTTCTTCGATAGCTTTTTCACATTCTGTTTTCATCAAACCTGCCTAATTTAGAAAATGAAAACATGGTGAATTTATAACAAGATCTGATATGCTTCAGAGAGAAAAAATAAAAAAAAACCTCTTTTAGTCACACTAAAAGCTAATCAAACCATGCATGGTGATTGTCACATACTATTAACAAGACTAACAGTGACTGCCCAGCCATGGATGGCCATGGATGCCCCGAACTATGACCTTGATCTGTGACCTTGACCTCCAAGAAATAAAAAAAAAATTGATGCACGACACATCATCTCCCCATAAACAAAATGTTGCCAAGTTTCAACATAATCCAACAAAGCATCACAGAGTTATGGAGCGGACACGAAAATCTTCCTGACGGACAGACAAACAGATGGACACTCCTACAAATCAGGTTTATGTAGCTAAAATATTTGAGGAATTTAAAATGCATAGACAACCACTAAAAACTCTTTTTTAAGTCTAATTTCAGGGTGGTAGAAAACCTTAATCCTTTCAGCTTATTGACCCTAATGCTAACCCTTACCCTAACATAAAATCTCTGAAAATACAATACTCAATTTTTATCCACATAAACCATTTGAGCCACATAAAAAATATTTTAGCCGCATAACTCACCTTTTTAGACACATAAATGCCATTTGTTAGTTCAACTTTACGTGGCTAGTCACATAAATCAGACTGGACACATAACAGTGCTGTGTACCAACAACTAGGCACAACATAAACCTGATTTATTTGCTTGGACAGATGGATGGACGGACGGATGGAAATTTAAATTTTATAGTAAATTTTCTTTCTTATTATACCTACTGCAATTGTTTACTACAGGCTTGCACTACAGTGGAAGACCCTAACTCGGAAAATATAATCTCTATTCGATCTTTCCCAAGAGATTTGGGAAAGAAAAGTGGTGCAAAAACACCACAAAAAAATAAGCCAAAACTGGGTCGAGCGCCATCAGCACACACCCAGTAGGGGATGCTCTTCTGTTAGTACAATTCCACGATTTCCGTTAACCAGTGCACAAAGCAGTCATCAAACAATTCTTTTGAGTCCGCCAACATAGGAGTTTTGTGATCAGCGGGGAGGATTCTTACCCCAATAAGAAGACGGGAGGGCCTCCATGTAAACAATTGAGATAGGTATAATAAGAATGGAAATTTACTATAAACTTTAAATTTCTTATCAACATACCTTACAATTGTTTACTACAGGCTGAATAGAGAATAGGATGGAGGGAATCACATAACCAACCCACACATAACCCAATTGCACTGGAACCGTGGACAGAAAAAGAGGTCCCTAGGCCTATCAAACCATAGCATCACAAACATTAATAAAAGACAATGAGAGATGAGGCGTATGGTTATGTGCGACGCACAGACAGAAAGGGCAGTAACAGCACAGAGCTGGAACTGACCTTGTAAGAAGCCGAATAGCTGGGATAGACAACAGCTTGAGCAGAAGAAAGAGGGCCTGTAGAACAAAGGTCCTCTGCCTGCTCCTGCAGCTGTCGCATATAAGTGGAGAAAGTAGCATATCTCCAGTAGGCTGCCAGCACTAGATGAGCAGAAGCTGTAAGAATAGCAACACAAATCCATCGAGAAATGGATTCAGGAGAGATCTTCTGTCGACCAGGAATAAGAGACAGAAAATCGATCCTACCCTTCCAAATGAACAGAGCAAACGGTATTTACTCTCAACAGAAGGAAGAGTCCCGATACAGATTGGAGGTGGAGTAGTTTCCAGTATCTGATTCTTTGCCAGAAAGGAGCAATCACTGGTAAACATAACACTGGTGGGAGAGCCCCAGAAAAAGCCCGGGTCAACCAAGAGGGCATGAAGCTCACTAACCCGTCTGGCTGAGGTAAAAGCCATCAGAATAGCTGTCTAGAAAATGTATGTGAGAAAATGCATATCTACCTGGGATAAAGGCTTGAACGGCGCCCCCCACCCCCCTGCAAGCAGAGCAGCACCCAAGAAAGATTCCATCTTGGGGTAAGCTGCAAAGTCCTAGGCCTTTTCAAGGAAAAGTGCCGAACAAGCTTGGAGAGGCATGGATTAATGCCGATATGACCCTGTCCCTCATACGAAAAGGTCTCCGAAGCATGACATGAACCTGTATCCATTGATGGAAACAGGCTGGAGACCCCCAGAATCAAACATATACCAGAAACTCTGCAATCTGTGTGATCGAAGGAGTGACAGAAGCAACAGAGTGATCTGCACACCATCGACAGAAGACCTTCCACTTAGCCGCATAGGCTGGAGTGCCTCCTTGGAGAAGAAAAGCAACTCCACTGCTCGTCTTGAAAAAAACTGCTACAGAGGAGACAGGACCTGACAAAAGACATGCGCGAAGGCACAATGAAGTTGGGTCGACATGAAACCTCCTCGGGTGACCTTGGCAAAGAAGGTCGCCACATAGAGGGAGACGCGCCGGAACCGCTGCTAACAGAGAGCAGAGCAGATTGATCCACACCCACTGAGGCGACAGGGGTGCAATCAAAATGATTTGACAACTGCAGGTTCATATGTGGGCTAGAACATGAGGACACAGGGACACAAAAGTGTCCACCTGATGGTTCCAACGAGTCACAAAGAGATTGATGTAGGGACAACCTCAGAGATCGCAAAGAGGCTGGAACACCGCCATGTGGAGCATCCACTCGATGGAAAAGAACCTGCCCCATCGGGACAGGGAGTCGGCTAGGATGTTCAGATGACCGGGAATGTGATGAATTACCACTTGGGCGTTGACATCTTGAGCGAGCAGTAGAAGACCCCCAACCAATTCGTACATGGGAACATAGTGCGTGCCACCCTGGTTCCAAATGTAAACAACCACTGTCGAATTTTCGGACAACAGAAGGACTTGACAATTCGAAAGGTAGGGGATCCACTGCTGGAAACTCAGAAGAAAAGCAAGAAGCTCCTTCTAGTTGATGTGAAGAGCTGCTGGATCCTGGTCCCATGACCCGGGAAGGAAAAGAACTAGAGGATCCAATGTCACACCCCATCCGAGATCACTGGCGACTACCATCAGAACACGATCGGACATGTGGAAGACCAACGGATCTACCTGTATAATCCACTGAACATCTGTCAGGGGACACGTTGACGAGGAAAAGACTCTGGAAACTGAAGCACCAGATCCAGAGGATCGACATTCGGCCTCCAACGACAGCAGAAAGTGTTGGAGAGGTCTGACATGCAGCCAACCTAAGATCCATCACCGAACCGCAGAGACCGAGCAGCCGGGAAGACTCCAAGCTGTTGCGGACATGGACTGGGACAGAGTCAGGGCAAAAGGCCGAGAAAATCACAGCCCTTGCTCGGGAAACCGCCACCGTATCCAGCTGAGTACGGGAGCCCATCCCAGATGACAAAACAAAGGAGAAGGCACGAGGTCCGATTTCTCCTCGTTGATTCTGAACCCTAGTGACATGTGCAGGCTCAACAGTGTGTCGACATCCGACTCCAGAAAGGCAGCATTGGAATGCCTCTGGAGGATATTGATTAGATATGCCGAAAAAGACAATCGTGTTACAGGTATGCGTGTGAGAAGATGCATGAGTGCCTTGGACAGCACACACAAAAACCCTGTTCATCGTCAAACTTATCTGGGAGCAGATAAGCAGCAAAGCAGAGATGACGTGATCGAAGAGAGAAAGCATTCCAGCATCTCTCTTGATAAGCCCAACATGGACTCCAGAGTCTCCATATGAAAAATGGCCGGCTTGGGAGGTGGAGTCCTGATCCAAGACTGTCAAAGTCTGGCAGACTGACGGATTGGGGAATCGTAGGAAGGATAACGCACCGAAGGCAAAAAAGTGTCAACTCTGATGAAGAACGACGTCTTCATAGCCTTGGAACTCAGCTTAGAGTCCAAAGCTCTAAATGCTTCAACCACCTGTTCTGACAGGCACGGTCAAAGGTCGCCCAGAAGCAGGTTGCTACACAGGCTGTAGGCATGTGACCGATGATCGCAGCCGGGCTGACACTGTCAGCTGGTTTGAGATCTGGAAGGAACCCAAACACAAAATCAAGAGCTTCCCCCCAGTCAGAACATTGTTGGCTCTCGGCGCCGGGTATGTCGGACTCATCCCATAAGTCGGAAGACACATAGCCCATCATGGGCAAACCAGCCGATGCCTCCCATGGTGTAGGCACACCAGGGGGATCAGAAAGCGGCCTGTTTTCTATCCCGGAGGCGGCGCCACAGGGGGTACCCGGAAACGACTAGTAACCTCACTGGAAGCAACAGAAAAGGCTCTTGGACAGAACCTAAGTGAGCAAAGAGAGGGCCTTCCTAAGCTCACTGACTGTGTCGGACAGTTCGACGTGGGAATGAACCAACAAAGTGGCTTCACTCCTGACCCATTTAACCAGCGAAGGGTCACGATCCTCAAAAACACCCGTTGTGGGGCGACGAGCTGCAGCCAAAACAACTGAAGGCAGATGTGTATTGGGGTATGACATACCCCAAGGATCTACAGAGCGGAAACTCAGGAGAGTCGCCGCAGACCTCTGCGGGACAGAAGGTCCAGGCTGCACAAAAAGCGTTGGTCCCGCAGAACTGGCCATGGGACCAGTATGCATGGACGGAAATGCCATGAAGCTCATGGTGGCCCCACCTTGAACATCCGAATCCAATGAGAAAAACTGCGGTACTCGACAGCTGAGAGACCACAGTAGAGGGTTTGCCCGGCAGCCTCTTCCGACTTCGCCGAGTTGAAGTCAGGGAAGCTTAAGGCCGATACCCCATGTCTACACTACCAAACATCTCTGCAGACCCCAGCAGGGATAAAACTGCTGTGCTCAATGGCTGAGAGGACACAGCAGGGGGTTCGGTCAGCAGCCACTTTCGACTTTGCTGAGTTGAAGTTAGGGAAGGCTGAGGCCGATACCCCACGTCTTCACTACCAGACACCTCTGCAGACCCCCGCAGTAAACCTGCTGTGCTCAATAGCTGAGAGGGCATAGCAGGGGGTTCGGTCAGCAGCCACTTCCGACTTAGCCGAGTTGAAGTCAGGGAAGGCTGAGGCCGATACCCCACATCCACACTACAGACATTGCTGCTGACCCCTGCAGGGATAAGCCGAGGCTGGCTAAAACGGTGATCGATGACGCTGTAGACGGAACAGCAGTAGCAGCAGATACAACTGGAGCTGTTGAAACTGGCAGAAAATGGGAGAGAGCAACCAAGCTTGGCCTCCAACGGAGGAGTCACAACTCTAGTGACAGCCTCAGATGTAGACTGGACAGGGAGCATAGTCCCCGAACTAGGCATCTCTTCACCAGACAACTCAACAGCTCCCGCAGTATCCACCACGGTAAAAAACTGCACATCCCCCATGAAGGGGGTATAATTCTCACCAGACGTGGTTGAGTCAGGAGGCCCCAAAACGACAGCGCCCCCCTCCCCTCCCCCTCCATATTGGACATAACAGAGGTGAGAGCAGTAGAAGAAAAAGGTGAACTCAACAGATACAGAAAGTAGAAGAACACCCCCAACTACGAGAGAAAGGTGGCAGAAAAAGAACCGGTGGGAACACAACTGAACCCAGACGGCCAGCAGGGACCCCCAAAAAACAGAAATTCTGCCCTCAACATAGTGAAGAAATCCTGTCCATACAGTCCCTCATTGACACCTAACTCCAATAATAATAATAAAATGTATCACCCGAAAAATTTTATGTCCGAACCGCACGGTACGCGAAATTCGCGTGCGACACAGAAAATATATAAAATATAATGAAAATGTGGTTGAAAATAATAACGAGAATATATAAAACACAGTCCTGTTATTATACGATCATCAGATCCATAATTCCAGTCACAGAAGACCATTATCGACGAGTTGAATTATCACTGTTTCGTAATGCAAATGGCCACAAGTCCTTCAAGGAGAGCGGACTAAAAAAGAATGGTTTGATGACTGCTTTGCGCACTGGTTAATGGAAGTAGTGGAATTGTAATAAGAGAAGAGCATCCCCTACTGGGTGTGCGCCAATGGCGCTCGACCCAGTTTTGGCTTATTTTTTCGTGGTGTTTTTGCACCACTTTTCTTTTCCAAATCTCTTGGGAAAGATCAAATAGAGAGTATATTTTCCGAGTAAGGGTCTTCCACTGTAGTGCAAGCTGTAGTAAACAATTGTAAGGTAGGTTGATAAGAAATGACAAACACTATATAATTTTAGGAGGCATAAATATGGGCCTCTCATGGCAGGACTGTGTGCAATACCTTGAGCATGGGAATATAAAACTAATTGGTATGCTGATATTTTTCCATAAATGAACAGAGAATCATTTTGTTTGTTGTCTGTCATTACCACAAATTTCTTTAAGCAAATGAATTACACTAAATTTTGGAGTAAAAAGGAAAGTGTAAATGATCCACTTTGAATTTTGTTCAGTTTTTAAGGGCACACAAGAGGGAAGTTTCCACATGAAGATTTCAGGTAGGAAGGGTGACTGGGTGAATATTATTATTTCATGTGTATATCCACCACCCAGGGAAAAAGCTCCCAGGTATGTTGAAACCAATAGAGCAATGCTGTTTCAAACATATACAGACATATTATCAATACCAGAGGCTCAAGTGAGCCTAAAACGCTCACCTGGCTCAAACTGTCAAAAGAGATGAGTGGATGAGAAAGTGATCAGCAGCAAGAACAATTTTTTGATTTGCTATGACACAACCAAAGGCAAGTTTTTTTGGCCATTCATTTTTGCTGGTCCCAGGAAAGCTTCCTAGCAAGCTCTGTTCTGTGAAGTATTAAAAAACAACAAACGAACAAAATTTTTGTTTTGTTTTCAACAACTGCTATGGTTCTCCCTAGCCCCCTCCCCCCGCCCCCCCCCCCCCCCCCCCAAAAAAATGAAAAACAAAAAAAACAAGTGTTTGACCACCGAGGTGGTATTAGTCCCCTTTTGTGACATAAGGTGTTTTTGTCACAGAAGACACTAGAGTATATAAGCATCTTGGATATTGAAAAAAAAATATTGAGCGTGCATAATCCCTGCACAACCCTTTATCCATGTACCATATATGAAAGGCGTAGCTTGAACCATGTTGGAGGGAGGGGTGGTAACATAAAATAGAGAAAAAAGCTTAAAAAACACAACAAAAATGGCCGCCATTCTGCCATCTTGGATTTTGAAAAATAAATATTGACTGTGCATCATCCCCTCAGAACCATTTATCCATGTACCAAATATGAAAGGTGTAGCTTGAAGCATATTAGAGGGAGAGGTGGTAACATAAAAACAGACAGACAGACAGACAGATGTTAGATTTTGAAAAAAAAAATATTGAGCGTGCATAATCCCCTCACAACCCCTTTATCCATGTACCATACATGAAAAGTGCAGCTTGAACCATGTTGGAGGGAGCAGTGGTAACATAAAATAGAGAAAAAAGCTTAAAAAACACAACAGAAATGGTTGCCATGGCGCCATCTTGAATTTTGGGAAAAAAATATTGAACGTGCAACATCCCATTGCAACCCTCTATCCATGTGCCAGATATGCAAAGTGTAGCTTGAACCATGTTGGTGGGAGGGGTGGTAACATGAAAATACAGAAAAAAATAGGCCGATGAAATCGTCAGATGTGTACCCATATGCGCAACTAGTAAAAAGCTGTATGACGGGGGGGGGGGGGGGGGGGAGGGGGGGGGGGAGGAGGGGGGGGAGGGGGGGCCACCACAGAAGCCGACATTTTGTACACCATACAAGGTATGGGTACATATAGAAATGGATTGGAGGAGTGTCTAATTTGATGGATAAAGGGTTAATATCTCTGGATCAAATTATCAGATTTACATAAAAAACTATACAGCACAGCACATCAGTAACCTGAATAAATATATAAAGTAACATGACAATCGGATTGATATTTTTTGAGTTATCTTATGCCAAAGGGATTGGAGGAATTTTCAATTTGAAGGATAAATGGGTTAATATCTCAGGATTAAAATAACAGATTTACACCAAAAACTATACAGCTCGGCACATCAGTAACCTGAACACAAATTTAAAGTAACTTGACAATCCAAGTAATATTTTTCAAGTTATCGAATGCCAAAGGGATTGGAGGAATTTTAAATTTGAAGGATAAAGGGTTAATATCTCGGGATCAAATCATCAGATTTACACCAAAAACTATACAGCTCGGCACATCAGTAATCTGAACACAAATATAAAGTAACTAGACAACCCAAGCAATATTTTTCAAGTTATCGAATGCCAAAGGGATTGGAGGAATTTTCAATTTGAAGGATAAAGGGTTAATATCTCAGGATTAAATTATCAGATTTACACCAAAAACTATACAGCTCGGCACATCAGTAACCTGAACACAAATATAAAGTAACTTGACAATCCAATCCAAGGGGCGCGGTGGCTCAGTTGGTTGAGGTGCAGGCTGCAAGCCGAGAGGTCCTCGGTTCGAATCCCACCTGCGGCAACCGCGTTGTGTCCTTGGGCAAGACACTTCACCCCGATTGCCTACATGGGGGCACGATGACGCTGTGTACTGAGGCGTACTGCACGTCGATGGTGCGCATGTCTTCAACCAAACTAACCCTGCCTGTGCTGCGGTGCAGAGTTCAGAGTTACGATGTTGGAGAGCTGACAGCTGCTCGTCGTTGCTCGGTGGTTCTCTCCGGGTACTCCGGCTTCCTCCACCCGTAAAACTGTCACGGTCACGATTAGCCATTCTGCATAAGTATGTGACCTTAAACACCAATAAATAAATAAATAAATAACTTGACAATCCAAGCAATATTTTTCAAGTTATCGAATGCCAAAGGGATTGGAGAAAAAGGATAAAGGGTTAATATCTCAGGATCAAAATAACAGATTTACACCAAAAACTATACAGCTCAGCACATCAGTAACCTGAACACAAATATAAAGTAACTTGACAATCCAAGCAATATTTTTCAAGTTATCGAATGCCAAAGGGATTGGATGAATTTTAAATTTGAAGGATAAAGGGTTAATAGCTCGGAATCAAATCATTAGATTTACACCAAAAACTATACAGCTCGGCACATCAGTAACCTGAACACAAATATAAAGTAACTTGACAATCCAAGCAATATTTTTCAAGTTATCGAATGCCAAAAGGATTGGAGGAATTTTCAATTTGAAGGATAAAGGGTTAATATCTCAGGATTAAATTATCAGATTTACACCAAAAACTATACAGCTCGGCACATCAGTAACCTGAACACAAATATAAAGTAACTTGACAATCCAAGCAATATTTTTCAAGTTATCGAATGCCAAAGGGATTGGAGAAAAAGGATAAAGGGTTAATATCTCAGGATCAAAATAACAGATTTACGCCAAAAACTATACAGCTCGGCACATCAGTAACCTGAACACAAATACAAAGTAACTTGACAATGCGAGCAATATTTTTCAAGTTATCGAATGCCAAAGGGATTGGATGAATTTTAAATTTGAAGGATAAAGGGTTAATATCTCAGAATCAAATCATTAGATTTACACCAAAAACTATACAGCTTGGCACATCAGTAACCTGAACACAAATATAAAGTAACTTGACAATCCAATTAATATTTTTCAAGTTATCGAATGCCAAAGAAATGGATACGGATGCCGGACGGACAGACGGATGGATGGATGGACGGACGGACAGACGGATGGACAGACGGACGGACAGACAGACAGATGGACAGACAAAGGATGGACGAACGACGGATGGCCACCCCGGATGCCGGCATCATGTGTATCATACATAGTATGGGTACACATAAAAAGCTTAAAAAACACAACAAAAATGGCCGTCATTCCGCCATCTTGGATTTTGAAAAAAAAATTTTGAGCGTGCATCATCCCCTCAGAACCATTTATCCATGTACCAAATATGAAAGGTGTAGCTTGAACCATTGGTGGGAGGGGTGGTAACATGAAAATAGAGAAAAAAAAGCTTTAAAAACACAACAAAAATGGCCGCCATTCCGCCATCTTGGATTTTGAATAAAAAATTTTGAGCGTGCATCATCCCCTCAGAACCATTTATCCATGTACCAAATATGAAAGGTGTAGCTAAAAGCATGTTGGAGGGAGAGGTGGTAACATAAAAAACAGACAGACAGACAGACAGACAGACAGACAGACAGACAGACAGACAGACGGATGGACGCTCCAACATTTCAGGTTATGGGCTACCAAAAAACATTTTGTATGTCCAAAACCTTATTTTACCCAGAACCCCACCCCCTCCACCCTAGAACTTATATTTAACCCTAACCCCCACCCCTCCACCCAAAAACCACACCCTAACCCTAACCCTACCACCACCCTGACCCTAAAAGCCCACCCCAGACCTTAACCCCCACCCACCCCGGGACCTAACCCCCCCCAACCTTAAGCCCTACTCTGGGGCTACCCCTAACCCTACCCCACCCACCCTGACCCAACTCCACCCTAGCCAAACCAATAGGATTAGGAGCTATTTTTCAATTTAGGGGCTACTAAAACTAAAACCCCACCCCTGACCCTAACCCTAACCCCCCGGGACTTAACCCTCCCCAACCTTAAACCCTACTCTGGGGCTACTCCTAACCCTAACCCCACCACACTCCTAACCCTAACACTACCTTAATTTGGAGGTAGCCCCTAATAATAATAACCCCCAAACCTCCAATGTTGGCCCGGACAGACAGACGGAGTGCAATCCTATAGTCCCCTTACGGTTCCCGTAGGGGACTAAAAACAAACAAGTTTTGTAAATCATTTATACCTATGTTGCACATTTTAGAGGACTTCCACCCCTAGCATTGGTGACTGGGTCCTATTTTACCACTGTAACGGAACTTGTTTACCACAGTAAACAAGTACTGCTGCACTTACCGGAGTTCCCACGGGGGAGTATTTAGAATTTTGGATACTAAATATAATTTTTTAGTGTTCTGTGATTTGGGAATAAATGGGGATTGGAAGTCTTGGATTGGAGTTACAGAAGCACCTGAATGTACACTTTGAAATCAAAACGTCCCACATAGGTACAGTACAGCCTATAACAAAGTATACCATTAGGTGATATTCTTTGTTAATGACACCATATTAGTGCCTTATTTTGGCGATATTCCTATAGCAATAACGCGATATTTTCAACATGTTGTGGTGAATATTGCAAGATAAACGCACGCATATTGCGATGTTTTCATAATTATCGTTCGTAATTTTTCAGATGAAAAGAAGAGGAGTGAATGCTTATAATAATATGGATGATTTGAGTCATCCAAAGTTTTTTTGTTAAACGAACTGACGTAGACAATATCAATTAGGAATTGGGGTGATGTAAAGCGAAATTGAAATATTTGTGAAAACACAATTAGTTTAGTATTATTAATATGTGTGTGATATATTTTGTACACATTTTAAAATATCTATCATAAATTTTAACAAAATATGAAGTACTTACACGTTTGTTTGAATTAAATTCAACAATGAAAAATATCCTTCAGAATCCTGACTGTAAAATATTGTGTTCAATTTCAGGGTTGTTTTTTAGCTTTGTGCTTATTCAAACATGTCTTTGTGTACTTGTTTGTTTGTAATTGCATTGAAATGAGCATTGTTAACAATTATTTGAGTGTTTATGTTTGTTTACTGTTTAGCATTGATATGACTTCACTAATTCTTTGTGCTTTCTTTAACTGAAATGATTACTGTTAATAATTAATCATGTTTTGTTTTTAAATAAGTACCATTGTACTGTTTGTAACTTGTTCTGTGAGGCTTCATCATCTTAGCTTGTTCGACCGGCCAAATAATGCGAAATTCCTATAAAAATATCACGATATTCAGATACAAACGTAACGCAAATATCGCCCAAACAGCGTGTTATTAGCGCGACCAGGTTTCCACTTTATTGTAGGCTGTACTGTAAGGTTTAAGTTCTCATTATTCTGGAAAGAGTTGTCTGCATGGTGAATTTAACAATTCAATTTATGTTGTTGTTGGAGTTTATTATATTCAATACTAAATTTGATATAAAATATTCACGTTAATCATTAAAATGGAAAACATTCTGACCTAACAAAAGTGAATTTAATCCATTTATTTGCTGAAACGAATTCATCAAATACGACACAAAGATTGATTATTAGATTCCATCATTCAGTGACCGTGATAAAATATAAATCACAAGCAAATGACCCAATGATATGGCATGCGAAGATGTGTACTCAACAAACTCAAACCGATCCTACTAAATACCAGAACCTACCAGAACCCCCTAGAATCACAAAGACCTCCCCCCCCCCCCCCCCCACCTCAAGAACCCCCTCTGAATTGCACTTGCTTGGTGTTTTTAGAGAAAATATTCCATTTGTGAGCAGGAAGAAACTTTAACTTCAAGTCCAATAACAGTTTTGAATCAATTTAATATTATGTTTTCAACTTAGTCTCTATTTGGCCCTTACAGAGAAATTGATAAAATGATGCTAATATGATTGAAGATAACATAACATAGAAACTTATAATTATAATGTGGAAATAAAAGAAAGAAACCGATACCGAAACCGGACTGTTCTCTTCTGTAAAAAAAGGAAACCAAAATGAAATTTTCGTAACAGTACAGCACTACTGAAAACTAGCATCTCTGCTTTCTGCATCAAGCAAAACATCACAAGCAGTATTTGCGGGAAATAGAAAAACATGGCAATGATGAACGCAACTTTAGGAAAGGGTTTCTTTTCACTTATTATACCTGCAGACATGCTTCAGAGGATAACTTCTTTTCTTTTTTTACTATTTCTTCATTATCTTTCAAACTCTTTAAAATGGAATCTTTCTCAGAAAATAACCTGTCTATTTCCCTTATTTTTTCATCAACCAATTTGGACTGGTTGGTAAGTCTGGTTTTCAGTGATTTGGCCTAAAAAATATAAAAAATAAATTTTTTTCTAAGAAATTCAATAATCAGTTCATTCATGAATTTTCCAACCAATAAGTGTTTTTATTTTATTAAAAATATTCATCCAACCAGTTTCAACTTGAGATAACTTTTCAATGCACTAAAGAGGTTTGACAAAAAGAGTAGAGGTATTAAGAGTGGTCAATTAAGCACTGCACTGTATTGAAAAAAAATCCCAATTTACCCATTAATGATCTTACAATGTTTAAAAGAACTTAATGTAGAAAATTATTACACCATAAAGGTGCCCAGAATGTAGTATTTCAAGATTTTCTAAATCAATAAAAGGCACTACAACTGTCAAAACTGACCCTTTTTTGACACCTAAATACATGTCTTCAATATGTGGGTAACAATACCTAAAAGATACAAATCTCAACATTCAAAAAGGCCCTCTCCCATTTGGTGACAACTCTACCCCCCACCCCCAAACTACGTAACACAGCACTATAATATCACAGGTGGCAAAATCAATAGTTGAAAGCATTTTTTGTCAGTTTTTTCAACATACTCGGAAAACAGTTAACGCTATTTATTTATTTATTTATTTATTTATTTATTTATTGGGATTTAATGACACTTCTAACAGTCGCAGTCATCTCGTGTTGGATAGTTAACGCTATGGCATTAATGGTGATTGAGGCTAGAAGAGAATCAAAATAAAATTTCACTGCATAAAGTTGAATTCAAGGGAACATTTAGTACCCATGACCTAGAAAAATAAGCTAAAAAACATTTGAAAATCTTACTTCAAACACCAGAAATAAGTCATCAATACTGACTGGCATTACCCTCTACCATTTGGTGACTGCCCTTCCCCTCAAACTACATAACATAGTACTATAATAATATCACTGGCAGCAAAAGGAATGGTTGAGGTCAAGCATTGTCATATTTTTATCCACACTGTCAGAAAATACTTAATGCTATGATGTTAATGCTGATCAAAGATCGTAAAACATTAAAATTAAATTTCACTGCATAAAGTTTATTAAATTTTATTTCATAAAATTGAAATCAAGGCAACTTTTGTACTCATGATCGTGAATAAAAAGTTGAACAAAATTTTAAAATCTGACTTCACATACTAGAGATATAATGTCGATACCGACAGGTATTACCCCCTTCATTTGGTGACAGTCTATGTCATCTCAAACTACATAACATAGTACTATAAAATATCATAGGTGGCAAAAGAAATATTTGTGGGTGTGCACCATCACATTTTCAGCCTCATTACCAGAAAATAGTTAATGCTATGACGTTAATGAAAAAAGTTAAAAAATTTGACTCCAAACACTGGAGAAATTATGCCAATAGCGACAGGAATTAGCCCCTCCAATTTGAAGACAGCCCTACCCATAAACTACATAAAATAGCACTATTATAATACGCACACACAAAAAAAAATCAATTTTGGCAAGTTACATTTGCACAAAAGCTGTTTTACTTAATAGGGAAAGGCATCGCAGATGAATAAACTTTTTGTGTCATGTGGCCAGAAAAATATTTCTCAGATTACATTCTTGGATAATTTTGTACAATACATGCAATGTACAATACATGCATCACCTCTTTTTCTAGCTCTTTAATCTGCTTGTTTTTGCTAGCCATGTCGGATTTTAGTTCTTTATTCTTTTGTTCCATTTCACTGGCTGATCTTGACTTTGAAAGAAGTTCACAATGCATCTGTTTATCCTGTTGAAATTAAACCATTTGTTATTACAGTTTTTGATAGAATTTATTGAAACATTGGAATAGATATAGCCTTTCATCAAAAATTATATTTCATTCATTTTCTCTTTTTGTTTATTTAAATACATATTTTTTTATTGATATGTTCTACCTGTTGCACATATAAAAACCTTTGTTAAACCCTTGAAAAATGTTGATATAGAATCAAAAAATTCCTACCAAGACTGACAATTAAAAAAAAAACAAGACAAAATGTGACCACCCAAGGATTGATGCCCCCGAACCCATGCCCTAAGTGCCCATTTTCTAAAATACAATCTTAACATCTGTTGAATTAGTTGCTCAAAAACTAAACAACCCTCAGGAAATGATGATGACTTGGGAAGATTTTAAGATTTGAGTTTTCATAATCATGTAATTTAGATCTCTGTCATTTGGACCTGGTGGTGCTGCGTAACTGTTGGTCCTTCACCCCTAGAATCCTCCAATTTATCCTCTGGATACCCCATTCTGTTTAGGCCTGGGACTTTGATTCAGATAGAGGTTCACAGAGGGTAAATTTAGTAATTTAGCATCTCCAAATTCACACTCAGGGGACCTCAATCTGCAGACGACAGTCTGCTTATTTTCAGACTTGCTTCACCCTTGTGTTAAGTTTAGTGAAAATTCTTCCAACCATTATAAAGTTATGACTAAGACAATTTTCCAGATGGACAGACAGACATATAGATGAATAGAAGCACAGACAGACAGTTAGTTTGATGGACCTGGTAATGTCATGTGACACACCTTCCCTCTGCCTTTACCCTTTTGTAAAATTCCATAGATCCACCCAGTTGCTATAAAGTTTTGGCTGAGACAAAATTTTGAGATAGTCAGTTTGATCGACTTGGTGGTGACAAACAGCATACCTTCCCTCTGTCCTTTACCTTTTTGAAGATTCGCAGAAATCCACCCAGTTGTTATAGTTATGGCTTGAGTTTGAGTTTTCATAATCACGTGACCTTGACCTTTGTCATGCAAAATGCCTCTTTCATTTGTCCTTTACCCTTGTGCAAAGCTTTGGAAAAATCCGAGCAGCAGTTATAGAGTTATGACTGAGGCACAATTTTCCAGATGGACAGACAAATTTGGACAGAAAGATAGGCGAGTCCGATTGAAGATGCCTTTTTTTAGGGGTATAAAAAATTAAAACTTTCCAAGTCTTCAATTAGGGAATACTGAAGAAATGTATTTCATGGAAAGTAACTGAAAATGAATCTAACTATAAATGTATCAACAGTTAGTTCTTAATAATAAGTTGGTCAATGTTTTGTTGGATTTGATCCTCTGCACACTGATGAAATACCACAATTTTAAACTGCAAATGTTTCTCATAATGCAACAAGTAATTTAATCAATTCAATCTTGCTTGACCATGCTCAATGAGCTCTGTCAAACAAGACTGATTTTGTTAAATTCCTAGTTGCATTATGGCAAATATTTTTTTAAAGAAAAACAATTTCATGACAAACAATACATATATATATATATATATATATATATATATTCACTTTTGCAGAAAACAATCTCATAGCAATTTAACTGCTACTGTCCCTACATTCATACATTGGTCACACAGCCTGAAATTGAAAACTTGTAATAAAATCTAAAATTGCTAAAATTGCATTCTGATAAGACAACAAAACATCAACCTGATGTGAGATGATAGAAAATTATAATCTCTATGCATTAACCTGTGTGGTTTCAAAGAACTAATAAATTGTACAGTAGGTTGAGGTATCAAAAAACTAGGAGCGCACAAGTTACTTTGATCAAGAAAATGATATCTTGAAGGAAAATAGAAGCTAAAAAATAGGCCGATGAAATCGTCAGATCTGTACCCATACGCGCAACTAGTAGAAAGCTGTATGACGGAGGGCCATCCTGGATGCCGACATTATGTACACCACACATGGTATGGGTACATGTAGAAATGGATTGGAGGAGTGTCTAATTTGATGGATAAAGGGTTAATATCTCTGTATCAAATTATTAGATTTACATAAAAAACTATACAGCACAGCATATCAGTAACCTGAATACATATATAAAGTAACCTGATAATCGGATTAATATTTATTGACTTATCGCTTGCGAAGAAATGGATTGGAGGAGTTCTCAATTTGAAGAATAAAGGGTTAATATCACAGGATCAAACTAGAGGTACTGTGAGCAAGCTCACTAAGTGATACTCCCCGCGCCTGTCAGAACGGAAATTATATTGCTTCATGCACATCTTCATATGGAGTTCTTACATTGTGTAAAGTTTCATGAAAATTCTTCAAACAGTTTAGGAGGAGTGGCACTTATAAGGATGGACAGATGGACAGACAGATGGACAGGGTGATTCCTATATACCCCCCCCCCCCCCAAACTTTGTTTGTGGGGGGTATAATTATCAGATTTACACCAAAAACTATACAGCTCGGCACATCAGTATTTATTTATTTATTGATGTTTAAGGTCACATATTTATGCACAATGGCTAATCATGACCGTGACAGTTTTATGGGTGGAGGAAGCCGGAGTACCCGGAGAGAACCACCGAGCAACGACGAGCAGCTGCCAGCTCCCCAACATCGTAACTCCGCACTGCAGCACAGGCAGGGTTAGATTGGTTGAAGACATGCGTACCATCGACGTGCAGTACGCCTTAGTACACGGCGTCATCGTGCCCCCACACGGACAATGGGGATGAAGTGTCTTGCCCAAGGACACAACGCGGATGCCGCAGGTGGGATTCGAACCGAGGACCTCTCGGCTTGCAGCCTGCACCTCTACCAACTGAGCCACCGCGCTCCCTCGGCACATCAGTAACCTGAATACATATATGAAGTAACATAACAAACGGATTGATATTTTTTGAGTTATCTCATGCACATCAGTAACCTGAACACAAATATAAAGTAACTTGACAATCCAAGCAATATTTTTCAAGTTATCGAATGCCAAAGGGATTGGAGGAATTTTCAATTTGAAGGATAAAGGGTTAATATCTCAGGATTAAATTATCAGATTTACATCAAAAACTATACAGCTCGGCACATCAGTAACCTGAACACAAATATAAAGTAACTTGACAATCCAAGCAATATTTTTCAAGTTATCGAATGCTAAAGGGATTGGAGGAATTTTCAATTTGAAGGATGAAGGGTTAATATTACTGATGAGTTATCGCATGCCGAAGAAATGGATTGGAGGAGTTCTCAATTTGAAGGATAAAGGGTTAATATAACAGGATCAAATTATCAGATTTACACCAAAAACTATACAGCTCGGCACATCAGTAACCTGAACACATATATGAAGTAACATGACATTCGGACTGACATTTTTTTAGTTATCTCATGCCAAAGGGATTGGAGGAATTTTCAATTTGAAGGATAAAGGGTTAATATCTAAGGATCAAATTACAGCTCTGCACATCAGTAACCTGAACACAATATAAAGTAACTTGACAATCCAAGCAATATTTTTCAAGTTATCGAATGCCAAAGGCATTGGAGGAATTTTCAATTTAGTTTAAACAATATTTATTCAATAATTAATAAATGCATACAACAATTGTTGAGTAACAAAAACATATGAACAACAAAGATACAGTATTATAATGAAAGAACTAAAGACAGGGAAATTTGTTACTGTTTAAAGGAGGGATTCGACAGAAAGCTTTAAGCTTATATATAAGTCGTCTCCCGAGCAGTTTATAAGATTACTTCTTTAGGTGGTACAATACAGCGGAGAGGCTCGCATGTCGTCGCTTGGAGGCCGAGACCCTTCCCATTTTATATAGTTGAACTTAGCTGCTGCGATCATAGATCAAGTGGCTGCTAAGTTAAGCGACACATCAGAAAGGTTGACAACAACAACACACGCACAAACCATCACACAATATATCTCTATCACACACGCACAACTCTCTCTCTCACAGACCTCCTCTCACCATTTACTACTCACTTACCCTGACACAATCAGACTCAATCGCAAGGACGCAGCCCCCAGAAGCAGGAGAAGTCTATTTCATTTGGGCCCGATGGCAGCCGGGATGCCGGGTGGGGGTGTGTGTGTTGGGGAGGGGGGGGGGGGGGGGGGGGGGTATGGCCAATTTTGGTTCCTTTTTGCTAGGGTTTGTGTGCAAAGTGGAAGACCTTTGGTCATTTTCCCAGTATTTGAACAGTGTTACCAATGGACATAACAGGCGTCGCCTTCAAACAGAGTTTTTCATTTTATGTCTCAAAAACACAGCCCTCGACCCCTCATTGGAACAAGCTCAACCAGCTCATTCCAATGTAGGGTCAAAAGCTATGTCCTTGAGACAAACATATAAAAACATACGATCGCTACGTTGGGCAAAGGATATCAAACCTCACCCCCCTCCACCCCCTCAGAGAATAGTCTGGTTTTATACCTAGTAGAGTTCGAATACAGAGTGCAGGAAAACAGCTTCGACCGCCAAGCAACGATATGCGAGATTATGTAAACTTCAAGATGAATTAGAAGAGAAAGGAAAAAGAAGGAAGAACTGCAGCACGGATAAGTATAAAATTTAAAGAAACTAATATGATTAGCTTGAGTACATCGTACATTGACTTAGCACCAGAATAATTTTATTACCTGTATTTTTTTTAAAAGAGGTTAGGCACAAATAAATTAAAATTAATATATCGAAAAAATCGTAATAATCGGAAGTATCAGTGGTGATGAGCATTGGTAGGCTTGAAGGGGTATTCCACTTAAGGCATTGGTCACAGGGTCCAGTTATATCAGCTAAGCACCGTCGTGAACCATCACTAATTCAGTATCGCGTTCCCCCACGAGGAGTTGGGGCAAGGGCATAGTATTCAGTTTCGGGTCATTGGAATCGGTTACTTGATAGAATGAAGTCATGCACCACTTCGAAAATAAGGCGGTTGTCCTCGTTGTTCAAAACTTCTGTGCCAAAGAGAAGTGTGGGTGTGTCTACTACAAATGGGAGTAAGTTAATCGTATAATTATGAGCATCGGAGTACAATGGACAACAAAAGAAATAGGGATCAGTAGTTTCGCACTCACCACACTGACAGGTTGCACTGGGTGACAGGTGATTGTCATATAGGTGAGAATTAAGGCTACTACAATGCAACCGCAGCCTAAAATGGTATATTTGAGCTCTGCGAGATTTCGCGTTATTATAGAACTTGTGGGGTTTTTGGTTGTCATCGTTCAGAAATGTTTTAAAATTTATCAATGATGGGTTCTCACGGACAGATAAGGGCAACTTATTCCACTGGTCAGTAACGCTGGGGATAAAAGAAGACTGATACAATTGCGTTCGGCAAAAGGGAACTCGGTGGTTTTGACCAGATCGGAGACTAAGTGATGAATTCGACAAAGAGATGATTGGGGGGACTTTGTTTGAGATGTATGGAGGTGATATTTGATGATACATTTTGAAAAATTGAATTAGTTTATGTTTACGGCGTCTATCTTGCAGGGAGTCCCATCGTGTCTCCGAATATAGTAAGGACTTACTGGCACTCACTGTTGCTCCAGTAATAATTCTTGCTGCTGCAATCTGTATTTTTTCAAGTTTCGCAATATTGGTCATGGAACAATTATCCCAGACAGTATCCGCGTATTCAAGAAGAGGCCTAATAAAAGCGAAATATATTTTTTCTAGGACACTGCGATCGAGATTAAATTTTTGCCTCCTCAACAAGTCTAAACGAGACCAGGCTTTGGAGCAGATACGGTCAATGTGGTCATTCCATGTACATGTGCTATTTAGTATGACTCCTGAGTGTTTATGGTTAGAAACTTCCGATATCTGTGAGCCACCTAAATATAATTTTCAATTTGAAGGATAAAGGGTTAATATCTCAGGATCAAAATAACAGATTTACACCAAAACCTATACAGCTCGGAACATCCGTAACCTGAAGATACATATAAAGTAACATGACAATTGGATTGATATTTTTTGGGTTATCTCATGCCAAAGGGATTGGAAGAATTCTCAATTTGAAGGATAAAGAGTTAATATCTCAGGATGAAATTATCAGATTTACACCAAAAACTATATAGCTCAGCACATAAATAACCTGAACACAAATATAAAGTAACTTGACAATCCAAGCAATAATTTTCAAGTTATCGAATGCCAAAAAAGATGGACGGACGGATGGACAGACAGACAGATGGACAGACAAAGGATGGCCGAACGACGGATGGCCACCCCGGATGCCAGCATTATGTGTACCAAACATAATATGGTTACACATAAAAATAAATAATTCCTACCAAAACTTCTAAAACTATTAAGACTAACTCTGTAGAATACAATGCAATTATGATGACATCATTTCTCAAGCACATTATTATAGAATACAGAAAAAACCATAAAGTTTTACAGACAACTCACAGAATCAGTCTGTTATTGATTACATGCTAATATACTCCAAAATACTTTCAAATAAAATAATTTTTGTCTTTCTTTCATGAATAAAAAATACAAGCCTGACAAGACTTACTATCTTGAATATGTGAAAAGTCCACTATATGACATTATCTATACTCAAATTCAATCCATACTCATACCTTGTTTAATGAAAGTGGTTATTGTTTAACAAAGTGACTACTTACCTTGACATTAAATGCTGAAAAGGGACCCCCAAAAGAAGGGTTCTGGCAGATGTCCCAACAACCTGACCTAAATATTCAGAAATAATATTTTTAACTCATTGCATTACAACTCTTTTTATTTCTATTAATTTTGGAAACAGACTATATCTGAATCAGCACTTGAAAACGTGGAACTACCCACTTGTAAAATGTTTATTTCAAAATCTTACTGGTTTATAGATATTCTGTAATGGACGTCTTAACACTGGCCCCACAGTCTACAAACAATGAGTTTTATCAGTTACACTCAAAACATTACGTCTTGTGGCAAAGTATTAGACATCCACCACAGGTTCTCAGCCTCATGAGGGTTGGACATGTATACTGCATAGAGGAAATATTTTAAGAATTCAGAGCTCTGCCATAAAACATTTGCAGTCAATTAATATGTTCTGCTCTGACACATTTTTTAACAAACATCCTTTAAGGCAACTGTTATTTTTATTTACTGGTGCTTAAGATCACTTTCAGCACGTATGGCTATATCATGGCCACTGCAAATGTATAAAGACAAGTTTAGCCAATCATTTAAAACCATGCTTGCCACTTTAGAGGACTTCCATCCCAGGCTCTATTTTACCAGTAACAAAGAACATGTTTGCCACCATAAACAAGCAGAGCCCGCTCTCCTGGGGTCTTCACAGGGTCTTTAAAACAATCATGTAAGGACTGTTATATTTAATTTTGACATTAGGTTCCTTATATTCAGGCTAAAACCTTTTTCCCTCTCCTGCAGTTTCATATGACAAATAGACATAACCACCTTCTCGATGTGAAAGAGAATGCAATTTAGTGTTTTCCCTGTTCAATGTTTTGGTTTGTGGGTTTTTCAAATTTAATATTGCTTTTTTGATAAACAGGGGTCAATTCCAAATATTTCACTGTATCATTAAGAACACCACAAATTTCACTACCAGATATACAACTTAATATTAGAGATATGACAATTCACCGATATCACAATGTATTGCGATACAACTGTCTGCGATTTTCGTACCGTTACATTTGTAAAAAAAAAAAAGTGAGATTGCAATACATGCTTGTGGTCAGAACTAAACATTGTTATCACTACCATATACGATTATTCTACCCTGCATAAAATATATTTTTTTTCCAGATCATAAATGAAAAACAAAATCAATATTGCGTGGGGTTACCCATCATTGATTTGAAAATCAGTTTGTATAAGAATGAAAAATATTCAAATCTGTCAATATTTTATTTATTATTCTTCCTCATAAGAACCCCCTAGACTCTGAGGAACATAACATCAAATGACAGAAAGACTATTGGCTTCCGCACTTTGACAGAATGCCAAGTTCATAAATAGAACCAATCAAATGTTTCACTCGATAAAAGGACAGGGAATCTGTGTTAATTTTATGTCACTAAGCAATGCGGCAGTTATATTGGTTTAGAACACAGACTGAGCTGTTTGACATCCTCAGCTGAAAAACTTTCTAATAAAGTACAACTAAATATTTATGGTTATGAGTCCATACCAGCGGGTCAAGTCATACTGAGTTATGGAATGTGGAAATTTTCAGAGTCTGTGTCTGTTGAATAGCAAGAATATGAAACACCCACTTGTGATTTAACTAAGCTACTGATCAGTCAGGTGATTATTCAGTCAGTCTACTGCTTGTTGTGCTGACCACCAGTCAACACTTGCACATTCATTCAAAAGGCGCTGTTCTCATTACTGATTTAAAAAAAACTGGGAATCACACAAACCATATGTCCAACAGTATTGAATGACTCACATCCAGTGTATTGAGATACATATCATATCACAAGTTTGGCAAATCTTTTAATCCCTATACTTAAGAAAACTAATCTTGAGCCAAGTCCAAAAAATCTATATGAAGTGGAGTATATACAAGACTAGAATTAACTATATCACTGACAGACTATAGCTGGAAGCATGTTCTCCCACTGTTTAGTTCTCCCAATTGAGTCATCCTCTCAGCAAGAGTGTGATGAATATTTTATATTTTTTTTGCACGAATCAATGTACTTATGACCCAATAATACAGCATACCATATTTGGTTCAAATCGGCCTAATGATCCAGATAATAAAAATTTGGGAGAGTGCCAAAAATTTGCCTTCTCTAATTACAATGGCAAATACCATCCCAAGAAATTTATTTGGACAAACTTTTCTTCTACACTTCAAGAGGAAGCTCAGTACCAAATATCACATCATTGTACATATCGGTTCATGATAAGATTTAAAAAATATTTGTGGGCCTTTTAAACATCCCCCCACCCCCCACCCCACCCCCCCCCCCACCCCGCCCCTGCAACTTGATTTGAACAAAATCAAAATGTGCTGTCATAACAATCACCTAAAACAGAAAATTAAACTTAAGCACTATTTAAGCACTTTTCAAGGACTCTGACTATGATAAGTGTTATAATTTTGATATGAACTTACAACACCACAACAACACAAAGAATTTCAGTCTCAAGGACCTGATCTCTGGAAAACCAAACTAGCTAGATATATATCGTTCCTTGAGTTCAACAAGGAGCCATCTGCAATGCTTGTTGCACTCAAGGGACAATGCAGAGATAAATAAATGAGATTCCTGACCGATTTTGTTACATCACTTATATGTGGGGAGGGTTATCGTAAAACTTATTTTTTCTGAGGTTACAGGTAAACTGAATTTAAGTACTTTTCAAGGGGAGAGATGGAAAATCAAGAACTTTTGAAGGCTATAAACAATTTCATGCACTTTTCAAGGAAGGGGCCAAAATTCAAGGACTTTTCATTTGAGTGGGAACCCTGTCAAATTTCAATGAAATTGGTCCAGCGATTTTTGAAGAACTAATGAATACCATGTTCACAGATGAAGAATGGAGAGTGATCATTATAGCTCACCCTGACTTTCAGTAAGCTGAACTAAAAACTTTAATGTAGACAAATTTTCATAAGATACGAAAATGTAAAGATGTCAACAATGTACATTATTTTAGCAATAATTAGGCATTATTAGATCAACAACTTTGTATTATTTGAATTATAGCAAAATTCAAAGCACATGTATCCCCAATGACATTTCAGATCAAATTGCATGGACACACAGCCTATACATAGAACAAGGATGACCAATTTTCACCATTACCTTTCTGATAAAGCAAATAACGTCAAATATGAAAAATGACATTGTAGTTTGTGCTGTCCCAGAATTGTTATGAGTGATTGGCTGACCAGATCAAGATGAAAAAATGCTGCCTGACATTATTGAAAAAGCCTATAAATTTTCTCCTTCAAGTTCATTTTTTTAATCAATACAAATGCTTTCATATGAAAGACATTTGGAACATAAGGGTACTTTTGCATAATGAAAATTGTGTTTTGTCAAGTGGTCAACTTAATTTTTTCGGATTCTGGTTTATTTCCCCTTCAACTACACAACTGTAATGCTCCATTCAGGTTGTACACAATAAATCATTGTCATGACAGAACAGATATATCACCCTAAATAAATAATTCTTATGAAATGTTACTCTTGTGTTCCAAATAAACATACATGTACGTTGGAATACTGTGGCCATGATTGAAGCAGACAAACTTTTCAAACACGTTACTTTGAGACACTTCTTTATTCAGTATTCCAGCTCTAATACTTAGGTTGATTCTGAATCACACTACTATTGTTGGGGCATTTTATCTCTCCTCATGTGACCCCCTGGAATACCGAATAAGGAAATGTCTCAACTTTGACATCATGGCAAAGTAACATGTTACGAAAAGTTTGTCTGCTTCAATCATGACAACACTAGTCCAATTTATTTATTTATTGGTGTTTAAGGTTACATATTTCTGCACAATGCCTAATCATGACCACGACAGTTTTACAGGTGGAGGAAGCCGGAGTACCCAGAGAGAACTGCCGAGCAACGGTGAGCAACTGTCAGCTCCCCAACATACTAACTCCACACACGCAGGGTTTGCACTGGCTGAAGACAGGTGCACCATCGACGTGCAGTACGCCTTAGTACACAGCGTCACTGTGCCCCCACGTGGGCAATGGGGGGTGAAGTGCCTTGCCCAAGGACACAATGCAGTTGCCGCAGGTGGGATTCGAACCGAGGACCTCTCGGCTTGCAGCCTGCACCTCTACCAACTGAGCCACCTCGCCCCCTCCCCCCGACACTAGTCCAACGTAAACATGAATGAAAGAGTCAATGACTCTGTAGCTCAACTTGGATATGACAGGAATTAGTACTTGCTGTGACCAAGACAACTGAATAATGAATATGACAGGAATTAGTATTTGTTTTGGCCCAGTCAACAATAATAAAAGAATTACAAGGTGACTGTAATGGACTACAGATTAAGACCAATCATTGTAGATTATTATTTTTGTGTGGAAATTTTCAGTCCCAAACAAAATATTTTCAGACTAAAATTTTTTCTTCTTCTTCTTAAAATTGACCAAAATGCATCAAAACACAAAAAACTAATTTCCGGATTTTGGTCCAAAATTTTCTAAGTCCCACCCGGACCCCAAATTTTCAGTGAAAAAATTTTTTTTTTTTTTTTCTCTTAAAATTGACCAAAACGCATAAAAAACCAAAAAACTAATTTCCGGATTTTGGTCCAAAATTTTCTAAGTCCCACCCGGACCCCTAATTTGCATAATTTATTCACGAGAAAAACTCTGTATTATATGTAATGTATCCCATGGTACTAAACATTCATACAAAAATTTATTCAAATCAGATCTTTCATTTGGAAGTTCTGCGCAAAAATCTGATTGCACTTAATTTTGAACAAAATGGCTGCTAGCGGCCATCTTGAATTTCAGACTGGACCCCAAAACACTCCTTCTCGTCCCACAGTGATAACAAAGGTACCCAAGAAGTTTCATGAAGAACGGTTCATAAATACGACCTCTAGCCTGAGCCGTATTGGGATTTGCACTCACAGTACTGAAAGTAACACTAAATAAATCAAAGTTAGCCTAATTTGCATAATTTACGCACAAGAAAAAAACCTGTAATATATGTAATGTATCCCATGATACGAAACATTCATACAAAAAATTATTCAAATCAGAGCTTTCATATGGAAGTTCTGTACAAAAAACAGATTTCGGCATGGTCGGTACAAAATGGCTGCTGGCAGCCATCTGGAATTTGGGACTGCAGCCAAAAACACTCGTTCTCGTCCCACGGTCATAACAAAGGTACCCAAGAAGTTTCGTAAAGATTGGTTCATAAATACGGCCTCTAGCCCGAGCCATAGCAGCTTGGCACTTACAGCTCTGAAAGTAACACTAAATAAATCAAAGTTAGTCTAATTTGCATAATTTACGCACAAGAAAAAAACCCGTATTATATGTGATGTATCCCATTGTACTATACATTTATACAAAACTTTATTCAAATCAGAACTTTCATACAGAAGTTCTGTACAAAAAACTGATTTTTGCATCATCGGTACAAAATGGCCACTGGCAGCCATCTTGAATTTTGGACCACACCCAAAAACACTCGTTCCCGTCCCAGGGTCATAACAAAGGTACCCAAGAAGTTTCGTAAAGATTGGTTCATAAATACGGCCTCTAGCCCGAGCCATAGCAGCTTGGCACTTACAGCTCTGAAAGTAACACTAAATAAATCAAAGTCAGTCTAATTTGCATAATTTACGCACGAGAAAAAAACCCGTATTATATGTGATGTATCCCATGGTACTAAACATTTATACAAAACTTTATTCAAATCAGAACTTTCATACAGAAGTTCTGTACAAAAAACTGATTTTTGCATCATCGGTACAAAATGGCCGCTGGCAGCCATCTTGAATTTCGGACCACACCTGAAAACACTCGTTCCCGTCCCAGGGTCATAACAAAGGTACACAAGAAGTTTCGTAAAGATCGGTTCATAAATACGACCTCTAGCCCGAGCCATAGCCAATTGTTGACGTACGGACAGACGGACAGACAGACAGACGGACGGACGGACAGACGGACGACGGGCCATGACAATAGCTCAAATTTGACTTCGTCAAAGTTGAGCTAAAAATACAAATCAGAAGAGAAAAATGAACCAGGAATGCTAGCTTTGAAGCATAAAAAAAAGAGTTTGAGGATCATTCTAAAAGTGAAACTAAGAGATGGGACAGTAAAAGTAAGAAGTTGGTGACAAAAACTCATAGTGAGGGTTACTTGTCAAAAGCTGTCAGAGAAAAATTCCTCTCGTTCAAAAAAATAGAAAATCAATTTTATAAGGCTATTCAAGTAGACAGAAGAAGTTTAGATAGAAATGAAAGATCTACTATTACTAGCAATGAGCATCAATTCCCACAAAGTCAAAGATGATTATGAACTTGACTGTTACGCTGAGGGCCCCAGCAAATGTAGACTGAAGAAGTCCTACAGGGAGAGTGGAGGAGGGAGAAAGAGATAAGCTGAAAAAGTGAGAACCACACTTTTCAATTTGTTTATAGACATGAGTGGAACCCTGAAGGGGAGGTTACCCATCAGGCATTTTTGGGACAAAGCTGTAAAGCCGCCTCAGCCCTCTGGGAGTGCAAATGCTGAAACAAATGACTGTGATACAGAATCAAAAGAGGGATTAACATTCTCAAGATGGATCAGGGAGTGGATGAGGGAGTACAGGGTGTCTTTTCACAAACCAAATAAAAGATTTGATATATCTGAAGACCAGCGCATTGTGAGTATCCTGGAATTTTTTAAGAACATCATTAGAGTCCACCATAATTTCTTAACAAACTTTGGAAAAGAACCTGTATTGATTAATGGTAACCAAATGCCCTTACCATGAAACAAGACACTGTCATTGGATCCAGCTGACCTGATGCTGAAACCAGATTTTGTTTTCAAAGGTAAAGGAACTTGAACTAATTTGAAACCACCAGAAGGAATTCAAGTTCAGTTGTCAGAGAAAGTGTCTTACAAGCTACTGAACATTTGAAGAATCAATTCAGCACATTCACTCAGAAACATTTTGCCGTTTATGTTTTAGACGATTATTCAGTTCACAAGAACAAAAAAGTCAGGAAAAGGCTACTTACAATGGGCTACATGCAGATTGTAATTAGTGGCAGCATCACAGACATTCAGGGTAATGACACTCATCTCCATCACATCATAAAGTCAAAGTACAGAGAGTTGGAGAATTTTTTAATGCTTAACCAGTTAGGAACGAACCCTGGAAAAATCCTGTCTCCATCTAGGGATGAAATGAAGAGGTTGCTGATGGATTCTTGGACTAGTATTGAACTTGACACACAATTTGCCTTGAAGAATAATTTTATTCTGAATGCACTTGATGGTAGTGAGGACTATTTGCTATCAGATAAATTGTTTTCGCTTGCTGGAGATGAAGTGAGAAAATCTGGCTCCGAACTTAAGGAAAAGATTTCTCCAAAAGACTTCAAAGATCTTCTTAAAACAATTACATTTCCACACGGTGTCTCGATAAAGAGTGTTCCAATACTACTATTAGTGGAAGTACAGATGTACCTCCAGATAAAGGTAGTGAATTACTCGACTGTGATGGCACTGAAATCACTACTAGTGCAACTACCTTCGATGAAGAACTGGAATCCAAAGAAAAAAGTACTATGAAAACTGCTGAATCCCCTTGAACCTCAATTTTGTTGTCAAAAATTAGTACAAGTAATGTTCAACCAAGAAGCTGTTATCCCCCCCCCCCCCCCCCATTATAATATCAGAATTGATATGTATTTGCCCCCTCCCCTCCTCCACCGCAGACCCCGCAAACAAATACATTTGAAACCAATTACAATCAGGCCCCATATAAATTTACATGGATGATGTTTTATCACAGAAAATTTGACACTCTCATAATTTTCATCAGGTAGCAGTTGTTACTGAAGGTGATGTAGATATTGTTGCAATAGTGACATATGCTAAAAAGAATTAAAATCCAGTTACTATTGTTAAAGTTATGCCATAAACACAGGGAGCTCAAGGAATGGCGAGTGATCACTCACACTCTCCTATTATTTGCCAAAACATCCAACGTGGCGGGTGAAGATCACTCGCCTCTAAAACACCTAAAATCGTCCTCTAAAAAGCTAATCACAGTTTCAATTACTCGCCATCACTTGCCTAATCTCAACTGTAGGCGAGTGACGTATCATTCGTCACCAATTCGCTCCTTTAGAGCCCTGTAAACAAGCTTAACACAATATTTTTTTAGCAAAGGGCAATAGCTCCCATAATTTTCATCAGATAGCAGGGGTTTCTGAACTTGACAAAGACATTGTTGTTATAGAGACATATGTTAAAAAGAAAATTCAATTACTACTGTTAAAGTTATGCCATAAACAAGCATTATACAATATTTTTTTAACAAAGGGCAATAACTCCAATAATTTTCATCGGATAATAGTGGTCAATGAACTTGAGATAGACATTGTTCCTAAAGAGATATATGCCCCCAAAAAATTGAAATTTGGTTACTAATGTTTAAGTTATTCCACAAACAAGCATTAAACAGTATTTTTAACAAAGGGCAATAACTCCCATAACTTTCATCAGATATTGATGGTCATCAAACCTGACAAAGACATTGTTGCTATAGAGACATATGCCAAAAACAATTGAAATCTGGTTACTATTGTTCAAGTTATGCCATAAACAAGTTTTACAGGATATTTTTATAACAAAGAGCAGGGAGCAAAATGACTGGAATCACATCGCAAAATGCGATGCAATATCCACACATAGCGATGCAAGTTTAGGTCTATGAATCGCATTTCCGAAATCTGTTAACTTTGCACGCTGTCGCATTCACCAGCGGGGAAGCTGGAAGAGTTTCCTCCATGACGTATCATGGTTATTTTTAATGGACTATATAGAGTAATTTGACGTCAGATGTATTAGAATATGACTCCTGGCCTGAACGTGTTTTCGGTCGTCTGTCAAACGAATCCATGAGACAGAACCGCAGACACGCCGCGTGTGTGTATACATGCATTTTCAACTCACTGCCCGTGATGCAGGCAGTGAGTTGAAAATGCATGTGTACACACGGTGACACGAACAATATTACACATTTTGGGTCGATCAATGAGTGAATATCATTCATTTGTTCAGACCCCCTCTAAGAGACAACTGTGCTGTCCAAATGATTATCGAGGCGTGAATAAAATTGCTCGCCCCATTTTAACTGCAGGCACGTTTAGGGGCACGAGCGTAATGGCATTATTGTTATTACACCGTAACAAAGCCAAATTCCTCTTCCTGATGATTGTGAAGATCCTTCTCTTTCTTAAAACTGACATAATGCTTCTGAAAGATATTGCGAAAGTATTGGACACCCACAAAACCTCCTGGTTATTCCTTTCTTACATGTGTCAGCTTCAAGACACATTGCAAGACAAGGCACAGAACAGCATTAAGAAGAGGGTTGTTGAAAACGGAAAGAAAAATTTTATTCAGTGTGAAGAAACATATACTCCTAGTAGTGCAGATGACAAGAAGGAAAGTTAGAACTGTGAGAATGTAGAAGAAAACACCATCAACCATAACATCAACAATGAGCAAGATGACACTTTTTAACTAGTACCAGGAAATGAGGAAGGAGAAGCTCTCTATACCAAAGGGACTTTTGTGGAGGTTAAAACTGATGACACCAGTAATACATTACCAGCTTGTGTATTGAGATCATTTCCTCTGACAGTAAGGTTCTTTGAACCATTTCCAAGAAGAGGTCATTTGTATCAGGCAGGTGAAGTTTTGACCATATCTAATCAAAATGTTCACAAGAAACTCAGTGATCCTAAGTTGTGGCTGCAGGTTCCTGGAAGAAGGTTTTATATTACTTTGATTTGCAAGGTTGAGTGTAACTGACATAGTACTTGGAAAATTCTTCTTCTAGTGACACTCAATTTTTGTCATAACCTGTTTTGTTTCATGTAAATATATAACATTAGTCTTCTTTATAAACCCCCACCATCATTCACATTCATGACCCTTTATTTCTGCCTGAATGAGAATTTCCATGCAAAAGCTGCATAAAGTTGATTGCACTTGAAGATTAATTCAGTCTATTTTACATGTTTGAAGCTTCCTGAAAATGAGTATTAGTAGTAGTAATATATTTATTAATGCTGTGGCATTTGAAGATTTCTCATTGCAACTTGCTTATAAAGTACATATATGGGATTTGACAAACTACTTAAGTGTTTTCTTGCTACAGCTATTAACAACTCTGACTATACATAGGTCCATTGTAAGGTAATGTAGGAATTTTAATTCTCTAGAAGAAATATTCATACTTAACCATTTTCCTGTGACAATACTCATGCACTGTTCGGTGCTGTATGGTATGCAGAGTGTATTAGGGTTAAAATACTTGCAGAGAGAAGATTCTACTTGGTGTATTTTAAAAACTCAAATTATGTGAAAAACTTTTAAAAGCATAAGCAACATTTCCACTAATGGACCTCTGGGTTAAACCTTGACCTATATTTTTTATGTTTTTAACAAAATATTCGTTACTGCCTTGGTGGGGGGCTAAAGGAGAGTTACCGGGTTGCCAAAGGTCCTCAAAATTAATTTTGAAGGTCTTGAAAGTACTTGAAGATGGGCCTGAATCCAAAGATATTTTAAAGCACTTGAAAACCTTTGCAGTTAACCAGTACTCTAAAGCCTTTCTAGGAACACCTTTAGTAACATCAAGAAAGAACAAATAACCCCTTGAGTGGACCAGCTAAAGCAGTGCACCTTGTTCCATTCAAGTGACAAAATGTAAGTAAAATATTACAAAGCTTATCCTGCAGCTTATTTTTCAGTAGGGACTTTATACCCTAATTTTGTAATTCATATATCAATGACCAGTCCTTGACAGTCCTTGAATTTTAAAAGGTCCTTGAACATCACTGCATTTGGTTCCTGAAATTGTAAGGGTATCCTGAGCCAAGTGATTGTGTACTTTAGTCCATATAACTGTCTGTGTACTGTACAGGTATACAGAGAATGGAGCATCAATCCACCCAGGACAGTGCTTTTTACGACAGTAAAACAAATTTTGTCAGTTTTTTACTGGTACAATAGGACCTGGTATCCAACATCAGTGAGTTATGTGAGCAGCACAAGTTTGAACATTTGGTTCAACATGACTTCATTATTGTATTGTGGTCTTCATATAGCTATAGATGTTGAAAGTGATCTTGAAAAACACCATTCACCAATAAATAAGTAAACTTTGAATGTGCCACTTATGCTATTTGACAGGACCTGATAATTTCCTGGTGATGCCTTAGCAAACATTTTTGAGAATCAAATCATCAAGTTTTTTCAGCCTAAAAGCTGTATTTATCAGACAAAATCAGTCACTAAGTAAAAGAGAGACATCTTAATTAAGGTGACTGTTATCTGGTAGACTAGTAGTAGTTTGTGATTATTTTCCACCCTTTACTTTTATTCTGCCCGTGCTTTTATTTAATTTTGGAGATTTTTCCATTCTGTACTTTTATTCCAATCTGTTCTTTTATTTGGAACACAAGAGTATGTAGCTCAATATTCCTATAAGTAAATGACAGTTTGGGGGTCATACATTTTCCCATGTTTAATCAAGTACCCCACCAAGCACATACAAAACAATGTTTAAAAGTTAAAACCAAAATGGGTGACAATATCCAAAGTAGCTTTTGCAACAAGCAGAGATGAAAGTGCGGATGAACAAAAAAAAATCGCGACATCGACGCCGTAGCTGCGACGGGTGGTGCAATCTCACAAAATTCTAAGTTCATCAAGGGCCATAACTCCAAGAAAATTATTTGGAACAACACATGCATTGAACAGTGGCTAGACATCAATATGATACACTTACATGCCAAATATAAAGTCATTCCATCAATTATTTCAAAAGTTATTTAGTTTTGAAACTCATTGGTCACAGACAAACTTGTTGGTCACAGACAGACTGACCGACTGACAGACAGACCGACATTGCCACTTATAGAGCTGCTAGTCGCAGCTAAAAATGGAAACAGATCTGCCAAAGGGCAAAGGCAGTGCCAGGAGGTGGTTAGAGGAGGGGATGTGCTCCTCTTGTTGGAAGCCAGGAGGGGTTTGATTCGTACGATGTGAATGCATCTGACTGACCTGAGCTGCAAAACAGCCAAAATATTTTAGTACTTTTACCTGAAAAATTGAATTATAATGGCACTTTTCCCAGAATATTTATCTTTCGCTCACAAAAGAGAAGATATTCGCCATAAATTTCCTCCTTCAACCCCTGTCATTTGAACTTGTTTTTTAATGCAGCATCCATTCCATCAATCGGCAAATTTCAAATTAAAACATTTATTTTACAGTGCAAACATAACAAAATAATAAATGACCTTGAACCCATATGCATTTCAAGAACAGATTATTTTTCTGGAATGGTTACTGTACGAAGCAGCACCACAGAAATGAAATAAAACATTGACAATTCATCAGAAACTGGGGTCAAGGAAATAACATATAAATTTGGTGAAAATTGTCCTAGTGGTTTGTAAGAATGTATTTGAAGTATTGACAACTGATGGTCAAAGACTGACAATCGACAATGTCAGAAGATGGTCAAAGAATGAGTTACGTTCCTTTTCAGGTGAGCTAAAGTGAGAGAGGGAGTTGGAATTTAAATTAAAGAAGCATTTCAGGCATCACTGATCACTGAATTGACATAAGAGTGGACTTCATCCTGATCTCATACTCTTATCTGTCTATAATAAAATAATAAATAGTGATGGTCAGGATATTTGATCGGAAATAATAACAGTGATGACTTTTTCCCTCTTTTCTTCACGAACAAATAATAGTGATTGCTGGGATGGGGAAGGAGCAGCTAGTGGGTCATAGTGTGGTACAAATGACCAGTATCCTATTCCACAGCACATTCCACTTCACAATCGAGTGTGTTACCCATATGGAGTGACTTCCCTTGAACTATACAAGCCTTCACTTGAACCTACGGCACTGAACAGAGTGGTCGAACTGTCATCAACATACTGAAGGTTTCAAGTCATCTCCATTCTTGAAGGGCATTGTTACTTTCAGTGATGTTTGATGTGGTATTCCCACATTTGGTGATGAAAATGAATTTGACGTGTTGACATTAAATTATTTCACTTATTATTTGTGAATAAGCTTTCCCAAATTTCTTGAATTTTGGATTTGAGATTCACTTATTTTTTATTATGCCCCGACTTAAGTCGGGTGGCTTATAGTGATTGAAGTGTGTGTGCGTGTGTCTGTCCGTGTCTGTGTCCGTGTGTGTGTGTCTGAGCCAATAACTTGAAAGCTGTTAGGGCCACAGTCATCAAACTTCACACAATTATAAAAGACCATGGGAGGATGTGTCACACACCATAGGCAGGTTCATACCTTCAAGGTCAAGGTCACATTTCAAGGTCACACTAAAAATCGGTCAATATTCGTGTCTCAGCCATAACTCAGAAATGAAATCATAGTACAATTGTTAAACTTTTTACAAATGTTAAGGACAGTCAGAAGGTGTGTCGTGTATAATAGTTTCCGCTGCATCTGCAAGGTGAAGGTCACAAATCATGTCTCAAGCATAACGCCAAAACTATTAGGGCTGCAATCATCAAACTTCGCTTAATTATAAAGGACAACGGCTGGATGTGTCACATACCACAGCCAGGTCTGTGACGTCAAGGTCAAGATCACATTTCAAGGTCATACTGAAAATCATCAGCATTCGTGTCTCCACCATAACTCAGAAACAAACCAAAGTACAAATATTAAACTTTTTACCAATTTTTATGTTTGATAGAGGTCAAGGTCAAAGATCAAGGTCATTGCCATGTAGGGGGCATAGTCACTTCCGAGTGAATCTCTTGTTTTTTCCACATTAGTAAACAGGGAGGATCATTATTCGCTTTTTCATTTAAAATGATTTGAAATCCTTCACTAATTCTCATTTTTATAAGTATTTCATTGTTTTTCTTTCAAAATTATCTCATTTTCCTATGTGGTCAATGCAAACAATGAAGATGGAAGTGTTATTTTGCATGAAATAATATAGCGGGCCAAAAGGGAAACAAATTTTTGCACATTATTATTTTAAAATTTCTTTTTTTTCTCAAATCATTTATACATTACAGTCATTAAAATGACTGGTTATCAGAAACATTGTATCACATTATTTTTGTTACGAACGGTTTTTGTTTGAATTCTTCAAGCAACATTATGATAATGTTTGATTGTTTATTTTGAGAAGTTTTTGTTCTCTTTAATACAATCATTTTCACACAGTATTTGCAAGGGTGGCGGTCAGAATTTCTCTATATTGACTTTCTCATACCTATTAATTACAATCGCTACAATTAATTTACAAACAGCTACTTCTGAAGAACTTGAAAAATTACATTGAACAGGACAGACAAAAGCTGATAAACTTATAAAATGTCAAGATCAGAAAAAACACTTAGAATTAAAAGATTTAACTAAGGAAACAGAAATTCCTTTAGAAACCTGGGCAGAGTGGTTATAGTCGGTCTCAGAATTGTGAACATTAGGGAAATGGTGCTCACTTTATGTTGAAAATGGTCTCTAGAGTAATTTTCAATGAGAAATCTGATGGTGTGGTCAGAAAATTGAAAAAGGGGCCTAAATTAAGGTTTTAGGGGTGTGAACCCCAATTTTGGGGTTTGGGTATATTATGGCTTATAATTCTCATATAAATGACAATTCTCAAAACATTTGATGTCGTTTATGTATTATTGGGGTCTTCTGCATAGTTTGGTTACAATAAAATCACGGTTTGATCATTAAGGGCCTCAGATGAACCCCAAATAGGGGTTATGGACCATATGGTCCACACAATATGGTTGTATCTATAGTATTAACTTTAAATTTATTTAGGTTCATTGTTTGTTGCGATATCATGTAACTTAACTTGCTATGGGTGTTACTACATATTTTCTTTCAACCATTTTTCAGTCTTGTAGGGGCTCCTAGGGTTATGGGGCGGGGCATGAATCTTACACTTATTACTTATGAAAAATACCATCTTAAACTAGGCCCTTTTCTGTATATTTGAATGACATATTTCCACAGAATATGATGTAAGCCACTGCTATTTGGTGAATAAATAGTTTGAATGATATTTGGAACCTATAAGTTCAGTTATCTATGTTGAGGCTCCCCACGGGAGCACAAAATTTTAAGAAAAAACTCAATCTCAACTGCTTTTTTGTCACAAACAAGCAAGAAATGGCTTTCAATTCACATAAACTTGTGTTACATTTTAGTACTGAGACCACTCATGAGAACTCACTACAAAAATATGGAAAAAAACTCAATTAAGAGTGGTATGGAGGCAGTAAAATGAGAGAAAATTGTCGAAATATTTTAAGAAAAAACTCAATTTTGACCAGTTTTTTGTTGTCGACGATCATAAAATGGTCTTTATTCCTCGTACATTTGTCTAATAATTGAGTGGTGAAGCCACACATGAGAATCAAATCCTAACATACAAAAATAACTGGATTGATATTGATATAGAGGCAGTAAAACAAGAGCAAATTGTCCTGAATTTCAAGGAAAAACTCAATTTTGACTAGATTTTGTTGGCAACAAACAAAAAATGATCTTCATTCCTTGTAAACTTCTGTTATATTCATGAAATGAGGCCACTTTTGAGGATACACTAGAAAACATATAAGAGAACTCCTTCGAAGGTGATACAGAGGCTTGAAAATGAGGAGAGATTCACATTTATGTAGTGTAAATTATTCCAATAACAAGTCTACAAAATCATATACATTCTCTGGCTCGGCTGAATGGGTTACATCCTATTTGAATCATTTACCTGGCAAAACTATTCATGTGATATTTGTCGGTGTATCAACATAAAATACAGGTCAAGGTTGAATCGGGGTGCGGTCCAACAATTTTTGCCAGCAGAGTGATGCCCCATTTTCAACTTTGAAAATTTTTTTTTCTTGGTTTCCCCGTTAATAACTTTAGTTCTAGTTGGCCAAACCAAATGAAACTTGGTATGTAGGTGTATCGACATACAATACAGGTCAAAGTCAAATTGGGGTGTAGTCCAACAATTTTTGACAGAGTTATGCCCCTTTTTTGACTTTGAAAATAAAATTCTTCTTTTTTTTTGGTTTCCCGATAACTTTAGTTGTTGCTGACCGAATCAAAATCAAATAACATTCGGTATGTATATGTCTGAACATAAAATACAGATCAAGTTCAAATTGGGGTTTAGGCCAGCATTTTTTGCCAGAGTTATGTCCCTTTTTCAACTTTTAAATATTCAATTTTTTTCAAATACCTCGAACTGCACACTTTTTTTCGGGGGATGTGTGGCCGGGCATCCTTTTATTGAGGATTACTCAGGCAGTGTGGGTGTCTCCAAAGGCAGACCAGACACAGGAAGGGAATGGAACATCTTTGATTTAAGTCAAAAACTTCCTAAGCCCAAGGACTGGAGTGAATTCTTATCTAATCAAAATAATAAACTTCAAATCACTGGCTTGCTGGCTGACTACTTCTTGTGAACTGATTGTCAAATCGAGAAAGATGTCTATGGAAACTCACGTTATGCAATATTTGTAAAGAAAAGTCGTCCAAAGAGACATCTTGCTCTTAAGCGTCTCCCTCCTGAGTTCAGTTGATGGGGCAATGGTTTCGGTTTGGTTTGATTGCCCACCACTTCCATCAGAGTTACCTATAACTGAGTACTCATCTAATGGTGATGATGTGGATGACGATGAACTTAATTTTTCAGATGACGATTCCAGTGAACAGAGTTCTGATGATCGCTTTCCTTCTAGTAGCTCAGATGAAGGATCAAGTGATGAATGAGTATATAAAATACTATATCCATAAATAAACACTTTACTTGATAGTAAACAAGCTTTCCTATAAATTTATGTTTCAAGTGTATCCTCATGAGTGAACTCACTACTTGAATATAGCAGAAGTTTACAAGGAATAAAGGTCATTTTATGTTTGTTGCCAACAAAAATCTAGTCAAAACTGAGTTTTTTCTTGAAATTCACGACAATTTGCTCTTGTTTTACTGCCTCTATATTGAAATCCATCAAGTTTTCTCTGTATGTTTGTATTCGATTCTCATGTGTGGCCTCACCACTCAATTATTACACAACTTTACGAGGAATAAAGACCTTTTAATGATCGTCTATGTACATCAAAAAACTGGTCGAAATTAAGTTTTTTCTTCAAATTTCTGACAATTTTCTCTCATTTTACTGCCTCAAAATCACTGTTAAAGGAGTTTTTTTCCACATTTTTGTAGTGAGTTCTCATGAGTGGTCTCAGTAATAAAAGTTTATGTGAAATGAAAGTCATTTCATGCTTGTTTGTGGCAAAAAGAGTTTTTTCTTCAAATTTTGTGCTCCCATGGGGAGCCTAAACATAGATAACTGAACTTATAGGTTCCAAATAACATTTAAACTATTTATTAACCTAATAGCAGTGACTTACATCATATTCTGTTAAAATATGTCGTTCAAATATACAGATAAGGGCCTAGTGTAAGATGATATTTTTCAAAGTAATAAGTGCAACATTCAAGCCCTGCCCCATAACCCTTGGAGCCCTTTACAAGACTGAAATATGATTAAAAATATGTAGTAACACCCATAGCAATTTAAGTTACATGATATTGCAACAAACAATCAACCTAAATAAATTTAAAGTAAATACTATAGATACAACCATATTGTGTGAACCATATGGTCCATAACCCCTATTTGGGGTTCACCTGAGGTCCTTAATGATCAAACCGTGAAGTTATGGCAAGCAAACTATGCAGAAGACCCCAATAATACATAAACCACATCAAATGTTTTGAGAATTCTCATTTATATGAGAATTATAAGCCATAATATACCCAAATCCGAAAATTGGGGTTCACGCCCCTAAAACCCTAATTTGGGCACCTTTATTTCAATTTTCTGACCGCACCATCAGATTCCTCATAGAAAATTACTCTATATATATATAGCACAGGGTAAAATTAGTTTAAAAGAGAACCCAGAAAATGTCAACATTAAAGAACTCATGACTCGTTTAGACCATATGGATAAAAAGCTAACTGCAAATGAAAAGTTGGTTACAAAAATTTCAGGCTTCTTTGGTTCAAAATGAGATTCTACAAACCTGCATAAAAATTAAAGACCAACAACCATCTAGATCATTATTCAGTTCACATCATAAACACAGACATGCTCGTTCTGAGTCAACTAGTAGTTCTGACAGTGAATCAGAAGAAAGTTCATCTGACAGTGAATATTCTGGATCAGATAGCTCCTCTTCTTGTTCACACTCAAATACCAGACATAGAAGGTCAAGATGTTTTAATTGGAGCAAGAGTACTACTAGGCCAAAAATATCAGTATTTGGCGGTGACAGTTCATACAAATGGGAACCTTTCATTTATCAGTTTGAGAGGATTGCAAAAAAAAAAGAAATGGGGAGAGAAAAAGAAAATTGGGAGATTGATAGACTATCTTTCTGGGACTGCTTTGGGGTATGCTAAAAGACTCCAATTACATAAAAAGTATATAAAAAAAAATTGAAAAAAGAACTTAAAGAGAGGTTTAGTTACAAAGATGAGTCTATTGCTGCTAGACAGTAGGTACAGTTTATCTGCCAAAAAGAGTATGAGACTTTGGAGGAATTCTCCCAAAGAGTTTTATGAGTACTGATTGTCATTAACATTCCAGCAAAAGAACAACTGAGCAAATTTCCACTGAATCTTTTTTAAGAGGCTGTTGGGATAAAGATGCAGTCAAAATGACCATAGAAATGAAAGTGTCAATGACACTATAGCTCAACTTGTTAAGACATGTACATGTATAATATGTGACACAGCAATGACAAACATCTAGGTAATGACCTGATTACAAAGGTATATATAAAGTATTGTAACAATCTACACATAAATACTGACCGTAGCCTGTAACAAATGTATAGGTAAAGTATTGTAAAGTTGGGTAACAGTCAGATGCTAAACTAGAAAAGAAATCTTTGAGACCCAGAGTGGGCCTGACTGAACCCCAAAATATTTGTTCTCATAGCACAGTGATAACAAAGGCACCCCAAAACACACTCGTTCCTGTCCCAAGGTGAAAACAAAGGTACGCAAGAAGTTTTGTGAAGATCAGTTCATACATACAGCCTCTAGCCTGAGCCATATAGAAGTTGTGTACAAAAACTGATTGGATCAAAATTTCGGTACAAAATGGCCACTGGCAGCCATCTTGAATTTTGGACCGCACCCAGAAACACTTGTTCTTGTCCCAAGGTGATAACAAAGGTCCCCAAGACGTTTTGTGAAGATCAGTTCATAAATACAGCCCCAAGCCCGAGCCGTATTGACATGTGTACTTACAGTGTATAAGTAGCACTGAAAAAATAAAAGTTCATCTAATTTGCATAATTTCTGCACGAGAAAAAAACCCGTACTATATGTGATGTATTCCATGTTACTAAACATTCCTACAAAAATTTATTCAAATCAGAACGTTCATAGAGAAGTTCTGTACAAAAGACTGATTGCACTAATTTTGGTACAAAATGGCTGCTGGTGGCCATCTTGAATTTCGGACCACACTCAAAAACTCTCGTTCTCATCCCACAGTGATAACAAAGGTACCCAAGAAGTTTCGTGAAGATCGGTTGATAAATACAGCCTCTAGCCCGAGCCGTATAGAAGTTGTGTACAAAAAACTGATTAGACCTAATTTTGGTACAAAATGGCCACTGGCAGCCATCTTGAATTTTGGACTGCACCCAGAAACACTTGTTCTCGTCCCAAGCAAGACGTTTTGTGAAGATCGGTTCAAAAATACAGACTCTAGCCCGAGCCGTATTGACATGTGTACTTACTGTGTGTAAGTAGCACTGAAAAAATCAAAGTTCATCTAATTTGCATAATATCTGCACGAGAAAAAACCTATACTATATGTGATGTATCCCATGGTACTAAGCATTCACACAAAAAATTATTCAAATCAGCACTTTCATATGGAAGTTCTGTGCAAAAATCTGATTGCATCTAATTTTGTACAAAATGATTGCCATCGGCCATCTTGAATTTCAGACCGGACCCCAAAACACTCGTTCTCGTCCCACGGTGATACCAAAGGTATGCACGTAGTTTCGTAAAGATCGGTTCATAAATACAGCCTTTAGCTTTTTGGCATTTGCACTTACAGTGCTGAAAGTAACACTAAATACATCAAAGTTAGTCTAATTTGCATAATTTACGCACGAGAAAAAACCCCCGCATTATATGTGATGTATCCCATGGTACTAAACATTCATACAAAAAATTATTCAAATCAGCGCTTTCATATGGAATTTCTGTGCAAAAATCTGATTGCACCTAAGTTTATACAAAATGGCTGCCAGCGGCCAACTTCAATTTTGGATCGGATCCAACAACACTCGTTCTCGTCCCACGGCCATAACAAATGTACCCAAGAAGTTTCGTAAAGATCGGTTCATAAATATGGCCTCTAGTCTGAGCCGTATTGAATTGTTGATGGACAGACGGATGACTGGCCATGGCATAAGCTAAAATTTGGCTTCGCCAAAGTTGAGCTAAAAATCTTAAAAATATCTATAAAGCATTGAACTATTTCAAAGCAGCCGAGACAAATCAGAGAACCATATTTGGGTACAAAAATCTAAATTTTGATCATAGACAAGTATCTTTCACTTGCTCTGATTCTGATGCTGAGGATTTAGATGAAAGTTCAGCTAATGTTGTAAGTATTCCGTGTAAAACTGATCTTAGGGAAGAAGTCCATGAAATGAAAAACATGCTTCAAGCTCTTACCTCTGCAGTATTTGGAAAACAAAAGTCAATACATAATAGCGATTACAGGTTATTTCATAGTCCTAATAGAACTTTTTTTTCCAATCGTGGCAGTCCATTTAGGGGTTCTGCACACCACAGTCCTTCTCCACCACATATTTATGGGAGGTCTCATTTTCTTTCCCCAGGAGGGGAATTCTTTTAGAAATAATCCACAATATAATTCACCAGATCAGAGTACCTTTAAGAGGTTTACTCCTAGTACTCCTCCTAAATGAGAAAACATTTTTAGTCAACAGTCTGAAACCTCTGTTCAGCCCTCTCAAAAGTAGAATTTAAAAGGGAATGGACTAAGCAACAGGCCTCAAACTTGGTCCAAGTAAAGGAGGGCCCGGTAACCTCAGATTAAATTATTGAAGATTCTGAGAATCCTTTAGAGGAAATCTTTGTATATAGAGTTGATGGTTTTAGTCTAATGTTGAATGTTCATATTTTTAATCAATCCACTTTGGTAATGGCTGATACTGCCACAATGTTGACTTTAGTTCAGGAGGATTTCTTTCAGAAACATTGTTCAAATTTATTGCCTTCAAAGACTGTCAAACTGTGTGGTGTCTCTAAACATCCTGTTCTTGGTAAAATATATAAAGATGTGAGAATTATCATTGGATCAAAGATTTTTGAATGGGATATATGTGTAGCCCCAATATCAGATTCGGTGATTCTTGGTCTTAATTTTCTCAAACACATCCAGTGTATAGTTAATTTAAGGAATAGCACTGTCATTGTATCCAGGGAGGTCTTAAATGCTTCCTTCAAGAGAAGTGCGAATTCCGAGATCAAGATATACTGAGTCACTGTTCATAAGGAAGTTACAGTTCCTCCAGACTCCTTCAGGGTTCTTGAAGTTAAGAATGATGATTCTTTGCAAGGTGATTTCATTATTGAGTCCAAGGTACAATATAATGGAACTCGTATTTCTTCTGCAGTAGTGTCAGGTCCTCAGTTAGTGTGCTCAATGACAGTGGTCATTTTGTGTGTTTCAAAAAAAGATTACATTTGGGCAAGGCTGAAGGAATAGACTCAGGAGATGAAAGTGTTTCTGGTGAAGTTTCAGTCAGAGGGGTTGAGTCTCAAACAGATATTCCTGTACTGAAAGACGAGCTTGACATAGTTAAGTCTGAGTTCCTAGTCATCTAAAAGATTTGTTTTTAAAGTCCATAGATGGTCTGGAAACTTGCCAAGCAATCAAACTGGGTAGACTTCTAATAGATAATGCTGATGTCTTTGCTAAACATGATCTAGATATAGGTTGTATCACTGGAGTTGTTCACAATACTGACACAGGCTCTGCTCCTCCTGTTAAGCACAAAATGAGATGCACTTCTAGGGCTTCACGGTATTTCGGTATTTAACCAAAAGTTGGTAATATTTTTTTTTAATACCGAGTTCATTTTAGTTTAGTCGGTATACCATGTGTCACGATATTTTAAATAATTCTGATGGTGATCTGAGTAAAAATAAATAAAAAGTTTGTACATTTATAAAATTTCTCCAATTAATTGTCAGTAGGGTGCAGAGTTTGTTTAACTGCTGCACACTTGGAGAAAAAAAGAATGGATCAAAGGAGGACCTCCACAATGAATGGTGGTGGGTGTGTTTAACACTTACTAACGATACACATGTATATTAAGCATGAAATTAACACTTAACATGTACTGGTTCATGTATAAATTATTCATGACTGATTTTTATTATGGGCATGTTTAGGGAATAATTGAAAAGTGAGAGTGCATGTTGTCAAATTTATTGATCTTTAGCAAAGTGAATTTGTGAAAATAAAAACAACACCATTTTTTCTTTGAAATTAATTTTATTTGAATAAAATGAACCACTTACCTAATTTTGACATATCAAGACATGCAACAATCCTTTTCTTGAATGTTAGATGGAAAAGGAAATCGTCAACATCTTCTGGGTAATGACAACACATTGCTACTCGCCTAATTTCATTTAAAATTCACCTGAGAGATGGCAGACTTTTAAAGTTTTCAAAATTGGGGGAGTGGGTTTGTATACGGAGAGGGCACATTGTTTCAGACGTGCCAAAGTTTTTTTTTAAAGAAAAATGGTAAACTATTTGTTCGTTCTGGCGATGTTTGGTATTCAGTCATACCGTGGTATTTTGAAAATATCAAAAGTCGGTTATCAAAAATTGAACAAAGTGAAGGCCTACGCACTCCCACTGGTTTTCAAGACCAGTAGAAGGAGCATTTACAAGAAATGTTAGCTGCAGATGTTATACGGCCATCAGTTTCTTGTTGGGTTTCTGCCTCAGTTCTTGTTAGGAAGAAAGATGGTTCTGTTTGATGGTGTGTTGATTTTAAAACCTTGAGTGAGTGTACTGTAAAGGATTGTTTTCCATAACCTAATTTTGAAAACCTTGTATGGAACAGAGTTTTTCACAACACTTAATATGGTGTCAGGGTATTATCAAATTCCCTTGCTGAAGATGCCATGAAAAAGACTTTTATAACACATCACTGCTTGTCTGAGCACATCTCGTATGGGTTTTGGTTTTGTGTAAAGCGCCCTTAACTTTTCAAAAGAGCTATGGAGCTTGTGCTTCAAGGACTCACTTGGCAGGAGATCTTGGAGTATCCTGATGGGTAAAAATTTTGAAGATGCCTTCAAAAATTTAGAAATAGTGTTCATAAGGTTTCAAGAGCATAATTTAAAACTGAAACCCAGGAAATGTGAATTGTTCCAAAAAGAGGTCAAATTTTTGGGAACAAAAGTTATCGTGAAGGAGTGTCTGTTGCCTCAAGTAAATTGAAGCTGTGTTAAATTGGCCAGTTCCTGTTGTTGAAACCACAAAGAAAATACTATACCACTAGAAAGGAGTTGCTAGCAGTTAAGTTCTTTCGACATTTTAGGCATTATTTGTTAGACCAAACTTTTGTGGTTAGGACTGATCATAACAGTCTTGTTTGGCTCATGCTGTTTGATCATACAGAAGGTCAGTTGGCCCGCTGGTTGGAAGAGTTATCTCAGTTTGACATGCAGATAGTTCACAGGTATGGTAAAAAGCATATTAATGCCAATGTGCTGTCATCAATACCATCAAAACATGTTGACTGTGAATGTTATACTGCTGGTTCTGATTTGGATTCTCTTCCTTGTCAAGCTTGTCAAGGCTGTTATTACTGTCATTCTCAGCATTCCAGGTTTCAAGACAATGTAGATGACGTCATTCCACTTGCTGTTTGAGTTACTGGTGTTCAGGTTTCCCAAAGTCGAAACACAGATAGCACTGATTCTATTTCTGTTGCAGACACAGGCAGTGAAACTTGGTGTGAGTCTTATTCACATACTCAACTGCATGAAATTCAGTTATGGTTTGGCTGGAATAAGGAGAAGTGCCATCAGAAGCTGAACTTTGTTTGTGTAGTCCAACTGTCAGATCCTTAAGGTTATGTAGATCTCAGAGAAAATTCAAAGAACGTGTCTTGTTTTATAACTGGAGAAAAGATGAAAGTGATCACCCAGTTTTAATAGTTCCATCACCTTAGAGAGAAAAAGTTTTGTATTTGTGCCATGATATTAAAAATAGTGGCCATCTTGGGCAGGATAAAATTCTAGCCAGACTGAAACAATCTTTTTATTGGTACAACACAGATGATCATTGTAAGGATTATGTCAGAACATGTCATGTTTGTAATACAAATAAGAAGGCTAGTGTCAATCCCAGGGCTTCACTCAAAACTTTCCATGCAGGTTTTCCCATGGAAAGAGTTCACTTGGGCATCCTTGGCCCTTGTAATGAAAGCACAAATGGAAACAAGTACATACTTTTAATGGTGCACCAATCCACGAAATGGGTTGAATTTGCTGCACTTTCAGATCAAACTGCCTGACTGTTGCCCCGATATTTTTAGTACACATCATGGTAACTTTTGGTTGTCCCCTTGAAATCCAGACTAATCAAAGCAGTAACTTTCAAAGTCATTTATTTGATTCACTTTGTGATTTGCTAGAAATTGTTGAAAAAAAATCGCGACATCGACGCCGTAGCTGCGACGGGTGGTGCAATCTCACAAATTTTTAAGTTCATCAAGGGCCATAACTCCAAGAAAAATATTTGGAACAACACATGCATTGAACAGTGGCTAGACATCAAAGAGATACACTTACATGCCAAATATAAAGTCATTCCACCAAGTATTTCAAAAGTTATTGAGTTTTGAAACTCGTTGGTCACAGACAGACCAACCGACAGACTGACCGACCGATAGACCGACAGACAGACCGACATTGCCACTTATAGAGCTGCTAGTCACAGCTAAATAAGAACAACACCCATCAGCTAATGGTCAAGTACAGCGTTACAACAGAACTTTATTACAAATGATTCGTTGTTACATCCCAATCAGAAATAATAACCAGGATAGGAAGCCAAATCATCTAATGTTTGGTCGGGAATTGATTCAGCCAGTAGACTTAATGCTAGGAGGTGCATTTTCTAATAAATCAACCTCAGCAGAGTGGGTAAAGCAAATTGAAATGGCCATTGGCAATGCTCATAAAATTGCTTAGAGTAACTTGGGCCAGACTCAGCTGAGACAGAAGAGAGACTATGACATTCGTGTCAATGAAAAGCATTTTGAACCTAGTGACCTTGTTTACAAATGAGATTCCTCGACCAAAATCGGAGTGAGTTCAAAGTTAAGGTCACCTTGGGTAGGGCCTTATTTGGCACTTGAGGATGAAGCTCCTTTATACAAAGTTCAAGGACAGAAAGGAATTTATGTGCTTCATCATGATCGTCTGAGGTGGCCATCAAGGTCAGAACATTTTACTGACTCAGATGGGGAAATGTTGCATGGCTTCAGCACAAATGAAGCAACAGCAAACACAATAGCAGATCACCACCAATCTTCCAAAAAGCAGCCAAAATGTCAGTGTGATGGATCAGTGATAAACATTACAGATGATCATGATTTTTTATCCAAGAAAAATGAATTCTTAAGCTCCATTCACACAAATGCTTGTCAAACAGAATCAGATTCCTTTACTTTTGACAAATACCCTCTACCTGAGCTTTTTAAAGAGGTTCCAGTCAGTTCTTCAGGAAGGCTAATACGTAAACCTGCTTGATTTTTAAATAACTAACCAGTACAATTCAAACCTCAAAGCACTAGCATAGACATATGGCACTGGTTTTTATCAAATTTTAATTGGAAACTAGATGAAATGATTGTGCCCGCACAATACACAGGATTTTCCTCCTATTTTCAGTTCCTGGACTTTTTCCTCTCAAAATTGAGAAGAACGCAGAAAAACGGATTTTTGATGAGCCTATTAACACATTGACGGTAGATGATGTAATAGCAAGATCTCTCTGCAGTATGCCAGCTCCCAGAGGTCACATCAAATGAAATTCTGTACTGACTGCCAAGGCTCCATACATTGGAACAACCATTGCCATTCCAAACTGCGCATTATTACTATGTCGACCTCATTAAATGTCAACAAGTGGACGACATTTGCCAGTAAATCCATGTCAGTTGTAACCATTCAGAAGTCCAAAACAACTGCTACCATAAGTGTTTCAATGAAGGTTACTTTCGAAGATTTCCAAACATTTTTGCATCCGATTCTTATACGTGGAGGCGGAAACACTACATGATGGGCAGTGATGTCGTAGTTCCTCACGATTGCAGAAGAAATATCTAGAGTTCAGAAATAAAACACGAGCACGTAATTGGGTGGGAGTTGGGGGGGGGGGGGGGGGGGGGGCATTTGTTCGGGTGGGAGCTGACAAATCAATATGAGGAGTGTTAGTTTATGTCATTTCTTAATAAGTTCTACTTCTACTTCAATAAACTTGATGGATTTGATTTGTACGACCACAACAAGTACAGGCTAAAAGTCAAGATTAACCAATTATGTATACTGTTGTCCACTTTAGAGGAATTCCACAAGGCATTGATCATATTGCCCCAACCCTTCCTGTTGCTTCTTATCTACATGTACGTCACAGGGTCTTCGGGTAGATGAATAATTCTCAGTTATTTATCTATGTCGTGAGCTCTTATAGTGAAAGCTTGAAATTGAAATGCGGGTACCAGAAGGAAACTTCCCAGGCCCAAAGTCAGAAGTATTTAAAAACTCGACGTGTGTGGGGAGACGGGGAGGAGTGGGGGTACTTTTGTATACTTAAGGCTAATTCAAACTTGGACCCAAAGTCTGTAATATATTAGGCATACCCGAAGTGCACAGCCCGAGGCAGGGGAGGGTATTGGAAGGGGTCCTCCCCTTCCCGATTGGGTTTTTAAATAAGAGGCTCTAAGAACAATTCTAGAGCCTCCTAAATCCTCGTTTGAGGCTTGTCATGGCTCTGCATTTAGTCAATGGTCAACAATGCTGTGTGACATTTCTAAATCCTGCACTTTCCGGTCTCGGTTCTTGTCTGGTGTTGGGAAATCTCTTTGCGACTTGAATGAGTTCTTTGACAATCATGATATTCTAACAGTTATGTAGGAGGCCATCGGACATTTGTTAGCTTCTGTAGGCTGCTGGCTCTGAATCTATGCCTCACTGGTCAGAAATTATTTTCCGACAGAATGTGTAAATTTTCGACAGAGAAGTTTATTGAGGTCGCGGTTCGCCACCGTCGCACACCCACCTGACTCAGATCTGCAACTTCCGCGGCTATTAGAAGCCAAATTAATCTTTCTTTTTTTTTTTTGGGGGGGGGGGGGGGCAGTTTCCCAGTCCTCAGTCTGGCTACAGCAACTAATTCCAGGCCTTCGTGGTGCTCTATTACTTTTGTCAGAATGTTAGGAAGCAAATGGGTAGTTGCAGGTAGGTAAATGTCGGGATATTTCGTGTAATTAGACGCCCTTAAAGTTTCAATGATTTTTCACTCAAAACGTAAAATGACACTAAACGCCTACCCTATATAATCTAAAAGCGCATATTTTCCTGAATATATTACAAATTACAACAAATCATTTGAATTGATATTCTATCCACAAGGACTGATTAAGTAATATTAAATATTTAAAAGAAACGCAAATTCCAATGTCTGCGGGTTTTACTGCAAATTTTGATTTCAAATTACGTACAGCGTTCACTGAAGTTGAGGTCGCCAGGTGCAAAATGATCAATGTTTTTCAGAAGTGTTTCCTGGCATGGACGCCAGAGTTGTGGAGTCCAACTAATGGGTGTTTGTGTTAGGTGGGGGTCGGGCAATCGCGTCGGATAGTTTTACAGGTGGAGGAAGAGCCACAACATCCAAATTCTAAATAACGGCCACTTTAACCCGTCTCCTAGTACAGTTTTGTTACGTCAAAGTGGCGATCAAAAGAAAAAAGTTTGGTTTTTGATCAAAAATTTTCAGTCCCAACTGGACCAAAAAATTTCCAGGTAAAGAAAAAAATGTTTTCGTCTCAAAATTGACCAAAAACGCATAGAAAACCGAAAAAAAATTCAGATTTTTGTTAAAAATTTTCCGAAATGGAGTGGTAGTTCTCCAGCCATCAGAAGCCAAGTGGAATAAAAATAGGGAAAGGTTTAAAGAGACCGTAAATGTTGCCATTTCAATCATGGAAATCTTATAAGAGTCAAGAACGCTGAGAATTATCATGCCAAAAAGAGGGTGTACAGACCGTTGAGAGGCCGAGAGTGTACATTTGGTGACCGCCCGAAGCCAAATGCAACAAGATTGTGCTTCCAGACTACGGGGAATTTTTTTACCTATATACGGATTACACATTTTTCAATCACCATCCCTTTTAAACCACTCCCATAGTAAAGTATAATCAGGTCGTAGTACCAGTCCGAAGACCGAACCAAAAACTTCTAGGTAAAAAAAAAAATATTTTCGTCTCAAAATTGACCAAAATGCATAGAAAACCGAAAAAAAATCCCGATTTTTGTTAAAATTTTCCAAGTCCGAACTGGAGTGGTAGTTATCCAGCCATCAGAAGCCAAGTGGAATAAAACCCTATTCCCATGGGATGGGGAAAGGTTTAATGAGGCCGTGAATGTTTCCATTTCAATCATGGAACCTTATACGAGTCAAGAAAGCCGAGTATTTTCATGCCAAAAAGAGGGTGTACGGACGTTGAGAGGCAGAGAGTGTACATTTGGTGACCATCCGAGGCCAAATGCAACAAGATTGTGCTTCCACACTACGGGGAATATTTTTACCTATATACGGGCTACACATTTTTCACTCACCACCTCTTTTAAACCACTCCCGTTGTAAAGTATAATCAAGGTTGTAGTACCAGTCCAAAGACCGGACCAAAAACTTCCAGGTAAAAAAAAAATTTTTCGTCTCAAAATTGACCAAAACGCATAGAAAACTGAAAAAAAAAAAAATTCCGATTTTTGTCAAAATGTTTCAAGTCCAAACCGGAGTGGTAGTTCTCCAGCCATCAGAAGCTAAGTGGAATAAAACCCTATTCCCATGGGATAGAGAAAGGTTTAACCCTTTACCCAACGAATCGCCCGCATCCGTCCGTGTAATATGCACATTCAGTAGTTGAAAAAATATTATTTTTCCAAAAATTTCAACAAAACCATATCATGTGACCCCTCGTTGGAACGAGCTCGTTCCAACGAGGGGTCACATGATATGATTTTGTTGAAATTTTTGGAAACATTTGAAAAAATGATATTTAAAAAAATAAATTTTGATATCGTCTGCGTTGGGTAATGGGTTAAAGAGACCGTGAATGTTGCCATTTCAATCACGGAAACCTTATACGTGTCAAGAACGCTGAGTATTCTCATGCCAAAAAGAGAGTGTACGGACCGTTGAGAGGCCGAGAGTGTACCTTTGCCGACCGCCAGAAGCCAAATGCAACAAGATTGTGCTTCCACACTAGGGGAAATCTTTTTAGCTATATACGTGCTACACGTTTTCAATCACCACCGCTTTTAACCCACTCCGGTAGTAAAGTATAAGCAGGTCGTAGTACCAGTCGGAAGACTGCACCAAGAACTTCCAGGTGAAAAAAAAAAAATTTTGTCTCAAAATTGACCAAAACGCATAGAAAACCAAAAAAAAAATTACGAGTTTTGTTCAGAATTTTCCAAGTCCGAACCGGAGTGGTAGTTATCCAGCCATCAGAAGCCAAGTGAAATAAAACACTATTCTCATGGAGTGGGGGAAGGTTTAAAGAGACTGTGAATGTTGCCATTTAAATCACGGAAGCCTAATACGAGTCAAGAACGCCGAGTATTCTCATGCCAAAAAGAGGGTGTACTGACCGTTGAGATGCCGAGTGTACATTTGGCGACCGTCTGAAGCCAAACGCAACCAACTTTCTGCATCCAAACTACGAGGAATCTTTTTACCTATATACGGACTACACATTCTCAATCCCCGCCGCTTTTAACTCACTCCGGTAGTACAGTATAATCAGGTCAAATTACCAGTCCGAACACTGATTTTCCGTTTTTTGGTCGTGGAGTCCAAACCGAAATGTTTTGGGAGGAAAAGTTTTTGGGGCTGTTTTTTGGACTAATGACTGATACAAAGCACACAAAAAATCGAATTTTTTTTTCTTGATTTTTTGGCCATTTTGTGCACTTTGGAGGACCTTTCGGTTCCAAAAGAGGGTCATAGGAGATTCTAGCCCGAAACGGTTTAGCGACACAAGCATATACTTTGGGACGCTCTACGCGTTCCCCATGTTTAAAAATAATCGCAAAGATCGTTTCCCAGATTTAGTGATTATAAAAGGGTTGGAATAAAAATAATAATAATAATAAAAAAAAATAAGAATCCGAAGAAAAACAAATGTATTTTCCTTTTTCAAAGGAAAATCCAAATAAGTAGTATCACATTCAATTATGTTTTAGAAATGGATCTAGATGAAGCAGACTTCATTCCAAATTACAATGAAAATGTGGATAAGTGTTATGCAGCAGTCAAACAGTACTCCGCTGATGGCAGCAGTTTACATTTCACAAAGGTCACTCGAAAAAAAGTCCTTGCTTAGTTAGTGAGGGAAGTATCCTGATCTCTGTTGAAAAAAGAAACAATGTACATTCACACATCATTGCACCAGTGTCTCATAGTAAACACAAATCTAAACAAAAAAACTGTTGTGTCCAGCTAGAACTGTTCATTTAAAACACCATTGTGTTGAGAGACCATTTACCAAGGTTTCTAGCTTTCCACATGCTTGTTGGCATAATACCCCAATTGATTGTCCTGATGCAGACTTTACAGTTGAAAACTGGTTTTATTTGATGAATGGAATGTTTTTCTTTCTCTGTAAACAGCTCAGGTTGGACAATTTATCAAGCCTTCTTCAGTATGTTTTAGATAACATACCTTTTCATCCTTATGATAGCTCAAATATTGAATTTAGTAAGGAAGAAAGATATTTGATGAGGAAGTATGTTGAATTTTCCAACTGGGCAGTCTGTACAGGAATATCAATTTACTCTCTCTCCTCGAAATTTTATTATATGTATAATGCACTGGAGGATACAGTGTAACCTTCTGTTGAATCTGAATCTTGATGAACACTTGCTCACAAAGTTTAAAAATTCAGCTGATCAAATGTCACACACTGGTAAACATATTATACAAGCCCCTCAGGCTGATAGTGCAAACGTTCATTTCACTGATTCTCATTTTCCTCCCACAATCAGTTATTAAAATGCTCACTGTATAACAACTGATTTACAAAAAACACTTCTCTGCAAAAACTTCACTTTAAAACATGCTATTTCTAACTGTGTTTTTAAAAATCTTGGCCACTTATTGACTCTAATTTCTGGAGGTTTAAGAATGATGACAACAGTGGGAGTTCATCCTCATTTATTGTTGCCCAATGTTGCTGAGTCCTTTACAACACAGTTAGAAATTATGCAAAAGATAAAAAGGTTATAACATTGGGCAAAATAGGTCTAGATTACACAACACCGTGTCGATGAAAGCCAGCATGTGGAGACAAGGTATACTGTAGATCAAGAAAAATTGATTCACAAAAACTGTTTTTGAAGAAAGTTCTTCCTTTGCAGAAAAGTACCATAAACCTATTATTCTTCACTGCAGTGATCAAAATAGAAGTCTCATTTCACTGCCAATTCACAGGCATTGCTTCATCTATACTTTGGCTTCACATGTATGGTTTTTCAATATCCTCTGACCAGAGAAGCACTGCTCAAAGTAAAGTCAAACAAACTTCTATTGGAATCAGATGCATTGTACCAGTGACCCTGACTGCAAATTTAGCACTCATTGGAATATAACTGAAATTGCCGAACTAATAGCAGAAGCCAGAAATTTGCAACTTGCTGATCTCATGGATATTATGTCAAACAATGTCAGCAAGTTATATGATTTGTAAGATAAAATGAAAGTGTCAATGACACTGTAGCTCAACTTGTCAAGACAAAGACATGTACATGTATAGTATGTGACACAGCAATGACAAACATCTAGGAAATGACCTGATAACAAAGGTACATATAAAGTATTGTAACGGTCTGTACATAAATACTGACCGTTGCCTGTAACAAATGTACAGGTAAAGTATTGTAAAGGTGGGTGACAGTCAGATGCTAAACTAGAAAAAAATCTTTGAGTCCCAGAGTGGGTCTGACTGAACCCCAAAATATTTGTTCTCATAGCACAGTGATAACAAAGGCACCCCAAAACACACTCATTCCTGTCCCAAGGTGAAAACAAAGGTACCCAAGAAGTTTCGTGAAGATCAGTTCACAAATATGAGCTGTGTAGAAGTTGTGACAAAAAACTGATTGGACCTAATTTCGGCACAAAATGGCCACTGGCAGCCATCTTGAATTTTGCACCGTACCCAGAAACACTCGTTCTCGTCCCAAGGTGATAACAAAGGTACCCAAGAAGTTTTGTGAAGATCGGTTCATAAATACAGACTCTAGCCTGAGCTGTATTGACATGTGTACTTACTGTGTGTAAGTAGCACTGAAAAAATCAAAGTTCATCTAATTTGCATAATTTCTGCACAAGAAAAAAACCCGTATTATATGTGATGTATCCCATGGTACTAAACATTCACACAAAAAATTATTCAAATCAGCGCTTTCATTTGGAAGTTCTGTGCAAAAATCTGACTGCACCAAATTTTGACAAAATGGTTGCCATCGTCCATCTTGAATTTCGGACTGGACCCAAAAACACTCGTTCTCGTCCCACGGTGATAACAAAGGTACCCAAGGAGTTTCGTAAAGATCGGTTCATAAATACGGCCTCTAGCCCGAGCCGTATTGGCATTTGCACTTACAGTGCTGAAAGTAACACCAAAAAACATCAAAGTTAGTCTAATTTGCATAATTTCTGCGCGAGAAAAAAACCCGTACTATATGTGATGTATTCCATGTTACTAAACATTCATACAAAAATTTATTCAAATCAGAACTTTCATACAGAAGTTCTGTACAAAAGACTGATTGCACTAATTTTGGTACAAAATGGCTGCTGGTGGCCATCTTGAATTTTGGACCACACCCAAAAACACTCGTTCTCATCCCACAGTGATAACAAAGGTACCCAAGAAGTTTCGTAAAGATCGATTCATAAATACGGCCTCTAGCCTGAGCCGTAAAGAAGTTGTGTACAAAAAACTGATTAGACCTAATTTCGGTACAAAATGGCCACTGGCAGCCATCTTGAATTTTGGACCGCACCCAGAAACACTCGTTCTCGTCCCAAGGTGATAACAAAGGTACCCAAGACGTTTCGTGAAGATCGGTTCATAAATACAGACTCTAGCCCGAGCCGTATTGACATGTGTACTTCCGTGTGTAAGTAGCACTGAAAAAATCAAAGTTCATCTAATTTGCATAATTTCTGCACGAGAAAAAAACCCGTATTATATATGATGTATCCCATGCTACTAAACAATCACACAAAAAATTATTCAAATCAGCGCTTTCATATGGAAGTTCTGTGCAAAAATCTGATTGCACCAAATTTTGTACAAAATGGCTGACATCGGCCATCTTGAATTTCAGACCGGACCCAAAAACACTCGTTCTCGTCCCACGGTGATAACAAAGGTACCCAAGGAGTTTCGTAAAGATCGGTTCATAAATACGGCCTCTAGCCCGAGCCGTATTGGCATTTGCACTTACAGTGCTGAAAGTAACACCAAAAAACATCAAAGTTAGTCTAATTTGCCTAATTTACGCACGAGAAAAAAACCCGTATTATATGTGATGTATCCCATGGTACTAAACATTTATACAAAAAATTATTCAAATCAGAGCTTTTATATGGAAGTTCTGTACAAAAAACAGATTTCTGCATCGTCAGTACAAAATGGCGGCTGGCAGCCATCTTAAATTTCGGACCGCACCCAAAAACACTCGTTCTCGTCCCACGGTCATAACAAAGGCACCCAAGAAGTTTCGTAAAGATCGGTTCATAAATACGGCCTCTAGCCCGAGCCGTATCCAATTGTTGATGGACAGACGGACGACGGATGACGGGCCATGGCATAAGCTCAAATTTGGCTTCGCCAAAGTTGAGCTAAAAAAGGTTTAAAAAAATGTACAAATTTCTGTAAATAAGTTCTTCAAACACATTTAGTATGTGTGAAGTCATGAGCAATCTGGTTGGTGGGATTTTATGTTGACAGAAAGGTAATCTGCTTTCCTGTCACCTTATCATTTTCAACAAAATTACATACACGTTCCACTTCACAATTGAGTGTGATACCCATATGGAGTGACTTCCCTTGATCTACACAAGCCTTCATTTGAATCTACGATGCTGAACTGTCATCAACATACCTAAGATTTCAAGTCATCTTCATTCTTGAAGGTAATTGTTACTTTCAGTAACATTTGGTGTGGTGTTCCCACAATAGGGGTAATAAGGTCCATCTCATTTGAGACCTGGGACAAATCAACAGATGGCAGAAACTTTATTATTATTGTGACATAACCAAGGAAAACCAGTGTGCCAAGATAGCCTTCCCCCAAATATCTTTCCTCTGAGGGAAAGATATTTAGAGCCCCCCCCCCCCCCCCCTCCTCCACATCCATACAGATGTCTTTCCTGTGGAGTTAAGATATCTGAGTTCCCCCTCCCCTGGGTGGGAAAATATCCTAGGATATCTTCTCCAGCTCTGGATGTCTTCCTTCAATCATGAAATGAATAAATTAAAATAAAGCAACAAAACGATAGAAATTTAAATATCTATTTATTTTCTGAGTGCATTTTCATGCTTTTAATGATGCATTGATTCTTTGGATGTCACATTTTCTTTCTCTTGGAACAAAAAATATGAAAAATGTAGTGATGTTCAGGCCAAATTATTCCCATCCCATGTCAAAATAAACAAATCGCATGAAAAAGAGAAAAAGGGTTCATTAGATGCAATACTGATAAATATCTATCAGTGAATACGAAAGTGACAATGATTCTAGAAACCAATGGCCTTTAAGATGACTGGCAATCCCATTCATGATATTATCACCAAAGACCTGTATCCTAATTTTGGAAAAACAATTTTGAATGGTCTTCTTTGAAAGGTTAGGACAAGATATGGTGATGTGTTGAGAAGAAAGTCTATGTCCAACAAGGGCAATAACTCTTGATGAAATATTTAGACAGAGTTGATTCACAATCCCATTCATAATATTATAACCAAATATATTAAATCTTGGAAAAATATTTTGAACAGTTTTTGATGATGACAAATGGGGAAGGATGGATGGATGAAACGTTGGGTAGACATATGGATGGACTGACGGATGAAAGGATGTCTGAATGGATGGACAGATGGATAGAAGAACAGACAGAACCCATTCATATATCCACCTCCTACTATGTGGCGAGGGATATTGAAAATAAAAACAAATTTCCATGATTACATTTGAACAAGATATCTCAGGGAGCCTGAAGTGCTCATCTGACAAAAGACCATTGAATCTTCAGTGACAAGATTTTAAAAGAACATATATCAAACATGAAAGCCTTTGCAGCAGTGCCTTGAGCGAAGAAGAGTTAAAAAATGCTATCTCCATTACCCATAGTGTTATGGGGATCCACAACACATCTAAATATGATCCCAGAGGCTTTATTCAAGGAAACCTATACATCAACCTTATACAGATACTAAATTTAAAATAAGAAAGGTTCTCGAGCAGTATTTTGGGAGAAGATATTTGGAGTTTTTTCCTATTATCCACTTATTAAAATGTCAGGGCCCCTAAAACCCCTAAATGTATCACTTGGTTGGAAAAAGACAAATCAATGATGGCATATATCAAATGTGAAGGCATTTGGTGCTGTGGTTTGTATGAAGAAGATTTTAAAAATGATTTTACTGTTACCTCACAATGTTAAAATCCGAGCTCCCATAACACCCAGGGGCTTTGTTTTAAGTAAGGCTTCCACGTTTAGACAAAATTGTAAACGTTTAAACGACTGTCTGTAAACAAAACGGAAACGTTTACACGTACTAACAATGCAAGTAGTCAATATTTGATAGAAGTGTGTAATAATACACAATAAGTTGATCATATCTTTGCGTACAGGGCATACAATTTATGTTATTGAGACAGCCAATTTACAGTTCGTCCAAAAACGACGTAGACGAACGACCACAGCATGCAGATGCCGAAGGCAAAGTTGCTCGGTCTATGGGGGGGGGGGGGGGGGGGGGGGGTGGTCTCCCCCAGGTAAATTTTGAAATTTATGGGGGGTCTCTGAGCTCATTCTGGTGGGTTTGGGGTGAAATTCCTTGTGTTTTTTCGAACAGTAATTTTGGTGCGAGTTGCCATGGCACACAATAGTGACAATACCGGACTTGAGAGTGGAATGCAATGTCGCAAAAATAAACAAAGTCTACAAACCATGCAGGGGAATCCAAATTTTCAAACACCGCAAGTGCCAGTCTGTCTGTCAAACTCCATAAATCGATCCTAAGATCCCATTTGTGAATAATAAATTAATAATCCATGTCAGGTGAACGAAATCATCGAGAACAATTGTGTATCACTTTGGGAATATACATGTAAATCTGAATGAACTAAAACATCCCACACATGTTTCGAAGGAAACACCAAAGATAAGCACGTGCCATGCGGCTCACGTGACTGTGTCACATATGATATCACATGATTTGAAGATGATTTCGTTTGGTTACTGTGGCGGCGGCGTCAGTCGGAACCAGTACACAGTTTTTCTGAAGCATTACCAAAATATTGCATTGCAAAGTTGGAAATTTTTTTGTTGTTTCTTTGACTTTCTGCATTAATCTGCAATTTTGAAATTACTCGATTAAAACTTCATTCCGTGTACACGTTTACCAGAACTGTAAACGTTTAATGCCCATAAACGAAACGTTCACGTTTACACGTGTAAACGTGGAAGCCTTAGTTTTAAGAAGTCTGTGAATCCCCCTTCCAGAGATGTTACACATCAAATATGAAGATGTATCAAAGGATGATTTGGGAGAATATTTTGTAATGTTTTCCCCGTTGTACAGTATTAAAATCTGAGAGCACATAAAACCCTTAAATATGTACCAAGGGGTTGATTTGAAAAACTTACCTACTTATTAAAACCTCAGGGCCCATATGCCCCCTTATTGGAATAAAACTTGGAAATCATCATTACAAAGACATTATATATCAAGTATGAAGGAATTTGAAACAGTGGTTTCTCAGAATATTTTTGAAGGTTCTTTCCATTACCCACAGTGTTAAAATCTGGCGCCCCTAACATCCCAAGATATGCCCTCAAGCAGAATCGTCTTCAAAAGGTTATTCAAAATTAAACCTCAAAGTTTACGGAGGAGGAGTCTGGAAGATTTTTAAAATGTTTTCTTCATTCTCCCCTCTCTCAAGAACTGGGACTCCAAAACATCCATAAACAAGCTGCCAGGGACTTGACTTTAACAAATCTGAAAGACATATTTTATGAGGGTATTAAATATCAAATTTTAAAGCTTCCAGGAAATAGTTTGGGACATGATTTTTAGAGCTTTCTCACCATCAACCACATAGCTAAAATCAAAGGCCTCATAAAAGCCCTAAATATACCCTCTGGGGGGATGATTTGAACAAACTTGAAATCATCCTAACAATAATGTCATATATAAAATATAAAAGCATTTGGAGGAGTGGTTCAGCAGAAGACATTTCCCATTACCATAAGTGTTAAAACCCCATAACACTCTCAGATATGCCCCAAGGAGTTGATTTTTAAACAAATTGTCAATTAACATTATAGGGATGTTAAATATTAAATATGAAAGCTATATTATAAGGTTGCAGTTAGGGGAAGAAGATTTTTAAACTGTATTTTTCCAGTATCCTCAGTTTTAAATCCTGGAGCCCTATAACACTCCTAAATATGACCCCAGAGATCTGTAAATCCACCTTCCAAAGATGTTATACATCAAACAAGAAAATGTTTCAAAGGATTGTTTGCGAAAGATTTGTTAATGTTTTCCCTATCACACAGTGTTAAAACCTGCGGATCCATAAAAGCCAAATATGCCCCAATGATCATTCCTACGCCGAAGTTATATATCAAATATGAAAGCATTTGGAGCAGTGGTTTGGCAGAAGACAATTTTTGTAGGTTTTCTCCATTATCCACAGTATGAAAATCTCACTACTTATATTTTTGTCTTTGTTTCATCTGCTAGTCTACTGTCAAATTGTTCTACACACAAACTTTTATGCATACTGGATTCAAGGATTTAAAACCTGGGGCACTAAAACACCTCTACAGATGACCCTCATAGAGCATAACTAATCTTTATAAGGATGTCAAAATCAAATACAAAAGCTTTTGGGGCAGTAGTTGGGAGAAGATTATTAAGGTTCTTACCTACAGTGTGAGCCCTTGCAATACTCCTAAATATATCCACAGGGGATTGATTTGGAAACTTGGAAATAATCTTTCCAATGAGGTCACATATCAAATATGAAGGCATCATACAGTACAGTCAAAAGGCATTTTTCCATGTGACCATGCTGAATGCCCCTGCTCAGATCACGGTATTCTATAAAAGATCTGTAAATTCACCTTCCAAAGATGTTATACATCAAACATGAAAATGTTTCAAAGGATTGTTTGCAAAAGATTTGTTAATGTTTTCCCTATCACACAGTGTTAAAACCTGAGGATCCATAAAAGCCAAATATGCCCCAATGATTATTCCTATGCCGATGTTATATATCAAATATGAAAGCATTTGGAGCAGTGGTTTGAAAGAAGACAATTTTTGAAGGTTTTCCAATTATCCACAGTATTAAAATCTCGCTACCTATATATTTGTCTTTGTTTCATCTGCTAGTCTACTGTCAAATTGTTCTACACAAAAACTTTTATGCATACTGGATTCAAAGATTTAAACTCTGAGGCACTAAAACACCTCTACAGATGACCCTCATAGAGCATGACTAATCTTTATAAGGATGTCAAGATCAAATAAGAAAGCTTTTGGGGCAGTAGTTGGGAGAAGATTATTAAGGTTCTTACCTACAGTGTGAGCCCTTGCAATACTCCTAAATACACCCACAGGGGATTGATTTGGAAATGTGGAAATAATCTTTCCAGTGAGGTCACATATCAAATATGAAGGCATCATACAGTACAGTCAAAAGGCACTTTTCCATGTGACCATGGTGGATGCCCCTGCTCAGTTCACGGTATTCTATAAAAAAAAAACCAGAAATACCATGGAGGGAAAAAACATTGAAGGTCAGAGCATGTTCTAGTGTGAATGGAATAAAGAAAGTGGAAGGGGTTTTCCACCCAATAATTATCGACAATTTTAAGGAACAAGCAGCAGCACTAGCAACCTTTCAAAGATTGCAAGTGGTTCCTTAGCTTTTATTCAGAAATTGTAAGTATTTGTCAGCAATGAAATGCACTCCACAACCAGTGGCATAGAAATCAGGGAAGGGGGTTCCTCCCTCCACCCCCCCCCCCCCCCACCAAAAAAAAAAAAAATCCCTAACTCTCATTGTCTCCTCACTTGCAGCCTCCACCCCACCTCAATGGCACAGGGATAGTCCTTTGTCTCCCCACCCAACAAACTTAAAAGTTTCAGCCCTAGCCCCACTGTTGATTTTTTTTTCTCTCAAGTTCCATTCAAGATTATAAATTCAGAGAGGAGAGCAAAAGAGAGAGAGAGCTAAAAACTAATTTTCTCCATTAAATAAATGTAGAGTTGGGATATTCACATTGACAAGGTAGAATATTAATTTAAAGTAAACAATATTTTATTTTAATCTTAATCTTATTTGTTTCACAAGGATTGGCTTACAAGTTAGGACAGTACACTGTTACAGCATTAACCCTACAATTTATGCCGACAGAGAGTGTTCGGATACCTCAAGAACTTTCCTCGATGGAGGGTCGATTCTGGGCCCTCTGGAATGAGACCAGCACACAACGCACTTATCCACTCAACCACCACAACCATAGGCTATTGAGAGTATGAGAATATCAAAAGTTTTATACAAAAACCAGCAGCTTTTTGATTATGTCACTTGTCGCTAATCCCCCTGTAGTGATTACATTATTATTGCCGGTGGTTTTTTTAACAAGGCTGATATTTTTAATACCAATCCAACTCTATTGTAGGGTTAATAATACACCAACAATGTACTGGTTGGATCGGATGAGATGGGAGTGGTATAGGTCAACTATTAAGCAAACCCTACAGAGTGGAGTTTACACTCACATAGTTTCTGATTTCTTTTGGAAGTCTCTACTAACATTTTAATTTTTTTTTTTCTGTGCAGTTTCACACTAAACTTGAGTTGTTATCTTGGTGAATTTGCTGAAATTTACACACAGCAGGTGTTTCTAAATCTGCCCAGTATCCATATACTGCTTCTGAGTTTGCACCAGGCTGCTGGACAACCACAGGCAAAAAATAGGTTGGCCATGCTTATAAGCATGACAGTGACATGAGGAAATGGGTGTGTGTGTGTGTGGGTGTGTGTGTGTGTGTGTGTGTGTGTGTGTGTGTGTGTGTGTGTGTGTGTGTGTGTGTGTGTGTGTGTGTGTGTGTGTGGGGGGGGGGGGGGGGGGTGTGTGTGTGTGTGCGTTTGTCTTACCAACTTGACGAGGTAACTAGACAAAAGAGTTTGCTTGTTTCGCCTTACCGAGGTATAAAAGACAAAAGAATCCATTTACCTCGGTTGTTTTCCCAGAACTGTACCGGCAAAACGAGGTAGAAACCGTTAGTCCACACAAAGGACAAACAATGGGGTACCTCGGTAAGTGGGGTAGACAAGACTGTGTGTGTGTGTGTGTGTGTGTGTGTGTGTGTGTGTGTGTGTGTGTGTGTGTGGGTTTGTCTTACCAACTTGACGAGGTAACTAGACAAAAGAGTTTGCGTGTTTCGCCTTAGCGAGGTACAAAAGACAAAAGAAACCCTTTACCTCGGTTGTTTTCCCAGAACTGTACCGGCAAAACGAGGTAGAAACCGTTAGTCCACACAAAGGACAAACAATGGGGTACCTCGGTATGTAGGGTAGACAAGACTGTGTGTGTTTGAGGTTAAAAAATCGCACTGGCACAGACATTTCCTACTGAAACGTTTTTTTCTTTTAATATGCCGCCGAAAAATTGTTTTCATTTACTGAACCCTGATGGGTTTCAAACATGACAAAAAATTACAGAAAATTGATTTAAACTAAGTGATGAGCTTAGGAACTGGTTAAACTGACTGGCAAAAATTGATGTTATTCATTGATGGGCTCTAATTTAGTCCTTACAAGGATGTTACGCAAGCTTTTGTTTTTCTTATAGGCGATGACAGGTCGAAGATTCAAAGGTTCATTTAATTTAGCATTGGTAAAATTGAATTCATCTTTTAACATTTTTGCTATTTCGATATTCATTCTGTTGTACGTTAAAGTGAAAGGAATGATGGACCTCCTTTCGCATTCGCCCTCTGATATGTTCATACCAAATGGCCAGAGGGTTTGAAGCGTATTGATCCAAAAAGCTTCACGTTTTTTTCTAAATTCATCCGTTTCTTCTAATGTGTCTTTAATTGGTGGTTGTTCAATAGGATGGATTTCGAAATCGTCCAAAGAATGGTCAGGAAGGTTAAAATGTTGTGCTACTGGGGCATCAGCATTATGTTTTATATCCTGTTTGTGTCTAGTAGCACGTTCTCGAAAAGGATTTTGACTTTGACCAACATACTGTTTCCGACATCGCTTACAAGTGATAAGGTAAATAATGTTTGGTGAATCACAATGAAGGGGGTTACGGATCTGATAATGATTTTTCGTTTGTTCGGAGGAAAATTCCTCTTTCTGATCAGGCATAAAAGTATGCAGTCTACAACGAGGCTTTTTGCAATTAATTACCACGCCACTACCATTCTGCAACGGTTTGTTGTGTTCAATCTTCAGTGGTTCGAAATCGGTAGTTTCGGCTGGACTTTCGAGCTTTTTCAGGGTTTGGGATTTCAGGCTACGCAAAAGGCGCAGCGAGTACCCTCTCGATCTGAGGGCGCCAAATAGAGTAGAACAAGCCTCATTGAAATTTACCTTATCACTTGAATTGCGGTGGAAACGAATGAGTTGTGATTTGATGATACCTTTAAATGTATGTTGAGGATGAAATGATTTTGTGTGCAACAATTGATGTGAATCAGTTGGTTTAAAATACACTTTATAATCTAAATGACCGGACGCCTGAAATTGCTTGCCTTTATACACGGTCACATCGAGAAAATCAACAGAATTTTCACTGATAGTAGCTTTCAATTTAATATTTGGATCGTGATTGTTCAAAATTTCTAAAAATTCATCAAAATCTTCTTTTGAATGTTCCCAAATAATAAAAATGTCATCTAAATACCTGAGATATACGAGAGGATGCTTTGCACATTTGCTTAAGGCATTTTCCTCCCATTCCGCTACATAAATGCTTGCAAAATTAGGACTGAATCTTTTGCCCATAGGACAACCCATTATTTGTAGAAAATATTCTCCATTGAATTGAAAGTCATTACCTTTTAAGCTCAGCTCTAAAAGATCCAAAATTTGTTCATCCGGGCGTTTCGCATCCGGATATTTTTCAAATGCATTTTTAACTGATTTAACACCTTTATCAATATTAATGTTCGTATACATACTGTCGATATCCAAAGTAGCCAGAATTGCATTTTTCGATATTTTCAATTTCGAAATTTTTGACAGGAAATCCTGTGTATTTTTTAGATAACTCGGATGTCTATTTGCTATAGGTTTCAGATGATAATCAATTAATTCCGAGATCGCATAAGATTCCGAATTACAATCTGATACAATTGGCCTCCCGGGTGGAGTTAAGTCATCCGTCCATGAAGAACGGTCCTTGTGGATCTTTGGTAGGATATAAAATTGTCTTGTTTGAGCACTGAGCTTAGCTGTTAAATATTTCAATTGTTTTTTGGTAATGTGACCTTCGTCGAGGAGAAATTTTAAGATCTTATTGAATTTTTCGATATTACTAGGCCAAATAAGTGAATCTATTTTCTTATAATGTTTAGTATTGCTGAGTTGTCTCATGGCTTCCTTTATATAATTATCCCGAGATAGAACAACTACCGACCCACCTTTGTCGGCTGGTTTAATCACTAATTTCTTATTTTTTCGAAGTTTCGTGAGGGCTCTCCGTTCACCAGCTGTTAAATTGTCTTTATCGGAGAGTATGTTCAAGCTGAACACCTTTTTGATGATTCGTTTGCTAGCCTCAATAATTTCGGGATCTACTTCACTATCTGGAGGTGACCAACCAGATGATTCTGTAAAAGGAAGTTTCCGACCGCTGGAGTTTCTAAAGCGGTCGGCTAATTTCATTTGCCTAAGAAAATTACAGTTGTATGATGGTAAATTTGTTTGGTTATCAGTTTTAGGCTTTGGTGCTGGTACAAAAGTTAAACCGCGATCTAAAAGAGATTTCTCTTGGGTTGTTAGGTCATTGGTGCCAGACAGGTTAACCACATTAGTTCCTAATCCCACATCTGTTAGGCGGCTGTTACCTTTGCCTTTACTTAGTTTAAATTTAGGTGGTTCAACCAGTGATCGTACATAATATTGGCGGTTCTCGTGGTCCAATGGATTAAATCCTGAGCAACATCAAACTTCGCGTCATCAATTTTTGGTATCACGTTAACGTCCTTCACTTTCCGAATGGTTTCGTTGATGATGCTCAGGGTTCTCCTCTCAGCCTGAGGGAGTTTTTGCGAAAAGTTTAGCTCAGCGAAATAAATTTTTGCTGATCTAAACTTGACCCTCATATCGCTAAGCATATTCCGCAACTGCTTAACTACGAGATCAGAATTATCGTTTTGAGAATTCACGCCAATATTTAATAATATTTTTTGGGGACTGGATTGGCCCCTGTGCCCTTTAAACATAGAGCGCAGATGATTGAATTTGGCGCCGGGGTAACACTCCACCTTGATGTCCGGATGGGGATTTCGATCAATGCGTCCTAAATTTGAACTTCCAATCATAAGGATGTTTTTACAAACATCGGGGAGGCGCCAATTCCTTTTGTCAAAATTAACTCCGCTTTTATGCCGAAACTGGGAGAATTTAGAATCAAATGAGCGGCCCGAGTTGTGGCTCGGTGATTTGACTTTCTCTGAGTACGATATACCTGGTTGAACCACACTAGAGGCAGGAGAAGGGGCAGAAGAAACAGAAGCAGGAGAGGAAACAGAAGCAGGAGAAGAAACAGAAGGAGGAGGAGGAGTTCTAGTGAGAGCACTAGGAGAACCAGAGAAAAAAGGCTGAGGAGGAGTAGGAGGTAGAGGAGCAAGACGAGGCGAGACAGCGTTACTCAATTTGCGAGCATCTTCAGTCACAATATGGACCGGAGATGTTTGCAAATTGAGGCGCTTACTCTGAGAGAAAGAAGTAGAAGGAAAAGAAGAGGGAGAAGTGCTTTGCCTTGATCTTTTCTTATTTTGCTTTTCGCGTTGGGGTAGAGGGACAACACGGGCCGGAGTTTGCTTGCTCCCTCCCGTATTGTTCCTTACTCCAGACGCTGGGCGAAGTTCCGAAATGTAAGACACATAGGCCGAAATCGTCTTATCTGTCAACTTATTTTTAAAGTTCTTTTTAGCCCAGATCAAGGCACGCGCCGAAGCGCTGTTGAAGTCTATTTTTTCGAGTCCAGGAGGTGGTCGCATAGCCAAAGTTATCTTAGACTTCAACTGGTTTAAATTTATCTTATAATGCTCAACTAAAGCATTTAACGTTTGATTGGCCCATCCCACACTAATCTGTCGAAAAACAGAAAAAATGTGTGGGGTGGGAAGAGTTGGCTTTAGAAAGCCACCTAACTCATCTACTTTCTTCTCCAGCTGTTTCGGGAAATCCCGATTTGCCAAATGGTGCTCTAATAGCCCAATGTGGTGCAAACATTGAAGCACCTGAAACAAAGCCTTGACCAGCCTAGAATAAGCCTGGAACGATAGTTCCTGGCCAGTTCTGGACTGGGCAACTCTCTGCCTCTGATGCATCTGCCCTTTTCTTGCCATTTTTAAAGAAAGTAGCTGAATTAAGTATAAATAAAATATAAAAGTGATGAAATAAATAAAATTGGAAAATTAAATATTACCTATTAAAGAAGATACCTGGATTGGTTGCAGTCTTCAGCAAAGGTAGAAAATAATCCGTCTGTCTCGACGCGTTTCGCTTGGTTTGGCTTTTTCAAAGAGACTTTGAGGAAAATGATTCCAACTTTGGGAGGGCATGCATGGTATATATCCATATGTGGGCTGGGGGTGTTTTTCACAGCTCAGTACATAATTAAACTCGGTAACAAGCTGACAAATGTCACTCATCTAATTAATTCTTTTCAATCTGAGATGTCCCAAGTTTGTTTTTCACAACTCAGTTTGTGTCGTCCAAACAAATTAGATGAAGCCCTATTGATTGGCTTCCATTGAATTTTAATCAGTCAGTGAGTGGTTTGCTTTACTGACCCCATGAAGCCCTATTGGTTGGCTTTGATTTAAGTAAAACCAATCGGGAGCGGTTTGCTTTACTGGCTTCAGAAGTATGTGAAAATAATATGAAAAAATGGTTTGATAAAATATATTGAGACTAAAGAAATAAATGAAAAAATAACGCCAAAGATCATGATGCCTCACAAATGTTATCAGTTGGAATGAATATCCCCCGACGGAGGTTTATGACGGAAAATATTTTACACCACGTAGAAATTGTGTGTTTTACCTTCTGAACCTCTACATTGTGTGAAAGGTATGAAAAATTAAAAATAAAAATAATAATTTAAATAAATGAATCAAGGAAATAAATAAATAAATAAATAAATAAAAATGAATAAAAAATTAAAAATAATCAATTAAAAATAAAAATAATCAATAAATAAATATAAAAAATAAATAATAATTTTATTTAGGAAATACATACAAATGATTGAAATTAGAACCTATTTTGTTTTTGGGCATATATGAACTCTGGCACTCGCCTGTGTGTGTTTGAGGTTAAAAAATCGCACTGGCACAGACATTTCCTACTGAAACGTTTATTTCTTTTAATATGCCGCCGAAAAATTGTTTTCATTTACTGAACCCTGATTGGTTTCAAACCTGACAAAAAAGTACATAAAATTGATTTAAACTAAGTGATGAGCTTAGGAACTGGTTAAACTGGCTGGCAAAAATTGATGTTATTCATTGATGGGCTCTAATTTAGTCCTTACAAGGATGTTACGCAAGCTTTTGTTTTTCTTATAGGCGATGACAGGTCGAAGATTCAAAGGTTCATTTAATTTAGCATTGGTAAAATTGAATTCATCTTTTAACATTTTTGCTATTTCGACATTCATTCTGTTGTACGTTAAAGTGAAAGGAATGATGGACCTCCTTTCGCATTCGCCCTCTGATATGTTCATACCAAATGGCCAGAGGGTTTGAAGCGTATTGATCCAAAAAGCTTCACGTTTTTTTCTAAATTCATCCGTTTCTTCTAATGTGTCTTTAATTGGTGGTTGTTCAATAGGATGGATTTCGAAATCGTCCAAAGAATGGCCAGGAAGGTTAAAATGTTGTGCTACTGGGGCATCAGCATTATGTTTTATATCCTGTTTGTGTCTAGTAGCACGTTCTCGAAAAGGATTTTGACTTTGACCAACATACTGTTTCCGACATCGCTTACAAGTGATAAGGTAAATAATGTTTGGTGAATCACAATGAAGGGGGTTACGGATCTGATAATGATTTTTCGTTTGTTCGGAGGAAAATTCCTCTTTCTGATCAGGCATAAAAGTATGCAGTCTACAACGAGGCTTTTTGCAATTAATTACCACGCCACTACCATTCTGCAACGGTTTGTTGTGTTCAATCTTCAGTGGTTCGAAATCGGTAGTTTCAGCTGGACTTTCGAGCTTTTTCAGGGTTTGGGATTTCAGGCTACGCAAAAGGCGCAGCGAGTACCCTCTCGATCTGAGGGCGCCAAATAGAGTAGAACAAGCCTCATTGAAATTTACCTTATCACTTGAATTGCAGTGGAAACGAATGAGTTGTGATTTGATGATACCTTTAAATGTATGTTGAGGATGAAATGATTTTGTGTGCAACAATTGATGTGAATCAGTTGGTTTAAAATACACTTTATAATCTAAATGACCGGACGCCTGAAATTGCTTGCCTTTATACACGGTCACATCGAGAAAATCAACAGAATTTTCACTGATAGTAGCTTTCAATTTAATATTTGGATCGTGATTGTTCAAAATTTCTAAAAATTCATCAAAATCTTCTTTTGAATGTTCCCAAATAATAAAAATGTCATCTAAATACCTGAGATATACGAGAGGATGCTTTGCACATTTGCTTAAGGCATTTTCCTCCCATTCCGCTACATAAATGCTTGCAAAATTAGGACTGAATCTTTTGCCCATAGGACAACCCATTATTTGTAGAAAATATTCTCCATTGAATTGAAAGTCATTACCTTTTAAGCTCAGCTCTAAAAGATCCAAAATTTGTTCATCCGGGCGTTTCGCATCCGGATATTTTTCAAATGCATTTTTAACTGATTTAACACCTTTATCAATATCAATGTTCGTATACATACTGTCGATATCCAAAGTAGCCAGAATTGCATTTTTCGATATTTTCAATTTCGAAATTTTTGACAGGAAATCCTGTGTATTTTTTAGATAGCTTGGATGTCTATTTGCTATAGGTTTCAGATGATAATCAATTAATTCCGAGATCGCATAAGATTCCGAATTACAATCTGATACAATTGGCCTCCCGGGTGGAGTTAAGTCATCCGTCCATGAAGAACGGTCCTTGTGGATCTTTGGTAGGATATAAAATTGTCTTGTTTGAGCACTGAGCTTAGTTGTTAAATATTTCAATTGTTTTTTGGTAATGTGACCTTCGTCGAGGAGAAATTTTAAGATCTTATTGAATTTTTCGATATTACTAGGCCAAATAAGTGAATCTATTTTCTTATAATGTTTAGTATTGCTGAGTTGTCTCATGGCTTCCTTTATATAATTATCCCGAGATAGAACAACTACCGACCCACCTTTGTCGGCTGGTTTAATCACTAATTTCTTATTTTTTCGAAGTTTCGTGAGGGCTCTCCGTTCACCAGCTGTTAAATTGTCTTTATCGGAGAGTATGTTCATGCTGAACACCTTTTTGATGATTCGTTTGCTAGCCTCAATAATTTCGGGATCTACTTCACTATCTGGAGGTGACCAACCAGATGATTCTGTAAAAGGAAGTTTCCGACGGCTGGAGTTTCTAAAGCGGTCGGCTAATTTCATTTGCCCAAGAAAATTACAGTTGTATGATGGTAAATTTGTTTGGTTATCAGTTTTAGGCTTTGGTGCTGGTACAAAAGTTAAACCGCGATCTAAAAGAGATTACTCTTGGGTTGTTAGGTCATTGGTGCCAGACAGGTTAACCACATTAGTTCCTAATCCCACATCTGTTAGGCGGCTGTTACCTTTGCCTTTACTTAGTTTAAATTTAGGTGGTTCAACCAGTGATCGTACATAATATTGGCGGTTCTCGTGGTCCAATGGATTAAATCCTGAGCAACATCAAACTTCGCGTCATCAATTTTTGGTATCACGTTAACGTCCTTCACTTTCCGAATGGTTTCGTTGATGATGCTCAGGGTTCTCCTCTCAGCCTGAGGGAGTTTTTGCGAAAAGTTTAGTTCAGCGAAATAAATTTTTGCTGATCTAAACTTGACCCTCATATCGCTAAGCATATTCCGCAACTGCTTAACTATGAGAACAGAATTATCGTTTCGAGAATTCACGCCAATATTTAATAATATTTTTTGGGGACTGGACTGGCCCCTGTGCCCTTTAAACATAGAGCGCAGATGATTGAATTTGGCGCCGGGGTAACACTCCACCTGGATGTCCGGATGGGGATTTCGATCAATGCGTCCTAAATTTGAACTTCCAATCATAAAGACAAAAGAAACCCTTTACCTCGGTTGTTTTCCCAGAACTGTACCGGCAAAACGAGGTTGAAACCGTTAGTCCACACAAAAGACAAACAATGGGGTACCTCGGTATGTAGGGAAGACAAGACTGTGTGTGTGTGTGTGTGTGTGTGTGTGTGTGTGTGTGTGTGTGTGTGTGTGTGTGTGTGTGTGTGTGTGTGTGTGTGTGTGTGCGTTTGTCTTACCAACTTGACGAGGTAACTAGACAAAAGAGTTTGCGTGTTTCGCCTTACCGAGGTACAAAAGACAAAAGAAACCCTTTACCTCGGTTGTTTTCCCAGAACTGTACCGGCAAAACGAGGTTGAAACCGTTAGTCCACACAAAGGACAGACAATGGGGTACCTCGGTATGTAGGGAAAACAAGACTGTGTGTGTGTGTGTGTGTGTGTGTGTGTGTGTGTGTGTGTGTGTGTGTGTGTGTGTGTGTGTGTGTGTGTGTGTGTGTGTGATGTGTGATTATTATTTAACCATTGCCTCACATAAATGGAAAACGACACTTACTTGCAGGTAAGGCCTAAATTCCAAAATAACTAGAGGTACTGTGCGCAAGCTCACAAAGTGATACCACCCGGCCTGTCAGAACGGTATTATATTGCTTCATGCACATCTTCATATGGAGTTCTTCCATTGTGTAAAGTTTCATGAAAATTCTTCAAACAGTTTAGGAGGAGTTGCACTTATAAGGAAGGACAGACGGACAGATGGACGCACACACAAATGACTACTTATGTGGCTACAAGTTAGTAAAACAGGATACTTATGTGGTTAAAATCTCTTATTGTGGGGGGGGGGGGGGCTGGTTGGGGTGGGGTGGGGATAAATGTAGAGTAGGGTTCGGGCATTCCAGGGTGGGGTTTAGGAGTGGGGTGGGGTGGGGTGGGGTGGGGGTCAGTGAAGGGGTGTTAGAGTTATGTGGCTAGGGTTAGTGTTGGGTTAGGGTTAGCTTAGGGTTAGGGGTGGGTAGGGTTAAGGTCAGTAAAGGGTAGGGTTAGGGTTAGCTGACCCCCCCCCCCCCCCAAAATTTTCCCCCAAAAAACTTGTTTTATTATGTTGGACATGTGTTTTAGGTTAGCCACCTAATATGTCCATAAAATAGCCACATAAGAAGCCATTTGTAAGAACGGACGCTCCAACATTTCGGGTTTATGGGCTAACAAAAAAACATTTTGTATGTCCAAAACCTTATTTTACCCAGAACCCCACCCCTCCACCCTAGAACTTATATTTAACCCTAACACCACCCCTCCACCCAAAAAACACACCCTAACCCTAACCCTACCCTACCCCACCCTGACCCTAAACCCTAAAAGTCCACCCCAGACCCTAACCCCCACCCACCCCCAGGACCTAACCCCCCAACCTTAAGCCCTACTCTGGGGCTACCCCTAACCCTAACCCCCACCCCACCCCACCCCTGACCCAACCCCACCCTAGCCAAACCAATAGAATTAGGAGCTATTTTTCGGTTTAGGGGCTACTAAAACTAAAACCCCACCCCTGACCCCAACCCTAACCGCCGGGACCTAACCCTCCCCAACATTAAGCCCTACTCTGGGGCTACCCCTAACCCCACCCCACTCCTAACCCTAACACTACCTTAATTTGGAGGTAGCCCCTAATAATAATATCCCCTAAACCCGAAATGTTGGCCCAGACAGACAGACGGATGGACGGACGGACAGACAGACAGACGGACGGATGGACAGACGGACAGACAGGGTGATTCTTATATACCCCCCCCCCCCCCTCCCCCCCCAAATTTTGTTTGCCCACACAATACACAGGATTTTCCTTTTATGTCCCAAAATTGAGAGAAACGCATAAAAAACAGATTTTTTGTTTATTTTTCTTCGGAAATTTTCGAAGTCCCACCCGGACCCCAAATATCAAAAGATTCTTATTGGTAGATCTGAAGAAGAAGATGTTTAAAGAATATTCCTCATACTGCACTAATTTGGCGCCCATAGAGAGCCCAAATATGGACCCAGGGAATTGATTTCAATAAACATGTGAAACAATCTTCCAAAGATGTTATATGTGAAATATGAAAGCTTTTGGAGCAGTGGTTTGGGAGAAAAGTTGTCTTAAATGTTTTTCCCACGACCCACAGTCTCCAAAAAGTACCCATTGATAAATGACAGCAATTTTTTTTTACCATTCCATTCTGATGGTCCTAAGGCAGCCTCACACCAAATAAAAATTCTCAGTGCTGTGTAGTTTTGGAAATATGGGTGTTTTAATTTTTTTTCTATTTTTAGCTCCTGCGGTTCCCATAGGGGCGACAGGAAAATTTTTTTTGGCATAAATTAACTACTTATGTCCCAATAAAACCTCATGTCAAATTTGGTTCAAATCAGCCTTTTGGTTTGGAAAATAGAAATTTTGGGCAGGGCAACCATTCTTGCCCCTCCCACAATGATGGCAAATATAGCCCTAGAACTTCTCTTGAACAAATCTGAGTCTACACCTCAAAAGGAAGCTGCACACCTAATATCAAGTCTCTGCTACTGCTGGTTCATGAGAAGATTTTTAAAGATTTTGGCTCACTTTTTGGGCATGGCCCTACCAAGGGGCGGGTCAACTTGATTTGAACAAACTTGAATTGACATATGATAGGGAAAATGCATACCAGATTTGGTTCAATTTGGTTGAGTAGTTTGTGGGAAGAAGTTGATAATGTAAAGTTAACACCAGACACTGGATGGACAGACGACAGACGATGATGGACAACAGATGGAAAGTGATTAGTAAAGCTCCCCTTGAGCTTTGCTCAGGTGAGCTAAAAAATCCAACAGGGAGTCACAACCTGGATAGAATAAGTGGAGAAATTATTAAATTTCAATGGCCATTCGAGCAAGGGGTGGGGAGAGGGGTTGGAAGTGAATCTCTTCCTGAGAATCTTCTTTTGGACTATTTTGTGTTCACTTTTAACCCAATCTCCGACCCAAACAAACATGTAGGCATGCATATTGGAGGACATTTTGTGATGGGCAAACGTTTTCTTAATTGTTTTCGTTTTTTTTTAAATGTTTGTAGGGGCCGGCCTACCTATGTTTTTCTCTGATTGCCCCTGGAAAAACTCTGCTCATGCCCTTGAAAATTTCTTGACAGTTGCCACATAATTTCTGAGCCTGCAAATTTCCTGCTACAGAAATTTCTGGCAATAATTGGGGAAGGGGGGAATCCCCCTCAAACAAACAGCACACATCTTCAAGTGCCTGGAAGCATCTGGTTTTTATCAATGGAAATCAAGGAACTTAATGTTCAGAAATTTTTCAGCCTTACATTTACTGTCTAGTTTAAGGTCGAAACTTCTAGAATCAAAATTCCGCATTCTTCGAAGAACCCATTCTTTTTTAACATATCTGGACCAATGTTACATGGGCCATCTCTTTTCTTTGTTGGAGTGAAAAAGTTCTGTTCATTGAAACCTTCGTCGCAATCAGTTTAAATTTCATTGTTAGTTTTCAGCACAAAACATTATTCAAAATATTTGATATGTTAATTAAATGGGATAACATTAAGACTATAAAAAAATTCTCGACAAATCTTGTTGCATTTTCACACGTTTGTTCACACCCACTGCAGGCGCATGGAAAAATGACATTATACGGTGACTGTATTGTACTAAAAATAAAATCCTCAGTGGCAGTAGTTAATTATAAAAATGTTTTCTCCATTCCCCTCAATGTCAAATTATTGGACCCACAAGTCTGGAATATAGCCTGAGGGGTTTGATTTGAACAAACCTGTGAATCATACTTTCAATTTTCCCCCATCCCCTCCCTATGGGGCATGCCAACTTTATTTAAACATATTTGAATTGACATAAGGAACATGCGTATCAAATTTGGTTCAATTTGGACCAGAGGTTTATGAGTCGATAATGTAAAGTTCATGCTGGACGGATGACAGACAACAAACAGAAGGTGATCAGTTAAGCTCCCCCTGACTTTCAGCCAGGTAAGCTTAAAAAAAAAAAAAAACAGGATTCTGGTTTCACTTCTTCCAAGGATGCTCCATACAAAGTGAATCACCTGGGCTGCATAATTTTTGGGGAAAAAAGCTGTTTAAAGTTGTTCTATTTTTAACCCATGGGGTTTCCAATGGGGACATGAACAATTTTTTTTTTTTTTTGCATAAATGAAGAACATATCACAAATGGTCTACCCCAACCATCACTCACATGCAATATTACTAGAGTCAGACATGTCATTTGAGACTCAAATTTTTATGACAACCAATGGATGGATAGTAGATGATAGAAAAAGAATGAACAGTATAGCTCATCCCGACTTTTAGCCAGGTGAGCTAATGATGGGAAGGGCATTCAGATTGGATATCCTAGGATAGTTCTTCTTCCTGAGGGGTGAAGTTCTTCTTCATTGACCCATGTACTCAATTTTCCATTTAGAGAAATGCTAAATAATTGTTATATTTTTTGGATGTGATAGAAAACTAGATGGCTAAAGTCTCATCATTTTGAATGATGATGAATCAAATATTTAAAATATTTAGGAACATACAGTGGTTTCTTTCTGATCAGTTAATTCTTCATTTATTCTCTTCTGTTCATCAAGTATTTCTTTCAAGCTCAATATTTTCCCACTAAAAGATTAAAAAATAATCATCTGCATCAATCAATAAATCTAAATGCATAAAAGTGTAGAATGAATAAACAAAGCTTTTTCTGTTTTACACCAATCATCACAATGTTGGTTAGTTCTGGATTTTATTTAAGAAAATAATTAATACAGCAATTCAATTCATTAACTGGTTGAGTGCTGGAAGCCCATTTTTAGGCTTTACCCTGAATTGTGGGTGCAACAGCTTAAAGACTTCATATTCTGTAGATGTGCTTCAATTAATTTTGATTTTATATTATTTAGTCTAGTGGATTTGCCGTTATAATTTATGGGAGAGTACCTTTGGGCACTCTCCCATAAATTGTAACAGGGCAATAACATGTGAACAAAATTTTGACAACCAAAAAAACTCAGCATTCTACCAGTTAAAGTTAAAATGCTGCCTGACATGCAGATAACAACATATCTGCTTAAACCCTCTGCACACCAATGTCGAAATATCAAACTTTTTCCCATAAGGCAACTAGGAATTTAACCAATCCAGTCTTGTTTGACAGAGCTCATTGATTCCCTAGATGCATTATGGGAAAAGTTTGCTGCTAAAAAAATGGTACTTTGACAACAGTGTGTAGAGGGTCAAGAAGAGATCATGCAGTTATCTCGCAACTTCAGGCAACATTTTAACCCTTTACCTAACAAATCAGCCACATCCACCAGTGTAATATACAAACTGAGCATTTGAAAAACAAGAAGGGGGTTTCCATCCTCATTAGCTCACCAATGCTTGGCATGCAATATTAATTTATTTATTGATGTTTAAGGTCACATATTTATGCACAATGGCTAACCATGACCGTGACAGTTTTATGGGTGGAGGAAGCCGGAGGAGAGAACCACCAAGCAACGACGAGCAGCTGCCAGCTCCCCAACATCGTAACTCCGCACTGCAGCACAGGCAGGGTTAGATTGGTTAAAGACATGCGTACCATCGACGTGCAGTATGCCTTAGTACACGGCGTCATCGTGCCCCCATGTTGGCATTCAATAAACCTAGGCTTATTACAAGTCTGCAAAATATGTCAGGTTGACTTATATTGATGCATTAAACACATATATGAAATATAAAAGCCACAGCATCCCAGTGATAGCCTTCACTCATGTACATGTACAACATAACAGGTCAGAATTTTTCCAAGTCAACACTTACAAAAAAGTTTAACATCGCTTTAAAAAACTCCTAAATCTGCAAAAAATGTCAAGTGAAGGGTTAATGCCGTCTTATACTGATGCATGTAACATATATATGAAATATAAAAGCTACAGCATACTGGTGATAGCCTCCACTCATGTATAGCAAAGCAGGTCAGAAATTTGCAAAGTCCATACTTACAAAAAAGTCTAATATTGCAAAAACACTCTAAAAATAAAAACAATATCACTGGGTAAGGGTCTGTGGGTAATTGTAAGCCATAGAAACAGTATGAGGTGCATAGTAACAGGTGGAAAAGTCAAAGTGGACTCTTACAATAACCTTAGCATAAGTGTTGATGCCGATACCGATGCACCTCTGGCTATGACATAAGCTCACACAACTTCATTTGTGAGCTAAAAATAATTAAAAATTGAAAAAAAAAAAAAAAGATTTCAATAGCATGTGCATTCAGGGCCAGCGCTAGTATTAGGCCACTAGGCAGCCTCCTGGGGTGCAGACTTCAGAGACATGCAGAACTGACCCTTAAGGGTCACAATTCTTTACAAATTAGTTGTTTTAAGAAGAAACTTAATAAAAGGAAAATATAATAGTTCATTGTTCATATTAGTTTATTGTTAGTTCATAACCAGTTTATTGTTTTCAACACTAATAATACTGTTAATCTGAAATCATCTGATGATGATAAAGGGACATAGCAGCAACCAGATTCACCCCCATGCTTCAAGTAAGGACATCTATTGGTGGTTTGAGATAGGAGTCATACCTGTGAGTGGAGACATGGTGGCCCTACCTATGTGGACATGGCTCTGGATGATGGGGGTCCCATAGGGACACTGTGATGGTATTGAAGGGAGGTAATTGTGGTAGGTTTTTAATGTATGGTAACCGTAGATAGACATCAGGTCAGCCCTTAGTAGGTCAAAGGTTCAGGGCTTAGAGTTTGCAATGGCGCCTCCTGCGATGTGCAGGATGTGGGCCCCACATGGTGAAGGCCTGTTTTGACTTCATTGAAGTAGGATTTGGTAGACTGTGGAGGCATTGGTATATATTTCAATCCCTTGCAAAGTATAATTTTTTGATGTGTACTGAGGGTGTAGGTCGAAAGGCTAGTGTGGTAAACTGTTGTTCCATTTGTCGTTGTGCACCACTTCCATGTGTGTTTGATATGTAGGTCTGCTTGCGACTGGTCACATGGCGACGGGAGGAGTTGTGTCAAACTCTGGGTGGTTTAGCGTGTCGATGTCCGAAGGTATGTCAGTCTCAAATTTCAATATGCCATTAATGGTGTGGCACAGATCTGTTTGTATGGTATTGAGGAGATTTCTGGGTCCTACATGTTGTGCGTTGCATTGTTGGTAAATGCGGTGTTTATGGTGTGCATCAGATTCCCGAAACATGAGTCTCTTGAGTGTTAATGAGTTGTAGTCAAAGCTTGCAGTGTGTTTCAGGGAGTAATGTTTTCATAGTGGAGATGAGGTGGTAAGGTTAGGTAGGTGAGGTGGAGTGGACCTCTATTCGTATTTGTCCGGAATTAGATTTCGCAAAGTGTAACCAAGGTTTCAGTCCATTTGGCTTTTATCAAACAAACAAAAACAGAGATCTGTTGTGTTTCAGTGGTAATGCTACAAAATCGGATTCAGGTGTGTAGAAAGAAGTCTTTATGGTTGTCCGATGAGTAATCCTGTTGGTCAGGATCAATGCTGACAGCGATTTTGGTAAGGCAGTCATGAGTGTGAGAGTCAGAATGTGTCACAACTTTAAATGGTGGAATTATTGTTGACTGAAAACTGTTGAAACACGGTAAACAGCTGCAGCTTCAGTAGCTAATTGTGCTGAGAGAACTGGTACTCTATTGGTAGTGATCGTGGGGTACTGGTCCGAGCGCTAAGAGCTAATGGGTGTTAGCTCAATAATACTTTCAGGATGGTATCCTCTGCTGTTGTTGGTCAACTGTGGCAAACTGGTTTAGGTCTACTAGTGTAAACTCTGGTGGTATGTGGTAGGTAGAGTATATCGCATTAGAAGTATAGTGTGACCATGTCAGGTAAAGGCACAGGTGGCAAGCAAACAGGCCGGGGTCATGCAAGGTAACTCAACCAAATTCAGTCGGATGGCTAGAATAAAAAGTAAAAATTAAAAAATTAAAGAGAAAATAATGAAGATGACTCGGAATAAATGTATGTTGTAGAAACAAGGTGGTATAAACAGTATGTAAGAGTCTAACATTGGTAAATCACAAACTCACTATTGGTATGAAAAGATTATTTCAAAATGGCTGCCAATAAACAAACTGGAAAGTATCACTGTCTTATAGGAAAATGAGGGGAGGGGGGATGCAACTGGCCCTGCCTAGGGCACAAAATAGTCTGGTGATGGTCTGTGTGCATTGGGTAAAGGATTAAGCAATCTGCAAAATTATATGAAGAAGATAAAATCCATAACAAAAGTTGCTTTTGTCGCGACTCAGCTAACCCTTTACTAGTATCTGACACAATTTGAAGATGATATATGGAAGACCTTTTAATTGGATATCTCTTAATTGAATGAAACTGTTAAATAAGTATGGCTTCCAACCACAAAACTATTTACCATACCTTCAATATAAATTTGATCTGTTAATTTCACATAAGTTACAGAGTAAGTTCCTGTTAATTGCAAAACAAATATTGTGATACCGTATTTCATCTAAATTTTAATAATAAAATAATTAAATTTTCCAGCGTCCAAAAACTTTGAAAATGACCAAACTACATGTGGACAGCAAATGTGGGTGGAAATTTTTAACAATTTTGAAAAAACACACTGCACCTGTTAATAAATTTATTGTACACGAACTACTGGGGGGTTCCTCGGAAATGGGAAAGATAAAATAGCTGTTCAATACGGCGACTTTAATCATCAGCATAAATGAATGAAAGTGTCAATGACACTGTAGCTCAACTTGTTTGAGACATGTACATGTATAGTATATGATACAGCAATGACAAACATCTAGGTAATGACCTGATAACAAAGGTACATGTAAAGTATTGTAACAGTCTGTACATAAATGCTGACTGTAGCTTGTAACAAATATATAGGTAAAGTATTGTAAAGGTGGGGTGACAGTTAGATGCTAAACCAGAAAAGAAATCTTTGAGTGGGTCTGACTGAACCCAAAAATACAGCATAGTGATAACAAAGGCCCCCCAAAACACTTGTTCCTGTCACAAGGTGATAACAAAGGTACCCCAAGAAGTTTTGTGACGATCGGTTCATAAATACACACTCTAGCCTGAGCCGTATTGACATGTGCACTTACTGTGTATAAGTAACACTGAATAAATCAAAGTTCATCTAATTTGCATAATTCCTGCACGAGAAAAATCTCGTATTATATGTGATGTATTCAATGTTACTAAACATTCATACAAAAATTTATTCAAATCAGAACTTTCATAGAGAAGTTCTGTACAAAAAATGGATTGCACTAATTTTGGTACAAAATGGCTGCTGGTGGCCATCTTGAATTCTGGACCACACCAAAAAACACTCGTTCTCATCCCACAGTGATAACAAAGGTACTCAAGAAGTTTCGTAAAGATCGGTTCATAAATACGGCCTCCAGACTGAGCCATTTGCAGTTACAGTGCTGAAGGTAACACCAAATAAATCAAAGTTAGTCTAACTGGCATAATTTATGCACGAGAAAAAAATCTGTATTATATGTGATGTATCCCATGGTACTAAACATTCATACAAAAAATGATTCAAATTAGAGCTTTCATAAGGAAGTTCTGCGCAAAAATCTGATTGCACCTATTTTTGTACAAAATGGCTGCCAGTGGCCATCTTGAATTTCAGATCAGACCCAAAAACACTTGTTCTCGTCCCACGGTGATAACAAAAGTACCCAAGAAGTTTCGTAAAGATCGGTTCATAAATACGGCCTCTGGCTCGAGCCGTATTGGCATTTGCACTTCCAGTGCTGAAAGTAACACTAAATAAATCAAAGTTAGTCTAATTTGCATAATTTACGCACGAGAAAAAAAAACCTTATTATATGTGATGTATCCCATGGTACTAAACATTTATACAAAAAATGATTTGAATCAGAGCTTTCATATGGAAGTTCTGCGCAAAAATCTGATTGCACCTAATTTTGTACAAAATGGCTGCCTGCAGCCGTCTTGAAATTCGGATCGGACCCCAAAACACTCATTCTCGTCACATGGTGATAACAAAGGTACCCAAGAAGTTTCGTAAAGATTGGTTCATAAATACGGCCTCTAGCCCGAGCCGTATTGAAATGTTGACGGAAAGATGGACGACGGGCCATGGCATAAGCTCAAATTTGACTTACGTCAAAGTTGAGCTAATAAAATTAACATACCGATTGTTTGTTGTGTTTTTATTTACTTTCCCAATAAATCCCTGAGAAGAAATCACTTTTGATCTACCAGTACTTGAAAAGTTTTGATGTTTCCATGAATTATGTTGAGCAGTAATCAAGCCATGTGCTTATGTTGTTACTGTTAGATAAAAAACCTGGCTTCAGTGTTTTCAAAACAGACCAATGTAGCCATTCAAAGGCGATGAAGTGCAAACAGTTTTTGAGCAGAAAATATATTGGCAATGCAGCCCACTTTAAACATGAAAGTACTGCCCACTCAGTTGTTGCTCCAAGCCTGTATTGCCCACCCCCCTCTTTTTGCAAAAGAAAGACAAATAAGAATTATGAGTTTTATTCAGCCCCCCCCCCCCCCCCCCCCCCCACCACATTGTGTGGAAACCAGTTGCTATTATTTAGAAGGACAAATACAAATTCTTGACATACAAGTTTTATTGAGACCCCTCCCCCCCCCCCCCCACTCCCCCCACCTTGGCACCACCAGATGGGTGTAGCAGTTAAGTTCCTCTTATATTTCCTGTTTTTGTTTTTGGAAGCATGCTTTCCCCACATACATTGCTGATGTCGGAGAAAAATATTGAAAACCGGTACACTTCAACAGTGTTTGGGTCCATGTGTTAATTTTTGTGAAATCCTGCAACAGTGCATGTTGACTTCATTGTTGTTCGTTCTATTTTTACAGTTGAAAAATTTTGTTGGTGTTCAATGCACTTAATATGTTTATTCGAAATAGTAATTACCCTGTTCTGTTGCTCGTGCATGGTTTATACTGCATTATAAGGATTTATTTATGGGACCCTTTCATTACTGTCATCATTTAAGGTCAGTTCAACGTAACATTTGTGGGTTTTTCTCTTTCCATATCTCAAAGGAGTCTAATAAAAGCACACTTTTTGAAAACAAAAATTTGATTGGTCAGTTCGTCAGACATGTCAATTTGATAAGGAAAACAATACTTACCTGTCAATAAATAAAGAACAAGTTTGCAAATAGTGTTGTTTTAATAATTCTATTTCCATTGTACAATACTGTGCATACAATACATGTTTTTAACATAAAAGAAGGAAAGAAAGATGAAATATTGAACTGAAAAGAAAATCATTGTCATTTTGGATTTATGATTCACTGGAATTTTGCCACCATACCAGTCCGGGACGATCTTTGAGTGGGTGTCGAAAATTTTGAGGCTTAAAAAAAATTAGTTTTTGATGAAAAAATGGTGTCTGAAAACAAAAAGTGTCCGAAAATTTAGATAAAATATGGTATGTCAAGAAATTACCATGACAGTCGGAAAATTACCCTTGTTTATAAAACTATTTAGCTTCAGTATATCCAATACCGACATTTGATCTATTATATCCATGAACTTTGTCAAACAATGTATAATAGAATAAAGTCTCAGATTATCTGTAAAATACAGGAAAGTGACCAAGTTTATTTTAACTGAATACACCTTTTAATTGAATAATTCTCACTGGCAAAGTGGGTGGATATTCAATTAACAAGGTTCCTTTGTACTAGCAAAAATGCAAAAAAGTTTCTTGAACAACTAAAATCTTTTACATCAAAAACATAGCTTATGACTACTCATTCAAATAATGGGTCATAAGCAATGTTATGGAGGCACAAACTGGAAAAAACTGGAAAAATAATAAAATGGTAATGCAAATTTTTTTTGAATTGCACCAGAGTGCACTGGTTGTATATGGCTGGATATGGCCATTATATTAAGCAATAGTTCAATTATGTTTACAAAATCATACATCTCAAAAATAACAAAAAAATTGTACTTGCTTCAAATCTGCAATCTGTTGCTCTCCATCCTGCAGTTGTTTCTCTAATTTGCTGTTTGTTTTTGATGCAGACTACCAAAATATGAAAGAAAAAAAATTGTTAAAACGAAATTAAAAACTTCCAAGTAATTTTTATACCTACCACTGGTCCAGACTAACTATCACCTCATACTGACAATTATCAGTCCAAGTGATTATTTTTTTCTGTGCAAAACTCAGAAATTAAGCTGAATTAACAAAAGAAAAGTTCTGCCTGGCCATGGGCCAGTGGTAGGTGTGATAAATATTGAAATTACTAGACAGCATTACCACTGGCCCAGACTAGCTAGACTAGCTGGGAAGGGACCAAACAAGAATAAAGGAAACAGTCTACTAAAGTCCTCAGTAATATGATATTACAGTAAAGAAGTTCTTATGGACAGATGTCAAGAAATCACTGATTGAGCAGTTCCAAGTCTGATGCATATATAGAATGGATATCCTCATTGGTTAGAAGAGTACAAATCATAAACATATAAGGATCCAACTTGGAATTCCCACAATGTTGTCTCTTTATAGAACTGGGAGGTTTTGATTTTTCAGATTTGGTTTCAGGAAAAAACCTTGGTTTCAGTTAGGTTTCTCTACTTGTTAATAAAAGATAGTAAATAATACTTCAAACTTCTTAACTCTTTAAAAATCCTCAATAGTTTGTAAGATTCCACTCAGCACAAAAGTCATGCCTGGGTTCAGCCTAACTTCCCTGTGATCATTCTTAGAGGTTTTAGGAGATCAGTTGCCAAGCCTATTCAGTCATAAAAACAGAAATCAGGGTAACAAATGAATAAAGTTCATCTATTCTATGTTGTATTCTCATTGTCACATTTCTCCCTTATTGACTCATCCAGTGGACAAGTCAATAAGGGCGACAATGAGAACATGACATATTTGACCCTATGCCGGATAGAGTAAGTGACGAGAGTACATAGGGGCCACTAGTCCAGTTCTCTCCAATTAAAATAGCTTGATCAGTTTATGTACAAACACAGCAAAACTGTTTGGCCGGTTTTTGGCCCTGCTCTATTTCTTTCATAATAAATAACACACATGTACTAAAAATTTGGATGTAGGTCCAAGAAATATAAATTCGCCCAGAGACAATGATCTATGTATTATACGATGATTTTTTTTTTTTAAATCATGAGCTATTATATCAAATTATCTCTCATGGCACACATAATGAATACTTAACATATATACAATAATAAATCTGGTGTGAAAGCATGTCGAAGAATACAGGCAAATAATTATACTATGCATAGACACATACCATGTCCAGAATGGAGGATGCCTGAGGTTTGCTCCTCAGAAAACATTCCACGATTGTGCTCATACGGGACCTCACCCACCCCCAACATTTTATAACTAAATACAATCTAAACCACATGATATGAATAAATCAAAGACATAAGCTCCAATGCGAAAATATAGAATGAAAAGGTCTTAGATAATTCTGTGGAGAATGATCTAAGATACCCTGATACAGATTCAAGGTTTCCAAGATAGAATGTGCTAAATGTGGAAGGTTGCGTCCAATACAGAGCCTTCATAATATCTGTAAGAGATACTGAATTGCAGTAAACCTAGAATGAAGATAAGGTTTAACTTCAGGAGCTAAGATTCGATGCATTGTGTTATCTGCATCTGACAAGATTATTCGAGGAGCAGATTGAATCCATCTACACGCTGAGTGTACTGAAATATATTTTCCAATGGGAATGAGAGATACGAAGAATCTTTCCCTAGTTTTTCTCATAAAGCTACTCCTTTTTACATATTTTCTAAGAGCTCTACCTGGACATAATAGCGGTCAAATATTATTAACTAGAAGCAATCTGTCATTGCAGGAGACAGTTTACTTAGAAGTTTACTCTTCGATAAAAAAATGTCCTAAGTGATACGAGTTACAGAATTACCAACACTAAGGTAATGTGAATCTTCTATTGATTGAGTATGAATTTCACTAATTCTTCTTGTAGAAACAAACGCCTGTATTTGCAAACACCATTTTATAGGTCAAACACTGGAAATCTACTGAATCCAAAGGTTCAAATAATGCCTCTTGCAGTTTTAACAGAACCCATGCTAAATTCCACTTGGGAATAAGCCTTAAAGATCAAGGTCTTTTAACTCTTTCACTGACGAACGCGACTAAAGTTGAATTACCCAATCGCAGTCGATCGCGACTGAAGTCGAAATTTGAAACTAGATAGCATTATGACTGTTCTAGGGGAAGTAACTCTCTGTGATTTACGATATCATGTTGTTCCATTTATGTTCAATATCAAAGGTCAAGCACAATTGCGCGTCACAAATGCCCAGGGATATGAATACAGCTTGGATCAAAACGTATATGTTCGTTTGTTTTGGCACATCTTTCAGACAAAATGTTTGCAAAGAATTCTACTCAGAAACTTTTCAAGACAAGTGAGGTTATATATGAATATACGGTTTAGAAGACCCGTTTGATTGATGCCGAATTCAGCAATACCGACCGCGACAAGGCATCATGGTTTTCAATATAATTCTACTGGATGCATGGCAACAAAAGTGTTAAGTGTGAAATGCCTTACCAATTTTGAAATGGTTTCATTATTTCAAATATTTATATAACATTCATGGGAGAATACATCTGATAACATAAAATGGTATTCCTTGATGCAGATCAGTTGAAATTTTTTCACATCAAAGCGAAAAATAAAAAAATCCTCAGAAAGACGCCTGTAGTTAATTGAATTCTTTTGACATTAGCAGTACAACACCTTCAAAGAATGCAGTGCTTTGCTTTTTGTGAAAAATGATTACATATGAGAAAGGACATGAGAACAGAAAGGCAGGAAGGTTGAGAGCCTCTAGATAGAAGAGTAATGCCCTGGATCTGCCTTGTAACAACAGGTCTTTCCATGGTGGAAGAGGACCTGGAAGGCCTGATGGGAGAGGCATAAGATTGATCATAACCCATGATTTCTATTGGGACAATCAGAATGATTTGCAATGAGACTGTCCAAGACCTGTAGAATCAGTGTCAGGGGAATTGCAGAGCCAAACAATCCATTCCAGTCCACAGAGAGAATGTTAACTGCATAAGCTAAGAGAATCTAGAACTTAGACAAACATTGCAACTTGTCTGTTCCACCTTGTCACAAATAAATTTATCATTAGACAATCTCAAACCTGCATACGGAAGTTGAAGACTCTCTTGTTGAGAGACCACTCCCATAACTGAATCTTGCAGTGTTTGGGAAGAGAAATTGCTATGGTGCTCAGTCAACCTGGAATATGATGAATTGTAGAGTAACACTGTATCTAAATTGTTATTACAGGGTAACTGATAAAAACATGTGACTTGTGTAAGACTGGTGAAGCATGCTGTCATAAACAGCTCCCTCTTAAATTGAGGCCATGTTACTCATCCATATGGTAAAACAGAGATATCTAATTTTTTTAATCATTCCAAATGAAAAATGTTTTCAGGTGTTTTGGAACTCCATTTTTGTAGGGAGTATTCTTGTGCAACTTTTACCATACTTTTAGGGAACATTTAGCCACTTTTTAAACCTGCGCTAGGAAAGTTTGAGGGAAATCAAACACAATTCTTGGTAAGTTTTAATTTTTCATTTAGCATTATTTCAAAAGACTCTGACTGCTGGTTCTGAAGGAGACTTTTAAAGAAGATTCCTCATATTGCACAAAGTACAATTTGTGCCTCACAGGCAGCCCAAATATGAATACAGAGACTTTATTTAAAAAAAAACTTGAATCTGACTCCTCCCAAGGATGTTGTATACCAAACATCAAAAGATTCTGACTGATAGATCAAAAGAAGAAGATTTTTAAAGAATTTTCCTTATATTGCACTAAGTTAAAATTCGGATTAGAATCTGACTGTACTTTTTAGGATATTTTATACCAAATATCAAAAGGATTCTGATTGGTGGTTCTGGAGATTTTTTAATTAAAAACAAAAATGTATGGGTTCTAACAGTTATGCCTCTAATGCATGCCAATTGGGATTCAAAATGTGATTCAATTTGGTCCAGTAGTTTTTGAGAAGGTGATCATGTAATGCTCCTGCCAGAGGATGGTGCTGGATGGCAAACGATTAGTTAACCTCCTCATGTGAGCTCAAAAAATCCCTATAATCCCCTATTTACCCAATTTGAAGGACAAATATACACACTGTATTCCCAATCATATCACTGAAAGAACAGAACATACATTCTTTAGGTTTTATTTGAAGATAAATAAAATGTCAGCATTTAATCTTACCTCATGCTCTGTTTTGGAATTCTCAAGTAATAAATTCTGTTCTTCAATTTTTCTTTTAAGAAATTCAATTTCTTTGTTAAGGTCTGCAGATTGTTTTTGCTGATCATCTGTTTTCTGTCTGAAATAATTTTAATGCAAAACTTTAAATTTCGACAATGAACTACACTAGCATATGAGGAAACAAAAGCTCACAAAAAAAACTGGAATGATAATATTAATAACTAGATTATTTTGAAATTGCAAGCCAATATCCATAAGTCATCCAATGAAATAGGTCCATCACCGAGTGGGCCCATACACCAAGCGAGTCCACAGAGAGATCAAGTTATCTGTATCTGGAGTACCATAGGGTCTCTTAATTTCAACTGTTTGTGGTGGAATTTAGGGCCAACGTTTTCCAAACTTCGATCGCTAATAATGTCATAGCATTAATAACAATTTCCCGATAATTTGGTTGAAACTACAAAATCCCTGCTCTCAACTATTCCTCTTGTGGCATGTGGTTTTATTATTGAGTTTGTGGGATAGAGCTGTCAGATAGTGGTGGAAACGCCCCTCAGTATTTATGTTATATGTCAGGTATTTGATGTATGATTTTAAAAAATGTATACAGCTTTTGATTTGGGATGATGAGTTGTAAAAGTTCCCTTGATTTCAACATTTAAGAATCAATACAATTTGTATTAATAGAAGTTTAAGTTGAAACAAGAATATCTTTCACAAATTAAACTAATCACATATGGTTTCCATGTATACCAGGCTAGGTACCAGATGCCGAGTTGATTGACACCATACTCAAGAGTTATTTCTATAAGTTTAACTAAGTTCTGTGCAGATATTCTAATGTTAATAATGGGCTTTCCTTGGTTGTTGAATTTTACCATTTGTTGCATCCAAACTGACTCAGTCTTGCAGGCTACAGAATGGTATTTTTCTGTAGACCTGAACAATCCTTCAATTGTCATGTGTTACCATATTAGGAGAAGAGTTTATAAAAAATAGCTGGTGACATTCCAGAGTTGTGACATGGGTATTCCAGATAAACTTTTTGAGGAAAACTACAAGAAGGTAGGACCAAATATGGAAATGGGAATTGCAAAACTTGCTTGTATATGCAAAGTCCCAGCTAGACCAAATCAGTCTTGCTCATTTCTTTGAAATGCACAGACATTTTGTTCAGTCTGTTCAATAACCACCCACCAGCTCCACCAATCTCCCATCCTCATTTCCTTCTTGCCTTTTCTGCCTTGTCTGTGATTTATGTTTCTCTTGGGTACTTTATGTTTTTTCTTGACATGCCACATTCTTTGTGGCTCGGTTTGCTGCGTAATGTGGTGGTGGTTGCGATGCTGAAAATACTTTGTGTTCTCAGCATCATCTCCCCAATTCATATCAGTTACCTAGTGTTGTGGAGTTAGGGTTAATCTCCCTAGCTGATCTTAAGGTGTAATACAAGACTAAGTTTGTTGTGTTAACTGATAGCACCGCTAAGTCCTACCAGCCCATGGCTTTTTAGAGTCTCTTTCAGACATTATTGAATCGCAGGTTCCAGAGAGTTTTCATCTTCCCAGTAACTGCACTCAAATCAAATTAAAATCTCCAGCTAATATTAACAAAGCGTAACAACAAAGTTCAAATATACCTTAAGTTAAACTAACAAAGTTTAAGGTCGGCGGCATCCAGCTAGTCAAAAGACAGGTAATGAGGCTTTGTACACATCGGTGATGAGCTGGATAACAAACACCCAGAAAACGGTGCTTATACACCATTTTCTGATGCAATACCTAATCACACGACATTCCACTCACAGGAAAATTATGGGGAAGTCTCATGATGTGGCATCCACCACTGTTAGACTCTTCTAGGGCCATGCAGTCTGCCAGTCAACCTGTATGCAGTCTATGGGGTGTCAAAGTCAAAAATGCATTCTGCCGGGTATCTGTTAACTGGCAGAATTGCATGGTGGAATTCACAATTCTGCAACTCAGCATCAGGTGATGCCTTGTTATGTTCCACCCAGTGCATATTATGATTTGGTGATGGATAAAACAACAACATTCCAGAAACAGCTGCCTAATGTTATTGTAATATCTATAAACAAATCTTGCAATATCATTGTTAGTTGACAATACTGGTCTGCAAGAGAATGCCTGGTATTGTCAACAGAACATCTGGCTTCCACTCGAGCATGTGAATCAGAGTACTCTTGTACTCTAAATGCCAGTTTGTTAATTTCATATAATTTCTAATTTCTACTAATATTATACTGCACATCAAATATGATTCCTATCCAAAAAGAAATTGTCTATTAAATATTTTATGGCCACAATAACACCTCCACAGGAATCGGGGTGGGTAAAGCACTGAAGAGCTATAGCTCTTCTTCCAAGCTTGATTAACCCCTGTGGACGCACTTCGCAACACTAGGCTACAATACTCATCTTCACACATGGTGGACTTTGCAACTAGGTACTAGTTCAATAATATGTCTTTGTGTAACACTGCAGTATTCATACCTCGGTCACACCTGATGATACCACCACATTGAGGTACTCTTCTAATTCTACGCAGTATTGTGAAGCAGACTGTTTGAATGAGTATATATGTACAGTTCATTTAAATAAATAGAAGAAGAAATAAAATCCTACTACAGTAGTGTTTACTGCTTAAATATGCTGTGACATCTGATTCTGACGTTTCCCGACCCTCAATAGTCAATAACATGATAGCCTTAACAATTTCCTGACAATTTAGATGAAACTGCAGTTACTGTGCAATGCTGGCCCTCACCTAACTCCTCTTGCCATCTGTCATATTATTATAGTGCTATGTTTAGTAGTTTGTGGGGGTAGGGCTAGAGGGATTGGGTAATGCCTGTGGTATTCCCGTCATATCTGCAGTATTTTATGTATGATTTTTACAAAAATTTCAACTTGTTATTTGGCATAGTGAGTCCTAAAATTTTCCTTCATTTCAACTTTATTTTAACTTTGAGATTTTCCGACCTTCAATAAGCAAGAACGTCCTAGCATAAACAATTTTGTTATAGTGTGGATGAAACTGCATAATGTTTGAGCTCAACTATTCGTCTAGTGGTCTGGAATATTATTATAGTCATACGCTATGTAGTTTGTGGGGTAGGGCTGTCAGGAAATTGGATGAGATAATGCCTGTTGGTATTTACGTCATATCTCAGGTATTTCAGGTAGTATTTCCAAATTTTTTCAACTTGTCATTCAGACCATGAGTACTATAAGTTGCCTTGATTTAAAGTTTATGGCGTGAAATTTTGACACATTCCGTCCTGCGTTCGTCAACAACCTCATAGTGTTAACACTTTTCGGACAATTTGGATGAAAGTGCACAATGCTTGTGCTCAACTATTCCACTTGCCATCTGTGATATTATTATAGTCCTATATTATGTAATTTTGGGGGTAGGGGTGTCGATACAGACGTCATATCTCAGATATTTGACCTTGAATTTTCAAAAATTGTCTAACTTGTTAATCGGGACCATTAGTACTAAAAGTTCCCTTGATTTCAACTTTACGGAGTGAAATTTTAATTTTGATGTTTCTCGACCTTCAATCGCCAATAACAATTTAGTGTTAGCAATTTTCAACAATTTGGATGAAACTGCGCAATGTTTGAGCTAATGTGTTCCTCTTGATGTCTGGTATATAATTATAGTACAATGGTACATGTATGTAGCTTTGGGGAATGAGAAGTGGTAATGCCTGTCAGTATTGATGTCATATCTCCGATGTTTGATGTCAGATTTTAAAAGGTTAAACTTCTTATTGTGAATCATGAGCAGTAAACATTCCCTTGATTTCATCTATATGCAATGAAATTAATTTTGAGATTTTCTATCCTTTGATCGCCAATAACGTCATAGCGTCAACAATTTTCCTGATAATTTGAATGAAACTTGCACTCAACTATTCCTCTTGCCATCTGGGATATTATTACAGTTCTATGTTATGCAGGTTTGGGGTAAAGGTGTGACCAGATAGGAAGGGGTAAGGTCTGTCGGTATTGACATCTCAGGTATTTTGACATCAGAGTTTCAAAATGTTTTCAACTTGTTATTTGGGACCATGAGTACTAAAAGTTCCCCTGATGTCAACTTCATGGAGCGAAAATTAATTTTGACATTTTCTGACTTTGATCACCAATAATGTCATAGCGTTAGCAATTTTCCGACCATTTGGATGAAAGTACACAATGCTCGAGTTCTACTATTCTATTTCCTGTCTGTGATATTTGTGTAGCATACAACTGTTACCAGAGGAGAGGGGGGGGGGGGGGGGCAAAAAAACTTAAAATGACATTAAAGCCTTGAAAATGACGTAAATTGAAGAATGCAAAAACACATATATTTTTATTTTTGGAGCTGAACAACATCCTAAAATTTCATGAAAATCATATGAAATTTAATTTTTTGTGACCTTGGTATGAAAAGGGTCATGCAAAAAATCGGCAATAACTGTTGAGAATTTCCCAGGTCAGTTTATTTTTTGATACATTTTTTGTCAGAGATGGGATTTATTTAGTTATTGGTGTTTAAGGTCACATGCTTATGCACAGTGGCTAATCGTGACCGTGACAGTTTTACGGGTGGAGGAAGCTGGAATACCCTGAGAGAACCATGAGCATCGACAAGCAACTGTCAGCTCCTCAACATACGAACTCTGTTCAAGCTCCGCTCAAGCAGGGTTACAGCGGTTGAAGACATGGGCAGCACTGACGTGCAGTACGCCTTAGTACACAGCATCATCCTGCCCCCATGTAGGCAACCGCGATAAAAGTGCCTTGCCCAAGGACATAATGCAGGTCGTCCTGGACGGGGATCGAACTTGGGACCTCTAGCATAGAAGTCCAACAGTCTACCACTGAGCCACTGCGCTCACTAGAGATGGGATATGCAAAGTTTGAAAGAGGGAGGCTTGATACAGGCACTGATATTCAAAGTCAAAAGAAAAATGCATAAATTGGGTACTGTTTTGGATAAAGGTCAAAATTTGAAAATCTAAAAAAAAGACTTATTATGATGATTATCCACAAGTGTGCCAAATACGGTGTCTATACATGAAGGGGAAGTATCTTAGAAATGAGTGACAAAAAAAGACAATCTCTATAAATCTTATCAACTTCAATTAATGATTTAATTACTTTTGAGTAGTTTATATTGGCTACATAATGCATCTTATGAATCATAAAAGAACACACACAATTTAAAAAAATGGTTGGTTTCAAAGGATCAAACAATAATTCATGATGCGTATTTCCAGTGTAATATTATACTATTATCCAACCATCATTGGAATATCACATGAAATATACACTGTTTCTAAACAGCACACCATTTTGTGTTTTTAGCCTACTATCTTCTTTCATTTGCTAAAGCAAGAACCATGTTTTATGCTTTAACAAAAGTTTAGTATCTGGTTACGTAATGCAGGGGTTCCTCTCATAGAATGTTCCTGTGTGAGTTTGATATGTGCAACAAGCAGGGTTAAAAGTCAGAATGCGACAACATGCAACAATCTTGACACTGATTATGTTATGAGTTTTATCTTTTGAACAGCTTTGGTGTTAGCTGCAATGCTACTTGAATCTGTGATCTAGAATTTCAATGTTGTGTCACACCATGCCAAGTTAAGTCTTTTGATGATGCTAAGTGAGGTGGCAATGTTATGCTGCCAGTTTGTATTTTATCCCAGCCATTTTAATCCAATTCCACAGTGTAGAGATTATTAGATGTCTAACTTATGGTGTAGGGCATTATGTAAATTCTGTCTCAAATGTTTGTTAAAAGCATACATTCACTTGTTTGTGCAGGTTTAGGTTGTGAGGGTTTGAAAAAAATATGGTGGCATTTTTCTCAAATCCAAAATGGCTACCAAATCAAATATGGTTACCGACACTGAAAACTGATGCTGATATTGAAATACTTGTCACTAAACATGAGAGTTATAGTTTTTGTTGCAAGCTTATTCATTATGTTAATAACAAATTTATACAATACGTAACCAAACAAATAATTTTATGGGTAAAAAGTATAGTATATTTCAAAGCCATTTTGATTTTCAAATTGGCAGCCCTGATAAATAAAATTACAATATTGAAACAATGAATTCTTTTTAATTTACAAATTTACCCCAGTTTACAAAACAAGAATGGAAGTAATCAAATGATGTTGGACAGAGATCATGAAGCTCCATAGGACACTAAGGTTTCCACGTTTAGACAAAATTGTAAATGTTTAAACGACTGTCTGTAAATGAAACGTTTACACGTACTAACAATGCAAGTAGTCAATATTTGATAGAAGTGTGTAATAATACACAGTAAGTTCATCATATCTTTGCGTACAGGGCATACAATTTATGTTATTGAGACAGTCGATTTACAGTTCGTCCAAAAACGATGTAGACGAACAATCACAGCATGCAGATGCCGAAGGGAAAGTCGCTTGGTCTATGGAGGGGGAGGGGGGGGGGGGGCTGGGGGATTCTCCCCCAGGTAAATTTTGAAATTTATGGGGGTCTCTGAGCTCATTCTGGTGGGTTCGGGGTGAAATTCCTTGTGTTTTTTCAAACAGTGATGTTGGAGCGAGTTGCCATGGCACACAATAGTGACAATACTGGACTTGAGAGTGGAATGCAATGTCACAAAAATAAACAAAGTCTACAAACCATGCAGGGGAATCCAAATTTTCAAACACTGCAAGTGCCAGTCTGTCTATCAAACTCCATAAATCGATCCTAAGATCATCCCATGTGTGAATAATAAATTAATAATCCATGTCAGGTGAACGAAATCATCGAGAACAATTGTGTATCACTTTGGGAATATACATGTAAATCCGAATAAACTAAAACATCCTAACATGTTTCGAAGGAAACACCCAAGATAAGCACGTGCCATGTGGCTCACGTGACTGTGTCACATATGATATCACATGATTTGAAGATGATTTCGTTCGGTTACTGTGGCGGCGGCACCAGTCGGAACCAGTACACAATTTTTCTGAAGCATTACCAAAATATTGCATTGCAAAGTTGGAATTTTTTTTTTTGTTTCTTTCACTTTCTGCATTAATCTGCAATTCTGAAATTACTCTATTAAAACTTCATTCCGAGTACACGTTTACCAGAACTGTAAACGTTTAATGCCCATAAACGAAACGTTCACGTTTACATATGTAAACGTGGAAGCCTTATAGGACACACTAGTATACTCCACTAATATACTCCATGCCATGCTAGCTAAGCTCTTAGCGCTCGATACGCACATTAAAACAAAGTGTATACAACCAAATATGATATTTTCTAGTATCATATGAAGAAGTGCTTAATTTAACAAACTGTTACCGGCTGAAGACACTCAGCCCTTACACAAAAAATGTCTGAACTAACGAGTGCAGAAAATTTCCTCAGTGACTTGAATTACCATAGTCAAAGCAGCATCCCTTCTTTGTAAGCTGCACAAATATTATAGAAACTGTGAATATCCATGCCGTGAACGTAAAATAAACACGCACCTCCATCGTGTTGCTATTAACTATCATTCAAGCAGTTTGTACACAACAAGCAAAACTATATTATTCTGCTACGCATATGTCTCAAACAGCCTTACATACACTAAATGTTCTAGAGTACACCATCCCGACGGTGCACTATGCTAACTATAAAGCACAGCAAACGTACATGCTTTAAGCACAGATACACATCAGTTTTATACACTGGGGTGAAAGCATCAATAATTAAAATTCTGTTGTATGTGTTACTTGATAAAATCAACGGATAGGAACATGGTTATACTAGCAGCAAAAGCTGGACATATACAGGACTCCAAGCCATAACACAATCAACGATACTCCTAACTGCGTAAATTAATTTAGGAATATACCTGACAAGTATCTACTCACTACACATGGATAAATCAAGCCCAGTGGTGCACCGACACCTGCACTTTAAACTGAAAAAAAAACCCAAAGGCAACTTATTGCAAGAGTTTGAAGTTATACATGTGTCATGTTAACAATTAATAATGTCCAATGGTTGGCAGAAAATGCACAATATATCACAAACTTATTTACTCACAAATTCATCGATGATGAGAACAGTGTTTTGGATAAAGGGTTAAAGTTCACACTGACGCCATCTGCACCCTTTCAAGATTATTTTAAAAGATATGTTCAGCTTTTTTAATCAGTTAACAATAAGCTGCATAATCCTAATAATATAACAGCTCTTCGAGACCACATTATGTGTACACTCCATACGAAAAAATTATCCCAAAATCGACTGAGTGTGTTATGTGTGATTGCATAATGTCAGATGACCGCTCACTAATCAGTGTTGATTGGACTGTATTGGGAAAAGATTCGCAAATTAACATATTAATTTCTGTTCACTAAATCTCTTTTTTGTACCTGATACATTTTGTTTGGGAATTTTGTATATCAAATAAGATCTTTAAAGGTGAAAATCGGTTCAGTAAATCCCGTTATATTGTGATAAATTTTCCACCAACAATGAGAATTTCGCCGATCACATGCAACAGTGTGGCTCTTCCGTCAATTGGATATACATTGCATGAAATATTCTGAAGTCATTGGAGATCGGCGAACAAACTCGGGGGAATCCAAATCATATATCAGCCAAAATTTTATTTTAATATGAAAACAAATCGAAAATCTCACGAATTAACGAACACATTTTTTCAATTCCTATATTAAACCGCAGTACAGAGTTCTGGAAATGAAAGATATGGCATTTGTATCTGAATATTTTATTAAATGTAGGTTTTAAAAATTTTCTGACTGAACAATATAATTGCTATCAGGGACAGTCTCTGAAAGATTTTTCTCGTGAAACATTAATTGGTTATGTAATCCTTCTCATGTGACCGCACAAAACAGCTTTTCATACCCGGTCGTTTCTACACAAACGACGGGGTATTAAGAAGTGCGGTTTTGTATGCAATGTACACGTAATGCAGGCTGCTGTAAAAGCTGACACAGTTCCAGTCAATACATTTTAACAGGGCAGGTAACAACAAAACATTCATTGGTGATGCAATACTTATCATCTTCGGAAATTATCACTGTAAACCTGCAATCGAGAGCATCAGACTTTCCATTCATTGACTGCTTCTCATACACTACCGTTAGCACAAGGATTCCTAACAAAGCTAACTCTATCCACCTTGTCCCCCATCCTTGAGTACAGTGCTTCATATATATGTATAAGGCGGAAAGTAGCTATTTTGTATATACCATCACTTGGAGTGGGTATAATATAAAAAGATATAAGTAAGAGGTGTGTTCCAATCATATACCACAACCTGGCCCAACAAAACATATATAATTACAAGTGTTTTACACTTCCAAAGACTAATGTCACTGAACCTGTCATTAGGTTTGTTTTCTTTGCCTGGATCGGCCCCTACCAATCATGATTCTGAGGTTTTGGGCTCCTCAGAACTGGAGCGGTTTTAAAAGTGTGACACTTGACTGTGAATACATTTGATGGGATCTCACAATTATCAACCCGGATGGGTTTAGGGTATCATGTGGGCAAGTATGTATTAACCATACCTCCACCATACAGGTGGATTAATATTTGACAGCGTTGCAGATACAGTGTTCCTCGCCCACACACAAAAGACTCCTCAGTTACCATGTGCCCTCCAATACAATTATACTAATGGTAATGTCTATCATTCTAGTATCATACTTAAAGTATAACTTACGTCTATACTTATGTCCCAACGCTACGGACAATATTCATATTAACTTACAAATCTGATGTAAAGCAGCATCAAATCATACCACAACAAAGGCATTTATGATCAGAATCATATATTAATTAACAATAAACTGGATTATCCCACAATAACAACGCTTAAAATTGGGTTGCAATCACAAAACAAACACAGCCCGCACCAATACAATCTCAACAATCTAATAATGAAACTTAAGTTATGCAATACTCATCGTCTTCCGACAATATTCATGTAAACTACAATTGAAAGCAATAGGCCTTCCATTATTAGACTGTTTCTCTAACTCTATCAATAGCACAAGAATTTCTAACAAAGCTTCCTGTATCCACCCTGTGCCACATCCTTGAGTACAACATATACACCTCAATGCTACATATCCACAGATTAAGCAAAGCAAAAGTTGGCCATTTTGTATGTACCATCACTAGGAACGGGCACAGATAAAGAGACATAAACAAGATGTATCTCAACCTTACACCACAAGCTGACCCAACTCAACATACACAGTTACATGTGCATCACACCTTCAAAGACTAATGCTGCCCAGCCTTCCACTAGGGCTGATTTCTTACCCAGGGCAGACTCCTGTCAATTATGATTCTGAGCTTTCGAGCTCCTCTTCTCTATAGCGGAGTGTTTTTAAAAGTGAGATGCTTGACTGTGTATACAGCTGAGTGGTTCCGATAGTTATCAACCCGAACGGCTTTATGGCTTTATGTCGGCAAGCAGGTATTACCATACCACCAACATATAGGTTCTATTGGAAGACTGATAAATGGCAGAGTACCAGACATAGTGTCCCCTGCCCCCGCACAGAAAACTCAGAGAGCCTGTTCCCTCCAATACAATGATACAAATAGTACTATGTATAATTCCACACATTTAAAGCATATCTTATACCCACACGGAACCCTTACACTCTTATGTGTAAACAAGGGGCACCAATAGAGTAAGTCGTAACCAAACGGTTACTACAAATTGGCTGCCTTTTAGCATGCCACATGGCTAACCCTATCCATCTTATGACTCATCCTTAAGTATAACATATACTCCTCAACACTACATACCTACAGATAAAGCAGAGTGTAGCTCCTTTGTACATACTACATATTATCACTAGGAACAGGCATAATATGAGGAGACATAGGCAATGTGTATCTCAACCATACACCACAAGCTGTCCCAACTCAACACACATAATTAATGGTGATTTACGCCTTCAAATACTAATGGCATTAAGCTTTCCACTAACTTTGGTTTCTTAGCCTGTTCTGGCCCTTACCAATCATGGTATTTTCTTTGATTTACTGCAGGGAGAGGAAATTCACCCTTCAGTGACAATTATTGGACCATGTACACCTGTTTGCCAAGTTTTGTGACAATCCAACTATCCATGCACGACAGATGCAGAATAAACATCAGCTTCAGGTGTTTTTTACATAACGGGCCCCATCTTGGATTTGGCAGCCATTTTGAATTTGGAAAAAATGCCACCCTATGTTTTTTCCCTTTAGAATACATATAACAGAATCAAGTGACAGTTTGCTTTTAACAAACATTTTACATGAATGTGCTTGAAATGACATAGCACCCTACACTATTGGGGGCATAGTAACTTTAAAGCAGTCTTCTTTCTGGATCATGGCACCTGAGAGTGGCTGAAGAGTCTATTTCCATGTTCTCCTGCCATACATGATCATCCTGACATTGGCTAATGCTTATGTAATTGGTATGTTGCTCCAAATCAGTCTGTTAATCAATGAACAGTGGAAAACAAATTGAAAGTCAAGGGCTTTAAATGACACGTTTGTTTGATGCATGCAGATTATTATTTGCAATCTTGTGCTTCTGCTACAGTCTTCATGCTATTTTGTTAAATGTAGTCAAATCTTGAATAACTTAGATGCTATATTTGCAAATTTATGTGCAATAACACTGCATTGGAAAAATCATGCATGCCATTCTGCACTCTGACATTATTTATACTGAAAATTCCTCAATATGGAATGTCAGCCTTTCTAAAACCACTGGGACTAGGGCTAAACAATTACCAATTATTAACAAGTTAACCATATATTTTTAGCCATATAGACTGAAACTTCAAATTTTGTATCCATTAAAAGTTACAAAAATCCAGCAAGGGGATCACAGATCCAGAAGTCGAGTTTTTACATTAAATTCTGAAAAAATAAGCTATTTGTAGCAACAGTGACCTTGACCTTGGGGCGCGAGACTCTGAAATCGATAGGTGTCTTCCTTTCCTATAGGGTAACCTCTGGTGTAAGTTTGGTAAAGGTGCGTCAAATAGAACTAAAGTTATTGCCCCGAAACCAATTTGTCACAAAATATTCTATTAAAAGTAACAGTGACCTTGACCTTGGGGCCTCAGACTCCGAAAGCAATAGGTGTCTTCCCTTCCTATAGGGTAACCTGTGGTATAAGTTTGGTGAAGATACATGGAACAGAACTAAAGTTATTGCCCGGAAACCAATTTGTCACAAAATATTCTATTTATAGTAACAGTGACCTTGACCTTGGAGTCCCAGACTCCGAAATCAATTGGTGGCTTCCCTTCCCCTAGGGTAACCTCTGGTATAAGTTTGGTAAATGTGCGTCAAATAGAGCTAAAGTTATTGCCTGGAAACCAATTTGTCACAAAATATTCTATTTATAGTAACAGTGACCTTGACCTTGGAGTTGCAGCCTCCGAAATCGATAGGTGTCTTCCCTTCCTCTAGGGTAACCTGTGGTATAAGTTTGGTTAAAGTTATTGCCCGGAAACCAATTTGTCACAAAATATTCTATTTATAGTAAGAGAGACCTTGACCTTGGAGTCCCAGACTCCAAAATCAATAGGTGTCTTCCCTTCCTATAGGGTAATCTCTGGTATAAGTTTGGTAAAGGTGCATCAAATAGAACTAAAGTTATTGCCCCGAAACCAATTTGTCATAAAATATTCTATTTATAGTAACAGTGACCTTGACCTTGGAGTCCCAGACTCCAAAATCAATAGGTGTCTTCCCTTCCTGTAGGGTAACCTCTGGTATAAGTTTGGTAAAGGTGCATCGAACAGAACTAAAGTTATTGCCCAGAAACCAATTTCTCACAAAATATTCTATTTATAGTAACAGTGACCTTGTCCTTGGGGCATGAGACTCTGTAAGCGATAGGTGTCTTCCTTTCCTATAGGGTAACCTCTGGTATAAATTTGGTAAAGGTGCATCAAATAGAACTAAAGTTATTGCACGGAAACCAACTGTTTACGCCCGCTGCCATCTGCCTGCCCATCATTTCATCAAACTATAAGTCGAGTTTGATTTCGTCAAAACTCGACTAATAAAACACTAATTTTTGAGTGATTTGTGGCATATATTAACAGCATGTGTTTATGACATGGTACAAAGGCATGATGTGTACTGTGTATTTCCTGGTTTCTGATTCAACCATGGTGAAGAGCATTTTTCGTCAACTTTTAAATGCTTAATCACAAAATACTTGAAGATAAGTCTGATATTGTACCTTTCATCTGATATTCTTTTATGTAGATTTTCTATTTCTAGCTTCATATTTTCAATAGTCTCCAAATTACTCTGATTCTGCATATCTGCACAATTTATTTCAGTCTGAAAAATCAAAATAATGGAGATTTCATTCTATCAGCCACAATGACCTCAAGTGTAAATTATTAGATGACTGTTTGACGCAAAAACATTTTTCAATTTATAGAATTACAAAGAATCACATCCAACAAATTATTAGAATAAACTAGCGGCATGCATGAGAGATGGTGACCACACTGGTTTGTGAACTCGATCTAAATATTATTTTGAATGAGTTATCCCATCAACAAACTCAAAATTTATGAAGATGAACTAATTAAGGACCACAACTCTTTTAACTCTTTCACTGCTGAACGGCACTAAAGTCGAATTACCCAATCGCTGCCGATCGCGACTGAAGTCAAAATTTGAAACCCGATAGAAGTACAACTGCTACTCTCTTATTTTTTGTTAGTTACGATATCGTGGTGTTCTATTTATGTTCAGTGTCAAAGGTCAAGTACAATTTTGTGCCATAACTGCCTACAAGTGGAATACAGCTTGGATCAAGACACATGTTCCGTTTGTTTTGGCACGTCTTTCAGACAAAATGTCTGCATGGAATTCTACATGGAAATGTTTCAAGAAAAGTGAGGTTAAAGAGAGTAGTTATAGAGAGTATTTTTAAAGACTCAGATAGCAAATGTGATTCTGAAACTGAAGATGGGGAATATCTCAATGATACAGCCTGAGATATGGACATATGTACCTCTCAAGGCCAAGATATGGACATATTAAACTCTCAAGGCAAAGATTTGGATCAAAATGGTGGTGCTGTCAGAAATTCTGCAGGATTCGAGGCAGAAGAGCTGTCAGAGTCAGCAACTAACCTAATTAGTTTTGACTGGCAAATATATGGTTTAGAAGATCTGTTTGATCCATGCTGGATTCAGCCATACTGACCAGGACAAGGCATCTTGGTCTTCTAAATGCCCCTCCCTTCAAATCAGGGAGGAATATCTGTAATATTTTTTTTCAAATATGCTGATCAATTTGTACTATAACCACAATAGCAGTACAACATGTAGTATAAAAGTCCATTATTTGGCTACAAATAGATTGACTCCATCACACAAAAACACAAGAATATGGTGATATTTCCTTACTTTGGTGTGGTGGCCATCTTGGTTGCCATGGTCACATGACGTTATATGACCGCGTTTCATATGCAATTCAACGTCCAGACCTATACCTACCAGCATACCAAGTTTCAGCAAAATATTCCTCTAAACAAAAAAGTTATTCCCATATATCCAAACTATATGTATTATGACTGTGTAATTTCACTGGGTGCATGGCAGTGCCATGTACTGCTGTAGGGCAGTGGAAGAGTTAAAAGAAAACCAGCGCACACTGGTTTTTGAAAACAATCAAGATATGTTTGGTGAAGCCTCATATACCAAACATCAATAAAATTGGTTACATTTGTTATAGTTATAGCGCTAACAAACTCAAAATTCCTAAAAATCAACTATTTAAGGGCCATAACTCTAACAAGTCAAACCACACTGTTTTTTTAACTTAAGATATTGTTGTGAAAGACTTTTATACCAAATATGAAAAAATTTAAAGTAATTTATATTGTTTTTATACTTACCAATGGCCCAGACTTAGCCGGTGCTAACTCAAAATTATCTAGGGCCAAACACAAATTTTGCCCCCCAATCCCCCAAATTTGCATGCAAAACCAAAAATTAGAAGTCCTATCTGGCCCTTCATACATTTACTCTCCACTCATGCGCAGACGCCAGGAAGTCACCGGAACTGGCGCCAACATCATTCTTTGTAGAACAGAGTATTATATAATAATTCAGCGGGGAAGTATGAGTGCCCAATACTGCCCACTCATGGGAGGGCCATCTCTGTCTGGGCCATTGGTAAGTATAAAAAATATATAAATTACTTTAAATTTTTTCATATTTTTATACTATAAACCAATGGCCCAGACTTAGATGAATCGTAAAAAGGTGGAGGGCCTAGAACTTCCGAAATAGTTGATCAACATAGATCAAATCCTTCAATCCATGGTGAAGGAATTTAGAATAATTAGGATTTACATGTATGTCTCTATACCATAATAGAGGAGACATACCCTAATATGGATCTCAATTTATGTAAATCCTAAATCTGAGCATGAAACCATGCCAATTAGGATGTAACGAGTTCCCAATTTTTAAGGCTAGTCTGGACTAAGCCCCAAAAATTAGGATGGCATATTTGAGAATGAGAGAATATTGCCCTCAAACCTATGCCATACAATAAGACTACAGCTGTATGAAGAATATAATTACGGATAAAACAGCTTCCTTCATTGTTACATACCCATTAAGCCAGAGAAGGAGTGAATATGCCCCCCTCCCTTTTTTCAACATATCTTCAAAAGAAAGAGGAGAGAGCTCTGGAATCAATAAAAGCAGTACCAAAAAACAATATAAATAAATATCGATCAGGCATTCAGGAATTAATTCATGAATAATAAATGGTGCTTAACGCCACTTCACAAGCCAAGGCTATAGCGACGATTTTGGTAAATAATATTGTCCACTACAAAATATGCACTACAGACGGTGTACACAGGTTCGACAAAATCAGTGATATAAAATATAACATACACATATTAAAATGAGATACATTGAATAATCTCTGCAGAGAAAACACACTTCCAAGGTATTCCACAGGCAGCCTCTGTACAATAAAATCCAGTAACAACACTCTCCAACGTGTACTATCCGATATCTACAACCATAAACACTTGAGAATATGCGATTTAAGAACCGACAAAATAGAGACCAGGATCTAGAAATGGAAGTAGGTATGATTAACAGGCTCTGACACATATATATGAAATATATAATAATTTCAAGGTCCACCAAAGCGATAGCCTAATAATATATTGCGTGAGTGCATTAAAATCCAGCATGTAATCATCTAAATACCAATAACTGGTTATGCAGCCACCGTTGAACTCAAATAGTAGCAATTATGATGATTTTAATAAGCGCTTGTATATCAAAAGTCAACAAGTAATCACAGGAAACTAATGCAACAAAACTACGTATATGCCTATGAGGACGCCATCAAACATGACCCAAATGCATAGTATGTATGTATTAAGAAGATATATATACGAGACAGTGTGTGAGTCGGGGGGGGGGGGGGGGGGGATTCAAAATCATGTTGAAACCTCCTCACCCACATTACTTAATCATTGCTGTTCCAGTCAGCAAAAATATGGGAACCACAAAGGTGGAGAATGACGTGAAGAACAAAACTTCCCCTGAAGAAGAAGGCCCTCTTGTGGAAGAAGCTTCTGGAGAATGTTCAATAACAAGCACTTGAGAAAACTGATAGAAGGTTATTGTGATGACAGATATGTTATTAGTAGGAATCAAACTGAGGCTATTTAATTTTAACGTAATCTACTGAATCAAAGGAATTGGAGGATACGCGTATCCTACCATTCATTCCCATGAATACGGCCGAGCGTCAACTGCATGCGCTCAATTGTCTAACACTGGCGACACAAATGACGGAAACTATTGTTCCTGTGCATCGCAAACTTGACTATCCTGGAGCGATTCCACATGCATGTTCGCTAATAATGTAAATCCAATTATGTAGCGTAAACAATAAGACATCATTTCTTGATGAATATGTGATCTCCAGGAACCGAGGGTCCCAAGAACCCTGCATATCGAGTCTGTTGGACTCAGGGTTGTAACCCAATTTATGAACTCACATCTGTCATAATTGAGAAAAACGAATCTGGCAGCTGTAGCGGAACTCTTTAAGTTAACCACTGAAAATCTGCTCAAACTTGACCTTATGTTTACTAGATCCGATAAAACAATACAGGTCTTGAGCGAAAAGCATCTTCCCACTCCAGTTAAGAATAACGGGAGGGGACGTATGCATAAGCTATCCATCGGAATAACATTCGTAGCCACTCTGCACAACCCCATCCGACCCATAAAATCTTTCGCTGTTAATGTGTCTGATAGAAGACAAAAGCGAGCCAAACAACTGGCTAATACGCTCTGTGAAACAAGAGACGAACCAGCTTGTGGTGAATGAATTGTAGGATACGTGTATCCTATCATTCATCCCATGAGACAGTATCTAGTTCATTTTTCAAGTGATCTTAAGAACTATACTTGCCGCACAGTCAATCATTCGAACGCTCGCTTTTATCGACTGAATGATTACTATAAATAACCTTTTAGAGCCATGATAAGCACGTTATCCAGTTCCATTCAATTATTGGTCGGACAGAGCTCTTGAAGAGCCTCGAGCCACCGGCTTGGGGGTGTCTGATCAGTAATCTTGAACAGAACTAAACCTCCTATCTGAGTCGCTGTATTGACGATCCCTAAAGTAATTATAGAAGGGTTGACTATACCCTCGCTATGAGTGCTTTTTAGACGATCTGGGTCTGAGCAGAATATTGATGGTTTCTTTGTAGCTTAATCCTACATTAATGAAAGCTTATCGTCAAAGACTTAGCGTCTGGAAAACCAGAGTGACCCGTAGAGAGTTTTCCACCTTGTCATCTATTAAAGATGACGACGCAAGGCTTCGTCACATGAGAATAACTCCCACTGAACAACTGTTAAGACAGAGATATATGTGATAAATAGGCCTGGAAAGAATTTTTAAAGAGGTACAAACGGCCACAAAATTCCTTTCCTTATAGACGTTGAGTCACAGTTCTTAAAGGTGATCTACATAAGACAGTGAGTCTAAATTCGCTCTGAATAAGAAATTATCTTCTCAATTGTATCTGAGTGAACAACAAAATGACAAAGGTAAGGCCACAACTAAGACCTTAGCCTGCTCATTCAAATGCAGAGAAACTCTCAACACATCTTCCCCGACCATTATTTAAATGAATGTTGTTCAAAAAACGGTAAAAAATACAGAAGATGATGATAAGAAACCGTATTACTTCTTCCCACAGGAGGTTTGAATATGGCATTGTCTAAATAACTGAAGACCTGTGACACCCATGTAGACTTAACTGGAAAAGACATATCCTCCTCTTTGTCTGGATGAAGTCAGCATCTAACAACGCTAGCGGTTTCTCACAATTATTCGCAGCAGTCTGATTCACTGGAACAAGTTCAAGGTAGTGATAATAGATAGCATCCATATCATCCATGTGTTGTTCCGAAAGGGAATGTTAATCATCCTCCATATCCTTTTCATCATGCATCTAAATCAGTTTTAGAATCATGGTCAATGGCATCTGAACACACAGATGACTGGACTGACTGAGCACCATCCGACAGCTCAAGTTCTGAGACTGACATTGAGTGCTTCTGCATTTGCAGGAATACTGCGATGAGCTGCGCAATCTGTGACAGCAAGTCCGTTAAGGCCTGAGGAGCAGCGGTCATGTATTGCTTGTCCGCTGGCTGCTCCTGGGACAGTGTGTCTGAGATTGCTCTGAACTGCGGACGTCCCGATGAATGAGGCCTCGTCTCCTTGGCTACTAGATGGGTGCGACTTCCTTGACAAAGAGTGGACCTATTTGACGATGCAGACTAGATATCCAAAGTCACGTAGCCAAGGTGCGGTCGTGTGTGCTTAGTAGATGCTGAAGAAGCCGAATTGTAGCCGACCCTGGCTGTATATTAAACGGAGCATCCCAGACAATAGGTATGTACGTAAGCTCCGACTGAAACAAGTCCTTTCCAACAGCATCTGGCCCCAGATGTTGTTGTAAGAGAGAGGGGCCTCTCTCTTGCTCATGGTCCTGGCAGACCTAGCCGAGCATACCTCAGAACTTGCCGGCTTCTTCCTTTCCGTCGTAGCAGGGTGAGCATGTTTGGATTTTATAGTGCTCGCTGCAACCTTTTTTCTCACCTCGGCCGCTACGGACACACCCAGCATCACGTTACTCAAAACCTGAGTAATTGTTTCACCGGTTGAGCTAGCTGGCGACAAGGAAGTAAACGCTAAATGCTAAGGTCTAGTTCCTTGTCTAATATTAATGAGCACTTTTGCTGCTAGCTCTGATTTACTATGTAAATGCGACACATCCGGTGTCACGATCCTCATATTCAAGAGTAACCACTTCACCGGCGACAGGGAACTGAAACCACGAGCCATGTTTTATAACCCTGTGCAATATTGAGAGCACTTTAGCCGTTAGGTAGAGGAAGCCGTAAGACTAGCTGACCCAGGCTGCCTATTAGACAAAACATCCCGGACAGGAGGCAAGAACGTAAGCTCAGACTGACACAAGTTCCTACCAACAACATCTGGCCCCAGATGATGTTGTAAGAGAGAGGCCTCTCTCTTGCTCACAGTCCTGGCAGACCTGGCCGAGCGTACCTCAGAACTTGCCGGCTTCCTCCTTCTGTCGTCGCAGGGTGATTGTATATTAAAGTGCTTGCTCCACCCTTTTTCGTCTCCAAGACCAGAACGGACACACCTGGCGTCACAGTCCTCAGAGGCCTGAGTAACCGCTTCACCGGTCAGGCTAGCTGGTGACAGGGAACTAAAACCATGCGCCATGGTTTTTAGCCCTGTCTAAATGCGACTTTTTTGTGCGGTCGCGTGTGCTTTTTAGATGTAGAGGAAGCCGTAAGACTAGCCGACCCCGGCAGCCTATTAGAAGGAGCGTCCCGGACAGGAGGCATGGACATAAGCTCCGACTGACTCAAGTTCCTACCAACAATCTCTGACTCCAGATGTTGTTGTAAGAGAGAGGGGCCTCTCTCTTGCTCACGGTCATGGCAGACCTGGCTGATCATACCTCAGAACTTGCCAGCTTCCTTCTTTCCGTCGTCGCAGGGTGAGCATGTTTGGATTTTATAGTGCTCGCTACACCCTTTTTTCTCTCCTTGACCTCCACGGACATATCCGGCATCACGTTACTCAAATCCTGAGTAATCGCTCCATCGGTCGAGCTAGCTGGCGACAAGGAAGTAAACCTTAAATGCCAAGGCCTAGTTCCTTGTCTAACATTATTGAGCACTTTTGCCACTAGCTCTAATTGTATATCTTATTGCGACGACAGAAGCACACTCTCTGACGGCGTCACGTAACCTCACCATGTTCTTGTTCCTCTGTAAATAGAAACTAAACAAGAGGCCCCAAGGGGCCTTAATCGCTCACCAGCCAAAGTGGTTCAAAGAAGTATTTGGGGTCACATTCAGTTAGACATGGTTCATCAACACTACAAAGGAATGAAGTCATGAGAGGCAAATTTTATGGAAAAACACTAAGGAATGGAGTTGAACAAACCTGAAATTAACCTCCCCCCTCTCCCCACCCCTGCTCATAGAGCCCAAATATTAAGCCAAGCCCTCAAATTGAACGAACTTGAATCTGATCCCCCTCAGGATGTCATATACCAAATAGGAAAGAATTCTGACTGGTGGATGTGAAGAAGGTTTTTAAAGAAATCACCTCACATTGCACTAAGTTAAACTTTGGGCTCAAATAGGGAGCAAAAATATTAACCAAGGGTTCAGCTTTGAACAAACTTGAATCTGACCTACCTAGAGATGTTGTATACCAAATATGAAAGGATTCTGATTGGTGGATCTGAAGAAGAAGATTTTAAAAGAAATTCCCTCATATTACACTTAGTTAAAATTCAGGCTCCTCCTATATAGGTAGTCCAAATTAATAACCCTGGGACCAGGTTTGAATAAACTTGAGTCTTACCCTCCAAGAGATGTTGTATACCAAATATGAAAGGATTCTGACTGGTGGATCTGAAGAAGATTTTTAAAGAAATGTTCTTATATTGTACTAAGTTAAAATTCTGGCTCCCATAGGGAGCCCAAATATCAACCAACCCATGGACTAGGATTGAACAAATTTGAATCTAACCCTCCTAAAGATGTTCTATACCAAATATGAAAGCATTCTGACTACACAGTCTGAGGAAGATTTCAAAAACAAGTCGGAACAGGACCCAAAATTTTCAGGTTATAAATTTTTTTTTCCCATCTCAAAATTGAAAACGCATAAAAATTCCCCCAAAATGTCCAAATTGTGGACCAAAATTTCAGAATCCAAACCTGACCCCCAATTTTTTTTTTCATCTCAAAATTGAACAAAACGCATAAAAAAATTTAAAAAATTTCCAAATTTTCGTCTGAACCTGACCCAACATTTTCAGGCCAAATTTTTTTTTTTTTCGTCTCAAAATTGAACAAAAAACGCATACATTTTTTTTTCTTTTAAATTCTGAATTTTGGTCCAAAATTTTGTAAGCGGGTCCAAAATTTTGTAAGCGGACCCAAAATTTTCAGACTAAAAATGTGGGGTTTTTTTGGTTTCAAAATTGAACAAAATGCATAAAAAATTCAAAACAAATTTTTTTTCTCAAATTTTGATCAAAAGTCCAAACCAGACTCAAAATTTTCAACCCAGGGACACAATTTGAACAAACTTGAATCTGACCCCTCCTAGAGATGTTGCATACCAAATGTTAAAGGATTCTAACTGGTGGATCTGAAGAAAAAGATTTTTAAAGAAATTTTCTCATATTGCACTAAGTTAAAATTCAGGCTCCCATTGGGAACCCAAATATTAACTGAGAAACTCGATTTGAACAAACTTGAATCTGCCCCCCCCCCACCCCCCCCCCCTCCTCCTCTCCTAGAGATGATGTATACCAAATATGAGAGGATTTGACTGGTGAATCTGAATAAGATTTTTAAAGAATATTCCACGCATTGCACAAAGTTAAAATTTGGGCTCCCATAAGGAGCCCAAATATAAACTCAGTGACTCGATTTGAACAAACTTGAATCTGACTCCCCTATAGATGTTGTATACCAAACATGAAAGGATTCAGAGTGGTCGATCTAAAAAAGAAGATTTTTAAAGAAATTTCCTCAAATTGCACCAAGTTAAACTTTGGGCTCCAATAGAGAGCCCAAATACTAACACAAGGACCCGATTTGAACAAATTCGAATTTGACCTCCCTAGAGATGTTGTATACCAAATATGAAGGCCTTCTGCCTGGTGGATCTGAAGAAGAAGATTGTTAAAGAAATTTTCTTATATTGCACTAAGTTAAAATTCAGGCTCCCATAGGGAACCCAAATATTTACTGAGAAACTTGATTTGAACAACATTAATCTGGCCCCCCTAGAGATGATGTATACCAAATATGAGAGAATTCTGACTGGTGAATCTTAAGAAGAAAATTTTTAAAGAATATTCCACGTATTGCACAAAGTTAACATTTGGGCTCCCATAGAGAGCCCAAATATTAACCCCGTGACTCAATTTGAACAAACTTGAATCTGACCTCCCTATAGATGTTGTATACCAAATATGAAAAGGTTCTGAGCAGCTGATCTGAAGAAGATTTTTAAAGAAATTTTCTCAAACTGCACCAAGTTAAACTTTGGGCTCAAACAGAGATCCCAAATACTAATTCAGGGACCCAATTTAAACAAACTTGAATCTGACCCCTCTAGAGATGTTGTATACCAAATATGAAAGCATTTTGACCGGTGGATCTGAAGAAGAAGATTTTTAAAGAAATTTCCTCAAATTGCACCAAGTTAAACTTTGGGCCCCAATAGAGAGCCCAAATCTTAACCCAGGGACTCAATTTGAACAAACTTGAATCTGGCCAACCCCCCCCCCCCCTGCACCCGCCCGCCCCCCTCCCCAGAGATGTTGTATAACAAATATGAAAAGATTCTGACTGGTGGATCTGAAGAAGATTTTTTTAAATTTTTTAAAAAATTTATGGGTGCTATCAGAGTTATGTCCCTTCCGGTGCCCCCCTGTGGGCACAACAAGTTTATTTGTACAAACTTGAATTGACATATGACAAGGAACATGCACATAAAATTTGTTTCAATTTGATTGAGTAGTTTGTGAGGAGAAGTTGATAACGTAAAGTTCCCGCCGGACAACAAACGATGACGGACAGCAAGTGATAAGTTAAGCTCCCTTCGGTGAGCTAAAAACTAGAGTGACTTTTTGGCGAGAGGACCAGGGCAACACGGCCCGAAGTCAGTAACAGAATTAAAACTATCCGATGTAAAGCAAGATCTTCAGCAGTAGAAAAAAAGATGCATCGGATGTATGATGCATGACCAAAATGCCTAAACCAGACATGTTAACCTCCAGAATAATTTTTCAGGGAACCTGAGAATGATTTTCAGGGAAATGGGATGGATTTCAGGGAAAAGTCAGCACGGGGACAAAATAAAAGAAAAAACTTGTGAATTTTCAGCTCATGGACCACTATTAACACAAGGTTATATCCTGAACTAGTTGTCAACTATGCATTTATGCTATGTTAAAAAATCATAAAATAACTTGACAGCCCCCGCCCCCTCTTCTTTGTGAGCCCCCCTCCCCACCAACACCCATCCACACTGTCCCACAGAGAACCTCCACCTGTGGTTTATTCTTATCAAAGTCTACTTAGCTAATAATTTCCCAAGTCTGGAAAAGTTAACAGGAAAAGATGTCCTAATGTTCAGTGACTTCAAGAACATTAGTACTTAGAAAGTATATTTATCAAACCTCATGCATGTGGGATGTTTTTGCCTTACACACAACTTTTCTTTTCATCACTGAAACATTTTTTTTTAATCCATTCAAAATTTTCTGGGTACAGATGGCCAACAGTTAACAGTTCTGTAGTCAGCACAACAGAATAAATGTAGTGTTAGAAAATAAGTCCATTGTGTTTAAATGTGCAGTCATAATTTTTCGGCATCCTAAGCGACTTTAACCTACTTTTAATCTGTGCTAAATAGTTGTTGTTTACGTTTTGATTTTGAAAAAGGGATGAGAATTAAAGCTATTCTATGAAGGAATAAATAAATATATATTATTTAATTCCTTTTCATATATTTTAATTTCCAAAAACTGCATTTAAATGAAGGTGGAGTTTTCAATTTTTTTAAAGTAAGTCACCTATTTTCACTTCAACACTCGCACATTGATCATGAATCTCCAAAGAAAAAACCCAGAAATAAACATGAACACAGTTGAAATATATATCATAAAATATCCTTTTCTTAAATAAATTTAACTTAAATCTATATTTTACTGCTTCAGGAGTTTTTACCAGAGTTTGAAATGCATGTGATTTGACTCCGAACATTTTTCATAAGTTACAACGGGAACAAAATATTTGACAGTTGTTTTCCAGGATTTTTGGTCCAAAACTGATTCCCATCCAGGAGGCCGGGAACTACACTGAAATTCTGGGATTTTCCCGGGCATTCCGGGAGAGTTAACATGCCTGGCTTAAACACCCCTAGGGTGAGAATGTAACCATGGGGATGTACAGAATAAACCTTCTGTATAATATGTTGAACTCCCAAGAAATTTTATAAAAAAAAATTTCAATAAAACAAGCCAAAAAGCTTGGAAGTTTAACTTGGGGGTTCAAGGAAGGATAGGGAAGGAATACTTAACAAACCGTGGAAAATCATTAATAATAATGATGACGTCAGGCCCATGTTCCTGAAATTGGGAAACATGAAACAATTTTTTAAAAATATAATAAAGTTACAGTCCTGAACGTTTCAAACCACCGTTTCTTCCTTCCTTCATGCAGTTGTGTCCTTGGATCCACCAAATTAACCATTGACTTGTGTCTGGCATCATTAAAACTGAGATTTAAATAGCGCAGAAGTCAATTTGTTGTTAACTGACTGAAGGCCAAAAAAAGAATGTTTGCGCCAGTTTCGGTGACATCCTGGCGTCTGCACGTGCATGGAGAGTAAATGTACAGAGGGCCAAATAGGACTTCTAATTTTCGGTTTTGCATGCAAATTTGGGGGATTGGGGAGCAAAATTTGTGTTTGGCCCTAGATAATTTTGAGTTAGCACCAGCTAAGTCTGGGCCATTGGTTTATAGTATAAAAATATCAATGATTTGTTAACATTTGTTCAAGTTATCACACTAATGAGCTCAAAATTACTAAAAATTAACTAATTAAAGGTCATAACTCTACAACAAAAAATCAGACGTCACTGGTTTCTGAACTCAAGATATTGTGAAAGACTCTTACTAGTATACCAAACATCAATTGAGTCAGTTGATTTTTGTTTGAAAATTAAATAATTACTAGTCATGAGTCTGCTAAGAAAAATAATAGATCATTCTGGGGTTTTTATTGACTCAATCCAGATATTGTTGTGAAAGCCTCATATACATGTACCATGTATCAATAAAATTAGTTCACACTGTTTGAGTTGTCAAACGAACAAGATCGAAAACTCATGAAAATTAACTAATTTAAGGGCTATAACTCTGCTAACAAAAGTCAGTATGCTCTGGTTTTTTAATTCAATCAAGATATTGTTGTGTAAGACTCGTATATCAATCAAATCAGCTGATGTTTCTTCAAGTAACTGCACAAACAGATTAAAAATTCATGGAAAATTGGGTAATTATGGCCAATAACTATGCTGAGGGAAGACACAATCCTAATCATCAATGCTTTATAGGCAAACTCTGTATGAGTTAGCATTTCAAACCTAAAAGGAAACTAAAGTTATTGCATGAAAACCAAAAATGCATTTATAGTAAAACTATCGTGACCTTTGACCTACTGGCCCTAAACAGAATCGCAATCATTGACACCTAAAAGGCACTCTGTGTATGAAGATATTGTTTCCAATGCAAAAGAAAGCTAAAGTTATTGTACAGAAAATAACGTGTGGTTTTGTTAAAGTGTGGTTATGTTAACAGTTACCTTGATCATTGACCTATTGGCCCAAATGCAGCCCCAATCATTGACAGCTTATAGGCAGTTTATGTACATATAAATTTATAGTTGCAAGCATAAAAAGAAAACAAAGTTGTTGCACAGAAACCCAAAATCCATTTCTGGTAACCTTGACCTTGACCTTAGACTTATTCATACCAGAACACAATCTGTGTTACAGTTTTTTAAAGTTATAGTTTTCAGGTACAACTGGAAACTAAATTTACGGTATGGAAACCAAAATTTTGTAGTAACAGTGACTTTGACCTCGGATACAATCCCAATCACTGACACCTTATATGCAATTGGTGTATGAAGTTATAGTTTCATATGTAGAAGGAAACTATAAAGTTCTTGCATGGAAACCACAAATCTATTTTTTAAAACAGTGACCTTGACCTTTGACCTATGGACCTCAAACACAATCCCAATCAATGACACTTATAGGTAATTATACCCTCCAACAAAGTTGGGTACATTAAAGATTTTTAAACTTCCAATGATTCATAAGAGCTATCCTTTTGAAATTTTTAAAATATATTCTTGAAAAAGCAAATAAAAAATGTGTTGCCATTCTCAAGGTTTATGGCGAAACTGACCTGTGATATCATAAAAGTAAAGTTTTACAAAAAAAAGAGTTTGTCACATTTTCATGAAATTTCAGCATGTTGTAGAGATCCAAAAATAGAAACCCCAGGTATTTTTTTTATTTAATATCATTTTCGATGTTTTTATGTCATTTTATTTTTTCATTCTGACCTCCCATTTTGTGACGAGTCAAACTCTACAACTGCAAAACTCCTGGTGGACAAAAATTACATACAGGTAAATGAATAGTTGAAGTGGTTGGTTCGCACTTTTTCTTCAGACTGTCCAAAAATATTTAATGCAAAAGGTCATTTTCAAAGTTTTTACAGGATTTTATGTTTCACATCTACCCATCCATTTTGTGAGCACAGAAACCCTACATATTTGCAAGAAATTCCAAGAAAAATAGTTCAGTTGAAGTGGTCCACTGTCATATTTTTATTTAGATTGTCAGAAAAAAATTAACATTGCTATAGTAATTCAGTCTGAAGGTAGGATGTCATAAAATAAATGTAAAATTTCAAGTCATAAAGTTGAAATCATGTGAACTTCTTGTTCATTTTAGTTCAAATGACATTTTACTACTCATCATTCCAAGAACAAAGCTGTAAACAGGCGACATGACATAAATACCATCAGGCGTTTTACTTCTTCTTTTATGCTATTTTACACAGATTTCATTGAAAAGGTGAATTCTGTAACAGGCTCATCACTGTAGTTACAAGAGACATTGCTTTGAAACTTCACATTCCTTTTTCTTGTCATTTGAAATTGTCAACAGCATCTTTACATTTTTAGGCTTTTCCCTCTGGAAAAGACTATTGTTTTTCTACGGATTATTATTTTTTTTTTTTTTTAGGCTTTTCCCTCTGGAAAAGACTATTGTTTTTCTACGGATTATTATTTTTTTTTTGGGGTTTTTTTTTTTTTTTTTTCCACACATTTTGTCCGTACGATTCAGAAGCCATTTTCGAACCGATTTTCACAAAATTTTGCACACACATAGAGGGGCACAAAATCTAAAAATGTACCGAAGCGGATTTTTCGATTTAACCCTTATTTTGTCAGAATTGGCAAAAAACTGTCAAAATTGGGGTTTATCGGCACTTTCTCGAAACACGTCTTGTAGATTTTTTTTAAACATTCATCATTGCTAGACCTGCCTGTGATACGACCTTTGATACACACGACATATCAGGCGATGCATATGGTAACCCTCCACAGGCTGCCAAACATCGAAATTTTGATGAAATGGGCTGTTTTCGGGCCCCCACAGCACCCAAATGAAACACGATAGATACACATAACTGCTTTTATTGGAAGTGGAATTCACCGAGAATCATTTTTGTAAGTAATAAGGGTGTTCACAAAACCAAGCGTTAACCCGTTTTGGGCTGGTTAAACAGCAATACCCCCAAAAAGCTCAAAACTTCATGTTTTCCGTGGATTTCTCTAGACGAGTCTTGTAGATTTTCAGGAAATATTTGTCACTCCCAGGTCTTGGTGTGACATTACAAGTTGCATGGACAAAATATTCCGGTCAGCATTAGTTAACCCTCCCCGAGCTGCTAAACGTAAAAATTGTGATAAAATGGGCGTTTTTTGGACACCAACAGCACCCAAACGGTGTACCACAGAGAAAGTGGCCTTCATTTATCGGATGCAAAATTGATCGGAAAATATTTTTGAAAGTGGTAAGGGTATTCAAAATTCGACGTCTTAACCCATTTTCGGCTGGTTAAAGAGAGATACCCATTAAAACCTTAAAATACCCTCTTTCTGTGGATTTCTCTAAAAACATCTCGTAGGTTTTCAAGAAAAAATCGGCTATTTGCAGGTCTTGGTGTGACATTACAAGTTGCATGGACATTTTTGTAAGTAGTAAGGGTATTCAAAGGTCGAAGTCTTAACCCATTTTGGGTAGGCTAAGAGAGATATCTCTTAAAAGCTTTAAATTCCCATTTTATGTGAATTTCCCTAACAGTAACTTGTAGGGTTTCAAGAAAAATTAACTATTCGTAGGTCTTTATGTGACATTACAAGTTGTAGGGACAAAATACTCCGGTGAGCGTTTATTAACCATCTACAAGCTGCCAAGTATTGAAATTTTGTTGACATGGGCTGTTTTCGGACACGTACAGCACCCAATGTATACACTAGAGATAAACATAATCACCTTTGTTGGAAGTGGAATTCACAGAGGACCATTTTTGTAAGTAATAAGGGTATTCAAAAAACCAAGCGTTAACCCCTGTTGGGGAGGTTAACAGGGATACCCATCGAAAGCTTAAAAATCGTTTTCCCTGGATTTCTTTACAAACATCTTGTAGGGTTTTCAAGAGAAAATGGCCGTTGATAGGTCTTGGTATCACATTACCAGTTGCATAGATAAATTATTCTGGTAACGTATTTGTTAACTCTCCATGGGCTGCTAAATGTAAAAAAATTTGAAGAAATAGTCTGTTTTTGGACACTAACAACATCAAATGGAAATGCCACAGAGAAACGTAACTTCTTTTACTGGACGCAAAACTGATAGAGAAACATTTTTGTAAGTAGTAAGGATATTCAAAAATCGAGGTCTTAACCCATTGTCGACTGGTTAAGGAGATATACCCCTCAAAAGCTTAAAATTCCCGTTTTCTGTGGATTTCTCCAAAAAATCTAGCACGTTTTAAAGAAAAATTGACCATTTGCAGGTCCTTGAGTGACATTACAAGCTGCATGGACAAAATATTCCAGTAAGCAATTATTAACCCTCCAGAGCCTGGAAAGTATAGACATTTTGAGAAAATGGGCTGTTTTGGGGCACCCATAACACCCAATGTGTACCTGCGTGATAAGTTAACCTTCCTTATTGGAAATGAAATTCACTGAGGATCATTTTTGTAAGTAATGAAGGTATTCACAAAACCAAGCATTAATCCGTTTTGGGCTGGTTACAGAGCGATACCCCTCAAAAGGTTAAAAATTCATATTTTCCGAGGATTTCTCTAAAAGCCTCTCGTAGGTTTTCAAGACAAATATTGGCCATTCTCATTTGAGACTACTATACTCACCTTGTATGAACTCAAAAGTAAGTGTATATTTATTTATTATCAAGAATAACCGCCCATAAGTTCCACTCTCACCGTGTTCCGCTTCATCGGTCGCCAGCGGTCGATTTATCCAGACAAAATTACCAAGGTTACCACCTCCCCCCCGCCTCTTTTTCCAACCAAACACACATTGAAAGGTACGCCTCACCTCGTATTCCACACTGCCCTGCATGATATCATTTATTATTTATTTATTGGTGTTTAAGGGCAAATATACTTATGCACAATGGCTAATCTACGGGTGGAGGAAGCCGCAGTACCTGGAGAGAACCACCGAGCAACGACGAGCAGCTGCCAGCTTCCCAACATCGTAACTCCGAACTGCAGCACAGGCAGGGTTAGATTGGTTGAAGACATGTGTACCGTCGACGTGCAGTACGCCTTAGTACATGGCGGCATCGTGCCCCCATATGGAGAATCAGAGTTAAGTGCCTTGCCCAAGGACACAGCATGCAGTCCTGGGAATTAAGAAAATATTGCGACGGCACACAACTGCCGCCGTAAAAAATTCTGCGACGGCAAATTTTTATCAGCGACGGCACTTTTCAATTGACTTGTTTTGATGACACAAAGTGAATAATAATCGTTAATCAGAACAGCTGCATTCATGTAGACAATAGGTCATTGACGGGTGGTCAATTGGACATGCTGTAGTTCGATTAAGTGATCGATCGATTGATTGACTGGTTGTCCTGTTTAATTTTAAACGCCAGTACCTCACATCCATGCATCAGACAGCCTATCGGTTTTGACAGTAACTGTTGGAGACAGAAATATTTGCATTGCACCCAAACCTGTCATGAACCTGGGGCGAGTTAACTCGTACCCACTAAACACAACAAGAATTTTGGTCCAACTCACTCTTATTTTATATGAGCAATGCGTTTACTTTTTTATTGAACTGATTGATTGTTTTCCAATTCAGCTTCGTAAAGACTGTACAGTTCACACACGCCATACATGGAGAATGCTAATATTAAAATAGAACATGACCACGTGCTCCATTGTGTTTTACGTCAGTGACCAATAGAACTGCCGCGTCGTCCCAGTACACTAATTTAGCCTACGCCAGTTATGAATGAACAATTGAACATTCCCCCTATAGAAGTGACCTCTTTTGTATTGAATTCAATTCTTTGTGTTTTTTCTCATGATTGTGTGAACATGTCATTAAAGCGTTGTTCTAGTGAGTCGGATGTTTGTGTATTCATGGACGTTTTTAATATTACGATAAGTATATCTTACTGGCGCTACTTTTATAGAACGACGAATTTGATTGGTTGTGTTTATGAATGATGTGACGTCAAGGGGAATTGCCCAGGAATTCCAGTGGTATTTTAAACGTGTATTCAGTCAACAACGGGGTTCTTTCAAAGAGCACAACTAAATGACAAACAACTGGTTACGAACACTTTTTCAACAACATACATTTTGTACAATCTTTCTTTCAAATTAATAAATATTGGATATCTCCACAAATATTGATTTTATAGACCAGTTACGCCTATAAAACATATGTTATGTGGGGTTGGATGATCAATTCTGACGGACTTCAGGTGTTTGGGACACGTAAAAAATATTAGGGCGGACATTTGCGACGGCAAGAAAATGCTGCCGTCATGCTCCATGGGGGCGGCATTTGCGACGGCATTGCCGAATGCCATCGCTAATTCCCAGGACTGAGCATGGGAGTCTGAATTGATCGCTCAGACGGCCACCCATCCAATGATTAACCAGGCTCAACGTTGCTTAACTTCGGTGATCTGAAGAGAACCGGCTACCACAATGACACCGCTCCGCCACTGCATGATAAGAAAACAGTAAATAACGTTAGCTACAATGGGATCAGTTACTTATAATATCAAATAGTGTTGACGCTATAGCATTTCCCCGACAGTGGGTCCAGGTATATAATAGTCTGTAAAACGGGTATACACTGCCCCTCCTCCGCCCCAGAGTGGCGACGTGGCAGTATATATCCATCTTACTGACGCTATGTTGTGCCTAAGGAACCTTACAATAAAAGGTGGGGATCCCCAACATGGGAAGGGGGGGGGGGGGGGCAGGTATATTTACTACTCTGTTGGTTATCAAATGCAGTGGTGCATGGTGCCAACATTCCCCCGGCACTGGGGCCAGATATATACTAGTTTGTAAGACAGTTATACTCCCCTTCTCCATCCCAGGGTATATTTTATCTACACATATGTACAAACAACACTTCCTATTTTCGTATGTAATTATTGTAGTTTATAACTTCATGTTTGTCGTGGAATGTATGGATATCTTCATTGTAATAAATAAAACTAATCCTACGGGGAAAAACCATTAACAGACAGGTGATAGGTGAGCTCTGCAAGGTGTGAAAAAATGACATAATCATGCATAACAACTGTGGTCTAATAGGAGATAATTGATATAGGGACTATACATGACATGCTCAAGAATTTAAAGTTCACATTTTCTGTGGATATCTTCAACTGGTTCTTACAGATTTTTAAGAACAAATAAACCCGGGAGAAGAAGTATTCTCGCAAGCCTTCATTAACCCTCCACAAACCGTCAGCTATCGAAATTTTAGGTAAATTTGAGATACAATGGGCTATTTACATTAGACGCTGATTCTCAGACGCTGATATTAATATTAACCCTCTCCACAAACAAGGATGATTTAACCAAAACGTTCTTTTATCACACTGGGTCATTTGAGATTATTATACCCACTTTTCTCAAGACATCAATAAAAATACTTTAATGATACAATTAAAAACAATTCTTCAGACACTCCAGTGTCATAAAAAATCATGGATGTTTATTAACCCTCTCCAGACTGCCAAGCATCGTAATTTTGTTGAAATGGGCTGTTTTCAGACACGCGCAACACCCAACGTGTACCTGGGAATTACCCATAATCTCCTTTGTTGGAAGTAGAATTCACCGAGGACCATTTTTGTAAGTAATAAGTGTATTCAAAAAACCAAGCGTTAACCCCTTTTGTGGTTGTTAATAGTGATACCCATCAAAGGCTTAAAAATTTATGTTTTCCCTGGATTTCTTTACAAACATCTGGTAGCATTTTCAAGAGAAAATGGCCATTGATAGGTCCGATGATGGTGTCACATTACCAGGTGATTGGATAAATTATTCCGATAAGCATTTGTTAACCCTCCATGGGCTGCTAAATGTCAAAATTTTGAAAAAATAGTCTGTTTTTGAACAACAACAACATTAAAAGGGAATGCAACAGAGAACCTTAACTTCTTTTACCGGATGCAAAACTGACAGGGAAACATTTTTGTAAGTAGTAAATGGATTCAAAAATCGAGGTCTGAACCCATTTTTGACTGGTTAAGGAGATATACCCCTTAAAAGCTTAAAATTCCAGTTTTCTATGGATTTCTCAACAAAAAAAATTCAAGAACAATTGACCATTCGCAGGTCTTCGAGTGACATTACAAGCATGAACAAAATGTTTCAGTAAACATTTGTTAACCCTCCAGAGGCTGCCAAGCATAGAATATTTGGAGAAAATGGGTTGTTCTTGGGCAACCATAACACCAAATGTGTACCTACGAGATAAACATAACCTCCTTCATTGGAAGTGGAATTCACCGTCGATCATTTTTGTAAGTAATGAAGGTATTCACAAAACCAAGCATTAACCCTTTAGAGCTGGTTACAGGGAGATACCCCTCAAAAGGTTAAATATTTGTGTTATCTGAGGATTTCTTTAAAAACATGCCGCAGATTTTCAAGAAAAAATGGCCATTCTCTGATCTTAGTGTGACATTACAAGTTGCATGTACAAAATATTCCTGTAAGCATTTGTTAACCCTATGCAGGTTCTCAAACATCAAAATGTTGATAAAATGGGCTGTGTTTGCGTACACACAGCACCCAAAGTTGGGAGGAGAGATCAAAATAAGTGGAAGTAGAATTCACTGAGAATTATTTTTGGAAGTAATAAGAGTATTCAAAAAACAACACTTAACCTGTTTTGGGCTGGATAAACAATGATACCCATCAAAAGCTTAAAATTCATGTTCTCCCTGGATTTCTCTGAAAACATCTTGTAGATTTTAAAGAAAAAAATGGCCATTCACAGTTCTTGGTGTGACATTACAAGTTGCATGAATAAATATTCCTGTTAGCACTTGCTAACCCTCTACAAGCTGCCAGACATCAATATTTGGGATACATTTGAGATAAAATGAACCATTTTAAAATTGACACAGCACTCAGTGGGTATGTGTCAAACAAACATAACTCCTTTTGTCGGTCAATGACTTGTTGGAAGACGATATTGACATTAAACCAGTCCACCGGTAATGATGGTTTTTACCTCAACAATTTTTTATCAAACTCTGCCATTTGAGATTACTATCTTCACCTTTTTCATAACATCAATGAAGGGACTTCAGTGAGACAGTTAAAAACAACAAGACACTGTGGGGTCATGAAAAATCACGGAATCTCATCGGGAAAAGCCATGATTCTCCAGAATCATAAAGTCTAGTTTTTTTTTGTTTTTTTTTTTCCACACATTTTTGTCCGTACGATTCAGAAGCCATTTTCGAACCGATTTTCACACAATTTGGCACACGCATAGAGTGGCAAAAAATCTAAAAATGTACCAAAGCGGAATTTTCGATTTAACCCTTATTTCGCCAGAATTGGCAAAAAACTGCCAAAATTGGGGTTTATCGGCACTTTCTCGAAACATGTCTTTAGGATTTTTTTAAAACATTCATCATTTCTAGACCTGCCCATGACACGACCTTTGATACACACGACATATGTGGTAATATAACATATATGGTAACCCTCCACAGGCTGCCAAACATCGAAATTTTGATGAAATGGGCCGGTTTCAGGCCCCCAGAGCACCCAAATGATACAAGAGAGATAAACATAACTTCCTTTATTTGAAGTGGAATTCACCGGAGATCATTTTTGTAAGTAATAATGGTGTTCAAAAAACCAAGCATTAACCCGTTTTGGGCCGGTTAAACAGAAATACCCCGAAAAAGCTCAAAAATTCAGGTTTTCCGTGGATTTCTCTAAACGAGTCTTGTAGATTTTCATGAAAAAATTGTCACTCCCAGGCCTTGATGTGACAATAGAAGTTGCATGGACAAAATACTTCGGTGAGCATTTGTTAACCCTCCATGGGATGCTAAAAGTCAAAATTGTGATAAACTGTGCTGTTTTTGGACGCCAACGGCACCCAACGGGTACGCCACAAAGAAAAGTGATTTCTTTCATCGAGCGCACAATCTATAGGGAAACATTTTTGTAAGTAGTAAGGGTATTCAAAAAACGAAGTCTTAACCCATTTTGGGCAGGCTAAAGAGAGAGACCCCTTAAAATCTAAAAATTCCCATTTTCTGTGGATTTCTCTAAATACATTCCATAGGTTTTCAAGAAAAATTGACTACTTGCAAGTCTTTGTGTGACATTACAAGTGGCATGGACAAAATATTCCGCTGAGCGTTCATTAACCCTCTACAGAATGCCAAGCATCATAATTTTGTTGAAATGGGCTGTTTTCGGACACACACAGCACGCAATGTATGTCCGAGAGTTACACATAATCTCCTTTGTTGGAAATGGAATTCACTGAGGACCATTTTTGTAAGTAATAAGGGTATTCAAAAACCCAAGTGTTAACCCCTTTTGGGGTTGTTATTAGCGATACCCATCAAAAGCTAAAAAAAAATTATGTTTTCCGTGGATTTCGTTATAAACATCTTGTAAGTTTTCAACAGAAAATGGCCATTGATAGGTCTTGGAGTCACATTACCGGTTGCATGGATAAAATATTCCAGTAAGCATTTGTTAACCCTCCATGGGCTGCTAAATGTCAACATTTTGAAAAAATAGTCTGTTTTTGGACACCAACAACAACAAATGGGAATGCCACAGAGATACATAACTTCTTTTACCGGATGCAAAACTGACAGAGAAAAATTTAGTAAGTAGTAAGGGTATTCAAAAAATCGAGGTCTTAACCCATTTTCGCCTGGTTAAGATGTACCCCTTAAAAGCTTAAAATTCCAGTTTTCTGTGGATTTCTCCAAAAAATCTAGTAAGTATTCAAGAAAAATTGAGCATTTGCAGGTCTTGGAGTGACATTACAAGTTACATAGACAAAATATTCCGGTAAGCGTTAGTTAACTCTCCAGAGGCTGCAAAGCATAGAAATTTTGAGAAAATGGACTGTTCTTGGGCACCCATTGCACGCAATGTGTACCTGCGAGATAACCATAACCTCCTTCTTTGGAAGTGGAATTCATCAGACCAGGCATTAACCCATTTAGGGCTGGTCTTAACACGTTTTTCGCTGGTTAAACAGCGGTACCCATCAAAGACTTAAAATTTCATGTTTTCCCTGGATTTCTTTAAAAACATCTTGTAGATTTCAAGAAAAAATGGCCATTCACGGGTCTTCATGTGACATTACAAGTTACATGGACAAAATATTCCGTTGAGCACTCGTTAACTCTCCATCAAAATGTTGATAAAATGGTTTGTTTGCAGACACCAAGAGCACCCAATGGATATGTAACAGAGAAATGTAACTTCTTTTACTGCGCGTAGAAATCACAGAGGATCAGTTTTGTAAGTAGTAAGGGTATTTAAAAGAATGAAACTTAACCTATTTTAGACTGGTTGAGGAGAGATACCCCTTAAAAGCTTAAAATTTACATTTTCTGTGGATTTCGCTAACTGCTTGTTGGCGATTTTCAAGAACAATTGGACATTGGCAGGTCTTACAAATTGCATAGATAGAATATTCCGCTAGTCGTTTGTTAATCCCGCTACAGGCTGCTAAACATCAAAATTTTGATAAAATCGGCTGTTTTCGGGCAGCAAATGGGTATGTAATAGGTAAACATAACCTCTTTTATCAGACTCAGAATTCATGAGGGATAATGTATGATAGTGTTAAGGGTATTCAAGGGAGCGTGGTGGCTCAGTGGTAGACTGTTGTACTTCTATGCTAGAGGTCCCGAGTCCGATCCCCGTCCGGGACGACTCACGTTGTGTCCTTCGGCAAGGCACTTTAGCCCGGTCGCCGACATGGGGGCACGATGACGCCGTGTACTAAGGCATACTGCACGTCGATGGTACAAATGTCTTCACCCTCTGTAACCCTGCTTGAGCGGAGCTTGAACAGAGTTAGAATGTTGAGGAGCTGACAGATGCTCGTCGTTGCTTGGTGGTTCTCTCCGTGTACTCCGGCTTCCTCCACCTATAAAACTGTCACGATTAGCCATTGTGCATAAGTATGTGACCTTAAACACCAATAAATAAATAAATAAATAAATAAATAAATAAATAAATAAATAAATAAATAAATAAGGGTATTCAAAAGGCCAAGCCTTAACCCTGTTTATAGGATTAAAGACAGACAGCCCATGCCGTGTACGCTGCCTACATTACTTGTAAAATCGACACCCCCACTAAATCTACTTCGAGGTGCGGTGTCGGACCCGACCACCTGACGGTTCTGACCTCATTAGATAACACTCCTTCGTTGTATTTAGCAGCATGGATTTCCCCAAGAAGCAAAGACAAAAATACGTCTGCGGAAAATAATGGCAAATATTTTATTTAGTCTGTATTTTGTCCGTATAAAAAATGTCTCGCCCACATATACCTAAACATGATTCAATGATACAATTGGACATATTTCTCTCGTAAAACCTGAAAAAGACTTGATTTATTTCATTTTAGGATTGCGCGTGTATATTCTTAGAAGATTCTCTGTGTGTTATTAATATACAGCGTCAGTCTTTGATCTCGTTTGGGACGATCAGTGATTAAAACCTTTTCGACAAGAGCCATCGAAATTGAAAATAAAAAAAAAAATCAAATTTCACTAAAACCTTTTGCAGAATCGTGTTTTTCAGAAAACTCTTTCGCGATTGCATGTGTCGTTTTCAAAATTCCGATCAGTAATCACGAAATTATAAATATGTTGTTGTCAATAACAAAATTGAAAGCATGTCCGTCAAACTTGCATGACGTCAGAACTCGACTCGGGTGAAATACTGCAGTGATGCAGTGAAAGTTCGAGAGTAATAAACGCTGATATCGCAGTAGGCTTTAAACTGTCCATGGAATGGTCCTAAAATCATGTTTATGTTTGCAGCTTTACTGCAAATAGGTTTCCCGTTGTTTCTTGTTGAAGTGTTGTTTCCGTCAAGGCCAAGTACCATAGAAAAATTGGAACACCGAGCAGTGGGCCTGCCCCATGAACACCTGCCTGTTATTAAAATTAATTAGCGGGGACATCTGCCCCCCCCCCCCCCCTTCCTCCTGTTTTTTTTTACCTAGGACACCTGCCCCCTATTGTTTCTTTTACCTAGGACACGTGCCCCCCCCCCCCCCTGCTGTTTTTCACCAACTACACCTGCCCCCATTTGTTTGCTAACGGGCCCCTCCCCATTGACCTTTCTATCTTTAGAAGCACCCAGGCCGACGGGGAGAGGGCGTGGTTGTGAGCATGGCTAGATTTCGCTGAAGGAAGGTACCCTCAAATCTGGGTCGAAAGTGGCGAAAATGACAAAAGGCTACTTCAACGTATGGTAACGGTATAAACTTCAGACGATCTGGGCGATGTACAGACGAAAGATCATACCTTGGAGCCGGTTAGGTAATTTGGCACAAAAAAACCTCTGATTTTATGCTCAATCGCTGCTCTACAGTAGTCTACAATAGTGCCAAATTCCATTCCAAACTGATAGAGTCGGGACGAATAGTACTCTCACTTTCCACGCGATGCGTGGTGTTCTCCACGCGGTCTCGACACTTGCAACAGATGCCAAAATGTCGGCCAGGGTGCGTAGAACAAGTTCTGAAAATTAGAAGTCGCTGCCTTCGGCGGTCTGGACACGGTTCGTGTTTGTGAGAAGTGCAATTTTAATGTCAAATTGGCAAATTTTCGTTAATCGTTTCCCGCCAAAACACCTACTCACCGCCGATTTCTTTTCACTGCAACTTCTTCCGATTATCTAAGGTTTAAAGATAGTGTCAGGATACCCCCCCCCTCCCCCCCCCCGCACCGAAACCTGGGACTTTATGCTCAATCGCAGCTCCACAGTCGTCTACAACACTGCCCATTTCCATTCTGAACTGATAGAGTCGGGACGAATAGTACTCTCTCCTTCCAAGCGATGCGTGGTGTTTTCCAGGCGGCTCGGACGCTCCAAACAGATCCCAAAATGTCGGCCAGGGTTCGTAGAACAAGTTCTGAAAATTTCAAGTCGCTGCCTCCAGTGGTCTGGACACGGTTCGTGTATGTCAGAAGTGCTATTTTAATGTCCAATATGCAAATCTTCGTCAATCTTTTCCTGCCTGCCAGAAACCCAATCACTGCCAATTTCTTTTCACTTTAAACTTCTGACGATTCTCTTAGGTTTAAAGGTTGTGTTGGGATCCCTGGGTGGCAGTCTTAAAGAAGCAACTTTCATTTACAGAGAGAGGGTGGGGGGGGGCTCTAAAGGAGTCTGCGCCCATTCACGACGTCTTTTTTCGAACTGGCTTGAAAAGGAAGGACCAAATTCAGACAGTTACCTCCTCTCTTCAAAACGCTATATCCCAACCAATTCTAGGCAGATTTCCATGAAATTTTCACTCGTTGTTCATGGATAGTTGCGGCATCACTTTCCATGAAGAGCGATACGAATTTCGCATTTCGTCACGTCGAATTCGAAAAGAGTGCATGCGCATGAATTTCTCTGAAAACATCTTATAGATTTTAAGTAAAAATGGCCATTCGCACTTTTTGGTTTGAAATTGCAAGTTGCATGAATAAATATACCTGTTAGCACATGTTAACCCTCTACAATTGGCCAGACATCAATATTTTGGATACATTTGAGATAAAATTGACCATTTTCAAATAGACAGAGCACTCAAAGGGTATGTGTCAAACAAACATAACTCCTTTTGTCGGTCATTAACTTGTGGGACGACGATATTGATATTAACCCACTCTACCATTAATGATGGTTTTTACCTAAACAATCTTTTTATAAAACTGAGTCATTTGAGACTACTATAACCACCTTTCTCATAACATCAATGAAAGAACTTCAGTGAGACAGTTAAAAACAATTCATCAGACACTGTGGGGGCATGAAAAATCAAGGAATCTCATCGGGAAAAGCCATGATTCTCCAGAATCATAAAGTCGAGTTTCACTTTTGATTTGTTTTATGAGTGATGCAAGTTTTAAGTTTTTTCTCTAATCTTTTTTTTTCAGCCCCATTTGGATGCTCACATTCTTATGAAATTTGGGGAATATAATCTTCAATAGAAACCATATCAAACAAGAGGCCCCACGTGGCCTTAATCGCTCACCTGACAAAGTGACTCTAAGAAGTATTTTAGGTCACCTTCACCATGTCATGCCTCATCAACATTAACTGGTTGAGTGATAGATTTTGTTTGAAGTTCAACATTTGTTACCTAAAATTAGTTTTATTTAAAATCATTGGTGTGTGGCCAATCTCCAATGATTTTTAATAAAGCAAATTTATCTCTGCAGACAAACTGGTTTAGCATGAAGCACAAACAAGGAATGTGAAGAGATAGCCTTGGACATCTCTCCCCAACTGTGGATATCTTCCATGTGCTACATGTATATATTTGCATGCAAGAAAACAAAAATTTTCACAAATTTTATTTTTTTTGTATCATCATTGGAACAAGCTCAAACAGCTTATTCCAATAGGGGTATGGGAAGATCAGGTATATTTTTGAGACAGAAATGTGAATATATAAATAATGGTGTTTTTTTGTGAATGATGCTGGAGAATTTTGCGTAAAGATATGGTAAATGGTTTGTTCTAGATACAGAATGATGCAAAAGTATTTAAATTTGATTAGGCAAGTTGTTCCTATAATGCATTTAAAAATTGAAGTAACTGTTTTTTTGCTGACGAACTTTTAGGTGTGTGTGTCTGTGTTTGTGTGTGTGTGTGTGTGTTTGTGTGTGTGTGTTTGTGGGGGGGGGGGGGGGGGGGGGGGGGTAAGAGTGTTCTTGCAAACAAAATTCCTGAATAAATGGAAAATTTTATTTTTTGTGTGAAAGACATAGTGCGTGAATGTTGATTGGAACAAGCTTAGAGAGCTCATTTTAATGTGAAGTCATAAAGCTGTGTTTTACGTACGAAATTCTGGAATAACTAAAAAAATTGCTTTTTTGACTCAAAAAGCATGGTGTGCGACCTCTCATTGGAATGAGCTCAAAAAGCTCATTCCAATGGGGTATTTACAAGCGATAAGTACATGTATGTTTAAGAGACAAAAATTAAAATTTGAATAGCGATTTTTGCGAAGAATGCTGACAAGTTTTGGCAGTTATGCTGGTAAAAAGGTAAGATATGCAAAGTGGTTGTTTTTTAGAGGCGACATTTAATTAAGGGGAATTAACCCTTGATTACTGAGGTAACTTCTAAAAGTACTGAAATTTCATGAAGCAATGTGAATAACAGACAACAGTTGCCTAAAAATTTCATGAATAACTAAAATTTTTATTCCTTTGTCTCGAAAACATGGCATATGACCTTTGTTGGAATGAGCTGAATGCGTGTGTTCCAATGAGGGGTCATAAAATTTGAACGAAGATTTGTGTGAATAATGCATTAGTACTGCTAGATTTGGGGTAAACGGTTCACCCTGGATACCACCCCTTCTATAGTAGATCTTTTCTGCAAATTTTGTCTAAGATTCTATCAACTTTACAAATAAATACGTTCATGAATCACAATCAGATCCACCCTACAATGTTGCATACCAAATATCAAAAGATTCTGCCTGCTGGATCTGGAGAAGAAGATTTTTTAAGAAATATGCCTGAAACGCACTAAGTTAAAATTTGGGCTCCTATACGGAGCCCAAATATAAACCCAGGGGGCCGATTTGAACAAACTTGAATCAGATCCACCCCACAATGTTGCTTACCAAATATGAAAAGATTCTGAAGCTGGATCTGGAGAAGAAGATTTTTTAAGAAATTTGCCTGAAATGCACTAAGTTCGAATTCGAGCTTCTATAGTGAGCCCAAATATGAAACTAGGAAGCCGATTTGAACAAACTTGAATCAGATCCACCCCACAATGTTGCATACCAAATATCAAAAGATTCTGCCTGCTGGATCTGGAGAAGAAGATTTTTTAATAAATTTGCCTGAAATGCACTAAGTTCGAAATCGGGCTCCTATACTGAGCCCAAATATGAATCCAGGGGGCCAATTTGAACAAACTTGAATCAGATCCACCCCTCAATGTTGCATACCAAATATCAAAAGATTCTGCCTGCTGGATCTGGAGAAGAAGATTTTTGAAGAAATTTGCCTGAAATGCACTAAGTGCGAATTCGGGCTTCTATATTAAGCCCAAATATGAATCCAGGGGGCCGATTTGAACAAACTTGAATCAGATCCACCCCGCAATGTTGCATACCAAATATCAAAAGATTCTGCCTGCTGGATCTGGAGAAGAAGATTTTTGAAGAAATTTGCCCGAAATGCACTAAGTTTGAATTCGAGCTTCTATAGTGAGCCCAAATATGAATCCAGGGGGCCGATTTGAACAAACTTGAATCAGATCCACCCCGCAATGTTGCATACCAAATATCAAAAGATTCTGCCTGCTGGATCTGGAGAAGATGATTTTTTAAGAAATTTGCCTGAAATGCACTAAGTTCGAATTCGAGCTTCTATAGTGAGCCCAAATATGAATCTAGGAAGCCGATTTGAACAAACTTGAATCAGATCCACCCCACAATGTTGCATACCAAATATCAAAAGATTCTGCCTGCTGGATCTGGAGAAGAAGATTTTGTAATAAATTTGCTTGAAATGCACTAAGTTCAAATTTGGGCTCCTATACTGAGCCCAAATATAAACCCAGGGGGCCGATTTGAACAAACTTGAATCAGATCCACCCCACAATGTTGCTTACCAAATATGAAAAGATTCTGCCTGCTGGATCTGGAGAAGAAGATTTTTTAAGAAATTTGCATGAAATGCACTAAGTTCAAATTCGAGCTTCTATAGTGAGCCCAAATATGAATCTAGGAAGCCGATTTGAACAAACTTGAATCAGATCCACCCCACAATGTTGCATACCAAATATCAAAAGATTCTGCCTTCTGGATCTGGAGAAGAAGATTTTTTAAGAAATTTGCCTAAATGCACTAAGTTCGAAATCGGGCTCCTATACTGAGCCCAAATATGAACCCAGGGGGCCGATTTGAACAAACTTGAATCAGATCCACCCTACAATGTTGCATACCAAATATCAAAAGATTCTGCCTGCTGGATCTGGAGAAGAAGATTTTTTAAGAAATTTGCCTGAAATGCACTAAGTTCGAAATCGGGCTCCTATACTGAGCCCAAATATTAACCCAGGGGGCCGATTTGAACAATCTTGAATCAGATCCACCCCACAATGTTGCTTACCAAATATGAAAAGATTCTGCCTGCTGGATCTGGAGAAGAAGATTTTTTAAGAAATTTGCCTGAAATGCACTAAGTTCGAATTCGGGCTTCTATAGTAAGCCCAAATATGTATCCAGGGGGCCGATTTGAACAAACTTGAATCAGATCTACCCCGCAACATTGCATACCAAATATCAAAAGATTCTGCCTGCTGGATCTGGAGAAGAAGATTTTTGAAGAAATTTGCCTGAAATGCACTAAATTCGAATTCGAGCTCCTATAGTGAGCCCAAATATGAATCTAGGGAGCCGATTTGAACAAACTTGAATCAGATCCACCCTACAATGTTGCATACCAAATATCAAAAGATTCTGCCTGCTGGATCTGGAGAAGAAGATTTTCAAAGAAATTTGCCTGAAATGCAGTAAGTTCAAATTTGGGCTCCTATACTGAACCCAAATATAAACCCAGGGGGCCGATTTGAACAAACTTGAATCAGATCCACCCCACAATGTTGCATACCAAATATCAAAAGATTCTGCCTGCTGGATCTGGAGAAGAAGATTTTTTAAGAAATTTGCCTGAAATGCACTAAGTTCGAAATCGGGCTCCTATACTGAGCCCAAATATGAACCCAGGGGGCCGATTTGAACAAACTTGAATCAGATCCACCCTACAATGTTGCATACCAATTATCAAAAGATTCTGCCTGCTGGATCTGGAGAAGAAGATTTTTTAATGTTTTTCCCATTGCCTACAGTGTTAAAAAGTGCTGACTCAGCACTTTTTCAAAGTCCCGAAACTGTACCCTATGATAAAACCGATGGCAATTTTTTTTTACCAATCCTTTCTGTTGGTCCTAAGGAAGCTGCACACCAAATAAAAATTCTCAGTGCCGTGCAGTTTTGGAGATATGGGCGTTTTAAATTTTTTCTATTTTTAGCTCCTGCGGTTCCCACGGGGCTGCGGGAAAATTTTTTTTTGCATAAATCAAGTACTCATGACCCAATAAGCCCTCACATAAAATTTGGTTCAAATCAGCCTCTCGGTTTGGAAAATAGAAATTTTGGGCGGGGCAAAAAATTTTGCCCCTCTCATAACAACGTCAAGTATAGCCCCACAAACTTCTCTTGAACAAATCTGAGTCTACACCTCAAAAGGAAGCTGCACACCAAATATCAAGTCTCTGCTACTGCTGGTTCATGAGAAGAAGATTTACAAAGATTTTGGTGCCCCTTGGGGGTGTGGCACCACCCAGGAGGAGGGGCAACTTCATTTGAACAAATCTGAATTGGCATTAGGTAATAAACATTTAGCCAACATTTGAATAAAATTGGGCTAGTGGTTTAGGAGGAGAAGTCGATAATGTAAAGTTAACGCCGGACGGACGACGACGGACGACGGACGACGGACGACGAAAGTGATTAGTTAAGCTCCCCTTGAGCTTCGCTCAGGTGAGCTAAAAATGCACTGCCATCCTGGGAAATTCTCAATAGTTGAGTCCTAAGTGGCCTGTGATATCATAGAGGTCAATGTGTAAAAAATTAAAATGTGTTTGATTTTAATGAAATATTAGTATTTTGTAGATCTCAAACAAAAAATAAAAAAAAATACACGTTTTGTAATTTTTCTATTCAATGTCATTTTTTAATGTTTTTATGTCATTTCTTATTTTCACATGTTATCCTGCATAACCCCCACCCCCCACCCACCACCACCACCACTTTGTCACACCCAACCTCAGAAACTGCAAGAGATAGTGCCTTCATATTTTACATACAGCTAAAGGAATACTTTAATTTATTCAACATCACATTCTTATTCCCTTTGATAATATATAATTCAAAGCTATGATGTTAATCCTGATCAAGTACCAGAAAACTTTGAAATTAAATTTCAATGTATAAATCTGAAAGTAAGAGGCACTTTTGTCCACATGACCTAGACACCTTCTCCTTGATATAGGACAAATTGGCATTAGCACTGTTTCGTTGATTCATATGCAGAAATTTGCTTTGCAATCTTTAGTAGACCTCAGGTCTGTATATGAAGTTAGTTTTGAATGCAAAAGGAAAGTAAAGTTATTGTACAGAAAGCAAAAATCAAAATATAGTAAGTGACCATGACCTTTGACCTATATGCCCCAAATACACTCCCAGTCATCAACACCTAAAAGTCAATTTGTGTACAAGGTATTAGTTTCATACACAAAAGGAAACTAGAGTTATTGCAAGAAAACCAAAAATCTTTTTATAGTGACTTGAACCTTGACTTTTTGACACTGAATACAATCCAAACCACTACCACCTTACAGGCAGTCTGTGTACAGTACAGCCTACAATAAAGTGGAACCCATAAACCACCATTAGTGCCTTATTTGTGAGATATTTTCACCACATTTTAACTTGAATATCACAATATTCTCAAAGCAATACCACATCAGTTTGTCAAAATTTTGACTACCAAATGTATCAGGCAGTCATAATTCACACACTGAAGTCATGGCAGTGAATTGGTCAGAAAGCATATTAACATCCAATATTATGTGTATGTGTGTGATACGATAATTATACAAGCAAGTGTTGAAATTTAAAATCTAAGGAAAACATGCACCACAGCGATTTTCATCATTAAATTTGAGATGAAATTGCAATAAAATTTCAGTTCGAAAAGCCATATTTCATGCACAACAATTTAACTCTCCATCATCAATGTTGATAACCCAAATTGATTTAATGAAAGAGAGTGTACATAAGATCATTGCACCTTGTGTGCAAGTTTTGAGCTGTTTTGGCAGAACTGATAAAATATGGTACGAGAAATCTTCAAGTACACATTTGTCGACTTAAAATAGAAAACAAAGCAATTTCCTTTCAAAATTTATTAACAATAAAACAATACAAGTTCAACAAACTTCCCCCTCCTCATCTCACAATAAAGACAAAACGAAAAATGAATGACCAGGGATGAGTGTATATGATAATGATTTGCAAACACAGTTTTACATTGCATCAATAAGAACATTAATGTTATTAAGCCATAAGTCATGATACCATTTTGAAATTCATTTTTTTTTTTAAATTTACATCTCTATATATATTAAATACTATATATGGCAGTGAATTTGGGTAGAAAGAGGTATACAACTTTATCAAGAAGTTCATTGGTGGGTAATAAGATTACAGGAGGTGTGGGGTGGGGTATTTGAGAACACAGGTGTAATATATGCCTTCTAGCATCTACCCTAAGTGTTATTAACATTATTATTATTATTTTCACACGTAATTGTTCACTCAAGCACCTGCTGCAATGAAATCGCAAAACGAGTTTCGATACTCAAGTTTTTCACAGACACTGAAATAAAACTCAGTTTTGAGTGGGAGAAAAGGGCTCATGAAAAAGTTTATTGTCCAGGTCTGTAAAAATCATCTCATATTTTTGTTCTATTCTTCAGAAACTATGAACGATGAGTGGGAAAACATTGGGGCATAAGCATATTTGTCTTGCGATATATGTCATAACATTTTCGAAATATCATCCCAAAGCTATAGAAATATTGCCATAATAAGGCACAAATACAGCAACATTAACAAAAGAATATCGCCTTATGGAACACTTTGTTATGACTGTACTGAATGAAGTTACAGAAACTAAACTTATGATACAGATACCAAAAATCTATTCATAGAAAGTGACCTTGACCTACTAGCCCTAAATTCAATTCCAATCATCAACACCTTGTTTGCAATCTGTGTATGAAGTTAGTTTTGTATGCAAAAGGAAACCTATGTTATTACAAGGAAACCAACAATTTGTGTGTAGTAAAACTGACATTGACCTTTAACCTTGGACCCCAAATGCAGTTACAATCACTGACACCTTATAGGCAATCTCTGTGTGATGTTCTAGTTTTGTTTGCATGAGGAAACTAAAGTCAATGCATGGAAACCAAAAATCCATTTATAATAAAAGTGACCTTGACCTTTGACATACAGATCCCAAATACAATCTCAATCATCACCCCATTATGGTCAACCTATGAAAGTAGTATCAGCAATATGCGATGAATGAAGAGATGAACAAACAAGGGGAGTGTTATATATCTATATATCCACCCTTGTTAAAAGGGGGGGGGGGGGGGGGGTTATAACTATTTGGAAATGCCCCACATGGAGTGAAGCTCTGTAAAAAGAATATCAGTAATCGTCCAATGTACTAAACAGGGTAAGACTGTGACAGATTGAGATTCTGTTAAAAATGAAAACATTGTATCAGTTAGTTAGTTTATAAGCAACAGATGTTTTAGACTATGGACATTTTAAGCCCACACATGCTCGACAGGGTAACTAATAGACTATCCTTCACCTACTGATGCACCAAATTAAATATTTAATTATATCATACAGTTTAGGAAAAACAAAGTTGAAAATGTTTAATGCTTCGTCCATGTGGTGTCCACAGCACTGGGGGTGGGGAGGGGGCTATAGTTTTCATGACAAGGGTGGATTTGTTGCAATAATTCCAGAAAGTGATCAGACATGGATGGTTTGTAAACCTACCCAGAATGTCTCTATAATGATGTATAAAATATTTCATTCAAAATGACAAACATAACAGCTTCCTTTCCAATATTTCAAAACAAGGAAACTGCCTAAAAGTTTCCAACGATACATGGAATATGTTTCCTTCATCAATTAAAGCAGATCTACAGATCTACAAATACAAGATATTATCCATGCAAAGATGTTTGACAGTATCTTTCTAGAAAGATAGGTGGGTAGATGGATGGGTGACCAAATGGAGGGGTAAATGAAAACTGTGATGTTAAAAATTCTCTAGCAGGAACGTAAACATGGCCAAAGAATGGCGCTTCTCTTGTTCACAACTAACTCGGCTTGATATTATGATGTGGTTAACTTCATGGGATAAAACTACGAATTTCACATTTATTCATGCAGTCACATGCTCACATGGAAGGCATGATTGCCCCATGGCTGATGTATGCATATGCACATACATTCGGATATTTGTAGTGAAAAATTTGTTAATCAATTACCACCAATTTTGATAAAGATATCTTCTCTTTTTCCATCTGTCTTGATAATATATCATAATTCTTTTTCCATTCACTAATTTCTCTTTGAAAATCATCAACTCTGACCTGAAAATAAGAAATATTTACATCAAAACCATTAGTACACACATTTTTTTGCAATCTTTGAATGAAACAATACAAAAAATGGGGTTTAGGCAGTCAAACAAAACAACAAATGGATAAAAATTTAAAATAATACACCTAATCATATACCCAAAAATAAATTATTCAATTGAAGTAAAGGAAATTGGTAAGGGAAATTGGGGGATAAAAAATTTCCTTATAAAAATACAAGCCTATAATTAATGTTAATGAAAAGCTTGTTCAATGTAAATCAAACCAAACACCAGCAATCCACCATTCTAGAAATGGCTATGCATGTGCAGAGGCAATCTTTTCTTAATTTACCTGGAATTTCCAATCTAATTGTCTGAAACCCTGACAACGCATACATGGTCTGTACACCTTAACAGAAAATATGCAGGGATTTCAAAGACTTTTGTTGAGAATTTTCAAGTACTTTCCAGGATCTTTCACTAAAATTAATTTTATCCTCTCTTATGTGTGGATAGACAAACCAGTTATTTATTTATTTATTGGTGTGTAAGGTCACTTTCAGCATCTTTGGCCACATTATGACCACAACATAGGTATGAAGTGAAGTTTATCCATCATTTTTGCCTATGCTGCCCACTTAAAAGGCCTTCCACTCCACGCATTGGTTCCTGGACCTATTTTACTATAGTAAATAAGCACTACTATATTTCCCAGGATTCTCACAGGGAAGATGTACCAGTAAACCCTCTGCACTCTGATGTCAAAATGGCAAAGTTTTCAAAAGCAAATAATTCCCATAATGCAGTTTGATATTTATATGTTACCAAATATACCTTGTTTGACAGAACTCAGCTCTATCAAACAAGATATAATAGGTTAAATTCGTAGTTGAACAAAAGAAAAACAGCGTGATTGGAAAAAATTCTGTTGCACTACAAGAGTACTAGGGGTAAACAGTTCTTATAAAATATATTTTTAAAGCCAATAATGCCTGATCCCAGCGCTGAGCAGTATTTCGCTATACCAATTATAATCGCTCATTAAATCCAATACCTTAAGTAATACCAGCTGATTTTTATTTAATTTGTATATGGTACATGTGATTGTTTAGCGTCACCAGAAAAGTAGGCATATCAAGGGTACCATTATAACTTTTTTTCAATCTTTTTTTTGTGTTCTACTACCCATTTTTGACTCAGTATGGAATGAAATTAAATATGGGGGGGGGGGGGGGGGGGGGGAGGGAGGGTTATGGTATTGGGATATGTTTAGCACTGTTTCTAGTGTTATATCAATTGCGAGTTGTTAAATTTTATTCTAAATTGGCTGTTTTCACATGGTTTTACTTTGTTGGTGCACCTGCAAACCTAATATTTGACCTGATGTGATCCATTTTTGACAACTAATATACATACACCTATTTCATTTAGTGGAAATGGGATGAATAAGGTTTTTCTTTGATGTTATCTTTTTTACCAAATTTTTGCCCGATGTTGTGCATTTTCATAAGAACTAATGGATTCATGAGTGTATACCTACTTAGTGAATTTGGTGAAAATAAGACCCCAAAAATGGTCACAATTGTGTTCTCAAGGTTTTTCTAATATGACCACAGGGTTTTTCTTTGATGTTAATTAGTTAACTACTTTTTGACATGGTGTGACCTATTCTCAAGAGAAAATGAGAGCTCATAAATATACATATATAATATATAGTAAATTTGGTGAAGATAGGAGGAATAATCCCCCTCTCATCCAAACATCTGTAAGATGTGATGGATGAGAAGGATTCTTTGAGTATAAGCCTGGAGGCTTTGAGGGTTGAACATGGCATATCAACTTGCTCGTGCAACTCGCCGCTCTTATTTAAAGTCATCAATACAAGAGAATAAAAGGCCCTGTTCCAGTGAGATTCCCGTCTTTGGAATGAGAGTGGGAAGACCAGAGCAATCATTGACCAAAACGGGAGGGCAGTCAGGATTGGAAAAGTGAGTGAGTACAAGCCTGAGGGAGGGAAAAACCCTCAAAGCCTCCAGGCTTATACTCAAAGAATCCTTCTCATCCATCACATCTTACAGATGTTTGGATGAGAGGGGAATTCTTTTCCATGAAGCCTTCCGGCTTCTCGGGTTGAACATGGCATAGTTCACAGTAGTCATATTTATTTATTTATTGGTGTTTAAGGTCACATACTTATGCACAATGGCTAATCGTGACCGTGACAGTTTTACGGGTGGAGGAAGCCGGAGTACCCGGAGAGAACCACCGAGCAACGACGAGCAACTGTCAGCTCCCCAACATCGTAACTCTGAACTCTGCACCGCAGCACAGGCAGGGTTAGATTGGTTGAAGACATGCGCACTATCGACGTGCAGTACGCCTCAGTACACAGCGTCATCGTGCCCCCATGTAGACAATCAGGGTGAAGTGTCTTGCCCAAGGACACAACGCGGTTGCCGCAGGTGGGATTCGAACAGAGGACCTCTCGGTTTGCAGCCTGCACCTCTACCAACTGAGCCATCGCGCCCCCTCACAGTAGTCAATGATTGTGAAACTAAATGAATAAACCAGTTACTTTATTTTACAAAATAACATGTACGTTCAATAGTTCATTTTTTCTTTGTAGCTGTGCTCAGCACCACTGAACCAAAAGCCGACTTCTGTTCCGTAGAATGTCTGAAATAAGATTTGAAAAAGGTATCAGCAGAAGTCCAGTTTGCTGTCTTCAGAATGTACTGGAGAGAAAGTCCAGAAGAAAAAGCAGCTGATGTAGAGACACTACGAACAGAATGTGCACTGAAAGTATTGGTGTCGATGCCAGCGGCACACATTGATTGTTTAATCCACCAAGCAATGGTGGAAGTGGAAACAGATCTTTTTGTTTTATAAGAAATTAATAAAGTTTTACAGTTTGGCTTTCTAATTGTGTTTGTTCTGTTTAAATATTCAGTCATAGTGTGAACCACACAAACCTTTTTATTCCGGAAAGAATAAAAATCAACACTGATGGGTGTCTGACAGGACCGTATTGTTTTCAATAAACTAGCAATGCCAAAAGAAATGCGGTTGGCTGTAATTGTCATGAAGTCCAAATTGAGTGCCGTCAAGGTTTGGCACCATTGTGCACTAGTAAGGGCCATAAGACAAACCAGTTTCTTTGTGAGAAGCTCCAAAGAAAGTGAATGGAGTGGATAAAGTGTAGCCAAATAATTCAGTAACACTGACACATCCCATGTAGAAGATATCTGGGAACTGGAGGATTGTGATGGAATGTGCCCTGCATGAACCTTCTAATAAGTGGTGTATTTTGGAGATCAGACCTCCCAAAAAGTAAAAGTGTTTGCATGATGGTGGACCTATGAGTGTTAAAAACACTATGATTTCTGTGCAGTGACTAAGGAGCATAAATAATTTACAATTTGAGCCTCTTGTACTTGTATTTGATCAATGTTCCATTGACAACACCACAAACACCATTTTCTCCATGCAAGGTTGTACTGTTTGTTAGTGGAGCTCCTCCACGAATCAGTGATAGTGCAGGCTGCCGTTTCTGAAATGCCTTTTGTTTTGAGATAATTCCGGATACATGACAAACGATCAAGTATAGGTTGTCGGCCAGAGGATGAGACGCCCCGGTTAAAGGATTGCTCAGTAGCCTGGAATGAGGGGGCAACAAGAGAGGTCAATGAATGAGGACCTGAAGAAGCATTGGAAACCAATGCTGTGTTGGCCATGATGGTACAATCAGGATTGCATCCTGAACATGATCGTCTTCTAGTTTCTGAAACACCCTGTCGATCAGCCTGAAAGGTGGAAACAGGTAAGGTGAAAATTGTGCCCAACACAGCGAAAAAGCATCAATAAATGAGGCCTGGTCATCGGGAAACCAGGTACAAAAAACAGCATTCCGACGGGATGCAAACATATCAATGTCTGGGAAGAAAAAAGTTTCACAAAGTTGAGTAAAGATGAGTATCGGCCATACAATTTTCTTTACCAGGAACATGTTGTGCTGTAAGGAAAAGGTCACGCTCGAAGCACCAGAGCCAAATCTGTTTAGAAATTTGGTGAAGATTTGCCAAAGGATCGCCTTTGTTATTAATGTATGATACTGTAGTCACGTTATCGGACTTCACACAAATGTGGCCATGACTAAAATTAGAAGCCAAAGCAGTTACACCCTTATAAATTGCAGTGATCTTTAATTCATTTATATGAAGCAGTGATTCCTGTGAAGACCACAGCCCATTCTGAGACATAGAGTCGGTAACAGCCCCCCAACCAGTTTTTGATGCATCGGTTTCTATGATAAGCACTGGTGGTGGTTGTCGAATGAGGGAACCATTCATCATATCCAAATTGGTGTACAACCAAGAAATTTCAGCTCGTGCATCTGACGATAGAGTCAAAGTACTATTATAAGAACCCAGTGTTAACTGATGACATTTGGCAACCTCCAGCTGATGGTAAAAGAGGGGTCCCAACAAGACGGCCCTAAAAGCTGAAACATATAAGCCAATAAGGTGAGCTAGCTCTCTGACGGTACAAGACTGTTGTGTAAGAAGCTTCTTTGAAGCATCTTTAATTTGGGTCACTTTATGTGGCGGTAAGGAAATGGTGAAGGAAACTGAATTGAGAATGTGACCAAGATACTGAATCTCTCTTGCAGAAGTAAGTTCAGATTTAGCTCTGTTAACAAGGAAACCCAAGTCCTCGAGGGTAGCGCATAAATGAGATGTTTGTTCCTTACATGTATGTGAATCTGAGTTAATGATAACCGAATCATCAATATTAGTGCATTTGGTACCCAGAGAGCGTTCACCAGCAAAAATAGGTTGCATAAGTTTTGTGAACACCCGAGGCGCGGACGCCAGACCAAAAGGGAGACAAATAAATTTATATACTTGGTCTCTCCATTGAAATTTCAAAAAACGCTGAAAATCGGTATGGATAGGTACACTCAAATAGGCATCAGTTAGTCAACTGAGCAGAAAAAGTCATTTCTGTCAATCAATGAGCATACTGCGTCAAGCGTTTCCATTTTAAAGTGATGGTATGTAATAAACCAATTCAGAGAACGCAGATTAAAAATAAGCTGAAATTTACCAGATTTCTTTCTACGTAAGAATATATTGGACAAGAAATCATTTGCCGAAAGGGTAGTCAGCTGAATGGCTCGCTTGTGCAAAAGAGATTCAATTTCGGAGTCAATCAACAAAGATTCCTCAGCACTAAACTTGAAAGGTGTAGGAGGCGAACCCTGGGAGGGTGTGTCCGAGAATTCCAACTGGTACCCAGCCACAGTATTCAAGACCCAAGGGTCACAGGTAAGCTTTTTCCTAGCTGGTAAACAAAATTGTAGTTGCCCCGCAACAAAACTATGCTGACAAATATTTACCTTGGTTAATACCTGTTGTTGTTGTAGTTGTTGCGCTGGAATTTGCCTCTTCTTCCCCAGCGGGGATTCCGGTTGGCATACCGATCGGTACGAGGATATCTTCCTCTTGTGTCTAAAAAAGACTGGTGCTGACGATTGTAATGCCCTCGGCTAGAACAACCAGAAGTAGCAGAATAGGATCGTGGAGTGACTCTAGTGAAGTCTTTACAAGACTTCAAAGACTTCTCAATGTCGTCCCCAGAAAGTAAAGTAGATACAGGATGATCCATGGAGCAGAGGCTCTTAAATTGGTTCAGTAGAGTAGGCCTCAAGAAAAAACGTCGTCGAAGCGACATCTCAAAAGTGGCGGCACCCAGGAGGAAAATGCCATCCACAATCAGGACACGCATGTCGGAGAACAGTTGATCCAATTCAGAGTTGACTGTTAGCATTTTCTATTTAAGTTTTCCAACCTTCTGAGAATCTGTAGTCTGGGCAATTTGCGTTGCCAGGTGAGATTTACAGGTGTCCAAGTGCCTGATTCTCTTCAAAACATCGTTGCATTTGATGTAAGGGACCATTCCCCGTCCCAATAATTTCTGCACTTCCTGAAGTTGGCTATCCTGTGTTCGGCTACACGCATCCAGTTGGGCCCAAATTTCCTGATTCACTCTTGGAGCATCCACGAGAGTGCAATTACTAGGGATGAGATGTTTCTTTACTAACTCAAGCGAGTCAGACTTAGACGTAGAAGCCTTATTAGCATAAGAAACAAATTTGGAGCTAACAGGTTCACCCAAGCTGGCATCTTGTAAAAAGATTTTGGGAAAATCATAGTCATCGCTGCTTCCAGAGAAATTCATATCTGAGCCAGAATGCGCAGATGAAGCACTGCCAGGACTAAGTTGGTTCAAAGCACGTTATCTGGAATAGTGGCTTGTGGATTAACAACAACACTGCGTATCGGTGTATTAGACTCAGCCAAGCGACGGTGGGTAGGACGGACAGACCGGGAACGTGGCCTGGATGGTTTGGTGGATGAAAGAGAAGTCTTCCTGCGCTTTCTGGCAATATGTTCATCTTCCCGGGTCTGCTTCCTGGAACTGCATTCCGGTACCGTGTTTTTAGAACTGCCCTGTGCAGACGATTTTCCATTTGCAATGGAGAATTTTGATTTATTTTTGTGCCGTCTGGATTTGTCACTTGGATCCGATTTTCCTTGAATGGTGTGAGATCAATCTTTCTGACCACAGGTAAGTGAAGGAATAACATCTCCAGCAAATATAGACAAGGTATCCGCATCAGTCAAAGTATTAGTGGTTTCCTCTGGAGATGTGAGACTCGCCTGCGGCGACATCAAAACAGGTATATCAGGTGTTAAAATACCTGAAGGTTGCGAAGCAGATGAATCAGATGACAGACTCTCCGAATCTGAACTGGACATAATTCGTGTGAGCGGCGAAACACTTGAAATGAAAAAGACGGGAATCTCACTGGGACAGGGCCTTTTATTCTCTTGTATTGATGACTTTGAATAAGAGCGGCGAGTTGCACGAGCAAATTGATATGCCATGTTCAACCCGAGAAGCCGGAAGGCTTCATGGAAAAGAATGTGACCTATATATGATATGTTAACAAGGTTTTTCTTAATGTGACCTAATCACAAATTTTTTTTTATCCCAGGTTACCAATTTTAAAATATGTCATATAAATCCATACTCTACATGCCTGTGGACTTGCACCTACAAAGTGCATTTATAAAATGGAACTCAGAGGAATTAAATAACCACTATTATACTCACAAAGATTTTGATGATCAAGTGACCTAGTTTTTTAGCTTCATATGATCCATTATCAAAAGAAAGTGACAACTTATGAATGTACACCAGCTGAATAAATGTTTGGTAGAAATCAGCTGCACAATCAGGCATATGAGTACGAGAAAATGAAAAAAGAGGAAAATGCATTTGTTAGTATCCATGTCTACTGAAGGCAGACCACACAACACAGCCACGTTTGGGGAAGAGTGAGGAGGGTGTGTCCCCCTCTCGCTGGTGGAACCGCGGGAAAGTTTTCTAAATCTGGACACTAAAACAGGACATTTCCTGGTACCTGAGGATCAAATTTTGATTATTTCTCAACAAAATCTCTCAGAATTTTGATGGAGAGAAAGTCTTTCTCCATCAAAATTCTGAGAGATTTTGTGAAGTGTGCCTGAGATAAAAACAGATTATATGCAGATAAATTTAAAAATTTGGACATGCAAGGACTGAAGAGAAAACTCACCAAATGGTATCGCGGACCTAAATAGTGAAATTAGAGTGAACCGCCTTAAAATGTTGCACTCGGAAAAACAATAAATAAAACAGCCTTGGGAAAATATATTGTTTCAATAAATGTTTGAAACATTCTATTGACATCTTGCATTATTGTTGAATATTCCTGATGAAGGTGATTTGATGACTTTTCGACCTAAAAAATACAATTTACTTTTTGTGTGTTTTTGTAGGGAATTCCCTGAAAAATATGTGCACGTGACCGGTACTTCACTTTGTGTCAGTTTTTCTCTCTTATTTGTTGCATGACCCCCTGTTTTCAGATCAGAAAAAGTTGTCTGAGGGGCTATACTTGACAGAGATATTTGAATGCCAAAATTAAAGTGATGCGATCATAATTTTTTCCGCCTGAATGTTATAATGGTTGCCTATGGGAAAATATTTAGTTCTGTGATACCAAATTGAAAAGAAGCAGCTCTTCACAGATAAGGTACAGTTCAGAAAACACAAGTCATTTGAGTTGTCAGCCTGTGTTTGATTTTTATAGCCACTTTTCCACGTTTTGGAGTAATTTATTTCTTTTCGACAAACAAGACAATATCCAATGCCGGGACTTCGAACTTACCTCAAAACTTCAGAGAAATAAGTTGCATTGTGCTCGCTTTTAAGCCAATCCTATCTCCAAATGTTTTTGACACCTTTGTCAATCTCTTTTATGTCCACACTGTACTCGTGATTGATTAAATCTTTTCGTATTGTTGCCATTCTTTTATAAGTATTATTGAACAAAGAAAGAAAGTTATCCAAGTGAAGTATGTGGATAACACACAGTCACTCTGCAGATGAACTGTTACAAAATCACTGATTGGATTGTGCATTTCAACAAGCCAATCAGAGAGTGGCTTCTTTAAAACAATGGAGTTTCCGTGGGAGTTACAAAAAGCAGTTATTTTTTTTCACCGTAAATGGATTAAAAAAATTACGAAAATGTGGAACTGCATCAGAATTATCAAAAATGCAGAAAATCGCAGATTCGCGGAAGTCTCACATGCCTGATAAATGTAGCCTCTATCATGTTCATCAGGTTTTCCTATGAAGTCCACAAGGTTTCTGTTTGATGTGACCAGAGTTTTTGACCTGATGTAGAACATTGCTTAACAGAACTAAAAACTCATACATGTACACAAAATGAGTAAATCTGGAGAAGATCAAATATACCCTGTTGCTGAGGTTTTTCTTAAATGTGACCGAGTGACTTCATCTGAAATCGCCTGTTAGTTCTCAGTTTTCAAGAAAGTTGCTACACAAGAGTGTTGGAAGGAAAGAAAAATTTAATGAAAATAATCATTTGAACAACAAAAGATCATCTTTTCTTTCAGGCAAAACTGAACCAGTGACAGCCATGAAAAGCAAAACAAGCAGAAACTCTTATGGTGGAAGTTCAAAGATTTCTCAAAATCCAGTACTAGTAGCAGGAGAATATGTCATCTTACAAAAATTGTATTCCCTTCAATATTCTTTAAGAAAGGATAAATTCTTGTATGTCACATATCAAAAAGGCTAATGTGTTTAAATGTGAAGATTGTAATAAAATATTATACAAACAAATTTTCATTAAACCGAAATGGGGAAATATCGCCATGTTTGTTTACTGTTGTCAAATTTGGACAGGTGTTCTGTAAGAAATAGAAATAATTTTACATTCTTGTCCATTTTATTATTATATCCATATGTAAACAACACATTTTGTTCCAATTATCCCACTTTTATAATTTATTTAATATGTTTTTTAAACAAAAAGTCGAAGAATAAAACTCTCGAGTTTTGACAGTCACCAGATATTTTTGTTTATTTTTAGAAGTAAAAATAACAAGACGTGTTTTATCAATTATATTTTAAAATCAATATTTTTTGTAAATAATACAGTTATCCAAACAAATATCATGAGAGGGTTTATATCTTTTAAAAAATGATAAAACTTGGGAATTACCCAGACACAGAATTGAAGGTCACAATGCGTGTTAATTTATGCACAGGGGAAGTAAACAAGCAATGAGTTTATTGTCATTGGTGATGGGAGAAACCATGATGAGCGTATGTTCAATTTATATGTTATGAAAATGTAAGACCTATATGGCCATTGGAAGACACAACAAGAGGCCTGTTCCTCCTAGAGAGCTCCCCTGAGGGCCACTGATCGCATGGGCATGTTTTCTAATACTAATATTGTTACAAACTTTAGCCGAAAAATATTCAGCGGTTCAGAAATTATGGCTTGGACAAACAAATATCAAAAATATCTTAAGATTTTCTTGATCCTGTGACCTGTGACCTTGACCCTGTGGATTTACAGACCGCAGAATAATTGATGACACACCGTCTATTGATAATACATATTGTTATGAAGTTTGGTGGAAAAATATTCAGCGGTTTAGAAATTATGGCTCTGACAAATAAAATGTTGACGATGGATGGACGGACGGACAGACAGACGGACGACGGACGAATCAGTATAAGAAAAGCTCTGCTGACTTTGTCAGCGGAGCTAATAATAAATGTAAGCCCCCCCTCCCCCACCCCCTCTACAAGCCTGACATTGAAATGTGAGCCTGGCTGTTGTTGATGACACTTTTTCCCCATATGGACTAGCATCAATATTTTACTGTTCATATTGGTTGAGTTATTTACTTGATTCTATTTTGTAGTCAGACAGGTTAACAATAAATGTCAATTGGGTAATTAGTAATATTGTTTAACCCCTCTAATCCTTTGCATTTTTTATGTCTCTGAAAAAGACTTGGTCTTTAGTAAGTAAATACGACCTACCGTGAACATGCACTTTTACAGTAAACATGGCATCAAAATGCTCTGGTGACAAACTTAACAATTTTAATTCTGATTAATTTATTTTGTTTCAGACAGTAAATCTGATGAGTGTTTTGAGTGTTTTTATGGCCAGTTGCACTCAGAAAACATTGATTCATCAGATGTGATGATGAATATATTTTCAGCAGTGATGAAACAAATTTTATTGGTGATAAATGGAAGAGGGTGGCTAATTTGGCAGATGCAAACTCAGTGACGACTTCTGATTTTTGCTTACTTCTGTGAGAAGCAAACATATTTCACATCATTATGCTATTTCTCTTGATTTCATTTTACTTTTATTTGGACAATAAATGCAAGGAAAAAGTACCAACAAACCATGTTCACAATTCCACAAATGATATCACACAACAGTAGAGAAGAAATTGAAGCATGTTTTGGATTGATCATAAATATGGGCCTTATCAAAAAAGCATCAATTGGAGAATATTCGATTGCAGATGGCATTCAAGCCAACCCTTATTTTTCCTCTAGTTTTACAAGAGAGCCTTCCCTTCTGTGACTTTCAATTTTCATTAACCTGACCCATATGTTACTTTACATGGTAGAATACACATGTAAAAGGATTTAACAATCAGTTCAAAGAACAATTTCAAAAGTATTGCACACCTGATTAACAGATTTCAATTGATGAATCCCTGATTTTCAATGGAATGTACCAGCCACACAAAACTACATGCTAAACAAACATCAAAGTAGATTTGGCATCATATTATGGAATATGTGAGAAATTAAAAGTGCCAGTGGTTATATACTTTCTTCTGAATCTTTTCTTGATATAGCTGCATCTCATTCTTCAGTTCATGGTCTCAGCTTTGATATTTGTTCAAAACTGACAGTGTTAAAATAAGACTTTTCAATTGTTTTCTTTGCCTTTACCTGCAGTGTTAAATTGAGCATCACATAACAGGTTCCAAAACAAAACCAAGATTTTTTTCACTGGTTTTAGTATACTTCCCTAAAGATGCTCCAATACCAAATATCAATTACTTAGGCTGAGTAATTCAGGGACATTTTTTAAAAATTTTTGTAGCCTCTCTCGTAGGGCCCCACAAGGGTGGCAGCTATTTTTTTTTTACCAGAAAACAAGTACATGTCACCCACTTATATTAGGTTCAAATTTCATTCCAACTGACCCTGGGGTCCTGAAAACTTAAGAGTTTGAGTAGGGACCCTCCCAAAATGATGTAAATATTGCACCTCAAAAGTAAACTGTATGCTAAATATCAAGTTCTTCCATTAATCTGTTCATGAGAATTTTGTCAAAAACTTAAGGGGGTTTTTGCCACCCCCTCTCTGCAATGGGGATAGCAAATCTGATTTTAACAAAAGTTAAATGCCCTTCTCCAACCATTACTCATAAAAATATATTGAAATCAGGCCAAATGATTAATCATATTGATTACTTCCTTTTGACAGATGAACAATAAGAAGAGGAGATGTTACTCTATGTTCATTAAGGGTATTACGACTGTGCACCATGTACCTTCAGCCCTTGGTCAGTCTGCTTTGGCTAATGTTTACTTGTCTTTTGAAATTTTACATTCTTTCCAAGGCTGTGACACTAGGGGAGTTCCAAACTGTTGCATTTTCCATGTCAGAGATGTGGATGGTGATAAATGCATTGTGTTGGTGTGGTGGTAGGGAAAAGAATACCCTCTGCTGGAATCTTCAGTACCATAATGTTGGAATCTTCAGTACCATAATGTAAGTATAATGTTTTTTTCAAGGCATCATGTCCATCCTCTGGTGTCATCAGGATATCAATATATCCAGCTGTAAATTGGACCAATCTGATAAACAATGCAGACAACAAAATCAGACAACATACTAGACTGAAGCATGCCCTGAACAGCACATGGACACAGGAGGTTGAAGAACAAACAGTGATTTGTTACTAGTACATGTGCTGTGTCTGTAAGACACATATGATGCCCCTGCAAGTCCAACGATAATATTTTGTGAAATATTGAAATCAAAATCCTGACAATATGCACACATCTGGTATATGTACAAACAGCCTGTGAAAAAAAGTCCTAGCTTGAAAACTGTGAGAGGAGTTAGCTGGACAAACAATGTACCGTAGATGCAACTGGATGGATGGATGGATGGATGGATGGATGGATGGATGGATGGATGGATGGATGGATGGATGGATGGATGGATGGATGGATGGATGGAGGGATGAACAGATGGCCAGATGGTGGATGGATGGACAGACAGATGGATGGACAGGGGTAAAACAATATGCCCCCGGAGGCATAAAAAATTCCTTCCAGCAATAATATAACTTGGGAACAGCATTCATGCAAAAAAAGCAAATCAAAATCCCCAAAAAGCCATAAGTATAAAAAAAAAACATCCATGTTATTTCTACTTGCAGGCTAACAATGTACCACAATTAAAAATAAACAGGTAATCTCAATAACATACACACATACACTAACTTACTTCATATTGATTGCAAAGGTCTTGTTTTTTTCTTAATTCACTTTCCAAATCAGTTAAGGTGATATTCAATTTTTCTTCCCTGGATCTACTCACGTCTCTTCCAGTTAATAAGTCATTCTGAAGCAAAACAAAAATAATAACAATAATCAGTACTAGCCTGTGATAGTGAGCTCCTTTGGCACAAGATCAACTGAAATGAATTGTTCTTTCAGTAAAATATTCCATTCATCGCTCTCTACATTTTATAAACAGGAAGCACCTCTCATAAGGATAACAAAATTACATTTTGTTCCTCACAGTAGGCATTCTAATGATCTTCATTCTCTTCCAAATGTTCCTATCCTTGTTACAACCTATAATACAGACAACAAAAATTTTCAAAAGTGCTTAGACTGTTTTTTCCATTGTTTAATTTTTAATGACACCTTTTTTGTAAGACAGAAGAAAATATATTTTGAAAGTGTATTCCAGTGAAAAATGACTCATCCCTTATTAAATACAGTTTAGCAGCAACATCATTTTCAGCTACACCTAAAATTATCAGTTAAGCATTATTTTTCAGCAGGTAATTAACCTGCTGGATACAGGCAATAAAATGTTGGTGGGTGTCAGTGCTGATATGGTTGGTCAACTAATCGACATCAACTCAATTATTAAATTAGTTGAACCTACAATCTGCCAACCAATTAGTCAACTCAAATCCTCAGAATTCACTACTGATTGCCGTACTGAGCACAAGTACATTTGTCCATTTTAATGGGGTACAATTTCACTAAAACCGAATTCGACAAAGGACCAATTATGTATTAGTTCACTTTGTTACAAAGTGCAAATGTTATTGACATTCAACTGTAAGAAGGTACAAATTTATGAAATAACAACTTGGATGACATCTGTGGTAGGGAGCTAATTCTTTTATCAAAGTCATGAATGATTTTGCAGCATTCCCACAGGGAGCCATTGAAAATTATTCAATTAATAGAGAGTACTCAGTTAACAGGGATTGATTACTAATCTATAATCTTTTAATAAACTGAGCATTTAATCTATTATGTCATGGAGCTGTCAAACATGATATAAAAGATTAAATGCCTGTATTGGATGTACTGAAACCATTTAGGTTTATAAATAAGGGGAATTCAGTGACTGTCAGGGTATTTCTCAACATATTACAAGATGTTTGATTAAATTAAAGGTAATTTGCTATATAAGGCTAAAAAAAAAATACAACTGATTCTCAGGCTTCACCGCAATGGAAAAAATGACCTGCATTTGAGGTTATTATTGACATTCTGAAGTTGGTACCTATAGTCACTTAGTAGCTGACGAACATCACACACGTTTTCCATCACACAAAATTAGAGGCAACTAAAACAGTTGATGCAAAATAGAAAAATCATTCCACTGATGAATATAGGCTATAACTCTTCCTATAATTCCATGATGTGCTTTAAATAAAGAGTCTCTCAAATAACAATGTGTCTTTATGATAAAAACATTCAATGACCACTTCTTTTTGCAAATTTATTTACACAGGAAAAGGAATCAATAATAAAATAACCTGGTCAATTCACAAGTTGGAACGGACACTAAAACGAAACAAACTAAAAACTAAAGCAGTTCTAACTGCTGCTTATGCGACCTTGGATATATCACAACTCTGGTAAACATACTATAGGTTTTCAGAAAAGCTGATAGATGACTGTAAGATGATGAATTCAAGATTTGTTGGAAAACCTTTGACTTCGTTTTGCTCAATAATCAGCTATCAGGGCAGGTATCAGGTGAGTTTGTCACAATACAAGTTTGCCCAGGTGACTTATAAACTTGGGCTGAATTTGTGAGTTTGGCCTAAATTAATTCATCAACCCTTTCCCCTGGAAAGTGAGTACAGCCCATCTAAAAGTGAATTCCCCTGAGAGTCAGTGTTTCAGGGGCGAAGTTATAACCAGTAACAAAGTTGGGACATTATAAAAAGTAATGGTGAATTTGACCAAAATCTTAATGAACTGGATGGGTCTATGATCTCACTGATAAGCAGGGGTGGCTCCAAGGGAGGGTCAGTGGAGGCTACAGCCCTCTCATCAGAAAGGCCAAACCTGCACCCCCCCCCCCCCCTCCCCTTCTGGGGAACTTTCCTATTTTATTATATGGTTTCTTGGCTATACCCTAACATCTGTATAACAGTTATATTCTGCCCCTCCTGAAGCCAGAGGCATGAGCTCCAATCTGGCGGAGGGGCAATAGATAACCGTCTCACCAAGTAGTAAGTTGGGAAACTCTATTTTTTATTGTAAGGTTTCTGGGGCACAGTGTAGCATCTAAGATGGCTATGAACTGTACCTCCATCACCTCGGGGCTTCAACCTTGAGTTGGTGGAGTGGCAGAATATAGCTGTCTAAAGACATTCAAGATGTTTTTCACGTATTCTCGATACTCACATGTATTAAATTTTCATAGGAAAATAAAAAAAATAAAAAATAAAAATAAAATCCTACCTCCCTCCCTCATGCATTTGAAAAAAAAAGGCTGACAATCAATTAATCTTTTGTATGGCCTAACCTACATGCATTAAACCCTTTACCTAACAAATCGGCTGCATCCATCTGCATAATATACAACTTGAGCAGTTGAATAAATATTTTTTCAAAACATTTCAACAAAACTATAACATGTAGTCCCTCATTGGAACAAGCCAAGACCAATACCGGGTCTGGACCTGCATCGCTGCATGCAATTGAATCGGCAAACAGGAAGTGGCTGCATGGCGGATCTGAAAATTGCATACACGATACAACTGATCATTATCAGGCTCCAGATGAAATATAAAATCAATCCCTTGCATAGAAGCCGAGAAAAGTTTGACGAAAAATTTCAATGTTCAGTGGGTACAGTAAAATTTCAAAGTATCGGCAAACAGGAAGTGGCTGCACGGCAGATCTAAAAATTGCTTACACGATACAACTCATCATTATGAAGCAGCAGACCAAATATAATATCAATCCCTTGCATAGAAGCCGAGAAAAATTTCAATGTTCAGTGGGTACAGTAAAATTTCAAAGTATCGGCAAACAGGAAGTGGCTGCACGGCAGATCTAAAAATTGCTTACACGATACAACTCATCATTATGAAGCAGCAGACCAAATATAATATCAATCCCTTGCATAGAAGCCGAGAAAACCTTGACAGAAAATTTCAATGTTCAGAGGGTACAGTAAAATTTCAAAGTATCGGCAAACAGGAAGTGGCAGCACGGTAGATCTGAAAATTGCTTACACGATACAACTCATCATTATGAAGCAGCAGACCAAATATAAAATCAATCCCTTGCAGAGAAGCCAAGAAAACCTTGACAGAAAACTTCCATGTTCAGTGGGTACAGTAAAATTTCAAAATATCGGCAAACAGGAAGTGGCTGCACGGCAGATCTGAAAATTGCTTACACGATACAACTCATCATTATGAAGCAGCAGACCAAATATAAAATCAATCCCTTGCATAGAAGCCGAGAAAACCTTGACAGAAAATTTCAATGTTCAGTGGGTACAGTAAAATTTCAAAGTATCGGCAAACAGGAAGTGGCTGCACGGCAGATCTGAAAATTGCTTACACGATACAACTCATCATTATGAAGCAGCAGACCAAATATAAAATCATTCCCTTTCATAGAAACCAAAGAAACTTTGACGGATAAAGTGTTTTGGATGGACTGATGGAATGACGGACTGACGGACTGAGTCGAGCGGTTACTAGACCTGCTCTGCCGCTGGCGACGCAGGTAAAAAGCTTGTGCCAATGAGGGGGCCATATGATATGGTGTTGTTGAAATTTTTTTGAAATATTTTTAAAAAAATTTTTACAGTATTTCATCCATGATTTGGGACACAAAAAAGTAATTAAATTTTCAAGTGTCCCAAAACATGAAAACAGGGAAAAATGGGTCGAAAATACTGGTTGACAAAGGAAACAGTTGCAGTGTTAACATAGGTTTCACCAATTTTTGGGGGTTGGGAGAGTCTGCGAGATGTTTTAAAGCATTGATTACATGGAAATTTGAACTCGCATTTTAAAATAAATTAATTAAACGATGCATACCTTGAGTGAATTTAAAGTTCAAATCAATTTGAAATGAAAACTAAACAAGAGCTCACGTATCACTGAAGCAATACAATGTCCCCTACCAGACTAATGAGCATTAATAATTATACAAATGTTACAACCTAGATGTGATCAGCATGAATTCTGTTGAAGCGTTTCCAAAAAAAGTCTGGAAAACTGATATTTTGGCGCTTTTCCATATTTCCAAGGGGCCATAGCTCACACAAGAATAATGCAATCAGCATGAAACTCAAACTTGATCTGTAAGTCATCGTTCTATAGTCTGTTACTAAGAATGAAATCATTCGGTTGAAGCATTTCCAAAAAAAGTCTGGAAAACTAAAATGTGACTGACAAGACTGACTGACAGGCTGACGGATGGACAGAGTGCAAATGAAACTTGATCTGTAAGTCATCGTTCTATAGTAGGTTACCAAAAATGAAATCATTCCGTTGAAGCGTTTCCAAAAAAGTCCGGAAAACTAATATTTTGGAACTTTTCCATATTTCCAAGGGCCATAACTCACACAAGAATAAGCAATCAGCTTGAAAGTCAAACTTGATCTGTAAGTCATCATTCTATAATAGGTTACCAAAAATGAAATCATTCCGTTGAAGCGTTTCCAAAAAAAGTTAGGAAAACTGATATTTTGGCGCTTTTCCATATTTCCAAGGGCCATAACTCACACAAGAATAATGCAATCAGCATGAAACTCAAACTTGATCTGTAAGTCATGGTTCTATAGTAGTTTACCAAAAATGAAATCATTCGGTTGAAGCATTTCCAAAAAAAGTCCAGAAAATTAAAGTGTGACTGACAGACTGACACACTGACAGACTGACGGATGGCCAGAGTGCAGACCTATAGTCCCCTACGGCGATGCCGGTAAGGGACTAAAAATCTGCATATTACTTTCAAATAAGGCTAATTCAGCCAGCACACTGTCAACAAGATGTCATGCCTCCTTCTGCGCAAATGTAAATACCAGTATCACATTGTTGATTATTTAATTCCAGAATTTGTTTTTATAAAAAAAACATGTCAGTAGATCACAAATCACAGTTTACAGTAGCATATTCTTCCATGTACAAAAGCATGTTGCTACATTGTTTTGATTACTGCACCTGCACACTTGTTCAGTCAGAGTGGCAGTAAAAAGTGTTGTTAGTAGTCTGGTGTAGTGAAAACATGTATCAAAGGCGGGAAGGTCTTTTAGTTCTATAGAAAACAATTCATCAAATAATCCTAATAAAGACATCAGTCATTAGATGAGTTGTTTTTTAGTTAAAATTTATTGTATAAAATCGTCCCATTTGAAAAACTCACATTCAGTTCTCAGCATGGATAAGTTGGTAATCAAATACAAGACAGCAGAAGAAGCACGACCCAAATTTGAGCCCGCTTAAACCTAACGTCAAACATCCAGTAGGAAGACCACTGAAAAGAAAACTTGATGATACTGAAGGAAATAAGATAGAAGAAAACTCTAAAAAAAACACTTGCTGTGGAGAGTAATGGGAAGCCAGATGCCATCTCAACAGAGAAAGTCAACTCAACTCAGAAAAAGCCAGTGACGATGATACTTGTGAATCATCTATTGTACGTGGCCAGTATAGTTCTCTTCACCATTGAAGACTATCACTGTAGTGAAGGCGATAGAAAAATTTTCTTGCAATTATGCCACAACTTATTGCCACTAGGTGTGTTGTGTGTGTGTGGGGGGGGGGGGGGGGGGGGATTAAAAACATGAGTAAACTTGTTCCATCGATACTGTACTTGAGAGTGCATTCTTAATTTTTTTGCACTGATAAATTTTGATACATGTTGGGTGCCATATAGAAAGCCAGTGAAAACTACCATAATCATTCAATGGAAATATGTTGAGGGACAACTGCAAGAAAATTTTTTTTTAATTTTCGCCTCACCATTGAAGCTTATCGCTGTAGTGAAGGTGATAGAAAAATTTTCTTACAATTATGCACAACTTATTGCCACTGTGTGTATGTGTGTGTGTGTGTGGGGGGGGGGGGGAGTGATTTAAGACAGGAGTAAACTTGTTCCATCGATACTGTACTTGAGAGTGCGTTCTTGTTAATGTTTTGCACTAGTAAATTTTATGATACCGGTTCATGTGGAGTAAAAACTACAGTAATGCAACTATGGAAATACGTTGAGGGAAGTTTGCAAGAATATTTTTCTTTCATTTTCGCTTCAACATTGAAACAATAGGGAAATGGTTTTGTGTTTGGACATTATATTCAATTAATATGGTTATTAATTTAGGAAATATCCAATTAAGTGGGCTCTACTGTATAGCCACACATGTTAATTTCTCTTATCTTCAATTTAGTTCTCATGGTCATTTAAATATACTCTGCCGTGGTGTCACAAATATTGTAAATATTCAGGGCTGTTCAAGGCCCCAATGGGAAAGGTCTCATAGATTGAGTTGAGTAATTCCAGACAAATGCTCTGTTTTTACTCATGGGAGTTCCAATGAAAGTGTCAATGACACTGTAGCTTAACTTGTGTGTTGTATTTGATGAAAAGGATAATGTTCAATGTTTATGAAAGGATTATGAAATAAGACAAGAATTGTGATAATTGGGAATATGTTCATTTTTGGTCTTTGTATGCTATGTTTTTGATAAAAATAATATGAGGTGTACACTGTACTAAAGAGCTGAGGGGTGGGTTAATATGACCTCACAGTTAATGTATGTGGCCGTCACAGTTAACATATATTAACGAAAGTTACCAAGTTACAGTGAAATTATTCCAAAACAAGTCATTCCATCAAGTTACATTGAAATCCCTTCATAAATATGGCCTGTAGACTGTGCTAAAGGTTTTCGGGCTTCAGGCCCCTGTAGCCGTCAGTTTCCCAATGGCGTCCAAAGGGGACGTTCTCATCTAGACATTATATGAAGTCAACCTACCAAGTTACAATGAATCCCTTCATAAATATGACCTGTAGACTGTGCTAAAGGTTTTTGGGCTTTGGGCTCGGGCAGCCATCATAGTTGAATGATCGCAACCAAATGGGGACATTCTTATCTGGGCATCATCTGGAGTGATCCTACGAAGTTACAATGAAATTCCTTCATAAATATGACCTGTAGACTGTGCTCAAGGTTTTTGGGCTTCGGGCCCCTGATCACAGTTGACCAATCACGACCAAAAGGGGATGTCATCATCTAGGCATTATATGGAGTCAAACTAACAGGTTACAATGAAATCCTTCCATAAATATGACCTATAGACTATGCTAAAGGTTTTGGGGTCTTGGGCTCGGGCAGCCATCAAGGCTGAATGATCGCGACCAAAAGGGGACGTTCTCATCTAGACATTATTTGGAGTGATCCTACTAAGCTACAATGAAATCCCTTCATAATTATGACCAGTACACTGTTCTAAAGGTTTTTGGGCTTCGGGCCCCTGTAGCCGTCACAGTAGCCCAATCGTGTCCAAAAGGGGACGTTCTCATCTAGACATTATATGAAGTCAACCTACCAAGTTACAATGAAATCCTTTCATAAATATGACCTGTAGACTGTGCTAAAGGTATTCAGGCTTCCGGCTCGGGCAGCCATAATGGTTGAATGATCGCAACCAAAAGGGGACATTCTCATCATCTGGAGTGATCCTAAAAGTTATAATGAAATCCCTTCAAAAATATGACCTGTAGGCGGTGCTTAAAATTTTCGGGCTTCAGGCACCTGTAGCCATCACAGTTGGCCAATCATGACCCAAAGAGGATGTCATCATCTATGCATTCTATGGAGTCAATCTAACAGGTTACAATGAAATCCTTCCATAAATATGACCTATAGACTATACTAAAGGTCTTTGGGCTCGGGCAGCCATAAAGGCTGAATGATCACGACCAAAAGGGGACGTTCTCATCTAGACATTATTTGGAGTGATCCTATCAAGTTACAATGAAATCCCTTCATAATTATGACCTGTAGAATGTTCTAAAGGTTTTTGGGCTTTGGGCCCCTGTAGCCTTCACAGTTGCCCAATCGTGTCCAAAAGAGGACGTTCTCATCTAGACATTATATGAAGTCAACCTACCAAGTTACAATGAAATCCCTTCATAAATATGACCTGTAGACTGTGCTAAAGGTTTTCAGGCTTCGGGCTCGGGCAGCCCTCCCGGTTGAATGATCGCAACCAAAGGGGACAATCTCAGGGGACCTTCTCATCCAGACAATATATGAAGTCAACCCACCAAGTTACAATGAAATTCCTCAATAAATATGACCTGCAGACTGTGCTAAAGGTTTTCGGGTTTTGGGCTCGGGCAGTCGTCACAGTTGGTAGATCATGCCCAAATGTGGAAATTCTCATCTAGACATTATAAGGAGTCATCCTACCAAGTTACAATGAAATCCCACCATATTAAACATGATCTGCAGACTGTGCTAAAAGTTTTTGGGTTTCGGGCTTGGGCAGCCATCAGGGTTGACAGATGATGTCCAAAAGGAGACGTTCTCATCTAGGCATTATACAGAGGCATCCTACCAAGTTACAATGAAATCCCTTCATAAATACAACCTGTAGACTGTGCTAATGGTTTTGGGGTTTGGGGCTCGGGCAGCCATACTGGTTGCCCGACTGCGACCAAAAGAGGACGTTCTCATCTAGACATGATCCCAAACCTGCATATGAAATTTTGTGACGATCAGACAAGAACTGTGGGGTGTAGCCCGTGCTAAAGGAAAATGTGAACAGACTCACAGACTAACAGTCTCACAGACTAACAGACTTCCGCACGCGTGATGGCAACAGCTTATCTTGACTATGTTAAGTTAAGCTAAAAATGGCATCTCAAAGACGTTCTGACGCGATACATATTTAGAAATGGGAAATTCAAATGGGGTTTGACAAATCAACTTGTACTTGATTAATCCTGTTGACTAATCGACTTCTAAAACAACAATCGTTTTAGCACTAGTGAGTGTAAAAAAAATCTTAGTCTTGAGGAATTTCACGAATCCAACATGGCCACATTACAACACCAAAAACTAACAGGTGATAACCTACTCCTGTTTAAAGTATTTCATCATGCCATGTGTCTAAACTGATGTTAATAGGATTGATAATTTCAAATAAATACTTAATGAAAGTGTCAATGACATTGTAGCTCAACTTGACAAACTTGAACTTGGTAAGTTATAAATAAAATGGCAAAATTGAAGATCATTGGTACCAATGTCATTTGTTGAAATTTCAACATACAGCATTGTTTGTGCACAATGTTAGAGTAATCCATGCATTTTTAAATGTAAACTGTAAGACTGGCTAAAGGAAGAATGTTGATACACAAATGCAGTATGTTCAGAGGTTACTGTAAATGGCAACTTTTTTCACAGAAATGAATGCTAATCAATAGCTCTTATCGAACGGTCTTGCCTAATGAGCACACCAAGTTCAAAAACAATCCTATGATAAGTGTGGCCTGTAGGCTATGACAAAGAAGAATGTTGATGTACAAATGCAATAAATTCAAAGATTGTTGCTAATAGCAACATTTTTTGATGGAACTGAAAAGAAAATCGATAGCTCCTATCTTTGTCACCCTGCATAAGCATACAAAGTTTCAAAACAACCTGATAATGAATGTGCCCTCTGAGGCATGCCAAAGGAAGATGTTAATGTACAAATGCACTAAGTTTGAAGGTCATTGCTTGTGGCAATGTTTTTTTTTATGGAAATTCATACATATACCCTGCAGAGAGTGCAAAAGGGATAAGTTGATGCACAAATGCAGTAAGTTCAAAGGCTGGTGATAATGACAACAATTTTTTATGGAAATGAAAAAAAACAATAACTCACATCTAGAGGTCACTCTGAACACACATACCAAGTTTCAAAGTGATCTGATCATAAATGTGCCCTGAAGGGTGTGTTAAAGGGAAATATTGAGGTCTGACTAAACTAAGATCAAAGGTCAGTGGCAAAATTTTTTGACAGAAATGGAAGAAAATTGACAGCTCCCATATAGATGTCACCCCACACAAGCTCAACAAGTTTGCAAGAGATCCAATCATAAATGTGCCCTACAGGATGTATCAAAGGGAAAAATTGATGCTTAACTGCACTAAGTTTTTACTAAGCTCATCAGAGGTTGTTGTCAATAGCAACTATTTTTGACGGAAATGGAAGAAAATCAATATCTCTCATCTAGAGATAACCCCAAACAAACATACCAAGTTTCAAATCATCCTGATCATATATGTGCCCTAAGTTCATCAGAGGTTGTTGCCAATGGCAACTATTTTTGACGGAAATGGAAGAAAATCAATATCTCCCATCTAGTGGTAACCCCAAACAAACATACCAAGTTTCAAACCATCCTGATCATAAATGTGCCCTGGAGGGCATGCCAAAGGAATATGTTGATCTCTGACTAAACTAAGTTCAAAGGTTGTTGCCAGTGGCAATATTTTTTGACGGAAAATGGAAGAAAATCAATAGTTCCCATGCAGAGGTCACCCCAAACAAGCATGCCAGGTTTCAAAACAATTTGATCATAAATGTGCCGTGTAGGGTGTGACAAAGGGAAATATTAAGGTTTGACTAAACTAAGTTCTAAGAATGTTGCCAGCGGCAATATTTTTTGACAGAAATGGAAGAAAATCGATAGTTCCCATCTAGAGCTCACCCCAAACAAGCATACCAAGTTTTAGAGTGATCTGGTCAAAACTGTGCACTGCAGGGTGTGCCAAAAGTGAAATATTGATGCATAACTGCACCAAGTTCATCAAAGGTCACTGCCAGTGGCAACATTTTTTGACAGAAACCGAAGAAAATCGATAGCTCCCATCTAGAGGTAACCCCAAACAAGCATACAAAGTTTCAAACCAATCTGATTATAAATGTGCCCTGTAGGGCATGCGAAAGGAATATATTGATACTTAACTCAACTAAGTTCAAAGGTTGTTGCCAGCGCTAACATGTTTTGATGGAAATGGAAGAAAATAAATAGCTCCCAGCTAGAGGTCACTCCAAACAAGCATGCCAGATTTCAAAGCAATCCGATCATAAATGTGCCCTGTAGGGCGTGCCAAAGGGAAATATTGAGGTCTGACCGCGGCAACATTTTTTGACGGAAATTGGAGAAAATCGATATCTCCCATCTAGAGGTAAGCCCAAACAAGCATACAAAGTTTCAAACCAATCTGATCATAAATGTGCCCTGTAGGGCATGCCAAAGGAATATATTGATACCTGACTATAAACTAAGTTCAAAGGTCATTGCCAGTAGCGACATGTTTTGATGGAAATGGAAGAAAATCAATAGCTCCCATCTAGAGGTCACTCCAAACAAGCATGCCAGATTTCAAAGCAATCTGATCATAAATGTGCCCTGTAGGGTGTGCCAAAGGGAAATATTAAGGTCTGACTAAACTAAGTTCTAAGTAACGTTGCCCATGGCAACATTTTTTGACGGAAATTGGAGAAAATCGATAGCTCCCATCTAGAGGTCACCCCAAACAAGCATACCAAGTTTCAAAGCGATCTGATCATAAATGCGACCTGTGAGGTGTGCCAAAGGGAAATTTTGATGCATAACTGCACTAAGTTCATCAAAGGTCGTTGCCAGCGGCAACATTTATTGGCAGATATTGAAGAAAACCAGTAGCCTCCATCTAGAGGTAACCTCAAACAAGCATACCAAGTTTCAAACTGATCTGACCAAAAATGTGCCCTGTATGGCATGCCAAAGGAGTATATTGATGCCTGACTAAACTAAGTTTAAAGGTTGTTGGCAGCAGCAACATTTTTTGACGGAAATGGAAGAAAATCGATAGCTCCCATCTAAAGGTCACCCCCAAACAAGCATGCCAGGTTTCAAAGCAATCCGATAATAAATGGGCCCTCTAGGGTGTGCCAAAGGGAAATATTGAGGTCTGACTAAACTTAAGTTCTAAGAATGTTGGCCACTGCAACTTTTTTTGACTGAAATTGAAAAAAATCGATAGCTCCCATCTAGAGGTCACCCCAAACAAGCATACCAAGTTTCAAAGCGATCTGATTATAAATGCGACCTGTGAGGTGTGCCGAAGGAAATTGTGGATGTACGTATGTACGTACGTACGTATGCCGACATCGAGAAGTGATGGCAATAGCTCAGCTTGACTTTGTCATGTTGAGCTAAAAATTTATCAAAGGTAGCAAGCACTAACTGTAATAGTAATTGCCCAGGTTTTCTCCAAAATGACTTCCAAAATAGCCAATATTATTCAAACTAGAGCAAAGTCGAGGGTGGCATATACCCCCGCCTGCAATACCATGGATGTATAAATTTTATAGTAAATTTCCTTTCTTATTATACCTATCGAAATTGTTTACAACAGGCTTGCACTACAGTGGAAGAACCTAACTCGGATAAAATACTCTCTATTTTAATCTTTCCCAAGATTTGGGAAAGAAAATTGGTGTAAAAAACACCACGAAAAAATAAGCCAAAACTGGGCCGAGCGCCATCGGCGCACACCCAGTATGGGACGCTCTTCCATAGTACAAATCCATGACTTCCGTCACAGCGCGCAATGCATTAATTCGTCATTCTTTTGATTCCGAACAACACAGGAGTTATGTGATCAGCGGGGAGGAAGGATTCTTACCCGAATAAGAAGACGGGAGGACCTCCATGTAAACAATTTCGGTAGGTATAATAAGAAAGGAAATTTACTATAAAATTTATACTTCTTATCAACCTACCTCAATTGTTTACAACAGGCTGAATAGACAAAAGGCTGGAGGGAATCACATAACCAACCCACACATAACACAATAGCACTGGGACCATGGACAGAGGAAGAGATCCCTAGGCCTATCAAACCATAGCATCACAAACATTAGAAAAGCCAATGAAAGATGAGGCGTATGGTGAAGAGGGACGCACAGACAGAAAGGGCAGTAACAGCACAAAGCTGGAACCGACCTTGAAAAAAGCTGAAAAGCTTGGATAGACAACATCCTGAGCCGAAAAAAGAGGGCCCCAAGGGTCTCTGTCGGCTCCTGCAACTGTCGCAGAGAAAAGGAGAATGTAGCATTTCTCCAGAAGGCTGCCAGTATAACATCAGTCATCCGACAACATGACCGAGTTATTAAAAGAGGAAGACAATGCATGCACCTCCTGGCAGAAAAAACAATAGGTAATACAATCACCAGTAGCTAGACGAGCGGAAGCTGCACGAATAGCAAGACAAGGCCATCAAGAAAATGGATGCAGGAGAGATCTGGCAAGTGGGAAAACGCATATTCATCCAGGATAAAGGCATGAACGCCCCCCACCCCCAAGCAGAGCAGCGCCCAAGAAAGTGACCATCTTGGAGTAAACTGCAAAGTCCTAGGCCTTTTCAAGGAAAAGACCTGAAAAAGCTTGGAGAGGCAAGGATGAGTGTCGAAACAATGCGGTATCACATAGTAAAAAATGTCTCCGAAGCATGGACAAGTACACATAGCTGGAGACCCCCAGAAACAAACATATACCAGAAAACTCCGCAAGCAGTGTGATCGAAGGAGTGACAGAATCAACAGAGTGATCACACACCATCGACAGAAGAACCTTCCACTTAGCCACAGAGGCTAAACCAGTGGAGTGAGTGCCTCCTTGAAGAAAAGCAACTCCACTGCGTGTCTCGAAAAACCACTACGGAGGAGACAGGACCCGATAAAAGACATGTGCGAAGGCACAATGAAGTCGGGTCAACTTGAAAACCTCCCGGGCGACTTTGGCAAAGAAAGTCGCGAGGTAGAGGGAGACATGCCGGAACCGCCGCTAACAGAGAGCGGAGCAGAATGATCCATACCCACCGAAGCGACGGGTGTGATCGAAAGGATTCGACGACTGCAGGTTCATATCTGGGTGAGAACCTGAGGCAGAATCGGAACCGGTAGGAAGGTGTAGCCGACAAGACCATCCCAAAGGAGGGCCAGAGCGTCCACGGCGAAAGCCAGAGCATCTGGACACGGGGACACAAAAGTGTCCACCTGATGGTTCCAACTAGTCACAAGAGATCGATGGAACCCGCCATGTGGAGCATCCACCTGGTGGAAATGACCCTGCCCCGACAGGACAGGGAGTCGGCTAGGACGTTCAGGCGACCGGGAATGTGACGAACAGCCACCCCGGCGTGGACATCCTGAGCGAGCAGTATAAGATCCCAAGCCAATTCGTACATTGGAACAGAGTGCGTGCCGCCCTGGTTCCGAATGTAAGCAACCACCGTCGAATGGTCGGACAACAGAAGGACCTGGCGATTCGACAGGTGAGGGATCCACTGCCTGAAACGCAGAAGAAGAGCAAGAAGCTCCTTCTGGTTGATGTGTAGAGCTGCAAGATCCTGGTCCACCATCCTGTGAATGGAAAGACCTAGAGGATCCAACGTCGCACCCCATCCGAGATCGCTGGCATCTGCCGTCAGAACGCGATCGGCAAGGGTAAGTCCAACGGAACACCCTGCGAAAGCCACTGGACATCCGCCCAGAGGAGAAGGTGAGGATAAAGATAGTCTGGGAACTGAAGCACCAGATCCAGAAAATCTACATTCGGCCTCCAACGACTGAGCAGAAAGTGTTGGAGAGGTCTGACACGCAGCCGACCTAGAGGAATGAGATCCGTCACCGAACAGCAGAGACCGATTAGCCGGAGAAAACTCTGAGCTGTCGTGGATGTGGACTGGGACAGAGTCGGAGCAAAAGCTGAGAGAATCACAGCCTTGGCCTGGGGAACCGCCACCAAATTGAATTGTGTGCGGAAAGCCATCCCCAGATGATAAAACGACTGAGAAGGGACCTGGTCCGACTTCTTCTCGTTGACTCTGAAACATAGCGACGTGAGCAAGCTCAACAGAGTGGCGACATCCGACTCTAGGAAGGCAGCATTGGAATGCCCCTGGAGGATATTGTCCAGATATGCCGAAGTAGTCACCCTGGACTGCGTGCGATGGAAAGCTATCACATGCGACATCAGTCTGGTGAAGGACCAAGGAACCAGGTTGAGGCCGAAAGGCATGGCCTTGAACTGGTAAACTCGCCCCAGAAAAATGAACCTGAGATACTTCCGTAACGCCCAATGAATCGGAACGTGAAAGTAAGCGTCTCGCAGGTCGAAGCTGGAAGCGAAAACCCCCTGGTGAATTGAACGGAGGACCGACGTGAAAGTCTCCATGCTGAACTTGGGAGCAATGATAGACTGGTTCAGGAAACTCAGACCGAGAACCGGTCGGAGTCGGCCGTCCTTCTTCGGCACCAAGAACAGGCGGGAATAGAAACCCACTGACCTAATGTTCTTGATGACCTCAATCGCCCCCTTTGTCAGGAGATTGTCTATCTCCGTGGACAAAAGTTCCCGACGTAAAATGTCTGAAGGAACTGTGGTTGGAAAAGGCACCCCGGACAGAGTGGAGTGCCGTCGGAAGGATATTTCGCAGCCCGGACCAAACAACATCTAACATCCAAGGATCAGATGTGATGGTGGCCCACAGTCTGCGAACTCGGCTATCCTTCCTCCAACCTGGGACGAGTCGAGGTGAGGACCTTCATTGCGAACCCCGACGAGGCTCGCGAGAGAATGTTTTGATGGAAATGGAAGAAAATCAATAGCTCCCATCTAGAGGTCACTCCAAACAAGCATGCCAGATTTCAAAGCAATCTGATCATAAATGTGCCCTGTAGGGTGTGCCAAAGGGAAATACTGAGGTCTGACTAAACTAAGTTCTAAGTAACGTTGCCCATGGCAACATTTTTTGACGGAAATTGGAGAAAATCGATAGCTCCCATCTAGAGGTCACCCCAAACAAGCATACCAAGTTTCAAAGCGATCTGATCATAAATGTGACCTGTGAGGTGTGCCAAAGGGAAATTTTGATGCATAACTGCACTAAGTTCATCAAAGGTCATTGCCAGCGGCAACATTTATTGGCAGATATTGAAGAAAACCAGTAGCCTCCATCTAGAGGTAATCTCAAACAAGCATACCAAGTTTCAAACTGATCTGACCAAAAATGTGCCCTGTACGGCATGCCAAAGGAGTATATTGATGCCTGACTAAACTAAGTTTAAAGGTTGTTGGCAGCAGCAACATTTTTTGACGGAAATGGAAGAAAATCGATAGCTCCCATCTAAAGGTCACCCCCAAACAAGCATGCCAGGTTTCAAAGCAATCCGATAATAAATGGGCCCTCTAGGGTGTGCCAAAGGGAAATATTGAGGTCTGACTAAACTTAAGTTCTAAGAATGTTGGCCACTGCAACTTTTTTTGACTGAAATTGAAAAAAATCGATAGCTCCCATCTAGAGGTCACCCCAAACAAGCATACCAAGTTTCAAAGCGATCTGATCATAAATGCGACCTAGGAGGTGTGCCGAAGGAAATTGTGGATGTACGTATGTACGTACGTACGTATGCCGACATCGAGAAGTGATGGCAATAGCTCAGCTTGACTTTGTCATGTTGAGCTAAAAATTTATCAAAGGTAGCAAGCACTAACTGTAATAGTAATTGCCCAGGTTTTCTCCAAAATGACTTCCAAAATAGCCAATATTAATCAAACTAGAGCAAAGTCGAGGGTGGCATATACCCCCGCCTGCAATACCATGGATGTATAAATTTTATAGTAAATTTCCTTTCTTATTATACCTACCGAAATTGTTTACAACAGGCTTGCACTACAGTGGAAGAACCTAACTCGGATAAAATACTCTCTATTTTAATCTTTCCCAAGATTTGGGAAAGAAAAGTGGTGTAAAAAACACCACGAAAAAATAAGCCAAAACTGGGCCGAGCGCCATCAGCGCACACCCAGTATGGGACGCTCTTCCATAGTACAAATCCATGACTTCCGTCACAGCGCGCAATGCATTAATTCGTCATTCTTTTGATTCCGAACAACACAGGAGTTATGTGATCAGCGGGGAGGAAGGATTCTTACCCGAATAAGAAGACGGGAGGGCCTCCATGTAAACAATTTCGGTAGGTATAATAAGAAAGGAAATTTACTATAAAATTTATACTTCTTATCAACCTACCTCAATTGTTTACAACAGGCTGAATAGACAAAAGGCTGGAGGGTATCACATAACCAACCCACACATAACACAATAGCACTGGGACCATGGACAGAGGAAGAGATCCCTAGGCCTATCAAACCATAGCATCACAAACATTAGAAAAGCCAATGAAAGATGAGGCGTATGGTGAAGAGGGACGCACAGACAGAAAGGGCAGTAACAGCACAAAGCTGGAACCGACCTTGAAAAAAGCTGAAAAGCTTGGATAGACAACATCCTGAGCCGAAAAAAGAGGGCCCCAAGGGTCTCTGTCGGCTCCTGCAACTGTCGCAGAGAAAAGGAGAATGTAGCATTTCTCCAGAAGGCTGCCAGTATAACATCAGTCATCCGACAACATGACCGAGTTATTAAAAGTGGAAGACAATGCATGCACCTCCTGGCAGAAAAAACAATAGGTAATACAATCACCAGTAGCTAGACGAGCGGAAGCTGCACGAATAGCAAGACAAGGCCATCAAGAAAATGGATGCAGGAGAGATCTGGCAAGTGGGAAAACGCATATTCATCCAGGATAAAGGCGTGAACGCCCCCCACCCCCAAGCAGAGCAGCGCCCAAGAAAGTGACCATCTTGGAGTAAACTGCAAAGTCCTAGGCCTTTTCAAGGAAAAGACCTGAAAAAGCTTGGAGAGGCAAGGATGAGTGTCGAAACAATGCGGTATCACATAGGAAAAAAGGTCTCTGAAGCATGGACAAGTACACATAGCTGGAGACCCCCAGAAACAAACATATACCAGAAAACTCCGCAAGCAGTGTGATCGAAGGAGTGACAGAATCAACAGAGTGATCACACACCATCGACAGAAGAACCTTCCACTTAGCCACAGAGGCTAAACCAGTGGAGTGAGTGCCTCCTTGAAGAAAAGCAACTCCACTGCGTGTCTCGAAAAACCACTACGGAGGAGACAGGACCCAATAAAAGACATGTGCGAAGGCACAATGAAGTCGGGTCAACTTGAAAACCTCCCGGGCGACTTTGGCAAAGAAAGTCGCGAGGTAGAGGGAGACATGCCGGAACCGCCGCTAACAGAGAGCGGAGCAGAATGATCCATACCCACCGAAGCGACGGGTGTGATCGAAAGGATTCGACGACTGCAGGTTCATATCTGGGTGAGAACCTGAGGCAGAATCGGAACCGGTAGGAAGGTGTAGCCGACAAGACCATCCCAAAGGAGGGCCAGAGCGTCCACGGCGAAAGCCAGAGCATCTGGACACGGGGACACGAAAGTGTCCACCTGATGGTTCCAACTAGTCACAAGAGATCGATGGAACCCGCCATGTGGAGCATCCACCTGGTGGAAATGACCCTGCCCCGACGGGACAGGGAGTCGGCTAGGACGTTCAGGCGACCGGGAATGTGACGAACAGCCACCCCGGCATGGACATCCTGAGCGAGCAGTATAAGATCCCAAGCCAATTCGTACATTGGAACAGAGTGCGTGCCGCCCTGGTTCCGAATGTAAGCAACCACCGTCGAATGGTCGGACAACAGAAGGACCTGGCGATTCGACAGGTGAGGGATCCACTGCCTGAAACGCAGAAGAAGAGCAAGAAGCTCCTTCTGGTTGTTGTGTAGAGCTGCAAGATCCTGGTCCACCATCCCGTGAATGGAAAGACCTAGAGGATCCAATGTCGCACCCCATCCGAGATCGCTGGCATCTGCCGTCAGAACGTGATCGGACGTGGGTAAGTCCAATGGAACACCCTGCGAAAGCCACTGGACATCCACCCAGAGGAGAAGGTGAGGATAAAGATAGTCTGGGAACTGAAGCACCAGATCCAGAAAATCTACATTCGGCCTCCAACGACTGAGCAGAAAGTGTTGGAGAGGTCTGACACGCAGCCGACCTAGAGGAATGAGATCCGTCACCGAACAGCAGAGACCGATTAGCCGGAGAAAACTCTGAGCTGTCGTGGATGTGGACTGGGACAGAGTCGGAGCAAAAGCTGAGAGAATCACAGCCTTGGCCTGGGGAACCGCCACCAAATTGAATTGTGTGCGGAAAGCCATCCCCAGATGATAAAACGACTGAGAAGGGACCAGGTCAGGTCCGACTTCTTCTCGTTGACTCTGAAACATAGCGACGTGAGCAAGCTCAACAGAGTGGCGACATCCGACTCTAGGAAGGCAGCATTGGAATGCCCCTGGAGGATATCGTCCAGATATGCCGAAGTAGTCACCCTGGCCTTGAACTGGTAAACTCGCCCCAGAAAAATGAACCTGAGATACTTCCGTAACGCCCAATGAATCGGAACGTGAAAGTAAGCGTCTCGCAGGTCGAAGCTGGAAGCGAAAACCCCCTGGTGAATTGAATGGAGGACCGACCTGAAAGTCTCCATGCTGAACTTGGGAGCAATGATAGACTGGTTCAGGAAACTCAGACCGAGAACCGGTCGGAGTCGGCCGTCCTTCTTCGGCACCAAGAACAGGCGGGAATAGAAACCCACTGACCTAATGTTCTTGATGACCTCAATCGCCCCCTTTGTCAGGAGATTGTCTATCTCCGTGGACAAAAGTTCCCGACGTAAAATGTCTGAAGGAACTGTGGTTGGAAAAGGCACCCTGGACAGAGTGGAGTGCCGTCGGAAGGATATTCGCAGCACGGACCAAACAACATCTAACATCCAAGGATCGGATGTGATGGTGGCCCACAGTCTGCGAACTCGGCTATCCTTCCTCCAACCTGGGACGAGTCGAGGTGAGGACCTTCATTGCGAACCCCGACGAGGCTCGCGAGAGGAGAAAACACCTCTACTGAATGAAGAATCCTGGGAGTTCCCTCAAGACTGCCGATGCTTACCCTTACCCCTTGAGTAAGAAGCAGAAGCGGTGGCAGAAGGATCAGACCCTTTTTGCTTCGCAGAGGAAGCAGAGGGTACTTGTTAGGCTTGGAACGGCCCGTGCCTACCCTAGAAGGCTGATCAAGCTGAAGAAACAGCAGCTGATCGTTGGAATGACGCAGGACGTCATCCCGGACCGTCAACACAGAATCATGGAAAAGTTGCGGACCTGTCAAAAAAGCAGATCGAAGAGCAGCGTACTGCTCCTCAGGAAGGGATCGGCTTGTGTCACGCACAGAGTCCCTTCGAACTAATTCCAGATTAGCCGTGTTACAGGCATGCGTGTGAGTAAGATGCAGGAGCGCCTTGGACAGCACACGCAAAGAAGCCTGTACCTCGTCAATCTTATCTGAAGGCAGATAAGCAGCAAAAGCTGAGATGACGTGATCGGAGAGAGAAAGCATCCCATGCATCTCTGTCGATAAGCCCAATGTGGACTCCAGAGTCGTCATTGGAATGACGGCAGACTTGGACTTGGAAAGCCCGAGGGAATTGGAGTCCTGATCCAAAACCGTCAAAGTCCAGTAGACCGACGGATTGGCGGAATCGTAGAAACGATAACTCGCCGGAGGCAAAAAGGTGTCAACCCTGGTGAAGAACAGAGCCTTCATAGCCTTGGAACTTAGCTGGGATTCCAAGGCTGAAAATGCTTCAACCAACTGTACCGAAGGGCACGGTCGAAGACGCCCAGAAGCAGGTTGCTCCATAGACTGTTGGCGCGCGACCGATGATCGCGGCCTGGCTGACACTGTCGACTGGTTAGATGGTTTGGGATCCGGAAAGAACCCAAACACGAAATCAAGAGCTGCCCCCAAGTCCGAAGACTGCTGGCTCTCGACATCAAGCATGTCTGACTCTTCCCCTGAGTCGGAAGACACATAGCCCATCGTGGGCAAACCAGCCGACGCCTCCCATGGTGTCGGAACACCAGGGGATCAGAAAGCTGCTTGTTTCCAATCCCGGGAGGCGGCGCCATAGGAGGCGCCTGGAAACCACTCGCTGCCTCGCTGGAAGCAACAGGAAGGCTCGTTGACAGAACCTGAGTGAGTAAGGAGAGGGCCTCCCTAAGCTCACTGCCCGTACTGGCCGGTTCGACAGGGGAACGAACCGGCAAAGTGGCTTCACCACTGACCCTCTGAACCAGCGAAGGGTCACGATCCTCCAAAAGACCCGACATGGGACGACGGGCGGCAGCCGAAAACGTCTGAAGCCAGATGTGTATAGGGGTGTGATACACCCCGAGGATCAACATAGCAGGAACTCATGACAGTCACCGCTGACCTCTGCAGGTGCTCGACGGCGCAGAGACCACAGGAGAGGGTCCGGCCGGCAGCCACTTCCAACTTCGCAGAGTTGAAGTCAGGGAAGGCTGAGGCCGATACCCCCACGTCTACACAACCAGACACCGCAGCAGACCACTGCAGGTATAAAACTACTGTGCTCAGAGGACACAGTATGGGATTCAGTCGGCAGCCCCAATTGACTTCGTGGAAGTCTTGGAAGGCTGAGGCCGAAACCCCACAACCATACTACAGACATCCCTGCAGACCCTGGCAGGGAGAAGCCGAGGCCGGCTAAAAACGGTGCCCAATGACGTTGTAGATGGAACAGCAGTAGCAGCAGATACGACGGGAGCTGTTGGAACTGGCGGAAAAGGGGAGAGAGCCACCAAGCTCGGCCTCCAAAGGAGGAGTCACAACCTTAGTGACAGCCTCAGATGTTGACTGGAGAGGGTGCATAGTCCCGGAACCAGGCATCTCTACACCAGAAAACCAACAGCTCCCGCAGTATCCACCACGGTAAAAAAAACTGCACATTCCCCACGGAAGGGGAATAACTCTCACCAGACATGGTCGAATCGGGAAGCCCCGAATCGAAAGCGGTCCCCACCCCCCGCTGGTGCGGGAGGAGCTGCACATCCCCCACGGAGGAGGAGCAATTCTCATCAGACGTGGTCGAATCGGGCGACCCGAAACGAAAGCGTTCACCACCCCCCGCGGGACCGGGAGGAGCTGCACATCCCCCACGGAGGGGGGTCAAACTCACACCAGATGTGGTCGAGTCGGGGGGCCCCGAAACGACAGTTCCCCCCTCCCCCCCCCCTGCAGGTGCGGGAGGAGCTGCACATCCCCCACGGAGGGGGTAAACTCACATCAGACGTGGTCGAGTCGGGAGGCTCCCGAAACGACTGCATTCCACACCACCCGCGTGTGCGGACGAAACGGACACGAGAACGCACCAATGGCGAGGGCAAAAGGAATTGCCCTAAAGGAACCAACTTGAAAGAACAGAGGTGAGAGCAGTAGAAGAAAAAAGGTGAACTCAACAGAAACAGAAAGTAGAAGAACACCCTTTGTCAACCGAAAAAATTCATTGTCGAATCGCGATGACACGATGTCGCAAAACATTCGCGAAAACGGAATAGTAATTAATAAACAATGAGAATGTGGTTGAAAATATAAACGAGAATATATAAAACACAGTCCTGTTATTATACGATCTTCAGATCCATAATTCCAGTCACAGGAAAACCATTATCCACGAGTTGAATTATCACTGTTTCATAATGCATATGGCGGAAACACATCCTGCTCGTGCCGCGGATAAAAAAAAAATGACGAATTAATGCATTGCGCGCTGTGACGGAAGTCATGGATTTGTACTATGGAAGAGCATCCCATACTGGGTGTGCGCCGATGGTGCTCGGCCCAGTTTTGGCTTATTTTTTCGTGGTGTTTTTTACACCACTTTTCTTTCCCAAATCTTGGGAAAGATTAAAATAGAGAGTATTTTATCCGAGTTAGGTTCTTCCACTGTAGTGCAAGCCTGTTGTAAACAATTGAGGTAGGTTGATAAGAAAGCATTACAGAAATGAAACATTTATTACTGGGTGATGTTGAACAATGACAGATGACAGACCTATGACAGATTACAGACCATTGGGGCATATATCATAAGAACTATTAAGTGTCACCATAGGGTGACACAAAAAGGTACCTCCACCTTTTTACCAAATGTGAGAGTGATTTGATAATTCAGTGGAAAAAAATATTTTTCCTCAAACTTTATATATGTTGCGCAGTTGCAAGACATGTGTAACCATATCCTAAAGTTTCAACTCTCTACATTAGAAATTGTGGGAGGAGTTGATTACACCATGAAGGTAACCTTAATTAATCAAGTTATTCATGTTTGAATTTTGGGACGTACAAAATCAAAGTCCATAAACTGCAATAACTCCTACAATAATACACTGCATAACATCTGCCTTGTACTGGTGGAAGACATCAATGGGACAGACTTGCACACCAAATATGAAGTCATTCCACTGAGTACTCTGCAAGTTATTCATGAATTAATTAAGGTGGACAAATTCTAAGTCCATAAAGGGCAATCAATGACCCTGGCAATAAAATCTCGCACAAAACCTGCATTTCCATATGGGTATACATCAATAGGATACACTTGCATACCAAATATCAAGTCACTTCAACCAAGTACTTTACAAGTTATTCATGAAAGAATTTTGGGATGAACAGACAGACGAATGGACAAGGCAATTCCTATATACCCCTGATGGGGGTATAAAAATAATCTACCAATTTTATAGATTTTTGTCTTTACTAAAGGTATATTTAATAGTGTAAGTGTATCAGTGTATGTCATTTGAAAAGAGACTTGCTAATGATAATAATATTTAAGGAATGAAAATATGTAATCATGTGTTAAGTACATCAAAGAAGCATTTCAATATGACCACCATTTATTTAAGATTGTTTCTTCGTAGCCTCAAGATATTTAACAGAGAATTTCAGGTGTTGTTTGAATGTAGCAGTTTGTTTCATTGTTTAAAAAATACCCTTAAATTTATTACAAATTCAGAAAAGTTTAAAGCACAAAAACTTGTGTTAAAATAACACTTCTTAGATTGTGTGACTGGCAGATATTTAGGTCTTCTTGGTAACATTCATATTATTCAACCACCATTCATAACAAAATATTTTTTTGTAGCTTTATAGATATTCCACAGATTATATCAGATGAAACATGAATGCTGCAGTTTATTTTACATGTTGTTTATTGTCTAATAAATAAATGGGTTTAGTCAATAAAGGACAGGTAAAATAAGTGCAATGCCAATCGCCAGCATTCAGACAATAGTCTCCCACGGTTGGGGTGTCATCAAATTGTGGACTTGTGTCTGATGAATGTAGAAAGATTGAAAGCACAGCACCAAAATATCTACCAACCTGAAACAGTCAGACCAGGCCGATTTTTGTAACTGACTTGTACTCTGATCTCATTATAATTACACACAGTTTCCAACAAAAATGGATGCCAGTCGGCCATCTTAAATTTTTCCCCCCAAAAACTGACGTGCATCAATTTTACATAATGTCTGATGAATGCTGTGAATCTGAAACAAAAGCATCACAGCATCTCTGAGATACAGGTGGTAACAGGACACACCAACACAATACAAATATGACTGAAAAAAAGCTTAAGTTCGTCTAATTTGCATAACTTATGAAAGAGAAAAAAACCTGTATGATATGTTATTTATCATACACAGCTACACCTCCATACCAAACATTATTGAAATTGGGAATGTTGCTTAGAAGTTACAGGCAGAAAACTAATTACTCACAATCTCCAACAAAAGTAGCTGCCAGTAGGCCATCTTGAATTTATTTTCTCAAAACATTTTACGCGCATCAATTTTAAATAATGTCTCATCATTGCTGAAAATTTGAAACAAAAGCATCAAAGTGTCTCTGAGATACAGGTGGTAACAGAACACACCAACATAATATATACAAAAATGGCTGAAAAAAAGCTACAGTTCATCTAATTTGCATAATTTATGCACAAGGAGAAAACCTGTATGATAAGGAGAAAACCTGTATGATATGTTATTTATCTTATGCTGCTACACCTCCATAACAAAATTATTCAAATCGGAAAGATCGTTTAGAAGTTTTAAGCAGAAAACTAATTACACACATTTTCCAACAACAATGGCCGCCAGTCGGCTAACTTGAATTTTTTTTTGAAAAAAATTCACGTTCATCGTCTTTCCATAATGTCTCATTAATGTTGAAAATTTGAAACCCCAACATTCAACCATCTCGGAGATACAGGTGGTAACAGGTAAGAGGGACAGACAGATCAACAACAGACAGACGGATGGAGTGCAATCCATAAATCCCCTTCATGGGGGACTAAATGAAATTGTCAATGACACTGTAGCTGGACTTGACTGTGTGTAGTGGTTGATGAAAAGGATAATGTTCAATGTTTATGAAAGGATTATGAAATAAGACAAGAATTGTGATAATTGAGAATATGTTAATTTCTTTTCCCTGCATGTTATGTTTTCAAAAAGAATAATCAGAGGTGTAGACTGTACTAAAGAATTAAGACCTGGGTTGGCCCTAACAGTTAATGTATGTCAGCCAAAGTCAAGTTATAGTAAAATCATTCCAAAGCGAGTCATCCTACCAAGTTACAATGACATCCCTGCAAAAAAATAACTCTAGACATTATACTGAGTCATCCTACAAATTTGCAATGAAATTCCTTTATAAATGCAAGCTGTAGAATGTGCAGAACAGTTGTAATAGATTTTAAGTCTATATTTTCAGTTGTGGAAAACATGCTGTGCTTAATTTGTGTTTAACAGGTCCAGTGAAGGAAAGGAGTCAGTCTGATAAAGCAGAGCAACATACACACTATAGAACACTACCAAATTGCCTTCATATGCAGTTATCTTGACTCTTGACCTGTTTGGTGCCAACAAAACATACCAAACTGATCTCATATGTGCAGGTATTACATGCAAGAACAAATATATACATCACAAGCTTCTATCAGCAAAAAGGACCAAGTGTCATTTGAGCATTCTATACCCAATAAGAAACATGGTTTGTCCACATCTTATAAAGAAGACATCATGGTCATGCAGTGCACTGCTAATGCATTTGGGGAGGATGGGGGAGGAGAATAAGAGTCATCACTGTGATTCCAAATATCCTGTTTTGTTGTAGATTTGTGATCATCAAGGGGATATTAGTGGTTGTAATCTGATTTCCTTAACCAAGGCTGGGAAATGATTTATATTAGCTCAATTTTGGAAAACACCATCCCATCCTTCCAGACGAACGAGCTGCACATCTAATTGTGATGCAGGGCCTTCTGTTTTGGAACTGGGACAATTGGAGCACCTAATTATAAAATGCCAGGAAAAACATTTTTCCCACATCTCATTCAGTCACACCAGTTTACATACATTTGATGTCATCAATGAAGTTACCAATAACAAATGAATCCTCTGTGTTAAATTTAAATGTAAATTACGACCACCTTCAAGTGAAGTCACTAGGATCAAAAACCACTGCCAATGAATGCAATTATAATTTGTTGGGAACAAACAAAATGTTCCAGGCCTTTGAAAATTAGAAATTTGCATAACCTACAAAGGGTTATGCAAAAACATTTTGTAGAATCTATTTTGTCGGCATAACCCCTCTTCCCATTCTGTATACCACTGTTCTCTGATGTAACTCGAGTATCTTGAGTTTCCATGAGATGCTTGTGTTCCAAATAAAAGTGTAGAATTTTTTTTTATTTCTGACCAAATGAAACTGATTCAGGGACTATTATAGCATATTAATATTTATTAACACTGTTCCTGTTAAACAATGATGACCTGCCACACCAAGTCAATTTGGGGATATTCAATATTTGATACAGCCAGACAATCGCTTCCAATAACTATCCGAGTCCCAAAAGCAAATATTTTGATTATCTTGGAAGCATGTTTGATTTAATAAATTCATGGGTTTCAAGTATAGCTAAAATACACTTTGCATCTATACTTTTTACAAATATTTTCATTTTAAATAAGAGCTATTGCTGAAGGAAATTTATAGCCCCATTGCAGTGCTGGATCCCCATGAAGCATAAATGAATTAAAAACAAAGAAAGGACAACATTTTTATAAAATGAGTGTCATGTCACAAGGACCCTTCATATCAAATTTCATGGAAATCCATCAACTCATGTCTAAAATATCACTGTGGTCAGATGGATGGATGGGCAGATGGATAGATGCCCTTAAAACTGGCCCTTTTGTGGTCTTTCTTCTGTTGCCAACCCAACCTCCAACCACTTAAGGACAAAGGGATTACCACTTAAGGAAACAATACCTGGAACTTGGACAATGGAAATCTTTTGTGTTAGGCTGCACCTCCTACTACTTAAGGTACTGAATGTGCGCCCAGATGGATGCACATTACAGATGCACACATGTAACCAGCATACCCCCCCCCCCCCCCCCCCACACCCCCTTCTCTTCGAGAGTGTGAGAGTGGGAGTATAATACATCCTGAGGACATGTCAACTGTGGAGGAAGCCTATAATCCTTCTTCAATGCTACCAACATAATGGGGGTGTAGGTACTTTAACCTTGCATGCACTATACTCCACATATATCTGGGAAGTTGAACATATTTAAACAAATATACATTGCATAACATTGCGTAACTTGAAGGCATGTGTGTCAATAATATACCAAATGCTTCAGCACACTGCACCATCATGCATCCACATGAACAAGTTCGATTAAGTGCCACTCTCAATAAGAAATAAAAATGTGTTTGGCTAGATTCAAACTCTCAGACCGATCTGCCATCCACTGCCCTGCAGTTATTGCACATTTTTGGCTTGTAGAGTTTTAGGCACACAACTTTGTCTGAGCTTTGTATTCTTTCATTTCCCAGTAAGAATTTTTTAAACTTTGTTCAACCAGCATGAGAACCATTGCATCTGAGATTTTTAGATTGCTAAGACCCATTTTGGCAGAGTCATTGTCATTTTTGACCTACAGGTATTTTTGCAGCCCATACTGGGAGAGTCACACTTCTAATATATTATTTAATGGCTGGTGGTGGCAAGGCAATGTACATATGTTCTCACAATGCCTCACCAATTCAGTTGGCTGGTTACACAGTCTGCAATACTAATCTACACTCATTGTGGATTTGGCAGGGAGGATGCAAATCAATTTTTTTAGCCCACGTCTTTCACAATAATGAGTGACAGCATTGCATCACATTGTAATGTTCTCAGCAATGCCTCCCCAATTCAGTTGGATGCTTACACAGTCTGCAATACTAACCTTCCACTCATGGTGGACTTAGCAGGGAGGCTGCAAATCAATTTTTTTAGCCAATGTCTTTCACGGTCATGAGTGACAGCATGACAGCGTTGCATCACATTGTAATGTTTTCACAAGTCCAATAGTGAAACAGAACATATCAGCCACAGATAGTAGTTGCAACACTAATCTTCACCCACAGTTCACTTTCACACGATCAGTGGGTGCTGACCAGTGGGGTGTCTGTTTTCATGTGGGAAAACCCAATGTCTAAAGAACACATTCTCATTTTCTGAAATTTGCCAATGGAGGTGTTTGTAAATTATGGTTTATAATATTTCGTTATCACAAAAAGTGCCCAAAAGTTGCTAAACTTGGAAGATAGTAACTTTTTCTCTTCTCCAAAAGCAATAAAAACTAGAAACTGTTTTAGTACACTAAAACATATGTCTCCCCTTCCTTTCTATTTAATGCACTGCAAATTATATATACATGAATAATATTGACAATCAAACCAAATATCTAAGGTCTAGCTCAAAAGAGAAATAAGTTATGACTCTGACAAATAATCCCTTATAAAACACCTGAACTTGACCTTTGGGTCCAAAGGTCAAGATCATGTGACGGTCACCATGGTTTACATAGCCACAATGCCACATGTTGATACATCCACATACAAAATTGAAAAAGGTGTGGCTTAGAAAACCCCCAAAAATTGGACCAGACAAATGCCTTAAAATACATAAAACTGGCAAACCATGGGTTGACAGATATTATGCGACACACCAGCTCATGGTGATACATCCACATGCCAAATATCTAAGGTCTAGGTCAAAAGACAAAAAAGTTCTGGTCCGGACAAGTTTCCCTTAAAAAAGCACATAAAAATGACCTTCAGATCAAAGGTTAAGGTCACATGAAGGTCACTATGGTATGTGACACACTGGCTCATGGTGATACATCCACATGCCAAATATCTAAGGTCTAGGTCAAAAGACAAAAAAGTTATTCCCCGGACAAAGTTTTCCTTAAAAAGCACATAAATCTGACCTTCAGGTCAAAGGTCAAGGTCACATGAAGATCACTATGGTACACGACACATCGACTCATGGTGATACATCCATATGCCAAATATCTAAGGTCTAGGTCAAAAGACAAAACAGTTATGTCCCAGATAAAGTTTCCCTTAAAAAGCACATAAATCTGACCCTCAGGTCAAAGGTCAAGGTCACATGAAGATCACTATGGTACGCGACACACCGGCTCATGGTGATACATCCACATGCCAAATATCTAACGTCTAGGTCAGAAGAAGAAGAAGAAGAAGAAGAAGAAGAAGAAGAAGACGAAGAAGACTAAAACAATATGTCTCCCTTCTGGGAAAGGGAGACATAATATTTGATGAATTAAATTAGCTACATCTTAATAATACAATTTGCATTCTTTTGTTGTCATTCTACATAATGTTTTGCTGTAATTTACATGACTGTACACTACTTTAAAAAAAAGGAATATACTTCCATTTATTACATCTACTTAACACAAATTTGCCTCAAAATACATTACCATAAATTTAAAGCATTTTCTATAAAATGAATGATATTTAAACTCGATAATTTTGGAACTTTACATGATTGATATTATATTTAGTGCATAAAATGTCCAAAACTTGTAATTGTCATCATACATGTTTGTATTAAGTTGTGCAGTTGAATTTTAACAAACTGCAGTACAAATTAAAGTGTCAATGACACTGTAGCTTAACTTGTCTGTGTGTTGTGTTTGATGAAAAGGATAATGTTCAATGTTTATGAAAGGATTATGAAATAAAACAAGAATTGTGATAATTGGGAATATGTTAATTTCTGTTCCCTGTATGCTATGTTTTCAATAAAAATAATATGAGGTGTAGACTGTACTAAAGAACTGAGGGGTGGGTTAATGTGGCCCTCACAGTTAACCCTTTACCTAACAAATCGCCTGCATCCGCCTGCGTAATATGCAAATTCAGCAGTTGAAAAAATATTATCAAAATATTTCAACAAAACCATGAGACCCTTCGTTGGAATGAGCTCGTTCCAACGAGGGGTCACATGATATGATTTTGTTGAAATTTTTTGAAAAATTTAAAAAAAGATATTTAAAATAATAAATTTTGATATTGTCTGCGTTGGGTAAAGGGTTAATGTATGTGGTCCTCACAATTAATGTATGTCAACGAAAATTATCACGTTACAGTGAAATTATTCCAGAACGAGTCATCCTTTCAAGTTACAATGAAATCCCCTCATAAATATGGCCTGTAGACTGTGCTAAAGGTTTTTGGGCTTCAGGCCTGTGTAGCCATCACAGTTGACCGATCGTAACCAAAAGGGGACGTCCTCATCTAGACATTATACTGAGTCATCCTACCAAGTTACAATGAAATCCCTTTATAAATATGACCTCAAGTCTGTGCTAAAGTTTTTGGGGTTATTGGCTATGGCAGGTGTATTGGTTGAATGATCGCGACCAAAAGGGGTCGTTCTAAACTAGGCATTATCTTGAGTCATCCTACCAAGTTACGTGAAATCCCTTCAAAAATATGACCTGTAGACTGTGCTAAAGGTTTTCGGGCTTCAGGCCCCTGAAGCCATCACAGTTGACCAATTGTGACCAAAAGGGGATGCTATCATCTAGGCATTATATGGAATCAACCTTCCAAGTTACACCAAAATCCCTCCATAAATACGACCTGTAGACTGTGCTAAAGATTTTCGGGTTTTGGGCTCGGGCAGTCGTCAAGGCTGAATGATCGTGACCAAATGGGGGTGTTCTCATCCAGACATTATACTGAGTCATCCTACCAAGTTACAATAAAATCCATTCCTAAATACGACCTGTAGACTGTGCTAAAGGTTTTCAGGCTTCAGGCCCCTGTAGCCGTCACAGTTGCCCAATCATGACCAAAAGGGGGCATTCTCAACTAGACATTTATGGAGTCAACCTACCAAGTTACAATGAAATCCCTCCATAAATAAGACCTGTAGACTGTGTTAAAGGTTTTCAGGTTTTGTGCTCAGGGAGTCATTACAGTTGACAGATCACGACCAAATGGGTAGTTCTCTTCTAGACATCATACGGAGTCATCCTACCAAGTTACAAAGAAATCCCACCACAAATATGATCTGTAGACTCTGCTAAAAGTTTTTGGGTTTCGGGCTTGGGCAGTCGTCACGGTTGACAAATCATGACCAAAAAAGGATGTTCTCATCTAGATATTATACAGAAGCATCCTACCAAGTTACAATGAAATCCCTTCATAAATACGACCTGTAGACTGTGCTAATGGTTTTCAGGTTTTGGGCTCGGGCAGCCATCTCATCTAGACATGTCCTCAAACCCACATATGAAATTTCATGATGATCAGACAAAAACTACGGAGTGTAGACAGTGCTAAAGGAAAATGTGAACAGACTCACAGACTAACAGATTTCCGCCTGCGTGATGCAATAGCTTATCAGGACTTCGTCAAGGTAAGCTAAAAATTAGTGACAGTGAAACCCTGTTAATTGAAAAACCATTTTTACAGTGAAAAATATTTACAGAAGTATTCAGATGGACTGGTGGTTGCATGTTATATGCAATTAACAAGGTTGTTCAATCAAGAGATATCCAGTAAGTATGAAATGGAGGAACAGGTCATTTATGTCATTTTATGTTACTTCAAGACATTACACCAGAGGTGCTGACATACTCCCACTGGTGTCAAGTTGAGAGACAAGGCTGTGTCAGATGGACAATATCTCTCAGGCTCACCCAATGGTCTGACCCAGCCACCAATCCCAAGGGGAAAAAAGTTTTTTGCATAAAATCATTAAAATCTTCACAAACCCATATTAAAACAAAAATCACAAAGTAACACTATGGAGTCATGTAATTTTGAGAAAAGCATGCCAAGTATGGCATATGCACCCCCTCCTCTCAAAATGCTAAGATGGATATATTTATTTTCAACACTAGGCATACACGCAAGGGGTTTATTGTCTTTGCTTTACACCAGGAAAAATCCAAACCAGCAGAAATTGTGAGATCCATGCTACCAATAGTCTGTGTCAATCAGACATGGTAGATGTGAATAGTATATAACTTGGGGGTACGAGGACAGCCCTCTCAGAACCCAGTATTTCATCTCATAAACGACCCTAGCTGCCTCCAGACTAGCATTCCAGAGGGCAATAGTGCCACAACCCCACTGGACTGAATTTGTTCAATAGCGAGTTGTCACCCCAGACATTCTCCCTATTCCACTATCCTGAGATCAAGCGAGTTGGAATGCAGAACAGTCCATTCAGATAAAAGGATCAGCTCCAGTCACCTATTTACAGAAATGAATCCTTTGGTATAGTAAGAGAGAGCAACAACACAATGTTTCCACTTGATGCCGATTTCGACAAAGTGGAGAATAAACCAGATATCAAATGGGCTGAGCAGCCACAGGGTATCTATAGCATAGAAGGAAAATGAGAGCCAAAAACCCAGCATGGCGATGCGCTGATTTTATCACTAAATGTAACCACTGGTGAAAAAATTGAGGTGTGGACTATTGACAGTGATAAAGCTATTTGCCAACCAACCCAATGCAAAGTATTTGTGCTATAATGGGCTCAAGGTCAGCCAGAAAAACAAGGCACATAAGTACCACAGCTTCGACTTACTGTAAGGAATCGCATTATTTTTTTTTAAAAAAGTCATTTTGCCCTGCCTTAGGGCTCATCAGACTGTTGGCTTACACAGTGACGATCTATAGTCGCACAGCAAGGCCTATAATTTAGCTGTGCCCAACTTTTTTCCTCCTCATTGGTTCCCACTCTGATAACTCTCTCCAACTCCTGTATAGTCTGGAGTTGGAATCAGCTTTTGAGCCTCTTCAGCTCATTTACCTTCTTCACTGAGGGTGTCTACACTTACATCTATGGCGGTGGCTGACTGGTGTATGTCTTTTGTAAATTTTGTGCAATTTAAAAAAGTGCAATTTGCCACTTTTTTAACATATTCTGGAGGATATCCTTCCTAACTTGTTTTTCTGGGGCTCCAGTCAGCTTGGTGAGTATAGCCTTCTTTTGTATTGTTTTTTTTCATTTCTTGATATTGCTTTTGTTCATTATTGCTGCTTCTAAATTCCTCGTCTGTTATGCACCCATCCTTGAATGCTCTCGCAACCTTCAGAGCTATTGTACTAAGCTTTGCTTGTGCCAAGACTCTTATTTCATCATGCTTTTGAATCTTAGCACTAATCTTCCCCTCTGCTACCTTCCCAATCACACCTAATGCCCCTGTAGCAATATCTACACCCTACAATGGTAAAGCAAGAAGGGCACCCACTCCAGTGGCTAAATGACCAAGGTTGGTAGCTGTAGAACCCATGCTAAGACCGAGGAATACACCATCCGTGGCCTGTAAAGCATTCAAACCTCTTTTGTATTTCTAATACAATCCTTCTCTAACGATTACCTCATTTTTCAATAGCTGCTCAATCTTGCTAATTCTCTGAAGCCTGTAATTATCTGTACTCAGTGGGGCACTCGGGACTTCAGGATATAACCTCTGTTTTTCTTTCATAATAATAGATACTCTTCTGTAACGGATTTGGTAACAGCAGTTGAAAAATAATAAACAACAGAAGTTCTAAATTACTCTGTTAATAGGTACCATCATCTTCGGACCCATTCAACTCGGCCCTGGTGAGAATCACCATTTTTGACACTGATTCTCTCCAGGTCCGAGTTCTGTGGGAACCATTCAAGTTGATAGACTTGCTGGGTGGAATTTTAACCCTCTTTTTGGGAAAAGTGTAGTGGACCTGTGGTTTTCGATCCATCATTCATATTCATTTCCATTTCATATCATAGTATTTTTGGCTTCTTAATAAACCACGTATAAACTGTTTTTCTATTTTATTGTGTATTCATCCAGACCACAACACATAACTTAATGATTATTCGACCTCTAGAGTTGAGTTATATTTTATCCATGGTTTGCTAGCTGACCCAGATCCTCACGAATCTGAAGAACAACAGGGAGATTTCGGCCAGGGTTCTAGCCCCTGGGGAGTCGTTCACCCCACCCCTGTTACAAATTGGCGAGGCTACCAGGATCTGATTATTACAGCTACTTACATTATGGGTAATTGTTCTTGACAAGGTCTGCATTCTTTGAACGATTAAGATGAATTTAATTCATGGGGAAATTAGAGCTCGATTGTTGGTATGCGTAATTTCAGTAGCTATTGTTGTATTATTACAATTGCACGGCCTTCTCCCCAGATGAATGAGAATGCAAATTTTTGGAATCCTTCTTAGTGGTTTTAAGTGGCACAATGAGCCCAAGTATACCACTGCTGGTGAAGTGGAAGCTCATAAGCTGGGTGTAATTAAAGTTTGGTAGACAAAGTCATTCTATGAGTGAGTTGAAGTCTAAGATTATAGACTGTTCATTCTGTTGTCTATTTTACTCTGCACTAAACCCCCAAGATGTCAATATACTGGGATTAACAGGGGCCAGAATACCCCCCCTCCCTCCCCCCCACACACACAATACATATTTTGTGTTCTCGTCGGCGATCTGAGCAATCTGAACCAGAGAATTTGAGATGGTCTGAGCTGATCAGACAACTCAGCCCAAACACTAATGACACGAATGTGAAAAATATCCGATAAAGGCTTTTTAGCATCTTGTTATAGATGGATTTATTTTGAGACTGGTAAAAGTATTTAAGGTTAAATGTTCAGCCAAATTATTTGGCATTTGAAGCGCCAATGTAGGTCAAAAAGCTTATTGGTAAAAGCTGTGAGTGGTATTGGTCGTAAAAAATGTCTTTAGTTGAATTACAATTTTTCTGAAATACCTTCACTTTCTGGGTTCATTATGAAAATGACTCATTTTGTGAATCAATCTATGGGGCATTTGAGGCAACTCAACCATGGGCAAATAGGAAGGGAAGTCGAGTTATATGCCCTTTAGTACAAAGTAGCATTGGGTGCTTGCGGGATTTAACCCCACAATTTTTCTTTCAACTTTTGAAAATGTTCATGGTCAACATTAAATCTAGTAAACAGGCCCAAGTTAGAGGTTCGTTAAGGCATTAACTATTAAGTAAACTTGATTCAAGAAAGAATCTTTTAGTAAGTCGATAGTGAAAGCTAAAATGCTGGATGATTGCATTGTTTATTAGTTAGGATGTATTTTGTGTTACCGTAGGTAACAATCGGTAGTGACCAGAAAGGATGTTTTTCCTAGGAAGCGAAATAAGACCTCATAGTCTGCTTATTTAAAGTAGGTAGTACAAAGTGTTTTGGTGAGTCAAATTTCTATTGGCAATAGGCATTGACGTATGTGGAACCTTATTTATTAAACAGTAATCGCGACATGTAGGAGTTTGTAAATATTTGTATATTTCTCTTTTAAGTTATGCTCCCGGCGTCTTGGTTTATGATAATAATAGGTGGTTTGTCTTCAGTAGTCTGGGTGCTATTTTAATATTATGTAGATAATATTTGTGGATGTCACTGCGATACATCATTTAGTTCTGGCAAAAACTGAAGCTGAAGCTGTTACTGATATGTCAAATTGAACTAACCTTAGAGGTGTACATTTGGAGTGTCTTATATAGGGCAAGTAATTTATAGCAGAGGAAATATTGCAATCCTGAGGTATGTTGTTTGTGGGTAGTGGCCAATCTCTCGTTCGTTTACTAAAATGAAAAAACTTTCCTTGGGTAACAGCAGTTGAAAAATAATATACAATAGAAGTTCTAAATTACTCTGTTATAATTCGTCTGCACATAACGGAGGTTTAATTCTATTTTTGTTGGCTTCAAGTCATTTCCATGTTTAAAATGAATCGATGTACCTTATTGGTTCATGCTGTAGAGCATTGTGCTGTTGTTTCATTCGTCGAGGTGAAAGCGAGGGATCAATCAGATTCCAGTAGTCAAAATCTTTCCCCGCGAAATTATCCTATATAAGAGCGGTCTCGCTCATAATTCGTCGTCCACTTTATGTTTGGGTAAAGCTTTGATCTAGCTGTCCAAACTTAAACCATACACTAGCTTAGTTATGGGGAAACTTTGTAACATGTAAAAAGGTTAACCGTAATAGGTACCGTCATCTTCGGACCCATTCAACTCGGCCCTGGTGAGAATCATCGTTTTTGACACTGATTCTCTCCAGGTCCGAGTTCTGTGGGAACCATTCAAGTTGATAGATTTGCTGGGTGGAACTTTAACCCTCTTTTTGGGAAAAGTGTAGTGGACCCATGGTTTTTGATCCGTCATTCATATTCATTTCCATTTCATATCATACTATTTTTGGCTTCTTAATAAACCACGTATAAACTGTTTTTCTATTTTATTGTGTATTCATCCAGACCACATCACATAACTTAATGATTATTCGACCTATAGAGTTGAGTTATATTTTATCCATGGTTTGCTAGCTGACCCAGATCCTCACGAATCTGAAGAACAACAGGGAGATTTCGGCCAGGGTTCAAGCCCCTGGGGAGTCGTTCACCTCACCCCTGTTACACTTCAATATATAATAAGACTGACTAAAAAGATAGGTTTGAAACTACAAATTCAGTTCTATGAAGGCAGATGCTATAGTGATTATGCTGAAATCACTATCACTTCTACAAAAGAAGTTTATTCTGTCACCAGCATTAACTGACAAAGAAGGAAGGAATTGTTTAACTGCTGTCCTGTTACCCTTTGGATTATTGCTGTATACTGAGAATAGACATTGGCAGTGCCATTAATCGCTATAGAAAAAACTGAGACCCCTGTGTCTTTTAACAGAATTGCCACTGGTGATGGTTGAACATACTGTGAAATATTTAATTCTGCCAGATGCAGGCATCACTACTCCATTTTTACCACTGCCCGCGTTATTTGAAGATGCGTAACGATATGATAAGGCTCCAAGGGAGAAAAGTTAAATGTCTCAGCACTAATTCCTCCACAGCTTCAGTTGTTATGCATATCATTGGTTTTGAAAGCAACTGTAGCGAGTCTAGAGACTGTTGGCAGTATTCCTTACTGACCCTATGCTTAGGCTCCTCTGGAGCAGTAACATTAGTTATTTTATTGTCGCCCATATCTATGCGGCCTGACATAGCACCACCAGACTTCAAAAGGGCTTCAGCATCTACATAGCTTTTTGGAACTGCATCACGAGATTTAGGAATTTGTTGTAATTTTTTATGTTTATAACACCCTCCATAATGCTACCACCTTCTGTTGCTAGTCTCTCACTAAGCTTTCCGTCCACATACTGCTTATTTGTCGCGTCTTTACAATCGACAGGTAGAGCTAATCCAGACAGCTTCTTACCTTTCAGATCAACAGAGACATCAACCCCTTTTTGCACACAGTTAAGCAGTTCTGTCTTGGTAGCATATTGATCCAAATCAAGTTTTTCATTAGTTTCCCACTCTTGTGGTATAAACACAAACACAGGCATTGTGTATATGCTATATACATGTATATATATTAAATTTAGTTAAAGTTGGACAACTCCTCTTTGTAGAATGAATCTTGCACAGCTTCTCCATTAGCATCCACTATTTTGTAAGTTGGTGGGACTGTTGGGAGCACTTGACTGATTTATTTATTTATTGGTGTTTAAGGTCACATACTTCTGCACAATGGCTAATCATGACCATGACAGTTTTACGGTGGAGGAAGCCGGAGGTACCGGAGAGAACCACCGAGCAACGGCGAGCAACTGTCAGCTCCCCAACATACTCCACTCCACACAAGAGCAGGGTTAGCACTGGTTGAAGACAAGTGCACCAACAACGTGCAGTACACCTTAGTATACAGGGTCACCGTGTCCCCCATGTGGGCAATGGGGGTGAAGTGTCTTGCCCAAGGACATAACGCAGTTGCAGCCTGCACCTCTACCTACTGAGTCACCGCGCCCCCAGCACTTGACTGATAGTAAAGACCTCATCCGTATAGTTTGCTATATAGCCCCTCTTGAACTTACCTCTCAGTTTGAAGATTCTTACTTGGTCCCCAACTTTCAGCAACCCTCGAGATATTGGAGGCATATCTCCGTATAGATTTTCCCAAACAGCAGCTCCATTGTTCTTTTTGACTGCTTCTATAGGTGTCATCTTGATCGATCTGTGGTAGGAGGTGTTGTAGTTCTCAATAAGTTTGGGTAATACACCAAGCCAGTGCTTAGTTTTGTTAGCAGTGAAATAACTAAACATCCTGTCCTTCAGAGTTCTATTCAACCTCTCAACAATCTGAGCTTTGGTTTCATTCTCTGTAGCAAATCAATGGATGCCAACCTTTTTGAACAGCTCTTGAGTCTCTTTATTAATAAACTCTGTTCCTTTGTCTGTCTGCAACTTTGTGGGCTTTCTTTGTTTAAATATTTTGTGGAATGCTTGTGAAATCTCTTTCCCAGTCTTCTTTTTGATAGGGAGTGCCCATGCATACTTGCTAAATACGTCAATAACTGTCAGAATGTAATTGGTGTTCTTTTTTAGCAGCTGAGAGACTGTGCATATCAACCAAGTCACTGTGCATCAATGCCTCTCACCATCACTTTTTCAGTGGAAAGCTTGCTTTTGTGAGGCTTGTGTTTGGTATAAATCTGTTGTTCCTGCAACCAGCTAAGGACATCCCCAGGTTTTATACTGGTTCTTTGGGAAAGCTCAGCTACTGAAGAAAATCCCTGTGCTGGGTTGTAATAAATCTTTTTCAGCTTCCTTCTGTCTGTTCTTTTCAGACCCTGCCCCAGATGAATCTTCTTCTCAAAGAATTTATAAACAAAAGCAGCAAGTGCTCTCCGATAGCCATCTAAACTGGTGTCATTGAAAATTCTAATGGTCTCATCCATTAATTTTTTATCAGTAATGTGTATGTTTGCTACATCCTTATATGCACTGTAAGCGGCATCATGGTGAAAACATCCATCTCTATCTAAATCATTCTTGAATATGTGGCTTGTGTCCCGTTTGTAAATACCTTTCAAGGCGAGCTTTATGCTTAGTGCCAGGACCAGCTGCCGAATATGCCCCCACGGTAGAGTCCCGTAAGTGCATCTCAAATGGGAGATTTTTCACAAACCTGTTGATTACATAATCATTCATCGTATATTGTAACTAGTATTAAAACAGGGCATGCAACAAAGGAATACCACCCAAGAAAGGTACTTTACCAATCCCCAATGCTTTTCCTAGCAGTGCCTGTCCTTCTTTGATAGACACAAATTTGCTTTTTCTGCTATCACATACACCAGAGACACCTTTTGCAAGATACTTTCCATTCTTAGTTCTTACAACTTGAACACTGACAGTAGATGTGGGTCTCTTACACTTCACACAGTATGAGTTCATTTTTTTATATATATGCGCTGATTAATTTATAATTTTTCTTGTAATCGCTTGGGCTGAAATTGCTTAGTACATCAATAAACTGACTTCCTTTAAACAACTCATCAATCACATACACACAGAAGAAGTCACAGTTGATTGAGTTGATATTTTGGATTCTATAGGAGTTTTGATCCATTTTCTTCCTAGTCTGTCTCATCCTATCCAAAACCTCTTCTGGTGGGTAAACTCCGAAGCTATCAAAGTAAATACAACAGGAACCTACATTGAAGACGACTACCCAATGAGTGCCAGGTCCCTCCTGGTCATCTAAATTCACTATATAAAATAACTCCTCTAGTTCTTCTGGCAGGTTGTCCTTTGCACCCACCCCCCCCCCCCCCCCCCAAAGTAGTCACTGCCTTCATAGCAGTTCATGAAATCAAATCAAAGCTTGTAAGAGGAGCTTTTATCATTTTTTTCAGCTGCCCTGCCCTCCTCAACCCCCTTCCACCAGGCTGCCCTGCTCTTCTTGAACCTTTACCACCTAAAAGTTCAGGTAGTAGGCTGCCAGTGAGTGATGCTATCAGAGTAACCCTCCTTCCTGTTTTGAAATGGAAAGCATACACTTTTGGCAGGTGTTTCAGGGTAGCACACCCCTTCCCTCCAGCTCTTTCATAATACCCAAGAGATCATTTGTGTCCTTTCTCTTAACGTAAAGAGGTATTACACCATTTTCGGCTCTCTTTCATCCTTGTCTGCCAGTAGCCTTGTGTGTAGCTCCTGATATTGCCCCTGATGCCGCACTGTGTCCAAGTGTGCCAAGCACAGACAAACTATGGGAAGCAGAGTCTCCAAGCACAGACAAACTATGGGAAGCAGAGTCTTAGCAATGTTCAAAATAGCTCCAAGAAAGCCTCCCTTCTGTGCCCTCATCCGTGTTTTGGAGAACATAATTCTGACAGCTCCAGGCACTTTCTGAAATTTCTTGATTTGCCTTTCCATCAAGTATAGCTGATGATGAGCACTATTTTGCTGTGAGGACAATGTCTCCATCCCTTTTCCCTTTTCTAAGTTTTGTCAATTTATACATGCTCATGCTCTATAATAATATTCAGATTAAACAGTCATGGTTGCTAAGTAATTTGTGAAGTCAAATGTAGTCTTGTTGCAGATTTTGTTTTGTAGTTCAATCCTCTTGTAATCCTTCACCTTTACTGGGAAACTGACACCATTGTAGTCCAGTATTTGAATGGGTTCATATTTGTAGTAGTGAGTAAATCTTTCAGCGTGGTGAGGTGCTGGATGCTCGTGAGCTAAGTGACACCATCTGACGCACTCATTGTCATTTTCATTTTTGATGTTGATGATGCCATTTTTTGAATTTTGCAGCACTGGAGGTAGCTGAATGTACGAGGAACCATCTAATGGTTGATAAATGTTAATATTCAACCAGTGCCCCAGTATTTCATTATTGACCCATCCTGATCCCTCACCCAACCACCTATCGCATTTCTCCTGAATTTGATAATTAGTGGTATAAACATTTTGGGACACTTCATGCTCATTTATAATGGGGACAGCATTGCTGTTGAAATATGCAGACTTGTATGTGACCTCATCAGCACCAGTTGGTTTGCTAAACAGTATTTTAACGGTGATCACAGCTTTCAACCCCATCATCTACCTCAGCTCGCGAGATAGGGTTTCACATATGACTGTAGAACTACTGTTAAGATGTTCAATCAAACTTGCACAGTTTGTAATTGAAACACTGTATGACTTGGCATAACCCCTCAGAGCATGTTCTAATAGGATGGTATTAGGCTGCTTTTGCTGTGCAGGGAATAATATGTTCCTCCTTTGCTGGAGTTTCTCTCCTCTCAACTCCTGCTTGGCCCTCCTGCTTTTAAGTTTCCAAGCTGCTCTTTGCCGGATCTCAGCTCTCCGTCTTAGTGTTTCACTTTTTTTTTTATTAAGCTTTCCCATCTTGACAGCCCTGGCCCTTTGAGCTCTTGTGAGTTCTTCTCAAGCTGCTCGGTCTTGGCTAGCCTTTCCATGGCAGCCTTATACTTACGTTCATCTCTTTCCAATCGCTGTCTCCTTTTGCTTGCCGAAAGTCTCATTCTGATTCGAGCAGGCATAGTGAGTTGAGTGAGTAGCTATATATATATGTTCCTAACAGAATCCATTTCTCTAAATGGGCGACTTTGTCCCGCGTGCCCAGGCAGCGGCGAGTCTGGCCTGGGCTCTATGACCTTTTGATCCCTCTAGAATGTCAGGCTGCCTTGTAGCATGGAGAGTCCTGCTTTCGAAATGTGTCTTGTCAAAAAAAAAAATAATCCTGCTTTGGTCCCAAAAGTGGACTAAATACCTGGACTGGCTCAACAAAGAGCTCCGCCGTCAGGGGCATGCAGTGCAAACTTTCCAGAATGTTAACATCCGCACAAAAATGAAGCTCAGCTGCAACTGGGCCCCCGAGTCCTAGCCTGCTGATTTCTATACACCATCAGACGATAAGAAATACCGCGAGATTGCCTTTGTTGTCCTGGGGATGGCCATGACAGATCTTGTAGCATACAGGCTCTCATCTGCTTGTTATTTACTAGATGGCGCATTTACTACACAATATATTTACTTGCTAAACCGAGTCAGTGAAAAGAAAACAACATCTTATCTGTGGTAAAATACACTGCTGTTTTCTGTTGATGAGATTTGTGGACCTTGTACTCAACGATATATGCATCATATATTGTCATCTCTATTTTTTAGAACAGATATTACTGGTGCATAGGTGTTTATGTAAATATAGGATGTAGTAGTAGATTAAATTTGTCTGTAACCTAAAATCGAGTTGGCATGAAGTTCAGAACAGCAAAAAGCTGAGTCTCTTTTTTGAGTGGGTGCCACAAAATGGTCCCTATCACGGTATGATGTTTGAATTAATCAAAAAGCTTTTTGTTTGACTGTAATCTTTTCACTTGACTGGTTTATCTATCATTGAAATATTTTTACCGGCTAAAACACATTGCCTTGAATACTTGAATACTGACTTGTACGGTTCTCCTCTCTGGATATACTTTGTGGCAACTCAACAACAGAGTTCATCTACAATCTTGCGGTAATGTGACAATGTCCTCTACAAACTCGATGGGTTAATGACTTATCCATCTACGACTGGGATGATCAAACTTCTCGAAGTTTTACTTTTTCAACCTACACAGGATTTTTATTTTGTAACTGCCAAAAAAACTCTGAACGTTAATCTTCAACAGAGTGAACGTACACTGAATATTACATGTTTCTAAAAAAGATAAGATTTTTCAATCTTGTACCTGTATTGATAACTTAATTTTATGGTTATATATATGTGCTGGACATCATAGCAGTGTCGAATCAGTTTTAGTGTCCTTTATAAGCAAATTATGTGTATAAGTAAGCACAGGGTACAGCGGGTTCCATACGTACCTACCGCAAGAAGAATTGGCCATTCCATGGTGGATACGTGAAATCTGTTAGGTGTGGTGCGGTACAACCGATCAACTGTTCAGCACGCAGTTCTGTACCCTACTAGCTCTGGACTAGGACACCGAACTCGATAGGCCACATGCTTTCGATCCTCTGCCTGGTGTCAGCGGATACTGCTAGAGTGTATCAGCCTGTGCTTGCTATAATGTACCACTGGTCACAGCTATAAGTGACACTCCATGGATGTGTGAGGGCACAGTGAGCCCAAATATGAACCCAGGGACTTGGCTTGTACAAACTTGAATCTCACCCCCTAAGGATGCTGCATGCCAAATATCAAAACATTGCAACTGCTAAATCTGAAGAAGAAGATTTTTAAAGAAAAATTCTTCATATTGACTAAGTTATAATTCGGGGTCCCACAGAGAGCCCAAATATGGACACAGGGACTTGGCTTTAACAAACTTGAATCTCACCCCCCAAGGATGCTACACACCACATATCAAAACATTCCGACTGCTGGATCTGAAGAAAAAAATTTTTAAAGAAAATTTCTCATTTTGAACTAAGTTATCATTTGGGCTCCCACAGTGAGCCCAAATATGGACCTAGGGACATAGCTTGAACAAACTTGAATCTCACCCCCTAACGATGCTGCATACCAAATATCAAAACATTCTGACTGCTAGATCTGAAGAAGAAGATTTTTAAAGAAAATTGCTCATTTTGAACTAAGTTATCATTCGGGCTCCCATATTGCGCCCAAATATGGACCTAGGGACATGGCTTGAACAAATTTGAATCTCACCCTCCTAAGGATGCTGGATACCAAATATCAAAACATTCCGACTGCTGGATCTGAAGAAGAAGATTTTTTAAGAAAATTCCTCATTTTGAACTAAGTTATAATTCGGGCTACTGCAGTGAGCCCAAATATGAACCCCAGAACTAGGCTTGAACAAACTTGAATCTCACCCCCCTAAGCATGCTGCATACCAAATATCGAAAGATTCTGCCGGATGGATCTAGAGAAGAAGATTTTTAAAGAAATTTGCCTGAAATGCATTAAGTTCAAATTTGGGCTCCTATACTGAGCCCAAATATAAACCCAGGGGGCCGATTTGAACAAACTTGAATCAGATATACCCCACAATGTTGCATACCAAATATCAAAAGATTCTGCCTGTTGGATCTGGAGAAGAAGATTTTTTAAGAAATTTGCCTTAAATGCACTAACTTCGAATTTGAGCTTCTATAGTGAGCCCAAATATGAATCCAGGGGGCCGATTTGAACAAACTTGAATCAGATCCACCCCACAATGTTGCATACCAAATATCAAAATATTCTGCCTCTGGATCTGGAGAAGAAGATTTTTTAAGAAATTTGCCTGAAATGCACTAAGTTCAAATTCGGGCTTCTATAGTGAGCCCAAATATGAATCCAGGAGGCCAATTTGAACAAACTTGAATCTATACCAAATAGGAAAGAATTCTGCCTGGTGGATCTGAAAAAGACGATTTTTTTGAATTTTGGAAAGAAATTCATGGGTGCTATCAGAGTTATGCCCCTTGTGGTGCCCCCTGTGGGTGTGGCACGTTTATTTGTATAAGGTTGAATTGACATATGATGGGGAACATGCACACCAAATTTGGTTCAATTTGATCCAGTAGTTTGTGAGGAGTAGTCGATAATGTAAAGTTCACGACGGATGGCAAGTGATAAGTTAAGCTCCCTTCGGTGAGCTAAAAAACAAGTTCCTGCACTTTTACGTCCCAAAATTGAGATAAACGCATAAAAAACAGATTTGTTTTTATTTTAGTTCGGAAATTTTCGAAGTCCCAAACAAAATATTTTCAGACTAAAATTTTTTTTTTCTTCTTAAAATTGACCAAAATGCATAAAAAAACAAAAAACTCATTTCCGGATTTTGGTTTAAAATTTCTAAGTCCGGACTGGGACCCCAAACTTTCAGCCTAAATATGAACCCAGGGATTTGGCTTGAACAAACTTGAATCTCACCTCCCTAAGCATGGTGCATACCAAATATCAAAAGATTCCTATTGGTAGATCTGAAGAAGGATTTTTAAGATTCCTCATACTGCACTAATTTAAACATTTGGGCTCCCATAGAGAGCCCAAATATGGACCCAGGAAATTGATTTCAATAAACATGTGAAACAATCTTCCAAAGATGTTATATGTGAAATTTGATAGCTTTCGAAGCAGTGGTTTGGGAGAAAAGTAGTCTTATATGTTTTTCCCATTACCCACAGTGTTAAAAAATGCTGACTCAGCACTTTTTCAAAGTCCAAAAAAGTACCCCATGATAAAACAGATAGCAATTTGTTTTGACCATTCCATTCTGTTGGTTCTAAGGAAGCTTCACACCAAATAAGAATTCTCAGTGCCGTGTAGTTTTGGAGATATGGGCATTTTAATTTCTTTCTATTTTTAGTTACTGCGGTTCCTATGGGGCGACGAGAAAAAAAATTTGGGCATAAATTAAGTACTTATGACCCAATAAGCCCTCATATCAAATTTGGTTCAAATCTGCCTCTCGGTTTGGAAAATATAAATTTTGGGTTTGGCGAAAATTCTTGCCCCTCCCATAACGAAGGCAAATATTGCTCCTCGAACTTCTCTTGAACAAATTTGAGTCTACACCTCAAAAGGAAGCTGCAAACCGAATATCAAGTCTCTGCTACTGCTGGTTCATGAGAAGATTTTTTAAGATTTAAGCACACTTTTTGGGCGTGGCACTACCGAGGGCGGGTAAACTTGATTTGAACAAACTTGAATTGACATATGATAGGGAACATGCACAGCAAATTTTGTTGAATTTGGACCAGCATTCGTGAGAAGTCGATAATGTAAAGTTAACGACGGACGACGGACAATGGATGGAAAGTGATCAGTTAAGCTCCCCTTGAGCTTCACTCAGGTGAGCTAAAAAGTAGGCATCAGTAGCGTGTGACCTCTAGTTGCGAGGGAAGCCAACACTCACACAGGTGTTCCTGTATGAATGCCATTGCTATGATATTGTGTACCTTAGATACCATGTTCATGTGAACTCAGAGTGAACCTTCATTGACCGGCCAGGATAGTGGAATAGGGAGACTGGATGGGGTGTTGTCCTAGGACTCACAATTGAACAGATTCAGTCCAGTGGGGCTGAGGCACTATGACCCTCTGGAATGTTTGACTGGAGGCAGCTAGGGCCATTTTTGAGACGAAATACGGGGATCTGAGGGGGCTGTCCTTGTACCCCCAAGTTATATACTACTGATGTGAAACTATTGTCTTTATTTTACAGTAATAAATTAATCCCTCCCCCCACCACCCAGAGGTAATTGTGAAGACCACAGACACCTGATACTGAAGTCTAGTGATGATTGGACCATCCACATAAGAGATATAGAACAAAGACATAATGCCACATGTTGGGAGGTAATTTGCATGTATTTTCTTTTTTTTACTACAGGGACATAAAATCCAATCCCTTAGTCACAATCATAATGTCCACATACACCCATGGGCAAAGTTTGGTGATGATCAGACCATCCAGTGAGAGATGATGAACAAATGCACCCACAAACAAACCATTCCCAAACAAGTCGAAGAGACAAAAACAATTGCCTATTTTGTACTCTTTAAGGGTCATAAATCTTGGAAAAAAAATATATGGACGGCAAAACGGAATATGTCTCTAAAAGAGCTCATCATACTGAACATCTGTATGAAATTTCATCATATCCAAGCACTAATGTTCAAGTTATGACCTGAACAGACATTGGACGGGCAAATTTAAACACGCCAAGACCAATACCGGGTCTGGACCTGCTTCGCTGCATGCAATTGAATCGGTAAACAGGAAGTGGCTGCACAGCAGATCTGAAAACTGCATACACGATACAACCGATCATTATCAGGATGAAATATAAAATTAATCCCTTGCATAGAAGCCGAGAAAAGTTTGACAAAAAATTTCAATGTTAAGTGGGTACAGTCAAATTTCAAAGTATCGGCAAACAGGAAGTGGCTGCACAGCAGATCTGAAAATTGCTTACACGATACAACTCATCGTTATGAAGCAGCAGACCAAATAAAAAATCAATGCCTTGCAGAGAAGCCGAGAAAACCTTGACGGAAAATTTCAATGTTCAGTGGGTACAGTAAAATTTCAAAGTATCGGCAAACAGGAAGTGGCTGCACAAAAAATTGCTTACACGATACAACTCATCATTATGAAGCAGCAGACCAAATATAAAATCAATCCCTTGCATAGAAGCCAAGAAAACCTTGACAGAAAATTTCAATGTTCAGTGGGTACAGTAAAATTTCAAAGTATCGACAAACAGGAAGTAGCAACACAGCAGATCTGAAAATTGCTTACACGATACAAGTCATCATTATGAAGCAGTAGACCAAATATAAAATCATTCCCTTTCATAGAAGCCAAGAAAACTTTCATGAAAGAAATGTTTTGGATGGACTGACAGATGGACGGACGGACTAACGGATGGACAGAGTCGAGCGGTTACTAGACCTGCTCTGCCGCTGGCGACGCAGGTAAAAAGGCGAAAAAGGGGATAAATCTAGAAAGCGAAATGTAAGAAACATCATTAAAAAGCCTTTCCCATTCACAATCTTCCTACCAAACTTCATTGAGATCTGGCAACCCAAACCTGAGATACAAGGGGAACAGACAAAAATTGGCTATTTTGTACACTCTAAGGGCCATAACTCATGGAGAAAACAGCAAAACGGCTTCCATTTCTGAAAGAGCTCATGATATTGAACACCGGTATAAAATATCAAAATCTGAGCACTAATCTTCAAGTTATGACCTGAACAGACATGGGACAGATGGATGGACAGATGCAATCCAGTGTACCCCTCTTTTTTTAAAAAGTGGGGGTATAATTAGAAACAATTCACATAAACCAACATTACCAATATCAGTATATTCACTAGATAAACAAGAGCACCGCTGGGCATTGCATCATACGCCCGTGAACTGTTCAAATTGTACCATTTTAACACATTTGCAATTCTTTTAGAGTGCGAGAAATTTATACTGGCATATATATATATATGTTACGGTCAGACTTTGAAATCAGTGATTTTGTGAAATATGACTAAATTTTTCACTCATTTGAGAAAAAGACTAACAAGTTTGAAGCCAATCGAAAAAAAATACTAAAGTTATCATCCGGAAACCAAATATTTGACGAAGAATTCTAAGTCCAACAGGGGCCATAATAGTCAGACTTTGAAATCAGTGATTTTGTGAAATATGACTAAATTTTTCAGTCATTTGAGAAAAAGACTAACAAGTTTGAAGCGAATCGAAAAACAAATACTAAAGTTATCATCCGGAAACCAAATATTTGACGAAGAATTCTAAGTCCAACAGGGGCCATAATTCAGGCAAAAATTGTTCAGACCGACCCCATATTCGAACTTGACCTGTATTTTGTTGTGATTAAACCACATACCAAGTTTGGAGCCGATCGGAAAACAAATACTAAAGTTATTATCCGGAAACCAAATATTTGACGAATTCTAAGTCCAACAGGGGCCATAAATCAGGCAAAACTTGTTCAGACCGACCCCATATTCGAACTTGACCTGTATTTTGTTGTGATTAAACGACATACCAAATTTGGAGCCGATCGGAAAACAAATACTAAAGTTATCATCCGGAAACCAAATATTTGACAAATTCTAAGTCCAACAGGGGCCATAATTCAGGCAAAAAATGTTCGGACCGACCCCATATTCGAACTTGCTCTGTCTTTTGTTGTGATTAAACCACATACCAAATTTGGAGCCGATCGGAAAACAAATACTAAAGTTATCATCCGGAAACCAAATATTTGACGAATTCTAAGTCCAACTGGGGCCATAATTCAGGCGAAAAATGTTCGGACTGACCCCATATTCGAACTTGACCTGTATTTTGTTGTGATTAAACCGCATACCACATTTGGAGCCAATCGGAAAACAAATACTAAAGTTATCATCCGGAAACCAAATATTTGACGAATTCTAAGTCCAACTGGGGCCATAATTCAGGCGAAAAATGTTCAGACCGACCCCATATTCAAACTTGACCTGTATTTTGTTGTGATTATACCACATTTGGAGCCGATCGGAAAACAAATACTAAAGTTATTGTTCGGAAACCAAACGGACGGACAGATGGATGGACGGACAGACGGACGGACAACGCCAAACTATAATACGTCCCGTTTTTCAAACGGGCGTATAAAAATACAGAAAATGATTTTACTATTATACAGCTAGGGTAACAGTCAGGATTCACAAATAACTATGGTAATGGCGAATATCAGAATATTCACCAGATGAAAAGTACTAAAATGGTCATTACAATTATACAGCTAGGGTAACGGCCATAATTCAAAAACAACTATGGTAACAGTCACTATTCAGAAACAACTATAATCATCAGTATACATAACATATTTCTCAAACTCTAATGATCCTTGAGCAGCTCTACAGGAATCATTAGACACTTTGTTGGCAGAGGAAAAAACAGGGCAACAGCCATTTTTCACAAACTACACCTACACAATGTGTTGGAAGTATTGATTGGAAAACACACATGTCCACCAATGCAGCAAACACTCACAGATGAGTCTATTAGTCAGAGCTTTGGGTGGATGAAGGAAAGGGATAACAAGACAATTACAACTGGCCTTCAACCATGGCCACACTCCACTACATATACCAAAGACTGATTCAACAAACAAAACACTATACTTCTCAAGTAATAAGGGCTGAACACTTTTATTTGGTAGCACAAATGCTCATGACATTTACATCAACAGTCACGTGGGCCAAACATACTTATTGGAAGGAAACAATTTTAAAACATGTCAGCTGTTTCAGTTGCAAATAATATTTCTGGCATCCTCCATAAATGAGAACCAGGAGACTGGTTATCCCTCTCCAATTATGTATCTGTCACAACACCACAGATGTATTCTATTATTAATGGAGAATCATGTCTGACATTCATTTTTCTTTTGCAAAGGCAGAGTTTGTCTAAACAGCTCATATGCTTTTCAAAAATGGGCCAAGATATCTAACTGTCAACAAGCCTATAATCGGTAAAATACTCCAGCGACATACCCTTTCTCCTCATAGAACACTCAGCATGTTTTGGATATTCTATACATGCAGTGTTGCACACTCACACTCCAGATTTAATGCTATTGCTAGAGACCTGTGACAAATTTCTCATCCTGTTTCCCTGTTGGTTCCCTTATACTGAAGTTAATCAATCTCCAACCCTGTGCTGATCTCACTCAGGCCACTTACTTCTGCATACCCATATTCATCTGGCAGTGATTCAACACTCAAGACTCATCAGGGTCTGATGACCTCGTTTTGAGTTGTAGATGCTTTTACCTTAACATGCACTCTTGCTTCGTTTCATCCTCTCTTGCATCTCACTCTTCTTTTCAAGTTTTCTCTTTTGCTCTACTTTCTATGGCATTTTTGGGGGAATGCTCTTGGGGGACTCAAGCCAAGGCTGGGGACCCATTATGCCAATCCAGAGCACACCCTTTGTTGACACTTGTTAACACACTTTGTGCTACCACAAAACCCACAGTATGGGACAATCAGACTCTCTAATTTGATAGCACCACACAGAGTTACATTCCTACCTGCAAGCAGGCTTTTGTTTATGCCTCCCCTTTTTTATTATTATCAAGTCTGACCACTATCAGAGATTGACATAAATCTGTGAAGATTTAGTGATTCCACTGACTCTGGTAATGGAGAATGCCAGTACACTGCAGGTTATTAATCAACTGGTGTCCATTTTACTGACTGAAGTTAGTCTGTAGTGACAACAGTGTATGCACTAGGGGTGCCACGATTATTGATTTCAATAATCTATGCCCCCCGACTTGAAGTTCAAAATATTGGTGCCACTTATCGGCAAGAAGAGTAAGAGTTTACAACTTTTTAGTTTTTACCAGGAAGAATTACAGAGAACAAAGTTGCAGAGGGAATGAGGTTTGCGGTTCTGCTGCAGTCATTAGTGTTTAAATAATTTGATAATTTATTTCTTTTTTTTTCTGAAATGAATAGTTGAGACTTACATATTTAGAATCAATCAATCACTAAAATAACTTTTGTGGAATTAATTTAGTTTTTATTGTTTGCATAACATCCAAAATAAACAAGGAAGTGAAAGAACAACGCGGTCAGTTGGCAATTATCATTTTTCAAGAGTAATGTCAAAAATGTCCATATCACTCCTTCATGATCTTTCGTCATGAATATTAGTTATTCAAATTAACTCTCAAACAATTCCAGCCCATATTAATATGTGCACTGTTGGTTGATGAAAACTGAGGCATTTCATAACACAATGCTGTTATTATTTTCATCAGCTTTTCACACTACTTGAGTGGAAATCAGCTTGAAAGTGGAACGCTGAAAGACGTGAGGCACACTGAAACACACAGCTGATGGTTTGCGACAATGACAATTAAGTATTTCAGTTGGAAGTGCTTTGATGTACGATCAAAGATTCCAACTTCAAAGCGTGTTGACCCTTTGTCATTGTAGTGTATTTGACTGTTGGTTAATAAATACACAACCCTTAAGTTGTTATTTTGAAAAACGTGGTAGATAATTGCAAATAGTGGGACAAAAATCACAATGCTGCATTGATCTAGGTGGAAGTAGACAAGAGGCCCCAGGGGGCCTGAGGGCACTCACCTGACATGGTAGTCTAAATATCAAACCGGGGAATTGATTTCAACAAGTTGCATTTGCTCCTCCTAAGAAAAGCTTATACCAAATAACCAAAGATTCTAACCAGTGGATCTAAAAAAAATGATTTTTAAAAAATAGTCCTCATACTGAACTAAGTAATAATTCGGGCTCCCACAGGGAGCCTAAATATCAACCCAGGGACTTGAATTGAACAAACTTGAATCCCACCACCAGTGGGATGCTGTATACCAAAGATCAAAAGATTCTGACAGATGGATGTGAAGAAGAAGATTTTTGAAGAATATTCCTCATATTGAAGTTCTAATTCGGGTTCCCACAGTGAGCCTAAATATGAACCCAGGAATTTGGCTTGAACTAACTTGAATCTCACCCCTCTAAGGATGCTGCATACCAAATATCAAAAGAGTCTGATTGGTAGATCTGAAGAAGAAGATTTTTAAAGAATATTCCTCATACTGCACTAATTTAAACACTTGGGCTACCATAGAGAGCCCAAATATGGACCCAGGGAATTGATTTCAATAAACCTGTGAAACAATCTTCCAAAGGTGTAATATGTGAAATTTGAAAGCTTTTGGAGCAGAGGTTTGAGAGAAAAGTAGTCTTAAATGTTTTTTCCCATTACCTACAATGTTAAAAAATACTGACTCAGCACTTTTTCAAAAGTCCTAACAAAGTACCCCATGATAAAACCGATAGCAATTTTTTTTTTACCATTCCATTCTGTTTGTCCTAAGGAAGCTTTGCACCAAATAAGAATTCTCAGCGCCGTATAGTTTTGGAGATATGGGCGTTTTGGGGGGGTTTTTTGAGGCATAAATTAAGTACTTATGACCCAATAAGCCCTCATATCAAATTTTGATTCAACTCAGCCTCTCGGTTTGGAAAATAGAAATTTTGGGAGGGGCAAAAGTTCTTGCTCCTCCCAAAATGAAGTCAAATATAGCTCCTCAAACAAATCTGAGTCTACACCTCAAAAGGAAGCCGCACACCAAATATCAGGTCTCTGCTACTACTGGTTCATGAGAAGATTTTTTAAGATTTAAGCACACTTTTTGGGTGTGGTCCTACCGAGGGGTGAGGCAACTTGATTTGAACAAAATCAAAATGCAATGTCATAACAAACTATTATCTCAAATTTCAATTAAATTGATTCAGCGGTTTTGGAGAAGACACAAACACCATGTTCGCAGATGACGGACAGTGAGTGATCACTATAGCTCCCCTGACTAAAAGTCTCGCAAGCTAAAAATACTGATTAGTTGATGAGCAAAATGGGAATTGATTATGCATACGATCAATGGTTAACCAATAAGTCAATTATTCACGGCACCCCTAGTTTGCACAAGCTAACAATCCTTCACTTGTCGTGCAGGACCCACAGTACAGAAGGATTACCACACTAATTGAACAGTGGACAATATGCAACAAAAAACTCTCCTTGGGCCAATCAGCTCTGAGTTACTATAACTCAAAACAAGCATATGCCATGAGATGTCAAAATTACCCACCTCATAAAGAGAAAAGTTAATAAAAACGTGTATGAAAAAAATAATCCATGAAATTGGGTAAATGCCAATTATATTTGTTCAAGTTATCTTGTTCAGAATGTTATTATCAAACAAACATCAAATTTTCAACAAAAGAGGGGTCTAATGCCTACATAAATCAACAAAATTGAGTGAATATCAAATCTGCATGTGTTCTTCAAATAATGTATGCTTGGACCATGTTATTATATCAAAATCCAATTATATTTGCTCAAGTTATCATTTTCACAAAATTGGTAGACAGACGGCAGGATGCATGCACAGACATATGGATGGAGGGAAATTATTTCTATACCCCTGCCAAACTTTGTTTTAACAAATCCACTCACATTCATTTAAGCTATAGTGTTCACAAAGTCATCATCAGAAACATTCCATGCAGGCTAACAATGCCTTAGTAGTATTCGAGAAGAACAAGGCCATAAAGTTGATGTTATGGAGGTAATCCCAATACCAGTGCCACTGGGCCAGGAAGAGATGTTAATGTACGTTGTAAAACTTTCTTGATAATCCTTGTAAAATTAATAAGCTTAAAACCTAAAACAAACATATCCTTATATATAATGTATATATGAGTGAGTACTTCATCCTGAACAGGGCATGCTCGCCTCTTGGAACTCTTGCTGAGGTTGTGCAGTATTTCACCATATTCCAACATACTTCAATTCCACATATGGGTATTTTGATAAAAGAGGGTTATATTTAAGCTATATGGACATTTTACAGCACAATTTAGACCCCACAACACACACAAATAGAATGTTTTGGGGGTGAAATGTGTCAAGCCTGCATAGTGTGAAATCAACTCTACAACCAAAATTGATCTTTTTTTGCAGAAAAATTATAATTAAAATAATCTACCAGTTCATTTTCCAATTGTTTCAACTGATTATCTACTTCAGTTTTCTCTATCATTAACAAATCTGAAAAACAAAACATGATTTTGAATACTGAATTGAATAAAAGGTAAAACCACAATCGGATTGATATTTTTTGAGTTATCTCATGCCAAAGGGATTGGAGGAATTTTCAATTTGAAGGATAAAGGGGGTTAATATCTCCAGATCAAATTATCAGATTTACACCAAAAACTATACAGCTCAGCACATCAGTAACCTGAACACAATTATAAAGTAACTTGACGATCCAAGCAATATTTTTCAAGTTATCGAATGTGAAAGGGATTGGAGGAATTTTCAATTTGAAGGATAAAGGGTTAATATCTCAGGATTAAATTATCAGATTTACACCAAAAACTATACAGCTCGGCACATCAGTAACCTGAACACAAATATAAAGTAACTTGACATTCCAAGCAATATTTTTCAAGTTATTGAATGCCAAAGGGATTGGAGGAATTTTCAATTTGAAGGATAAAGGGTTAATATCTCAGGATCAAAATAACAGATTTACACCAAAAACTATACAGCTCGGCACATCAGTAACCTGAACACAAATATAAAGTAACTAGACAATCCAAGTAATATCTTTCAAGTTATCGAATGCCAAATGGATTGGAGGAATTTTCAATCTGAAGGATAAAGGGTTAATATCTCGGGATCAAATCATCAGATTTACAACAAAAACTATACAGCTCGGCACATCAGTAACCTGAACACAAATATAAAGTAACTAGACAATCCAAGCAATATTTTTCAAGTTATCGAATGCCAAAGGGATTGGAGGAATTTTCAATTTGAAGGATAAAGGGTTAATATCTCAGGATTAAATTATCAGATTTACACCAAAAACTATACAGCTCAGCACATCAGTAACCTGAACACAAATATAAAGTAACTTGACAATCCAAGTAATATTTTTCAAGTTATCGAATGCCAAAGGGATTGGAGAAATTTTCAATTTGAAGGATAAAGGGTTAATATCTCAGGATCAAAATAACAGATTTACACCAAAAACTATACAGCTCGGCACATCAGTAACCTGAACACAAATTTTAAGTAACATGACAATCCAAGCAATATTTTTCAAGTTATCGAATGCCAAAGAGATTGAAGGTATTTTCAATTTGACGGATAAAGGGTTAATATCTCAGGATTAAATTATCAGATTTACACCAAAAACTATACAGCTCAGCACATCAGTAACCTGAACACAAATATAAAGTAACTTGACAATCCAAGTGATATTTTTCAAGTTATCAAATGCCAAAGGGATTGGAGAAATTTTCAATTTGAAGGATAAAGGGTTAATATCTCAGGATCAAAATAACAGATTTACACCAAAAACTATACAGCTCAGCACATCAGTAACCTGAACACAAATTTTAAGTAACTTGACAATCCAAGCAATATTTTTCAAGTTAGCGAATGCCAAAGAGATTGAAGGTATTTTCAATTTGAAGGATAAAGGGTTAATATCTCGGGATCAAATCATCAGATTTACACCAAAAACTATACAGCTCGGAAAATCAGTAACCTGAACACAAATATAAAGTAACTAGACAATCCAATCAATATTTTTCAAGTTATCGAATGCCAAAGGGATTGGAGGAATTTTCAATTTGAAGGATAAAGGGTTAATATCTCAGGATCAAATTATCCGATTTACACCAAAAACTATACAGCTTGGCACATTAGTAAACTGAACACAAATATAAAGTAACTTGACAATCCAAGCAATATTTTTCAAGTTATCGAATGACAAAGAAATGGATACGGACACCGGACGGACAGACGGATGGACAGACGGACGGATGGACGGACAGACGGACGGACAAAGGATGGACGAACGACGGATGGTCACCCCGGATGCCAGCATTATGTGTACCATACATAGTATGGGTACACATAAAAAGGATTTTTAAAGAATATTCCTCATATTGAAGTAAGTTATAATTTGGGCTCCCACAAGGAGCCCAAATATGAACCCAGGGACTTGGCTTCAACAAACTTGAATCTCACCTCCCTAAGGATCCTGTGTACCAAATATCAAAAGATCCTGACGCCTGGATCTGAAGAAAAATATTTTTAAAGAATATTCCTCATACTGAACCAAGTTATAATTCGGGATCCCACAGGGAGCCCAAATATGAACCCAGGGACTTGGCTTGAACAAACTAGAATCTCACCCCTCTAAAGATGTTACATACCAAATATCAAAAGATTCTGATTGGTGAATCAGAAGTGGAAGATTTTTAAAGAATATTCCTCATATTGCACTAATCTGAACATCTGGGCTCCCATAGAGAGCCCAAATATGGACCCTAAGGATTTGATTTCAACAAACTTGTGAATAAATGTTCCAAAGATGTTATATGTGATATATGAAAGCCTTTGGAGCAGTGGTCTGGGAGAAGAATCTTTAATGTTTTTCCAATTACTCGGTGTTAAAAAATGATGACTCGGCATTTTTTCAAAGTCCTGAAAAAGTACCTATGATAAAACCGATGGAAATTTTTTTTGACTATTCCTTTCTGCTGTTCCCAAGGAAGCTTCACACAAAATAAAAATTCTCAGTGTCGTGTAGTTTTGGAGATATGGGCGTTTGAAATTTTTCCTATTTTTAGCTCTTGTGGTTCCCATGGTGAAAATTTTTTGGGCATAAATTAGGTACTTATGACCCAATAAGCCCTTGTATCAAATTTGGTTCAAATCGGCCTCTCGGTTTGGAAAATAGACGTTTTGGTACAATTCTGGCTCCCACAGGAAGTCCAAACATGATGAACACAGGGACTTAGCTTTAACAAACTTATATCTCATCTCCCTAAGGAAACTGTATACCAAATATCAAAAGATTCTGACTGGTGGATGTGAAGAAGATTTTTTAAGAACATTCATTATATTGAACTAAGTTATAATTTGGGCTCCCACAGTGAGCACAAATATTAACCGAGGGACTTGGTTTGAACAAACTTGAATCTCACACCGCTAAGGATGCTGCATACTAAATATCAAAAGATTCTGATTGGTGGATCTGAATAGGATTTTTAAAGAATATTCCGGGGGCGTGGTGGCGTCGCGGTAACCGGTTCTCGTCAGATCACAGAAGTTAAGCAACGTCGAGCGCGGTTAGTAGTTGGATGGGAGACCATTTCAGCGACTGATTCGTGCTCCCTCATTGTGTCCTTGGGCAAGGCACTTAACCCCGATTGCCTAAATGGGGGCATGATGATGCTGTGTACTAAGGCGTACTGCACGTTGATGGTGCGCATGTCTTCAACCAATCTAACCCTGCCTGTGCCGCATTGCAGAGTTCAATTACGTTGTTGGAGAGCTGGCAGCTGCTTGTCGTTGCTCGATGGTTCTCTCCGGGTACTCCGGCTTCCTCCACCCATAAAACTGTCACCGACATATGACCCTGACTGTTAATGTGTCGTTAAACCTTTATAAAAATAAAAAAAAGAATATTCCTCATATTGCACTAATCTGAACATTTGGGCTCCCATACAGATCCCAAATATGGACCCAGGGAATTGATTTCATTTATATGTGAAAGAAGATTCTCTAATGTTTTTGACATTACTTTTTTCACAGAAATGAATGTTAATCAACAGCTCTTATCTAGAGTTCTTGACTAATGAGCACACCAAGTTCAAAAACAATCCTATGATAAATGTGGCCTGTAGGCCAAGTCAAAGAATGTTGATGCACAAATGCAATAAATTCAAAGATTGTTGCTAACAGCAACAGTTTTTGAAGGAAATGAAAAGAAAATCAATAGCTCCTATCTTTGTCACCCTGCATAAGCATACAAGTTTCAAAACAACCTGATAATGAATGTGCCCTCTAAGGCATGCCAAAGGAAGATCTTAATGCACAAATGCACTAAGTAGAAGGTCATTCCTTTCTGGCAATGGGGTTTTTTTTATGGAAATTCAAAAATATATCCTGCATAAGGGATAAGTTGATGCACAAATACAGTAAGTTCAAAGGCTAGTGATAACGACGATAACTTTTTATGGTAATGAAAAATAGCTCACATCTAGAGGTCACCCCAAACACACTTACCAAGTTTCAAAGTGATCCAATCATAAATGTGCCCTGAAGGCAGGCACAGTTGCCCAATCGTGTCCAAAAGGGGACGTTCTTATCTAGACATTATATGAAGTCAAATCTACCAAGCTACAATGAAATCTCTTCATAAATACGACCTGTAAACTGTGCTAAAGGTTTTGGGGCTTTGGGCTCAGGTAGCCATCATGGCTGAATGATCGCAACCAAAAGGGGACATTCTCATCTGGGCATCATCTGGAGTGATCCTACAAAGTTACAATGAAATCCCTTCATAAATATGACCTGTAGACTGTGCTTAAGGTTTTCGGGCTTCGGGCCCCTGAAGCCGTTACAGTTGACCAATCACAACCAAAAGGGGATGTCATCATCTAGACATTATATGGAGTCAACCTAACGAGTTACAATGAAATCCTTCCATAAATACGACCTATAGACTATGCTAAACGTTTTTGGATTTTGGGCTTGGGCAGCCGTCAAGGCTGAATGATCGCAACCAAAAGGGGTCGTTCTCATCTAGACATTATGTGGAGTCATCCTACCAAGTTACAATGAAATCCCTTCATAATGAAAGAGTCAATGACTCTGTAGCTCAACTTGGATATGACAGGAATTAGTACTTGCTGTGACAATGACAACTGAATAATGAATATGACAGGAATTAGTATTTGTTTTGGCCCAGTCAACAATAATAAAAGAATTACAAGGTGACTGTAATGGACTACAGATTAAGACCAATCATTGTAGATTATTATTTTTGTGTGGAAATTTTCAGTCCCAAACAAAATATTTTCAGACTAAAATGTTTTCTTCTTCTTCTTAAAATTGAGCAAAATGCATCAAAACACAAAAAACTAATTTCCGGATTTTGGTCCAAAATTTTCTAAGTCCCACCCGGACCCCAAATTTTCAGTGTAAAAAAAAATTTTTTTTTTTTGTCTTAAAATTGACCAAAACGCATAAAAAACCAAAAAACTAATTTCCGGATTTTGGTCCAAAATTTTCTAAGTCCCACCCGGACCCCTAATTTGCATAATTTATTCACGAGAAAAACTCTGTATTATATGTAATGTATCCCATGGTACTAAACATTCATACAAAAATTTATTCAAATCAGATCTTTCATTTGGAAGTTCTGCGCAAAAATCTGATTGCACTTAATTTTAAACAAAATGGCTGCTAGCGGCCATCTTGAATTTCAGACTGGACCCCAAAACACTCCTTCTCGTCCCACAGTGATAACAAAGGTACCCAAGAAGTTTCGTGAAGATCGGTTCATAAATACGGCCTCTAGCCCGAGCCGTATTGGGATTTGCACTCACAGTGCTGAAAGTAACACTAAATAAATCAAAATTAGCCTAAATTGCATAATTTACGCACAAGAAAAAAACCTGTAATATATGTAATGTATCCCATGGTACTAAACATTCATACACAAAATTATTCAAATCAGAGCTTTCATATGGAAGTTCTGTACAAAAAACAGATTTCGGCATCGTCGGTACAAAATGGCTGCTGGCAGCCATCTGGAATTTGGGACTGCACCCAAAAACACTCGTTCTCGTCCCACGGTCATAACAAAGGTACCCAAGAATTTTCGTAAAGATTGGTTCATAAATACGGCCTCTAGCCCGAGCCATAGCAGCTTGGCACTTACAGCTCTGAAAGTAACACTAAATAAATCAAAGTCAGTCTAATTTGCATAATTTACGCACGAGAAAAAAACCTGTATTATATGTGATGTATCCCATGGTACTAAACATTTATACAAAACTTTATTCAAATCAGAACTTTCATACAGAAGTTCTGTACAAAAAACTGATTTTTGCATCATCGGTACAAAATGGCCACTGGCAGCCATGTTGAATTTCGGACCACACCTAAAAACACTCGTTCCCGTCCCAGGGTCATAACAAAGGTACACAAGAAGTTTCGTAAAGATCGGTTCATAAATACGACCTCTAGCCCGAGCCATAGCCAATTGCTGATGTACAGACAGATGGACGGACAGACAGACGGATGACGGGCCATGACAATAGCTCAAATTTGACTTCGTCAAAGTTGAGCTAAAAATGACCTGAAGACTGTGCTAAAGGTTTTCAGGCTTTGGGGCCCTGTGGCTGTCACAGTTGCCCAATCGTGTCCAAAAGGGGACGTTCTCATCTAGACATTATATGAAGTCAACCTACCAAGTTACAATGAAATCCTCCCCTAAATATGACCTGTAGACTGTGTTACAGGTTTTTGGCAGCCATCATGGTTGTATGATCGCAACCAAAAGAGGACATTCTCATCTGGGCATCATCTGGAGTTATCTTACGAAGTTACAGGACCCGTAGACTGTGCTAAAGGTTTTCGGGCTTCAGGATCCTGTAGCCGTCACAGATGCCCAATCACATCCAAAAGGGGACGCTCTCATCTCGACATCATATGAAGTCAACCTACCAGGTTACAAAGAAATCCCTTCATAAATATGACCTGTAGACTGTGCTAAAGGCTTTTGGGCTTTGGGCTTGGACAGCAATCATGGTTAACAGATCACAACCAAAAGGGGACATTCTCATCTGGGCATCATCTGAAGTGATCTTACGAAGTTACAATGAAATCCCTTCATAAATATGACCTGTAGACTGTGCTCAAGGTTTTTGGACTTCGGGCCCCTATAGCCGCAACAGTTGACCAATCACGACCAAAGACGATGTCATCATCTAGGCATTATATTGAGTCAACCTAACAAGTTACAATGAAATCCTTCCATAAATACGACCTACAGACTATGATAAAGGTTTTTGGGCTTGCGCAGCCATCAAGGCTGAATGACTGCAACCAAAAGGGGATGTTCTCATCTACACATTATTTGGAGTCATCCTACCAAGCTACAATGAAATCCCTTCATAAATATGACCTGAAGACTGTGCTAAAGGTTTTCAGGCTTTGGGGCCCTGTAGCTGTCACAGTTGCCCAATCGTGTCCAAAAGGGGACGTTCTCATCCAGACATTATATGAAGTCAACCTACCAAGTTACAATGAAATCCTCTCTTAAATATGACCTGTAGACTGTGTTACAGGTTTTTGGCAGCCATCATGGTTGTATGATTGCAACCAAAAGAGGACATTCTCATCTGGGCATCATCTGGAGTTATCTTACGAAGTTACAATGAAATCCCTTCATAAATATGACCTGTAGACTGTGCTCGAGGATTTTGAGCTTTGGGCCCCTGTAGCCGTCACAGCTGACCAATCACGACCAAAAGGGGATGTCATCATCTAGGCATTATATGGAGTCGACCTAACAAGTTACAATGAAATCTTTCCATAAATAATACCTATAGACTATGCTAAAGGTTTTTGGGCTTGGGCAGCCATCAAGGCTGAACTACCATGAACAAAAGGGGATGTTCCCATCTAGACATTATTTGGAGTAATCTTACCAAGTTACAATGAAATCCCTTCATAAATATGACCTGTAGACTGTGCTAATGGTTTTCGGGCTTCGGGGCCCTGTAGCCGTCACAGTTGCCAATCACGTCCAAAAGGGGACATTCTCATCTAGACATTATAGGAAGTCAACCTACCAGGTTACAAAGAAATCCCTTCATAAATGTGACCTGTAGAGTGTGCTAAAGGTTTTCAGGCTTCAGACTCGGGCAGCCATCATGGTTGAATGATCGCAACCAAAAGGGAAAATTCTCATCTGGGCAGCATCTGGAGTGATCTTACGAAGTACAAAGTTACAATGAAATCCCTTCAAAAATATGAGCTGTAGACTGTGCTCAAGGTTTTCGGGCTTCGGGCCCCTGAGGCCATCACAGCTGACCGATCACGACCAAAAGAGGATGTCATCATCAAGGCAGTATATGGAGTCAACCAAACAAGTTTACGACCTACAGACTATGCTAAAGGTTTTTGGGCTCGGGTGGCCATCAGGGCTGAATGATCGCAACCAAAAGGGGGCATTCTCATCTAGACATTATTTAGAGTCATCCTACCAAGTTACAATGAAATCCCTTCATAAATATTACCTGCAGACTGTGCTAAAGGTTTTCGGGCTTCGGGCCTCTGTAGCCGACACAATTGCCCAATCACATCCAAAAGGGACGTTCTCATCTAGACATTATATGAAGTCAACCTACCAAGTTACAATGAAATCTCTCCATAAATATGACCTGTAGACTGTGCTGAAGGTTTTCGGTTTTTGGGCTCGGGTAGTCGTCACGGTTGACAGATTGCGACCAAGTGGGGAAGTTCTCATCTAGACATCATACGGAGTCATCCTACCAAGTTACAATGAAATCCCTCCATATTAAATATGACCTGCAAACTGTGCTAAAAGCTTGGGCAGCCATCACGGTTGACAGATCATGACCAAAAGGGATGTTCTCATCTAGGCATTATATAGAGGCATCTTACCAAGTTACAATGAAATTCCTTCATAAATACGACCTGTTGACTGTGCTAATGGTTTTCGGGTTTTGGGCTTGGACAGCCATACCGGTTGACTGATCGCGACCACAAGGGGACGTTCCCATCTAGACATGACCCCAAACCTGCGTATGAAATTTTGTGACGATCAGACAAGAACTACGGGGCGTAGCCTGTGCTAATGGAAAATGTGAACAGACTTGCAAACTCACCGACTCACAGATTCACAGACTTCCGCATGCATGATGGCAATAGCTTATCTCGACTTTGTCAAGTTAAGCTAAAAATATAAATTTTATAGTAAATTTCCTTTTTTATTATACCTACCGCAATTGTTTACTACAGGCTTGCACTACAGTGGAAGACCCTAACTCGGATAAAATACTCTTTATTTTAATCTTTCCCAAGAGATTTGGGAAAGAAAAGTGGTGTAAAAACTCCACAAAAAAATAATCCAAAACTGGGTCGAGCACCATCGGCGCACACCCAGTAGGGGATGCTCTTCTCTTAGTACCATTCCACGACTTCCGGTAACCAGTGCGCAAGCAGTCATCAAACCATTCTTTTGAGTCTGCCGACATAGGAGTTATGTGATCAGCGGGGAGGAAGGATTCTTACCCGAATAAGAAACCGGGAGGGCCTCCATGTAATCAATTGTGGTAGGTATAATAAGAAAGGAAACTTACTATAAAATTTATATTTCTTATCAACCTACCTTACAATTGTTTACTACAGGCTGAATTGACAATAGGATGGAGGGAATCACATAACCAACCCACACATAATTCAATTGTACTGGAACCGAGGACAGAGGAAGAGATCCCTAGTCCTATCAAACCATAGCATCACAAACATTAGTAAAAAAAACAATTGAGGCGTATGGTGATGTGTGACGCACAGACAGAAAGGGCAGTAACAGCACGGAGCTGGAACTGACCCTGTAAGAAGCTGAATGGCTGGGATAGACAACAGCTTGAGCCAAAGAAAGAGGGTCCGTAGGACAAAGGTCCTCTGTCTGCTCCTGCAACTGTCGCAGATAAATGGAGAAGGCAGCATTTCTCCAGTAGGCTGCCAGCATAACATCCGAAAACATGACGGAGTTAGTATAAGCCCCAAGAGGAAGACAATGCATGCACCTCGTGGCAGAAAAACGATTGGTAATACAATCGCCAGTAGCAAGATGAGCGGAAGCTGCACGAATAGCAAGACAAATCCATCAGGAGAGATCTGGCATGTGAGAAAAGGCATATCCCAGGATAAAGGCGCAAACGCCCCCCCTCCCCCCCCCCCCCCCCCCACCAAGCAGAGCAGCACCCAAGAAAGTGTCCATCTTGGAGTAAACTGCAAAGTCCTAGGCCTTTTCAAGGAAAAGAGCTGAACAAGCTTGGAGAGGCAAGGATGAGTGCCGAAACAATGTGGTACCACATATGAAAAAGGTCTCCGAAGCATGGACATGCACCCATTGCTGGAGATCCCCTGAAACAAACATATACCAGAAACTCCGCAATCGGTGTGATTGAAGGAGTGACAGAAGCAACAGAGTGACCACACACCATCGACAGAAGAACCTTCTACTGAGCCACAGAGGCTAAACCAGTGGAGTGAGTGCCTCCTTGAAGAAGAAAAACAACTCCACTGCTCATCTCTAAAAACCACTATGGAGGAGACAGGACCCGATAAAAGACATACACGAAGGCACAATGAAGTCGGGTCAATTTGAAACCTCCTTGGGCAAAGAAAGTCGCGACGTAGAGGGAGACATGCCAGAACCGTTGCTAACAGATTGATCCACACCCACCGAGGAGACAGGGGTATGATCGAAAGGATTTGACAACTGCAGGTTCATATCTGGGCTAGAACCTGAGGCAGAATCAGAACTGGCAGGAAGGCATAGCAGACAAGACCGTCCCAAAGGAGGGCCAGAGCCTACATGGCAAAAGCCAGAGCATCTGGATACGGGGACACGAAAGTGTCCACCTAATGGTTCCAAAGAGTCGCAAAAAGACTGATGTGGGGACGACCCCAGAGATCACAAAGAGACTGGAACACTGCCATGTGGAGCATCCACTCGTGGAAAAGAACCTTGTCGGGACAGGGAGTCGGCTAGGACATTCAGACAACCAGGAATGTGACGAACCACCACTCGATGTTGACATCCTGAGCGAGCAGTAGAAGATCCCGAACCAAATGGTACATGGGAACATAATGCGTTCTGCCCTAGTTCCGAATGTAAACAACCACCATAGAATTATCAGGCCACAGAAGGACCTGACAATCCGAAAAGCGGGGGATCCACTGTCGGAAACACAGAAGAAGAGCAAGAAGCTCCTTCTGGTTAACATGAAGAGCTGTTAGATCCTGGTCCCATGACCCATGAAGGAAAAGACCTCCAGGATCCAACGTCACAACACATCCGAAATCGCTGGCGTTTACCGTCAGAACACGCTCGTGCGTGGGGAAGTCCAATGAAACTTCCTGCATAATCCACTGAACATCTGTCAGGAGAGAAGGTGAAGAGGAAGAGACTCCGGTAACAGAAACACCAGAACCAGAGAATCGACATTCAGCCTCCAACGACTGAGCAAAAAGGGTTGGAGGGGTCAGACATGCAGTTGACCTAGAGGAATGAGATCAGTCACTGAAACTCAGACACCAAGTAGTCAGGGAAGACTCGGAGCTGATGAAGTCCATCCCAGACGACAAGACGGAGAAGGGACCAGGTCCGACTTCTCTCCATCGACTTTGAACCCTAGTGACGTGAGTAGGCTCAACAGTGTGACACATCAGACTCCAGAAAAGCAGCATTGGATGGCGTCTGGAGGATATCAACTAGACAAGCTGAAGAAGACACCTTGGACTGTGTGCGATGTTAGACTAACACATGCGACATCAGACAGGTGAAGGCCCAAAGATCCAGGCCGAGGCCAAAGGGAATGGCTTTGAACTGGACAACATCCTGGGGAATGGAGCGGCGATCTGATCTGAAAGCCTCCATGCTGAACTGAGGAGCAATGATAGACTGTGTCAGAATACTCAGATCGATAACCTATCTGAGTCGGCCGTCCTTCTCCAGCACCAAGAACATGCGGGAAACAAAATCCTACTGAAAGAAAGTTCTTGATGACCTCGATTGTCCCCTTTGACAATTGACAGGAGATCGCCTATCTCCGAGGTCAAAAGTTCCCAATGTGTAACGCTGAAAGGGACTCATGTGGGAAGAGGCACTCTCTACTTAGTGGAGTGCCTCAACCTGGGACGAAATCGAGGCAACTACTGCCGACGCCTACCCCACCCTGAGAGTGAGTAGAAGTGGCAGTAGGAGGATCAGCCCTTAGCTTCGCAGAGGAAGTAGAAGGGTACTTGTTAGGCTTTGGACAGTGCCTGCCTCCAACAGAAGGTCGATCAAGCTGACTAAGCAGCAGCATATCAATGGAATAACAAAGGGAGCCATCCCGGAACCATGGAATAGTCGCGGGCCCGCCGAAAGAGGCAGATCGAAGAGCAGCGCACTGACCCTCAAAAGGGGGATGTCTTGTGTCCAGCACACAGCGTACCTGCAAACTAATTCAAAGTTAGCCGCGTAACAGGCATGTGTGTGAGATGCATGAGCACCTTGAACAGCAAACACAAAACAAAAACCTGTTTGTCGTCAAACTCATTTGGGAGCAGATAAGCAGCAAAGCAAAGACGACGTGATCAAAGAGAGAACACATTCCAGCATCCCTCTCGATAAGCCCAACCTGGACTCCAGAGTCTCCATATGGCGGAGGAGTTGGGAGTCCCGATCAAAAGGCAAAAAGTGTTAACCTTGATGAAGAACGTCTTCATAGCATGGAACTCAGCTTAGAGTCCAAAGCGGTAAATGCTTCAACACCTGCACCGACAGGCACGGTCGAAGGCGACCTCAAAGGGACCCAAACACAAAGTCAAGAGCTGCCCCCAAGTCAGAAGACTTGTTGGCTCTCGACGTCAGGAATGTCAGACTCATCCCATGAGTCGGAAGACACACAGCCCATTATGGGCAAACCAGCCGATGCCTCCCATGGTGTAGGCACACCAGGGGATCAGAAAGCGACCTGTTTCCAATCCTAGTAGGTGGTGCCACAGGGGGCGCCGGAAACCACTCGTAGCCTCGCTGGAAGCAACAGAAAAGGCTCTTAGACAGAACCTAAGTGAGCAAGGAGAGGGCTTCCCTAAGCTCACTCATTGTCGGAACGTAACGACATGGGAACGAACCGATAAAGTGGCTTCATCCCTGACCCATTTACCAGCGAAGGGTCACGATCCTCAAATACACATGACGTGGGGCGACGGGCTGCAGCCGAAAACATCTAAGGCAGATGTGTAGTGGGATATCCCATACCCCGAGGATCAACAGAGCGGAAACTCAGGAGAGTTGCTGCGGACCTCTGCGGGACAGAAGGTCCAGGCTGCACAAAAAGTGTTGGTCACACAAAACTGGCCATGGGTCCATAGTGCGTGGACGGACACACCACAGAGCTCATGGTGATCCCACCATGAACATCCGAATCCATTGAGAAAAACTGAGGTACTCGACGGTTGTGAGACCACAGTAGAGGGTTTGTCTGGCAGTCCCTTCCAACTTCGCCAAGTTGAAGTCAGGGAAGGCTGAGGCCAGTATCCCATGTCTACACTACCAGACATCCCTGCAGACCCCTGCAGGGATAAAACTGCTGTGCTTAACGACTGAGAGGACACAGTATGGGGGTTCAGTCGGCAGCCACTTCCATCTTCGCCGAGTTGAAGTCAGGGAAGGCTGAGGCCGATACCTCACGTCTATACTACCAGACTCCGCTGCAGACCCCTGCAGGGAGAAAACTCCTGTGCTCAACGACCAAGAGGACACAGCAGGGAGGTTCAGTCAGCAGCCACTTCCGACTTCACCGAGTTGAAGTCAGGGAAGGCTGAGGCCGATACACCATGTCAACACCACCAGACACCTCTGCAGACCCTTGCAGCGATAAAACTGCTGTGCTCAATGGCTAAGAGGATGCAGCAGGGGGCTGACAGCAGCCACTTCCGACTTTGCCGAGTTGAAGTCAGGGAAGGCTGAGGCCGATACCCCACAACCACACTACAGACATCACTGCAGACCCCTGCAGGGATAAGCCGAGGCTGGCTAAAACAGTGCCCGACAACGTTGCAGACGGAACAGCAGTAGCAGCAGATATGACGGGAGCTGTTGGAACTGGCAGAAAAGGGGAGAGAGCCACCTACATCGGCCTCCAAAGGAGGAGTCACAACCCTAGTGACAGCCTCAGATGTCGACTGGAGAGGGCGCATAGTCTCGTAACCAGGCATCTCTTCACCAGAAATCCAACAGTTCCCGCAGTATCCACCATGGTAAAAAAACTGCACATCCCCCACGGATGGGGAATAACTCTCACCAGACGTGGTCGTATCGGGAGGCCCCGAAACGCACCTGCCCCCCCCCCCCCCCGGTGCAAAATGAGCTGCACATACCCCACGGAGGGGGTGTAACTCTAACCAGACGTGGTTGTGTCGGGATGCCCGAAATGACAGCATTCCCGACCCTCCACGGATGTGGGAGGAGCTGCACATTCCCCATGGAGGGGGTATAACTCACACCAAATGTGGTCGTGTCGGGAGGCCACAAAACGACAGCATCATCCCCCCCCCCCCCCCCCCCTCTGCGGGAGAAACAGCCACGAGAAGGCACCAAAGGTGAGGGCAAAAGGCATTGCCCTAAAGGAGCTGAACTGGAAATAACAGAGGTGACTGCAATAGAAGAAAAGGGTGAACTCAACAGATGCATAAAGTAGAAAAACACCCCCAACTACGAGAGAAAAAAGAATGGTTTGATGACTGCTTGCGCACTGGTTAACGGAAGTCGTGGAATGGTACTAAGAGAAGAGTGTCCCCTACTGGGTGTGCGCATGGCGCTCAACCCAGTTTTGGCTTATATTTTCATGGTGTTTTTACACCACTTTTCTTTCACAAATCTCTTGGGAAAGATTAAAATAAAGAGTACTTTATCTGAGTTAGGGTTTTCCACTGTAGTGCAAGCCTGTAGTAAACAATTGTAAGGTAGATTGATAAGAAACAAGAATCCGACAATTGTTTGCATGTGCAGTTGAATGTATGGTCTATTTCGAAAATAGCCATTCTGTTTGTATTTTTTCCTAATCAGCTGACAAAAAAATTTTTGTAAGTAAATTATTTTAAAAGACTGTTTTGTTCTGGAGATTATCTCATGTTACACAACATGCTGGAGTTTATAGAAATAGCTGTTGTGAAAACAACAAATTGCGATGACAATAGTCGGTTATCTAATGAAGTCCCCAGAGCCATGAGCATTTGTTTACATTAGGTTTTAATTAATTATCACTTGAGTCTATTAATTAGTCTTCTGTTTTCACTGAATGTCCACTCAATAATTCAACCAGCTTCATCACACATGCACTCGTCGTATTAACAGATTTTTACATTTTCAATCATTTGAAAATGAAAAATTCTGATAGTACGACAAGTGTATGTGCTTCGTCAGGCTCGGGTCTTCTTCCTCACTTCAAAAAACCTTGGGACAAAACGTCCCAGTCCAGCATGGGTTTATGAAAGTAACGTCTTTAAAAACAGACTATAATTTTAGACTCGTTTTCGAAATGCTACTTTCGATTCCCATGACTTTCCCATCAACAACATGGGAATTCACGCTCACAATTCTCGGAACTCATTTCATTAAAAACAAGAGATGGAAAAATTAAGCAGGATAGTTTTTGGTATGTTAACACATTCTTTATTCAATACAATTTACAAACCATTTCAATTTCACACACTTAAGACAAAATATGAAGTGGCATGATAAAATGAACAGTGGGAAACTGTACTCTCCAATAACAGTGCTGCAAATGGCCGTCTCAAACTTTTCCCTGCTTCTGCAAACTGTCTTACCTGAAAATAGGCCCACCCATGTCTTTTTTGCTTTTTCACTGCCCATGCCCCCTGGGCTTATTCCTGCGTCAGTATGGTATGCATTTTAAATGTTTTCTATTTTTAACGCCTGCAGTTCCCATGGGGTGGCGGGAAAGATTTTTTGGCATAAATTGAGTACTTATGACCCAATAAGCCCTCATATCAAATTTGGTTCAAATCAGCCTCTCAGTTTGGAAAATAGAAATTGTGGGCGGGGCCAAAATTCTTGCCACTCCCATAATGATGACAAATACAGCCCGTCAAACTTCTCTTGTACAAATCTGAGTCTACACCTCAAAAGAAAGCTGCACATCAAATATCAAGTCTCTGCTACTGCTGGTTCATGAGAAGATTTTTTAAGATTTAGGCACACTTTTTAGGCGTGGCCCTACCCGAAATCAAAATGCGATATCATAACAAGCATCTCAAATTTCACTTAAATTGGTTCAGTGGTTTTGAAGAAGTCGCAAAAACCATGTTCATGGATGATGGACGAAGAGTGATCACTAAAGCTCACCCTGACTTTCAGTCAGGTGAGCTAACAAGTGCAATGCTGATCCACTGCGATTGAACAGCATGTTGGGCGTGTCATCCTGATTATCCTGATTCCTTGTATGGATGTAGAGTGATACTCCATACCTAACGGTATAGACAGGGTTGCGGCTTCTGAGTGACTTGTCCCTAACTTTCATTATGATAACATTCATCAGAAATCAATGCATTACATTTTAGTTGTCAGAGCTCAATGATCCCTAGCTAAGAGTGGTTGCAACATTTACTGGTCCAATTTTTTCAGATGGACAGTCATACAGAGGGCTCCACTAGATACCCCCAAATCCTTCTTCAGTGGTCGGGGGACATAATTAATGTGTGGAAATCAAAAAAATAACCAAGTGTGTAACGTTGAAATTATGTGGATTAGTAATCTGAAAATCAAACTTAGCCTTTATTTTATGATCATTAAACAAGTTTAGGAGTCAATCGAAAAAAAAAATACTAAAGTTATCATCTGGAAACCAAATGTTGACAAACGAACAGACCGACGGATGGACAAATGGATGGACAAATGGACAGACAGACAGACTGATTCCATAATTCGACGGTTTTTCAACAAGCGTATAAAAAATCAATCAGGCCATACTAAAGTTATAACCCGGAAAACACAAAATGCACAAATTCAAGAGGAATAACTCTGGAAAGTTACATGTGATTTTGGCCAAAAGTGAGCTTGAGCTGTGCTTTGTGGTCATAAACAAAATCTGAGAATTTGAAACAAATTTGTCAAGGCAAACTAAAGTTATCATCAAGAAACCACATAATTCACAAATTTGCAATCATTCAAGGGGAATAACTATGGAACGGTACATGCGATTATGGCCAAAGGTGAACTTGAGCTGTGCATTGTGGTCAAAAACAAAATCTAAGAATTTGAAAAAAATCAGTCAAGGCAAACTAAAGTTATCATCCGTAAACCACAAAATCCACAAATTTGCGATCATTCAAGGGGAATAACTCTGGAAAGGTATATGCGATTGTAGTCAAAAATGAACTTGAGCTGTATTTTGTGGTCAAAAACAAAAATCTGAAAATTTGAAATAAATCGGTCAAGGCAAACTAAAGTTATTGTCTGGAAACGAGAAGTTGGGCTAAATTCCCATAAATAAAGGGCTATAACTCTACTGAAAATGGGCCGCTAGAAACGGAAATCGAACCCATCCTGTATTTTGTCATACTAAATCCACATGCCACATTTAACTCAGCTCAAACCATTACAACTAAAGTTATCGTCCGGAAACGAAATGTGTCCATGGACAGACAGACAGACAGACGGGTGGAGAGACCATTCACATAATACGTCACGTTTTTCAAACGGGCGTTTAAAAACAACATCTGATAAATTTGGTGTCAATCCGTCAAGGCGTTCAGCTTTAAATGAACGGAAACCATTTTTTTTTTCAAAAATTGTGTTTTCAAAGGGTCATAACTTTGCAGCGGATGGACTGAGAAACACCAATATCAAACTTGACTGTATTTTATTGCTACAACAAATGAAAGTTTGATGTCGATCTGTCAAGGCATTCGACTTTAAATGAAGGGGAACAAATTTTTTTCGAAAGATTGTGTTTTCAAAGGGCCATAACTCTGCAGCGGATGGACTGAGAAACACCAATATCGAACTTGATCTGTATTTCAATGCTAAAAACAACATCTGAAAAATTTGGTGTCAATCCGTCAAGGCATTCAGCTTTAAACAGAAACCAATTTTTTTAGAAAAATTGTGTTTTCAAAGGGCCATATCTCTGCAGCAGATGGACTGAGAAACACCAATATCGAACTTGACCTGTATTGTATTGCTAAAAACAACTTCTGAAAGTTTGATGTCGATTCGTCAAGGCGTTCGACTTGAAATGAACGGAAACCAAATTGTTTATGGACAGACAGACGGACGGACAGACAGACTGATAACATAATATGAACGTTTTTATAAACGGGCGTATAAAAACAGATCAATTTCGAATATATCTACCAAAGGAAGCCTTAAGGTACCATGTTCAGGCCCACCTCTCTTCCCCACACCTCACTCCACCACCTCCCCCCCCCCCCAAAAAAAAACAACTTTTGAACAATCAAGGGCTATAACTATGGAATTAAATGTGCTAAAAGTTGAACTCTACCTTCATTTTCTAATTATAAGAAAAACTGTTAATTTGAAATCGTTCTGCTGAAAGGTGGCAAAGATATCAAGAGGAAACCAAAAAATAGCAAAGTTTTGTACAACAATAGCCCACAACTCTGACACTGTTTTTTGTAAAAATTCTGAAAATCGACCTTGATTTTCAGATTATCGTCATAATACATTTGTAAAATTTGAAAACATTCTTCCAATGGAAACTAAAGTCATTGTGCAGAAGGGATACCTCTAGATGTATGAAAAGACAGACATGGGTAACACTTAATGCTCCTTTCTCATAAATACATGGGGCATAAAGATCAAGAAAATGAACTAATTACACAACACAGAACTGATTAAAATTGACAAAAGTATTTTTGATATTTATATATATTTACATATCTTGACTTTGTTATATCATTCTATTGAGCACAATTCAAATAACTCAAGCGCACTTACTTCTTTTTTCAGGATATTCTTTACCAAATATCAGTGTCCTGTCCAATATTTTGATGCCTTTTGTTTTTCAACTTTCTTCCAAATAACATTTTGAAAACCTTAGCACAAATCGCAAAAAATTGCTCCGAATGAAAGAATTATTTGACAAACCCTGGATAAGATTCTATAGAGTGCCTTTCTGAAACTTCAGATATTTGAATCAAAAAAACTGAAGGAGAATTCATTCACTGCACATGTGAATGAATTCACTAGAGGTGGGTCGGTGGTGAATTTTCAAGTCGGTGTCGGTGTTTTTTAGGAAGTAAAACTGTGGTTACGGTGCGGTTATCGGTGGTGGAACAGGTCAAGTTCATTCATCGAATTTAGGTTTATTTTGCAAACTTACTTTCCCAGTCCAGTGCGTGAACAACTTCGAAACGTTGTCAACCCTCGACAAAGACAAAATACGCACAAATTTGTAGAGTTCAGGTTGGGTTTTAACTCTTTCCGTTCGGCGAAAATGCCGACTTTCCTTTGAGTATCTTTCCACTCCAGGATAAGGGTAGAAGTTATAAAACACTGGCAAATTTAATATTATTCAAAGTGAATTTGGAAAGTGTCAGTTATGGGAAAAAGTATTCTGCTGTGTACAGAATTAATTTCCTTAACAATCTGGGTTTTTTCTCCTGAATAAGTATAATTTTTAAATTTAGACTGAAAATACCCACAGTGCATTGTCCTATTAAAAATATAGGTATGGGACGGGAGAAGGTACAACAGTTCCCAAAGGATTAGTGTCGTTTTGTATACAGGAGTTTCGTATACTGACTGTTTCATATACAAAAGACGATCTTTCGTACATATATAAAAGGATGGTTCATACGCAGACAAATTTTAGACGATTTTTAAGTATTTTTTGTATGAAATAATAGACTACTTACTTTTGTAAAGTATTATAATCAAATATAAAAAAATCCACATTTGAAATATCATGGAACAGAATTTAGTACGTCCAACACCACCACAATATATCGTACATTTGAAAATGTTGTTAGGAAATAAAATGAACCGCAGACTGTATAAACAACTTTCTTTGGTGAAAAATCAAAACATTATGATGTGAGCTCATTGACGATTAATCAGCTTTGATCAGTTCTTATGATATATAATCACAGCATTGTTATTACATTGGAGTCATAATTACACATGAAACTCATATTAAAATGATTAATTTTCAGTACATGTACAACACTTTTTATTACGGCAATGTTAAATACCCAGTATATCACCATGTAGGGACCCCCTCCCCCGTCTTACCTCTAATTTGAGTAAGATAACTTACTGAGACGTCATGTAAGGATTACATTTGTTATTTTTACTTATGGGTTATCTTTACTTGGTTCTAGAAGTTTTCGAGTTGATCCATCCCCATGGATGATCCGTCCCTATACGTTCCATCCCCAGTCCATCCGTCCTCATTTACCGTAGTTGGTCCGGCCCCAATTATTCAAAGTAATGGTAGTTATCTTTATTGTTAGCCATTAATAATATTATTTGAAATAATGTTAGAAATAGAAAATAGTGCATTGAGTAGAGCACACAGACTCAGTTTTATATCACGCATTTCCTGAAAAGAATTAAAGAATGAAAAGAATTACAGCGTTAAACACATTAGTGTGAACATTTTGACATAATGTTACACATACTAATGATTTATACTTCTTATACTATACATTCGTCTGATTGGAAATATTAAATAGAAAAATGAACTGGAAACAGAAAATGAATTTTAACAACTTTGTTACTTAACACCTATCACTAGGATATTCATAACCCTTATATAAACATAATACGCCTTAACTGTGTTATAACAGCAATGTCAATTAACAATGATTGCAATTCATGATTTCTATATAAACAAGAGCACTGCTAGGCATTGCATCATACGCCCGTGAACTGTTCAAATTGTACCATTTTAACACATTTGCAATTTTTTTAGAGTGCGAGAAATTTATACTGGCATATATATATATATATATGTTACGGTCAGACTTTTGAAATCAGTGATTTTGTGAAATGACTAAATTTTTCAGTCATTTGAGAAAAAGACTAAAAATTAAGGACAATAGCTTCACAAAAGGACTCAATAATTTAATAATTTCAAAAAAAAATTCTTGATTTCACAGTTTGACTGTAACATATTTATACAGATATATATATATTAGAAACACTGAAGCTTCCTATCTTTAGTTATTTATTTATTGGTGTTTAAGGTTAGAGGATTTCCAACTCAAGCATTGGTGAATGAATCCTATTTGGACTGTAAAATCTTATTTGTTTTCCAAAGAAAACAAGTACTGTTTCACTTCCTGTGGTTTACATAGAGGCATGTGTATAGAAAAAGATATAAAGTTTAAATAAAACACATCAAAACCATGAGATTTATTTGACTAGTCAGTTTGTTAATTGGGTAATTATTTGACCAATTAATTATTTGACGCAGTAAGTCACACAATATTGGTGTGTTTTCTTTGAACTTCATACATTTTTATTTGCATTTTCCAATGTTTCATGGTAGTTTTGCAATATATCTGAAGTGAGTATTAGATTTATATGGTTGAGACCCCATGATCACACTGTGAACCTGTTCAACCTCTCTAGCTTCACTTGACAGTGATTTGTCATGCTGCAAAATTATAAAGGAAGCCAAAGTGGTTTCACTATTATGTATCAGTGCGAGAGGTTTCAAGAATTACTTTACCTTATACATCATATAATGTCCAACAGGGGCCATAATTCAGGCAAAAATTGTTCAGACCGACCCCATATTCGAACTTGAGCTGTATTTTGTTGTGATTAAACCACATACCAAGTTTGGAGCCTATCGGAAAACAAATACTAAAGTTATCATCCGGAAACCAAATATTTGACAAATTCTAAGTCCAACAGGGGCCATAATTCAGGCAAAAATTGTTCAGACCGACCCCATATTCGCACTTGACCTGTATTTTGTTGTGATTAAACCACATACCAAATTTGGAGCTGATCGGAAAACAAATATTAAAGTTATCATCCAGAAACCAAATATTTGACGAATTCTAAGTCCAACAGGGGCCATAATTCAGGCGAAAAATGTCCGGACCAACCCCATATTCGAACTTGACCTGTATTTTGTTGTGATTAAACCACATACCAAATTTGGAGCCGATCAGAAAAAAAATACTAAAGTTATTGTTTGGAAACCAAATGGACGGACGGACGGACGGACGGATGGACAGACAGACAACGCCATACTATAATACGTCCCGTTTTTCAAACGGGCGTATAACAAAAACTGATTAATCACTACAGAGTGTGATTCTTGTCCCCGATGGCAGCATCTCTTTTTTGGGACAGATATCTCTATTCAGGATTGCCGTTCTGTTATGTGATGAGAATTAGTCATTAACTTCTTGTGCAGTGACTGTAAGAGCACGCCCAACGAGACTGCAGATGAACCAGACCACGATATACCAATGAATGATGCACATGGCATACTTAGGGCCAGTACCAGGATCAATATCACCATCTTCACAAACTTCAACAATGAATGATTCACTTGGTGAACCTGAGGCTTCATTAGGACCAGTATCACCGATGGCACTTTTAGCATGATCAGCAACCCATTCGTTCAGTTGTTCACCATCCAAGCATTCATTCTTTTTTATAATAATATACACATTTATATAGCGCCAAAATTATAGTTCAGAAGATGTAGAACCATATTCTAAGGCTTTATACATGTTACTGAGCTCATGCAAATATACAAATGGAATTTTTACAGTATTTTACAGTCCAGAACATCACCTATAGGCTTTTTGAAACAGGTATGTCTTGAGATCTTTCTTGAAAAGGTTGACATTTGACAGTCTTTTTAGGTGTTCTGGTAAATTATTTCACAAGTGAGGGCCAGAAAATGAGAATGACTATCTCCAAATGTCTTACACCTATGTTTTGGAACATGTAGCAGCATTTTACCATTGGACCTCAGGTTGTATTGACACACATTCTTGATATTAAGGAGTTCTTTTAAGTATGCTGGTGAAATGTTGTTTTGTGTCTTAAAAACTAATAATAAAGTTTTGAAAATTATTCTGCACTTGACTGGCAGCCAGGGCATATCCCTCAGAACAGGAGTGATGTGTTGAGATCGTGATATCCTACATACCACTTGGGCTGATGCATTTAGTACTATCTGCAAGCGAGAGTACTGATGTTGTGGAAGGTTGAACAGTAAGGCATTACAATAATCCAAATGTGAAGTTACAAAGGCATGAACTAGGGTTTTTGTTGAGTCTTTGGTGAGGAACTGTCTTATTTGTTTAACTTTGTACAGACCTCTGAAAGCCTTATTGCACATATTTGTAACATGTCTGTCCACAGACATGGTAGAGTCGAAGAAGGCACCAAGATTACGTACACTGCTACTTTCACTGATGCCCAAAATCAATACATGTCACAACTAATGAATTGTGCGTGGGGCTGGATTGATTGGGGACGGATCGTCTTTGGGGCTGGATCGACCTATTACCACTCAAGACAGTCATAACCTAGTGTACGAAACATCCCAGCTTGTGTACAAAATGTCCTAAATGGTTTGTGAACGAAACATCCCAAAATGTGTGCGAGATGCCCATGTACGAAACATCATCCAGCTCCCATTCCCAAAAATGTTTTGGGTTCTCTTTAAATCCAAACATCTCAGAGTTGGAAATCCAGTGAAATTGTTTTCATGGAGTTATTGGAAACAATGACAAACAGTAACCCATGGACTTTTAGTTTGTTCCGCCATTGTTAAATACCAAAATTATAAAAATGTCGAATGGAGAACGGATTTTACCTGCCACCGAAAATGTTGGTGTTTTCAAATTAATGCGATGCAGTTTTTCGGTGATGGTCCAAAACCAAAACCGCACCGAAAATACCGACATCGGTCCAGCTCTAGATCTCACTGCTCTGAAGTAATGCCTTTTGCAGAAGTCTAGATTACAAAACAAAATCCTATATACTATTTTTTCTTCATGTCAGCACAAATACACCAGATACCTTTTGAGCTCTTTATATCTTCAAGTTCTGATTCTGTCCTCAATAACATATTATTGGACTCATTTGATCTGAAAAAAAGCAAACAAAAACTAGAGAACAGAATTTACTGCCACCAGTAAATTCAATTTAAATGGGGGTGCAGTGTCTCAGTTGGCAGAGGTGCAGGCTGCAAGGCGTGAGGTCCTCACTTTGTCCTTGGGCAAGACACTTCACCCCATTACCCACGTGGGTGCATGGTGGCACTGTGTACTAAAGCGTACTGCACATCGATGGTGCACCCATCTTCAACCAATGCTAACTCTGCTTGTGTGGAGTTAGTATGTGGGGGATCTGACAGATGCTCGTTGTTGCCAGGTGGTTCTTCCCGGGTACTCTGATTTCCTCCACCTGAAAAACTGTCAGGGTCATGATTAGCCACTGTGCAGAAATATATGACATTAAACACCAATGAATAAGTAATCCTCTAAAAAATGAGCTCAATCCAATAAAGGGTCATAAGCTATGTTTTTCAATCAAAAATGAAAAGGTAATTAAAACTGAATAGATGTTTTTGTGAATAATGTTGACCGTTTTTCGTCGTTATGTTGGCTAAAGGGTTAAGAATCCCTTACCTTGGAAGGCACACTGAAAGGGTGTCCCATTCCACATAGAATTAAATGTTAAGAAAATAAAGCGAAAAACATTAAGTTTCTCAGCTGACAGTACCTGCTTTTGCACTCTGGAGGGATGGAACGGCACAAATCAGAGGCATTCTCTTAATGGCACCAAAGGTTTCTGCACTCTAGGTGAGACCGAGCCGAGCGTAGTTAAAGACTATACAACTCCTCTAACAAATGAGTCATAGCACTAACACAGTTAATAGTACAGTCGACCATGTCAGTATTGCATTGTTACCGGCACCCTGACAGTTTTGTGATAGGTTTCAACAATTATTCAGTGCAGTTTTTTGGAAAGGGTTAACTTTAGTCTGCCTGAAATAAAATATGTGCACTCCACATTGAAGTCTTGAGAGGGATAAAAGCATTGAACTGAATAAGATAGGTTTCAACAAGTTTTATAATTATTCAGTGAAGTTTTATGGAAAGGGTTAACTTTATTCTGCCGGAAATAAAATATGTGCAAGACACATTGAAGCCTTGAGAGGGATAAAAGCATTGAACTGAATAAGATAGGTTTCAACAAATTTTACAATTATTCGGTGCAGTTTTATGGAACGGGTTAACTTTATTCTGCCTGAAATAAAATATGTGCAATCCACATTGAAGACTTGAGAGGGTTAAAAGCATTGAATTGAATAATGTATAATCTATTTCCTTACAAGGCAAGGGGTTTCTCTCAGCTTTGTTCCAGGAACTTACATCCCATTATCATAACAAGGTTAGTAGAGATTACATTTCATTTTTTGACAGCTACTCCACTGGTGTTTATATTATCTCCAGTGTGAATAACATAGCATCCTATTGCTTGGGGAGAATTTACTGTATCAGGAAATTGGAGGCTGTGCAAGACCTGTGGCCGACTGGGCCATACTCAGTGGCTCTGGCGACCTGAAAAATATAGGTGGCCGAGAACTTTTGACTGTCCACCAGTATGCCAAAACTCAGCGAGATAGGACGATTCGTTTTTGAGTTATCGTGAGGACAAGGAAGCGCACAGAAGACAGAAGACAGGAGAAAAAGAAGAGAAGAAGAAGAAGAAGAAGAAGAAGAAGAAGAAGAAGAAGAAGAAGAAGAAGAAAGAAGAAGAAGAAGAAGAAGAAGAAGAAGAAGAAGAAGAAGAAGAAGAAGAAGAAAAGAAAAGAAAAGAAACCGTACAAAAGCAATAGTCTGTGTGTTTCATACAGACTAATTACGATGTTAATCAGAAAATGTCATGAATTCAGCCATTTCAGAGTGGGGGTATAATTAAAAGGCAGACACTAGTACCATCTGGAATTAAAAATACTGAAGTGTTTTAATCTTTTTATTCATTTTGATAGTTTGACATAGTTTTTTGGGACATCTAAAAATCCTTGTTTGTTGAAAAAGGTTGATTTATTTCAACAGTGTGTCATTTATTTACATTTTCACATTTCTCTCATGTGCACTCTTTTCCCATTTAATGTCACTGTGTTATTCATGGTCTCCAATATCTGAAACTTGACATCTTTTTTTTATCAGAAACTTGTATGTTTCATTAGACTTTCAGCACCTTGGGTCTTCCACTTGAGAAGAATTTGAGGAGTAAAGATAGTAATCTTTATTTTCCCAAGGTTTTTATGTTATTCACAACAAAATTTCTATCCTTTATTGTCAATCAAAACATAACTAATACTCTGCACAACATTTGGATGTGAAATTGCATTAATGCATCTGCAACACTTTTTGGAAACTATATTACCATTTGAAGAAAATAATTTTTTTTTTTTCAGTTCGTAATATAATAGGATTATTTTAGCCTAATATTTTTAACAAGAGGCCCCATGGGCACTCACCTGACATGAGGGTCTAAATATCAAACCAGGGGCTTAATTTGAATAAGCTGCATACGACCCTCCTAAGAAAAGCATATACCAACTAGATGAAGCAGTTGTGCCCACACAATACACAGGATTTTTCCTTCTATTTTCAGTTCCTGCAATTTTACGTCCCAAAATTGAGATAAGCACATAAAAAACAGATTTTTTTAAATTTTTGTTTGGAAATTTTTGAAGTCCGAAACAAAATATTTTCAGCCTGAATTTGTTTTTCTTCTTAAAATTGATCAAAACGCATAAAAAAACTAATTTCCGGTCCCAAAATTTTCACTCTAAAAAAAATTTTTTTTTTTGTCTTAAAATTGACGGAAACGCAGAAAAAAAACCAAAAAACTAATTTCTGGATTTTGGTCAGAAGTCCCACCCGGACCTCAAATTTTCAGTGTAAAAAAAAAAAATTTTGTTTGCCTTAAAACTGACTGAAACGCATAAAAAAACAAATAAAAAAAATTCCAGATTTTGGTCCAAAATTTTCTATGTCCCACCCGAATTTTGGTCCCTGACGTCAAATTTTCAGTGTAAAAAAAAATAAATTTTTTTTGTTTTAAAATTGACCGAAACGCATAAAAAACCCAAAAAACTATTTTTCTGGATTTTGGTCCAAAAGTCCCACCTGGCCCCAAAATTTTCAGTGTAAAAAAAAAAAAAAAAATTTTTGTCTTAAAATTTACCAAAACGCATAAAAAACAAATAAAAAAATTCCGGATTTTGGTCCAAAATTTTCTAAGTCCCACCCAGATTTGGGTCCAAAATTTTCTAAGTCCCACCCGGACCTCAAATTTTCAGAGTAAAAAAAAAAAATATTCTGTCTTAAAATTGACCGAAACGCATAAAAAAACAAAAAAAAAATTCCGGATTTTGGTCCAAAATTTCTAAGTCTGCAACGGGACCCCAAATATTCGGCCTAAATATGTACCCAGGGACTTGGCTTCAACAAACCTGAATCTCACCCCCCTAAGGATGCTGCATACCAAATATGAAAAGGTTCTTATTGGTGGATCTGAAAAAGAAGATTTTTAAAAAACATTCCTCATACTGCACTAATTTAAACATTTGGGCTCCCATAGAGAGCCCAAATATGGACCCAGGGAATTGATTCAATAAACATTTGAAACAATCTTCCAAAGATGTTATATGTGAAATTTTAAAGCTTTTGGAGCAGTGGTTTGGGAGAAAAGTAGTTTTATATGTTTTTCCCATTACCTGCAATGTTAAAAAATGCTGACTCAGCACTTTTTCAAAGTCCCAGAAAAGTACCCCATGATAAAACCGATAGCAATTTTTTTTTTGTTCATTCCATTCTGTTGGTCCTAAGGAAGCTTCACACCAAATAAGAATTCTCAGTGCTGTGTAGTTTTGGAGATATGGGCGTTTTAATTTTTTTCTATTTTTAGCTCCTGCGGTTCCCATGGGGCAACAGAAAAATTTTTTTTGCATAAATTAAGTACTTATGACCCAATAAGCCCTCAAATCAAATTTGGTCCAAATCTGCCTCTCGGTTTGGAAAATAGAAATTTGGGAGGGGCAAATATTCTTGCCCCTCCCATCACGAAGCTAAATATACCCCCACAAACTTCTCTTGAACAAATCTGAGTCTACACCTCAAAAGGAAGCTGCACACCAAAGATCAAAGTCAGGTGAGCTAAAAAAGCAAATTGCAGGGGGATTGGTACATGTGTTTGCCTCAAGGCTATTTCAGTTTGCTGCCTTGAAGTAAACACCCAAACAAATGCAGCAAGTGAGAGATTTAACAGCATAATTGCTCAGAGTTTAAGAGCTTATGGTGAAAAAGATCAACAAATTGGCCTGAACTAATTAATACCAAGTATTTTAATGGGTTACAGAATCACTCTCATCATCGTCAGTGTCCATATCCAAACCAACAGGGAGTATTTTCGATTCAGTTGTCAAAAGTTAGCTCAAGTATCTATATTTTTCTTCCAGGTGTTCTGTAGATATATATATATATTGTTTTAGTGCTGTATAGATGTGATTTTTAATAAAAGATAGTTATATTAGTGTTTTGTTTAGTTTCTTTATCGGATATCAGTGGCGTGTTCCCTATCTTCGCGCGGGTCATTTTCGGTGTTTTGTTTTTTGTTTTGTTTACAATTTCGACCGGTTTTCAAAACTCAAGCTTCTCATTCTAATTTTGGCTATGGATGGTAAGTGTTTCGTGACGTGAGAGGTTCAGACCTGCTGGGCAGAGACGGCTAGTGAAGGTGTTAGTATAGGTGTACAGGTGGGGGGAGTGGTTGAGGCCAGCACAGGGGGTGCCAGTGAGTTACCAACGGATGGCCAGCGGTCGGATGGGTGTAGGCATTGTAATATGGTGTATGTGGATGGCCGTGAGCTGGGGGAGTTGGGGATGTGTGCCATCTGCGTAGAGCTAATGCAGCTGCTAGAGGCATATGTAAAGTTGGAGGAAGAGGTGCAGGTGGTGAGGGGGAAATGGGGAGGGCAGAAAAGTCTGGTGTTACCCCAGTTAGGGTGGCATTCGATGGGGGATGGAAGGTGGTGGGTAGTAGGAAGCGGACTTTTGACGTGGATAGTGGGTCTTTTGGGAATAGGAAGGTGCATCGGGTTGTGGGTAGGGGAGAAGTAGGGGCTAGAGTGTCAAATTCCCAGGCTTGTAGTGTGAGTTGGGGGGCAAAAAGGCGTATTCTTTTAGAATCGGATAGTGAGGGAGATAGCGATGACCATGTGGAGTCTGTCAGAGCAGGAGTCAGAGGGAAGGTTAGGAAGGTGGTAAACGAGGACAAGGTGGCTTGTAGTGGGAGTGGGCAGAAGGTGGAGTGCAGTGTCCAAAATAGATTCAGTGTGTTAGGTAATTTCGAGAATTCTGAGGAGCAGGTTGGGTCTGAAGAGGTGGAGGTGGAGGTAAGCATGGAGGTTAGTGTGGCGGAGTGCAAGATTGCGAGCCGGTCCAGTGGGAACAGAGGTGGTAACAGGGGTAGTAGGACAGTAAAGGACAGGAAGAGGCAGTTGGTGGTTGCAGGGAGTAGTATAGTGCGGGGGTTAGATAGGGTGGTGTGTGGGCCCGACAGTGTCAACAGGACCAATTTGTGCTTTCCGGGAGCTAGGGTGGAGGACCTAAGGGACAGAGTGGGTGGATTAGTAAAGGGGTCAGGCCCAGACCCAGTGGTTGTTGTACACGTGGGGACCAACAACATCAGGGAGAGAAAATCAGTTCAGCTTATTGAGACTTACAAGGACTTAATAACTCAAGAGAATGCCAAGAATGCACAGTAGTGGTTTCGGGGCTTCTCCCAGTACTAGGTGGTGGGGGCGAGCGTAATTCGCGGATCATTGGGACCAACGAGGAATTGGGGAAGTATTGTAAGGAACTTGGGATACCCTTTGTAGACAATTGGGGATCGTTTTGGGGCAGAAATGACCTATATGGAAAGGATGGTCTCCATCTTAGCCCAAGGGGTACAGAGGTTTTAGGAAGAAATATGTTGCAGGTGGTGGAGCCTTTTTTGGTATAAAGAGGGGAGGGGGGATCAGTGAAGGGGGAAAAATCACAGGAAATGTGTCACAAACCATAGGTGTAAAAAATGGGACAAGGGGGATAAGGAAAAGGGACCAAAAATCCAAATCAATAGGAATAGCTTCCCAAGGAAAGCACAGGTACACAAAGTAGAATATACAAACATACAGGGACTAGATAATAATGGGACCAGTAGGCGGAAGCCAATGAACCTTGATACCCTGAAAGTGGGTTATAGCAACATCCAGGGTCTCCACCGGAAAGTAAGTGAAATTGCTACATTGATTGAGGCAGAGGAGTTTGACGTCATGGGCTTAAGCGAAACGTGGGTAAGACACGAGGAACGGGTAGACCAAGTAAGGGGGTACGTATGGATAGGTGTAGGGCGAACGGAAGGCCAGAAAAAAGGGGGAGGGGTAGGCATGTACATTAAAGAAGATTTAAAACCGTCGCTGATCACAGACCTGGAAAACATCAGCACCCCGGCTGAGGTATCGAAAGAAATTGGATGGGTAAGGATCAGTCTGAAAAACAAAAGTATTGCCCTTGGGGTTGTGTATTATGCGGTGGAGGGAAGCAAACCCGAATGGAATGATTCGATATACTCAACACTAAGGTCCAATATCACCGAACTACAAAACAAAGGGCTCGGTATAATTCTGATGGGTGACTTTAATGGCCACATAGGTAATGATGAGGAAGGCATAGTGGGTGGGGACAATAAAGTCAACAGGAATGGAAGGAAACTGTTGAACTTCACAAACGAGCTCGGTCTGAAGATTCTGAACAGGGACGCAAGGTGTAAGAGGAAATGGACCTGGGAGAGGAACGACAGAAAATCAATAATCGACTACATCCTCAAAGATATTAACTTATGGAGGGAGGTGATAGGGGTAGAAGTGGATGATGAGGGTAAAATGGAGGTGGATAGTGATCATAACTTGATTACAGTGACGATCAGGGCCGAAACTCTAGTAAAAAGCAAAGGAAGCTCTAAGGAGATTTGGGAACTCAAAAAAGATGCTGACTGGGCGAAGTTCAATGAAACCGTACCCAAGAGGGGCAGTGTCCAGAAGATGACCGACGTCATAGTTGCTAGCTTGGTGGAGGCAGGAAAGGAAAGTGTAGGAAAGGTCAGGATGCCAACACGGGAACTTGGGTACAGAGTGAATGAAGAACTGAAAAGGGCCATAAAGGGAAGAAAAGCCAAATGTGCTGCATACAGGAGAAGTAGAAAACTCAAGGGGGTGGAAAGCAATGAGGCCACAGTTGCTAAGGAAGAATACCACCAAACACGAAATAAAGTAAATAAGATTAAAGACGATAATCGGAGAGTACGAAATAGCAGTCTTATTAGGACGATAAGAACGACAGGGGGGTCGAGTTCGAACGTATTTTGGAAATGGGTGAATAAACGTAACAAAGGAAGCAATCCACAGAGTATTAAAGTAGATGGCAGAGTTACAGACGAGCAAGATCAAGTCGCATCAGAACTAGTCAAGCACTGAGAAAAGGTAAACGATAAGCGATGGGGCATGGGGAGCCCACCAGAGTGTCCGAATCAAGTCGAGGAAAACCTATCGAAGTTCATGTGCAGCGAAATTAAAACGGAGGAGGTGCGAAAGGTGATATCAAAATTAAGGGATGGAAAAGCGGGAGGAGTGGATGAAATTCCTAACAAGTTTATCAAAAAAGGGGGAGAGGAACTCGTGGAAAGCCTAACTGCTCTATTCAACCTAGCCACAGAAAATCAAGAGGTCCCAAAGGAGTGGAGAGAAAGCAAAGTGACATTTATTCACAAAAAGGGGGGAAAAGACGTTTTGGATAACTATCGAGGGATCTCTGTCAGTAGCAACATTGGAAAGGTTTTCTGCAAAGTCCTGTATGGGAGACTAGAGGAGGTGATTGAAGAGAAGGGTTTTTTGGGAGAAATCCAGAATGGCTTCAGGAAGGGAAGGAGAGTTACTGACCATCTTTTCACACTATCCCAAATGATAGAACCCGCGAAAGCAAAAAAGAAAAAGATGTTTATGGCCTTTTTGGATATCAAAAAGGCATACAATAGAGTATGGAGGGAAGGTATGTGGCGCAAGCTGGAGGCCATGGGCTTAGGAGGTGAGTTTGTTGGAATTATGAAAGCATTATATAAGGATGTACAGAGTGAACTTAGCCTGGGAAACATTACAACAAAATGTGTGCCTATGGAGATAGGCCTAAAACAGGGGTGTATCCTTTCGCCAATCATGTTTGCATTGTACGTCAAAGGTTTAGGAGATGAACTCCTGCGTAGCGAGGAGGGGGTAGCAGTTGGGGACTTGAAGATCCCAGGGCTATTTTTTGCAGACGATATGGTTCTAGTGTCAGAAAGCGAAGGGGGGGCTAACGAAAATGCTGGGAATTGTTGGGAAATATGGGAGCAAATGGAGACTCGAACTTAATGAAAGCAAGAGCAAAGTTATACCTGTGGGCCGCAAAGTGGACGCCACTCGAAGGTGGAGAGTGGGGGAGTTCTGCATTCCGGAAGGGAGCAGCAAAGTATAACATATAGTACGGAAGTGGTACCCCTAAACCAGACGGCCGTAAAGAGCGTGGAAATCCTGCAGAACGATGCAGGCTGATGGATAACGGGGTCGAGTAATGCCGCAGTGCTAGAAGCAATCAGGGGTGAGCTTGGGTGGATGAGGATCAAGGACAGGATAGACCTGTTGAAACTCGGTTATCTTAATTATTTGGTAAATCTCCCCAACAGCCGATGGTGTAAAGTAATGTTCCTGAGAATTTTCAACTCAAATATCAAAACGGGGTGGATGGTCCAAGTGAGGGAGCTAGTAGAGAACTACTCATTGGAAATCTCGGACCTGGACGATGGTGCGAACCAGGGTAAAAAAATCATCAGAAAAAGGGGCATGGTGGATTGTAACCGTAATTGGCGAGAGGGAGTCAAATCAAAGAGGTCTTTGGGTGGCCTGCGTGATAAAGAGAAGCCAGGTTTTGAAGAGTACCTTGATGGCACCTTTGGGGGGTCACTGTTGTTCAAGCTGAGGTCGCGATCCCTGGAGCTGAGGGGAAAAATTGGGAAAGACAGTGAAAGGGAGTGCCAGATGTGTAACTTGGGCATGGTGGAGACCCTGAAACACTTTCTTCTAGAATGCCCAAAGTATCAGTCTAAAAGAATGAGATTCACTGGGAGTATAATGGGGAAGTGGGATGGGAGAATGAAGGACATGTGGTTAGGGGGAGACTCAAAGGAGAGGGTTAATATGCTAATCGGAGAGATTGGGAAGAATGGGGCAAGGGATGTCATCAAGCAGTTCGTTTCCGAGGGTTGGGAGGAGAGGAGAAGCGTGGGAACAGGGAGGCAGTTGGGAGTACAGGGGTAACCATGGCCTTCTCGTCCGAGAACCGCGACAAATCAGCGGCTGGCCAAAGTGTTATTATATTATTATTATCCACCCAATCCACTAAATTTTCATTTTATTTTCTATTGTTGGGCAAGGAATGTGCATTCCCAATTGATGCTGCTTTGAAAAATTTGCGGCTTGAGAGTTTGGAATTTTGACATGAGTGTGCAGATGGTTTAAGGGAATCAAAGAGGAAAAGAAAAACCCCCTCCCCCACCCAGGGGTCAGCCTGGTAACTGATTTTAGGGAGAAGTGACTTCTCCCTCCAGAGACTTTAGGGAGAAGTCAGGTCCCAGGGAGGAGAAGTCAGTGGACATGAGGGAGAAGTCATAAAAAAAACACAAGAGGTCCCAGGGGGCCTGAGGGCGCTCACCTGACATGGGAGTCTAAATATCAAACCAGGGGCTTGACTTGAATAAGCTGCATACGCCGCTCCTAAGAAAAGCATATACCAACTAGATGAAGCGATTGTGCCCACACAATACACAGGATTTTTCCTTCTATTTTCAGTTCCTGCACTTTTTATGTCCCAAAATTGAGATAAACACATAAAAAACAGATTTTTTTTTCCCAAACAAAATACTTTCAGCCTAAATTTTTTTCTTCTTCTTAAAACGCATAAAAACAAAAATTCCAGATTTTGGTCCCAAATTTTCTAAGACCCACCCGGACCCCAAATTTTCAGGGTAAAAAAAAAAAAAAATTTTTTGTCTTAAAATTGACCAAAACGCAGAAAAAACAAATAAAAAATTTTTTTTTTGATTTTGGTCCCACCCGGACCCCAAATTTTCAGGGGGAAAATTTTTTTTTTTTTTGTTGTCTTAAAATTGACAGAAAATAAATGAAAAACAAAAAAAAAAATTTCGGATTTTGGTCCAAAATTTTGTAAGTCCCACCCGGACCCCAAATTTTCAGGGGAAAAAAAAAAAAATTTTTGTCTTAAAATTGACAGAAATATATAAAAAACCCAAAAAAATTTTTTCGGATTTTGGTCCAAAATTTTCTAAGTCCCACCGGACCCCAAATTTTCAGGGGAAAAAAAAAAAAAATTTTGTCTTAAAATTGACAGAAATACATAAAAAACAAAAAAAATTTTTTTCGGATTTTGGTCCAAAATTTTCTAAGTCCCACCCGGACCCCAAATTTTCAGGGGAAAAAAAAAATTTTTTTTGTCTTAAAATTGACCAAACCGCAGAAAAAAAAAAAAAAATTTTTCGGATTTTGGTCCAAAATTTTCTAAGTCCCACCTGGACCCCAAATTTTCAGGGTAAAAAAAAAATTTTTTTTTTTTTGTCTTAAAATTGACAGAAATGCATAAAAAAACCAAAAAAAAATTCCAGATTTTGGTCCAAAATTTTCTAAGTCCCACCCGGACCCCAAATTTTCAGAGGAAATTTTTTTTTTTTTTTGTCTTAAAATTGACCAAAACGCAGAAAAAACAAAAAAAATTTTTTTCGGATTTTGGTCCAAAATTTCGAAGTCCGCAACGGGACCCCAAATTTTCAGCCTAAATATGAACCTAGGGACTTGGCTTCAACAATCTTTAATCTCACCCCCCTAAGGATGCTGCATACCAAATATCAAAACATTCTTATTGCCAGATCTGAAGAAGATTTTTAAAAAATTCTCCTCATACTGCACTAATTTAAACATTTGGGCTCCCATAGAGAGCCCAAATATCCACCCAGGCAATTCATTTCAATAAATATGTGAAACAATCTTCCAAAGATGTTATATGTGAAATTTTAAAGCTTTTGGAGCAGTGGTTTGGGAGAAAAGTAGTCTTATATGTTTTTCCCATTACCCACAGTGTTAAAAAATGCTGACTCAGCACTTTTTCAAAGTCCCCAAAAAGTACCCCATGATAAAACCGATGGCAATTTTTTTTTACCATTCCATTCTGTTGGTCCTAAGGAAGCTTCACAACAAATAAGAATTCTCAGTGCCATGTAGTTTTGGAGATATGGGCGTTTTAATTTTTTTCTATTTTTAGCTCCAGCGGTCCCCATGGGGCGACGGGAAAAAAAAATTTTGCATAAATTAAGTACTTATGACCCAATAAGCCCTCATATCAAATTTGGTCAAAATTTGCCTCTCGGTTTGGAAAATAGAAATTTTGGGCGGGGCAAATATTCTTTCCCCTCCCATTACGACGCCAAGTATAGCCCCACAAACTTCTCTTGAACAAATCTGAGTCTACACCTCAAAAGGAAGCTGCACACCAAATATCAAGTCTCTGCTACTGCTGGTTCATGAGAAGAAGATTTTTTAAGATTTCAGCACACTTTTTGGGTGTGGCCCTACCCACAGGCGAGGCAACTTGATTTGAACAAAATCAAATTGCGATGTCATAACAAACTATTATCTCAAATATCAATTAAATTGGTTCAGCAGTTTGGGAGGAGAAGACGCAAACACCATGTTCATGGATGACGGACGGTGAGTGATCACTACAGCTCTCCTGAGTGGAAGTCAGGTGAGCTAAAAACGTATATGACATCGTGACAAAATAAATGTACATAGAGGACACAACTGTGGAGAAAAAAATAAATAAAAGTTATACAAACATACATACACACATGAAACTAAGTCATGTGGGTTAAAATCCTCCCCTCCCCTACAAAAAATTGTGTCGTCCATGGTTTCTTAATACCCTAACTCTTTCCCTAACAGTGATGACAATGGTTACAATGCAGTTGATTTTGTATTTGCCTCAATGCAGTGGATTTGAAATTTAGCATTACCCTTGTTGAGAGTGTTCTTCTCTGTAACAGAAGGTATATTCTTTTAAAAAAACATATTTAAAGTATTTAAAATAAATTTCAAGTTCACATAAGAAGCTGGGTCATTCATGGTTTCTGAATGTCCTAATTGAATTGTAAAGCGTAGTTAAAAAAGTTTTCGACATCCTTCGTAAATTAAGCGTCATTAACAATTTGAGTTAATTTATTTCTATGGTAAATGACAAAATATTTCAGTTGCCTCCCTTACCTGCTGCGCTGGGTGGTAATACTCTGTTCAGAAAAATGACAATTTCTGCCATCTTACATTGACACGTGCGATTGGTGCTATAAGGCCCGCCATTTTTATCCATCATAATATGTGTGATTTCTATTGTAGCCTTATTACATTTACCCCCCTTCCAACACAAGTTTTCAAAGAAAAACTTGCAATGCAAATTGCGGGGCGAATTTCAATGCAACCAATTTTTCAGTGGAACAGAGCGTAATTTTGACATTTTTATGGATGAACTGTCCCCTGCACATTTTTGGGGGTTTTGAAACGGTGGTTAACTTTAATAAATTCTAATAAACTAAATGCGTGTCTTGTGTGATTCATTGTTTTTGCTGACACTTTTGGTTTTAAACAGCATTTTGTGCTGGTTGCTATCAGTTGGGGCGTATTGTTCGCGCGACTTTGCCATTACAACTCTTTTCAGAAACATAAAATTGGGCTAGTTTCGGCTACTTTCAGAGCCGTATGACGATTTTAACAAGCAACCGTGTTTACTTTTTTGTGAATGCAGAAGCGTTGTTTTTTTGGAAATAAAACATAAGAAAATACAGTAAACTGCCATGTCTCCCAAGGAAGTTTTGGAGGGTGACTTGAATTTCGCCCCCAATTTAAGCCAAGGCAACTTGAGGAATGATAAGGTGACTTCTTCGCTCTAGTTGCCCACTCGGATGACCCCTGCCCCACCCTTTTTTTGGGGGGGTGGGGGGGGTTATAATCTTATTCTTGTATTTCATAAAGTATAAATTTTGCAGCCAGTAACTATACATGCAATGTTAACTGTCTTTTCCTTGCTTTTACTATACAGGTTAAATTTGGAGTGCACTGGGGAAGAACAAATCATGAAATAGGTTTTCTTATAATTTTTTATCATAAAAGTTCTAAATTTGGGCCCAAATCCTTTTGGCATTCATAATTTTTCTATTTATTTATTTCCAAAGATAGATGTGTATGCTTATGTGAATGACTAAGGTTGTAATTGTGTGTGAGGTTCTGTACCTTTAGAATTTGAATAAGGTACCTATTTTAGATTATCCAATGAAGTGCTTTTCAGTTTTCTATGAATTGAAGTTGGAAATCAAAAGTATAACTTACATTAAACAGTTTACGGGTTTTCTCATTGAAAACCCAGAAGTTGTATATATAGACAATATACATATAGTTTTTTTCTTTTTATATCTGGTTTATACAACGAGTTGAAATATAGTTAATATTTTCGAGGCTCTGCCGAGAAAATATTAACTATATTTCAACGAGTTGTATAAACCATATATAAAACTAGAAAAACTGTGAGCACTGCTCACTAAATGATACCACCCACTCCCACCAAGAAACATTTTACAACAGTAAAAGTGTGTTTAATTTAGAGAGCACAAACACCGACAACCCCCCCCCCACCCCCCCCCCCCCCAAAAAAAAAATAAAAATACCTGAAAGCAGAATAGAAGGTGCACATCTATAATGTATATAAAAGAATGTCTGAGAGTTTCAATGAAATTCGCCCACTGGTATAAGAGGAGTAGCGGATAGCAGGAGTGTACCCCCCTAAAGCATCACAACAATTTGGCTAAGTTCATTTCGCCCTTTGGGAAAGAGTAAAAAATAAAAATACCTGAAAGCAAAATAGGAGGTGCACATCTATAATGTATAGAAAAGAATGCCTGTAAGTTTCAATGAAATCCACCCACTGGTTTAAGAGGAGTAGCGGATAGCAGATGTGTACCCCCAAAGCGTCACGGACGTACGGAAGTACGGACATACGGACGTACGTAAGTACGGAAGTACGGACACCATGAATGCTATATACCGCCCACTTTTCAAGTGGGTGGTATAAAAACACTATATGTATATTGTTTTTATCTGATAACAAACAGCAGTTTCAATAGTTGAGGCTTATATTCACTTTTATGCTCATTCCCACGGGCCTCCGTAGAAAATGAGACAAAGCAAACGCGATCTTTTGGTTGTTGCTGTACAGGCAAAACCACTGGTTGCAGTTGATCTATTATTCATGTCTTTTTTAGCTCTTCCTGGCGACGATGATAAAGTGTATTCAATCGAGAAGTTTCCAATTTCCATTATTTATGGTTCACTTTTGTTTTTGTTTACAATTCGTACGAAACGTTTTTTTTCACGTAGCAGACGAACTTGTAATTGGAGCAGTACTTTGATCGTGGACGTAGACGTAGCTATAAATAGGGCATTACACATTACTGACAGTCTAGTAATTTCTACATAAGGTTTTGAATGAAGTAGGTTGTAATTATTTCTTTATTTCAGCAAAATAAACTGAAAATTTACATGTTTATACTTATAGAAAATACGTCATATATATTTCGATTAAATTTCACTTGCTCCTTCAACGTAGAATTCAAACTTGCATTACGAAGTTTATGAATGAATGAAAATGGAATCGAAAGAGGTCAAAGGTCGTTCGCATAAATTATAATTATATACAACACCCGTTGTATATACTTCAAGTATATACAACGGGTGTTATACTCTATGGTTATCAGATAAAATGGTATTCCATGCTGTTGACACCTGCATCTTGGAAAACAAAATCCTTAGTCAATCATGCTATCATTAGACAGTGTTATGAATATTTAGTTTTTGAGGTTTTTTTTTAAAATGTTGTATTCAATATAATACAAGAATTTTGCCTCATAACACTAAAAACTACAATGGTATAATCTATTAGGAACATGGGCGGTAGAAGCTCGATAAAAGTGGAAGGGCACAAATTTACAATGCTACCATGGTTCAACCCAGTGTGAGAAAGGTTACAACCGTTTTTTGGTAAATGTACCATAACACACTATAGTCTCTCGTTTAGATGATTGTGCCACTGTGAGGTCACTATCTTGTTTATTTCTTCTACTTCAACCATCTTCCAACCCAATGACCAGCCTTTAGGTTGAAAGATAGTTGAAGTAGAGAAGTAGATAGTGGAAGGAGAAAAAATGGACCGAAGCACGTGAAAGTGGGATTATTTGGCGAAATATTGTTTGAATTTTCAAATGTTACTGGAATGCTTGTATATTGACAAGTTTGTATGTACCCATTTTAACTCATTGTGTAACTGCGAAACATATCTGTGGAAAAACGTGGAGGGGAATGTGCCCACTGTGCCCCCTGGACCCACCATCTCTTATTAGAAATAAATGTTTCAAGTTCTGGCTACTATTGGCACCTGGCTTCAAATAATTTTGTCTTGAATACGGTATATATCAACCTTTTGAGTTTTCCAAGTAGTTGTTGTTTTACCTTTGATATAGCTATTTTTGTACCTGAAGGTTGTGGTTTATGATTTTATTGTGTACTGGTGTTTTGTCATTTTATTTTTATAAATATTAATTTAATAATAACAGCATATATCTTACATATCATATTTACTCTAACAACTTTCATTCAAAGCTTACACTGTTATAATTTGTGACTGTACCCACATTTGACAATATTATTTTTTATATGCTAAATTTCACTTATTTTATTTTGATAAAGACATAATTGTGATATGTAAACGAATTCTACCATTCAAAGTATGGATTCACAACAACTTCCAAATATTACCATGTATCTCATTACACAACTATATCTTTGAGAAAGTTAAAATAAGCCTTTATCCAATGTTCACAATATGAAAACCTGTCAATTTAATTATTGTTTTTTTTTTCAAACATTTTACACAAAATCGTATCATTTGACAGGGCTCGATTTAACTGGATTAGCATAGCACTTTGCTCTCCAATTTCTGAATTTTGCTATTCAAGATTTATTAGTTTCAAGTGCTTTTGGATCAACTGCTAATCAATTTTCCAGGGTGAATAGTAAATTGCTATTCAAAATTTTCAGATTAAATCAAGCCCTGTTTGACACCTTATTGGAACGAGCTCAAATACCTCACTCAATGATGGGCCAGATGATAAGGTTCTGTTGAAATTTGTTTAAACATATATTTTTATACAACTGCTTAATTTGTAAATTATGTGGGCAGATGTGGCCGATTCGTTAGGAAAATGGTTAATAATGCTATATGAATTCTTTTGCATGTGTTTTTGGATTCATTTTTTCACTGGTTGGGTGCTTGATGCCACTATCATGGCACTATTGAAAAGTGCTGAAAGCCATTTAGTGGCTTTACACCATTATTGGTGCATTTTTACCTCCAGACTATTACATGGTTGCCTGTTTTGAAGTAAACACTCCTCAATGAAATTAATTATTTTCTATTACCTGGCATCCTGACTCCTGCCATTTGAAGTTTATCCATAGGGTGCCAACTTGTTGGGAGTAAATATGTCAAATGGCTGCTATTGGATTATTGCCATAATAGGCTCAATTATGACATTATTAACAAAAGAATATTGCCCAGTGGTATACTTTGTTAAGGCTGTACTGTGGTTTAGATTTACCATTTTCAATTGTATCCATTATGCCAGACTGATTGCTTTTTGTGTTGAATAATTTGTAAATAGATGCATGAAGCACAGGAGCTATGCTATCCAAATAAACTATGAGAATGTATTTATGAGTTAATTCTTCACTAGAGTTAAGGCTAACAGTGTCAATGGGCCAATTAAGGTTAAATTAAAACAATTCAATCAGTCACAACTGTATGAATGAATAGTCAAGATAACACAATAATTTTGTGTCAAAATCTATTAAATCTCAGTTGAAGTGAAGATAACTTGGTAAAAATAATAGCGACTTTATGAAAACTTTTGAATATTCTCATGTCCACTTGCTAGTTATGATGTTTGGAAAATTTCATCAGAATTGTTTCATAAATGTCAAAGCCACACACACAAAAACTTTATGTAGAAATTTATCTTCATTTTATGTTCAACAGAAGATAACATTCGTTAAAATACTGACAAAGCTGAAATGATGGAATATGAACATGTCCACCCATTTGAGATCATGGTTGAAATTTCAGCGGAATAAATAGACAATAAATAAACAAGAATAATGTGTCCATGGAACACTAATGCCCCCACTTTATGTTCTAAGTTGGAAAAGGGCCAAAACTCTGCCAAAAAATATCTGATCAAGCTCTCAATCAATCCCAACCTGTATTATGTGGTTATAAACCTATGTATGCAACCTATGTATAAAATTTTGTTTCAGATCGTTTAGTCAAACTAAACTTATTGTCCGGAAACCAATATCAACATGTCTTCAAAGTCAGAAAAGGGCCATAACTCTGCCAAAAAATAAAATATCGGACCAAGCCAACTATCAATCCCAACCTGTATTATGTAGTTATAAGCCTATGTATAAAATTTTGTTTCATTTTGTTTGGTCAAACTAAAGTTATCGTCCAGAAACCAATATCAACATGTCTTCTAAGTAGGAAAAGCGCTATAGCTCTGCCAAAAAATATCGGACCAGGCCCACTATCAATCCCAAACTGTATTATGTGGTTATAAACCTATGGATAAAAATTTGGTTTCATTCATCCAGTCAAACTAAAATTATCATCTGGAAACCAATATCAACATGTCTTCTAAGTTGTAAAAGGGCCATAACCCTGCCAAAAAATACCGGAACATGCCCACTATCAATTCCAACCTGCATTATGTGGTTATAAACCTATGTACAAAATTTTGTTTTCATTTCGTTCAGTCAAACTAAAGTTATTGGCCAGAAAACAATATCAACATGTCTTCTAAGTCAGAAAATGGTCATAACTCTGCCAGAAAATATCATACCATGCCCACTATCAATCCCAACCTGTATTATGTGGTAATAAGCCTATTTATAAAATTTTGTTTCATTTCGTTTAGTCAAATTAAATTTACCTTCTGGAAACCAATATCAACATGTCTTCTAAGTTGGAAAAGGCCCAACTCTGCCAAAAAATATCGGACCAAGCCCACTATCAATCGCAACCTGTATTATGTGGTTATAAACCAATGTATAAAATTTTGTTTAATTTCGTCCAGTTAAACTAAAGTGATCGTCCAGAAACCAAATATCAACATGTCTTCTAAGTTGAAAAGGGCCATAACTCTGCCAAAATGATATTGGACCATGCCCAATATCAATCCCAACCTGTATTATGTGGTTATAAATCTATGTACAAAATGTTGTTTTATTCCATTCAAACTAAATTATCATCTGGACACTACACTCAGGACAGATGGACAAGGGTAACTCTTAATGCCCTTCACCAAAATTGGCAAGGGCATAAAAATAATTGTTCAACACCAATGTTATGGTGCAGAAGCTAACCTGGCCTTTTCCCATCCAACTTCCTCCAACTAGACATTGTTAGTACACACAACTAACTAAATATAACCCCCATCTATCCCAATGTTAAGGCTGAAATCTGGTGTGCAGTCATTCTGCTGGACTTAACCCAGCTTGCACCTGAACACCCAGCAACAGCCATGCCTTCATCTGCATTTGATACAGAAATTTGATCTGAGAAGTCTTTGAAAACTACTGAATGGAAACAAGAATTTCTAAAAATTTAGAAGTTCTTTTTGACTGAAAACCCATCAAAAATAGTTTGAAAGTGAACTTTATCTGGATATTGTTTATTAAAGAATACATGCCATAAATTAAGTGATTCTGAATAGTCACTCAAAAGTTACTGGATGGAATAAAAAATTCCTCAATACTTCATGGTCAGTTAAAAATAAAAGTCAGAAATTGATGAAAATCAAATTTGAGATCATTATTTTTTAGCTCGAAATAGATGCAAAATTCAACTGATTCTAAATAGACATTCAAAACTTATTGGGCTTATATACATGTCAGTATGGTATATTACCTATGAATAAATACAAACAACCTAATTCACGGTATAAAAATATATATAAAAATCGAATACTTTTGAACCCAAATTCCTTCCCCCACTCCCAAAGTGAACAGATGCTGGTATAGCTGCTGGGGTTTCTTCTTCCTGCTCTTCAAAATTCACTCTTATGTCAAGCTGGAGGCAGCAGACTGTACCTGTCAATGAAGGATGCAGTGATTGCAGTCAGGTCAGAACAGAACCATTATGCATGGTAGACTGCACTTGCCTAAAGATCAACTACAGACACGGGGGCGCGGTGGCTCAGTTGGTAGAGATGCAGGCTGCAAGCCGAGAGGTCCTCGGTTCGAATCCCACCTGCGGCAACCGCGTTGTGTCCTTGGGCAAGACACTTCACCCCGATTGCCTACATGGGGGCACGATGACGCTGTGTACTGTGGCGTACTGCACGTCGATGGTGCGCATGTCTTCAACCAATCTAACCCTGCCTGTGCTGCGGTGCAGAGTTCAGAGTTACGATGTTGGAGAGCTGACAGCTGCTCGTCGTTGCTCGGTGGTTCTCTCCGGGTACTCCGGCTTCCTCCACCCGTAAAACTGTCACGGTCACGATTAGCCATTGTGCATAAGTATGTGACCTTAAACACCAATAAATAAATAAATAAATAACTACAGACACCTTCTCCTCAACTACAATTTGAACTGATGGAGCAGGAATAGGGGCCCCCTGGTCAGTTCACACAACAATATCACAAGAGGCAGTTCCCCCAACCCCACCCCGAGGACGTGAAATTTTGAATTCATGGCTAGCTGGACTATATGATAACTGGCTAACCAAGTGAGGTGGCTCAACAACCACACTGATGACTCACTAGCCATCTTATTGTATTTTCCTCACAAAGATAATGTCCCCTGATGTACAGTAAAATTCAAATAACAAATTATGCTGTGTAAGTTAAGTGTGTTTACTTTAAGCTGTGTTAACAGATGGAGACATGCGTGAGCCACAAACCAAACAACCTTTTAATATATAGATCTAACCATAAACCAGCGTCGACTCTCGGAGATAGCCACACAACACAAATCCCTAGTAACTTGATTTAGTTTGTGTAGTAAGTTAACACCGCAGCATGTAGACTGATAGAGTGCGTAGAACATTGGTTTGTGTACATGATCTTTTTGTTCCCATTGTGATATAAGTTATTGGCCTTTATTTTTGGCATGCGATATCCCAAGTGTTATATCTGTCATTTTAGAAAGCCATTTAGATGCACAAATTGTAAAGGATGATGGGAAATTCCCCTTATCAACTCCCCACCGCCCTCCCTTTATTTTTTGTCCAAAATGCATGGGCACATGCCTCTGGCCAAAACAAACCCAGAAATTGTTTGAGACTAAACTTTTTAAGGGAGTTTATAGAGTTATGACTATCAGCTCTAGATTTTGACATGACTTAACCTACTTGAGAGGTACAGAATCAAACAGGCAATGATTTGCAACACTGTCTAATGTCAGGAGTGAATTTTACCCCCAACATGGATAAATTTAAACAGTAACAGGGGGTACCTTCCATTCTAGACCTGGCCCAAAATATATTTATTTCAAGCCCACAACCCTGTTTTCTTTAAAAAGTATTTTTTTCTATATTCCACAATAACTGCTGATCACAAAATCCGTAAATGTTATGATATAGGTTGTTGTTCTTTTTATCTGCAGAAAATTTTTTACAGTATATATATAATATCATCTGGAATAAAAGCAATGTACATCCACTGATAACTTTAACCTCCACAACAACAGGGGCTAACGGTGAAAATTTGAAAAATTTCACAAAAATGTTCCAATTTCTTTGAAATTTGAAATGTTAGTACAAGTCATCAATAACTGACTTTTTTTTTTTCTTTTGACTGCCTCTTTCGATTTTTCAGTTTGAAATTATCTTGTAAAATGATGCAACAAAATGGAATTTTATCCCCATTGATACAATCTAAACCACATAACCTTCAGATCTTAAATGTTGAACACTGTAAGAAACTCAGAGGGGTACACATTTAAAAAATCTGGTTCTATATACTGGCTCTTTTAATGTTAACCCTTTACCCAATGCAGACGATATCAAAATTTATTATTTTAAATATCGTTTTTTGAAATTTTTCGAAAAAGTTCAACAAAACCATATAATGTGATCCCTCGTTGGAATGAGTGCATTGAGCTCGTTCCAATGAGGGGTCACATGATATGGTTTTGTCGAAATTTTTTTGAAAAATATTTTTTCAGCTGCTGAATTTGTATATTACACAGCCGGATGTGGCCAATTCATTGGGTAAAGGGTTAATAGCATGGCCATTCATTCTTTGTCCACTGAATATACTTTAACAACCATGAATATCCATGGTTATTCATGATCTATTGACATTCATGAATCATGGATATTCATGGTCGGTAGTCTTGGTTAAAGGATATACATTAATAATTAATTAAATCCAAAATTAATGAATATCCATATTTTATAAACAACCATGTTTATTCATGGTTTGTGAATATTCATGGTACATAAAAAACCATGAATGTTCATAGTTCATTTATGAATGTGGACAACTTAACAACCATAAAAAATCATGGTTATTAGTGGATGTAATGTGTGAATATCCATGAATAATTCATGGTGAGGATATTGGGGGTCATTAAAAACTATAAGGTATTGCACTGAATGAGAACAAATATACAATAACAATCATGGTGTGGAAGCAAATGTCCTTGATTATAGGTACATCAGAGTTGTAAACAGTAAACATACTATACCACGAATGGAGGACGTCTGAGGTTCACTCATAAGAAAACATTGCATGATTGCACTCTAAACAGTAAACACAATACTAATACAGAGGCTCCCCAAAGTTTTATAATTAAATTTATTTATATATTGAGATTTAATGACACTTTTACAGCCAGGGTCACCTTGTGTCAGACAGTTTTATAGATGGAGGAAGCCAGAGAATCCATATGTTCAAATACGAAATGCCATACAAGATTCATTTTCTTTTTGAATTCAGCTTAATTACTTTTTTTTCAGAGAGCAAAATAAAGCAATTAAGCACACTAAAGCATAATAGGAGATAGCATGTCTGGGTCAGTGATAATGGTGGATAAAGGCTGATAATATATTACTTCTCAAGCAATTAGGAATACCAGTGAAATATAACTCCTAAAAAGGATGTTTAAGTGTTAACTCTAAGGCTTTACAACACTGGATTATGAAGTAACTGGTTTCCAAAAAGATTTACTTCATATTCATATTCTATAACAAATTACAAATGCTGCAAAAGATTTTATGATACCAGAGAGCCTTACATGGATATCTTTGATTAAAACAAAATTTGAACTAACTTTTGTTTTTCCTGTACTAAAAGTGAAAGAACATTTTCGATTTCTGAACGCAAGGATTTCATTTCTTCTTCACTCTGCTTGCGATGTACCTCAAAATCTTCTTGAACTGTAGACTTATGTGCTCTTTCCTGATCAATGTCTTGTCTCAATGCAATAACTTCATTTTCGATACATGTGAGTTCATTCTGAAAGAAATCCAGGAATGTTGTTTATTTATGAAGGATTGCTGCACCAAGATTTTATAAAACAATAGGACACAGGGGGCCTGAGGTACTCACCCGACAAAGTTCAAAAAAAGATTTAGTTCACCATCCATGGCTACAGAGGAATAAAGTTAGGTATTACTTGTTACTCTGTTGTCCATGTCTGAAGATTTTTCTCAAGTATTCCATGCCACCATAAAAACAATGACCAGATTTCCAGTAATACTAAATTAGGGAGGCTGAATATCAACCCAGGGTCATGATTTGAATAAACTTGAATCTAACCTCTAAAAATGCTATATACCAAGTCTCAAAATATTATGAAAAGTAGATCTGAATATGAAGATTTTTAAAGATTATTCAACATTAGGGCACCCAAAAATGAATTCAGGGATTTGATTGGAACAAACTTGAATCTGAACCCCCTATGAATGCTGTATACCAAATATCAAAACATGCTGACTAGTGGTTCAGAAGATTTCACAAGAATATTTCTCATATTACTATCACAGTAGGGTTTGTGCTGGTTGAAGGAAAAAGTCTATTTACACTATATACATTTATTGAAGTCTATCATATCACATATTTATTTACACATCTATTTACACAAACTGGTACTGCTACATAAATGCCAAACTTTTCACATTGCTGTCCAAATTCAAACTCATCAAAAAACCCTAAAATCTCAAAGCTGCCAACAACATCCAAAGTCCATAGGTCCACCCATCCCAAATTCTGAGGAATCAATTGGCTAATTGGGCTGAGGCTATTGGCCAATTAAAAACACTTTGTTTAGAAGGTGGAATGAGTGAAAGGTGTCAGTTTGTCTTGTCACATGTGTTGTAAATTGTTATTATATCAGTTGTGAAAATTTACTAACAAATAAAGACTTAAGAAAGGTGTCTCAAATTTCTTAAACAGTGGATGTTGGCTAGCTGTTAACAGCAGTAGAAGTGAAATACAACTAAATTAATTTTATACTTGTATTTGTTTATGGGATAAGGATCTGATATCTCTACTGATTAAAATGTGTTGCACAACCAGATGTTTTAACTATAAAATACATTTAATTCTTAGGAGAGAACATGCATGACAGTAAAATTGCTGAAAGACCAAAATCAAAATTTTGGGAAGCAGGATCTTGACCAAATATGGAAGATTGCACTTGAAATCATAGATATGCAAATTATTACCATAAATTCAGAAGAAAATGGCCTGGACGGCATTCTTCTTGTAAAATTAGAGAAATATTTTTTTTTATTCCTATAGGTCTAAAGATTTGCAGGTGAATTCTCTTCTTTTTGAAAATTATTTCAAATAGAAAATTTGAGTGAAATACCTCACTCAGATAAGTATAGACTTGGCTAAGTTTATCCAAAATATAAAATATCCAACAATTACGGAACTTGGTAATTCACTATAAAATATGAAATGGAAAAATATATAGAACATTATGGCTTTGATATTTGGTTTGTAAATAATGGGTCAGTAATTATCAACATGTGATATATGGCATGTATAATCACTTCGAAATGTACATGCAAAATGCAAACTGGTAAATAGGAGTTACAGGTGTGTTCGGTGTTGAAACAAGGCAAATACTCACTAGGATCGATAGGCAAAAATACGAACTTTAATGTGAAAGTCAAATTATTGGTATAACCTAAATTTGCTAAAACCACATAACAAGGCCAAAATATGTAAATATATATGAAAGGACTGATTTAACTTTGCTTGCTTTGGGTTAAAGCGAACAAAAATTAAACTATGTGCACTATTTACATCTTAACAGTTTCTACTAACACAATACAAATGAGAAACAAAAACAAAAATTTCTCTTCCTTACAGTGTATCATGCAATTTACATTTTTGAGTAAATTGGTTTTTGAGAATAGATATATTTTGAATTTATTTTGGCTTTGTTGTTCAAGCTCAAGCTATCACACTTTGGGGACTAAAAACAATACAAATCATTCTCTCATGGCAATATTAACTCATGTAAATAGGTAACTAATGTTTATGATTTAAACATTGGTTTAGGAAAGATATTTTTAACATTTACACAAACTTAAAATCATGGTTTTTTACATTATGTCTATTTTTCAATATTGTACTTTGAAGCTGAATTCTATTATGTACATTTGGAAGCAACCATAAAATAAAATCTTGTCAAATTCTAAGGACCACAAGCTTACACACACCACAACACAAACAGACTCAAACATCCATTTTCATTCTAAGGTAAAATATATAATTAAATATAAAATGCCAAATAGGGTTGCCGGCAATTTTGAATACTTTCCAGAAATTGACAAAATAATCATTTCTAGGTTTTATCCCATTTACACAATATAATGGCAAAGACATGTATGAAATGAAATTTAATCATAAAATTTTTAATTTTATTTTTTTATTATTATTATTATTTTTTTCAAGAAGGGTGGCTCGCATCCTGGGATCCTGTACTAGGCCAATAGCACCAGTGTAGGGCCCACAGTTTCTACTTTCTCCACCTTTTCCTCTGACTAAATTTACTTCAAATTAGCCCTTCTCTTACATTTAGTACCCTTCAACATTTTATTCATGTGAAACTCTTTAATTATAATTGGCAGAATATTTTCCTCATATTCCCATGAATTTGGTATTTCGTCTTTTCAATGAACAAAATAATACTTTTTTCCATTATGGCGTGACGCTTTTAACAGCTTGGATATTTCATACCAGATTTTAGTGTTTGCATTTTTAGGTTGTGATTGGGAACCTAAAGCAGGCACATCTGAATTAGATCCAGGTATGTTTTGAGGTAACACGCCTTGACTGCTGCCATTATTTTCACTATCATTTATTTGTGAATATGGTTGTGTCTGATTTTGAACTGAAGAGTCATTTTGAACTCTTCAGGACAGGACTGCACTCGCCTTGATAATCCTGTAATCTTGGTGGTGGATTAGTAGGACGAGTAGCAGGGTCCCTGTACAATTTTAATCTATCAGCATATATAAGTGATTTTACTACCTGATGTGTTTTAGAATTTCTGAGCTTGTATGCAAAGTTACGAAAAGCCTTAACTATGTAGTATGGGCCCACCCATCTCTGATATAGTTTGGTTGACAACCAAGGTACTGTCTTTTTGCAATACAACCACACATCCAGTCCTTTGACAAAAGTTGGCTCTTGTGCTCTTTCTCACGCTGAGTCTTATATTTGGTTTGTGCAATTTTAATATTATCTTTTGTTATTTCATGTGTAATTTCATGTGCTTCAAGTAAATGTGATAAGTACTCATCTGCTGATTTTCCCAATTTTGTGGAGGGAATTAGTGCTGTATCGATTGGAAGGTGCACTCATGTCCAAACAACATGAAATATGGAGAAAATTTTGTTGACTGAGTTGATGGTGTGATTCGATAACCCATTAGAATACTAGGAATCAAATCTGGCCAGTTAGTCTGATCTTTGTCGCAATAAGCTCTCAGAGCTTAAGCTATTACACTATTAAAGCGCTCACAGGTCGCGTTAGTTTGGGGATGATAAGAGCTGGTACTAATTTTTGTAATATCAAAAATTTTGCAAAGCTCTTGTATTAGCTTGGACATAAAATTTTGTCCCCTATCAGTGAGGATAGCTCTGGGAGCTCCATAGTGACAAATAAACTCATTGTAAAGCACTCTTGCAACTTCAACAGCCTCAGTAGATTTTAGAGGAAACGCCTCTGGCCATTTAGAGAAAGAGTCGACTAATAACAGTACATGTTTATACACCAGGACTTTCTTTAAACAGACCTAAAAAATTTAAATGTAGGCGTGAAAATACATCGTCAGCTGGTAGTGGATTAAGTGGTGCTGGTCTAGCACGAAAATTTCTTTTTGACAGTTGACATGACTCGCATGTTTTAACATAATATTCAATATCTTTATGCCTAGATGGCAAAAATATTTCAAGCGTAGTGCATGGTATGTCCTTTCTAATCCCTGATGCCCTCCTGTAAGTGCATCATGCTAGGACAATAATAAATCATTTCTCAAAGAATGTGGCACTACAAATTGCTTTATCAGTCGGTCCAGTTTATGTCCCTTTCCTCTGGGATAATATAGGTGATATAATATCCCATTGTCTATAATATAATCCCTGGCTTCAACTGTAATACGATGAGCCATTTTTGTATCCTCTGGAAGCTCTTTAGATTCCAGATATTTTATATACAGAGATAGTACATTGTCATCGAGCTGCCTAGATCTTAAATCATCAATACTGATAGTTAGTATTTCTTGAATATTAGCCAGTGGGTCAAGTTTAACATAATTACTTTCAGCAACTGCTAGGCTATTAAGAACTGTACGGTTTCCATTGAGTTTGGCTTCAGGTATGTTCTCAGGCCATTGTAAAATATACTCAATTCGCCCCAAATTATCATTTGTTTTGGAACATTTGTTAATAACTTGAATGTCAGCTGCATGTGTGATAATTTCTGAATTGGATGCTGGTTCTGGGGTTAACTCATAATCTCTAGAGACAAACTATCAGCATTGGTGTGAAATTTACCTGGCTTATGCACAACACTATAATAATAGCCCTGAAGCAATACTGACCACCTTGCCAATCTGCCCCGGCTATCTTTACTGTTTTCAATCACCTTTAAAGCACTGTGATCAGTATGAACAGTGAATTTCTTATCTGCTAAATATAGGTGATAATGCTTTATGCCCTCGACTAAAGCTAATCCTTCTAAGTCGGGTATTCCCCACTTTTTCTCTTCCTTTCTCAAAGCTCTGCCACCATAAGCTACTACACATTCTTTACCAGAGGCAGCCCTTTGGCCTAAAATATATCTAACAGACAGAACCGATGCATCTGTGTAGAAAATGAATTCTTTTGGAAAAACAAGAATTGGTGACAAAATTAACTTTTTTTTTCAAATTATTGAAGGCAAATTCACATTCATCTGACCACTGAAATTTAACATCTTTCTTCAAAAGCTCATTTAATGGATAGGCAATTTCAGCAAAGCCTTTGACATATTTCCTATAATAGCTGCATAAGCCAAGAAATGCTCTCACATCATGCTGATTTTTCGGTGCGGGAAATGATTTTACAGCATCCATTTTAGCAGGATTTACCGATATACCCTTTTTTGAAAAGATATGCCCCAAATATTTTACTTTCTGTGCAGCAAAATGACTTTTCTTTGGCTGGAACTGAAGATTTGCATTTCGCAACCTCTCAAAGACCAATTTTAGGTGATTTAGGTGCTCTTGAAAAGTTTTGCTGAATATTACTATGTCGTCTATACAAACCATGGCAATGTCCCATTGTAAATTTCGCAAAACTTCCGTCATTACACTGCTGAATACCATTGGTGCATTCAGCATTCCGAAAGGTAGTTTCTTAAATTGGTACACACCTTGGTGCGTTATAAAACCAGATTTAGGCTTCATACTTGGGTCAAGGGGTATCTGATAAAATTCTGAAGCCAAATCTAACACCAAAAAAAATTCAGCCTTTGACTGTCCAATTGTGTCAATAATATCATCAAAACGAGGGTAGCGGAAAGTTTATTGGCTTTGTCACCTTGTTTAATAGTCGATAATCAATTGCCAACCTAAACTTGCCATTTTTCTTTTTCACCATGATAACACAGCTGGTCCACTGTCTGTTGGATTTCTCAATAATATCATTATTTTCCAACTCTGTTATCATTTTCTCCGGCACTAATTTAGTAGTTGGGTTTGTTCTGTAAAATGGTCTCCTAACAGGTGGTGCATCACCTGTGTCGATTGTATGGTGGCACAAATGTGTTGACCCTAATTCAGACATATTCATTGCCAAAACATCTCGGTGTTGAACCAAAAATGACAAAAGTCTTTCCTTTTGAATTGCTGTCAAATCAAATTCTTCGAAATTAAAGTCCAATTCATTTGCAATATTTTTAAAGTCAGAATTCGACCTTAAGGTGGAAAGACCAGAGCTGACAGTATTTACAGAAACTTTATTACCATCTGACAACATTCCAAGAAAGAAATTTGACGGTAATGGCTCTATACGAGCAACTGGCTCATTGTGCTTCAAATGAATATTGCTATTTGTAGGGTTTAGCAATCGATTAGCCGATTTACTGTTATCTATTTTGACAACACATTTGGTTCCCATTAATTTAAATTTGGTTGGCAAAGAAGAAATCGGTTCCATTAAACCAAACTTACCATTGAGTTGATTCAGTTTATTTATTTTTACTGCAATTACAATTTCTTGCTTGGGTGGTACATTAATATTTCCAATTACTTTCACGACTGAACTTTCAATATTTCTATTATGTAATTCAGTTGTTAATAGTCCATTCTGTAATTCAAGTATTTATTACCAAGATCTAATTTAGCTTTTTGAGTTTTTAAGAAATCGAGGACTAAAATAATTTTATAACACATTTTTTTCAAAACATAAAAAGTTTGAACTAATGTTAATTTATTTATGGTAATTGGAACTGTCACTTTACCCAAAACAAGAATTACCTCCCCTGATGCTCCCAAAACTGTAGGCAATTCTGAGTTCCAATTTAATGTCTTTTCAAGACCAGAGTTCTTGTATGTCTGCAAGAACATACAAGAGACTGCTGCTCCTGAATCAACAAGTGAATTGACAGATATTTTCCCCAACTGAACATTTACTGTATTTAATTTTGTAGATTCAACTGAGCCTATACTGGCTTTATTATTTTTCTCAGTTCTATGCCTATCTCCTATTTGTTTGGGTTTGGCCCAAGAAAATTGAGAGATAGGCGTGTACCCCTATGCACTATCAGGAAGGGCACTTCTACAGCATTTGGCAATGTGACCAACATGAAAACACCTGTAACATTTTGCATTGTTAAATCTACATTTCGTATTGAAGTGACTATACTCACCACACCTTGGACAGGGCTTTCTGTATAACAGTTCACGGTTTTTAGAATAGACACTGAATTTTTGTGGAAATGTCACTTTGTTGGCTGTTACTGGTTGCTTTTGTGTGGCTAAAGAGTTCATCGCTGCTCTTAAATTGTCAATTTTCTGGTTAAGGTTGGCTAACACTTGGGTTCTATGTTCTGGTTGGTGATTCGGTGCCATTCTAGCCCATTTCTTGACATCATTGATGGTAGTTGACTCTTTCATTAAGACAACAGATTTAATGTCTGGATGCAACCCTTGGATAATAGTTTCCATTATGTTGTCTGTGGATTTATTTAACTGGCTTCCCAGTCTTTGAATATCATCAATAAAACTGTCAATGGATTCACTGGGAAGCTGCTTTCTTTCCAAATACTGGTCCAACAGACTCCATTTGTCCATAGCACTAGGTAAACATCTGGCTTCAAATGCAGAAACCAATATTTCAAAATCACTTCTGGTGGCACCTGGCAAAGTATTGTACCAGAGTAAAGCAGGTCAACTTAAATACATAGGTAATAAGTTCACTTGGTCTTCTGGCTTGAACGTTTTGAATACACAAAATCTTTTAAATTGTCTTAGTCAAAGTCCTCCATCTTCAGTATCACTGGCTATGAAATGTTGAATGGTTACAGTGGAAAACTCCATGTTTCTGTCAAATGTCTCTAATTGGTGGCGCAACTGATGGTTTGGATACTTTAAATCTTCATAATTGGATCTGGTAGAATACATGGATCTTACGGATTCTCCCCAAATATTGCAGAATGACTTGTGCTGGTTGAAGGAAAAAGTCTATTTACACTACATACATTTATTGAGGTCTATCATATCACATATTTATTTACAAATCTATTTACACAAACTGGTACTGCTACATAAATGCCGATCTTTTCACATTGCTGGCTAAATTCAAACTCATCAAAAAAACCTAAAATCTCAAAGCTGCCAACAACATCCAAAGTCAATAGGTCCACCCATCCCAAATTCTGAGGCATCATTTGGCAAATTGGGCTCAGGCTATTGGCCAATTAAAAACACTTTCTTTGTTTAGAAGGTGGAATGGGTGAAAGGTGTCAGTTTGTCTTGTCACATGTGTTGCAAATTATTATTATCTCAGTTGTGAAAATTTTATAACAAATAAAGACTTAAGGTGTCTCAAATTTCTTAAACAGTGGGTGTTGGCTAGCTGTTAACAGCAGTAGGTGTGAAATACAACTAAATTACACTTGTATTTGTTTAGGGGATAAGGATCTGATATCTCTACTGATTAAAATGTGTTGGCCAACCAGATGTTTTAACTATAAAATACATTTAATTCTTAGGAGAGAATATTACAAATCCCCCCAAAATATATAAATATATTTTTCGACTTGTTATACTACTTTGCACTAATTGGTACAATAAAATATAAATCCAGGAAATTGATTTGAGCAAACACGAATCTAACCAAAGGATGTAGTATGCCAGAGATCAAAAGGTTTTGAGAGGTTGATCTGAAGAATAAAATTCTTGAAGATTATTCCTCATATTACACCAAACAAACATTTAGGCTCCCATAAGATGCCTAAATATTAACCCAGGGACTTAACTGAACATGCTTGAATCTGACCCACCTATGGTTTTTAAAGAATGTTCCTCATATTGCACGAAGTTAAGATTTGGCCCCCCTTGGGGAACCAAGATATGAACACAGAGTTTTGAAACAACTTTACTCTCCCCCCCCCCCTCCCCCTTCCCCCTCAGTGAATGGAGCCCAAATATATACTGAGCGGCTTGATTTGAAGAAACTTGACTATGATCTCCCAAAGAATGTTGTATACCAAATATCAAAATATTCAGATTGGTGGTTCTGAAGAAGAATATATTTTTTTAATTCTCAAAAATATGCTCACTGTTTTTGATTACCCTACAGTACTTTATGACACAATCATTTTTTTTTTACTAGTCAGTTAATTTCTACTGGTCTTAATAGAAATTCTCTGTTCCATGTGTTATGGGAAAAATGAGTATTTGAAAATATTACTGTTTTCAGCTTAGGGATTGGGGATTCAGAAATACTGTTTTTTTGTATTTGCATGAATTCAGTACTCATGACCCCAAAATACCACATACTAAATTTAGTTCAAATCAACCTATTCATTGCGAAAATATAAATTTGGGGCAGGACCAAAAATCTTGCCCCTCCCATTACAAAGACAAATATTGCCCTACAAACTTTGTCTGATAAAATATTATTCTATACCACAAAAGGAAGTCAGGTACCAAATACCAAGTGATTGTACCTATCAATTTATGAGAATTTTTTTTTCAAAATTTGGGGATATTTACCCTCTTTCTATGGGGTAGAGCAACTTGATTTGAACAAAATCAAAAATACAATATCATAACAAACAATTACCTCAAATTTCACTGAAATCGGTTCAGTGGTTTTGGATGAAAAATCATGAATACAATGTTGACAGATAATGGACCGATGGATGATGGACAGATGGAAAGTGATCACTATACTCACATAAAAAAAATCCTTCAGTCAGTGAATGGTATTTCAAACAGATAATTGGTTAATCTGTAAATACCTCAGATAAGTTATCTGATAGAAAGGACAGTAGAACCCACTTAACTGGATACCTTTTAATAAATAACACTGTAAATTGAATATAAACTCCTGTTAATTGAATAAATAATCTTGTAATATGTCAAGAAATTACCCAGATAATCATTGAACTCCCCTTGTTTCTCAACTTATTGACCTCAGTATATTTAAAGTAAGCATTTAGTCTATCATATCTTGTTTGATAGAGCTCTATGAGACAGAGTTTATCAACAGAATACAGAAGAGGTGCATAAAAATGGATGAATTAAGGCCCATAACTCTGTAATGAAAAAACAGACCAGGCCAGTTTTCGAAGATAAGTTATCTGATATAAAGGACAGTAGAACCCACTTAACTGGATCTATGCAGCAGCCGTAAACAAGCCGGTACCTGTCACAAATGGAGAGGACAGAGGCTGCACTAGCAGAAATACACAGCAGCCGCACCCCTCAAGAGCACAGCAGAAAGAATTTATGCTAGTTATCACCAGGGTACACCCAGACATGCCCAAGAGTAACATCAACTCAGGCCTCGCAGAGTGCGAATGGGAACATTTCAACTCCAAGGCCACGGGTAAAAATACCTGGAAGTTAAAAGTCAAATGCCTAACTAGGGAAACAAAATTAAAAATCATGACACAGGGGGTGGTTATTAACGGAAGACGCCACCACGCGGAAGAATACCGCTCCAACCCCCCTCCAATACAGTGCCATAAGTGCCAGAAGTTTGGCCACATCGCTAACACCTGCAAAGGCCAACTAAGATGCATGAAATGTGGTGAGAACCACATCTGCAGTGCCTGTAAACCAAAAGCACTTAAATGCCCAAACTGTAATGGGGAGTACACCGCTAATTACAGAGGATGCCCCCACTATAAAAAAGTGAAAACAAGCACGGAACTGAAGAGGGTTGACCTTACCAAACCCGCAAATGCCTCCTCCCCATACCCCCTCTGCTTCCTCTGCGGGAAGCCTACATGAAGTCCTAAAGAATCACCTAAATGCCGACCTGGCTGACATCTGTCGAGATGTCTGGCTGACATCTGTCAAGATGTCAGCAGTTCGGCATCTAGGCTATTCAAAACTCAGATTTCCCATACTTTAATTAAAACCGCCATCAACAAAACCAACTAATCCGACCAGTCTATCTCTAAATAAACACCCCAATTAATTAAAACCCGATCATGAATCAGCTCCAATTAGCTTTATGGAATGCCCGTGGCGCGTATAACGAAAAACTCCAAATTAATAATTACTTTAAAAACACTGACATTCTGGGAATTTGTGAAACCTGGTTACGTAACCAGAGAAGCTTTTCATTTAGCGGATTTAATGTAATCAGAAGGGACCGCTCCCACACTACTCATGGTGGAATAGCCCTTCTAATAAAAATGATCTGAAACATAAACCAATAAAAACTGATCACCTCGATTAAATTAAAAGCCGACAATAAAAAAATAGCAATCATCTGTTACTATAACCCCCCTGACAAAACAGTCAGCAACGAGGTGTTTGAATTTTTTTCACGAAGATACAAAAACTGCATCTACATGGGAGACTTCAACTCCAAACATAAGTACTTCGGGTGCAATTTCACTAACCGGAATGGCAATGTCTTATTCGATATAGCCGAAAATCTCGACTTACAAATCATTAGCGAAGATTCATCCAAGACCTATATCAGCTCTAACCCACTCCACCGCTCTGACATCCTTGACCTCATAATAATGAGCTACTCCCTAGGCAAAAATGTCATCAACCACAAAGTGGACTGGGACTTATACCGAGACATTCTCGACGCCAAACTCACAACAAGTAAGCCCCCAAACGCGAGCGATATTGAAGACCCATGCCCGGACCTCAGCAAAATCATCACTTCCACCCTAGATGAAATCTGTCCCAAGGAGGAAGTGAGCCCTTGGAGACGAACAATCTCCGAGAGCACACTCACTCTCATTAAAACAAAGCGAATAGCCCTGTGCAAGGTCAAAGCCGAAAAAGACCCCTCCAAGCGAACGGAACTCAAAAAAATCTACAACCGCCTTCACGGCGAAGTTAAAGAAGCACTTTAGGCCGAACAACAAAACAGTTGGGAGAGGGCCACCTCCAACCTAAACGTGACAAAAGATGCAAGAAAATTCTGGAACACCTTCAAGGTGCTCACAGGTCAAACAAGAGGCCCCAAGGGGCCTGAGGGCGCTCACCTGACATGGTAGCCTAAATATCAACCCAGAGAATTGATTTCAACAAGTTGCATCTGCTCCTCCTAAGAAAAGCTTATACCAAATATCCAAAGATTCTGACCAGTGGATCTAAAAAAAAAAGATTTTTAAAGAATATTCCTCATATTGAACTAAGTTATAATTCAGGCTCCCACAGGGAGCCCATATATGAACCCAGGGACTTGGCTTTAACAAACTTGAATCTCACCCCCCTAAGGATACTGCACACCAAATATCAAAACATTCCGACTGCTGGATCTGAAGAAGAAGATTTTTAAAGAAAATTCCTCATTTTGAACTAAGTTACAATTCGAGCTCCCACAGTGAGTCCAAATATTGACCTAGGGACATGGCTGAAGAAGAAGATTTTTAAAGAAAAGTCCTCATTTTGAACTAAGTTACAATTCGAGCTCCCACAGTGAGTTCAAATATGGATCTAGGGACATGGCTTGAACAAACTTGAATCTCACCCCCAAAGGATGCTGCATACCAAATATCAAAACATTCCGACTGCTGGATCTGAAGAAGATTTTTAAAGAAAATTCCTCATTTTGAACTAAGTTATAATTCGGGCTACCACAGTGAGCCCAAATATGAACCCAGGGAGCCGATTTGAACAAACTTGAATCAGATCCACCCCACAATGTTGCTTACCAAATATGAAAAGATTCTGCCTGCTGGATCTGGAGAAGAAGATTTTTTAAGAAATTTGCCTGAAATGCACTAAGTTCAAATTCGGGCTTCTATAGTAAGCCCAAATATGAATCCAGGGGGCCGATTTGAACAAACTTGAATCAGATCTACCCGCAACATTGCATACCAAATATCAAAAGATTCTGCCTGCTGGATCTGGAGAAGAAGATTTTTGAAGAAATTTGCCTGAAATGCACTAAGTTCGAATTCGAGCTCCTATGGTGAGCCCAAATATGAATCTAGGGAGCCGATTTGAATAAACTTGAATCAGATCCACCCTACAATGATGCATGCCAAATATCAAAAGATTCTGCCAGCTGGATCTGGAGAAGAAGATTTTTGAAGAAATTTGCCTGAAATGCAGTAAGTTCAAATTTGGGCTCCTATACTGAGCCCAAATATAAACCCAGGGGGCCAATTTGAACAAACTTGAATCAGATCCACCCCACAATGTTGCATACCAAATATCAAAAGATTCTGCCTGCTGGATCTGGAGAAGAAGATTTTTTAAGAAATTTGCCTGAAATGCACTAAGTTCAAAATCGGGCTCCTATACTGAGCCCAAATATGAACCCAGGGGGCCGATTTGAACAAATTTGAATCAGATCCACCCTACAATGTTGCATACCAAATATCAAAAGATTCTGCCTGCTGGATCTGGAGAAGAAGATTTTTTAATGTTTTTCCCATTGCCTACAGTGTTAAAAAGTGCTGACTCAGCACTTTTTCAAAGTCCCGAAACTGTACCCTATGATAAAACCGATGGCAATTTTTTTTACCAATCCTTTCTGTTGGTCCTAAGAAAGCTGCACACCAAATAAAAATTCTCAATGCCGTGCAGTTTTGGAGATATGGGCGTTTTAAATTTTTTCTACTTTTAGCTCCTGCGGTTCCCACGGGGATGCAGGAATTTTTTTTTTTGCATAAATCAAGTACTCATGACCCAATAAGCCCTCACATAAAATTTGGTTCAAATCAGCCTCTCGGTTTGGAAAATAGAAATTTTGGGCGGGACAAAAAATTTTGCACCTCCCATAACGACGCCAAGTATAGCCCCACAAACTTCTCTTGAACAAATCTGAGTCTACCCCTCAAAAGGAAGCTGCACACCATATATCAAGTCTCTGCTACTGCTGGTTCATGAGAAGAAGATTTACAAAGATTTTGGTGCCCCTTGGGGGCGTGGCACCACCCAGGAGGTGGGGCAACTTCATTTGAACAAATGTGAATTGGCATTAGGTAATAAACATTTAGCCAACATTTGAATAAAATTGGGCTAGTGGTTTAGGAGGAGAAGTCGATAATGTAAAGTTAACGCCGGACGGACGACGACGGACGATGGACGACGGACAGAAAGTGATTAGTAAAGCTCCCCTTGAGCTTCGCTCAGGTGAGCTAAAAAGTAACCCAAGACAGTCCAAACCGCTCAAAAAAGCTGACGGGACCCTAGCCATCAGCGACAAAGAAAATACCGACACCTTCGCGGAACTATTGAGCCGAACTCACCAATCCCACATAGGACCGGAATATGACGACTCAGTCAGGAACACAATCGACAACTTCGTTGATTCCCACCGAGAAGTTTACCGCAACCCTACTTCGGTAACGAATATGAGGAAGGGGACGAACATGACCTGATCACCCCCATCATGGCCGACGAAATAATCACTGTGATAAAAAAAATGCAAAAGCTCCTCCCCGGGCGAAGACGAAGTAAGCTATAAAATCCTAAAACAAAGCCCCAACTCCTACATAACCAGGCTAGAAACCATATTCAATGAGTGCCTAACCCATGGGTGCTTTCCAAAGTGCTGGAAAACAGCCATAGGGGTCATGATACCGAAACCCGACAAAGACCCCACCAAACCAGCCAACTACCGCCCTATTAGTCTCCTTAGCTCCATCGGCAAGGTTTTTGAGAAAATCCTTGCCGATCGGCTAAGGGGCCACCTCGAGGAAACAAATTTCTTAATGCCTGGCAGAGAGCCTACTGGCATCACAAAGAAGGCATAGAACACATCTATCGCCTAGTGGAACTCATGAAAAACGCGATCGATAACAACAATCTAGGTGCTGCCGTTTTGCTTGACGTGGAAAAAGCTTTCGACTCAGTCTGGCACAACAGCATCAGATACAAACTCATCAAACTCAACATCCCCAAAAAACTACATAGACTAATTTCCTCCTTCCTGAACAACCGTGCAATCAAAGTTTGAGTAAACAGAGAAATATCAAAAAGTATCCCGCTTGTAGCCGGAACACCCCAAGGGTCAGTACTCAGCCCGCTTCTGTTCATAATCGACGTAAACAACCTTAAAATCTCTTCGGACCGTGTCCAAATCTCACAATTCGCAGACGATAAAGGCCTATGGGAGTCCAACAGCCAACCCCTCCCCCTCCAAAAATCCCTTCAAAGTGCGATAGATGACCTCGAACTCTGGTGTGACAAATGGAGGATCAAACTAAATATAAACAAGACCCAGAGGATAACCTTCTCCGCCAGGAGGAAAAAACGCGATTTCGAGCACCAATTAAAAGGCAAAACTCTCCCAAAGTGCACCAAAGCAAAATTCCTGGGAATCACCCTAGACTCGAAACTCAGTCTCACAAAACATACCAATGACGTAGCTGCGAGAGCAACCAAATGAATCAACCTACTAAAAATGCTCAGTGGCACCACCTGGGGGCCACCGAAAGGGTACTACTCAAGCTGTACAAGGCCTTTGTACGACCGGTAATTGAATACGGGGCCTTGGTCCTAACCAATACATACAAAAGCAATATTGCCAAACTCCAGAGAGTCCAGAACCACGCACTAAGAATAGCCCTCCAAGCTCCATACGACACCCAAATTAAGATCCTCCACCAAAGAGCCAAAATCCCAACCGTCAAAGATCGCCTCGCCACGCTAGCTGCCAAAAACCTAGAACGGTTCGAGGGCAGCACTCTGTTACCCCAACTTAAGGAAATATGTGACAGTAGACAAAAACCCCAAAACCTGCAAAAAAGCAACTAAACCAGCTAAAATGGAATACTGTTCTGGCTGGCTTGGCTGCTTCCTGTCAGATTTCGCGCAAATATGCTATCCCCAAACAAAAACGCCTGCGATCCCCAACACGGTTCGAAGGCAGCACTCTGTTACCCCAACTTAAGGAAATATGTGACAGTAGACAAAAACCCAATACCTGCCAAAAAGCAACTAGACCAGCCAAAACAGAATACTGTTCTGGCTGGCTTGGCTGCTTCCTGTCAGATTTCACGTAAATATGCTATCCCCGAACAAAAACGCCTGCGATCCCCAACACCCCCTTAAATCAAACTAAACTAAATAAGATCGCAAGCAATTAAGGGTACAACAGGAAAAGAAACACCCTTGGGTGCGGTTTACATGAACTCAGCAATCACGCAATCAAAACGGAGAAAGCCTGGGGAGGCTAAGCTATAGTCAGCAACACTACTGTGTCCCTACAGTACGATATGTCCTTTTTAAGGCATGCTACAACAGCTGAACCAAACCACTCTGCCTCCACCAACACTCACAGAGGGGAAAGAAAGGGAGGCCAAGCTATTGTCAGCAACACTACTGCGACCCTACAGTACGATATGTCCCTTTTAAGGCATACTACAATACGCAGAACCGAACCACTCCGACCCCTCACACAACATAAACTAAGCAATCACGCAATCAGAACAGAGAAAGCCCGGGGAGGCTAAGCTATTGTCAGCAACACTACTGCGACCCTACAGTACGATATGTCCTTTTTAAGGCATGCTACAATAGCTGAACCAAACCGATCGGCAACCCACTAACACTGATAAGAAACACCAACTCAACAGTCACGCTCATCACAACCAGAACATGTACAAGCACTACACACATGCACGCAAACACCGACACATTTCTTCCCTCCAGGGGGAGGGGGCTCACTAATCTCTCACCATCTCTAATTTCAGCAACACCCTGAGATAGAGTACAGTCATCCCAACGATAACTCACAAACAGAATCAGACATCAGACATCAGACCAACCTAACCCACCCGGTTCCACCACCAACAGAAGAGCTTGAGGCAGACTATACTTGCCAATGATAGCTCCAACAGTCAAACAGTGGCTGACTATACTTGCACGAAGAATCACACAAGACACGAGAGCTAATCAACCACGAAAACACCCAACAGAACAGCCACACAGCCAAGCCAAGCGACACGGGAACAGACGACATTCAACAAAACTACGTTACAATCCAGAAGAACAACAACACAGCAGACACAGAACCTCTGAATGTAAGACTCCCCGACAGCCAACCAAGCAAAGACACCACAGCCAGAACAACAACAACAACAACAACACGGCAGAGACATAGTACCTAGCACCACTAACGCACCAGACCAGACACCGCTACAAGAAAGACTCCCCGACAGCCAACAAAGTAACATCTCAACAACCAGAACAACAACAACAGAAGAGCTTGAGGCAGACTATACTTGCCTGAAAATCACACTCAACAGAGATACATCCAGAAAAGACCTTACAAATACACACACTTCTTCACTATACTCTACCTTTTGACGCTTTTAGTCTAAGTTTTTTTTACTATCTTTCAGACTCTACCTTTTTCCCCAATAACCGCTATGGACAACAATAACCGCTAAGGATATCAATAACCGCTATGGCAACGCAATAACCATTATGGCTTCAGCACATCCTTCACTCCATCCCAGGAGGTGGGCATCCACCCTCAGGGAGGCGGGCGTTGGTCCTGTACCCCAGTTTTTTTACCTCTTTTTGTAAAGCGCTCCTATAGCGCACAACATGTCCCGACCCAATGAAAATAGCAGGCCTGTTACCTGAACCAGGAATGTTCAGGTTGGGTGGCACCTTGTTAAGGTCCGTTTTGTTTCTTTCAAATTGTCAATTGCCAAAACCAAGAGCCCAAGGCAGACTATACTTGCCGATGAAGGTCTATCTTCACCACAAAATCACAAGCGGCAGACTATACTTGCCTGAAGAACAACAACTAGAAACATCAACCCCAATCCTCTTCCTCCTTTGCACCGACTGGACATGATGACGCCATCTCAAATCGAGGGTGCGCCAAAATCATTCTTTTAGCTTAGAACTTAACTGGATACCTTTTAATAAATAACACTGTAAATTGAATATAAACTCCTGTTAATTGAATAAATAATCTTGTAATATGTCAAGAAATTACCCAGATAATCATTGAACTCCCCTTGTTTCTCAACTTATTGACCTCATTACATTTAAAGTAAGCATTTAGTCTATCATATCTTGTTTGATAGAGCTCCATGAGACACAGTTTATCAACAGAATACAGAAGAGGTGCATAAAAATGGATGAATTAAGGCCCATAACTCTGTAATGAAAAATCAGACTAGGCCAGTTTTTGAACTTGATTGAGATACTATTGCAAAAGATCTATATGGCAAATATTAATCAAATCGGAGAACGTCTGTTCAAGTTATTGCGCTAACAGTGCGAGGATGCCCGGACGCTCACCGACTGTCGCCAAACCATATGTCTCGGTAGTTAACACAACTCGACAAAAATAACCAAATTCCTGTTAATTGAATACTCCTCTTAAATAAATATTTTTCACTGGCAAAGAGGCTATTCACTTAATAGGATTTATTTGAACATTGTTTTTGAAAGGACAACTTTGGTAGGAAAATAAAACAAACCAGGAAATAATACCTTCTCCCCATATACCCTGCCAGCCCCCCACACCCACCCCCTAAAAAAGAAGTTATTAACCTGGAAATAATACCTTCCCACTCACCAACCCCCCCCCCCCCCCCACCCCCCCCCCCCCCAAAAAAAAAAAAAAAAAGTTAATTGTGTTATCAGTACTCTGAAACAGGAAACTGTCAACACTGCAGTCATCTTGATTTATGTCACTATACTGAAGACTTACTTTTCAAATGAAAATTAGAGATGCATAAGCTGATAAAGGAAAGAAACTCTATCAATAAATTTTTTGTAAAACCTGGAAATAATACCTTCCCGCCCACCTAAAAAAGCCTGGAAATAATACCTTCCCACCCACCAAAGAAACCTCCAAAAACACAAAAAAGGATAATTAATTTCTTTTGTGTTATCAAGTACTCTGAAAAAGGAAACTGTTAACACTGCAGCCATCTTTATTTATGTCACTTACTTTTGGGAGACTTACTTTGCAAAAGAAAACTGAAGATGCAGAAGCTGATAAAGCAAAGAAATTCTATTGCAGAGACTTGAGTTCAGCAGGTAAATGTCCACAGAAGAGGAACAAAATTGGACTGAGTGACAAAATTCATTCCAAGAAACATAAAGTATCAAAAGATGAAATTAAATCAATGCTGCTCAGTAACCCAGAAAATCTAACAAAGAACAATTCATCTCTCTGGAAGATCTTGAGGGATACAAATATTCCAGAAAAGTTACCATTATAAGAATATTAAAAGAAGCCAGTAAAATACCATAACTTGATTCATATGTCAGAACCTACTGTATTTGCTCTATATATTGGGACACTCTATAATTTGGGACACACATTTTTTCCAGAAAAATATTTTTTTTTATGCTCCAATATTAAAGCTAAGTTTGTGTTTAATTTTCCTTTTTAAACAATAAAAAATTGATAATACATACTAATTTGAGTTGTTTTTATTTAAATCTGTTCCTAAGTTTTAATATATACAGTCTGGACTGACATGAGGAAGACTATTTAATATTACAATGTGACAGTCTTCAACCCTTTACTGAACGCTAGTGGCAGATGACACTCATAAAAAGAATTCTTGTGTAACTAAAAATTTTCATTTTTTGCTTCCAAAACATAGCTTATGACCCCTCATTAGAACGAGTGCAATGCGCTTGTTCCAATGAGGGGCATAAGCTATGTTTTGGAAGCAAAAAATGAAAATATAAAAAAAAAATTGGGTGGCGATTTTCGTATACAGTGATGGAAAACGAATCACACACAACTTGATTCAGCATCAAAACAAGACCAGGTCATGTTTTCCCCATTTTCTAAGATGTGGGACATCTGTGAAAATATTTATTTTTAGCTGTCCCAATACATAGAGTAAATACGGTAGTAGTAAAAGTGATACAGAGTGAGCTAACCTCAAACTATTAGATCTTCTCACAAAATGAAATTCTTATGTGACAACTCAATGATGAGTATATGATGATGGGTATTTATGCTACCAGGGCAAGACAAAACAACTCAGTTTGACGATAAGGGCTACACTTTTATTGCTTATCTCCTTAAGTTTCAAAAATTATTTGACAAAAGTGTAGCCAATGAAAACAAGAATTTTATATAAATTACATTGTACAGAACAAAAAGCACCAAAAGAACAATTCATGTCCTTTATGGACCAATTTAAAAAGAAATTATTATCCACAATGTTAGCCCCGAGCTGATGGGTGGCCAGAACACGCCTTCACAAAGTGTACCAAAAGGCAGCACCAAAAACATGTGCTGCAGCATGGAACAACAATGATTATGAGGGTTGGCGGTGGTTGTAATGTGAAAATTAAAACTTTAATAGCTTATGCACATGTGATGAAAAAACTTTTTCTAAAACGATGGCTTGGGAAGAACGAACTATTTGACCGAATCACTTTACATGACTTTGAGTAACCCTTTACACTTCCGCGGAATACAAATAAAATAAAAGCATCACGTCACATGACAAATTAGTCTGATTTCCCAAACTGTATTCAGGTGCATCCAGCAGAAACTAACTGACAGCCAATTAAATGCTATGTACAGTTATCCACAGAACTACTGAAAAAGTTTACCTTGCACTGCAACATAAACCTGCCTGATGTTTCCATCAGCCTGATATTTATGCTACCAGGGCAAGACAAAACAACTTAATTTGACGATAAGGGCTACACTTTTATTGCTTATCTCCTTCAGTCTCGAAAATTATTTGACAAAAGTGTAGCTAATGAAAACAAGAATCTTACATAAATTACATGGTATAGAACAAAAAGCACCAAAAGAACAGATCATGACCTTTATGGACCGATCTAAACACAAATTATTATCCGCAACGTTAGCACCGTGCTGATGGGCGGCCCAAATGCTCCAAAGATGGAGTTTGCATGCAAATATAATAGCCTCTCCAAGTTCAGCTGTCCAGTTGCACGAAAACAACATCCCGCCCAGAAGTGAAAGTGAGAAAAATTTGGTGTGTACACAGACGCAGCACTCCTAAAAAATAAAAGACCATGGACAATCTAGCCGAGGATTGCCAAAGCTTGAAAAGAGTGGGTGAACACACACGTGTGATGTCTGTCCTGTAATTCATTAAACAACCATTGACATGAGCCGGCACACGCAAGCTCATCCCTAAGAAAACTGGCACAGTCCTAAAAGATGTGCGTTCCTGGATTGTAACCAAGTTATGGTGTGAATACATGTAAAACACAAAACATCAAACATTTGTATTGTCCGCTTTAAATGATGTCTACCCAAACTGGGTTTTGTTGCCATAAAAGGTTGTTAGGAATTATAGTTTCTTGCGTTTCGCAGAATAGCATGAAACTGTTGTCTTGATGGTTAAAGGTAACTGCTGGTTGTAGGGTCAACATAAAGTTGAATCATGTGACTTTGTGTTCAATTCTGGTCATGGTCAGTGATTGTAGAGAAAATCAGTTCTTGCGAGTCCGCGATCACGAACGGTCAACTTTCGCACTTGCAAGATGGACAGAGATCAAATTCAGCAATGTGTTTCACGGTGCATAAACACTGTTATGGCTGAAAAACAAAATAAAATTCTAACTGGTTTGGATGAAGTTATTTCTTCAAAGTTTGAATGTTTTGAGAAGAAAGTGACAGAATCTCAGATAGCTATATCGGAAAGTCAAAGCGAGAAGTTTGAAGTGAACAAGTTTTATAGTGGCCATGTTTTCAAGCGAAAAAGTTGTGAAGAACAGTTCAAGTTCAATTCATGTGTCAAAGAAAAGTTTAATGACATTGAAACGTCTTTGATTTCCGTCCGTGATGAAGATGCAAAGAAAGCCAGGACCAAAGCCGCTGAAGGTAAAGAATTAATTACTCACAGACAAAAAATGATAAAGCTTGCGGACACTTCAGAATTGGGATGGAAGGTCGTGAACAAGTATGAGGCTAACCCATTGGCTAGCGACTCTGAAGACGAAAAAAGATATACAAAGCGGAAGCAAGAGCAGAAAGAAAGAATAAAAAACAGAAACAGAAGAAATCAGTCAACAGAAGAGAGTCCATACAGAACGAGGCAGTTCACTCTGGGTCATTCAAATCCATCAAGCAGCTTAAACCAAACAGTACAGTCATCGCAAAAAACAGTATTCAAACCGGGTTTGTGTTGGGGCTGCAGTTTGCCCGGGCATTGGAAGTCCGAATGTGAATCTGCAAGGAAATCACAGATCAATAATAAGATAAGTAGTTGTTTTTTTGTAAATAATTTCTGTAAAGGTGATAATGTGTTTGGCAGTAAGTCGGGCTAAAGTCAATTCACAGACTGTTTTTCAGCATGGACAGAATGTGTTGTGTCAAGTCAGCCATTTAATATAGACGCTGGCAGTGTTGCGTCTGTGTCTGATAACTTAATGTTATGTAACGACAATTGGTGTACCAATGACCAGGTCATTCAGTGTGATTCGTTTGTTTAATCGAACAATAACACCAGTTCAATGAATTCATTCAACACACACCTTGTGTCGCCAGTGGAGCGTTTGAAATCACGTTATAGTAATTGGGAAGCAATAACAGATAATGATCACATCCTGAGTGTTACAAAAGACGGGTATAAGTTACCTTTCAAAGATTTACCTTAGCCAAATTTTCTTAGCAATAACAAATCCGCCAAAGACAATGCCAAATTTGTAGAAGAAGAAATTTCCAATCTTTTTAAAATAAGAGGTGCATATCTCAAGTTTGTAATAAACCATATGTAATTAACCCCCCTCACCGCTGCAATGAACAAAAATGGCAAGCAAAGGCTAGTGCTGGGCTGCAGATACATTAACCCTTGTTTAATGAAATTTAAATTCACATACGAAGATTTAAATGTTGCCAAACAACTTTTTTGTACAGGGACCTATTTATTCTTTTTTGATTTAAAGAGGGTTTATCACCACTTGGACAATTTTGAAGATCAAAAGAAATATTTAGGTTTTCAGTGGTCGAGTGGGAACAAAGTGAAGAATTATGTTTTCAATTCCTTACCTTTTGGCTTATCAACATCTGGTTTCATTTTTTCTAAGGTTATGAGGGTGTTAGTCCATGTATGGAGATCTAAAGGTTACAAATTAATAATGTTTTTGGACAACGACAGTACGGGAGGTCACATGGACAAAAACGTCGCTTTAAAAGTGAGCGAATATGTAAAGAAAAGTTTGAATGAATTTGGATTTTTAGTTGCTGAAGAAAAGTGTACATGGGAGCCCTCGCATGAGGTCACCTGGTTAGGTCATGTTTAGAACATGGAGAAAGGCATCATTTTAATCACTGAACAAAGAATCGTTAGATTAGAAAATTGTATAGATTCTTTATTTTGGCAAATAAGTAAACAATCAACTCCTTTGGTCAAGGTTAGATTTTTGGCTTCTATTATAGGTCAGATCAGCTCTACGAAAACAGTAATTGGCAGCCTAGCGCAGCTGAACACTGTGCACTTGTATAAATGCATTTTGGCTAGAGCTAGTTGGAATGCCCCTGTATTGGTGACTTCTGACACCATCAATGGGTTGAGGTTTTGGGGGTCAAAAATAAGGGGGATTAATGACATTGGTAGAAGTATGGAAGAAAATTTGGATGCTGAATTGATTTTGTTTACCGATGCCAGTCACGAAGGATATGGTAGTTATTTATGTAGTTTAAATGATATGAAGTCAAGTCTGTTGACTGAGAGTGCAAAAGGTTTGGCTGTGATAGCCTCAAATACGCTTCAGATGCGTGACATTACACTGAGCTGTGGTGGGCTCAATGTTGAGAATTTTGGGAATATTGTCTTAGAGACAGACAAAAATGTCCTAGAGTCGGACATGAGATCGGTGAAACGATTACAGTTATCGGACATTATTTGTCCCGATACGTTCGATTGTGACGACTTTCCCTTGATGTAATGGCACGGTTACAGGTGAGATTACAGTTTCTTGTGCAGGTAAGCATGAGTATAAAATGTTACGTGGAATGGAAGTTACAGGAAGTTGGACGGAGGCCAAGAAGCTTAAAAGCTCCATCTGGCGAGAAGCAGAAACTGTAAAAAGGGTGCTGCTAAGTAACATTAGATTCGTTGGTGATAGGAAGTTGAAATTGTTTTGCGATAATAAAAACGTAAAATCAATGTTAACAAAAGGTAGTCATTTGGCTATTTTGCAACAAATTGTGTTACAAGTTAATGATATGTGCAATCCAATGAACATCAATCTCAATACCAGAATGGATACCGCGGGCACAAAATGTTGAGGCAGACATTTTGAGTAGATGAACCGACTGTGACGACTGGAGTATCAGTCAATGAGTATTTTGTTTTCCAAACAAAGCCTGGGGTACTTGAGATATTGATCGCTTTGCTTCCAATCGGAATAGAAAATGTACACGTTTTAACTCCAGATGGTGGGTTCCTGGTACAGAGGGAGTTAATGCTTTTGATAAAAAATGGGGTGAAAGTCGGAATTGGATGGTGCCTCCCCGCATTTGGTTCCGTCAGTAATACGAAAAATGATCAATGAAAAGGCTGAAGGAATTTTGGTTGTGTCTGAATGGAAAGCGTCTCCTTTTTGGTCAAAGCTTGTAAACGAAAATGGCTTGTTCAACACATTTGTGACCAGGTTTGAAAGGTTCCCAAAGTTAAATTTTATAGAAGCTGGTAGGGGAAACAATGGATTATTTCAGAAAAATCCTTCAGCTTTCCATATATAAGATTGCTTTAAATATTAAATTTTACTTTGTGCACTGATTTCTAACAATACGGTATGTTTTCAGCATTTACTTGATATTTGTGGTCAATCTTATAGGGCGGCAAATTAGAGGCCAGTTATTCTTGACGTGTTAAGTAACATGCGATTGACATTGATAGCCGAGAAATACAACAATCATTTCTCGATTTTCATTTTTTCGGATAAACATTATTGATTAACGGTTTTGTTGATTGGGACGAATCCATTCATGTGGTAAAAAGTAGATAAAAATATTTATCTGTTTCGTAATTTTTGTTTTTGCAGGTATTGGTTTAACGTGAATCATTTCTGATGCGTTGGTCGATGCAGAAGCAGATCGTGAACATGTGGACTTAACAGCGGACTATATCGTTACATATATGATGCATTCGAAAAGTGACACCACAGTGAGAAAGTATTTATCATTGTTCCAAAAGTGGAAATGTTTTTGCGAACTTTCTTCATATCCATCATTACCAGCGGATCCGATACATGTTGTGTTATATATCACAAAACTTTTAGATAAACAGGTTTCATATAGCGTTATATCTTCATCGGTATAAGCCATTAAGTGGGCTCATTGCATGAACTCATTCTGTGACCCAACTGACAATGGTTTTGTTGTAACATTATTTGAAGCAGCAAAATGCTTAAGATTGAAACCCGTTAACAAACAAGAGGCCCCAAGGAGCCTTAATCGCTCACCGGCCAAAGTGGTTCAAAGAAGTATATGGGGATCACATTCAGTTAGACATGGTTCATCAGCACTACAAAGGAATGAAGTCATGAGAGATAAATTTTATGGAACTAGGGCCAAACAACTTGAACAAACTTGAATCTTACCCCCCTAAGGAAGTTGCATACCAAATATCAAAAGCATTCATCTGCTCGATCTGAAGAACAAGATTTTTAAAGGAAATTCCTCATTTTGAACTAAGTGATCATTTGGACTCCCACAGTGAGCTCAAATATGAACCCAGGAACTTGGCTTGAACAAACTTGAATCTCACCCTCTAAGGATGCTGCTTGCCAAATATCAAAACATTCCGACTGCTGAATCTGAAGAAGAAGATTCTTAAAGAAAAATTCCTCATATTGACCAAGTTATAATTCGGGCTCCCACAGGGAGCCCAAATATGGCCCCAGGGACTTTGCTTTAACAAACTTGAATCTTACCCCCCCTAAGGATGCTACACACCACATATCAAAACATTCTGACTGCTGGATCTGAAGAAGAAGATTTTTTAAGAAAATTCCACATTTCGAACTAAGTTACAATTCAAGCTCCCACAGTGAGCCCAAATATGGACCTAGGGACATGGCTTGAACAAAGTTGAATCTCACCCCCCTAAGGATGCTACATACCACATATCAAAACATTCCGGCTTCTGGATCTGAAGAAGAAGATTTTTAAAGAAAATTCCTCATTTTGAATTAAGTTATAATTCAGGTTACCACAGTGAGCCCAAATATAAACCCAGGGACATGGCTTGAACAAACTTGAATCTCACCCCCCTAAGCATGCTGCATACCCAATATCAAAAGATTCTGCCTGCTGAATCAGGAGAAGAAGATTTTTAAAGAAATTTGCCTGAAATGCACTAAGTTCAAATTGGGCTCCTATACTGAGCCCAAATATGAACCCAGGGGAACGATTTGAACAAACTTGAATCAGATCCACCCCACAATGTTGCATACCAAATATCAAAAGATTCTGCCTGCTGGATCTGGAGAACATTTTTTCAGAAATTTGCCTGAAATGCACTAAGTTCGAATTCAAGCTTTTATAGTGAGCCCAAATATGAATCCACGGGGCCAATTTGAACAAACTTGAATCAGATCCACTCCACAATGTTGCATACCAAATATCAAGATTCTGCCTGCTGGATCTTGAGAAGATTTTTTAAGAAATTTGCCTGAAATGCACTAAGTTCGAATTCGGGCTTCTATACTGAGCCCAAATGTGAATCCAGGGGGCTGATTTGAACAAACTTGAATCAGATCCAACCCACAATGTTGCATACCAAATATCAAAAGATTCTGCCTGCTGTATCTGGAGAAGAAGATTTTTTAAGAAATTTGCCTGAAATGCACCAAGTTCGAATTTGGGCTTCTATAGTGAGCCCAAATATGAATCCAGGGGGCCGATTTGAACAAACTTGAATCAGACCTATACCAAGATGCTGCATACCAAGTATCAAAAGATTCTGCCCACTGGTTCTGGAGAAGAAGAATTTTTAATAATTTTTCTATAATTCATATGGTGCTATCAGAGTTATGCCCCATACAGAGCCCCCAAGGGACGTGGCCATTTCATTTGAACAAACATGAATTGCCATATAGTAATGAACATCCACATGAAGTTTCGTGAAAATCGGACCAGTGGTTTCAGAGGAGAAGTCGTTTGAAAAATGTTCACGACGACGGACGACAGACGGCAAGTGATGAGTTGAGCTCCCTTCGGTGAGCTAAAAAGATGTCATTACTTCTGACATTCTATTAGAGCTGTGTGATCATTTTAAAGGCAATGATGATTTGTTAGTATTGCGGGATTTATCAATGATTTTGATTGGTCATTCTGGATTTCTGCGATTTGATGAAATTAGTGAATTGAAATGCAATGATATATTTTTTCATGATGAATGTCTGAAAATTCAGATACGTAAAAGCAAAACCGATGTATATCATTGTGTCAATGAGATTATCATTTCCACAGGCAATTCTATTGCATGTCCATACCGCATGTTGCAGTCTTGTATGGTAAAAGGCAGTTTACCTTATGATTCAGATAATTATCTTTTTAGACCAGCTTTCAGATCTGGGAAAATTTGTAAGCTGGTTGAAAAAGTTCGTAAAATAAGTTACACATGTGCTCGAGAAGTTATCGTGAGCAAATTAAAAATTGTTGCTCCTGATCTGAACTTAGGAATACATTCTTTGCGTTCAGGCGGTGTCAAACCGCTGCAAATGCTGGTGTATCCGAACATTGCCTTAAATGAAACGGTAGGTGGAAAACCGACATTAGTAAAGACGGTTACGTTTGAGATTCTCTTGAAAAACGCCTTCAGGTGACTCAAAACCTACATTTATGAAAATTCATATGAGTATTTGCAGTTTTTCTAGAACAATGATTTCTTTTTCACGCTAAGTTTAAAATCTGTTATCTTCTTTAAAAGCACTTGTACCCTGCTTGATTTGTTATTCTCGTATTAAAGGTCGCATCAGCAGTTATGAACTTTGTTTCTGTTTTATTACCGAATATCGTTCAGACGTATAGTTTCTTGCATTTCGAAGAATAGCATGAAACTGTTGTCTTGATGGTTAAAGGTAATTGCTGGCTGTAGGGTCAACGCAAAGTTGAGTCACGTGACTTCGTGTTCAATTCTGGTCATGGTCGGTGATTGTATAGAAAATGAGTTCTTGCCAGTCAACGATCACGAACGGTCAACTTTCTAACATGCTATAACAGTAGAGTAATGTCATATTAACATGTGGGATGCCAAATACGTGCTATATGTAACACATAATAATATTTTAGGACTGATATTTTTGTATATGTAATAGTACATACAGATGAGGTCTGACATCTGCCCAAAGAAATGATGATCGCATGTCTTTCAGCGCACGTTTCCAGAATTTTTCATTAAAAAAAAAAAAAAATTCTGGTTTTTCGTGAACGGCCATCATTTCAATGAAGGGGTAATTGTAGGTGAAGTTGTTATAAGGCACACGTAACTCTGTCTATCTTGTATTAAAGCTCGCATCAGCAGTTATGAACTTTGTTTCTGTTTTATTACCGAATATCGTTTAGACAAAGGTGTGGGGGGGGGGGGGGGGGGCATAAACGAGATAGGTAGGATTTCGAGCTATGTTAATGCTGGACTACGGATATATTGGCGGAATGCATCTGATTTCCACCTTCCCACGAGACAAATTTGTGCATCATAGTACCCCTTACACAAATTGATGAATTGAGGTCGCAGCAAGTCAAAATGGCACAGAGTGTGTCAGTGAATCGTTTACAAGTGATTGGGTAACCATCAGGATATGCGAATAAAGGGCCAGGCACCCAGCCTCTCTGTTGCATAAACTGACTCAAGAGTCAAAGCAGACAACATGCAGAATGTGGTGATGATGCGAGGGATACAACATGTGGCCTACCCCCTAGGTTATGTTTGAAATTTTGGAAAGTGAGGGTAACCAAGGGTGTTGACCCTATAGAGAAAAGTCCGGTATCTGCACCACATTGGACTTATGCTTAATATTAACTGGACAGAGCTCCCTGATGTGCGCGAATTAGAAAAAAGCAACTCAGAACATCATAGATGCTGTGACTATATGTCGGCAAGGCTAAAATAAGTGTTCCAAGGATCGCTGGTGTGATAAGTAAATGTAGATCTACCGTCGGGTACAGCTTCTGCAAACTTACCGTTATTTTCTGAACCGGAAATGAATGGGTAGGGTCTGGAAGATTGTAAAATTTATGCACCATGCACATAAGACAAACCTGACAACATTGATCGAACAGTCTTGTATGCATATTTTTCACAAAAAACAAAAGCAACAAACAAGCAGAGATTTGTGACTGAGATGGGGAACACAAATGGAACCTGCACGGCAGTGCAGAACGAGTGAAACATTTGTAGTGTAGCAGCATAAGCCTGATGGGTAGACAAAGATAGAACTTTGTCAAACAAGAAATTCACAAACTGAACAAGTTCTCTAGGTCCCACTTTGGAGGGATAAGCATTGGGTGTGGGTCGCTGCATGGATGGAGTCATCTGAATTCTGGCACCTGCAAACAAGAAAGGCAATCAACTAATTTGTCAGACTTGCCAAATGCCGCAGAAGCTGAGATAGCTGTTTATCACGGGAAGTTTGCGAAGACACTACTGAAACAATGGTTTGATTATCAGAGTAAAAAGAACTCACTGGTTTGCAAGGCCTGGTCTCCACAGCAGGATGGCCAAAACCACCGGATACAATTCCAAGACTGCAATATGGGTCGACCCTGAGTGCGACCATGACCCCACGAACCAGCAATTTCCAAATAAACTGCCAAATCCTAAGGCGGCACAAGCATCAGTGTAGATTGCAAGCTTATCGCTATTAATCCAGTCACAAGTTAAAAAGAAAGATTTCCCATTGAAATGTTCCAAAAATAGCAACCATATTTTCAGATTGGCTTTAGCTTCTGAGGTTAGGTTATACGATGATGAGGTTTCTTGTCTGCCAATGTGAGGTTTAAAAGAGAGCACAGGTAAATTCCTTCTGGAACAATCACAGAGCATGTAAAATTAAGGAGGCCGATCAATGACTGAAGGTCATGTAAAGTAACTTTAGCAGCTTTCAGGAAGGACTGAATGAATTCCCCACATTTGTCAAGCTTGTCGACAGGCAGATGCGCAGACATATTTAAGGAATCCAGTTCAATACCTAGAAATGTTAAACAGGTGGAGGCTTCCATGGTTTTGTCGTGGGCATTTGGGATACCTAAATGCTGACACAGTTTAATGAATTTCCGTAAAAAACGCTGACACAGAGGCTGGGATTCCGTCAAAAAAAGGAAGTTATCTAAAACATGTACTAGATGGGGGATGTTACATTTAGTACATGTTTTAGATAACTTCCAATGCCACCCAATGAATAGAGAAGCTAAAATCTTCAAAAATAGGCCGATGAAATCGTCAGATGTGTACCCAGACACGCAACTAGTAGAAAGCTGTATGACAGAGGGCCAACCCGGATGCCGACATTATGTACACCATACATGGTATGGGTACATATAGAAATGGATTGGAGGAGTGCCTAATTTGATGGATAAAGAGTTAATATTTCCGGATCAAATTATTAGATTTACATAAAAAACTATACAGCACAGCACATCAGTAACCTGAATACATATATAAAGTATCCTGATAATCGAATTAATATTTTTTGAGTTACTGCATGCCAAAGAAATGGATTTGAGGAGTTCTCAATTTGAAGGATAAAGGTTTAATATCACAGGATCAAATTATCAGATTTACACCAAAAACTATACAGCTTGGCACATCAGTAACCTGAACAATTATATAAGAAGTAACATGACAATCGGATTGATATTTTTGGAGTTATCTCATGCCAAAGGGACTGGAGGAATTTTCAATTTGAAGGATAAAGGGTAATATCTCAGGATCAAATTATCAGATTTACACCAAAAACTATACAGCTCAGCACGTCAATAACCTGAACACAAATATAAAGTAACTTGACAATCCAAGCAATATTTTTCAAGTTATCGAATGCCAAAGAGATTGGAGGAATTTTCAATTTGAAGGATAAAGGGTTAATATCTCAGGATCAAAATAACAGATTTACACCAAAAACTATACAGCTCGGCACATCAGTAACCTGAACACAAATATAAAGTAACTTGACAATCCAAGCAATATTTTTCAAGTTATCCAATGCCAAAAAGATTGGATGAATTTTCAATTTGAAGGATAAAGGGTTAATATCTCAGGATCAAAATAACAGATTTACACCAAAAATCTAAATTTTATAGTAAATTTCCTTTCTTATTATACCTACCACAATTGTTTACTACAGGCTTGCACTACAGTGGAAGTCCCTAACTCGGATAAAATACTCTCTATTTTTGTCTTTCCCAAGCAAGTTGGGAAAGAAAAGTGGTGCAAAAGCACCAATAAAAATAAGCCAAAACTGGGTCGAGTGCAACCGGCGCAGACCCAGTACGGGACGCTCTCTCCCAAGTACAACTCCACGACTTCCGTTGCCAGTGCGCATATACCATCTCTAAAGACTCATTCTTTTTGAATCCGTAAATGTTAGAGTTATGTGATCAGCAGGGAGGAAAGATTCTTTACCCGTAAAGAAGACGGGAGGGCCTCCATGTAAACAATTGTGGTAGGTATAATAAGAAAGGAAATTTACTATAAAATTTAGATTTCTTATCAACCTACTCACAATTGTTTACTACAGGATGAATAGACAAAAGGCTGGAGGGAATCGCATAACCAACCCCCACATAACCCTAGTGCACTGGAACCGTGAAGTAGAAGGGAGAGGTCCCGAGGCTTATCAACCATAATGTCGCAATCATTGGTAAAGGACAATGAAAAGAGACATATGAGCCTGTGTGACACACAGACAGAAAAAGGGCAGTAACAGCACAAGGCTGAAACTGACCTTCAAGAAGCCTAATGGCTATGGCAGACAACAGCCTGAGCAGAAGAAAGAGGACCCAGGGCAAAAAGGTCCTCCGACTGCTCCTGCAACTGGCGCAAATACAAGGTGGAGAAAGTAGAAGCATTTCTCCAGTAGGCTGCCTGCATAACATCCGACAACTTGACGGAGTTAGAATAAGCCCAAGAGGTAGACAGTGCCCGCACCTCGTGGGCAGAAATACGATTGGTAATACAATCGCCAGCTGCTAAACGACTATAAGCCGTACGAATAGCAAGACAAATCCATCGAGAAATGGATTGAGGAGAGATCTTCTGTCGACCCGGAATGAGAGACAGAAAAAAACGTTTTCTGCCTTTCCGTATGAAGCGTGTCCGATCAAGATAAATGCGAATAGCACGGACCGGACAGAGCAAAGGGCGAGTACCCTCAACAGAGGGAAGAGCCCTGATACAGATAGGAGGAGGAGTAGTATCTGGTAACTGATTCTTAGCCAAAATGGAGCAATCAGTGGTAAAAGTAACACTGTTGGGGGAGCTCCTAAAAAAGGCCGGGTCAACCGAGAAGGCGTGAAGCTCACTAACCCGTCTGGCCGAAGCAAATGCCATCAGAAAAGCCGTCTTATATGTGAGAAAATGCATATCCACCTGGGATAAAGGTTCGAACGGCGCCCCCCCCCCCCCCCCAAGCAAAGCAGCACCCACGAAAGATTCCATCGTGGAGTAAGCTGCAAAGTCCGAGGCCTTTTCAAAGAAAAGTGCCAAACAAGCTTGGAGAGGTAAGGATTAGTGCCGATACGACGCTTCCCCACATAAGAAAAAGTCTCTGAAAGCATAGACCTGTAACCCTTGATGGTAACAGGCTGGAGACCCCGAGAATCAAACAGATATACCAGAAACTCCGCAATCGAAGGATTGGCATAATCAACAGAGTGATCAGCACACCATCGACAGAAGACCTTCCATTTAGCTGCAAAAGCTAAACCATTGGAGTGCCTCCTTGAAGAAGAAATGCACTCCACTGCTCGTCTCGAAAAACCTCTACGGAGGAGACAGGACCTGACAAAAGATATGCGTGAAGGCACAACGAAGTCGGGTCGACGTGAAACCTCCTCGGGCGACCTTGACAAAGAAGGTCGCGACGTAGCGGGAGACGTGCCGGAACCGCCGCCATCAGCGAGCGGAGCTGATTGATCCACACCTACTGAGGCGACAGGGGAGCGATCAGAATGATTCGACAACTGCAGGTTCGAATTTTGGTGAGAACCTGAGGAAGAATCGGAACCGGCGGGAAGGCGTAGCCGACTAGACCGTTCCAATCGAGTGACAGAGCGTCCACGGCAAAAGCCAGAGGATCTGGACACGGGGACACGAAAGTGTCCACCTGATGGTTCCAACGAGTCGCAAAGAGGTCGATGTGGGGACGTCCCCAGAGATCACAAAGCGACTGGAACACTGCCCTGTGAAGCATCCACTCGGTGGAAATAACCCTGCCCTGTCGGGACAGGGAGTCGGCTAGGAGGTTCAGACGACCGGGAATGTGACGAACAACCACTCTGTCGTGAACATCCTGAGCGAGCAGAAGAAGATCCCGAGCTAACTCGTACATCGGAAGCGAGTGCGTGCCGCCCTGGTTCCGAATGTAAGCAACCACTGTCGAATTGTCGGATAGTAGAAGGACCTGGCGATTCGACAGGTGAGGGATCCACTGCCTGAAACTCAGAAGAAGAGCAAGAAGCTCCTTCTGGTTGATGTGTAGAGCTGCCTGATCCTGGTCCCACATCCCGTGTAGGGAAAGACCGAGAGGATACAATGTCGCACCCCATCCGAGATCGCTGGCATCGGCCATCAGAACGCGATCGGACGTGGGTAAGTCCAGTGGAACACCCCGCGTAATCCACTGAACATCTGTCCAGGGAAGAAGGTGAGGATACAGAGAGTCCGGAAACGGAAGCACCTGATCCAGAGAATCTACATTCGGCCTCCAACGACTGAGCAGAAAGTGTTGGAGAGGTCTGACACGCAGCCAACCTAGAGGAATGAGATCCGTCACCGAACCGCAGAGACCGATCAGCCGGAGAAAACTCCGAGCGGTCGCGGACCTGGACTGGGACAGAGTCAGAGCAAAAGCTGAGAGAATCACAGCCTTGGCCTGGGGAACAGCCACCAAATTGAATTTGGTTTGGAAAGACATCCCCAGATGACAAAACGACTGAGAAGGGACCAGGTCCGACTTCTCCTCGTTGACTCTGAATCCTAGCGACGTGAGCAAGCTCAACAGAGTGGCGACATCCGATTCCAGTAAGGCAGCATTGGAATGCCTCTGGAGGATATCGTCCAGATATGCCGAAGTAGTCACCCTGGACTGTGTGCGATGGAACGCTATCACATGCGACATCAGTCTGGTGAACGCCCAAGGAGCCAGGTTGAGGCCAAAAGGCATGGCCCTGAACTGGTAAACTCGCCCCAGAAAAGCGAACCTGAGATACTTCCGTGACGCCCGATGCATCGGAACGTGGAAGTAAGCGTCTCGCAGGTTGATGCTGGCTGCGAAATCTCCCTGGTGAATTGATTGGCGGACCGACCTGAAAGTCTCCATGCTGAACTTGGGAGCAATGATAGACTGGTTCAGGATACTCAGATCGATAACCGGTCGGAGTCGGCCGTCCTTCTTCGGCACCAAGAACAGGCGGGAATAGAAACCCACTGACTGAACGTTCTTGACGACCTCGATCGCCCCCTTTGCCAGGAGATTGGCAATCTCCGTGGACAAAAGTTCCCGACGTAAAACGTCTGAAGGAACTGTGGTTGGAAGAGGCACCCTTGACAGAGTGGGGTGCCGTCGGAAGGATATGCGCAGCCCGGACCGAACAACATCTAACACCCATGGATCGGGTGTGATGGTGGTCCAATGGTCTGCGAACTCTGCTATCCTTTCTCCAACCTGGGACGAGTCGAGGTGAGGACCTTCATTTCGAGCCCCGACGAGGCCCGCGAGAGGAGAAACCACCTCCTCTGCTAAATGAAGAATCCTGAGACTTCCCTGATTCTGCCGACCCCTACCTTTACCCCGTGAGTAAGAAGTAGAGGCGGCGGCAGAAGGACCAGCCTTTTGCTTCACAGAGGAAGCAGAAGGATACTTGTTAGGCTTGGAACGGCCCTTGCCTCCCCGAGAAGGCTGATCAAGCTGACGAAACAGCAGCTGATCTTTGGAATGACGTAGGACGTCATCCCGGACCGTCGACACAGAACCATGGAAAAGTTGCGGACCTGCCAAAGAAGCAGATCGAAGAGTAGCACGCTGCTCCTCGGGAAGGGATCGTCCTGTGTCCAGCACAGCGTCCCTTCGAACTAATTCCAAATTAGCCGTGTTACAGGCATGCGTGTGAGTAAGGTGCATAAGCGCCTTGGACAGCACACGCAAAGGAGCCTGTACCTCGTCAAACTTATCTGGAGGCAGATAAGCAGCCAAAGCTGAGACGACGTGATCTGAGAGAGAAAGCATGCCAAGCATCTCTCTAGATAAGCCCAACGTGGACTCCAGAGTCGTCATTGGAATGACGGCAGATTTGGGCTTGGAAAGCCCGAGGGAAGTGGAGTCCTGATCCAGAACCGTCAAAGTCTGGCAGACTGACGGATTGGCGGAATCGTAGGAACAATAACGCACAGGAGGCAAAAAGGTGTCAACCCTGGTGAAGAACGAAGTCTTCAAAGCCTTGGAATTCAGCTTGGCATCCAATGCTGAAAAAGCTTCAACCACCTGTACCGACTGGCACGGTCGAAGGTGCCCAGAGGCAGGCTGCTCCAAAGGCTGTTGGCGCGCGACCGATGATCGCGGCCAGGCTGACACTGTCGGCTGGTTAGCAGGTTTGAGCTCAGGCAGAAACCCAAACACAAAGTCAAGAGCCGCCCCCAAGTCCGAAGACTGCTGGCCCTCGACCTCAAGCATGTCGGACTCCTCCCCAGAGTCGGAAGACACATAGCCCATCGTGGGCAAACCAGCCGACGCCTCCCATGGTGTCGGGACACCAGAGGAATCGGAAACCGGCCTGTTTCCAATCCCGGGAGGCGGCGCCATAGGAGGCGCCTGGAAACCACCCATAGCCTCGCTGGAAGCAACAGGAAGGCTCTTAGAAAGAACCTGAGTGAGTAAGGTGAGGGCCTCCCTAAGCTCACTGCCTGTACCGACCGGTTCGACAGGGGAGCGAACCGGCAAAGTGGCTTCACCTCTGACCCTCTTAACCAGCGAAGGGTCACGATCCTCCAAAACACCTGACGCGGGACGACGGGCAGCAGCCGAAACATCTGAAGGCAGACGTGTATAGGGGTACGATGCACCCCGAGGATCAATATTGCGAGAACTCATGAGAGTCACCGCGGACCTCTGCGGGGCAGAAGGTCCAGGCTGCACAAAAGGCGTTGGTCCCCCAAAACTGGTCGTATGACCAGAGTGAGTAGACGGAAACGCCACGGAGTCCATAGTGTTTCCACTACGAACATCCGAATCCAAAGACACAACTGTGGTGCTCGACGGCGAAGAGACCACAGCGATGGGCTCGGCCGGCAGCCCCTTCAGACTTCGCCGAGTTGAAGTCAGGGAAGGCTGAGGCCGATATCCCACGTCTACAGTATCGGACAGTCCTGCAGTCCCCTGCAGCGAAAAGCCGAGGCCGGCTGAAACAGACAACGAAGCAGACGGACCAGCAGCAGTAGTAGATATGTCGAGAGTCGTTGAGGCTGGTGAAAAAGTGGAGAGAGTACACTGGCTCGGCTCCGAAGGAGGAGTCACAACCCTAGTGACAGCCTCAGATGTCGACTGGAGGGGGACCGTAGTCCCGGAACCAGGCATCTCTACACCAGAACACTCAACGGCTCCCGCAGTATCCACCACAGGAAAAGACTGCACATCCCCCACGGAGGAGGAATAACTCTCACCAGACAAAGTCGGCTCGGGAGGCCCCGAACGACCACGTTCTCCTTTCCCGCGGGAGCGGGAGGCACGGCCACGAGAACGAACGACATGATTTACTGACGCCCAGAAGGTGGAAGACCATGTTCCACAGACACCACACGGCCGCTCGGCCGAACACCCATTACAAGAGGAACAAGACGAATGTACATCGTCCACATGCTTTGGCAGCAGACATTGCCCACAAGGAATTGTCCTGGGCATGATAGAGGTGAGAGGAGCAGAGAAGGTGAGATCAGAAAACAGAACACCCCCAAAGAAGAGAGAAAGGTGACAGAAACAAAGACCCCAGACGGTCGACCGGGAACCACCCAACAGGAAGACTACTCTCAAAAGAAAGAAGAAACACTGGAGGAGTGGTACCCCGCTGACACCTAACTCTAACACAATTAGAAAATTTTGCAAAAAAAGCATTAACAATAATTGTGAAAAATCTAAGTCCGAACCGCGTGGCCCGCGAAAATCGCGCGCGACTTGAGAGAGAGCAAATAAATATACATTATGGACATATAATAGAAAAGAGAATATAAAACACTGTTCCTGAGAATACAAAGGATACACTGTGGTATAATGAATCAGGAATCATCAAACATCAAGCTGGTGGAACACTGATAAGCGTGCAAAAACATCTCGACACGAAGCGGATTTTAAAAAGAATGAGTCTTTAGAGATGGTATATGCGCACTGGCAAAGGAAGTCGTGGAGTTGTACTTGGGAGAGAGCGTCCCGTACTGGGTCTGCGCCGGTTGCACTCGACCCAGTTTTGGCTTATTTTTATTGGTGCTTTTGCACCACTTTTCTTTCCCAACTTGCTTGGGAAAGACAAAAATAGAAAGTATTTTATCCGAGTTAGGGACTTCCACTGTAGTGCAAGCCTGTAGTAAACAATTGTGAGTAGGTTGATAAGAAACTATACAGCTTGGAACATCAGTAACCTGAACACAAATGTAAAGTAACTTGACAATCCAAGCAATATCTTTCAAGTTAACAAATGCCAAGGGAATTGGAGGAATTTTCAATTTGAAGGAAAAAGGGTTAATATCTCAGGATCAAAATAACAGATTTACACCAAAAACTATACAGCTCGGAACATCAGTAACCTGAAGATATATATAACGTAAAATGACAATTGGATTGATATTTTTTGAGTTATCTCATGCCAAAGGGATTGGAAGAATTCTCAATTTGAAGGATAAAGAGTTAATATCTCAGGATCAAATTATCAGATTTACACCAAAAGCTATACAGCTCGGCACATCAGTAACCTGAACACAAATATAAAGTAACTTGACAATCCAAGCAATATTTTTCAAGTTATCGAATGCCAAAGAAATGGATACGGACGCCAGATGGACAGACGGATGGATGGATGGAGAGACAAACAGATGGACAGACAAAGGCTGGACGCATGATGGATGGCCACCCTGGACGCCAGCATTATGTGTACCATACATAGTATTGGTACACATAAAAATAGGCAGATGAAATCATCAGATGTGTACCCATATGCATAACTAGTAGAAAGCTGTATGACGGAGGGCCACCACGGATGCCGACATTATGTACACCATACATGGTATGGGTACATATAGAAATGGATTGGAGGAGTGTCTAATTTGATGGATAAAGGGTTAATATCTCCGGATCAAATTATCAGATTTACATAAAAAATTATACAGCACAGCACATCAGTAACCTGAATAAATATATAAAGTAACATGACAATTGGATTGATATTTTTTGAGTTATCTCATGCCAAAGGGATTGGAGGAATTTTCAATTTGAAGGATAAAGAGTTAATATATCAGGATCAAATTATCAGATTTACACCAAAAACTATACAGCTCGGCACATCAGTAACCTGAACACAAACATAAAGTAACTTGACAATCCAAGCAATATTTTTCAAGTTATCGAATGCCAAAGGGATTGGAGGAATTTTCAATTTGAAGGATAAAGGGTTAATATTTCAGGATCAAAATAACAGATTTACACAAAAACTATACAGCTCGGCACATCAGTAACCTGAACACAAACATAAAGTAACTTGACAATCCAAGCAATATTTTTCAAGTTATCGAATGCCAAAGGGATTGGAGGAATTTTCAATTTGAAGGATAAAGGGTTAATATTTCAGGATCAAAATAACAGATTTACACAACTAGAACTATCACTGAAGGTGATTAATACCCCCGCTTTGGGTTTTTAGAGGAATACACTTCTGATCATGTAGGCGAAGGCCATAAGGAAATGTATACATAAAGATCATTTTTTGTTGTTGAAATTTGTATTTGCATGTGGCCTTCCACAGAACAGCACTGAATACTTAAAGAGCCCACACATATATGGTTTACATTTGGAAAAACACATTTACAATGTGCAACATGTATTCAAAATCGGTTCATTAATGTAGGAGGAGTTGCACACACAAGAATCCCATTTGAAAATCCATAATAAATCCAAGTTAAAGGGAGATAACCTGGTTAAAATTGTCGCAGATCAAAAATTTGGGAATATGCGTATGTTCACTTAGTTGTGATAATGTTTGAAAGGTTTCGCCAAATTGATTGATAAATGTAGGAGGAGTTGCACGCACAAGAATTTCATGTAGAAACCCATAATAAATCTAAGTTAAAGGGAGATAACCTAGTTAAAATTGCCACAGCTCAAAAATTTTGGAATATGCGCATGTTCACTTAGTAGTGATGATGTCTGTAAACTTTTGTCCAAATTGATTGATAAATGTAGGAGGAGTTGCGCACACAAGAATTTCATGCAGAAACCCATATTAAATCAAAGTTCAAGAGAGATAACCTGGTTAAAATTGTCGCAGATCAAAAAGTTTGGAATATGCACATGTTCACTTAGTAGAGAAGATGTTTGAAAGGTTTCATCAAAATCGGTTCATTAATGTAGGAGGAGTTGCGCACACAAGAATTTGTTCGAACGGAAAGACATAATAAATCTAAGTCAAAGGGAGATAACCTGGTTAAAATTGTCGCAGATCAAAAATCTTGGAATATGCGCATGTTCACTTAGTAGTGATGATGTCTGAAAAGTTTTGTCCAAATTGATTGATAAATGTAGGAGGAGTTGCACGCACAAGAATTTCATGTAGAAACCCATAATAAATCTAAGTTAAAGGGAGATAACCTAGTTAAAATTGCCACAGCTCAAAAATTTTGGAATATGCGCATGTTCACTTAGTAGTGATGATGTCTGTAAACTTTCGTCCAAATTGATTGATAAATGTAGGAGGAGTTGCGCACACAAGAATTTCATGCATAAACCCATATTAAATCAAAGTTCAAGAGAGATAACCTGGTTAAAATTGTCGCAGATCAAAAAGTTTGGAATATGCACATGTTCACTTAGTAGAGATGATGTTTGAAAGGTTTCATCAAAATCGGTTCATTAATGTAGGAGGAGTTGCACACACAAGAATTTGTTCGAACGGAAAGACATAATAAATCTAAGTCAAAGGGAGATAACCTGGTTAAAATTGTCGCAGATCAAAAATCTTGAAATATGCGCATGTTCACTTAGTAGTGATGATGTCTGAAAAGTTTTGTCCAAATTGATTGATAAATGTAGGAGGAGTTGCGCACACAAGAATGTCATGTAGAAACCCATATTAAATCAAAGTTCAAGAGAGATAACCTGGTTAAAATTGTCGCAGATTAAAAAGTTTGGAATATGCACATGTTCACTTAGTAGAGATGATGTTTGAAAGGTTTCATCAAAATCGGTTCATTAATGTAGGAGGAGTTGCGCACACAAGAATTTGTTCGGATGGAAAGACACAATAAATCTAAGTCAAAGGGAGAAAACCTGGTTAAAATTGTCGCAGATCAAAAATCTTGGAATATGCGCATGTTCACTTAGTAGTGATGATGTCTGAAAAGTTTTGTCCAAACTGATTGATAAATGTAGGAGGAGTTGCACGCACAAGAATTTCATGTAGAAACCCATAATAAATCTAAGTTAAAGGGAGATAACCTAGTTAAAATTGCCACAGCTCAAAAATTTTGGAATATGCGCATGTTCACTTAGTAGTGATGATGTCTGTAAACTTTCGTCCAAATTGATTGATAAATGTAGGAGGAGTTGCACACACAAGAATTTCATGCCGAAACCCATATTAAATCAAAGTTCAAGAGAGATAACCTGGTTAAAATTGTCGCAGATCAAAAAGTTTGGAATATGCACATGTTCACTTAGTAGAGATGATGTTTGAAAGGTTTCATCAAAATCGGTTCATTAATGTAGGAGGAGTTGCGCACACAAGAATTTGTTCGAACGGAAAGACATAATAAATCTAAGTCAAAGGGAGATAACCTGGTTAAAATTGTCACAGATCAAAAATCTTGGAATATGCGCATGTTCACTTAGTAGTGATGATGTCTGAAAAGTTTCGTCCAAATTGATTGATAAATGTAGGAGGAGTTGCGCACACAAGAATTTCATGTAGAAACCCATATTAAATCAAAGTTCAAGAGAGATAACCTGGTTAAAATTGTCGCAGATTAAAAAGTTTGGAATATGCACATGTTCACTTAGTAGAGATGATGTTTGAAAGGTTTCATCAAAATCGGTTCATTAATGTAGGAGGAGTTGCGCACACAAGAATTTGTTCGGATGGAAAGACACAATAAATCTAAGTCAAAGAGAGAAAACCTGGTTAAAATTGTCGCAGATCAAAAATCTTGGAATATGCGCATGTTCACTTAGTAGTGATGATGTCTGAAAAGTTTTGTCCAAATTGATTGATAAATGTAGGAGGAGTTGCGCACACAAGAATTTCATGTCCGGAAAGACGTACGGACGGATGTACGGACGGACGGACATATGGACGTACAGGGCGATTCCTATATAGCCCCCACTTCTTCGAAGCGGGGGTATAAAAACTATACAGCTCGGTACATCAGTAACCTAAACATAAACATAAAGTAACTTGACAATTCAAGCAATATTTTTCAAGTTATCAAATGCCAAAGGGATTGGAGGAATTTTCAATTTGAAGGATAAAGGGTTAATATCTCAGGATTAAATTATCAGATTTTCACCAAAAACTATACAGCTCGGCACATAAGTAACCTGAACACAAACATAAAGTAACTTGACAATCCAAGCAATATTTTTCAAGTTATCAAATGCCAAAGGGATTGGAGGAATTTTTCAATTTGAAGGATAAAGGGTTAATATCTCAGGATCAAAACAACAGATTTACACCAAAAACTACACAGCTCGGTACATCAGTAACCTGAACACAAATATAAAGTAACTTGACAATTCAAGCAATATTTTTCAAGTTATCGAATGCCAAAGGGATTGGAGGAATTTTCAATTTGAAGGATAAAGGGTTATTATCTCAGGATCAAATTATCAGATTTACACCAAAAACTATACAGCTTGGCACATCAGTAACTTGAACACAAATATAAAGTAACTTGACAATCCAAGCAATATTTTTCAAGTTATCAAATGCCAAAGAAATGGTTATGGATGCCAGAAGGACAGACAGACACTTATAGTAATAACGGTTGTCCCATTTGAAAACCAGGTCGTAATCCAGTGGGTGAACCGCAATCAGTCTAAATGCAGACTTCATGCAAATGAGAGCTATGGCATCCTGAATCGATTGGTAAAGGACAGCTGACATTTCGGGAGGAATACTATCATTGACCGATGACCCATGTGGAAAAGAGAGATGGTGAATGAGACGAAGTTCGTTTCCATTCTTCTTGGGGACAATACCGATGGGAGACACTACTAAGTTGGGAAAGGGTAGATGAGGAAAGGGGCCTGCAATGTGATCAGCTTCTAGTTCCTTGCGTAGCTTTTGTGAAACAACATGAGGAAGGGCGAAGGCAGATCAAAGATTATTGGATGAATGTTGTGGCGAGCAGATAAGGCCTAGAGTGAAACCATGTTAAAAACTTGAGACTAGATATCGAGCCACATCAGGGCAGTGGCCCTGCAACATCTCTTTGTATTTTGCCATTTGAATAGGTGTTAGTGGGTACTCACTGAGCAGTTGGTCTGGCTTTAAAATCTGAGGTGGCACCTCTGGATCCCTGAAAGGGCTGTCTATCATTCCTACTTGGGCACTTCTGAAAACTGTGGGATTGGTTGCAGCGGAAACAATTATGAGAGTAGGAGCATGGATTGTTGGAATACTTGTCACCTGCATGAAATTTGTGGCAAAACCCCCTGTGGTAAGGTTTTCAGCCCTGTCTCCAATTCTGATTTCTTTTCAATTTGTTGGACCTGCTGGCATTGGAAATCCATCATGTACAACTCCCAATGCCAAGAGCCCCAATCTAAGTTCGAGTCATGCTGTCACAGAAGACAGAAGTTTTGGTCAAAGAATTGCGAATCGTGTTCTATTGAAGCTAGGTGGCATATATTGGATTGGTATTTGATAAGCTCCGAGGTCTGTGATGGGAAATGCTCCAAGTAAATAAATACCTCAAACTCACTTATCCACTGATGAAATGAGGTAAGAGCCTTTGGTGTCTTGTGGATCCAGAGTACAGAAGGGTTACCATCTGAATTGCTGATGGTCATGGTGTACGAAGTACTGGAAGAGGTCTGTGGCAGCAAACATGCAAGGTTCACAAATTCATATGCCCAGATCTGAGCCCTGATTTTAGCCGACACTGAGGAGTTGAGAGAAGTAGCAGCTCAAACAAAGGCAACATCTAGATCAACTGAAACTGATCTGGCAATGGAATCTACAGGCAATGAATTGAATGGAGGTGGCATTGAATGAAAAGCAGGTGATAATGGGACAGGATACCGAAGGTTACCTTGTGAACGTTTTAAAGCATCTTGTACTGCTAGTGCGATTGAGCGTTCAGCATCAGGGCGATCTAAAATGTCTGGTGGAAGTTAAAGAGTCACTGGAAAGGTGCCATCACTATGATCGTTGACCTAAATAGGAAAAACACTGGATGGAAGAGTTCCACATGAAGGTTTGGGAGCAGCCTGTGACACTGGCCGGATGGCACTTGGACTAATTGTTGGATGTGTCAAAGACTGAACCATGTTCAGCCTGTTGTGGTTGTAAAGTCCTGCTACCGGCCAATTCTGGTCATCCATGGAAGACACATGAGTCTGTGAAAAAAGTTGAATTGTTTGATGAAAAGGTGAAGGAAAGTGAGAGTCTATAGTGGTGTGGACCATAATACTGGACACTGAAGGCAATGATGGGGCTCATGTTTGCAGGCCCAGTCATGTAGCTGGATGTTAACAAAGTATCCGACATTAATGCACTTAAGTGATATGTAGTAACAGGAACACCAATGGCTGTGCTGGAAGGCCATCCAATCCACTAGCATAAGTGTGTCCCTGTGAGATCTCAATAATGGGTATCTGAGGAAACGGAACTGAGGTACAGGTCCTTGAAACTGCTGAAAACTGGAAACAGTTGTTGGAATGAATTGCAGGTATATCAGGCACAGAACTGTGTGAGTCAGCTTGAACGTAAGTCACTGGAGAAACAGACCTAGGCATGGTGGGCAGTGTAAACTCAGTGGCAGTGGACAGTCCAGAAGAAGCAGGAAAGTACATGCGGTTTGCCCGAATGCTGGAAACTGGCACCTGAAGAAGAAGAGATTGAAACTGACAAGTCCAATGGTGAATCAAATGGATCAGGAGATGGTAACGACACACTGGAAGATGCTGCACTGGCCCAACGGCTACTGACTCTCTTCTTGGAAGCAGGCTTAAAGGTTGTAGACAGACCATCCTGAAGACTGGAGCCCCTTCTCTTTCATGGAGGCATACAGAAAACAGATGAAAAAGTGCAGTAAAATGGTGAAAACAAATGTGGAGGCTTACAGGTGCAAAAGTGTGAACCCCAACCTGTTGGAGAATAGAGGTGGCACCAATGTGAAGGAGGGTAAGTACTTCTGAACGAAACTGAGACAAACGACAAAACTGTCTCCATTATATTCCTGCACAACACAGACGGGACATCACTATGATGGTATCCCCACTATGTACCTTCAGGTTAGAGCAATCACAAAAATGGGCACTCACACAGGACAGACAAATGCTCTGAGCCTATACAGGAAGTAGGTGAGGCCGGGTTGTTTTTTTTTTTTTATTAAATTTATTTTTTTTATGATACATGGTATTTATTTTTGACATTCTTTTGTTTGGTGTCGGTTTCATATATAATATATATACACCTCAAAATACAGGGTAGAAACCCTGAGCCCAAGGGCAGAAGGTGAGACCAACATAAAGGACCCTCAGCTCCCGGGCAGATATGCAACACACAATGACACTCACAAAGTAACAAATATCCCTGAGCCGTTAGAGGCAGAAAGTAAGTGTCATAAAGGTAAACAGTTTCAAATACTCACACAGGGCAAAACTCCTGACCCCGGAAGGGGCAGGCGGTGAGGAAAATTTGACTGCAACACGGTTTAGGTGGTCAGTGCTAATGAAAAATGTATGCTAATGAAAAATATATGACTGTAATATTAATGAATATTTTGCAACTTGTACAGTACTCACACAGAGTCAATCTCTTAGCCCGAGGGGGGAGGTGATGAGAAATGGGACCACGCCAGCCCAAGCTGGCCTGTGCTATCAATGAAAACCATGTGCGAATGAATGATAAACAGTCAGGAATGTGTCGCTTGACATTACATTTCGCGACCAGAATGAAAAAATAGAGGAGCACATTCCCACTGGAACTGTACAAACAACACACTGCAACAACTAGTAAGGTCACACCCCACAGACTAACATAGGGGTGTAAAAAACACTGAATTGGGAGAGGGAACACATGTCCAGAAACCTCACAAATGGGTGGTGAAAAATACTTGAAAAAAAGAAGTTGCAAATGGGCTTCAGGACCAACACATGGGCAAAGGAGCAAAACACAACCTATCAAGGCATACCAAGCTGAAACCGATCCTCAAGTGAATGAACAACCCAATATGAGTTTGAAAAATAGTGGGAGCTTAGATGGAAAACAAGTGCTGTGACAGAAAGAACAGGACGGCCCCATGAATACCCTTCAGATATTTCCTCATACCAGTTGAGTCGAAATGAACGCCATTCACAAGAAAAAAATTGGCTGAAGTTTGCAACCGTGGGCTTGACCAAACAAAACCACCAGAACTGACCGACATAAAATCCTCCACCATGACATTAATGAGGTCAATGGATGAATTGTATTCAACAATGGAGAGGGAATGTTCATTATGCGAGGAAGAAAGGACCATCCTGTGAAAAAGCTTATGTACACAAGCCAGCCGAACATTTAAAGCGAATCGCAGATATGAGACGAGTTTGTCAATCTTTAAAGCCACAATTTCAGGATGCAAGAACAGGCGTCATTTGCCCCAATTTGCAAGAGAACCCAAGTCTGGTCGAAAGTGGTGGACAACCTGTGGAATATTATTGAAAACATTGTCAATGAGCACCCCAGTCCAACCTACAAAATGAAGTTCATCAGAACAACCCTTGACATGCGAGAGATTCAATGAAGGTGCAAAATTTAAGGAGCGAGGGAAAGTCTGCTGATTACCATACAAAGACGGACCAGCCCGAGCAATAAAAGAATGACCAACAACTAACATACGAACTGACATCACAACAAACAAAGGGGATCAATAAAAACAATTGACGTAATAGCTTACCTTGTCACAATGCTGATGCCAACAGCTGCTCAATGAAGTCTGTGGTGAATATCAGCTTTCGTAAATGTGTGAATGTAATGTGAAAATTAAAACTTTAATAAACTTTTTCTGAAATTATCGCTTGGGAAGAAGGGACTATTTGACCGAATCACTTTACATGACTTTGAGTAATCCTTTACACTTTCACGTAACACAAAAGCATCACGTCACGTGACAAATTAGTCCGACTTCCCAAACTGTATTCATGTGGAGCCAGCAGAAAGTAACTGACAGCCAATTAAATGCAATGTACAGTTATCCCCAGAAATACTGGAAATGTTTACCTTGCACTGTAGCATAAATATGCCCAATGTTTCCATCACCCTGACATTTCTTTTCACACTTGAAAGAGCAAACTCCTGAATTGTGAAACCCAAGCATCTCTTGGTTCTGAATAGCCTTGACTACTACCTTCTCTGATAAAGTTTTGATTGTTGTGAGAAGCATCAGATGAAAATTTACTGAACAACAATACTGTTTCTCACGTACATGGCTGGTAATCTAATAACTCGTGACAAAATGTCATGTAAAGAAAGAAGTTTCTGGAACTTCCAGCCTTGTCATGATTGGATTTATTTCCTGATCTCATAAGATAGATGCCCTCAATAAAGTCACTTCCTAGAGGGTCTTTCATTGTTCTGAATGATCACGGAACATTTTCATACCTATTTCGGCTTCATACATCTTTGCAATCAAAAGATTTTGATGTTGCAGTGATAAAACTTTGCAATATTTTTCACTTGAACATGCCAAAAAGGACATAATTTTGTCAATTTTCAGGTATTTATGTATTACACTACTGGACAAGCAACCCATTAAAAACCCATTAAAAACCCTTTAAAACACCAAAAACCATTATTTTTACCCATTAATTCTTGTAATGAAAAAAGTAATGGCTGGGTAATGAAACCATTAAAATTGCTCAATTTAATGGTCATTTTCATGTTTGGCCATTAAATTTGCCATTAAATATGGTCTTCATAATTTTCATGCCCATTAACACCCATTAAAATCTGTAATGACTTTGTTTAATGGCCATGATTGGGTTTTAAACTCATGGCCATTAAATAAAATTAGATAAATTAATGCCCATCATACTGTCATAAAGCATTTTTAATGGGCATTAAGCAAACCCATGTTGACAATCATAGATTTCAAAAGAATTAATGGCCATCAAACCATTTTAAATAAACGAAATCACCCAGAACGGTTTTTAATGGCCATTAAATTGTAGCTCCAGTGAGGTAGAAAAATTCATGGGCATTAAAATATTGTAGATCTTTCAATGACCATATGAATAACCAATGTTTAAAGGTTTATCATATCGATTTGACAATTTATTGGAATTCTCTTTCATAAAAAGTACCAGTACTGAAATAAATACATTTCCCCATGTACATCATCTAGTCACAACCTACAAGTACTAGCATATTTGGTTGTAAATAAATGTTCAGCAATCACAATATTCCTTTGATTTTGTTACAATAATACCCTAACTTATATATTATTGCTTGGAAAGTGCAATGTATACCCAGAAATGGAATCAAATGCTAAATTTAAATGTACATGTACTACAAACTTGCCTCTTAGGAATTTTTATATTCATTACACCCCTCAAAATTTGTCTACGCCAATCATTGCTGTAGAAGAAGCTGTTTTGTAAAGCAAAATTTCCTTTAAAATTGCCTTAGAAAAATATGTCCGGCAAAGAAACAAAACTTGCAGCTACGGTGCAGTTTACACTCTTAACCCTTAAGGGCCAAGACAGTTGCTCTAAATTGACACCTGACCACAGCAAGCTCACATCCAGTGGCTTACATGAAGCAGTGATTTCTGGTCAAGTCGCTGCCAAGACTTGACTAGAAAACACTGCTAGGTAATTTGTCTACTGTCATTGGACCAATCTTAATGAAAATTGGTATGGACGATGAAGGGCGGGTACTCCTACTAGTAATTAAGATGCAATTAAACAGGTCAAGGGAAGGGAAGCAATAATGCATTAATGCTTATTTACTCTGGTAAGTCTGCCGATTTGAACTAAAAATCTATGAAGTATTGGTTGATATATCATGGCTGCTTTATGGCAGCCATCATTTGATTTGATTTCAAAACCTAAATACAACTGGCATACAACAAGAGATCAGAACTGTTTATATAATGGGAACATTTTGCAAGCACAATCTAGGATATTCTACCTCAGAAATTTGCAGAGCATTTCTCTTTGGGAGAATCCACCACCATTAAAAGTAAAGGGTCAATTGTAATCATTTGGTATGTACTAATACTAAACTGATACATTTGACCTTAAAATGATTAAATAAATGATCTCTTATCTAGATCATGTATTCTAATGTTTGACCACCAGAGAAAAATAATTTCCCACTGCCACACTAATGAAAGTGTCAATGACACTGTAGCTCAACTTGTCAAGACAAAGACATGCACATGCATAGTATGTGACACAGCAATGACAAACATCTAGGTAATGACCTGATAACAAAGGTACATATAAAGTATTGTAATGGTCTGTACATAAATACTGACCGTTGCCTGTAACAAATGTATAGGTAAAGTATTGTAAAGGTGGGTGACAGTCAGATGCTAAACTAGAAAAGAAAACTTCGAGTCCCAGAGTGGGTCTGACTGAACCCCAAAATATTTGTTCTCATAGCACAGTGATAACAAAGGCACCCCAAAACACACTCATTCCTGTCCCAAGGTGAAAACAAAGGTACCCAAGAAGTTTTGTGAAGATCAATTCATAAATACGAGCTGTATAGAACTTGTGACAAAAAACTGATTGGACCTAATTTTGGTACAAAATGGCCACTGGCAGCCATCTTGAATTTTGGACCGTACCCAGAAACACTCATTCTCGTCCCAAGGTGATAACAAAGGTACCCAAGAAGTTTTGTGAAAATCGGTTCATAAATACAGCCTCTACCCTGAGCCATATTGACATGTGTGCTCACATTGTGCAAGTAGCACTGAATAAGTCAAAGTTCATCTAATTTGCATAATTTCTGCACGAAAAAAAACCCCTTAAAATATGTGATGTATTCCATGTTACTAAACATTCATACAAAAATTTATTCAAATCAGAACTTTCATACAGAAGTTCTGTACAAAAGACTGATTGCACTAATTTTGGTACAAAATGGCTGCTAGTGGCCATCTTGAATTTCGGACCACACCCAAAAACACTCGCTCTCATCCCACTGTGATAACAAAGGTACCCAACAAGGTTCGTAAAGATTGGTTCATAAATATGGCCTCTAGTCTGAGCTGTATAGAAGTTGTGTACAAAAAACTGATTAGACCTAATTTCGTTACAAAATGGCCACTGGCAGCCATCTTGAATTTTAGACCGCACCCAGAAACACTCGTTCTCGTCCCAAGGTGATAACAAAGGTACCCAAGACATTTCGTGAAGATCAGTTCATAAATACAGACTCAAGTCTGAGCCGTATTGACATGTGTACTTAATGTGTGTAAGTGGCACTGAAATATCAAAGTTCATCTAATTTGCATAATTTCTGCACGTGAAAAAAAACCGTATTATATGTGATGTATCCCATGGTACTAAACATTCACACAAAAGATTATTCAAATCAGCGCTTTCATATGGAAGTTCTGCGCAAAAATCTGATTGCACCTAATTTTGTAGAAAATGGCTGCCATCGGCCATCTTGAATTTCGGACCGGACCCAAAAACACTCGTTCTCGTCCCACGGTGATACCAAAGGTACCCAAGAAGTTTCGTAATGATCGGTTCATAAATACGGCCTCTAGCCCGAGCCGTATTAGCATTTGCACTTACAGTGCTGAAATTAACACCAAAAAACATCAAAATTAGTCTAATTTGCACAATTTACGCACGAGAAAAAAACCCGTATTATATGTGATGTACCCCATGGTACTAAACATTCATACAAAAAATTATTCAAATCAGAGCTTTCATATGGAAGTTCTGTACAAAAAACAGATTTCTGCATCATCGGTACAAAATGGCGGCTGGCAGCCATCTTGAATTTCGGACCGCACCCAAAAACACTCGTTCTCGTCCCACGGTCATAACAAAGGTACCCAAGAAGTTTCGTAAAGATCGGTTCATAAATACGACCTCTAGCTCGAGCCATAGCCAATTATTGACGTACGGACAGACAGACGGACGACGGGCCATGACAATAGCTCAAATTTGACTTCGTCAAAGTTGAGCTAAAAATAGGTCAATTATATTAATCTCTTCACTTTGAATAATATCTCTGAGAGTCTGATCTTTTTTCCATGTCAGTTCAATGTGACAATTTTGATGAAACCATGTTCATTAATTAGTTTTAAGTAGGCCAAATCTATTTGTGAGAAAAAAAGAAACCTGTGGGAACCCCGGGAAGTGAGGCAGTGCTTGTTTACTATGGTCAACAAGTTCTGTATTACTGGTAAAATAGGACCCAGTCACCAATGCTTAGGGTGGAAGTCCTCTAAAATTGGCAACATGGGTATAAACGATTGAGTGAACTTGACTTTATCTCCATGTTGCGGTCATGATTAGCCATTGTGCATAAATATGTGACCTTAAACACCAATCAAAAAATAAATATTTAAAAACCCATTGGGGGGGGGGGGGGCAGGCTTCGGGATGAGTAATGTAATAGTGCTTGCAAGTCGTGTTGGGATGCGTCGGAAATTGGGGATATAAGACAAGTATCCACTGGGTATGTTACATTTCTTTGGAAACCGCCCACCAATTTTAAAGAATTTGCTTTAAAAATTCTCCTAATTATCTTGTACATACGTTTCATTTTCAGATTTGGGGTTTTAAGCCTGAATTTAATGAATAAAACAAACAGAAAACCATGCGGTATTGTTTTCATTTTTTGTGCAGGTTGCTCTCGAAGCCAGAAATGGACGTAAGTATGTCAATCAACACTGCAAACCACCCCCTTGAAAACAGACAAACATAGACTGTTTAAAAATAGCTGTTTTTTTTAAATATGTACATTTATTACGAATAAAACAAAATATAGCTTCACACAAAATCAATAAAAAAAATCATAATATGAAGACCAGATAAAAATTTACACAGCAGAATATGAATAACAAAACAGTTGCCTCCCTTGTCAAAATTCAAAAAATTTATTTTACACTGAAAGTCATAACTTCACATGTTGCAGAGCGTGATGAAATGATAAATGAGCATGTTTTATTGAACCAATAAGTCATAAATCATATCCCTGGTTATATTGTTATATAATTCTCAAATACCAGAGTTGTAATTATTTTTTATTTTTAATTACCACTTTCTCATTAATTTCTGAACACCCGTTTTCACAGTGAGTTGTGCACGCTCGAAAGTGGCAGTGTTCTTTCACAATGAGTTGTGCACCGCTCGAAAGTGGCAGTGTTCAATCAGTATCTTTCTGATGATATTCAACCACTGTGAAAAATATATGTTGTGGGCGTGTCTCAGACAACTATTGACAGCAGCCTGCACACTCATTTGAAACAAGTGACAGCTTCCAAAAACGAGGTCGACAAGAAAATAAACAAGACAATTTTGCTTGGGATATATAATTTTTTAATAAAGACTTATTACACTGAACACAGACATAATGTATTACACAAAAGACAAATTTAACAACACAAAAACCTCAACTCCAAAAAAATATACATAATACAGTATTACAGTTCTATTTGGTAAGTACAGTGTTGCAACAAGTCAACTGTTTTTCCATTTGAATCTTGATGCCTGTAAATTTGACGTCTTGTCTCAAACAACTTTCGTCCAATTTGAAACTTGGGGGGTGGGCTTTGACTCGAGTAGGGCACTCTGGTTCACAATTCTGAAAAAGCGGGGGGTGGGCTTAATCATGAATATGGGCTTCGACACGGGTCAGTACGGTACCTTTTTTTTTAAAAAAAGAAAAAAAGAAATTTAATTTGCAAATTGGTGTTGCTGTTTTTTGATAAATTAAAGAAGATATAAATATGGATATCATTGAAACCAGCTTGCTGAGTCAATTCCAATAATATCCATATTTAAACTTGTATGATTTTATTGAGAACATTCAGATATTTCAGGCTGGGTTAGCCTTATATTGGTTAAATTTTTGGAATTTTGTTTCTACCATGTTAGACAAAGGGTTATGTTTGTGCACCATGATTTTTGGCTCCACAAAGATTGGTAATTATATATAAAGTGAAAATAAATTACATTCTGTGCAATATTTGTGCAATGTGAAATTAATAAATATTCACACAATTTGTTTCGATTATTATATATGAGTTTGTCCTCTAAAATGGACAACATGATTATAAATGATAGACTAAACTTGACTTTATCTCCATGTTGCAGTCACGATTAGCCACATAATTATGTGACCTTAAACATCAATAAATAAATAAATAATAAAGTCGTAAGACTAAATTGAAAACTCAGAAGTTTTTTGAAGTCGCCCCCGGGCCCCAACAGGGTTCAGCCGGGGCTAAAACACCGAATTGCGGCTGCCTATAGTTAGTAGCTGGCCCTAAATGTTTTGCCACCACACAAACTTGGCTAACGACAATCCCAAATTGATGTTAGCTCAGTTGGCATGGTGGAGAACAGTTAGGGCTAGACGATCCACCACAAGGAACAGTACAAGGCTTGAAAATTCTATATTTTCTGAAGCCTACCCGGTGGAGGGGGGGGGGGGGGGGGGGGGTCGATCACAGGTCTTTTGCACAGAATCATATCAACTGAGCTCAAAATGGCCCATGACCATTCGTTGTGGTATTCCTGCAAGCCTGCAAATAAGGCAGCCTGTCATGGTCACTGACTGACTCAACTTGAATGATTGACAGACACTGATTCAGTTGTGCCTGTCATATAATGACCAGTGCAATTTCTTATATTAGAACTGGATATAAGCCTGTTCAATTTCTGTATGCTTCAACATAACTAAATTCTTTATATATGATCATTTATTGGAAAGCTCTCTGTAAGAGAGCTTTCCAATAAATAATAAGTCAATTATACAGTTAACACACATCTCCATGATGCTTTGAACTAATAAAATGCTAAAGAATTAATAACCTGTGAAATTTATTAACAGAAAGTGAAAATCTGTATGTAAACCCCAACCCCTCGACAGGTACCAAGTTTGGGATGATTAGCAAACAAGAAGGACGACAACGCCCTATAGCTCACCAACATTCCTCTTTGATAGTAACTTTGGCAAACACAAGAACTGTATCAAACAGGCTCATAACATGTGACAAAGCTTACCTAAACACAACCTCTTAAAAGTAAAACACAGAAACTGACATAAACACTAAGTTAAGCATGAAATTCTGAACTAAACAGAAAACTAAACGCAACTAAAATGTCAAGAAAAATGTTTAAAATGCAGGGTATGAGGGGTTAATCATGGAACAATGATACTGAGGAACATGTATGATGAATATATGTGTCATGGGAAGAGAAGGAGCACAGCAGCTGACCTAAACACTAAGTTAAACATGAAATTCTGAGCTAAACAGAAAACTAAACGCAACTAAAAATGTCAAGAAAAATGTTTAAAATGCAGGGTATGAGGGGTTAATCATGGAACAATGATACTGAGGAACATGTATGAGGAATATAAGTGCCATGGGAAGAAAAGGAGCACAGCAGCTGACTTGAACACTTAGTTAAACATGAAATTCCAAGCTAAACAGAAAACTAAACGCAACTAAAAATGTCAAGAAAAATGTTTAAAACGCAGGGTATGAGGGGTTAATCATGGAAAAATGATACTGAGAAACATGTATGATGAATATAAGTGCCATGGGAAGAGAAGGACCACAGCAGCTGACCTAAACATCAAGTTAAACATGAAATTCCGAGCTAAACAGAAAACTAAACGCAACTAAAAATGTCAAGAAAAATGTTTAAAATGCAGGGTATGAGGGGTTAATCATGGAAAAATGATACTGAGGAACATGTATGATGAATATAAGTGCCATGGGAAGAGAAGGAGCACAGCAGCTGACCTAAACATCAAGTTAAACATGAAATTCCGAGCTAAACAGAAAACTAAACACAACTAAAAATTTCAAGAAAAATGTTTAAAATGCAGGGTATGAGAGGTTAATCATGGAACAATGATACTGAGGAACATGTATGATCAATATAAGTGTCATGGGAAGAGAAAGAGCACAGCAGCTGACCTAAACACTGAGTTAAACATGAAATTCCGAGCTAAACAGAAAACTAAACGCAACTAAAAATGTCAAAAAAAATGTTTAAAATGCAGGGTATGAGGGGTTAATCATGGAACAATGATACTGAGGAACATGTATGATGAATATAAGTGCCATGAGAAGAGAAGAAGCACAGCAGCTGACCTAAACACTAAGTTAAACATGAAATTCCGAGCTAAACAGAAAACTAAACGCAACTAAAAATGTCAAGAAAAATGTTTAAAATGCAGGGTATGAGGGGTTAATCATGGAACAATCATACTGAGAAACATGTATGATGAATATAAGTGCCGTGGGAAGAAAAGGAGCACAGCAGCTGACCTAAACACTGAGTTAAACATGAAATTCCGAGCTAAACAGAAAACTAAACGCAACTAAAAATGTCAAAAAAAATGTTTAAAATGCAGGGTATGAGGGGTTAATCATGGAACAATGATACTGAGGAACATGTATGATGAATATAAGTGCCATGAGAAGAGAAGAAGCACAGCAGCTGACCTAAACACTAAGTTAAACATGAAATTCCGAGCTAAACAGAAAACTAAACGCAACTAAAAATGTCAACAAAAATGTTTAAAATGCAGGGTATGAGGGGTTAATCATGGAACAATCATACTGAGAAACATGTATGATGAATATAAGTGCCGTGGGAAGAAAAGGAGCACAGCAGCTGACATAAACACTTAGTTAAACATGAAATTCCGAGCTAAACAGAAAACTAAGCGCAACTAAAAATTTCAAGAAAAATGTTTAAAATGCAATGTATGAGGGGGTTAATCATGGAACAATGATACTGAGGAACATGTATGATGAAAATAATTGCCATGGGAAGAGAAGGAGCACAGCATCTGACCTAAACACTAAGTTAAACATGAAATTCCAAGCTAAACAGAAAACTAAACGCAACTAAAAATGTCAAGAAAAATGTTTAAAATGCAGGATATGAGGGGTTAATCATGGAACAATGATACTGAGGAACATGTATGATGAATATAAGTGCCGTGGGAAGAAAAGAAGCACAGCAGCTGACATAAACACTTAGTTAAACATGAAATTCCGAGCTAAACAGAAAACTAAACGCAACTAAAAATGTCAAGAAAAATGTTTAAAATGCAGGGTATGAGGGGTTAATCATGGAACAATGATGAAAATAATTGCCATGGGAAGAGAAGGAGCACAGCAGCTGACCTAAATACTAAGTTAAACATGAAATTCCAAGCTAAACAGAAAACTAAACGCAACTAAAAATGTCAAGAAAAATGTTTAAAATGCAGGGTATGAGGGATTAATCATGGAACAATGATACTGAGGAACATGTATGATGAATATAAGTGCCATGGGAAGAGAAGGAGCACAGCAGCTGACCTAAACACTAAGTTAAACATGAAATTCCGAGCTAAACAGAAAACTAAACGCAACTAAAAATGTCAAGAAAAATGATTAAAATGCAGGGTATGAGGGGTTAATCATGGAACAATGATACTGAGGAACATGTATGATGAATATAAGTGCCATTGGAAGAGAAGGGGCACAGCAGCTGACCTAAACACTTAGTTAAACATGAAATTCTGAGCTAAACAGAAAACTAAACGCAACTAAAAATGTCAAGAAAAATGTCTAAAATGTAGGGTATGAGGGGTTAAATCATGGTAAAATGATAATAATCATCATATAGCAGCATTATAAAAGCCATGATATGGAAATAGGGCGAATAAGTGACCTAAACAGAAACTTTAACATTATTGGACATGTATGCTGACGCCGACGCTGACGCCGACGCCGACCGATCGAGCCATTCCATAAGCTCACACAACTAAAGTTGGTGAGCTAAAAACTGTTGGTGCCCGACACAAAAAATATTATTTGCAAGCTGTATTCCTGCTTGATACAGGCAAGATATATAGGCTAAAAAAATAGTGTTTTGTTTCTCAGACAATCCCTCATTGAATTTGAACCCCCTCGAGCTCTTTAGACATTTTTATTGCCTTTCACTGTCTTCCAATATTAGTACAAACCCAGCTGGAGACTCAAAATTATTTAGGTTTTTTGACTGATGGGTATTTATTTATTTGTGTCTGCAATATGTTGGCCTCTGTATATGGGGATTTGCCTCATTACAATTTATGGGAGAGTGCCTATATAAATTGTAATGTGGCAAATCCCCACAGATTGAATAATTTTACTTCAAAGATAATGAAGAGCATCAAAAGGATACATAGCCTTTGAAGTACCTTCAGTTTGTTTTTAGAGGAAAGTTTTATTTTTAAATCTTATATATAAAGAAGAGATTCTGTGTGTGTGTGTGTGTGTCTGCACGGACTCACCGGGGCACATAGAAGGCTGAAATTTGGCATGGTGCTATATTCTGACCTAACTTAGAGGACAGCAGGGGTCACGAGGTTGAAGGCCCTGCCTGAAGGTCGGGGCTGAGTGAGTTGGGTACGCGACCCTCATTTTTTTTTTTTTTTTTCACTTTTCTCTCCTTCAATGACCCCGAATGAAGTCGGGTATCCTGCGAGTTTATTATATAATAAACTGATTTAAGAACACAAAATAGTGCTCTTGCATGTCAAATCTGGCACTGGGAAGGGGGGGGGGGTGGAGTTGGGGGACTCAGGCTGGAATTATTGGAATTATATAATCAGATCCCTCATTGTCAGAAAAAAAAAAAAATAAAAATAAAGTCCTCCCTCCCTCATTGAATCTAAAAAAAAATTGTCTGAGAAACAGATCATTTATCTTTTTTGGCCACATATATATATAATATACATGTCTTTGCCTTGTTACAATTTGTGGGAGAGTATAGAATATATAGGTTTGATGGGCATTAAAAACCTAGGGATGAACAGTGCCTCTACCCCTTTAATGGGCATTAAAGAAACGACTGACTGGATTTTGTAATGGCCATTAAAATGGCTAAATGGTATAAGTTTTAATGCCCATTACTTTTTGGCATGCACAAAATGTAACCATTAATTTTGGTTCCTTTTAATGGCCATCAAAATCTGGCTACTGGTTTGTAATTAATGCCCATCAAATTGTTGCTTACAATAACAGTTAATGGCCATTAGATTTTGACAAAACAAATTTCCCATTAATTTGGTCACTTTAATGGCCATTACATTCACTAAGAAACTGGTAATAATGCCCATGAAAATGTAGTTCATATCCATTAACTTTTGATGCCCATTAACATTTGCAATGGGCATTATATCCACATTTTTTAATGGTCTTCAAGTTTAATTTAATGCCCATTAAAGCGACCAAATTAATGGGAATATTTAATGGTATTTTTTAATGGCACAAATTAATGGCTCATTTAATGGCCGTATGTGCAGTAGTGTTAAATGTATGACATATATCAAGACCTCCCACGATGTTGAGTGAGGCCGTTATGGAAACTCATCTGAACCTTTCTTATCTTTGAACAACATTTTGTCCCGAGTAATTACATTACCAGACATGGTAACATGGTATCATAACATTCAAACAATTTTGCACCAAAATATTATTCTTTTTCTTTTGTTTTCTTCAATGTTAATGAACTAAAACTAAAATACTTTGTACATATGTATAAAAGTGGGTATTTATATATGTACATGAATATAAACAAGAATATTCCCTTAATCAATCGCTGAAAAGGGACTTGCATTTTACCTGATTGATGATGATGATGATGGCAGACAATATTTTATTTCCATACAGGTATAAAATGATACAGATTAGTCTTGAAAACAAAAGAAAACATAAATGTGATTTGGAAAATGGATCCAGCAGGAAGTATATGCTTTTGTAAGACCACAAAATACATTTTTTCAAGAACATAACAGTGGGATAGTAATCAATGGAATGTTGTATCGTTGAGTTAAGCATAGCAGGATTTGGGAAATTTAACTGACAAGTGCAGTAATTAAAGGAAAGGGTCAGGATGGATTGACTGGTCAAGTGCTAGGAGGCACCTTGGCTCACCTTAGTTCACTTGAAATAGAGCCAGGTGAAGGCTGATTATGAGCACATTGTGTACATCAGACTTGTTTGCCAATAATCTAAAAGAGATATTAACAAATATATATCATCCGTTGGGTGCAACAGGGCCTGTCTGCAATGCAAGAGCAGTGCAGATGATGGTCTATTGCACCCAAGGGATGATATGTGGTGATTAGCTGATATCAAAATGAGAGTTTTAGGATGCACGCTTCAACAGACACGAACAGGACAGTTATTAACAGTGGTTGACAAGAGGTCCAAGGCACTCGCAGCACGGTACCTTGGAGAACTATACTCCTTTTGCAAAAGGTCACCAAAGATTTGTTAGCACCTGACCAGTTAAAATGGGTGCATATTTGAGGCTTTAGCTCGAAGGTTTAGCTAGAAGCATTTTACCTGACAGTCTTTCAGTTTATCATGTTTCTCTTGCAATGCTAGATCTTTGCTTTCCAGTTCACATGAAAGATTCTCAACTTGGGTGTGTAAATTGTCTGAAAAACAGAAACATTTAAAAACATTTACAAACTGTTGAAAACTCAACAAACAAAACAATATGTATTTCTAAACATGTTCTGGAATACAAAACATGTTTTAAGCAACTAAGTGTCATTGTATCTATGCATTCAATCTTCTTTGTTCATCACCAGAATGCTTATGCATTAACGCTTTACGTTACAAATTGGCCACATCTGCCAGTCACAAAAAGCAGTACCACCATTCACATTATATTACCCTATGACCTTTTATTCTCAAGGTCACTGGCATAAGCTCATCAACCTTATTGCAAGCAGGGGCATAGGACAAGGTTTGAAAAAGTAGATTTACTTGGAAAAAACATTGGAACAGCCATCTGTAACTTGTCATATATAAGAGATAAAAACTATAAAGTATTAAATTTTAATCAATAAACATAACAGAAATTCAGTAGACTAAAAACAGTGAAATAAAAAATGAAATTAAGGTTCTTGAAACTGCAAACTTAAAAATTGTCAGTGCCATAAATGAGTTACAAAAAAAGTTTTTAGAAACAATATCCTTATCTATTGCCCTCCAAATTTTCAAAATATATTTTTCACAAATCATATGATGTAAGACATCAATGGAACAAGCCCACTACCTACCATGCATATTTCTGAGAGGGCTCATAATTTATATTTCAGAAGTTAAAAAATAAAGAAAAACAAAAGAAACAAGCCAGTTTTATTAATGAGACTGGTCATTTTGTTGAGTGATGGGTTAAAACTCAAATTTGAGAAGTCAGAAATTAGTAAAATGATATTTTCCATTTTAATCTTTGAATGGTTAACACTTAACTGCTTGATCGAGATATGAGGTATTGAAATGATTTTTATTTCTATGATATATCACCGTTTTTAGTTCAGTATTTGGTATTATATTATTCCATAATTCATTACAATGTGTGTGTCTGCATGTGTGTGTGGCAGTAGCTTGGACAGGATTTTTTTTATTCTTTATTTTTTTTTGTGAAATGAAACCTTGCGGGTGATGTTCAATATGCTTGAACCATTCCAAAGACAGATACATGAAACAAGAGGCCCCAAGGAGCCTTAATCGCTCACCGGCCAAATTGGTTCAAAGAAGTATTTGAGGGTCACATTCAGTTAGACATGGTTCATCAACAATACTAAGGAATGAAGTCATGAGAGACAAATTTTATGAAACTAAGGCCATGGCTTGAACAAATTTGAATCTTACACCCCCCCCCCCCCCCCCCCCCCCCCCCCCCCACCCCCTAATAATGCTGCATGCCAAATATCAAAAGCATTCATCTGCTGGATCTGAAGAAGAAGATTTTTAAAGAAAAGTCCTCATTTTGAACTAAGTTATCATTTGGGCTCCCACAGTGAGCCCAAATATGAACCCAGGTACTTAGCTTGAACAAACTTGAATCTCACCCCCTAAGGATGCTGCATGCCAAATATCAAAACATTCCAACTGCTGAATCTGAAGAAGATTTTTAAAGAAAAAATCCTCATATTGACTAAGTTATAATTCAGGCTCCAACAGGGAGCCCAAATATGGACCCAGGGAATTGGCTTTAACAAATTTGAATCTCACCCCCCTAAGGATGCTACACACCACATATCAAAACATTCCGACTGCTGGATCTGAAGAAGAAGAATTTTTAAGAAAATTCCTCATTTCGAACTAAGTTACAATTCAAGCTCCCACAGTGAGCCCAAATATGGATCTAGGAACATGGCTTGAACAAACTTGAATCTCACCCCCTAAGGATGCTGCATACCAAATATCAAAACATTCTGACTTCTGGATCTGAAGAAGAAGATTTTTAAAGAAAATTCCTCATTTTGAACTAAGTTATAATTCGGGCTATCACAGTGAGCCCAAATATGAACCCAGGGATTTGGCTTGAACAAACTTGAATCTCTTGAATAGTGAATTCTGAGCACAAGAAATGTTACTTGATGGGGGACTTCAACATTGATTTTTTAAACTATGGGAAGCATCTAAAGACAAATGTATTTGTTGACAACTTATTTGGTGAGGATTCATGCCTGTGATAACCAAACTTACATGTGTAACAGAGTATTCGGCTACCCTCATTGATCATATTACAACCAATCGAATTGAAAAAAATTATCACTCCGCTATCATAATTACTGATATATCTGACCATTTTGCCACATTTTACATTCTTGAAGAGACCCTTCGGCATTCTCCTCGAACCAAACAACAGAAAAGAAGTTTCAACAGGGAAAACATTTCTATATTCAAAGGTATACCACAACAAAGTGATTTTACTAGCGCTGTAAATTGCAAATGTCCCAACACTGTCTACGACAATTTCCTGAATATCTATCTGACTGCGTTTGAAACAGGCATTTCCCATAAAATCATACACTACACCAAAGAAATTTATAAAACGCGAACCATGGCTGACCGCCAGCCTCCTCCAATCATCGATTAATAAAAATAGTCTGTATGTTAACAAACTTAAAACTCCCAGTGTTGAAAATATCAGCAAATACAAAAATTATTGCCGTATCTTTAACCAAGTCATACGGAAAAGTAAAAAACTTTACTATAGTAAAATATTATTAGAAAATAAACAAAATCTCAGAAAAACGTGGAGTATCTTAAGAAGTGCCATAAATAAATCTCGCAATCCTCTGGTTCTACCAACTAAATTTAAGGACAATAACAAGGAAATAACTTGTCCAGCTGACATAGCCAATAATTTTAATAATGTTTTTGTAGATATAGGTTAATCAATTAGTAATGAAATACCGAATTGTAGCACATTACACTGGTGGGAGAGCTCCAGAAAAAGGCCGGGTCAACGATGAGGGAGTGAAGCTCACTAACCCGTCTGGCTGAGGCAAAAGCCCTCAGAAAAGCTGTCTTGTATGTGAGAAAACAGATATCCACCTGGGATAGAGGCTCGAACGGCGCCCCAAAAGCAAAACAGCACCCAAGAAAGATTCCATCTTGGGGTAAGCTGCAAAGTCCTAGGCCTTTTCAAGGAAAAGTGGCGAACAAGCTTGGAGAGGCATGGAGTAGTGCCGATACAACGCTGTCCCACATACGAAAAGGTCTCTGAAGCATGGACCTGTACCCATTGATGGAAACAGGCTGGATACCCCCAGAATCAAACATATACCAGAAACTCCGCAATCTGTGTTATCAAACGAGTGACAGAAGCAACAGAGTGATCCACACACCATCGACAGCAGACCTTCCAAGTAGCCGCAGAGGCTAAACCAGTGGAGTGCCTCCTTGAAGAAGAAAAGCAACTCCACTGCAAGTATCGAAAAAACTACTACGGACGAGACAGGACCTGACAAAAGACATGCACAAAGGCACAATGAAGTCGGGTCGACATGAAACCTCCTCGGGAAACCTTGGCAAAAAAGGTCGCAATGTAGAAGGAGAAGTGCCAGAACCGCCGCTAACAGAGAGTGGAGCAGAGTGATCCACACCCACTGAGGCGTCAGGGGTGCGACTGAAATGATTCGACAACTGGAGGTTCGTATCTGGGCTAGAACCTGAGGCAGAATCGGAACCGGCAGGAAGGCGTAGCCGACAAGACCATTCCAAAGGAGGGACAGAGTGTCCACGGCAAAAGCCAGAGCATCTGGACACGAAAGTGTCTACCTGATGGTTCCAATGAGTCACAAAGAGATCGATGTGGGGAAGACCCCAGAGATCGCAAAAAAACTGGAACACCGCCATGTGGAGCATCCACTCGGTGGAAAAGAACCTGCCCCATCAGGACAGGGACCCGGCTAGGACGTTCAGACTGGGAAAGTGACAAACCACCACCCCGTCGTTGACATCCCGAGCGAGCAGTAGAAGATCCCGAACCAATTCGTACATGGGAACATAGTGCATGCCGCCCTGGTTCCGAATGTAAACAACCACTGTCGAACTGTCGGAGAATAGAAGGACTTGACAATTCGAAAGGTGGGGGATCCACTACGGGAAACTCAGAAGAAGAGCAAGAAGCTCCTTCTGGTTGATGTGAAGAGCTGCTAGATCCTGGTCCCATGACCTGTGAAGGAAAAGAACTAGAGGATCCAAAGTCACACCCCATCAGAGATCGCTCGCAACTGCCATCAGAACACGATCAGACGTGGGCAAGTCCAACAGAACTCCTGCATAATCCACTGAACATCTGTCAGGGGAGATGGTGACGAGGGAGAGACTCCGGTAACTGAAGCACCAGATCCAGAGGATCGACATTCGGCCTCCAACAACTGAACAGAAAGTGTTGGGAGAGGTCAGACATGCAGCGACCCAGAGGAATGAGATCCGTCACCGAACCGCAGAGACCGAGCAGCCAGGGAAGACTCCGAGCTGTTGTGGACGTAGACTGTGACAGTGTCAGGGCAAAAGGCTGAGAAAAGCACCGCCCTTGCCTGGGAAACTGCCACCGTATCCTAGCTGAGTACGGAAGCCAATTCCAGATGACAAAACGACGGAGAAGGGACCAGGTCCGACTTCTTCCCGGTGACTCTGAACCCTAGTGACATGAGCAGGCTCAACAGTGTGACGACATCTGATTCCAGAAAGGCAGCATTGGATATAGGATGTAGGATATCGACTAGATATGCCAAAGAAGACACTCTGGACTGTGTGCGATGTAAGACTAACACATGCGACATCAGACGGGTGAGGCCCAAGGATCCAAGTCGAGGCCAAAGGGCACGGCCTTGAACTGGAAAACATCCTGGGGAATGGAGCGGCGAACCGACCTGAAAGCCTCCATGCTGAACTGAGGAGCAATGATAGACTGGGTCAGGAGACTCAGATCGATAACTGGTCTGAGTCAGCCATCCTTCTTTGGCACCAAGAACAGGTGGGAATAAAATCCCACTGAAAGAATGTTCTTGATAACCTCGATCGCCCCCTTTGACAGGAGATTGCCTATCTCCGTGATCAAAAGTTCCCAACGTCTAACGTTGGAAGAGGCACTCTCGACTGAGTGGAATGCCTCAACCTGGGACAAATTTGAGGTGACTACTACCAACGCCTACTCTTACCCTGTGAGTAGAAGTGACAGCAGGAGGATCAGCCCTTAGCTTCACAGAGGGAGCAGAAGGGTACTTGTTAGGCTTTTGGATGACCCCCTGCCTCCAACAGAAAGCTGATCAAGCTGACGAAGCTGCAGCTGATCTATGGAATGACATAGGGAGACATCCCAGACCGTCGCCACGGAACCATGGAATAGTAGAGGACCTGCAGATCGAAGAGCAGCGCACTGTCCCTCAAGAAGGGAACAGCATGTGTCCAGCACAGCGACCCTGCGAACTAATTCCAAGTTAGCTGTGTTACAGGCATGTGTGTGAGAAGATGCATGAGTGCCTTGGACAGCACACACAAAAAACCTGTTCATCGTCAAACTTATCTGGGAGCAGATAAGCAGCAAAGCAGAGACGACGTGATTGAAGATCGAAGAGAGAAAGCATTCCAGCATCTCTCCTGATAAGCCCAACACGGACTCCAGAGTCTCCATATGAAAAATGGCCGGCTTGGGAGTTGGAGTACCGATCCAAGACCGTCAAAGTCTGGCAGACTTACAGATTGGCAGAATCGTAGGAATGATAATGCACCGGAGGCAAAAAAGTGTCAACCCTAATGAAGAATGACGTCTTCATAGCCTTGGAACTCAGCTAAGAGTCCAAAGCTGTAAAAGCTTCAACCATCTGTACCGACAGGCATGGTCAAAGGCGCCCAGAAGCAAGTTGCTCCACAGGCTGTAGGCGCGCGACCGATGATCACGGCTGGTCTGACACTGTTGGCTGGATTGACAGTTTGAGATCTGGAAGGAACCCAAACACAAAGTCAAGAGCTGCCCCCAAGTCAGTCAGGTATGTCGGACTCATCCTATGAGTCAGAAGACACATAGCCCATCATGGGCAAACCAGCTGATGCTTCCCATGGTGTAGGCACACCACAGGGATCAGAAAGCGGCCTGTTTCCAATCCCGGGAGGAGGCACCACAGGGGGCGCCCAGAAACCACTCGTAGCCTCGCTGGCAGCAATGGAAAAGGCTCTTGGACAGAACCTAAGTGAGCAAGGAGAGGGCCTCCCTAAGCTCACTGACCCATTTTACCAGCGAAGGGTCACGATCCTCAAATGCACCTGACGCGGGGCGACAGGCTGCAGCCAAAACATCTGAGGGCAGATGTGTATTGGGGTATGACATACCCCGAGGATCTACAGAGTGAAAATTCAGGAGAGTCGCCGCGGACCTCTACGGAACAGACTGCACAAAAAGCGTTGGACCCGCAAAACTGGCTATGGGACCAGAGTGCGTGGACAGAAAAGCCACAGAGCTCATGGTGACCTCACCATGAACATCCGAATCCAATGAGAAAAACTGAGGTACTCGACGGCTGAGAGACCACAGAAGAGGGTTCGCCCGGCAGCCCCTTCCAACTTCGCCAGGTTGAAGTCAGGGAAGGCTGAGGCCAATACCCCACACGTCTACACTACCAGACATCTCTGCAGACCCCTGCAGGGATAAAACTGCTGTGCTCAACAGCAGAGAGGACACAACAGGGGGTTTGGTCGGCAGCCACTTCCGTCCACGCCAAGTTGAAGTCAGGGAAGGCTGAGGCTGATACCCTACATCTACACTATGAGACACCTCTGTAGACCCCTGCAGGGATAAAATGGCTGTGCTCAACGGCTGAGAGGACAGAGCAGGGGGTTTGGTGGGCAGCCACTTCCGACTTCGCTGAATTGAAGTCAGGGAAGGCTGAGGCCGATACCCCACATCCACACTACAAACATCACTGCAGATCCTTGCAGGGATAAGCCGAGGCCAGCTAAAACTGATGACGTTGTAGACAGAACAGCAGTAGCAGCAGATATGACGGGAGCTGCTGAAACTGTCGGAAAAAGGGAGAGAGCCACCTAGCTCGGCCTCCAAAGGAGGAGTCACAGCTAGTGACAGCCTCAGATGACGACTGGAGAGGGCACATAGTCCCGGAACCAGGCATCTCTTCACCAGACATCCAACAGCTCCCGCAGTATCCACCACGGTAAAAAAACTGCACATCCCCCACGGAAGGGGTATAACTCTCACCAGACGTGGTCGTGTTGGGAGGCCCCGAAACGACAGTGTCCCCCCCCCCCCTGCAGGTGCAGGAGGAGCTGCACATCTCCCACAGAGGGGGTATAACTCTCACTAGATGTGGTCGTGTCAGGAGGCCCCGAAATTACAGCAATCCTCACACCACACCCCCCTCCTACGGGCGTGGGAGGAACAGCCACGAGAACGCATCAAAAGCGAGGGCAAAAGGCATTGCCCTAAAGGAACCGAACTGGACATAACAGAGGTGAGAGCAGTAGAAGAAAAAGGTGAACTCAACAGATACAGAAAGTAGAAGAACACCCCCAACCACGAGAGAAAGGTGTCAGAAAAAAGAACCGGTGGGTACACAACAGAACTCAGACGGCCGACAGGGACCTAAAAAACAGAAATTCAACCCTCAACAGAGTGAAGAAATCCTGTCCATACAGTCCCTCATTGACACCTAACTCCAATAATAATATTAAAATTTAACAACCGAAAAATTTTATGTCCGAACCGCGTTGGATCGATGTCGAAAATCAGCACGAAATCGGAATATATAAATAAAATTCAATGAAAATGTGGTTGAAAATATTAAAGAGAATATATAAAACACAGTCATGTTATTATACGATCTTCAGATCCATAATTCCAGTCACAGGAAAACCATTATCGACGAGTTGAATTATCACTGTTTCATAATGCAAAATGGAGACACATCCTCCACGTGTCTCGGACAAAAAAAGAATGATTAATTGATGACTGCTTGTGCACTGGTTAACAGAAGTCGAGGAATTGTACTAAGGGAAGAGCGTCCCCTAATGGGGGTGCGCCGATGCAAGCCTGTAGTAAACAGATGTAAGGTAGGTTGATAAGAAAATTGTACAGTAAAAAATTTTCCAATTTCTAGACATTCAGTGTCAAATCAGAGGCCTTGTAAGCTCTGATCATAATGCATAAAAAAAAAAAAAAAAAATGCATACATGTGAATTATATTTAATAAAGAGTCCTTTATTATAAATATTTTACTTAATCAACGTTATTTACATTATGCTTTTTTAATTTCAGTTTAGCTGCGTGGTCAAAATAGGCAGCAAAAATAGGTGACTAAAGTACATAACCTAGTGATATCCATCTTCAATTAATTAACGATTCCTGGTGAATAAAATGTATGAAAAAGAATTGAAGAATATATATTTCTTTATTTGGTTCAAACATCCACTCATTTTTAATTCAATTATCCACTCATCTCGATTTGTGTTCCACTAAGGCAAAGTGGAAGAAAACAGTTTAAAATGGGTCAATTTGATCGGCCAACTTCACCTTCCTTCCATGATACACTGAAGAATCGAGGCTTAAAATCGATATGCAACAGACAAATTTTTTAATAGTCAATAACACTGATCTGATCAATGTTCTGCTTCATGACTCACAGTTGAGGCAACCATTCCCAGAAAGCTCCGAATGGTATTTGCACAGTTCAAAACAGAATTATGAATTATTGATGATGAGAAAAACATCTCGATCCCCAAAGGCCGAGACGTCCCCTCACAGAAATTGGTGTATATATGGAATATATATGGAAACACCAGTCGGAAGTTGGATTTGAAAAATGGAATTAAACTTGATTGCCCATTCCAAAAGGAATTATATGATTGTGCACTTTGGTCAAATTGTAACCACAAGTGGGGGTGGTGGTGTGTGTTTGTGTTGGAGGGTGGGGGTGGGTGGGTCCTTTGGGCATGCAGGGGTTAGCAGGTAAGGGGGTAGTAGATAGGGGGGTAGTAGGTAAGGGGGGACATGGAAAAAAGAGGGAGAGAAAGTATTCGAACCAATGATTTTTTAACATGGCATAAAGAGCATCAACAATTTTTTAGCCTTTGAACCACTGGGTGCAAGCTGGTGCCAGTGGTGGTCCGAGAGCTGAAAACTTTTTGTTCTTATGTATATTGTTTACACACGTTTCTTTGAAATTCATCCAATTTCCCTGAAAATCACCCTCAAGTTCTTGTCAACTGGTGATTGCCCCCCCCCCCCCCCCCAATCCCATTCCAACACTTTTTTTTAAATTGGCATGGGTATCCCAGGGAGGTGACAGGGCATATGCTCCACTCCCCCATCCTAATAAAAACATCCTACTAAAAAACAAGACTATTTTGGTTGTATTTAGCCAGTTTCCCTCCCCAAATGTCACCAAATGCAATGTGAGGGGGTCCAAGTAATTAGTTTCAAAACTTCCTGACGGTCACTCATGAGAGCGGGACACAAGATCCTGTAACCTCGTCCATGCTTAGGTTCACTATATTTTTCAGCCATGCGACCCCACACCACCATCACCTATGGTGACCCGTTCAATATCATGCATCGTGTTGAAAACAGCCTGTCCTGTGTGAAAAAGAGTGAAAAAAAAAAATATTTTGCTCTAACGTGGTTCTACTTGCAAAATGAGTGCAAAGGGATAACATCCCAAATACACTGACAAACAATGAAAACTTAGAATTTGTTGATCTTGAATGTTGACTGGCCTCATAGTATAATCGTCTTTGCTTATGAAATAAACATTCCTTCAAATGACCGATCATAAATAATCTCCCCATTTGGCATGACAGTGACATCACCACATGGGTTCAGTATCAATGCATGACCAGGAATCAGCCTATGAGTAATTTTAGGGAGAAGTGATTTCTCCCTCTCAGAAAAATAGGTAGAAGTGAAAACTCTTTGGAAAAAGTGAAGTTTCTAAAGAAAGAAATGCAGTGAAGTGAATTTAATACTTCAAAATTTGTCAATATATCTGTTAAACACTGAAAATCAAGTTAGTGGGATCCAGCGGTGGAGCCATGGGGTGCCTTAGGAGCCCAGCCCCTACCCCTCCCAAATCCCACTTGCTCCTCCACCCCCAAATTTGAAAAGAGTTCTTATGATTTCCTACCCTCAGTGCAATCATTTATCCTAAGATTCCTCCATCACTAGTATGGTTCCCCCCCCCCTCCCAATGATTACAGACCATGGCTCCACCACTGTGTGATATGCCTTGTTCTGTCAGTGAGATCTGAGGCTTTGTCAAGATGGCAAGATTGTTGTAATTTCTGTGTCTATTTTGGTATTAAGACATCATCAAAAACTGATCCGGTCTTTATGGTTCCTGCTTCAAGCTCAACATAAATCATGTTTCTTGTGACTTTTTATAACTTTTAATTTAAGTCGTGAAAAACGAATCACTTTTGTTGGTTACTCACTCCAATGCTTTCACCAATAGCCCTCCTAATTTTGACTGTAGAGGTTCGTTTTTTACAGAATTATTTTTTTCAGTTTTATTTCTTTATGTTTATAATCTGTTCTTTTGAAAACAAACATAAGTGTGAATATCAAATAGTTTTTATGTCCTTTATTTTGTCACCTAACAGTAAATTTTAGTGTTGCTTTGAAATGATCCAAGATAAAACAACTTTTTTATGGCAGCTTTTCAAACTCACAAGCCGACTACATGAGCTGTCTACACCAATGGTGAAGCATTGTATAATGTTCATCAGTTTGTTAAATGCTGTTTTATTTGCAGAACTGGAGCTTTGCACTTGCTCCACATTTATAATGTCAAATATATTTATTTATACATGTAATTTTGAAAGCTTGAACTCCAAAATCAGTTTCAAATTCAGTCGGAAGTCGGATGGAAATTTATGGTTGCAATAACCTACATGAGCGACTTTTACTCTTTAATATTTTTAGTGTCATCATAATTTTTTAGAGTTGGCCAGATTACCCTAAACACAGGTATTTTTTCTCTTTTTTGGTCTGATATATGGAAATATCACTGTGGGGTGTACCGGTATTTATGCTACCTTTTCTACTTGTTCATTAACCGATTCACCATTCTTGTGTTTTTCATTTTAGATGAACGATAGATGAATGGTACGATCGTTCACATGAAATTTTCAGCCCGGACATCTACACTTGATACTGATACTTCAGACCAAGTTTCGAAAAAATCAAATAAATTTTTTTTTTGTTATTTCCAAGGGTCCTAAGCATGCAACATTTGTCGCATCAAAAATTTCTGACCACATGCACCTCTACACTTGAAACTGATACTTCAGACCAAGTTTTGTAAAAATCCACTGAAAACTGTAGGAGGAGTTAAGCGGACAAAGTTTGTAATAGATAGATGGACGGATGGATGGACTGATGGATGGAAGGATGGACAAACACTATCTCAATATCTCCCTCCAGACTTCGTTGGCGGGAGATAAAGCATTTAATTTCTTTAATCTCAACTGAAGATATCTTCCAAAAACCTGCAATTTTTGTAAATTCATAATCGACAAGGGCTATAACTCTGGAAAAATTAATCGTATCGACACTTCCTTTCCATATGCACATGTACACAGCATACTCATACTGCACACCAAGTTTCGTAAAAATGCAATGAAAACTGCAGGAGGAATTAAGCACGCAAGCCATTTTGATAGAAATTTTGCTATTTCCAAGTGCCATAACCATATAAAATTCGTCGCATCGAAAATTCTTGACCACATGCACATCTACACTTGATACTGATACTTCAGACCAAGTTTCATAAAAATCCAATAAAAAATGTAAGAGTTAAGCAGATAAGCCTTTGTGATGAAAATTTTGCTATTTCCAAGGGTCGTAACGACGCCAAATTTGTCGTATAAAAAACTCCTGAGCACATACACATATGCACTTGATACTGATACTTCAGACCAAGTTTAGTAAAGGTCCACTGAAAACTGCAGGAGTTAAGTGGTCAAAGTTTGTGACAGAAGGACAGACTGATAGACTGACGAACTGACGAACACCATTTCAATATCCCTCTTTAAAGAGTTTAAATTTCCCCACAAAACTCCTGAGGGCAAAACATGCGATTTGGTTGGGGGGGGGGGGGGAGGGTCAAAATGTCCTCCCATTTTGTAGGGCAAAGCATCTGATGCATGCAGCTGGACCTGGGTGCATGCTGACTCGTAGCTGACAAACATTACTACTATTTGATTAGAATGGTTCTTTAACTTGCACGAGAAGAAACAGCTTCCTTTAATCAGGTCAAAGACTTGATGCATGTTCATTTATTAAATGGATCGTTTTCAGTTCAGTACATGCAAAGGAACAAAAAGGTAAAAATTAAAGAATGATGTGCACATGCTCAGTCGTTGTACCTGGCCAAAACAACTGCTGTCTTGCTTTTTATAGAAAACTAGTGAATAATTCCTTCTTCTAATTGTCGATTGAAGCATTTGATTGGTTCTAGTTATCAGCCATATGATGTCAAAATAAAACAGTCAGAATCAATGGTATTTTTATGAAATTTAACATGTTGAAAGTTGAACTTTTTTTTTTATTTTTATTCAAACTGATTTTCAAACTAATGTTAGTTAATCCTTCTTAATATCAATTTTATTATGAGATACAAGTTTAAAAATTTTAAATGAGATTGGATGACAGGTTTTGTTGGAAAGAGGTATTTGGAACAGGTAAACAATTACTGTGTCTACAGTCTGCAATGGCAAAAAAAAAGCAACTCTCAAGCTTCTCAGTAACAAGATTTGCAATGGCATTTCTTAATGTCACTGCTAATACTGAGGACTACCTCCCAACTCACCCCCATATGAATAGAATTTACAGTTTTAGCCTGGTGTGTCATCCATTTTCGTTAGTACTTCAAAGAAACTCTTTCTATTTTTAGTTTAAAGTGGAAAATCCAACATATCAAAAAAATTGACAACTTTTATTTCCTTAGGTTCCTTTCCTACAGTATCTACACATACTGATATCATTGCAAATTTTTGGTATACCACTCATCTCCACTGGTTGAGTGCTAGAAGCCACTATCATGGCTCTACTGCTATGTTCTGAATGTGTAGCTTTTCACTGTACACATTAGTTTATTGCTTGCTTAGCAGTGGAAAAAAAAATTTATAAAACATTATAACAAAATGTTTCTAAATTTAGTCTTCCCTTACAAGTTTTGCACGGCAGTGGGAAAAAAAATATGTACAATTAAAAAAAAGTAGGGGATATTTGAAGTAATCTATTTATATTTTCATCAAAAAGGCAGTTGAGACATTGCACTGTGATATCTGGTGAAAGATTTCAATGATAGTTGGGTGTCTGACAAGCACACATTCCATGCACTGAGCTGTGGAAGACATGGACGTCAGTCAGAGAATTTACCACATTCAGTCCAAAACCTCAATACCTTGTAAATCCTCCTCTGTTCGCAAGGCAAGCACGGATCCGACGTGGCATACTGCTCACTGAACATCCAATATCAGCTTGACCGATGTTATTCCCTTCTTCCTGCAGTGCAGCAGTGAGTTCCAGGACATTGGTAGAGGCTGTTGGCAATGTCGTAGGCGCTTGCCAAGCATATCCCAGACGTGCTCGATTGGTGAAAGGTCTGGACTTAGTGCTGGCCAAGGCAGTGTAGTGATGTTCTGCTCCTGGAGAAACTCTGTGGCGACACAGGCCCTTTGTGCTCTTGCATTTTCATCTTGGAAAAGGAATCGACAGCGGTAACGTCACACAAATGGCACCACATGAGATGATAACATGTTGTCATGGTAGTACTGCCCGGTGACACGCCTTTCGATAACATATAATGCTGTTCTGCTTGTCATGGTTATGTCTCCCCGTACCATAATCGATCCACCACCAAAATGATTGTGCTGTCTGATGGTTACGTCATGGTATCGTTCGTTCTGCTGCACCCACACTCTGTTTTGCCTGTCGTGGGACTCAAGAGTGAACCTCAGATTCATTGGAAAACATGATGTTGCTCCACCGACAATTGTCCCAGTGCTGTCCTGCACCACACAAATTACGCCTTGCTACGATGTGACATTTAGTCAAACGTAGAATTATTTAAGCTGTGTAGGCGATTTCAGATAGTCTGACCACTGACACACACATCTGTCGCTCAGTGCAGCTGCTAATTTCTGAGGCACTTTGTTGACAGTTACGTAATGCTGTGGTTCGGATGAAATGATCCTGGTTAGCAGTTGTCGCCCTTGGGTGACCTGACCGATGTCTGTCATCAACATTGCCTGTCTGACAGTAGCGTGACCACAACCTTCTAATCACCGATTGAGTAATGTTGACAATTTGAGCCACTGCAGTCTGTCTGTTGCCAGCTTCCAACATGCCAATGGCACGTAAACGTTTGTCACATGTCAGTCTTTGCATACCTCATTACGTTTCGACCAGAAACTATTGATTCATAAGTTTATACCAAGAACGATGAGACCTCTGAAATAGCCTGTCCAGTACAAATGAAAATTTCAAAATGTCCCCAGACATTAAAAGTCAAAAAACTTGCATAAAGTTTTCGTAGGCCCGTGACATTAATGATCCACACTAAACTTAGTAACATTTTGATGTGTCCATTCACGCGTATCCAATACCATTTTCCAAAAATATCAACATCAGTTTGGATATCCCCTACTTTTTTTGAATAGTATATAAAATTGTAACAAAATGTTGCTAAATTTAGTCTTCCCTTGCAGGTAGCATGGCATCATTGAAAAAATTATTCATGTTGCAAATCACTTTTTAAAAATAATTTAGCACTCTACTAATTTGGGGTCTAATTCTGACTTTGATCCATTCAATCTGCAGAGGTTTAAGTCTTCGCTTCCTGTATATGGCCACAACCTGACTAGAAACCACTGTAAAGCCACAGGGCTTAGCCTGTCCTGGTTTAGAAAAGTCAGTTTAAATCTGCCCAGACCTTTGAGGAACAAAGATAACATTGTCATTTACCTGAGTATTTAATTTTTACTAACAACCTTTTATCCCGCACCATTGTTCTAGAAATGTTTTTTCACCTTTTCCATCATTTTATCCAACATTTACTACCAAAGTAGATGAGGCCTCTCTCTCTCTCTCTCTCTCTCTCTCTCTCTCTCTCTCTCTCTCTCTCTTTTCTCTCTCTGTATAAAATATACTAAGTTGAAGGAAACAGTTTGAGTTTTTGTAAAATATGTGGCTTTTTTTTCACTTATTTTTGGCACAATGCCATTTCCAAAAAGCCAAAATAATACTGCAACTCACCAAGATAGTTACAAAACTCAAATAAGCCTGTAACACCCGAAGACACTTATGACAAGCAAAAGAGTTTCATGAACCATTTGACTTTTTAGGTGCTTCCATGTATATTTAAAAATTGCCATTTTTCTTGTGCTGTGTCCTACAAAATGTAATTCACAAATACTATTGTGGAACATTTTAGAAATATTTACTTCATAAATAAGTAGCCCATCATTCAGTATTATTTATTTATTGTGGTTTAAGGTCATATACTTATGCACAATGGCTAATCGTGACCGTGACAGTTTTACGGGTGGAGGAAGCCGGAGTACCTGGAAAGAACCACCGAGCAATGGAAAGCAACTGTCAGTTCCTCAACATTCTAACTCTGTTCAAGCTCCACTCAAGCAGGGTTACACAGGTTGAAAACATGTGCACTATCAACGTGTAGTATGCCTTAGTACAAGGTGTCATCATGCCTCCATGTTGGCAACCGGGATAAAGTGCCTTCCGCAAGGACACAACATGGGTCGTCCCAGATGGGGACATCATTCAGTAAATAAACACTGAACATTTTTCTACAACAGCTAATATCTACCCAATTGTATGCTTATCCAGGTCATTCTTTTTGAATTTTTAGCAAGGTAAGTTAGGGTGGCAGTGGCATTAGTTGGATGAACAATTTATGAAAATGGATGGAAAAATGTTTACTCACTCCATTATGATGGGGGCATGTGACCTCTTAATGAACTTAACTTTTAATGGGCCCTATTAACAAACAAATCAGCATACCCAGCTGTACATGTCAGGTCGACACTAGCCATATGCCAGTGCACAAAAGAAGACCAAAAGTAATATCTAACACACAAAATCCATTAATATGTCTTTTTCTCGCCTGTCTTTAATTTTAATTCAATTTTTGATAAACCAGTACAGCATCTGCATAGAAAAAATGTGTTTTGATGCATTATATTTTCAATGTATTGTTCACATTTCATGGATAAACATCATTGCATCTAATTCTGATTAAAATCAATCTTCTACAATGCGGTCTGTTTTACTCAATACATTTCTCTTCTTTTGAACAGTATCTCCCAATCAGTTTCTCAAGACTTTTTTTCTTTTTCAATCAGGCTGATTAAGAACTGCTGTTTGTTTGAATTATCTACAAAAGATTATATTAACATACTGCTTCTCAGGCATAAACCTTTACTGAAGGGCACTGGCAAATTTTCAGAAGTTCTGCCTTATTGCATTCTGTAAATCTGGTGGCATTGGCAATGATTTAAGTTTTGATTTAAGCCAGGAGTTGGTAAGAAACCACTATGAAGGTTATTTACCATTGTCTGAAAGGCTGTTGGCTGGGATGCCTGTTCTGAAGCCAGAAACTTTGTCAGATTTAGAATCAGATTTTTAAGGGTTAATTAGATTTCATGTGTTCAACCAACCTGTTAATTTTTTAAGCTCACTAAATTTCTCTTCATCCTTTCTCAACTGTATATTAATATCTTGTATTTTTACATCTTTTTCATCACATTGATCAAGAAGTTGTTTCAGCTGAAAGAAAATATTGCATTTTCAGAATTAAATTCAAATGGACATGATTTTCATTGCACTGTAATAAAACATTTTTGTGTCTGTATGAGATTTAATGAAATTCAACAACATGTAATATAGAGAAGAAAAATCATATCGGGAAAACAAAAATCAAACCCTAATATGGTATTCCAAACTAGCCAAAAATGTGGGAACAATCACTGAGGTTGGGCAGAGGTTGTATAATTTCCTGACTGTGAGACCCATTTTTCACTCTCACAACAATTTTGAAGGAATGGATCTGTTTTTTATCATGGAATTATGAGTGTGGTGGATCCAGCAGTGTGTGAATTAACAAATGTAGGGTGAGACCTAATACATTATCATATCCAGTTGTACTCGAATTACTTCTTTAGTTGTTACACAATTAAATGGAATATTATATCAATGATATTTAAAATATAAGACTTGCCCAGGATCTTGTGGGCTTCTAGCCCAGGGGTATCAGGAATAAAGCAACGAGTCTTTCAGACACCAAGGTATCACTATTTTAGTATATTCAACAGTTCATGAATTTCATTATTAAAAAAAGCGTCTTACACAGGATGAAAAGGATTACACAAGTACATGTTCACAGGGCCTTTTTCAGATTACACAAATTTAAAATATTGCCAGGTCTTCTATTCTCTGAGCCTTAAATGACACTGTATCACCCAACTAAAGGCCTAATAAAATATACATTATGCCAACACTCTGTATGTACTTCTTGGATTCAAAATAAAGGATGGTACTTTTCTGTATAAATAGTATGAAGAAGGTGATTTGGGTGATTTGTCATTTTGCTGGAATTGATACAACAATTTACCCAAATGAACTTTTGAGATATGTGGAAAAAAACCCACATCAGATCTAAATGTAAATCACTACAAAAGCATTCATATCCAATAATTCATTTAAATTACAGTGCCATCTTGAAATTCAATGAGATAAGGATGCTTGAATCAACTGAGAAAAGAACTATTCAAAGCATGCAGACATTCAAATCATAGAAAAATCGGAAATTCATGGTCAACAACACAGACGAAATACATTGAGGAGCACAACTTGTAACTGCAAGCAACGGTTGTGCAACAATCAGTTATTCTCAATCAATCTAATACTAGGGCATGTGTTATCCCAGGTAGATTTATTTTTTAACATCAACATTGAACTCTAAGGTGAAACAAAATGTCAGAGCTGATCCAATATCAGGTCTGCTCCAACTATTGAACATAATATTGAGAAACCCATTGTTGTTAATAACAGACATTCACTGGTCAAGATTTCCGGGAGGTATAATAATTTTGGTTACACAATTTGTTGGAGACCTAATATCATATATATGGTGACAATTAACTCCATAATCAGTGGGAGCAAAGGTCAAGCCCATTATGATATTAACCGACACCGTATATATCAATACAAAATCATGCCAATTACAAACTGTGTCACAAATATATCTTAATGACTGCTTTTTTTGTACACTGAACTGACAACTATGGTGAATAATACATGATATTATACCACAATTGCTGTGCATATTCAACACTACGCGATACAACATAGACACTGGATAATGTGCTAGATACACCCCGTGTGGAATCTGGATTATGTGTAAGAGTGTCATGTAAGAATGCATCTGAATGGACGTTACATGCCTCTGAGTGATGTTGACGTGAATGAAACACTTCAACACAAAACAATATCAAGCAAGAAAGTTATCAGATCTCTGAAGGTGATATTTTTTCTTTAAAAATATCAGCTTCATCCAGTAAATTCAAGTTTAATTGTGGTATAAATACACAATGAAACTCAGGTTGATAGAGTATGGAGGGCAGGAATCAATGACCATTGTTGGAGTGTTTACTATATTCCATGTGGGCCTTTGGCACTCATGAAATACCGAAAAGGCTCCCACTCAAGTGACTGATTCCATTCCCCTGTCTTCCACTATGCTGTGTTCTGTCTTAGAATTTAACTGATACTCTACTTACAAATACAATGTTATGTCAAACTGTGTCACAAATATACTGAGTCAAGAAAGAAAGTATAATAAACTTTGATGAGCAATTTTTTATTTTTCGTATTATCGACTTTAATCCCAAACAAATTATTGTAAATTCATATTTCGAGTCTAGCTGTATGAATTTGCATAATTTCATGCTCTTACTGTTGCCAGCATCACGTCAGGACATCGCAATTCAGATATGGGGTGAAATGAAAAGTTCACACATGCAGTCAATAGTGTGTATGTCCACCGTTTGCCTATTGGAGGGAAAGACATCGACGGCGCATGGTCCTGATAAGTCTCTGGATGTCACACTGTGACTCTGCGTTCCACTTCTGCCTTAGAACATTACGTAAATCATGTGACATCGGGCATTGTCTTGCTGGAATACCTGCAATCCAACGTTACATTGAACAACGGGACAACAACAGCGTTAAGAATTTTGTCCCTATATCGCTGTCCATTCAGATTACCATGGATGAAGATCAACTGCATTCGATGGCGCAAGGAAATTTCTGCCCAAACCATTACACTACCCCCACTGAAACGGTCGCAATCCCGTACACAAGCATCAGAAAACCCTTTTCCTCGTCGTCGATACACTCTTGCCCTACCATCAACACGCCATAGACAAAATCGTGATTCATCACTAAAAAGAACTGTGCTCCAATGCTGCTGAGTCCAGCAAATATGCTAACATACCCATTCCATTCTGACGGTACGATGACGTTGGGTAAGGATTGGTTCATGGTATGGACACCTACTTTCGGATGCAGTGTTCAGCGAGTCTGTTGCAGACAGTTTGTGCACTGATTCTATTGTTAGTTCTACCAGGAGTAATTGCTACTGTCCTCGTCGCCGGAAGGAAGCGATCCTGCAAATGAGACGTCCTGATGTGTTGGTCTTGTGCAGGAGTCGTACCTCTTGGTCGACCTGAATGCGGTCGGTCAGCAGTAGATCCAGTAGTTCTATACCTTCCAATGAGAAGGTAAATAGTGGCCACAGTGACTGCGAACTCAGCAGCGTGCTCATCTGGAGGTATCCCAGCCTCATGCATACCAATGGCACACAACCTTTGATTTTCAGTTAACCTTAGCATTATTTAAAATATCAGAAGACAAAAACTAGCGTGTTTTCTCAATAACACACAGGGAGCAAAATGACTGGAATCGCATCGCAAAATGCGATGCAACATCCACACATAGCGATACAATTTTAGGTCTATGAATCGCAAAGTGACAATGCAAATTACGAGGCCGGATTAATTTATTTCCGAAAAATCTGTTTAACTTTGCACGCTGTCGCATTCACCAGCGGGGAAACCGGAAGAGTCTCAATGAGTGAATGTCATTCATTTGTTCAGACCCCCTCTAAAGAGACAATTGTGCTGTACACATGCGCAGTTGCGCCTGTTATCAAATATTGGCCGGGATTTTCCAAGACGCGTGCACGTTTTGGGAAATCTCTGTCAATATTTGGTAACAGACACAACTGCGCATGTGTACAGATAAATCGATGGAGCAACTATTCTTTTGATTCAAGGGATTATTTGTCCGAAAATCGAGGTAATTTGAACATTGAAATTTTAGAGAATAGCATCAACTTTGGAAGTTTCTAATTTGTGGAATCTCTGATATGTTCGCAATCTGAGTTGTGCTCGTTGCAAATGATTATCGAGGCGTGCATAAAATTGCTCGCCCCATTTTAAATGCAGGCGCGTATAGGGGCGCGAACACAATGGCGTGCCTTTCCCGCATAGGCCTGAATCCCTAAGAAAGTTGATTCATTCCTCTCTCATCACATAACATTTTATACTCTCAGAATCAACCAGAATGCGTCTCCTGGCCTCTGAAATTTCAAATTTTCCCGGGGGACACCAACGAGAGCAGGAACCTCCTCTCGTGCTCACCCCCAGCGAATCGCTTCGCAGTTCAGATGACGCTTCGCATCATCTGCTGTGAATGTCAAGAAAAAATTGCTACGCAAAATTTTCAAAACAATTTGCTCCCTGACACAGGCTCTCTAGCACAACACAAAGAAAATCGTCGGTCACCCATTCAATCTGACATTCTTGGGTAGCACATGCTATTTTGAAATCCGTAGCAAAATTGTAAATGGTTGGGTGGGCAACAACAAAATGCCATTAAACTCTTTATTCTATTTTTTCACATTTGTTTCTATTGTACTTTCCTTTTTGACTCAGTATATATATAACTGCTTTTTCTGTATGCTGAACTAGAAACAAGTGTTTTTGGATTTATTTATTTTATTTATTTACTGGGGTTTAAAGACACTTTTGAGAGCTAGGGTCAACTCCTGTTGGAAGTGTTCTTGGACCGGATGTTTAAAGTTACATTCTTGATGAAAAAAAATGAACAGATTTTTAAATGTTTTGTCAAAGTATTGGTATTCCTAAACGTTTTTATAGTATACCATTTTAAAACTACTGAAAGGCAATTTCAAATATGAGAAGAAGAAGAAGAAGAACAAGGAAAAGTAAAAATTATATATAAGATGTACAAGTAATCCTCTGAACATATGAATCTTGTAGATTTTATATATTGCTGGGACAACAAATGTATCAACATATCAGTAATCAACCATAATTGTCTCAAAATAAAAATCTTAAATCAGCACGAATATTTTTATTGCCACAAATTAGTATGCACTGTAACTGATCAGTACTCCATCAACATAAATTTACTTATTGGTCTACAATGAAGTGAAATAAACACTCCACCAAGCACAGCATTAAATGCTTATTATACTGATTCTTTCTTTTGAACTCTCTCTGCGACCTTGACATAAGAGGCTCTGTCTTGAAGTTAATGTGTGAAATACCATCTGGTGGTGTTACAGATGTTACAGGAGAGGTGCAAAGCAAAAACGGCAACGTGTAAAAACGGCACCAACTCTTGTGGGCGAAAACTGCACCAAGTGTGGCTGGTGAAAACGGCACCAAATTGGCGAAAACAGCACCAAATGCGGCTGGCAAAAAGGGAACCAAACCAAAAGAAGAACAACACTATGATACGCGATCAAATATTCAATTTTTCTCAGATTGTCGTTTTGATTTTTTTGGCTTTTCTCACATATATACAATAGTATCGAATTTGAACACAGTATATTACACATTTAGGCACGAGTTATTCTCAATACAACTACAACATTTACTCATTTATACACAGACGGTGCAAGCCTGATGAAAATATTTGTGGGTGGGGCAATTGAACGGGCATGTAACCAGGGTTTGCTTTTTTGGGGTGGGGGGGGGGTGGGGAGGGTGTGTCAAACACATAAATAATCCTTCACATTTTAATATATATTTTTTGTATATGGGCAGCCTGCAAATGGTAGCGACATGACTAGCGTGTGTCACTAAGATGAGCATGTTCTTTAGCACGCACGTTATCCCTCTCCTGAATTTCCATAAACCATCTATGCACATGTGAACGGGGCATAAACACATACAAACTTTCCACTAGGGCAAAAGATTCACCTGCTGATTTAACACTTCTACACACATCAATGAGAACCAGGTTTAATCAATGTGTATAACAATGAACATAGAAAGCATTGGGGAACTGCTCCCTCAAATGGGTCTGAACACCAGGCAGGTGTTCTAACATAACACTTGTATCGTCATAACACTGGGCAACAAAATTAACGCTACCTAATCCAAGTAATTTTATTTGTCTCACAATTTGTTGGGTAAGAGTTTCAGCGCTAAATTTGTCTGCCCTATGAAATTGGAGAAATTCCTCTTTTACGACATGAATATAATGTGAGATCAAATGGTTTCGGCGCAAGTTTTGCACGCCAAAACCATTGAAGTAATTAGTTGAAGCTTTTTCACAGATGCCGACCATGACAGGAAGCAGCAGAGGAAGAAAGGCCAAGGGAGGAGGCTTTGTGCTCTTATTGGATCTCATCGAGGTGTCAAACCTTCCTCGGGTGAGGACCAGTGTGAGAGGGAGCCCTCTCGACAAAGGTGCTACCTCTCCCCGAGGGTGATGTGGTGTCTTTTTTGTGCAAGTATTCATAGCGGTTATAATAATTCCGTAACAGTAATTGTGGAAAAGAAAAGAAAAAAAAGAAGTGTGTTTGTGTTAAGTGGCCGTCTTTGTCTTGTAACTTATTCCTATCTGCCAGCTGGATTAAATTCGCTATCAATGACCTTAATTGACTGCAGTAACAAAATGTGTTCTATCAACAACAAGCCTACACAAGTGGAAGTGTAACTTTATCCCTCTGGGGCAGCTGGATTAAGTAGCGTTATCAATGAAATTAGTTGACTGGCATAACATAATAAACTTGACCGACCATAATTAACTTAATACGGAACACCCGAACTCTAAAATCTACATATATATTTTTAATAAATTTAAAAATTTTTTTAGAATAATTTAGGGAGGAGAGGGGGCATGCCCCCTCGGTTACCTCCTTGCAATTGAGTAAGAGGAACCCCAGGTCTCGGGATTTACGGGTTAAGACTGCCCCCAGTCCAAACATGGCCTAAAAGACAGTGTTTTAATTTTTTGCTTTGGTGCTCCTTTGAAAGGACGTACCAAACCATAAAATTGAAATACAGGCTTTCAGGCCATGTTTGGACTAACCCCCAAGGTTGTGACTTCTGCACCAATAGTAAACAAGGGGGTTGTATCGTGAATCTGGGTTGGATAGTAGTAACTCCGGAGCCCGGAACTTTGTGGGGCCTCGGTTTGGCCCAGTATTCTTAAGTTAGGGCTGCCCCAAGTCCAAACATGGCCGAAAACTAAAAGACCGTGTTTTAATTTTTGCTTTGGTGCGTCCTTTGAAAGGATGTACCAAATCATCAAATTAAAACACAGTCTTCTAAGCAATGTTTGGACTACACCCGCCCCAATGTTTTGAATTCTGCACCAACATTAAAGAAGGGGGCTGTATTGTGAATCTGGAGGGCGTTTAAAAAAAAGGGTAAGAGGAGGGACTCAGGGCCAATGCTCGCCTCTTCAGGGGTCGATGACCATCTCTGGGGATGGAGTGAATGATTATCAGAGTCCATAACGGTTATAAAATGTCCATAATATAATTTAAAAAGTGGAGTTTAGGGTCTCGGTAGACCTTGGGGTGTTTATTGATGAAGCTATCTATAGCTTGTTTCACTTTGTCATCATACCCAGGGCCTTCATGTGGGCGGTGAGTTTTCTTAAGGATGTCAGCATCCCGGCGTTTGGTCGACAGAGATTTCTTCTTCTTTCCCTGTTTCTGTTCCGCTGGCTCTTGTGGTTTCAGTGATGGTGATGGTTTCTTTCCCTTCCTCTGGTGTGGACCAGTGCGGGTGGGCCCGCAAAAGGTTCTACCTCTCCCAGAGGTGGGTTTCATGGAACGCAGCCACTCTCAACATGGACATCCCAGTTGAGAAGTGAACTGGTGTCCAACACCATCAGGGTGTCCTTAATTTTCTTCAGCAGGAAATCCCTGGCTAATTAGTTAAAGAACCTAAAATTCACCCACAAGCTTAAATACTCAGTTTCAAAACAAAGCACAGAAAATGGCAGAATAAAATGAATTAAATAACGGTGCTGTTTTCGGCATCTGAACCGGTGCCATTTTCTCAACCCATGGTGCCATTTTTGCCAGTGCAATTGCTGCCGTTTTTCGTCACCATTGGTGCCGTTTTCGCTGACTTGGTGCCATTTTTGCCAGGTGCCATTTTCACACGGTGCCGTTTTCACTATAACCCTTACAGGAGTATTATCTCGATACTGCACTCCATCAAAAAGTTACAGATCATACACAAAAAAGTTAATGTACATTCCAATTCTTTTATTTGAAGTCTCCCTGACTTTGGAAGAGTATCTTGAAGTCTATACGTGTCCCACCTTTAGCAGTGGTACATATGTTACATAAATTGCTTCTTGATATTTCTTTCCTCTTGTAAGAATGAAAGATTCTTTTATTGCAAATTGAAAATTGTGCATAAAGTAAACCTACCCCTTATTACCTTCACTTTTGTGTTCAATGCAAGTCAGTTTGCAGACCAAATGAATATGCTATAAAATTTGTCAAAATTTCTGAATGGAGTCAGAAAAACAAAGTTTCTTCTCAATAGTATTCCAGTAATATTCCCATTAGCTTTTGACGTGTTCCAAAACCAGGGTTCATACACATACCAGAAAAAAAGTTCCACACTGTTTTCAGAAGTGTCTGGCCATTTTCCAGATGCAATTACTGATTGCAGTAGTTAAATTTGACAAAAAATCAGTCACATTTTTATTAACAGCCATGTGGATTGTCAAGGTCCCTTATGCTTGAAACATCAAAATATATTTTACGAATTGTGCAACAGGCCTTTTTATCAGAGCTTTCTGAACTTTTGAGGCATTCGTACAGTCCCCAGAAGAAAAAAAAACTTCCAGTGTCTATGTGAATAACGTGCTTCTCATACAATTTAATTCCAAACATCATCACCTTCCCATGTATATGTTACACCCCGTTTGTGAAATTGCCCATTTCATTAAATGATCAACCAGTCTGCCCATTTCATGGAATGGGCAGTTTTTTTTTCTCATTTTATGAAATGGGCAAAAGCATGTAGGAAATTTCAAATCTCATACACAGATAATTTCTCCGAACAACTCTTTGTTGTTATTACTACCTTATTAACCCTTTACTCAATGTAATGGCCAAAACCGGCCAGCGCTATTCACAAAAATCACCATTCAATTTTAATTTTATTTTTCAATTTTTGTCTCAAAAATATAGCTTATGACCACTCATTGGAATGAGCCCACTGATATCATTCCAAGGAGTGGTCATAACCTATGTTTTTGACACAAAAAAAGGAAAAAAGAATAGTTATTCAAGAATTTTATTTGCAAGTTTTGTCTGCCTTTCATGTTAGGTAAAGGGCTAACTGTTGTTTATTTTGCAGGAATGTTTAATTTGTTTGTTACAGTGATTGCTCTATGTGTTTTATGTTTTGAGAAATGTTTGATCAACTGTTGTTTTAACAGATCTTTTGGAGTGTGTTGAAGCCAAACCTGTTTTGTTTTTATTACTGGTTTGGAGGCCGGGTTGAAGCAACATCTACCATAGTTGTATGGCCATTTGTCCATTAGTAATTTGTATCTTGTTACATGTACGTCGAAATGGATCTACCTGATTCTATTGTCAAATTTTCACTGTGGACATCAGAGTATGAGCAGAAAATGCTAAATGTTTTGAACTGCAGTGCAACAGCCAAGACATTACCAAGGGAAGAGTACCATATATTTTAGACATTTCAACTAGTTTCACTTGGTGGAGTCAGTAAGACTGTCAACAAGCATGGAAAATATATGGCAACGAAAGAAAGTGTTCTCAATATCCTTAGAATGAGCAGCATGGTATGTACTAACAAAAAATTTTCATACATGATATTGCCCATTTCATGAGAAGGGCAACTGCAAAGACTGCCCATTTCATGAAATGGGCAGAGACTGGTTGCTCACATAAATTTTGCACTCCCCACCCCCCCCCCCCCCCCCCCCCACCCAATCCCAAAAATTGCATCAAAATCCAAAAAATCAATGTCCTATGTGGTCCTTCATACTTTTATCCACTACACATGTGCAGTCAAGGAAGTACCGAAATTGGCGCCAGATCCTCATTCTTACAACCAGTGCCTGGTAAGCGTTATGTAATCAGCGGGGAGGTATGAGTTCCCAACTCATGAGAGGGCCATCCCCGTCTGGGTTATTGGTAAGTATAAAAAATATATAAATTACTATAAATTTTTTAACATTTTTATACTGTACCAATGACCCAGACTTAGCTGGATAGAAAAAAAGGCTGGAGGGCCTATGACATAAAGAAAAATCCAACAGACTCAATTACATGTAAACAGAAGTATCCCCTCAAGGAGAAAAGGAGGAACAGGCTTTACATGCATCTTTCTTGTTTATACCAAAAAAGAAAGACATAATACCAATCAGTAATTGAGCACAATAACATCAATGATCTCTATTAACATCCAGTATAACTCAGAGAATGACATCAATACTCATTTAAAAGTGTCCGAAGATTGTATATAAACGCTCGTATGTCATATGACATATACAAATGCTTCACACCGACTGAGCTACACTTTTAAAATATTACATAAATGAGATAGACATTAACTTTACACTTTAAAACCATCCAACCATCGACTCGGAATTACTAACTCCAGAGTAGGTATTCCCTTGTTTTCACTATAAAGCAAGTGATATAAGGGAACACCATCCCCCCCCCCCCTTCCCCTTGCTCTGGGTCACATACCCCAGAACAAAAGAGGGCAGCAGGACAGAGTCACTGCAGGAACAGAAAGCCTACATAACTATAGTTGCAACTGTTCAGTGGATGACATTCTGAGCAACAGATAACGGACCTAAACAATGCAAGTTGCCAGAAATGGACTCAATATTTCTAAGGTAAAAATTTGTGAACGTGGAAGGCTGAGACCGATATGCAGCCTTCATCAATCGGTAATAGCAACACTATTAGCATAAGCCCAAGATGTAGAAAGCGTTCTTACTTAATGTGCCGAAATCTTAAGCACAGACTGCTGAGTTGAAGATAATTTTTCATAAGCAGTACAAATAGTTAATAGAATCCACCTTGCAATAGAATGGACCGTAATGTCCTTTCAATTAGGCAGCAGAGACAGAAAGAAACGCTTACATCCCTTTCTGATAAACTCAGATCTATTTTGTAAATATGCATAGCTCTAACTGGACAAAGCAAAGGCCTATGACTGTCTAAGGATGGAAGAGCCTTAAAAACAAGAGGCCCCAAGGAGCCTTAATCGCTCACCGGCCAAAGTGATTCAAAGAAGTATTTGGGGGACACATTCAGTTAGACATCGTTCATCAACACTACAAATGAATGTATGCAAGAGGGACAAATTTTATGGAACTAGGGCCATGGCTTGAACAAACTTGAATCTTACCCCCCTAAGGATGTTGCATACCAAATATCAAAAGCATTCATCTGCTGGATCTGAAGAAGGAGATTTTTAAAGAAAATTCCTCATTTTGAACTAAGTTATCATTTGGGCTCCCACATTGAGCCCAAATATGAACCCAGGGACTTGGCTTCAACAAACTTGAATCTCACCCCCTAAGGATGTGCATGCTAAATATCAAAACATTCCAACTGATGAATCTGAAGAAGAAGATTTTTAAAGAAAAATTCCTCATATTGACTAAGTTACAATTCTGGCTCCCACAGGGAGCCCAAATATGGACCCAGGAACTTGGCTTTAACAAATTTGAATCTCACCCCCTAAGGATGCTACACAATACAAATCAAAACATTCCGACTGCTGGATCTGAAGAAGGGGATTTTTTAAGAAAATTCCTCATTTCGAACTGTTACAATTCAAGCTCCCACAGTGAGCCCAAATATGGACCTAGCGACATAGCTTGAACAAACTTGAATCTCACCCCTCTAAGGATGCTGCATACCAAATATCAAAACTCCAACTTCCAACTGCTGGATCTGAAGAAGAAGATTTTTAAAGAAAATTCCTCATTTTGAACTAAGTTATCATTCGGGCTCCCACAGTGAGCCCAAATATGGACCTAGGGACATGGCTTGAACAAACTTGAACCTCACCCCCCTAAGGATGCTGCATCCCAAATATCAAAACATTCCGAATGCTGGATCTGAAGAAGAAGATTTTTAAAGAAAATTCCTCATTTTGAACTAAGTTATAATTCGGGCTATCACAGTGAGCCCAAATATGAACCCAGGGACTTGGCTTGAACAAACTTGAATCTCACCCCCTAAGCATGCTGCATACCCAATATCAAAAGATTCTGCCTGCTGGATCTTGAGAAGAAGATTTTTAATGAAATTTGCCTGAAATGCACTAAGTTCAAATTGGTCTCCTATACTGAGCCCAAATATGAACCCAGGGAGCCGATTTGAACAAACTTGAATCAGATCCACCCCACAATGTTGCATACCAAATATCAAAAGATTCTGCCTGCTGGATTTGGAGAAGAAGATTTTTTAAGAAATTTGCCTGAAATGCACTAAGTTCGAATTCGGGTTTCTATACTGAGCCCAAATATGAATCCAGGGGGCCAATTTGAACAAACTTGAATCAGATCCACCCCACAATGTAGCATACCAAATATCACAAAATTTTGCTTGCTGGATCTGGAGAAGAAGATTTTTTAAGAAATTTGCCTGAAATGCACTAAGTTCGAATTTGGGATTCTATAGTGAGCCCAAATATGAATCCAGGGGGCCGATTTGAACAAACTTGAATCATATCCATACCAAGATGCTGCATACCAAATATCAAAAGATTCTGCCTCCTGAATCTGGAGAAGAAGATTTTTTAAGAAATTTGCCTGAAATGCACTAAGTTCGAATTTGGGCTTCTATAGTGAGCCCAAATATGAATCCAGGGGGCCAATTTGAACAAACTTGAATTAGATCCATACCAAGATACTGCATACCAAGTATCAAAAGATTCTGCCCACTGGTTCTGGAGAAGAAGATTTTTTAATAATTTTTCTATAATTCATACGGTGCTATCAGAGTTATGTCCCATACAGAGCCCCCAAGGGACGTGGCCATTTCATTTGAACAAACATGAATTGCCATATAGTAATGAACATCCACATGAAGTTTCGTGAAAATCGGACCAGTGGTTTCAGAGGAGAAGTCGTTCACGACGACGAATGCCAAACACCGGATGCCGGACGACGACAGACGGCAAGTGATAAGTTGAGCTCCCTTCGGTGAGCTAATAATAGGTTCAGGGCACTTACTAGGAGCCTGATTCTTAGCTAAAAATCCAACATTAGTAGTCAATGTAATAGTATTACCAACACTACGATAGTGAGAATCATCAACAGACAGTGCTTGAAGCTCACTAACTAGAAGGCTAAGAGAAAAGCTGTCTTATAAGATAAATATTTGAAGTCCACTTTATCAAGAGGCTCAAATGGCACTTCTTTTAGCTTCACAAGAACCCAAGCTAAATTCCACTTAGGAATTAACCTAAGGGTTCTAGGTCTATTTATCAAAAAGTTTTTCACTAACTTAAATAAAGAGACATTAGATCCAATTTGTAAGCTATCATGATGAGCATAGGTATCCTATAGCATAGACCCATAACCCTTAATAGTTACTGGCTGCAGTTTGATCTCGTCAAACAAGTAGACCAGAAAATTAGCAATGTCTAGAATGGAGGGATCATAAATATCAACAGAAAGATACCTATACCAGTGAGAGAAAACCTTCCACTTAGCAGCATAATTTAGCGAAGAGGAGGTCCTCCTACAGATAGAAATTGCATCCACTGCTCGTCCTGTAAAATGCTTGTCGTGGAAGAAGGAACGCACAACGGAAATACGTGAAGGTTGATACCTTGCGGGTTGTGATGCAGTGTGTGCGATTTCCCCTGTGAAAGAAGGCCCTCCGATGGAGGGAGCTTCCACAGAATGTCCCACAACAGACACCAGAATAGATTTATCCATGGTCTCTGGGGTGACAGAGATGCTACCAACAGAATCTGGCAGTGAGATTGCTTGATTTTAACAATATCTATTGAATCAACGGAGCTGGAGGATAAGCGTATCCCATCATTCCGTCCCAAGAGATAGAGAGGGCGTCTACTGCAAACGCTCGAGGATCTGGGCATGGCGACACATACATCTGCAACTGATAGTTGAGATGCGTCGCAAATAAGTCTATCTGATTGAATACTCGTTGTTGAGAATCCATTCTGACGGCAACATAGACCTTTCCGAGAAAGGGAGTCCGCTAGAACGTTCAGACGACCCAGGATATGACAGACCGACAGAAAAACCTGATGCTCTAGGACAAACAGAAGGATTCTTTCCATTAAGTTGAACAACGGAATGGAATGAGTGCCTCCCTGGTTCCGAATATATACTACTACTGCCGAATTGTCGGACAGAATTTGAACATGTGAATTATGAATAATGTTCATCCAATGACGTAGCACAAGGCAAATTGACATCATCCCTTGATGTTTATGTGCTTGTTTAGGAACTGTGGATCCCAAAGACCCTGGCACCTCGAATCTGTTGGGCTCAAAGTTGCACCCCAACCTGTTTGACTCGCATCTGTCATTATCATAAAACTCAGATCCAGCAGTTGCAGTGGAACTCCCTGAGTTAACCACTGAATATCTACCCAAGTCTGAATGTCTTGTTTCACTTGTTTCGACAAGACAATGTTCGTTTTGAGCGAATGAATCTTCACACTCCAATTCTGAGTAAAAAATATCTGGAGTGGACGAGTGCGAAGTCGCCCCATCAGAATAAAATCTGCGGTGGCTCCACACAAACCTATCAGTCGCATGAATTCTCTCGCTGTTACTACATCTGAGTGAAGACAAAAGAGAGCATAACAACTGACTAATTTCGCTTTGGTTAACGGCAGACGAACCAGATTGTTGTGCGTCTCGAAGCTCATTCCCAAGTGGGTGAATGACTTGGATGGCACTAGATCCGACTTCTTTTCGTTTACTATGAAACCAAGACGTCGGAGCAGTTGAAGCAGACTCTGAACATCGTTCTGAAGCGTTAACTTGTTGCCGTACCTCTGAGAAATGTCGTCCAAGTAGGCCGACTTTACTGCAGACGAATGAGCTCGGAAATGAGTCATTACCGAGTTCATTATTTGAGTGAAGGCCCAGGGTGCTAGATTCAGACCAAAGCACATTGCTCGGAACTGATAAACGATCCCTAAGACAGCGAAGCGAAGGTACTTTCTGAACGCCGGATGCACCATGATGTGAAAGTACGCATACTTGAGATCTATGCTTGCAGCATAATCGTTCACTCTCACTCGAATGCTCGCTCTGACCGATTGGATGGTCTCCCTATAAAATTTCGGAGCCACGATCAGCTTGTTTATCCAGCTCAGATCTATAACTGGATGAAACGAGCCATCTGGTTTTGGAACCAGGAACAGGTGACTGTAGAAACCTGGAGATTCCTGGTTTTCTACGACCTCTATCGCGTTCTTCTCCAGAAGAGATTGGACTTCTGATAGAAGCAAATCTCTCTTCAGAAGGTTTGACGGAAGCTGAGTCCAACGTGGACTTCGAGTTAATGGAGGTTTTTCCTTGAAGGACAGTTTTAGACCTTCGGAAATAACCCCCTGCACCCATGGGTCGTCCGTAATTGACAACCAATTGGTTAAGAATCTTGACAGCCTTCTGTCCACTGGAACGCAATAGAGATTTAGACCATCACCTCCTGGACTTGTGAGGCTTGCGGGAGGAGAAACTATGTCCTCCACAACCTGCACCTCGCCCAGTCAACCTAGGGGCATCTGACCGGTTGTCTCAGTCTGCATTACAACCCCTACCTGAGTCACTACTCTGACGGTCTCTAAAGTAAGACATAGAGGCTTCCTTAGATCCTCTATAGGAACTTCCCTTGGACGTACTCGTCCCAGAAGTGCCTGCCTTACTCCTCTCTGCTGAGTCTGACTTTTTCGAAGCGGATTTAAAAAGCAGAGAGTCTGAAGCTTTCTTAGTAATCTGATCATAGATTATAGAAAGCTTACCGTCGAAGAGAAGCTCTCCGGAGACAGGAGTGACTCGAAAAGAGTTTTCACCTTACTATCCACTCTTGTGGATGCAGCCAGGGCAGCATCACGTCTGACTAACTCCAGATTTGCCACTGAAAGGGCGGAGTTATACGTAGAATATGCTATGGCCCTCCAAAGAACTCTCAAGGAAGTTTGAACATCCTGGGATTCTTTTCCCTCGAGACGTAGTGATAATGCTCTGGTAAGGTGATCTGCATAAGATAAGGCATCTAAACTGATTCTGTTAGATGAGATTGTTGTCTCCAGCATACTAGAGAGAATCAACATAGACAACGGCAATGACAACTCCAAGTCTTCTGCCTGGTCGTCTAAACGCAGAGAAACTCTCGTCACACCCTGTCCTGCTGTTTCAAATCTATTTCTATTATTGATGAAAGGCAGCTGTAAAGCATAAGACAATAAGAAACTGGATTTGCCAGTCTTAAAGGCTAGCTTTAATATAGCATCATTAAGAAGTTCAAATGTCCACGTGACCTTTCTGGACTGGGTCGGAAACTCAGGCGCAATGTCCCTATTTCGGCCAAAAAAGTCTGTGTCCAGTGACGCTAACAGTCTCTTATCAGGTAATGCAGCACTTTGGTCTGGAGAAACAACTTCTGGAAGGTGTTGCCGGATGAAATCTATGGCCACCTTATGTTGTTCGGAAAGGGAAAATTCCAGCTCTGCTGATTCCCTTTCACCATCCGACTGGACCACATGAGAATCTCGGTCGTCCCTTTCTGACTCTGCAGGGGAGCGAACCGACCCAGCTTCCTCAGACAGTTCCTGTTCTGAAAAACTTTCTGATGGTTGCTGGGATGCTGCGATGAGTTGAGCTATCTGTGATAGCAAGTCCGTCACGGAGGCCTGTAGAGCAGCGGTCTTACGTAATTTAGCCGCTGGAAGATCCTGGGACGTTAATTCCTGCATACCTCTTATATGCAAATGTCCCGAATGGAAAGGCCTCGTATCCTTGGCTAGCAGATGGCATGACCTGGTCGACGTGGAATCGTGGTCGGTGAAGCAGGCTGGATATCTGCAGTCACGTAGCCAAGGTGCAGTCGTGTGTGCTGACAAGAGGATGAGGAAGCCAATAGACTAGCCGTGTCAGGACTGTCTATGCGACGGAGCATCCCGAGCCAGAGGAGTGGATGTATGCTCCGACTGACAAACGTTACCCACAACAACATCTGGGCCCAGATGTTGTTTTAAGAGAGAGGGGCCTCTCTCGATCACGGTCCGGGTAGACCTGGACGAGCTAGCTACCGGGCTGACTGGCTTCCTCCATTCCAACCTCCGATCCGTCGTCGCTGGGTGTGCGTGATCCTAGATTATAGCACTCGCAACACCCCTTCTCCTCTCTTGGATCGCAACGGACGAACCCGGCATCACAACCATTTCGTGAGTGACTGCTAGCGGGCGACAAGTGACCGTTGATCCTACTAGGGACCTCTTAGGCACTTGCCACATTTCGTTGTGCACTTTGCTGCTAGCTCTTCATTGCGACGACGGAAGCACACTTTTGAAGACATCACGGAAACAACACCCTGTTCTTGTTCCTCTGAAAAAGAGACTGAAAACACTAGAGTGACCCTGTGGCGAGAGGACCGGCATGGACCTCTCACCACTAACAATATATCGTGACACACGTCTCCAACATTTGTCATCCGAATTGGCACACAATATTCTTTCATTTTGAAAAAATATTAAACAGTCATCGTACTCGCACTAACCCTTGAAAACAATGATACATAATAATAATAATCCATTACAAACATTTCTAAAAATAATTCAAAAGAAAAATTTTTTCTAAAAAATTTCAAGATGAGCCCAACTTCCCAATGGGAACGATGAGCCCAAATGGATCCCAAACAAAGCCTAAGTGTGGACAAAAATTTTGAAACATATCTAAAAATTAATGCTACACTTACGGACAATATAAATGTATCTGGCTATGAACATAACTAAAAAGAAGACAAGGAATCACTGTCAGAAGAAACCGTTGTCAACGTAAACAAAAATGAATAAAAACCGGAAACAAGACTCCAGGCACTGAAAATATGGCCCGAAATCAGTAACCAATTTTAAACACTATCTGACGTAAAACAGAAGCTTCCAGAGAAGAAACTGCAATACATCAGATGGTAGATGCATGACCAAAATGCCCAACCACCCCTAGGGTGAGGACGTAACCATGGGGAAAAACTGAATAAACATTCTGTTACCAAGCTAAAAACTCCCAAGAAATTTCAGTAAAAAAATTACAAAAAATATGCCAAAAGCATGGGAGAATAGCAAGGGGGGTATAAAGGAAAGGGAGAGAGGAAACACTGAACAAACTGTGGAAATTTCATAACAAGAATGTAAACATAAGGCCCCATGCCACGAAATTAGGGAACATGAAATAATTTTGCATAAAAATTATAAGTTACAGCCCTGAACATATCCTTCCACTGATTCTTCCTCTCATCCTCTTATTTCATCCTTAGATCCACCATTTCTTTTATGATTTTGTGTCTGGCATCATTTTAACTGAGCTTATAAGCACAGATATCAGTGAGATGTTATTGATTGAAGGGCCAAACAAAGAATGAGGATCTGGCGCCAATTTCGGGACTTCCTTGACACTGCGCATGCACAGTGGATAAAAGTATGGAGGACCACATAGGACATTGATTTTTTGAATTTTGATGCAAATTTGGGGGATTGGGGGGGGGGGGGGACTTTGTGTTTCACCCTAGAATTTTAAGAGTTAGCACCAGCTAAATCTGGGTCATTGGTACAGTATAAAAATATGTTGTGTTTTGTTCAACCTCTATTTGGAAAAATTGTAGCCCACTTCAGATTTTGTAATTTTTTGCCCCCAAAATACCCCATGTATGGGGGTAGACAGAGAGCATTGTAAAAAAATGATGTGTGCCAAACAGGTTTTTTTTTTTGCAATATTTATTTTATTTTTTGAAACACATACAGAAAAATACTGGGCTATCTAATAAACATTTAGTGTCCCCAAAAACCTAAAATTATGTAAACATGTCAAAATGGCATTAAATGAAAGAATCCCAATTCAGATGCTTTTATTTTTTGAGCTCTACAAAATACTAAAATTTCAAGAAAATCAGACACTTGAACCACCACCCCCACCCCCCTCTTCCATTACCACCATGATATCCCTGGATACTTCAGCTTAGACACTTGATAATTTACAAGAATAGTAAGACCTTGTTAGATATGGTTTTTAGTGAAGATTTCCAAGGAATGACCCAGAAAATGAGAAGAAAAAAAGAAGAAAAAAACTAAAATTTGCATCATTCAAATCAAGGATCAAAATTGAAAAAAAGTAAAGATGCTATTTTTGAGAAGAAAATAATTCTGAGTAATGTGTCAAATTATCAAATTTCATAACTATTACTTTAGTGGTCTTTTAAGTGTCATATTGTGATGTATCTGAAACCGTATATTGCATTTTGGCATTCTCAAACAGTAATTAATGTCATGACGTTGAATAATTTTTGAAAATGTGGATAGAAATGTGAGTGTATCACTTCCAACTACACTGGAGACCACCTAATTGTCTATCTCAATAACCTGGTTAATTGAATATAACTTCCAAACAAAACCATTTACCATATCTTCAGTGCAAATGTGGCCTGTTAATCGCATATAGGTTTTAGAACAAAATCCTGTTAATTGAATAAACAAATCTTGTAATATCTTGAGAAATTACCTTGACAGTTACTGAAGTCTCCTTTTATACTGGCCTCCATACATGCAATTCAGGCATTTAATCTATTATATCTTGTTTAACAGATCTCCATGAGCTCTGTCAAACAAGATATAATAAAATCCCCCACCTCATCCAAGCATCCGAAGGATGTGGGAGATTGTTTGAATACAAACCTGTAGGCTTGGAGGATGTAACACGGGTATATTGTCTTGCATGAGTAGTCATTCCACCTCATTTCAAAGAAACAAAAGAACAAGGAGACGCACACTATAAAGGCAATACTCAGGTGTGGAGAAGTGTCTTTTTAAATCATGCCATATTCAATGATGAAGCAGGCGTTACCAACTAATGTGTGGCGAGAAGATACATTGTTCATGTATGTTTGAGATAAACAAAGAAACATAGGGTGGGTGCTACATCCTCCAAGCCTACAGGCTTGTATTCAAAGATTCTCCCACATCCAGTAATCCTTCGGATGCTTGGATGAGGTGGGGGGATTCTTTTCCATAAAGCCTTCTGGCTTTGTCGGATGTAACACTGGCATAATTTCAAAGCCTTGAGCATTGCATATGGTTCACTGAAAGCCTCATGATAAACATGAATAAGACTGGTAAAGTAGTATGGGGTTTAATATCACTGATAAACAAGTGTGCTCAAGTTCCTCTGATCAGGCATAACACGCCCTGTTAAGGAAAAGAGTCTCCATGAAATGTTCAAATTGTTGAAGAGTCATCATCAGTGTGAACAATTGTCACCACAAAAGTCTGAATTTATAAATCAAAAAATGTCAATTACTTTCAGGACACAGCACCAGCAAGCAGCATGAATCAAGATAGAATAGATGAGGAAAGCGTATTATGCTGCATATATGTACCAACATTTCAGAAATAAAAGTGTTGAAAAGCGTTAACAAATCGCCAATCTGCAGCCTTTAGTACCTGATGCAAAGAAAACTCTTCCACATTGCAGTAGAAGTTGCAGCCCCACTAGTGGAATGCACTTTGAAGTATTGTTTGATGCAAGCTTTATACATGCAGTTGGAAACCCACCATGCAAAAGTAGATGCTGTAACAAAATGTTTGAAAATAAATAAATTATCAGATTTTCTGATGTGTTGTATAAATAAATTATCAGATTGCCTAATGTGTTGCGTTTCTTTAAATATTCTTGCAAGGAGGAAAACACACAACGTGTCTTATGATATTGAAATAATTTCACTGTAGCTAAAAGATGACCTGGTCAGGAGATGTGGAATTTGTAAAAATGACCTCATTAGTGTGTACCTGTCTACTACTTAGTTTTAAAGAAACAAATGTCTTTTCTGTGCTCTTTGGGGAGAAACCAGAGCCATTAAACATGTCAATTTCTTGATCAATAATTCTAGTTTCAATTTCGGCAAAGGATATAATGTTGTGAGATAGGCTAGAACCTGAGAAATATTCCATGTTGCTGTACAGCGCAGTTTGGGCAGTTTACAGTTGAAAAAACCCTTCATAAATCTCGAAGTTGTTGGTGAAGAGGTAAATTCCAATCTACAATGGAGATAAGTGTCTGAATCAACATACCTCTATGGGTGGTAATAACACTGTAAGATTTTTATAACCTGAGATCAGATAAATCATTACAATTGGAACTTCAGTTGGCTGAAAGTGATTAATTTTGTGTTTAATACACCACATACACTATTTTTGTCATGCATAACCATACTGTTTGATAGTTGATTTATGCCATGATGAGGTAGGTGTCTAGGAAGCTTTTTCTGAAATACCCCTACATTGGAGGAATTGCCAGAAACAGTACAGACGATCAGTTTTTAATTTGGCAGTTGAGGTCGAAACAGGTCTGAAACTGGGTTTACTAGTAACTCCCTATTTGTGGCAGATATGCTGGGTAGGAGGTCAGCAGTTGTAGCAATCTTGGGAAACCATGGCTTCATGGCCAAGTGAGGTACAATCAATATAGCATTTTGCACTTTTTCTTCCTCTATTGTAACTAGTACCTCTCTAAGTAGACTGAAAGGAGGGAGGTGATTGGCCCAAGAGAAGGAATACGCACCAACAATGGATGCAGAACTATCAGGAAATCGACTACAATATAAGGCAACTGATGAATGACCTTAGAAGCAGACATGTCGATACTGTGATGCAAGCTCACAAATTGATACCCCCCGTGCCTGTCAGAATGGAATTATATTGCTTCATGCACATCTTCATATGGAGTTTTTCCATTGTGTAAAGTTTCATGAAAATTCTTCAAACGGTTTAGGAGGAGTTGCGCTTATAAGGATGGACAGACGGACAGATGTACGGAAAGACAGACGGCCAGACAGGGTGATTCCTATACCCCCCCCCCCCCCCCCCAAACTTTGTTTGCGGGAGGTATAATGATGACATATTTGAGCGAAGACACTGGGTTGTAACTGCCATTATGCAGAACTTTTGAAATGCCATTGAGAGATAGTAAGAGTGCTTGTCTGACCTGGAGTATAAACAGCTGAGATGAGTATGTTTTTTGGCAAAACACCAAATATCGTGAGAAATTTTTAAAAGAGAAGTCTTCGTACTGCCTTAATTATTGAGATAAGATAGAGCAGTGGTATTATTGGTTTGAAAACAAATGTGACAAGAGCTTGGGTTATCAGCTAAACTCAGTAAAGACTTCTTGATGGCTTGAAGCTCCAGAAATTTGATGTGTTTTAGTTTTTATCTTGAATGTCACAAACCATTAGTCCATAGATTGCCTAGATATTCTCCCCAGCCATAAGAAGAGAAGTCTGTCATAAAAATGTGGTCAGTTTGAGGGTAACTAAGAAGACAACTCTTCATTAATGAAAGATGGGTTACCCATCATAAGACTTCATCCTACTTGACGCTGATAATTTCATAGTATGAGAGTGGGATTTATATATTTGGACAGCTTTAGTTTTATCTCTGTCCAGTTTTCTACAAAAGAAACGCCCAATCTTAATACCATGAATGTTGAAACATACATCCCAATTAACCGTTCATTGGGTCATATGGTTGGCTTGTCATCTGAAAAATTTGTTTGGAGAAATCCAGAATCTGAGTTATTGTATCATGTGGTAACCATAGAAGGAATTGTTGGGAGTCTATCACATGACCCAGATATTGAATTTATTGTTGAGGTTCAAGCACTGACTGCTTACAGCTGATAACAATTATTGATAAGTGTGTGTAATTGAATTTGTCTCCACTACAAGTTTTTGCTGAGAGTTGTTCATACCTAGAGAAGCATCTATATAATGCGTACATTGGATGTCGTTGCACTAAAAAAAAGAAAACACAGGTTGCATGATGTTGGTGAACAGGCAGGAAGCAGATGATAAACCGAAAAATAAACATGTAAATTTGTAAAGAATTCAATGCCAAAGAAATTTCAATTATTTTTGATAAAGATCATACATGTAGATGGAATTGCTGAAATATGCATCCGTCAAGTCAATGGATGTGAAATAAAAATCACCTTTTTGAATCAATGGCTGTACATGAAACAAAGCATCCAGCTGGAAATGGGAATATGCTATGTATTTGTTCAGGGCCTTCAAATTGATAACTGGGCACATGGTTATATTTTTCTTTTTACATAAGAGGTGATTTGAAATAAACTGCTCTGGATCATGATGGCAAAATACAACAATAACACCTTTATCCAGCAGATCCAAGACACGTGCCTGAACAAGTTGTGATTCAGAAAGAGAGAAGTTAATCAGTGGAGGAATATTGTGCTGCACTGATGAAGAAACAAATTCAATACTATAAGCGGTAACCGCTTGAATGTTAAATTGGTAACTCTTTAAGTTTTTTCAACCGGATAGAAAGATTTGATTCTACCAGCTTTAGGAAAATCACATACAGGTTCTTGGTTTGGTAAGTGTTGAACTACTGATGGCTATGAAAGGGTTTCTTGAAGTCTGACCACAGCTTTTCTTAACTGTAGCCGGTATTGTAAGAGTTCTGCCGGATATTGTAAAATTATAGTGCCTGCCCCAAAAAGGCTGAATTCTTTTGTTTGTGAAAGACTTAGGTCTATTTGCAATTGTAACCTTAGTTACTTCTACCTTTGAAATATCTCTGGAGATGTCCCCAAAAAGTTGCTAGGAGAAAGGTCAATCCACAGCACAAAGATATTTGTATTCGGCACTGAAAGTAGGTTTAATCAGAAACTGATGCTTAATAGAGAGGTCACACACAGTTGACCCTACTAAAGTAACCCCATCCACAAGGTAAGTCATTGTGGTTTCTAGTGAATTATGAAATCTTTCATTGAGGTGCTTTAAAGTAGACTGGCTTTGTAGGTTAGAGCCTCATGCATAACACTTTTCATTTCTTTGACATTGTCAAGTATTTGTAAAAAAGGATGTTAATGCATGCCCAAGAAGTTTCTGAGTGTCCTGCAACTAACAATCAAGTTTTTTAAAGCGTGAGTCAAGATGGGTCCAAAATTGTGGACTTACTCAAGGAGCAGAAACAAGTGGACAACTTCTAGGTGATTTCCGAAAGATCAATTTTAGGCAGTGACAGATCTATTTGCAAAGTCAGCAATTTCTTCATTTATGGCTGTGCCAAAAATGGTTTCTTCATCAAAAGGTTTGAGAAGTGCAAAGAAATCATCATCAGAACAAGCCCCATCAGACTGTGTGGTGTGTGCGTAATCATTATGAGCATCACCTAGAGTGAGCTCTAAATTGGATCCAAAAAGATCAGGAAGATTAGGTTGTAACAGATTTTGATATTGCAGAAGAAAGATGATGCGATTTTTACTTTTTATGACACATGTCTTTTTCATGTTCATTTTGATGTTTTTTTAGGAGCACCAGACAAAACTTATTTTAGGATCAGTCATTTTAGTACCACGGGTTACTTTTGTTTGCAAAAATACATCCGGGTCACACCGTGATGATGTTTATTGCACAGTTCGGCTACAACTATGTTGTAGTATTATGGGAGGAACCTGGTCCTCTCCCTCACCGTGCCTAGGTGACGGGACTGCATCCACATCAACGGTGATCTGCAATTAATGTTGACTAGAGGTGAGCCGATTATCGGTATCGGTTATCGGATCGGACTGATAAGTGCATTATCGGCCTGATATCGGTATCAGCAAATTTGATCCTTCTGGCCGATATTTGCAACCGATATTTTTCAAGAGCAACTGAAAAAAGTCATAAGTTTTTTTTACCGTTTTTACGTGACCAACTTGGTCAGAAATAAAAAAACGTGCACCTAACGTTTTGTAAAGTTAAAAACCGGTGGAAACAATTTGCTAACAAGTTAAAAAAAAACAACAGTACTTACTGCTTTGAAGCATCAAACATAAAAACTTGCATGGAAAAAAACGAAACTGCACCCAATCATGAAATAATAATAACAAAAATCCCTTCATGATCGATCATCGAAGTGTTCGTGGAAGGAACATCCGGGAAACACATTTTTAACCCAGCTTCAGTGTGGTCATTTGACCCAGTTAATGATTATGAAAACAAGTGCTAACACCTAAACGAACTTGGGCCTTAGACCAACTCGACCAAAAGAAAGCCAGCTCGTAACGAAGTCTATCCGGCAAAGAATTATGCCCACACGAGGACGAGGTGGACCTGTTTGAGAACTCTGTCCAAAACGAAATAATCGAAATTCCCTCATGCGTAGGCTGATCCACGAGAAAGTCTGCTCACAAACACTAAAATATTAACCAATCTTGCCTTATCATCACTGACCGAATGACTGCGTGCATAAATCAAGTTAACAGCTGTGATACAAAACCGGTGCATGTCTTCGGTGTACGGGACACTACTTTATATCAGAGACACTCTATTTTTTATAGCTTCGTGTCACCGTAATGTGTGGGAAGAGAGTGAGCCAAAGTCGGTGGCCGCTTGGATGGGGGGGTGGGGGGGACAGCCGAGGTGTAGCCCTCTCTCCACCAAAGTAGGTTTGGGGCTATATCGTGCCTGAGTTGATTTAGCCCGTCTCGATTTAGTCTTAGTTTCGGCCGAGTTGACTCATAGTCTCATATTGTAAGTTAAACCGACTCACTTGTTGGAAGTATTTAATAGTAAAAAAGCATACTTTTTTATACAAAGAATGAAAACATCCACCAAAATTCGCAGAAAACAAAATTGAATACATTAAATTTAGGCCCATAGATAGAATCCCTCTACAATGAAAAATCAGTTTCAATTTTTATACATCCTCTTGTTTCACCCAGGTATGAGAAACTGTATTAAAATCGAAACTTATAGAAACTTCGCAGGCTAGGACTGCTCACACGTGGAAACAAAATGATTAAATGAAAACAAAATTTAAAGAAATGCATGCACATAGGACACCGAAAAACAACATCGACTCAGTTAAGCGATGAAATAAACGATTGGCATTTTCCAAAAATTGAAATTCTGTCTGAAAAAGTGTGTGGTCTGCGGGTGGGGGTGAGTGAAGACTGACCCTGGTTCCGCCACCTCTTTTCAAGATCGACAAGCTCAGTGGATGCCTCATTCTGCAATCAGCACGCGAGAGTTCAGGGCCAGGAGTCCCGTTCTAAATGCAGGAACTAAGTGGACAACAATACCCCCCCCCCCCCCCACCTTATTTTTTTTTTTTTCACTAGCTAAGGAACTTGTCTACAACTTGCAGTGATTGTCACATGATACACCATGTAACATGTTAATCCCACAGCAAAGACGTATAAGTATAAGACCGTGGCAAATACGTACATAACCCTGCATTACGTGGAGTTATATATAACACTACGTAACGCACGGTTATGTATGTCTTTGCCATGATATTATGTACTATGAGGTTTTGTTTTGTTTACCGATGGCGGGAGTATGTACGTTTTCGTCATTTTGTGAGTTTATTTACAGTGGAATTTTGAGAGGATACCGCTTCTGCATTGTACAATGTCCAGGCATCGTGTGGAATTTAAAATTTTCTGGGGGGTGGGGGGTCCTCTATGGATCAGAGGGGCCACCCCTTCACCAACACAACCCCTGCCCTCCCTCTCACAGTCTCGCCTTTGCTCAACCAGCTTGCTTTGGCCTCCATTCATCACCATCCGGGACCCTCTAAAGTTGAATCCTAGATCCGCCACTGCCCATTTGAACACCTCCCACACACTTCCAAGAAATACACTCGGGACATATTGCACAGCTTCTAGTACTGGTAGTAACCACTAACCAGCAAGTCAACCATATGATAACTTGATAGCTAACTAGTTAGTACAAGTATTTCTGAGGTGATGTGCCGTATTTCAGGTACCACACGTAGTGATGGCCTGGCGTGCACCCCTTCTATTTTTTTCCTGAGAGACTTCGTGGCACACTACTGAGTCGAAAGCAGTAAAACACCGCACATCATCACACAAGCAGTTTTTTTTTACATTTTGAGAAAATAACCTTTACTATATCTTAGTGAAACAATGTAAATACAGATATTATTGGAACCGACTTACTCAGCCGGTTCCAATGATATCTGTATTTGCATAGTTCCACTAAAAAAAAAAAACTTTTTAAAAAATATTTCTGTACGTTTATGGCTGATTTCCTAGATTATTAGTCACTTTAACATCCAGTATTTATTTATTTTTTCCCAGGAGAGGCTCCCCGCTCACCTTTTGTGATGGGAGAAATCGGTCTCGGGTATATCACACACCCTGTAGCTTCAAAGCTCAGTTTCAGTCTAAGGAGCGACCCCTCTTTTCAGAAATCCTGCATCTGCCCCTGACACCATAAAATGGACCTTGAATATATAAATGAACTCAATGTATTATCCATGCAAGAACATATAACACAAAAGACTTTGCTAACTGGACATCCTCAAGTTGGAAGATTCAAAGAATGATTTGCAACAAGGAGAATAGAAGAAAGAAAGGGTTTTGCGCACTTTGCACTCATGGTGGTCTGAGTTGTTTGACCCTGGTGGAGTGGTGACGTTATTACGGATTCTACTACAGAGTGAAGGAAAAGTCTGGTGGCAATGCAGTTTTTGTCTTTCTAGATAGAAACTCTTTGGGGCATCACCCTGACTCCTGGGGCGATTCGGACTAATGCACCCTAGTCATTGTGTGACTGTGACCTAGGAGTCTAGGACCTCACCCCTTCCCATCGGTTCCCACGCTGGGAGGGGCGAGGTCCTAGGTAACAGTCATACGATGACTAGGTGCTATCAAAAGCACTTACAACTTTCGGTGAACGTCACTGAGGGGGATTATCCAATATCTGAATTTTGTTGTTGATTCTTTGGTGAGGCTATGCCTCATTAGCGTGAGCTAATGCCTTATCATCCAATATTTGGATTTTGTTGTTGATTCTTTGGCGAGGCTCTACCTCATTAGCGTGAGCTAATGCCTGCCAGAGAATCCTCAACTGCAGCGGTGGAAATATTCAGATCAAGCACTTGAAACGAACTTCCACTTAGATTCAGTGCGACAAATGCGAATCTCCCCACTTCATATCAGCTGACAGAGTTCACAGAAAACACTACCCAAGATTCAATGCATGGCGCCAATTTTAAATGTGTTCTTCCACGACACAAATCAAAAGAATGGCTGGCCAGTGGTCAATCGAGATATTAAATGATTTTATAATTTTTTTTTTATTTGTTTCTTTTGTTCTTTCCATCACTTTAAGTTAATAAAGTAATAACCTAGTCAATATCATGTCTTATTTGGCATGCTTTCGTAGCGGGAAACACATAGTTTACTCACACGTTTTATAAGTTATATCACACTGGACCGACTCTAGTGTCAGTGATAAGTCGCGACTGTTTGCCCCATGCTACAAGATTAGTGTTGACAACATTTATTTAACCCGTTATTTACCAAAGTAACCAAACTTTTATAATATTTTTCAATAGAACCAAAGAAGGATATCATTAGCATCGGCTCGGCAAGCCGGTTCTAGTGATATCCAGACTTGTATGGTTTTATTATTGAGACAGTGAAAAAATACTTTGCGTTCTTCGAGGCCTAATCTGTGTGATTTTGAGGCCGTTTATGGCCGCTATGTTGGGGAAACGGTTATGGGAGTATGACCTACTGGCGTCTGCTTTTGGCAGAGCTGGCAAGCGATGGAAATATCAATCATTAAAAAGTGGATTCAGTGTTCAAATCAGAAATAGTCTAACTCATTCAAAACGGATCAGTGGTATCAGAACTCATACCACTTCAAATATTCTTCAAACTAAATTCACAGTCGTTCGGTTAAATTCAGTTTCATAATAGAAAAACTCAATAACTGAATTTGAAAAATGGCAAGTTCCCCCTTATCATTAAAATCATTTCAGCCTTATCGGGACGGAGTTTTGCCCGTCTGTCGTCATACACACGACCAGCTTCACTGAAAAGGCGTTCACTTGGAATGCTTGTACAAGGAGGACCTAAATATTTTCTTGCAAGTTGCACCAAGAAAGGATATCTATGTTTGTTAACATTCCACCATTGCAGTGGATCACCATCGCGTGGCAGGAGGGGCTCATTGAAATACATTTGAATTTCAGATGCAATTGTTGGAATATTTCCTGCGCTCGTGCTTAACCCTTTCTGCGAAAGCATTTCTTCATATTCATCAGCAAAAGTGTCTTGCTTTGCTTTTTTAGATGAAGGTTGGTAGTCAGACTCAGTGCACGAGATGGAGAGAGATGACGATGCATTAGATTTATCATTGCTTTTTTCTGAAACAGAAGATTCTTTTTGAAGATACTCTATCGCTTTCTGCTCAGTAGAACTCGACTTAAAAAACACTGCTTTATACCGAGGGTCTAAAACGGTAGCGAGCACATAAAGTTTTTTCTCCTCCATGTCTGAGAAGCGATGTCTCAAAGACTCTAAAATTGTAGAAGTTAAAGTTTGTATGCCACTGTCATCCACATGTTTGGCCATGGCAAGGTCCAGCATTTGAACAGAGGGTATGACCAAACACAGAGAAGCTGATGAGCTTGATATTTCACGAGTGAACTTTTCAAAGTGTTCTAATGAGTTTCAGCCAAGTGCCACTGATTGGCAGTCAATACAGGCAATTCAAAGAGGCTTGCAAATTTGACTATGGCAGGTTTCTGCCCAACCAATCGCTCTGTCATGAAATATGTAGAGTTCCAACGGGTTTTTACATCCTGTAAAATAGAATGTTCTTTCAGCCCATGTTTGATCTGCAGATCCTTAAGTCTACCACAAGCTAGGAGCGAGTGATTAAAATGTCCCGCAATTTTTCGAGCGATAGCCAACATGTCATTTACGGCCCATTGACTGTCTATTCCATCATTTATGGCCAACTGCAATGTGTGCGCAAAACAGGGGATACTTTCTATTTGAGTGAGGTTTAACCCACAAACAGCATTTACGGCGTTGTCGCGGAGAATGGTGAGGACTTTACTATTCCGTATGTCCCAAACTTTCATCATCAGTCCCACTTCCTCAGCAATTGTCTCCCCGGTGTGTCGCCCAACGTATGAAGATGCATTCAAAACACAGGACTTTCTTTCAAAATCAGGTGAAATCCAATGTCCGGTCAATGACATCAAAGAATGTCACTGAGCCTCCCCAACCCCCCCCCCCCCCCAAAAAAAGAGGCTGACGCTGTAGTACATCCGCAAATGAAAATAATTTATTTGCGAGTTATTCACTTTAACCTTTTTTTAAGGGGGGGGGGGGGCATTTACAGATGCTGCATGTACTACAGCTGCCCTTATACCCCGTCACAACCACCTCCTCACCCCCAAAACCCTCACTAACACTGAAAAGAGGCTGATGCTGTAGTCCATTGGGTATCTGCAAATACAATGCAAATGAAAATAATTTGCGACGTATTCACACGAAAATTTTCTCTGAACCTGTGTGGGTCAAAATAATTCCATGTGGTCACAATCATCACACAACTTGTTTCCACAGGTAGGGTACTGTAATTTTGATAAATATACACGGGTGGTGTGCTTTGCTTGCAGGGTGCTGTGGGGGTGGGGGGGGGGTGGGGGGGGAGGGGGGTTGTAAAGCTTACGTAACTTCACTAAGAAATGATGCATCCCGACTCACGTGTATGAATGTAGGACCGATTTTGTGATAACCGTCAAAGGCGTACAAGCCATTTTGTGTGTGTGTGTGGCAGGGGGGTTGGGGGGTTGGGGGTTGGGGGGGGAGGGTTGGGGGGGAGGGTTGGGTTGGGGTTGGAAGATCTTGCCAGAAAAATCTAAATTTTATAGTAAATTTCCTTTCTTATTATACCTACCACAATTGTTTACTACAGGCTTGCACTACAGTGAAAGTCCCTAACTCGGATAAAATACTCTCTATTTTTGTCTTTCCCAAGCAAGTTGGGAAAGAAAAGTGGTGCAAAAGCACCAATAAAAATAAGCCAAAACTGGGTCGAGTGCAACCGGCGCAGACCCAGTACGGGACGCTCTCTCCCAAGTACAACTCCACGACTTCCGTTGCCAGTGCGCATATACCGTCTCTAAAGACTCATTCTTTTTGAATCCGTAAACGTTAAGAGTTATGTGATCAGCGGGGAGGAAAGATTCTTTACCCGTAAAGAAGATGGGAGGGCCTCCATGTAAACAATTGTGGTAGGTATAATAAGAAAGGAAATTTACTATAAAATTTAGATTTCTTATCAACCTACTCACAATTGTTTACTACAGGCTGAATAGACAAAAGGCTGGAGGGAATCGCATAACCAACCCCCACATAACCCTAGTGCACTGGAACCGTGAAGTAGATGGAAGAGGTCCCGAGGCTTATCAACCATAATGTCGCAATCATTGGTAAAGGACAATGAAAAGAGACATATGAGCCTGTGTGACACACAGACAGAAAAAGGGCAGTAACAGCACAAGGCTGAAACTGACCTTCAAGAAGCCTAATGGCTATGGCAGACAACAGCCTGAGCAGAAGAAAGAGGACCCAGGGCAAAAAGGTCCTCCGACTGCTCCTGCAACTGGCGTAAATAAAAGGTGGAGAAAGTAGAAGCATTTCTCCAGTAGGCTGCCTGCATAACATCCGACAACTTGACGGAGTTAGAATAAGCCCAAGAGGTAGACAGTGCCCGCACCTCGTGGGCAGAAATACGATTGGTAATACAATCGCCAGCTGCTAAACGACTATAAGCCGTACGAATAGCAAGACAAATCCATCGAGAAATGGATTGAGGAGAGATCTTCTGTCGACCCGGAATGAGAGACAGAAAAAAACGTTTTCTGCCTTTCCGTATGAAGCGTGTCCGATCAAGATAAATGCGAATAGCACGGACCGGACAGAGCAAAGGGCGAGTACCCTCAACAGAGGGAAGAGCCCTGATACAGATAGGAGGAGGAGTAGTATCTGGTAACTGATTCTTAGCCAAAAAGGAGCAATCAGTGGTAAAAGTAACACTGTTGGGAGAGCTCCTAAAAAAGGCCGGGTCAACCGAGAGGGCGTGAAGCTCACTAACCCGTCTGGCCGAAGCAAATGCCATCAGAAAAGCCGTCTTATATGTGAGAAATTGCATATCCACCTGGGATAAAGGTTCGAACGGCGCGCCCCCCCCCCCCCCCCCCCCCCAAGCAAAGCAGCACCCACGAAAGATTCCATCGTGGAGTAAGCTGCAAAGTCCGAGGCCTTTTCAAAGAAAAGTGCCGAACAAGCTTGGAGAGGTAAGGATTAGTGCCGATACGAAGGTTCCCCACATAAGAAAAAGTCTCTGAAAGCACAGACCTGTAACCCTTGATGGTAACAGGCTGGAGACCCCGAGAATCAAACAGATATACCAGAAACTCCGCAATCTGTGAAATCGAAGGATTGGCATAATCAACAGAGTGATCAGCACACCATCGACAGAAGACCTTCCATTTAGCTGCATAAGATAAACCAGTGGAGTGCCTCCTTGAAGAAGAAATGCACTCCACTGCTCGTCTCGAAAAACCTCTACGGAGGAGACAGGACCTGACAAAAGATATGCGTGAAGGCACAATGAAGTCGAGTCGACGTGAAACCTCCTCGGGCGACCTTGACAAAGAAGGTCGCGACGTAGCGGGAGACGTGCCGGAACCGCCGCCATCATCGAGCGGAGCTGATTGATCCACACCCGCTGAGGCGACAGAGGAGCGATCAGAATGATTCGACAACTGCAGGTTCGAATTTTGGCGAGAACCTGAGGAAGAATCGGAACCGGCGGGAAGGCGTAGCCGACTAGACCGTTCCAATCGAGTGACAGAGCGTCCACGGCAAAAGCCAGAGGATCTGGACACGGGGACACGAAAGTGTCCACCTGATGGTTCCAACGAGTCGCAAAGAGGTCGATGTGGGGACGTCCTCAGAGATCGCAAAGCGACTGGAACACTGCCCTGTGAAGCATCCACTCGGTGGAAATAACCCTGCCCTGTCGGGACAGGGAGTCGGCTAGGATGTTCAGACGACCGGGAATGTGACGAACAACCACTCCGGCGTCAACATCCTGAGCGAGCAGTAAAAGATCCCGAGCTAACTCGTACATCGGAAGCGAGTGCGTGCCGCCCTGGTTCCGAATGTAAGCAACCACTGTCGAATTGTCGGATAGTAGAAGGACCTGGCGATTCGACAGGTGAGGGATCCACTGCCTGAAACTCAGAAGAAGAGCAAGAAGCTCCTTCTGGTTGATGTGTAGAGCTGCTTGATCCTGGTCCCACATCTCGTGTAGGGAAAGACCGAGAGGATCCAACGTCGCACCCCATCCGAGATCGCTGGCATCTGCCGTCAGAACGCGATCGGACGTGGGTAAGTCCAGCGGAACACCCTGCGTAATCCACTGAACATCTGTCCAGGGAAGAAGGTGAGGATACAGAGAGTCCGGAAACGGAAGCACCTGATCCAGAGAATCTACATTCGGTCTCCAACGACTGAGCAGAAAGTGTTGGAGAGGTCTGACACGCAGCCGACCTAAAGGAATGAGATCCGTCACCGAACCGCAGAGACCGATCAGCCGGAGAAAACTCCGAGCGGTCGCGGACCTGGACTGGGACAGAGTCAGAGCAAAAGCTGAGAGAATCACAGCCTTGGCCTGGGGAACAGCCACCAAATTGAATTTGGTTTGGAAAGACATCTCCAGATGACAAAACGACTGAGAAGGGACCAGGTCCGACTTCTCCTCGTTGACTCTGAATCCTAGCGACGTGAGCAAGCTCAACAGAGTGGCGACATCCGATTCCAGTAAGGCAGCATTGGAATGCCTCTGGAGGATATCGTCCAGATATGCTGAAGTAGTCACCCTGGACTGTGTGCGATGAAACGCTATCACATGCGACATCAGTCTGGTGAACGCCCAAGGAGCCAGGTTGAGGCCGAAAGGCATGGCCTTGAACTGGTAAACTCGCCCCAGAAAAGCGAACCTGAGATACTTCCGTGACACCGATGCATCGGAACGTGGAAGTAAGAGTCTCGCAGGTCGATGCTGGCTGCGAAATCTCCCTGGTGAATGGATTGGCGGACCGACCTGAAAATCTCCATGCTGAACTTGAGAGCAATGATAGACTGGTTCAGGATACTCAGATCGATAAGCGGTCGGAGTCGGCTGTCCTTCTTCGGCACCAAGAACAGGCGGGAATAGAAACCCACTGACTGAACGTTCTTGACGACCTCGATCGCCCCCTTTGCCAGGAGATTGGCAATCTCCGTGGACAAAAGTTCCCGACATAAAACGTCTGAAGGAACTGTGGTTGGAAGAGGCACCCTTGACAGAGTGGGGCGCCGTCGGAAGGATATGCGCAGCCTGGACCGAACAACATCTAACACCCATGGATCGGATGTGATGGTGGTCCAATGGTCTGCGAACTCTGCTATCCTTCCTCCAACCTGGGACGAGTCGAGGTGAGGACCTTCATTACGAGCCCCGACGAGGCCCGCGAGAGGAGAAACCACCTCCTCTGCTAAATGAAGAATCCTGAGACTTCCCTCGATTCTGCCGACCCCTACCTTTACCCCGTGAGTAAGAAGTAGAGGCGGCGGCAGAAGGACCAGACTTTTGCTTCACAGAGGAAGCAGAAGGGTACTTGTTAGGCTTGGAATGGCCCTTGCCTCCCCGAGAAGGCTGATCAAGCTGACGAAACAGCAGCTGATCTTTGGAATGACGTAGGACGTCATCCCGGACCGTCGACACGGAACCATGGAAAAGTTGCGGACCTGCCAAAGAAGCAGATCGAAGAGTAGCACGCTGCTCCTCGGGAAGGGATCGTCCTGTGTCCAGCACAGCGTCCCTTCGAACTAATTCCAAATTGGCCGTGTTACAGGCATGCGTGTGAGTAAGGTGCATAAGCGCCTTGGACAGCACACGCAAAGGAGCCTGTACCTCGTCAAACTTATCTGGAGGCAGATAAGCAGCCAAAGCTGAGACGACGTGATCTGAGAGAGAAAGCATGCCAAGCATCTCTCTAGATAAGCCCAACGTGGACTCCAGAGTCGTCATTGGAATGACGGCAGACTTGGGCTTGGAAAGCCCGAGGGAAGTGGAGTCCTGATCCAGAACCGTCAAAGCCTGGCAGACTGACAGATTGGCGGAATCGTAGGAACGATAACGCACAGGAGGCAAAAAAGGTGTCAACCCTGGTGAAGAACGAAGTCTTCAAAGCCTTGGAATTCAGCTTGGCATCCAATGCTGAAAAAGCCTCAACCACCTGTACCGACTGGCACGGTCGAAGGCGCCCAGAAGCAGGTTGCTCCATAGGCTGACACTGTCGGCTGGTTAGCAGGTTTGAGCTCAGGCAGAAACCCAAACACAAAGTCAAGAGCCGCCCCCAAGTCCGAAGACTGCTGGCCCTCGACCTCAAGCATGTCGGACTCCTCCCCAGAGTCGGAAGACACATAGCCCATCGTGGGCAAACCAGCCGATGCCTCCCATGGTGTCGGGACACCAGAGGAATCGGAAACTGGCCTGTTTCCAATCCCGGGAGGCAGCACCAAAGGAGGCGCCTGGAAACCACCCATAGCCTCGCTGGAAGCAACAGGAAGGCTCTTAGAAAGAACCTGAGTGAGTAAGGAGAGGGCCTCCCTAAGCTCACTGCCTGTACCGACCGGTTCGACAGGGGAGCGAACCGGCAAAGTGGCTTCACCTCTGACCCTCTTAACCAGCGAAGGGTCACGATCCTCCAAAACACCCGACGCGGGACGACGGGCGGCAGCCGAAACATCTGAAGGCAGACATGTATAGGGGTACGATGCACCCCGAGGATCAATATTGCGAGAACTCATGAGAGTCACCACGGACCTCTGCGGGGCAGAAGGTCCAGGCTGCACAAAAGGCGTTGGTCCCCCAAAACTGGTCGTGTGACCAGAGTGAGTAGACGGAAACGCCACGGAATTCATAGTGTTTCCACTACGAACATCCGAATCCAAAGACACAACTGTGGTGCTCGACGGCGAAGAGACCACAGCGATGGGCTCGGCCGGCAGCCCCTTCCGACTTCGCCGAGTTGAAGTCAGGGAAGGCTGAGGCCGATATCCCACGTCTACAGTATCGGACAGTCCTGCAGTCCCCTGCAGCAAAAAGCCGAGGCCGGCTGAAACAGATAACGAAGCAGACGGGCCAGCAGCAGTAGTAGATACGTCGAGAGTCGTTGAGGCTGGTGAAATAGTGGAGAGAGCACACCGGCTCGGCTCCGAAGGAGGAGTCACAACCCTAGTGACAGCCTCAGATGTCGACTGGAGGGGGACCGTAGTCCCGGAACCAGGCATCTCTACACCAGAACACTCAACGGCTCCCGCAGTATCCACCACAGGAAAAGACTGCACATCCCCCACGGAGGAGGAATAACTCTCACCAGACAAAGTCGACTCGGGAGGCCCCGAATGAGCACGTTCTCCTTTCCCGCGGGAGCGGGAGGCACGGCCACGAGAACGAACGACACGGTTTACTGACGCCCAGAAGGTGGAAGACCATGTTCCACAGACACCACACGGCTGCTCGGCCGAACACCCATTACAGGAGGAACAAGACAAATGTACATCGTCCACATGCTTTGGCAGCAGACATTGACCACAGGGAATTGTCCTGGGCATGATAGAGGTGAGAGGAGCAGAGAAGTGGAGATGAGAAAACAGAACACCCCCAAAGAAGAGAGAAAGGTGACAGAAACAAAGACCCCAGAAGGTCGACCGGGAACCACCCAACAGGAAGACTACTCTCAAAAGAAAGAAGAAACACTGCAGGAGTGGTACCCCGCTGACACCTAACTCTAACACAATTAGAAAATTTTGCAAAAAAAGCATTAACAATAATTGTGAAAAAATCTAAGTCCGAACCGCGTGGCACGCGAAATTCGCGAGCGACTCGAGAGAGAGCAAATAAAAATACATTATGGACATATAATAGAAAAGAGAATATATAAAACACTGTTCCTGAGAATACAAAGGATACACTGTGGTATAATGAATCAGGAATCATCAAACATCGAGCTGGTGGAACACTGATAAGCGTGCAAAAACATCTCGACACGAAGCAGATTTTAAAAAGAATGAGTCTTTAGAGACGGTATATGCGCACTGGCAACGGAAGTCGTGGAGTTGTACTTGGGAGAGAGCGTCCCGTACTGGGTCTGTGCCGGTTGCACTCGACCCAGTTTTGGCTTATTTTTATTGGTGCTTTTGCACCACTTTTCTTTCCCAACTTGCTTGGGAAAGACAAAAATAGAGAGTATTTTATCCAAGTTAGGGACTTCCACTGTAGTGCAAGCCTGTAGTAAACAATTGTGAGTAGGTTGATAAGAAATGATTTTGCGGGTGTCATCGAAACGTGTAACGCTAGTTTGAGTGTGGTCAGAGAGGGGGGGGGGGGGGGTGGAGTTAGAAGATCTTGCCCGAAAATGATTTTGCGGGTATCATCGAGACGTGGAATGCTAGTTTGAGTGTGGTCAGATGTGCTGAACCTCTCGTCACCACACACACACACAGGCGTGTACTAGTGGAGTCCGAAGAGCCTCCCCAAGAAAATATAGAAAAACTGAATGGTCTGAGACCTGTTCTACAGCCCCAGCTGCCATTCCGACCTTGTAATTGAGGAGCAAATTGGTCACTTTTGGGGTATACCTGGCTGAATCGGGTCGAAAAGTTTCTTGTGGTAAAGGCCTAAAGTTGCAAAGGGCACAACCCAAATTTGCCCGAAAAAAAAATTGCTCTAAAAATTATATATTTTTCCCAGACTGGAGGAGGGGGCTTCAGCCTCGGCCCATCAATACGCTTATGACTACCCCCACTCACCTTCCCAAACACTGACAGATATTCAAAAAGAACTCTGATAAAGCAGCAGACACTGCAAGTGAGACAAACACTGATGGAAGGGAAGTAACCTCAGTTTTTTCAAAGGGAATTCCCCTTTTGAAACACGTGTGTTGAGTGTGTGCGCAATTTTATTATTGCCTGGCTGAAGTAACTATCCGCTAAAACCTTTAATATATGCAACCATGGAATACTATGTGGGAAATATTACAGAAGTTGTTGAAAACATTAAAATGTAATTGTCAGAGAGAAATATAATTAATTATGTGTGGTTTCGAACTTTCTATTGACCGCTCCATTTAGCACTTCGTCGTCACTTCCAAGTTCCTAATTGCAGGCATGTCTTCGGTCACTGAGGAAAAAATCATCAAATAAACAGCACACATTATGGTATCAAATCTGATTTTTTTTTATGTTGGGATCAACTTTAATGAACAACTGTAACAAAAATATGAATCTTATTTTTATTTTTTAAAAGAGAAAAACAAAAATAAAAACAAAGCATGTGATAAGTTGATAACTGGATCCCAGGTAAGACAACTGTAACATAAAAATTTGAAACAAGCTGTTGAAAAAACGTGAGTTTGGGGACCCAAAAATAAAGTGAATTTTCGCTCCAAAAGGCTCCATTTGATAGCACATTTCAAAATCTTTCTGGGGGAGAACCCCCAACCCCCAAATTAAGCTTGTAATTTCGGTTCTTGCATAGATGCCTTCGGCTTCATTTGGATGTCCCGATGGGGAGGATAAATTTTGTTCACTTTTTGTTTGACACATCAGCAAACCTGAAACAAATATTGATGCTTTGTTTTAATGTTTTTTTACCAAATGGCAAACTTGAAACTAAATATGAGCAAGTTATTGATGAAACATCGGGTGCTTGTGTGGGAAATCTGGAGAATGTTGCGATTCCTGTCAACGCGTTTATGATCGCGGATTTATCAGTTATCGGATCGGATCGGATCGGATCGGATCGGATCGGATCGGCCAATATGAAAAATAAAAATATCGGTTATCGGCTTTTTCGAATAACCCACGTATCGGCTCACCTCTAATGTTGACAATACACTCTTCAAAACTGTGGTCATCGTTTTGAGAAAAAATCAGCAATGTGTTACTGCGTACAGACCAAGCAGGTGAGTGTGAAAAAACAATTGCAGTGGAACTGTCAAAATTCTCAAATATTGAAATACAAACGATTTAGAATCGCTGATGCTACTTTTGGATGAAACCGATTCATCAAAACTGGAGGATGACATTGTAGTGATACGACCAACCGCTCAAAACAAAAAGACACTTCTCCACACCTGAGTATTGCCTTTATAGTGTGCGTCTCCTTGTTCTTTTGTTTCTTTGAAATGAGGTGGAATGAACTATCTCGTGCGAGACAATATGCCAGTGTTACATCCGACAAAGCTGGAAGGCTTTATGGAAAAGAATAAATGTTTAGGTTATCTCAAGAATATAGGAAAGTGACCGAATCCCTGCTAATTTAATAATTTCCACTGGCAAAGCTGTTATTCAATTAACAGAGCTCTACTGTATTCCTTTAGTTGCTCATGAAATATTAAAGCGGTATCTTTGCTTTAGTTTGGTAAAAAAAATGGGAGGTATCATTGCCCGTAAAAATGCTGGAGATAGCATTAAATAAAAAATCACAAAACATCCAACTTTATTTTTTCAGGTCTACAAACTAAAATTTCACGAAAAACAGATGCATTTTAATTTTTTGGACATGGACATCCTATGACACCACTGGTCAGATGGGCTTTAAGCGTTGAGATTTTCTGAGGTCGGCAACAAGTTTTTATATATGAAGTTTACTGGCGATTATATTTCCAAAATTGCAGAAGAATGTGCTTGAAAAAATTGAGCGTGAAACTAAAAAATAGGTCAATGAAATCGTCAGATGTGTACCCATACGCACAACTAGTAGAAAGCTGTATGATGGAAGGCCACCACGGATGCCGACATTATGTACACCATACACGGTATGGGTATATATAAAAATGGATTGGAGGAGTGTCTAATTTGATGGATAAAGGGTTAATATCTCCGAATCAAATTATCAGATTTACATAAAAAACTATAGAGCACAGCACATCAGTAGCCTGAACATATATATGAAGTAACATGACAATCGGATTGATATTTTTTAAGTTATCTCATGCCAAAGGGATTGGAGGAATTTTCAATTTGAAGGATAAAGGGTTAATATCTCAGGATCAAATTATCAGATTTACACCAAAAACTATACAGCTTGGCACATCAGTAACCTGAATACAAATATAAAGTAACTTGACAATCCAAGCAATATTTTTCAAATTATCAAACGCCAAAGGGATTGGAGGAATTTTCAATTTGAAGGATAAAGGGTTAATATCTCAGGATCAAATTATCACATTTACACCAAAAAACTATATAGCTCGGCACATCAGTAACCTGAACACAAATATAAAGTAACCTGACAATCCAAGCAATATTTTTCAAGTTATCGAATGCCAAAGGGATTGGAGGAATTTTCAATTTGAAGGTTAAAGGGTTAATATCTCAGGATCAAACTATCTGATTTACACCAAAAACTATACAGCTCGGCTCATCAGCAACCTGAACACAAATATAAAGTAACTTGACAATTCAAGCAATATTTTTCAAGTTATCGAATGCCAAAGGGATTGGAGGAATTTCAAATTTGATGGATAAAGGGTTAATTTCTCCAAATCAAAATTACAGATTTACACCAAAAACTATACAGCTCAGCACATCAGTAACCTGAACACAAATATAAAGTAACTTGACAATCCAAGCAATATTTTTCAAGTTATCGAATGACAAAGAAATGGATACGGACGCCGGACGGACAGACGGACGGACGGTAAAAAAAAAAACTATACAGCTCGGCACATCAGTAACCTGAACACAAATATAAAGTAACTTGACAATCCAAGCAATATTTTTCAAGTTATCGAATGCCAAAGGGATTGGAGGAATTTTCAATTTGAAGGATAAAGGGTTAATATCTCAGGATCAAATTATCAGATTTACACCAAAAACTATACAGCTCGGCACATCAGTAACCTGAACACAAATACAAAGAAACTTGACAATCCAACAGATGGCCACCCCGGATGATGGCATTATGTGTATCATACATAGTATGGGTACACATAAAAATTACAAAAGCTCACTTAAGCTCCAACAGATGGTAAAATGACACAAATTCCAAAAATAATCCACATAACATCTGCATTGAACACAGAGCTAAGCATAAACCAGATACACTTGCATACCAAATATGATGTCATTCTACCAAGTATTTTAAAACTTCTTGAGCTCGCTGGTAAAAATGAAACAGATATCACGTCCATAAAAGGCAAAAATAACTGACAAAAAACTCAGAACAACATCTGTATTGAACAAGGGGCAAGACATCAATAAAATACACTTGCATACCAAATATGCTGTCATTGTACCAGGTATTTTAAAAGTTATTGAGTTTAAAAACATATTGGTCACAGACTGACAAACAGATTGGCATCGCCACATCTGGAGTTGCTTGTCACATGAAAAATAAGAAAATCTAAAATTCATATCACGTGAATCAGGACCTCAAAATTAAAAAAAAAAAACAACAAAAACTGGTGGCACCAAACAGATGATGCATTCAAGTAGTGGACCAAATTTCATGGCTCTTCATGATGGAATTAACATCATAGAATTGAAAACTTTCTGACAATGTAAATCAAAATATACCAGTGTGCCATATTCACTATTCCTTTAGAAGTAATGTAAAATATTAAAGCAGCATCTCTTGTACTTTTAAGCTAGGGCTGTCACAAAATGGAAGGATACTCAGGGTAACAAAACATGAAATTGATGTAGAAATGTCGAAAATATTGTGAATCATAAAATTCAAAAACACATATATTTTTCTTTTCTTTTCTTTTTTTTGTCTGAGCTCTACAAAATAGTAAAATTTTGTGAAAATGGAGACATTTTAATTTTTTTAACACTGACCTCCTATGACATCACTGGTCAGTTGGGCCTTCGTTCTTGAGAATTTGTCAAGATGGTAGAACATTTTTAGATTTAATTTTTATTGGATAATATGTTTACAAAATTTTGAGAAGTGGAGTTCAATGGATGAATTGATGTAAAAAGATGATGAGAAAGATGTAAAGTTGATGTTTTTGATCCAGTCTGAAATATGAAAAAACACTGTGCACTAGACAAATCAAGCAAGAAACTGTGTTTGAGGTGTCTGATGTTTCAAAGCAGCAGGTAAACGAGTAGGAAGATATACATGTCACTGTTTTGGCATTTTGAGGTTGAAAGTGTCGAAAAGTGCAAAATCTTCAATCGACGTAAAAACGCCAAAAAATGAAGGTAAATTGAAAAAATATAAAAATTCTGGTTTCTTTATTATTCAAGTTGAACAAAATGCAAAAAATACAAGTATGCACTACACAGTATGGCATTAAGCGTCGAGAACTTGCCAGGACAGCAACATATTTTTAGATATTGTTTTTATTAGAAAATATATTCCCAAAATGTCAGGAAAGGGTGCTCAATAGATGAGGTGATATTAAAAAACAAGAGGCCCCAGAGGCCCCTGACATGGTACTCTAAATATCAAACCAGGGACTTGACTTGAATAAGCTGTATACTCCCCTCCTAAGAAAAGCATATACCAACTAGATTAATCGATTGTGCCCACATAATACACAGGATTTTCCTTCTATTTTCAGTTCCTGCACTTTTACGTCCCAAAATTGAGATAAACGCATAAAAAACAGATTTTTTTTTATTTTTGTTCAGAAATTTTCGAAGTCCCAAACAAAATATTTTCAGCCTAAAATTTTTTTCTGTCTCAAAATTGACCAAAATGTATAAAAAAAAAAATTCTGGATTTTGGTCCAAAAATTTCTAAGTCCCACCCAGCCCCCAAATTTTCAGTGTAAAAAAAAAAAAAAATTTTTTTGTCTTAAAATTGACCGATATGCATAAAAAAAACAAAAAAAATGTCCGGATTTTGGTCCAAAATTTCCAAATCCGGAACGGGACCCCAAATTTTCAGCCTAAATATGAACCCAGGGACTTGGCTTGAACAAACTTGAATCCCACCCCCACTCTCCCAAGGATGCTGTATACCAAGTATCAAAAGATTCATATTGATAGATCTGAAGAAGATTTTTAAAGAAAAGTCCTCATATTGCACTAAATTAAAATTCGGGCTCCCTTAGGGAGCCCAAATGTGAACCCAGGAACTCAATTTGTACAAACTTGAATCTGACCTCCCTGGAGATGTTGTATACCAAATATGAAATGATTCTGACTGGTGGATCTCAAGAAGAAGATTTTGAAAGAAAAGTCCTCATATTGCACCAAGTTAAAATTCAGGCTCTCATAGGGAGCCCAAATGTGAACCCAGGAACTCGATTTGTACAAACTAGAATCTGACCTCCCTGGAGATGTTGTATACCAAATATGAAATGATTCTGACCGGTGGATCTGAAGAAGAAGATTTTGAAAGAATAATCCTCATTTTGCACTAAGCTGAGATTTGGGCTCCCATAGGGAGCCTAAATTTAAACCCAGGGACTCAATTTGAACAAACTTGAATCTGACCCCCCACCCCCACCCCCCACCCCCTTCAAAACTTCAAATGATATAACAATGGTGGAGGAAAACTGAGAAGAAAAAAAAAATGTTGGGTTTGGAATTTTTTTTTAACTCTTCAAAACACTAAAATTTCACTGAAGTCTAATGCACTTCAAGTTTTTGGACTTTGACATCCAATGATGACACTACAAAGTTTGGCCTTAACCACTGACAACTTCCAAGGTCGACAACGGAGCTCCCATTCCAAAGGTTTTAGAATGGAAGCTCAATGGAGATGAGTTAATATTAAAAGTTCAAGAAAAAGATGTGAATATGGTGTTGTTTTGAATAAAGGTTGAAATCTAAAAGTCTCAGAATGCTAAGCACTAAACCACTCAGCAAGATTAAGGATCAGTGTATGAAGTTTCATAGCTGCACATTAAGTAAGTACAAAGTTATGTGTTTCAGGTTTTATGCTGCAAGTGCCAAAAAATGCAAACACATCAACTGATGTAAAAATATCAAATATGAACAAAAATGATGAAAAAAAAACAAACAAGCATGCACATCGCCGAAGCAGGGTAAAGTTTTTGTGGTTGCCTATGAACTAAAAAGCATCAGAATACCTTTTCTAAATAACTAATTTGCAAAAAATTAGTAAGTCAGCCCAATAATTCTGCTGCCATATATCCAACTGAGGCCATTTTCGAACTCGATCAAGTTAATTTTCCTGGAAACCCATATGATAAAAAAAGAATCAAATCGGTTAACATTTGTGCAAGTTATGGTGCCATCAACCACAAAGTTTGCACAAAATGACAAAGTCAGCCCAGTAATTCTACTCCAGTATATATCGGACTGGGCCCATTTTTGAACTCAATCAAGAAAATGGTCCTGGAAAGCCACATCACGAAAATGAATTGGATCGGTTGATGTTTGTTCAAGTTATCGTGCTATCGAACACAAAATTCATAAAAAATTACCAAGTCAGCCCAGTAATTTTGCGCTCATTTATCGGACTGAGCCTGTTTTCAAACTCAATTGAGATACTCTTCTTAGAAAACCATATAACAAAAATGAATTGAATCGGTTGATATTTGTTCAAGTTATAGCGCTATCAAGCACAAAATTTGAAAAAAATGACGAAGTCAGTCCAATAATTCTGCTGCTGTACATCAGACCAAGCCCGTTTTCATACTCGATCAAGACATTGTTCCTTGAAACCCATGTGCCAAATATCAGTCAAATCGGTTGACATTTGTTGAAGTTATCATGCTATCAGGCTCAAAATTAGTAGATTTTAACAAAGGGCCATAACTCTTGTGAAAAAGCATGGACACACCCCATCAGGTGTTGAACATGCATATTAAGTCACATACCAAATATCAAAATCCATCCAGAAACAACTAAGTTATAAGCAAAAAGGGAAGCCCTTGTGGGAGATGAATCCAAATTTCATAAATGTCCCGCATTTATTTAGTTGGCTCACAATGTAGGAACAGGAATTATTTCAATGAAAGAAGTGAATGGGAAAAACAGGAAATTTGCCTAAATAGCTGCTAACTTATTTCAATAAGTGTGACATATCTTTTTCACATTGTAAAGCGGGTTCAATTATTTTTATACAACTACGTGCTGAACTTCATCGTCATCATTTAACAGGTTTACAATAAGTTGAAAAGAATGGAAGTCCTTCATATTAACCTGTGTATCTGCCCTTTGCAACTTTTCTTCAAGAATCTTCTCACTTTCTTCTTTATTCTTCTCATCATTTACAACTGTAAAATTAAACATTACTAAAACCCAACGTGCAAAATCAAACAAAAAGCTAAAAACCTGATAAGAGGATCCACACATGGAGTTGTGATATTGACTGAACCCTAAATTTTAAAAAAAGTTTAATTTATTGTTAATAATCCTCTGATATTCAGCATTGTGGCTACTGAGTCTAAAATTGGTAGGGTTCATCTCATTTCACATTCAAATAATTTCTGTAAGTTTGGTTTAGCTGTTATAAATAAAATTAATGCTATCATCTGGAAACTGAAAAGTGTTATTTTTAGTAGCAGATCTTGACGTTTGAACCACAATCTTGAAAATAATAGATTATTGTCAACCCTGTGAGTTTCATGGAACTGCATTATGTAACAACAAGTGCACTGCCAGGCATGGATCAATATATGGCCACCTGTCAGGACACCTGAGGCCCCGTAAGGCCTGGGCTGACGTGGGGTTATTTAGTCCCGCCGATAAATTGCGGGAGCATTAGACCAATGTGGAGGGTTGGAATCCAAGTGTCGTGAACGCGGCGCTGGGAGCTGAGTTAGACCGACGCCGTGATTCCTTCTCTGCCAAATTGGCCTGAAATAGGTTTGATTTCCGTTAGGTGTGATTCCTAATCATTTCAGGCTGTGTAATGGAAAGAATGATTTAAAGCAACAACGATTCTTTTATTTACACATAAAAATAAAGCCGCTTCAATATTTCAACAATCAACAATTCGATTCTTTTCACAGAAAATGGGTTGCTAGGGTTAAACAATTCTCAACAATTATATAGTCATTCTATAGCCCTGTACTGGCACTCTAGTCTACACCCTGGAAATGTTACTACTGTGAGCTCGCCATAAGAGCTTCACAAATCTGAAATGTTATTACCGTGAGCTCGCCATAAGAGCTTCACCCGCTTAGGCTCAAATGTCAACGTCTGCGCGTAACTGTACCTCTGGCTGTCGGAGGGTTCCGACCAGCAATGTTTGTCATCTATAAAGACACTGTACTTCTGATTTGGGTCAGATATTGTCTACTCATACCTTATGTGCCTTTTGAAAGTCTTCCGTGAAAGTCCTATTGAAATGTTCACTGTTCCTGGTCGAATTCACGATTCACAAATACTCCTTTTTGTGCTAGGACGAAATTGTCACTCACACCGATCTCCAGTCGGTATTACAATGCTTCGACAGCAAAACAAACTACTCCCAACGCAATCAGTCTGACGCTTCAAAGGGTTAATACGCACAATACAATTAACCTACACTTCTGACTATTGCAGGTTGATACCTGCTACTCGACAATCTAAACTTTAATGTTTCACCTTGGGTTTTCCTTCCCAACGAATTTAGCACTGTAGCCGCCTATCAACCTTAAGCTAAATCAATCGTGGAATGCCCTGTCTGGCGATTCCAGCCATTTCAGGGTCCTGTGATCGAAGGTACCCCTATGCCAGGAAACAGAGTCCGCCTGCCCTGGACTTCACCAACGTGTGTGTGACAGACATGTTAACTCTCCCGGAATGCCCGGGAAAATCCCGGAACTTCAGTGTAGTTCCCGGCCTCCCGGACGGGAATCAGTTTTGGACCAAAAATCCTGGAAAACAACAGTCAAATATTTCGTTCCCGTTGTAACTTATGAAAAACGTTCGGAGTCAAATCACATGCATTTCAAACTCTGGTAAAAACCCACAAAGCAGTAAAAGATGGATTTAAGTTAAATTTATTTAAGAAAAGGGTATTTTATGATATATATTTCAACTGTGTTCATGTTTATTTCTGTGTTTTTTCTTCGGAGATTCATGATCAATGTGCGAGTGTAGAAGTGAAAATAGGTGACTTACTTTCAAAAAATTGAAAACTCTACCTTCATTTAAATGCAGTTTTGGAAATTAAAATATATGAAAAGGAATTAAATAATATATATTTATTTATTCCTTCACAGAATAGCTTTAATTCTCATCCCTTTTCCAAAACAAAACGTAAACAACAACTATTTACCACAGTTTAAAAGTAGGTTAAAGTCGCTTAGGATGCCGAAAAATTATGACTGCATATTTAAACACAATGAACTTATTTTCTAAGACTACATTCATTCTGTTGTGTTGACTACAGAACTGTTAACTGTTGGCCATCTGTACCCAGAAAATTTCGAATGGAATTAAAGAAAAATGTTTCAATGATGAAAAGAAAAGTTTTGTGTAGGGCACAAACGTCCCACATGCATGAAGTTTGATAAAGATACTTTCTTAGTTCCAATGTTCTTGAAGTAACTGAATATTAGGACATCTTTTCCTGTTAACATTTCCAGACTTGGGAAATTATTAGCTAAGCAGACATTGATAAGAGCAAACCACAGGTGGAGGTGCTCTGTGGGACAGTGTGGGTGGGTGGTGGTGGTGGTTGGGGGGGAGGGGGGGGGGCCTATGAAGAAGAGGATCCGGGGGGGGGGGGGGGGGGGCAAATCAACAGTTATTTTATGATTTTTTAACATAGCATAAATGCATCAGCATAGTTGACAGCTAGTTCTGGATATAACCTGGTGTTAATAGTGGTCCATGAGCTGAAAATTCACAAGTTTTTTCTTTTATTTTGTCCCCGCACGAACTGTTCCCTGAAATCCATCCCATTTCCCTGAAAATCACCCTCAGGTTCCCTGAAAAATTATTCTGGAGGTTAACATGTCTGGTGTGTGACCCCAAGTGTGTGTCTAATGCTCTGCTCTTCAAGGTATATATACTTTTTACCCTAAACTGTCAGGTGGACAGACGCTCACCTGTCCACCTGGCAAAACAGTGGGAGATGACGTATATCGAGGCAGAATCAATACAAGTCATCTCACGCGTGACTTAACGGTGATTTCACTTGTCGAGAGAACTGATTCGTTCCTGCCACGACAGACATTTCTATCTTTTAGAATCTCATTTCTCAATTGGCCGTGACAATATCCTGCCACCAACCGATTACGTCTCGTACGACTCGCGACTACTGTATAACTTAAATGAGATTAGACCTTATCTAACATACCGTTTCTCCCCTGGGTCCCTGCGCTAAAGCTGGATATACACCACGTGTTTTTTCCATGTCCAGCTTCACAGAGAAGTGAAATTCACGTAGGTTTTTCACCTTGATGCGGAATATCTTTTGAACTTACAATATCTTTATATATGAGGCCCCTTGCCCCTATATTTAGGCTGGCTTTGCCCTGACACCACCTATGAAGAAATTGTGCTTGTGAAGAAATTTTTAGTTGAACAAAAGGTCAATAATTCCTTCCAAAATAATTGTACATTCCTGGTTTATGACCCATTAAAGTTGAATATATTGTTTTCAAGTTATTGCGTGGAGAATCAAGAGTCACCAAAACTCCCAGATGGTTGCCATGGTGGCCATATTGGACATGCCAAAATGCTGATTATTGAAAGGAACCATCCTCTAATCATGATTAATCAACCATAAAAAGCAGTATCTGTTGGATCTATAGTTTTCAAGTTAGAAAAAACAAAAGTTAACAGACAGATGGACAAAGACAGACGGATGGATGGACATTGATGCTGGTTATCGAAAGGAACCATCTAGTCATGACTAATCAACCATAAAAAAACAGCATCTGTTGGATTATCACATGGACAATCAAAAGTCCCTGAAAATCCAAGATGGCTGCTATGGTGGCCATATTGAATATGCCAGAATGCTGGTTATCGAAAGGAACCATCCTCTAGTCAGGCTTAATCAACCATAAAAAAGCAGTACCTGTTGATCTATAGTTTTCAAGTTATCACGTGGACAATCAAAAGTTCCTGAAAATCCAAGATGGCTGCCGTGGTGTCCATATTGGATATGCTGGTTATCAAAAGATACCATCCTCTAGTCATGACTACTCAACCATAAAGAAACAGTATCTGTTGGATGTATTGTTTTCAAGTTATCGCGCGTACAAACAAAAAATTAACGGACAGACGGATGGATGGATGGATGGATGGATGGATGGATGGATGATGGATAGAGCTACCTAATTTCTAAATCAGGTAAAACATGTCACACATAAAACAATAGTCTCCAGAAACCATTTTTGCATCTAAATGTTTGTTTGTTTGTTTGTTTGTTGGTGGTTAACGTCACATATTTATGCACCATGGCTAATCGTGACACAACATGGAGATGAAGTCAAGTTTAGTCAATCGTTTATCTACATGTTGCCCATTTTAGAGGACTTTCACCCCAAGCATTGGTGACTGGGTCCTATTTTACTAGTAAAGCGGAACTGGTTTACCACAGTAAACAAGTGCTGCTTACTTCACGGGGTTCCCACGGGGAATTTTGCATCTAAAAAAAAAAAAAAATTCTATTTATACTCTCATGATCTTTGACCTACCAACTCCAAAATCAATGTGGTCTTCTCTTAACTTATGGATTACTTCCTGCATGTTTGGCTGAGCTGTGATAAACATAGCTAATGTTATTGCAAAGAAACAGAAAATTTATATTTTAAGTGAGTAACCTTGACCTCCAACTGACAAATCTGAAAATGAGTTCTTCTCCCTACATAAGGGTACTGATCCTGTGAGTTTGGTGGACTTGCATAATTAAAAACTATTATTTTTCGGCAAAGTTTTATTTAAAGTAACAGCCAAGTGACTGTTAGCCTTACAGTTACCAACTTCAAAATCAATAGAGTTCTTCTCTTTCCATATAGGATTATTTCTGCAAGTCTGGTTGCGCTGTGATAAATAAAACTAATGTTATCATCTGAAATCCCAAATGTGCTATTTTTAATTATGGTGACCATGACACTTGGTTGACAAACAATGACAATCGAAAGGATTCTTCACATTCCATGAGGTCACAACACTGTAAATTTGGTAAACATGTGTTAAACAGAACTAACAAGAGCAGCGCCCCCTCCTGCAAAACCATGGATAGCATTATGCCATCAAACACATGACATGTGCCTGTAGCAATCTGTACTAATATAAAAAAAGTGCGAAGGAAATCAAATTCGAAATGAGACAGGGGCAAATAACTCTGTAAATGTTCATTCAAAGATATTAATTCTGTTGTAGGATCCGTTCTGTGATATTGAGGTATAAGCATGGCAAAAGTTATTTGAATCCAACAAATAATGACAGTGCTACAGCAGCAAATTTGTCAGAAAAACACAGTTTTCAATAATAATCTCCTATGTTAAACAAGGGCAAACAACTCTGTAAATGTTGATGGAAAAATAATAATTCTGCAGTAGGATCCGTCCCCCCATGTTGAGGTACAAGCAATAGAAAAACATTATCCCAATGATTGATACCTCATGGGTAATCCGTGTGTGAAGTTATAGCATCGTACGCAAAAGGAAACAAGTTATTGTACAGAAACCAAAAATCAATTTATAGCAACAATGACCTTGACCTTTGACCTACAGATCCCCCAAATCAATGCAAAACATTGTCCCATTGTGTGAAGTATCAGCATAGTGGGACCAACAGTACAAAAGGTATTGCCCAGAAATGAATCTAAAGGCATTTTCAATCATCCCCTAAGTTAAACAAGGGAGAATAACTCTGTAAATGTTTATATGCAGATAATAATTCTGCTGCTGGATCTGTTTCCCCATGTTGAGGTACAAGGATAGCAAAATACGTTGGACGGCAAAGCAGCTAATATCTTGGACGGCCGCATTTGTGTTACGACCATACATATGGTATGTAACGTAAGAACTTATGAACATACGAACGAATGGATGCAGCTCTCTACTAGATACCCCTTCTGACCAGATCAGTCAGGGCATAATGATATTGCCTGGAAACTAACTGTTCATGGAAGCTCACCTATGCAGGAATCTGCCAGACTTATCAATCTAAGAGATTGACTTCATCTCAACTTGACTGAAAATCACTAAAAAAAAATAATCAATAGGGTAAATAAGGTTCAGTATAATATCCTAAACCCTTCAATTGACACTGTAAACTGCAAAATAAGAGCTGATTGTATAAAAATTGTTAATTAGCACAAATCAGGTTGTTAAGTACCATATTAGATAAACTCCGCAATGAAACAAGAGGGCCTAGGGGGGCCTGAGGTGTACACCTAAGAAAGGTGTTTAAAGAAGGATTTAATGTTACATTTAGCATCTATGACAGAACACTATAGTGGAATGAAGTCATGCAATTATTTATAACACTGTTCTCTATCAGATTATTTAATTACCTGGATTTACAGTAAAGCTTAAAAAATCGAGATTTTTTAGGCCCTGGAAATCTAAATCCCTAATTTCCAGGGTAGGTAGAAAACTCTGCGGTCCACTGGGTGATATAGGGAGGGGGGAGGAGAGGGGGAGGCTTTAAAATGAATTTTGAAGGATTTTAAGTTTTTCTACAATAAAAGAAACCATTTCACTCAATTGACCTCTGGGAGCAGGAGGGCAGTGTTAGTTGAGCTCTGGAGGCACTCCCCACTAACCCCCCCCCCCCCCCCACCTGCCACCCCCCCCCCCCCCCAAAAAAAAAAAAAAAAAACGTTGAGAGTCACACCTGAACTGAACAGACATTAATATAGGAGTTCTAGTAATGCTGTAATCAAATATTAAATTGTTCTGGCTGGTGGATTTGAACATGAAGATCTTTGAAGAATATTACACATATTGCACCAAGTCAAAATTCGGGCTGTAGGGAGCCCAAATATAACATAAGAACTGATTTGAACAAACTTGAATCCGACTCCCAGAAGAATGGTGCATACCAAATATACAAAGATTCTGACTGGTGAAGTGGAAGAAGGTTTTCAAAATATTGCACCAAGTTAAAATGCAGGCCCCCATAACATTCTCAAATATGAACCCAGGGACGAGATGTGCGCAAATTTGAGTCTGATCCCTCTAAGCTGTATACTAAACATCAAAAGATTATGATGGATCTGAAGAAAAAGATTTTCAAAGAATTCTCATCATATTGCACGGTGTTCAAATTTGGGCACCCAGAAGGAGCCCAAATATGAACTTGGCGACTACATTTGAACAAACTAGACTCTGTAAGTCAAACATCTAAAGATTATAATGAGATAATCGGAGGTAAAGATTGTTAAAAAAATGTCCTCATATTGCAAACTGGGCTATTGTAACCCACCCAAATATGAATGTTGGAACTTGAATTAAACAAACTTGAATCTTCCCCCCCCCCCCCCCCCCAAACACACACACTCTCCCTCCTGCCCCAAAGGATGGAGTATCAAATTAGTTTAAACAATATTTATTTCCAAAGTATGATTAATTTATACAGTAACAAGCATAAATTGACAAAAAAGTAATAAACTTGGAAATGGATTGTTACAAATATTCCTCAAATAAAATTATTTTGACTGGTGAATATGAACATGAACATTTTAAGAAAATATCCCTCATATTGCACTAATTTGGGACTGAAATATGAACCCTGAGGGACTTAAGTTCATCAAACTTGAATCTAACTCCCCTAAAGGCTGTATATTAAGCCTCAAAAGATTATGACAACAAATGAAGCTTACTTTTATCTTGCAGTTTTTTCATATCTTCTGTGGATGTTATTTCTAGCTTTCTAAAGCTTTCTGAAAGTTCCTTTAAAACAAAAATAAATATTTTGTAGAACACAGGATTAATGACTTTACACCTGAATTAAAAGCTCTCCTTTATTCCATTAAGGTACACTTAAGCTGTGCAGAAGATAAATGTCAGAACGGAATTATATTGCTTCATGCACATCTTCATATGGAGTTCTTCCATTGTGTAAAGTTTTATGAAAATTCTTCAAACGGTTTAGGAGGAGTTGCGCTTACAAGGATGGACAGACGGTATAAGTTAGATTATCTCCCCTTGGAAATGTCCAAACAGAATTATATTGCTTCATGCACATCTTCATATGGAGTTCTTCCATTGTGCAAAGTTTCATGAAAATTCTTCAAACGGTTTAGGAGGAGTTGCGCTTACAAGGATGGACAGACAGTATAAGTTAGATTATCTCCCCTTGGAAATGTCCAAATGGAATTATATTGTTTCCTGCACATCTTCATATGGAGTTCTTCCATTGTGTAAAGTTTCATGAAAATTTTTCAAATGGTTTAGGACAGTTGCGCTTACAAGGATGGACAGACGGTATAAGTTAGATTATCTCCCCTTGGAAATGTCCAAACGAAATTATATTGCTTCATGCACATCTTCATATGGAGTTCTTCCATTGTGTAAAGTTTCATGAAAATTCTTCAAACGGTTTAGGAGGAGTTGTGCTTATAAGGATGGACAAACGGTCAGGTGGACAGACGGACAGACAGGCAGACAGACAGAGTGATTCCTATATACCCCCCAAAACTTTGTTTGCGGGCGGTATAACTACATTTTATTCCATGACTTGATTCCAGCTCAACTCTTGACATCAAATTTCCATAATTCCAAAGGTTAAATGTAACTCCATATATAATTCTATTGCCCCCCCCCCCCCCCCCTGCATTCCCCACCCCTTGACAACTATTTTAACCCTAAGGAGAACAATTCCAACTTTGATCATTTTGTTCTGCCATAAAACAGAGTCTCAAAAATGAAGGCTTTGGGTAAACTTTTAAGTTACATTCTAAGTAACTTGGCTGTTGTTTCTAGGCAAGTCTTGGCTTCACAGACAGCCAAGACTTGCTAAGAAACAACTGCAAAGCCACCAGATGTTCTCTTTCAGAATTTGACAAAAAAATATACAAACCACCAGGCCTTTAAATGTTAAGAAGCCCCAAACACCAATTGCACAAGTAGGCATTCTTGGTGAACTCTAAAAATTGGGAGTAGAAATATTTTTTGAATGATCACATCAGACAAGAGAATACCCATGTTACACGTAGCTGTTAGTTTCCAAAACTTTTCCAAAAACCACTCCAATTTTACCTACTTTTCCAGGCCCTGGAAAATCAATTTACTGTTTTCCAAGACTTTCCATAACCTGTATGAACCCTGTCAAGGGCTGATATTACCATGATGGAATCAATGTTTATGAAAGGATTATGAAATAAGACAAGAATTGTGATAATTGAAAAAGTTCTGTACCCTACATGCTATGTTTTCAACAAGAATAAATTGAGGTGCAGATTGTACTAAAGAACTAAGGCCTGGGTTGATGTGGCCCTCACAGTTATCTAGGTCATGTGCCCATCTGGCAGTCACGGCTGACAAATCAAGACCACAATATGAGAGTCTCATCTAGATATCATACTGAGTCATCCTCCCAAGTTACAATGAAATCCCTTCATAAATACGACCTGTAGACAGTGCTAAAGGAATCTAGGTCATCAGCCCAAGTGGTGGTAACGGCTGACCAATCTTGACCAAAATAGGATAGTCTCATCTACAACATCATACTGAGTCATCCTACCAAATTACAATGAGATCACTTCATAAATATGAACTACAGTCTGTGCTAAACACATCTAGGTCACGTGCCCATGCGACCATCATGGCTGACCAGTCACAACCAAAATATCTTCTCATCTGGACATCATACCGAGTCATCGTAACAATTTACAATGAAATCCCTTCATAAATGCAACCTGCAGACTGTAAAGGAATCTAGGTTTCATTACCCTGTGACTATCATGGTTGATCGAACATGACCAAAATGTGACATTTTCATCTAGACATTATATGGAGTCATCCTACAAACTTACAATGAAACACCTTCATAAATATGACCTGTAGGCTGTGCAGCCATCACGGTTGACTGACCGTGACCAAATGGAACGTTCTCATCGCGACATGACCTCGATCTTGCACATGAAATTTAATGATGAACGGACAAGAACTACAGGGGGTAGCCTGTGCTGAAGAGAATATGCACAGACTCAGAAACTTAGACTCACAGATTCACAGACTTCCGCATGTGTGATGGCAATAGCTTATCTTTGGTTTATCAAGTTAAACAAAAAAAATTAACCCTTTACCTAACGTGAAAAGCAGACGACACTTGCAAAAAAAATTCTTGAATAACTATTTTTTTTCATTTTTTGTCTCAAAAACATAGGTTATGACCCCTCGTTGGAACGAGCTCGACGAGCTCGTTCCAACGAGGGGTCATAACCTATGTTTTTGAGACAAAAAATGAAAAAATAATAAAAATTAAATGGCGATTTTTGAGAATAGCGCTGGCCGGTTTTGGCCGTTACGTTGGGTAAAGGGTTAAAAATAAAACCTTTCCTCACTGATTTGAAAAAAAAAATTGCCTGAGATTATATACCAAATATGAAAGAATTCTGACTGGTGGATCTGAAGAAGGTTTTTATAGAAATGTCCTCACATTGCACTAAGTTAAACTTTGAGCTCAAAAAGGGAGCCAAAATATTAAACCAGGGACCCGATTTGAACAAACTTGAATCTGATCCACCTAGAGATGTTGTATACAGTCGGCTCCACTTATTATAATAACGGCTATTATAATATTTCGTTTATTATAATAAAAATGCTCTGCACCAAACCATTTTCATCACGTTTCATGTACTTTTTTACTGCTTAATGTAATATAAATTTTTGCATTTTCGTTTTATGTAATGCAAAATTGTTATCATACTCGATATTTTTGCATCATTTTGTTGATTTTTATCTATTTTTTTTTACCCTTAAAATAAGTTTTAATAAATATTCTATCCATCATCGGCTCATACGGCAATAGTTTCAGCACATGTGGTGATATTGTGAACCTGGCCTTACTGCATGTCAACATCACTGACTTACGCAACGTGGTCATCATCGATGAAGGGCTTCGATAAAAATATACATACTTTTGAAGACAGTTGTTTCATAAACATTTCAACACTTTCAATTCGAATAACTCAACAAACATACCAAAGAAACATTTTCTTGTCTTTTAATGTCCAATTTTGTTTAAAAATAACCAGCTGACTGAGTACATTTGTGCATGTAAGGCCATTTTGAAAAATTGCATTCTGGGAAAATTGAGGAACTCCCTGGCAAAATTTTACTTCTTGTCGATAACTGTTCTGCCCATCCTCAGAATTATGCCGACAGTCTACAACACGTACAAGTTGAATTCTTGCCACCCAATACCACTTCAGTGATTCAACCATGTGACCAAGGTATAATCAGTAACTTAAAAAGAAATTATCGAAAGGAAATTGTTCGTAAAGTTATAAGTGAGATTGACTCAAATCCCAGTGTGATAGCAAGTGACACTGTAAAAAAAGTTAACCTGTTAGAATCTGTACACCTGTTAAAATTGTCATGGTCGAGTGTGCAACAAAGTACAATTGTGAACTGTTTTAAAAAAGGTGGTTTCTGTGAGGCTAGCAGTGTAGATGATTTAGAGAACTTTTAAATGACATTGAAACACCCACAAATATGTGTAGGGACGAATTATTAGAATTTGTAAACAATGTCGAGTCAGAAATTGAGTGTTTTGGCACACCAAGTGATGCCGAAATTTGTTTTGTCGTTAAAGAGGACTTGAATACATGTACCCAAAGTGATTCCGACTCTGATGACGATGAACCTTTATTGCCTATCACTAATATGGAAGTCCGTTCAAGTCTGCGGGCTCTCAGACAGTTCTTTGAGGACAATCAATGTGACAATTTAATTTTAAATTCCATTTACGAATTGGAGAAAGCGTTTAACGAAATTGTTAAAAAAAATAGCCGACAATCCAAAATCACAGAATACATCAACTGGAGTCCGTGAACACTTGTAAAAAATGATTATGAAAACCCGAGAAGTACCATTCCTAACTGCCCCCCCCCCCCCCCCCCCCACCACACACACGTTCAATTTATTTTGACGGGTGTTGTCCCATGGCAGTTCCTGGGGGGATTGCTGGTGTGAAAACCCAACAAGTACCATTCCTAACTGCCACCCCCCCCCCCCCCCCCACACGTTCAAAAGTTTAAAATAAATCATGAAATATAACAAGAAAATTTCATCCCATTTTTTCTGCACTGATTAAATCTATGTCCGTACGGCTTATCAGCGAAGGAAAAATGACAGCGAAATTTCCTTGTCATATTCCACAATTTATTTTGACGGGTGTTGTCCCATGGCAGTTCGTTGGGGGATTGCTGGTGTGAAAACCCAACAAGTACCATTCCTAACTGCCCCCCCCCCCCCCACACACACACACGTTCAAAAGTTTAAAATAAATCATGAAATATAACAAGAAAATTTCATCCCATTTTTTCTGCACTGATAAATCTATGTCTGTACGGCTTATCAGCGAAGGAAAAATGACAGCGAAATTTCCTTGTTATATTCCACAATTTATTTTGACGGGTGTTGACCCATGGCAGTTCCTTGGGGGGTTGCTGGGGTGAAAACCCGACAAGAACCATTCCTAACTGACCCCCCCCCCCCCCCCCCCCACACCCCACACACACACACACACACACGTTCAAAAGTTTAAAATAAATCATGAAATACAACAAGAAAATTTCATCCCATTTTTTCTGCACTGATAAGTCTATGTCCGTACGGCTTATCAGTGAAGGAAAAATGACGGCGAAATTTCCTTCTTATATTCCACAATTTATTTTGACGGATACTGTCCCATGGCAGTTCCTTGGGGGATTCCGAGTGTGACGTGGGCTGAATTTTAGATACAACACTGAAGACATGTCATGATTTTTATTTTTAATTGTTATAAAATGTGAATAATAAATCCATCCTGTTGTGTATATATTCATCAAGTTTTATTTAATAAATGATACATGTTAATGCATGTTGTTCAAAATCAGTGCTTGTTGTTTTGAGCCAAGTATTTCCCCCATATGATGTCATGCTCGTATTTATTTCCGGACAAAGTCGGTCGTAATTTCCAATTGAGACACAAACGTTTTAAATGGGAATTACAACCGAGTCCAATTCACCGGCAAATTTCGCTGGTTGACATTTGACAAGGTCATCTGACAGAAAAATGTCCACAATGAACACATGTATTTTCCGAATTATGTGCACCGTGAATGTTGGAAAATATTTCAAATAACCAACCTTTGAAGTTTTTGAGTTGATGAAATATCTCATGAGCAATAAACCAAGTCTTAAGGTAAAAATTATTAAGGCGAATTCTCATTGATGTTTGCATTTGCAACAGTGCAGACACGCCGGTAAATGCAACTTGTATTTACGGTTTACCGGCGTGTCAACACTGTCGCTGTGTTGACAAAACCATTTTCTCTTATTATAATAATCGGTTATTATAATAAAATTCCCATGCACCCAGGGTAACATATTAACCGGAGCCGACTGTACCAAATATGAAAGGATTCTGATTGATGGGTCTGAAGAACAAAATTTAAAAAAAAATTCCCTCATATTGCACTAAGTTAAAATTCAAGCTCCCATAGGTAGCCCAAATTAATAACCCAGGGGCTCAATTTGAACAAATTGTAATCTGACCCTCCTAGCGATGTTTTATACCAAATATGAAAGGATTCTGAATGGTGGATCTAAAGAAGAAGATTTTTAAAAGAAATTAAATTTTAACATGCACTAGGTTAAAATTTGCCCCCCTTCTTCTTTCTACTGCAGAAAATAGTAACACATGTTATAATTACCTGAAATTTAACACAAACAGCGATGTTAATACTTTCCTGTGCATACACCTCTTAATATATATTTTTAATAGTTTTACTTCACACATTTAACCCACTGCTTTACATGGACAGTTTCATCCTGAGTATCGAAGTACCTCTTTTAATATCCAACCACAGAGGACACCCTATCTTACATATGGCTTCACCATAAACAAGGATGTGAAAATGTGTTAACTCATAATCCTGATTTTACCATCCAGATCATGTTTCATAAATGAGAGCAAAAGGTGGTTAATCTCACATAGTGAAGAGCCGAACTAGTAATTTTGGAAACTCACCTCTTATTGAATACATAACAGAACTGTCAGCAACCTAATTTAGTTCCCATTATAATTAAGACAAGACATTCAAAATGGTAAGTAGTTGAAAAAGAAAGGAAAAGAAAACAAATAATGCCCCAAGCCAGCCAGTATCAAATGTGCTGAGCAAAACAGTTATCTTATTCAACAATGTTATATTCTTCATCAGACATACTTCAAAATCAACACTGACTCTGTGAATCTTTTGACAAAGCCAACTCAAAGATGAATATGACATTACATAATAATAAAACAAAGTAATAGGTGTTATTTTGTAGAAACAGGACTAAAACAAAATCCTCCCTTCACAACCCCTAAAATACATATGATGATGACTGTGAGTGACCATGTTTTTCAAACATGAATAATGAATCTCGACAGTCCACATCTAGAGTCACCCTAAGCCAGCACATGAAAGTTTGCATTGAAAAGATGAGAGATACAGGCTTGGGGTGTGCCGAAGGAAATGCCGTTGAATAATAAACAAAATCCCAAATGGCTGCTGGCTGACATATTTTTCGCATTCAATATCTCGCACATATAAGTCAAACCAAACCTGCATGCAAAGATTTGTGCTAATTAGATGATATATATAGGGTTTGGGGCATGTCAAGGAATTAGGGATGTACAATTTTTTTCATAGTTATTACCCCTATGGAGCACCAAATGGATTTTAGTAACTTCAAATGCACACACATTCACTTGTTCATTGTATGAAACATACATACAGAGTTTGGTGAAAATGAAAGTGTCAATGACACTGTGGCTTAACTTGTCTATGTGTTGTGTTTGATGAAAAGGATAATGTTCAATGTTTATGAAAGGATTATGAAATAAGACAAGAATTGTGATAATTGGGAATATGTTAATTTCTGTTCCCTGTATGCTATGTTTTTAATAAAAATAATATGAGGTGTACACTGTACTAAAGAGCTGAGGGGTAGGTTAATATGACCTCACAGTTAATGTATGTGGCCCTCACAGTTAAAGTATGTCAACGAAAGTTACCAATTTACAGTGAAATTATTCCAAAACGAGTCATCCTATCAAGTTACTTTGAAATCCCTTCATAAATATGGCCTGTAGACTGTGCTCAAGGTTTTCGGGCTTCAGACCTGTGTAGCCATGATGGTAGACCGATTGCAATTAAAAGGGGACGTCCTCATCTCGACATTATACTGAGTCATTCTACTAAGTTACAATGAAATTCCTTCACAAATACGACCTGTAGTCTGTACTAAAGTTTTTGGGGTTTTGGGCTTGGGAAGCCATCATGGTTGAATGATCGTGACCAAAAGGAGGCATTGTCATCTGGGCATAATCTGGAGTGATCCTACGAAGTTACAATGAAATCCCTTCATATATATGACATGTAGACTCTGCTCAAGGTTTTCGGGCTTCGGGCCCCTGTAACAGTCACATTTGCCCAATTGAGTCCAAAAGGGGATGTTATCATCTAGACATTATATGAAGTCAACCTACCAAGTTACAATGAAATCCCTTCATAAATGTGACCTGTAGACTGTGCTAAAGGTTGTTGAGCTTCGTGCTCGGGCAGCCATCATGGTTGAATGATCGCAACCAAAAGGGGACATTCTCATCTGGGCATCATCTGGAGCGATCCTACGAAGTTACAATGAAATCCCTTCATAAATATGACCTGTAGACTGTGCTCAAGGTTTTCGGGCTTCGGGCACCTGTAGCCGTCACAGTTGACCAACCACGAACAAAAAAGGGATGTCATCATCTAGGCATTATGTGGAATCAACCTGACAAGTTACAATGAAATCCTTCCATAAATACAACCTATAGACTATGCTAAATGTTTTTGGGCTCGGGCAGCCATCAAGGCTGAATGATCGCGGCCAAAAAGGGACGTTCTCATCTAGTCATTATTTGGAGTCATCCTACCAAGTTACGATGAAATCCCTTCATAAATATGATCTGTAGACTGTGCTAAAGGTTTTCGGGCTTTGGGACCCTGTAGCCGTCACAGCTGCCAAATCACGCCCAAAAGGGGACATTCTCATCTGGGCATCATTTGGAGTGATCCTGCAAAGTTACAATGAAATCCCTTCATAAATATGACCTGTAGACTGTGCTCAACGTTTTCGGGCTTTGGGCACCTGTAGCCATCACAGTTGACTAATCACGACCAAAAGGGGATGTCATCATCTAAGCATTATATGGAGTCAACCTAACAAGTTACAATGAAATCCTTCCATAAATACGACCTATAGACTATGCTAAAGGTTTTTGGGCTCGGCAGCCATCAAGGATGAATGATCGCGATCAAAAGAGGACGTTCTCATCTAGATATTATTTGGAGTCATCCTACCAAGTTACAATGAAATCCCTTCTTAAATATGACCTGTAGACTGTGCTAAAGGTTTTTGGGCTTCGGCCCCCCCCCCCCCCCCTGTAGCCATCACAGTTGCCCAATCACGTCCAAAAGGGGGTGTTCTCATCTAGACATTATATGAAGTCAACCTACCAAGTTACAATGAAATTCCTCCATAAATATGACCTGAAGACTGTGCTAAAGGTTTTCAGGTTTGGGGCTCGGGCAGTTGTCACAGTTGACAGATCGCGACCAAATGGGGTAGTTCTCATCTAGACATCATACGGAGTCATCCTACCAAGTTACAATAAAATCCCTCCACATTAAATATGACCTGCAGACTATGCTAAAAGTTTATGAGTTACGGGCATGGGCAGCCATCACTGTTGACAGATCATGACCAAAAGGGGACATTCTCATCTAGGAATTATACAGAGGTATCCTACAAAGTTACAATGAAATCCCTTCATAAATACGACCTGTAGACTGTGCTAATGGTTTTCAGGTTTTGAGCTCGGGCAGCCATACCGGTTGACCGATCACGACCAAAATGGGATGTTCTCATCCATGGTTCATACAAAAATTTGCTCACAAAGTTCAAGTATTTTTCAAGGGTTTTTCAAGGGCTTCTTTCTTTTCAAGGGCTACATATACTTTTCAACTTGTTGTATGGGCTCTAAAAATCTAAGATTCACGTGACACGGATCTGACTTTGGAAGTCCGGAAGTATTGGTACATGAAGTGTGATCTGTGTTACAGTAATCTTGGTAAAACGTTCCATACTTTTTTATGGGTTTTTTTAACTGAGCGACATGAGCGCAACAAACAAGTAAAAGGCGAGTACACATGTATTTACAATGCCCAGGAAATAGCTTGGTATTCAAGGGTTTTTCAAGTGATTTCTGAAAGTTCAACGGCTTCTCAAGGGCTAATTTCAAATTCCAGGGTTTTTCAAGAAAAAACTCATTTTCAAGGGTTTTTCAAGAGCTGTATGAACCCTATCATCTAGACATGACCCCAAACCTGCATATGAAATTTTGTGATGATCAGAGAACTACAGGGTGTAGTCTGTGCTAAAGGAAAATGTGAACAGACTCACAGATTCACAGACTAACAGACTAACAGACCTCCGCACGCGTGATGGCAATAGCCTATCTTGACTTTGTCAAGTTAAGCTAAAAACAGGCAATGTGATGTTTTTTAGAAAAAGTCATTTTAAATCCTTATAGTCATTAACAGATGATGGACAAAGAGTGATTAGTTTGGCTTTCCTTTCATATGAACTAAAAATAAACCAATATATTTATATCTGGTTGATATTTTTTCTGTCTTAATGGACAGTTTATGACCTTGCATTTACAAGATTTTAAAGGAGTCCATTTCAAAGAATGTCATTAGCTATGTTTTGGGTAAAAGAAATTAGAAATGTAAATATTGCTGCATTGGAATGAAATTCACGAATCAAATCCCGTACGGGATACTTTTTCCTGTCAAACAGTGTTAATAATACATAGAAAATTTTTTCATTAGGTAAAGGAATTATCTCATGAGTGATTGCAAGGAGGTGAATCAATCATGACATAATTCTGGTACCTACTCAAAAATGTATATATTCTTTTTATTATATATACTGTAGTGTTTTAATTGCTATTAAAATAACCATATACCAAAAATGAACAGTGATATCAATCTAAATGCATTGTGTGATGTGCTTCAATTCCAGACAGATATTCTTGTATCTATCATGACAATGGATGTCAACAAATAAAACTGATATGCTGCTGATTGAATAGTCACTTTCCAGTGAAAAATATTCAATTAACAGGAATGCATAAATCACCAGGACTTCGTCATTTTCCTGTATTCTGGTCATGAGTAAGTATTTGTTCCATTACTGGAGTTCTGTCAAATAGGATATACCTGATTAAAAGTTTTAATGCCAGTACAGAGGCCAGACTGACAGGTAACACTGGGGATTATGAGAGCAGGCAGCATAATTTTTAAATGAATTAAAAAATGTTTTTTTAGCTTACACAATATTTTGGATGCAGTTAACCCTTTACCTAACATGAAAAGCAGACGACACTTGCAAAAAAAATTCTTGAATAACTAATTTTTTTCATTTTTTGTCTCAAAAACATAGGTTATGACCCCTCGTTGGAACGAGCTCGACGAGCTCGTTCCAATGAGGGGTCATAACCTATGGTTTTGAGACAAAAAATGAAAAAATAATGAAAACTAATTGGCGATTTTTGAGAATAGCGCTGGCCGGTTTTGGCCGTTACGTTGGGTAAAGGGTTAAATTACCAAATTTCTTTCCAAAGCATGGAAGTGCCTTGGTGTTTAAGTCATATGCATGTGAGAGGGTTATTCTATTTGGCAATATCAATTACCTGGAGTCTACTGTAACATTCTGTAATCACAAATTTGTGAATTATAATAATTTTTCTTCGTCATCCATATTAATGTTTGACTCAATTTTAAAAACAAATTATACTCAGTTTTTAAAACTTTTATCAGGTATAATAAATATATGTATAAATTCATATTTGGAAACAATAGTGCATGTCACATCAGCAATTGAAGCTATTTTGATTGACGAGAAACCAAGAAATCATGACTGCATGCATCTTCCGATTTCAGATTTGTTTTTCATATTTTACCTCAAACTGTCTGAAGTGTTCTTTCTCCATGTATTTTAACTCAGTTCTCTCTGTTTCACCTGAAGAAGATGAACATAAAAAAGTAGACTCACATAAATACCAGAACTTAGTAAGCTGAAAACAGAGATACCCAATTCTTCCAAGTCATATATTTAGGAGGTTAAAGAAAAAAATGCCGCTCAGGATCACCGATCCAATGTCGAGTTGTGACCTTGACCTTTGACCTGGCGAGTCCAAGGTCAATAGGGTTCTTCCTCGCACCAAGGCCAACACACCTATGAAGTTACATGACTCTAGGTTGAACCACTATCAAGTTCTCATCCGGAAACCAATTGTTGCGATATACTATGTTCAAGGTCACTGTGACCTTGACTTTTGACCTGGTGAGTCCAACTTCAATAGGGTCCTTCCTCGCACCAAGGCCAACACGCCTGTGAAGTTTCATGACTCTAGGTTGAACCACTATCAAGTTATCATCCGGAAACCAATTGTTGCGATATACTATGTTCAAGGTCACTGTGACCTTGACCTTTGACCTGGTGAGTCCAAGATCAATAGGGTTCTTCCTCGCACCAAGGCCAACACACCTATGAAGTTTCATGACTCTAGGTTGAACCACTATCAAGTTATCATCCGGAAACCAATTGTTGCGATATACTATGTTAAAGGTCACTGTGACCTTGACCTTTGATCTGGTGAGTCCAAGATCAATAGAGTTCTTCCTCGCACCAAGGCCAACCCACCTATGAAGTTTCATGAATGTAGGTTGAACTACTATTAAGTTATCATCCGGAAAGGAATTGTTGCGATTTACTATGTTCAAGGTCACGTTGACCTTGACCTTTGACGTAGCGAGTCCAAAATCAATAGGGTTCTTCCCCTCACCAAGGCCAATCTACCTATGAAGTTTCATGAATGTGAGTTGAACCATTATCAAGTTATCATCCGGAAACCAATTGTTTAAGATTTACTACGTTCAAGGTCACTGTGACCTTGACCTTCGACGTAGCATGTCCAAAATCAATAGGGTTCTTCCTCCCACCAAAACCAACCTACGTATGAAGTTTAATGAATGTGAGTTGAACCACTCCCAAGTTATCATCCGGAAACCAATTGTTTACGCCCACCCGCCCGCCCGCCCACCCGCCCGCCATTCACCAAACTATAAGTCGAGTTTGACTTCGTCACAACTCGACTAATAAAAGTGAATGTGGAACTTCCCATTTCATAAAGGTAATAAACTATAAAGTGTATTTGAAAGGGTACTTATGACAACATAAATATTAATGAACAAGACATTTCATGACACATGCTCATGAGAAATATTCATTGTTAAAAGCAATCAAAATGTGTTCATCAAACATTAGAAAGGAATATACTACAAGAAGGGTAGCAGCCTCATAATCAAACTTTGCCCTTTGCTAGCAAGACATTGAAAGCTGATTTGGCAAGAAAGTAATATTCTATAGGCCTATCCAAATTTCTACTTCCCAAGCCTTTGACCTGTTCTTTAAGAGATTTAGAATGCAAAAACAGTCCACAAGGTATTAATTTCTCTCCGTTCCATATACACTGTAGATCGACGTAAACCTATATACAACCTGTATATACAAAGTCCAGAAATCTACTGTTTCGGTTTGGCTTGTCACCCATATTCCTCACATCAGTTGACTAATTATGTTGCTATCCTGGCACACCAAAATTTGGTAGATATTGTTGGATCATGCAACACCTCAGCTGGTGCAGGTAGTACAACAAACATTGAATGAAAGGTTTCAACATCCGTATGCAAAAAGCCCTTGAACTGCCTTGACTAACTCATTAGAACATTTAAAAACACAGAGTTCAGAATCAGCACAACGCCCACAGACACAGTCACACCAGAGTGAGAATGGACAGGCCAAAAGTGAACTACAGAAACTCTGCTCATCGTTCCACCCCTCACCTTCCTCCCCTCAAACAGATGCTGGCATGGCTACTAGAGTTTCCCCATTGGCTTGTTCCGTCCTGGAGGAGTCCAAATTTCCCATCAATGCCCACCCAAAACTGACTGAGCTTTTATCGATATAGAGTTCAGACTGATGTAGGAGGCATCAAACCCTTGGCAACCCTGTGTGCCCCATTAGATGGAGAGTTGGATGCATAAAAAAACCCAGACTATACTCAGCGATGAGGACCAAACTGCATCAGGGTGAAATCATGACGAACAGCAGAGTATACTTGCTCATCAAGATAATCATCAAATGCCTCAGGCATAAACTCTAACTGAGCAGATCCAGCCAGATGCAGACTCCACCTGTCAATGAGATGAGGCACACCCAGGTATCTATATTTGGGGGAAAGGATGGCAAAAGGATTATTTTTTATTTTTATTTTTTTTTTTGGGGGGGGGGGGCAGGGGGGGGGCAGGGGGGACTTTTTATGGCATTGGCATATGAAAATTGAAGTTAGTTTTGAGTTGGGGAAAAGTATGGAGATGGAATCCTTCGCATGTTACCGCACCAAGGACGATTATTTACACAAATTTCCTGGGGGAGGCCCAGCCCACAATTTTGGAAAAATATTCCTCAAATGGCACTATAAGGAGACATTCTAAGGCTCAAATGAATGTTCTTCTCATCCCTTTAAGTAATAATTCTCTTTTCAAAACAGATGTCTCAAACTGCTGACCAAAAAGAGTTTGTTCTACTGAACCATATACATGTGTTCAGCATTCTGCTAAATTTTGACAAAATCTCCTTGTAAAATACATTAAATAAAGACAATTCCCCTACACATATCGATGGGTCATTTTTAGGTATTATATATCACATCAATCACAACGTACTGAAATGAAACACTTTGTATTGCAATTAGTTTGAGATTCAATCTTTCATTAACTGGACTGTGATCACTGTAGAAAATGTGGTCTTCTGTATGTGCATTAAAAAGCAGATAATTACTTGATTTTGACAAGGCAATTGTCAATAGCAAATATATGTTTCAAAAAGTTATTGTACAGAAATTGTATTCAACAAAGTCTTCGTGCAGAAAAAGGTTAAAAAAAAACCCTCTGGCATTAATTGTGAAAATCAACTTTAATTCGAATATCAAATTTTGACCTAGATATTGTATAGTAATAAAAGTATCTTAAAAATCAACAGATTTTGAATAGTTATGGAAAAGTTATGTGACAGAAAATAAAATTTCTAAAAATTTCAAACTTCATTTGTCAGGAAAAATCAGAGAGAAAAAGTAAAAAATAATTAAAAATGGAACTCTATCTATATATTGAAAAGTTATGAAAGAATGCTGAAAATCAATTGATTCCAGATAGAGGTTCAAAAGTTACTGGACAAAAACCTAAGTGTAGCATACAAATGACTAGAGTAGTACAATTATAGGGAAAACAGTTTTTCAGTCTTCTGCGTCTATTTTCCATGTCTACTAAGAAAATCTGGCTCTTGAAGAATTTGAGGAAAAACATCAGTAACACAAGGCTGAACATGTTTCTCGAAAAACATTTGTAAGAATGTCATTTCTTTCCACTCATCTGGTACGCTAAAAGTTGTTTTCTGGTATCGGAGACGTCAAAATGTGAAAGTGTCACAAAGAAAGCAACAAGTTTTCCAATTGGTTTGTGCTTCATGCGCCATCCCCTGTTGTACCAAACTTCAATGGAGGTTCAAAATATCGGTCAATGTCATTGAGGTTAACTAGGGGGTTATTAAGTGCCGTTTTCCGAATTGCTGGAAATCACATTTTATGACACCCTAATGCATTCCCTAAGTTCATACCTGTATTTTTATGCTCAAAAAAGTGGGCAGGGCCAAAAACTTTGAAAATGGATTACACTGATATCTGAAGAATGGTACGAAATATGGACCAGGGACCAACACCAAATGAGTAAAAACTCAAGGGAGGTTTAAAATATGGGTCAAGGTCACTGAGGTCACCAAGGGGTTACTCAGTGCATTTTTAGGAATTGATGGAAATCATATTTTATGACTCCTAATGCATTTTTGAAGATCATGCATGTATTTTCACTCAAAAAAAGTGGGAAGGGACAATCATTCTGAGTGGGTCACACTGATATTTCAAGCATGATATGACCTATAGACCTCACACCAACACCAAATTATTCAAAACTAAATGAAGGTTCAAAATGCAATTTTTATAATTTTTTTGAAACTGCATTTTATGACCAGGTAATATATTCCATAAGTTCACATGTATTTCTACATTCAAAGAAGTGGGCAGGGCAGAATATTTTAAAAGTGGGTCTTGCTCATATCTCAAGCATGATATGAGCAAGACCCACTTCATGTCTCAAACAAAATAATAAATTTTTACCTCATCAAGTGGGAAGGGACAATCATTCTGAGTGGGTCACACTGATATTTCAAGCATGATATGACCTATAGACCTCACACCAACACCAAATTATTCAAAACTAAATGAAGGTTCAAAATGCATTTTTCATAATTCAGACAATTTGAAAGTGGATCAAGCCCATATCTCAAGCATGGTATGACCTATGGACCCAGGATCAACGGACAAAAAGTCAAATCTCAATGGAGGTTCAAAATATGGGCCATTGTCATTGAGGTCATCCAGGGCTCATTGAGTTCATTTTTCAGAAATGCTGGAAATCGCATTTTATCGAATCTCGAAGTTCATACATGTACTCCAAAAATTGGGAGAGGCAAAACACTTTGAAAGTGGGTGATGCTCATATATCAAGCATGTTATTACCAGTGGGCCTGGGATCAACACCCTTTAGTCAAAGTGCAGTCAAGGTTCAAAATATGGGTCAATGTCACTGGGGTTCCTCAGAGGTCACTGAGTGCATTTGTCATAATTGCTGAAAATTGCATTTCTAAACCTCTAATGCATTCCCAAAGTTCACACATGCATTTCATCACACAGAAAAGTTGGCAGAGACAAAAAATAAAGTAACCCACTTTCAGACTATTGTCCCCAACCACTTTTCGTGCCTGGTATAATCTAAGGCCAAAAAATAGATAGAACCATAAATTCTGAAACATGGTCATGATGAGATCTCCAGCATAGTATATTATAAACCTTTGAAAATCAAGTTGAAACTCAATGGATATTCAAAATTTGTGCCAAGGTCTTTCGAGTCACCCTGTGGTTATTGATTGCACATTGCAAACACATTGGCAAATACAATTTAGCCCCTTTAATGCATTTCCAAAGTTCATCATATTAGAGTTGTGCGGTTTTGAAAATTCAGGTCGGTTTCGGTTCATTTCTTTTTTTTAAAAACCTCGGTTTACGGTTTTGGTTTTCATTGTATAAAAATAACAATGCATAAATAGCTTTTTGGAAGATTATTTTGCAGTATATGTATTTGCATCAAATGAAAACTTGAAGGCAACTCATTTATAAAATAAAACAGAACATGACACCCTGTCAAGATATCCAAGTCAAATTCAATCTTTGATAGTAGCAGGGCCAGGGAGAGGGTGGGGAGCTGGGTTAGTATCCCTGAGGTCCAGAACTTGGGATGGAGGTGGCCCAGAAGTCCTGAAGTATTGGGTCAGGCCTGCCTCTCCACCCCCTCCTTTGAAAGGAAGTATCAAACAAAAAATTATTGTGACTCCTACGTCAACAGTTATGGGGGGATGGGGTGTATATCGTGAATCTCTACTTGAGAAACAGTTATATATGTAATTTTGGACTGCATGATTCTTGAAATACTAACGTTATATCAACTTGACATTATAAAGTCCTCACTTCAAGAATTGTGTAGTCAAAAGCTATAACTCTTGGTCACTGACTCACAGGATACTCACTGATGAACTTATTATTGTTAAATTCGAGCCAGAAACATTAATTTAATCCCAAAGAGTCTCTGTCTTACCGATTCAATAAACTGTGAATACAGCGCAAACAGGTGTTAATTTATGCGTCTGTCATTATCGGTAAGGACTCCATTTCCACGGACACGCACGTGTGTAATATACTCTAATTTCCTGAGAGCATTTATCTCAAGAGTTTCAAGCTTAAGAAAATGATTTCTATCCTGGAGTCTGTTGCAAAATTATACGTGTGTCGTAGTAAAACATTCCAGTTTGAATTGTCTCAAACACTGTTAAGGACTTTATTCAAGCAAGTAAAAACCTGATGTGTGAGAAATCAATTTTGGCACCTCTTTTAATGGTATTCGGGTGAATGCAATGCTCGAACATGATACCAATTAGGGGAGCTGTTCTGAAAAAGGGGTATCATGACTCTAAAGTTTCAAAATAAAGGTAAACTTTATGTTGTTTCTCTCATTATTCAGAGAAGTGAATAACAAAACCGAAATCAAACCGAATTTTTGATTAACCACACAGCTCTAATTCGAATGTAAATTTTATTGCCCCAAAAAGTGTGTGGGGGCCATACATTTTGAAAGACCTCACCTCACCCCCTCCAGTCAAAATTTTGAAATCAGAACACATTTGCATATCAGACATACTGATCTGGGACCAATAGACCTATAAGGTAGGTATGAAGTATGGGAGGGGGGGAGGGGAGAGAGGAGTCACTTAGTGCTGAATTTCAGTGTTTTTTGCACATCATTTGTCTTTTGGGAGTGAAACTTTTCAAAGACAGCACACAACAATGTATTTCTGATTTCTTCAATATCCATTTCTGCTTCCTCTATCCTCTACAGAACATGTTAAATGGTGTGTTCAGAAGTTACTTCTGGTTTCTTGACAAAAATTTTATCTGACTCCTGTATCTTTAAAAAATATTTCGGATTTTTTTTAAGATATTTTACTCCAGAAAACAAGTATCCATAAAGTCTATTTCTAAATAATTAAGCCCTGATGCTTTCAAGATTTTCTCAGACTCAAATTTACTGATCACAGTAAATTCTGTTTCTCTGGTTAAGTCATCCAACAAAATTATCAATTTTTTATTATTTTTTGTTTGCTTCAGCAAACCACGGCCACATTTCTTAAGCTACAGTCACCAAACTGGCACATTCCTCAATCTTGATCCAGCAGGGATGCACAAATTTGCCCAACTTCCGTTATGTTCGTCTAGCGGTTTTCTAAAAAAAAATTGGATAACCATTTCTTGGTCTTGTAAATTGTTAACACATTCTAAGTTAGCTCCTCAAAGAAATTCAACATGTAACTTCACAATTTCAAAGAACGTGCCAACAAACAAAGTACATGTGATGCAACAGTGTAGATAGCAAAACAAAGCGTGCCGCTACAACCTGTTTCTACTAATGTGTAAGCAGTACTATAGGCATTTGCTAAATGACATCACGCACTGAAATAAATAGACTATAGGGAATAATGTGGATGAATCTTGTGATTCCTTTGATCCTTTCCGACAAAGCAATGAACATGTTCTTTAAAATCACAGATTGACAACGTTATAGGTTTCATAACTCTTTAAAGTTGATCGACAAAACAGTACTCCATGATTTAGGACAGGTACAAAGGTAACGTTTAATGGCATTGTATCTACAGTGCATCAGTTTTCTGTGAGTACTTTTAACGAAATGTACCCTCTATGTATGCCGGTATGGAGATGAAAATTCTTAATAGGTATTTATTACTATTGAAGTGGGTTGTTTCTGCCAAACTTAATAATAGAAAGAACTCAATATTAATGCAAAGAACTTTTTAACATATGGCATGAAGTCAAAGAATTAGTAAAAACTATTACACTCTGAAGAAATCATTTGGATTAAATTTGAAGGATCACAAAATTATTCTCAATACATACATCTTTGTAATGTTTCTTCAACTTTTGCTGAATGCTCTTTCAGTAAATTACACATGTCTCTTGTTGCATTAATCCTAAAACACAAAAGACAGTTCCAATCAATACCACTCTTTTGCACATGAAAGCTATAAATCAGAGTAACTCGTAAACAATCAGATGATTTTTTAATGAAAATTATTTGAATTCATATTGAAGAGAAACCACTTTCTCATTTTCTCAATCTCCTCTGCCCTTTTAATGCTTGGGTAATGAGGGTAGGATAGGAATCACAGGAAATGCTCCTCATGCCCTGGTGCCTATGCTCAGATTGTGGTTATAGATTTTGAAACAACTGACTTCTGGCTAGTGCTGTGCAGTATATCACTTTCTCGAATATCGTACCGAGTGCAAATAAAGATTTTGAAAATTTCAGTATTTAAATTTTCATTACCAAATAACTGGAAATCTACCCATAACAATGGTGGAACACAAATCCAAGAGTCCATGGTCACCCTACTTTGAAGGAATTAACAAAGAAAATAAGCAAATGTAAACTGGAACCGTCAGATCATGACATATGCCCCAAACACCTCTAACCTGAAATCACATATACCTAACCATAAGAGAAAGTAACTTGATGAAACAGAGAAAGAAATTAAATCCATGAAGCAGTAAAATGAAAATTGGTATGTTTGCACTTTCATTTTCAGCCCGTGGATACAGGGGTCTGGTGCCCACCAAATTCCACATCAGTAACATCCTATTTAATATATGAAATATTTTTACTATATTAGTGTGTGTGTGTGCCCCATCTCCATGTATCCCATACCATGGGTCCATGTGCCAAGGCAATCCTATGCATGTGTTACACCGCCCTCTACCACCCCACTCCACCTCCCAAAAAATCAGTGCTACACCCCTGTTAGCATGGCAGCTAAAGACAGACTCATTTTAGAATAATTTGCAAATTAATCAGATATACGTAGTATATTAAGTACTCCAGTCGCTGGGGTAACCTATAAAGCTATCATTTGGTTTACTGTTGGGATATTAAGTTAATTTTTAAGCTCAGTGCAGATACAGTATGTGGAGAGTGGATTGTAACTAAATCACCTGCAGAGTGGAGTTATCACCCAAACTATAACTTTCAAATTTTGTATATATCGACTAAAAACATAAGCAAAGTTTCAGCCAATGGATCTCTGGGTTTAACCCAGAGGTCCATTGGCTGAAACTTTGCTTGTGCTTGTTATGCTTTGCAACAAATTTGCAATTATTGCTTGGGTTGAGTCTCCACTCCGTGGGTGATTTAGTGATAATACACTCTCCACATACTGTACTAAATACCAAACCAAAGTATAGAAAACAAGGCATTTGCCTGAAAATTACTGATGCCAAACATTAAATTTCATTACCACATAGCAGAACTTCTGGCACTACACAGGAATCTGTCTCAAAACCTATTTTCTATGTAATACAATGATACCCTGTGAACTGAATAGCCACATTGCCAGAGAGAGAGCAAGAGCTATTGCTGAAGGCAATTTATAACCCCGCTGTTGTGCTGGACAAAAATGAATTAAAAACAAGGGAAGGACTATAACTCTGTTGAAAAACTTTCATAACATGTGCAGGAGCAGTTTGCACAAGAAACCCTCATATCAAATTTCACTGAAATCCATTTATTCACTGCCGAGATATCGCTGCGGACAGGAAAAATCATGAAAAATTGACAAAGTAAGGACCGTAACTCTGGTGAAAAATATGCGTGCAACTTTTTTATAACATGTACAGGAATGGCTTGTCACAAGGATCCCTCAAACCAAATTTCTCAACTCATTGCTAAGATATCTCTGTGGATAGATTGGATGGATGGATGGATGTAAATGGATTGATGCATGTAATCCAGTATATCCCTCCCCCCCCCCCCCCCCCCCCCCCCCCCCATTCTCTTCAAGGGGTATTCAGTTAAGAGGAACGTGGTTACTTAATAATAAATCTGAGCATTCATTCCATTATATTTTGGTTGACAGGGCTGGAGCTCTGTCCTGCAAGATATAATAGATTCAATTAACAGGTCAAATTTGCACTGAAGATGTGGTAAATAGCTTTGCATTTGGAAGTTATTTACAATAAACAGGGTTGTTCATTGGAGAGGTATCCAATTAAGTAGGCTCCACTGTATATGTTCTGTTACTTAGGGCTATTAACCACAAGAGCACTTTCCAATTTTCCTTTTCTGCTGATGATACCCAACTGCATATGCACCTCTTTCCCATCACCGAAGTTTCAGCCCATAATAGAATTGAGAAATGAATTCTTGAAATAAAATCACAGATGACAGCAAACTATCTCAAACTGAATAGCAATAAAACAAGGTGGTGATATATATTGGGATGCTAAACCAAACTTTAAAAAAAAATATAAAAAACCATATTCAAATTCATGAAGCAAAAATACCATCTTACTCCTCAGTATCAGTACCTATTTTCTAGGCTGGTTTCCTTGATGAGAATGTGACTTATGATAAAATGTAAATATGATCTCCATTATAAATTGTAAAGTCTAGATTGCATAGCACATTTTGTTACAAACACTGTTCTTCAAATGAACTTATTTCAACCTATGACAAAACTGATTACTGCCAATGGCATAGGTCAAACATTATTATTTATTCAAGAATTTCAAAAAACAATGAAAAACACTGTAACATGAATTATATATATAAATTATATATATGTGTTATATGGCTCAGTACAGCCAAGAGCTTCATGTGGATTTTAGTCTTCATCTATTATTAGTATATTGATTAAGATTATGGTAGGCTTCAGCAAATTACTCAAAACAATTATCAGAAAACAATACCCAAAGGGTTTTTGAAAAAATATATTTTTAAATTTTAATTTCTTTTTGAGAACATGCTTTAATAACTAGTAATAGGACAAGCATAATGCTTTCTTTCTATTAAGGTCACACATTATACATAGGAAGTAGGAAACTTAAGAAACATTAGCAAAACTGTTTAGCGATTTGCAAAGCTACTTCTAAGTTTTACTGTTAATGCATAAAAATAAGATGGGTAACTCTTTGTATGAAAATATACATGCAGGGTTTCACCAAATAGATTTTGCTAACCCTGACAAATATTAATGAAACAAAAGATAATATGCAAGGTTTGTAGTGAGTGAATTCCAAGAAAGTTGGTTTCTTGGATTTAAATCGTCTTCAGTATTTTATAATGAACTGAGATTCGGGAAAAGGCAAATGTGTCCCATCAGATTTGATCTGAGCATACTTGTAACTCATGATACAAACGCATGAAAATATAATCTTATTAAAATAAGAGCCCCAAGTTGAACTCATTTATAACTTGTAATCCATTGTACCACAATTGCTTTATATAAAGCATGACATCATTAATTCAGCAGTTCATGAACTGTATTATAGATAGAGTAATAAAATGGAGAAACCCAAGATCAAAACCCTATATGGCTTGCAC